>OZ000488.1:12407500-14807500 GCA_963922655.1 Cardamine chenopodiifolia | reverse complement strand
CTCTTAGCGGTGTAAGCTAAACCTATTGTTTTCTTGCATTTTTTGTAAGTGATCTAACTTGTGATTTGTTGTCTCCAGGCATGGGTTGCTATTTAATTATGGGAAGCCAGAAGATGGGGATGATTTTCCACCAGATGATACTGATGCCAACCTTGTCCCTGAGCTTGTGGAAAAGGTTGTGATTCCCATTTTGCACCATCAGATAGTTCGTTGTTGGGATATACTTAGCACCCGAGAGACGAGAAATGCTGTTGCTGCTACGAGCTTGGTGACAAATTATGTTTCGCCTTCAAGTGAGGCCCTAGCAGAACTATTGGCTGCTATTCGTGCTCGCCTTGTTGAAGCCATTGCAGCTATTACTGTATGAATATACATCTCTTGCTAATTTTCTAATAAATCTCATTGAGTCTGTTATTAGATTCTGGACTAATAATATCCTCTGACCTCTGATTCTTTCTATATTCTCCAGGTTCCGACATGGGATCCTCTGGTATTGAAGGCTGTACCTAATGCTCCACAAGTTGCAGCATATAGGTTTGGGACATCAGTCCGTCTTATGAGAAATATATGTATGTGGAAAGACATACTGGTGCTTCCCGTGTTGGAGAACTTGGCTCTTAGTGACCTTTTGTTTGGAAAAGTTCTACCACATGTCAGAAGCATAGCATCAAATATCCATGATGCAGTGACAAGAACTGAAAGGATCGTTGCTTCTTTGTCTGGAGTATGGACAGAACCAAGCGTCACAAGAACCCACAGGTAAAAATGATTTAACAATCAAATCAGAAATTTTGCTTTCTCACACAGTAAGCTTGCCCATGGTTCATTATAGTTGCATCTTGTGATGTTGCATATCGTTGACCATTCAATTATAATCCGTCTTCATGGAAACTTAAGCTATTGTTTTTTAACGAGTGCCAACACGAGAGTAAGTAAAGTGAAGCTGTAGAATCGGGACTAAGATATGTACATCACATCTTACGAAGTCTAGGCACTTTTTTTCAAAATTAGGAGTATTGGTCAGGCTTATGGTCTTTATGCATTTTTTGGAATCTCATTCGTCTTAGACAAATCATCATCATTGTTTATCTTGTTTTGGTTCACATGATAACCGCATCTCATATTAGGAGACCGCATCTCATATTAGGGGATTACCACGTTATGTTGAACCTTCGCCTTGATACATACTAAAATGTTTTAATTTATTTTGCAGTCGTCCTCTGCAACCTCTTGTGGATTGTACTCTGACACTTGGAAGAATTCTCGAGAAAAGGCTTGCCTCGGGACTGGACGATGCGGAAACCACTGGTCTTGCCTGCAGGTTAAAGAGAATACTAGTCGAGCTCCATGAACATGACCACGCTAGGGAAATTGTCAGAACATTCAATCTCAAGGAGGCAGTTTGAACTTTGATGTACACATTTCTGACTGTAGCCGCAAAGCCTGATCGATTTCAATATTGAGGATTACAGCTCTTGGTCTCCCAGGAAACCGAATCCGAGGATTTTACATTTCAAGATGTATTAGGTTTAGCACCAAAACGTTCGGAATTCATTTTCAGACGAGTTTTTGTAATTTGGCTAATTATAAGTAACCTCTGAGCTTATAGAAACTTATATTAGAAATTGAAGATAAAGTATCTTGGTATTTTTTGTAATTTCTTTTATATAGACCCATCTGTATGAGTAGGGGTGGGGCAAAAACCGAACCCGAGCACCCGATCTATTTAGCCTTGCATACTCCTATTGAACTTGCTTATCCTTGTCTTTTTGTCTTTTTTTTTATTGGCTGATTTGTACTGAACCCGATTCAAAAAGTTTTATCCGAATTAAAACGCGAATCTGACAAATTATTTAATTGGAGTGTAAATCTATAAACCCAAAAATCCGTACCTGAATCTAAAACATGTTAGAATATTCGAAAATACATAATTACCTACTCTATATATGTAAGTTTTGTATGTATAAACACAAAACCGATCAGAGTTCGAATCAAAAAATTTGAAAAAACCCAAAAACAAAAAAAAACCCACACAAACTGAATCAAAACCCAAATCAGACAAATTATTTCATGAACCTGATCCAAACCTAAAAAGTTTTACTCGAATCCAAATCCAAATCAGACAAATTATTTCATTAGAAAGTAAATCCCTAAATCCAAAAATCCGAACTGATAAGATTTTAGTCGAACCCAATTGCCCACCCCTATCAGTATGAGTTTAGATTTTGCAAAGATAACGTTTCTTTCTTTTAATATAAGCCACAACTTTTACTATTGTGCTGTATTGATGCATTAAATTTCCTATTACAAGCTGTGTAGTGGTTAATCGCAAAAAGACAATTTTTGTTGACATCAGACGTCTTCTACAGTGAACAACTTGTGATGTAAGTCAAAGAACAGAAGAAGAAAACCCCCTTTGGAAAGAATCCTAGTGTTGAACTCGGTCTTTGAACTAATATCTTAAGCAGTGGTATTGGAGTCATCATCTTCATTTGAATCTTCTTTACCTGAAGAAGACTCCACCGTTTTCTCAAGTTCCACCATTTTCTAAAGTGATCTAGGTCTCCAGCTTCAGCAAGGGCATGTATCCGCAGCTTCAGCAAGGGCATGTATCCGCAGCTTCTCTGCGTCTTCGCTGAATTTTTTTGTAGAGGTTGGCAAGTGAAGGAACATTGTAAAACATAAGATTCCTGTTCTTTTTGAGAAAGCTTCAATTGAAGAGTTAACTTACTCTGTAACTCCAAATATTTCCTTTACGATTAAGGAGTTGTCTTTTGAGCAGAAGTCAGGAAGCTGTTGAAGAGAGAGGGTAGTTAACAAATGCAAAGCATATCATTCTGATTCACCTGAAGAGATTCAAAACCAAAAATCGAATCAGTTCTTTGTTTCAAGTAAGTAAGATCACAATAATAGAAACAGAGAGAGAATGCAATCAGAGACCAGTTTCTTGCGTTGAGCTTTAGGAGAAGAGAACTTCTTAACGGTTTTGACAAAGGCAGTGACGAATGTGACGCCGGCGTAAGCTAGCGGAACAGCGAGCATCCACGGAAATTTGCTACTTCCAACTCGGGGGACCAGGAATTGCCTGAGTCACTGATCCAGTGAACTCGAATAAGTCTAACGCCTTCTCCTGAATCCACAACATATCCTCTTCTACTTCCCCTGTTTCCTCCTCCGCGCCGATGTGATAGTCTCCGATTGTTTCTTCGACGCTGCGGCGGAGATAGAGAGATGATTCGGTCTCAACGGACGGAGAGAGGGTAGTGAGATGAACAGTGATGTTCGAGGGGGAAGCAATGGCTGGCCACTGTTTTGGCTTCGAGTCTGGAGAAATTGAGATGAAGGTAGGAGAAGAGACGCCATTGTCGAAGCTCGACGATTTGAAAAGACGGCTTCGGATGCAGCGGAGCTCTACAGAAGGCAGCTAAGCTAGTCAGGGAACTACGGCGAAGGTGAAGGAAGAAGATATAATAACAATATTTACTTATTTAGGATGTATTAATGGGCCTTTCTTACTCGGCCCAATTACTTCAACCAAAAATGATTTCTCCTTTTAACTACAAACGATCATAAATCGAGTTTCACAGCAAGAAGAAAAAGTGAATTAAGCAAACAAAAAAACAAAGGAATTCGTAATTGGAGTCTTTTAATTACCAAAAAAGGTAGAATTTTTAGGTACTCTCTGTCACTCTCATCTAAAGTGAACTGGTCATGCTAAGCATGAGTAAGCCAATGCCAGGGCACACGAACATACGATTTAGAATTCTACAAGCAAAACCTTTGCTTCAAGTGTCTGCATTAAGTTCATTTTCCTTTTCCATCATATAAATGTCGGAAGGTATATATTTATATACGGGAGAAAGCTTAGCAGATACAATTGAAGTTTTGAGCGCATGATTCTATATTTCTTCATAGATCAAGGCAGTAGATACATTGTCTGGCCAGAACACTCTGAAGAAGCTTTTGGAACATGCAGGTCAATAAGAACAAAAGATGAAAACCGCTTCGAGTAACCAACCAGAGAACGATTCGCTATCTTCCGAAATTGTGTAGACTGATTTTTGTCCTCCTCTCTCTCTCTTTCTCTATGGAATCACCGCTTCTGCTTATCGCCGGCCTGAGGCGGTTGATCGCCTTAGATCTCTCAACGCCAATTCGGTAAATTGAGAAATTTTTGAAAAAACGCCCTCTTATGTATCTAAATTGCAAATGATTCCCATATAGTTTATTAATATTTCATATTAGACCACATATTTTTTGTTTTCTTCGAATTATTACAAGTTTTAGATTCATACCGGATCGGAAACATTGGGTCAGGCCCATAAAATAGAGAAATGTTAACGTCAAGAAGACGCGGACTAATCTGAATCAACCAGTTAATCTCGAGTTCGTCGGTCTCAGGTGGACAGGGATTATTCCTCCGTCCGTCCAAGCATCCATTCTTTTGGCGTTCTCGCTTAAAGAACAAAGACCAGTCTCTCTGTACCACTACTTCGCGTAAATTTCGTTTTCATGGTATGTAATCTTTTTTGCGCATTCACACTTTGATGATCTTCCTTTTCATCTCTAGGTTGTCCTTTTTTTCCTCGATCGCATTTCTTAGGGTTTTCGGAATCTAAGACTTTGATTTCCTTTTGTTGTCATTATTTCGAATTAGCTGAATAATTGCAAAATGCGACGTCTTCTTTCATATAGATCTAGCGGGTTCTGATTGATTGGAATTTGATTTGATCTGCTCGAGAATGTATATGATTCTAAAGCGAAATGGGTTTATCCACTTCCTCTTTATTGGGATTCCGACACGATCAATTCCAGTGATTTCGTGCTTCGATTTTTTTGCTTTTGAATCTGATCATGCCTGTTGGTTACTTGGAATTATCTTGCTATGTAACCTCTATGGTATATGGGTTTGATGACAGGCACCCGTTAGGGGGATTCCTGGCTTGCAAAGGGCAGTATCTATTTGGAAGGAAAGTAATAGATTTGCTCCTGTGAGATCATTCAGCTCCCAAGCTGCATCCACTTCTACCACTCCTCAGCCACCTCCACCTCCTCCCCCTCCGGAAAAGACTCATTTCGGTGGTCTCAAAGATGAAGATCGAATTTTTACCAACCTCTATGGTCTACATGACCCGTTTCTCAAAGGGGCCATGAAGAGAGGTGATTGGTACAGGACCAAAGATTTGGTTCTCAAGGGTACTGATTGGATTGTTAATGAAATGAAGAAATCTGGTCTTCGTGGACGTGGTGGTGCTGGTTTCCCTTCTGGCCTGAAGTGGTCCTTTATGCCTAAAGTATCTGATGGCCGTCCGTCCTATTTGGTTGTCAATGCTGATGAGAGTGAACCTGGAACTTGTAAAGATAGGGAAATCATGCGTCATGATCCTCACAAATTATTGGAAGGGTGTTTGATTGCTGGTGTCGGAATGAGAGCTAGTGCAGCTTATATTTACATCAGGGGTGAATATGTGAATGAACGTTTGAATCTGGAGAAGGCTAGAAGAGAAGCATATGCAGCAGGTCTCTTGGGGAAGAATGCATGTGGTTCTGGTTATGATTTCGATGTTTATATCCATTTTGGTGCTGGTGCATACATCTGTGGTGAAGAGACTGCGCTTCTTGAAAGCCTTGAAGGGAAGCAAGGAAAACCTAGGTTGAAGCCTCCATTCCCTGCTAATGCTGGTTTATATGGTTGTCCCACTACTGTTACCAATGTGGAAACAGTGGCTGTTTCTCCTACCATTCTAAGGCGTGGACCTGAGTGGTTTTCGAGTTTCGGTAGGAAGAATAACTCTGGTACAAAGCTGTTTTGTATTTCAGGCCATGTGAACAAGCCATGTACAGTTGAAGAGGAGATGAGTATACCTCTCAAGGAACTGATCGAGAGGCATTGTGGAGGTGTTAGAGGTGGATGGGACAATCTACTTGCTATCATCCCTGGTGGGTCATCTGTTCCTCTGATTCCTAAGAACATTTGCGAGGATGTGCTGATGGATTTCGACGCGCTTAAGGCTGTCCAATCAGGGTTGGGTACTGCAGCAGTCATTGTGATGGATAAATCAACTGATGTTGTGGATGCAATCGCGAGGCTCTCTTACTTCTACAAGCATGAAAGCTGTGGGCAGTGCACTCCTTGCAGAGAGGGAACAGGTTGGCTTTGGATGATCATGGAGAGGATGAAAGTTGGCAATGCAAAGCTGGAAGAGATCGATATGCTGCAGGAGGTAACCAAACAGATCGAAGGACACACAATCTGTGCTCTGGGTGATGCAGCTGCGTGGCCTGTGCAAGGTCTGATAAGACACTTTAGGCCAGAGCTCGAGAGAAGGATCAGGGAACGCGCTGAAAGGGAGTTGCTACAGGCCGCTGCTTAATATCCTTGTTGACCAGAGGTTTGGATCTTCAGTCCTTACTGATTCATCCTCCTCTTTTATCTTCTGTTGCAAACTTTAAAAGCAGATATTTAAATTTTATGTAGCCTTAGTTGAATGTTTCTGTAATAAGGTAGACTTTTCGTTCCAAGCCATATAGTTTCTTTGGGAAACTTGAGCCGGCTGCTCGCTAATGAATAGTTTCTGTAATAACCTTCTGCTCTATCCTTGTCTTACAAAATTGACTAATGTTTTTTGCAGGGGACTTGCTATTATTCTCCGTGGAAATAAAATCTGAAAGCACACTATTAGGGTTTTTGGGATGCAAAGACTTGAGAAGGAGAAGAAGGTAATGTATTTGTTTAAATGGTTAATGTTAAAACTTTCTTCCAGTTGTATCAGAAAGAGCTGTATTTGCTCTTTTGCTTACTTTCGTCATTGTTTGCTTGTTTTCTTATGACTATGAGAGAACATTTTGGGAACAACCGAACAAACCCTTTTCATGTTTGAAATAAAGGATGCTCCTATTTGGGTTTTAAAGTAGTTTACATTGCAAATAATAAATTATAATCAATGGTTCTTTTTGGCCTTTTCTGAAAATATCTACAAGGCATAAATAGTTAAGTATATTTATCATTGTCTTGTTATATTGATGATATAAAAGTCCAAAATGATGTTTTGGTAATGTATAACCAAATTGTGATAATCGTAGTTGATTTCGTAGAAACCTAGTACCTAACTAAAATTTTTGTTAAACTATATATTTATTGGTAAAATCCTTGCCAAATTTGCTAGAAGTGTAATGTTTTTCTCTTGTTTGAACATCCTATTATAAAACGAGTAAGCACCAAGAATTTTTCGGTATTGTCCTCAATGGAATAAATTTTTAAAAATAATGGAAGTGATAAAATGGAGAAAGAAAAGGAAAAATATAAATGTAGACCTGTGAGCTGATGGGACAAGTAGCGAAGGGGACCGTTCTGATTGGATATTTTGGCGGATATTTACGGATAAGACGTCAACATCTTCCCTAACTTCTTTGTCCACCTCTCCACTTTTCTCTTTTTTTCTACTTTTTCTTTTGTTTATTTTCCAATTTCTTTCGTAATCGATAATACGACGAACTCAGGACTTCTCGCTTATGGCCGAGGCTTAGGAACTATACTAATGGAGGAGGAAGACCTTCCTAAAGTCATCTTTTATATTTCCAAGTTTTCAAGCTAACATATGTGCAAACACTATATCTAAAAAACCGTATTCCTTCTACATTGTAATACCTCCTCTCCTTGGTTATCACTAATTATGAAGAGGGATAAATTTATGTTATGTTCGCAATTTTTCTGATTATATATGAAGTGTCTTTTATTTTAAGAAAAAAATGCAGAAATGTATATAGAATAAAATAACATTTGGAAAAAATTAAGACTTATAATTATAGATTTTATACTCTTACCATTTTTCATAAAAGTGATTAGAATATTAATAAAAGTTTTCTTATACAATGACTAACCACTAAATCACATATTCAGATTTCGTAGACAATTATATTTGTTGTTGATGGAAAAGCATCGTCTTTTTAGTTATATAATAGAATCTATTTTAAAATATAATATAATGGTTTTCGAATCTGAGTTTCAATTATTTTTTTATTTATATAACAGATCTATTTTAAAATATATAAATTAGTTGTAATAAATGATTTTTAATCTGTTTGATCAATTTTAAAAATAATTTTTAATTTTTAATTGTCTTATGATAAAACATACCATCACCGTACAAATAATTATTATTCATCAATGATTTGCCTAAGACCTCAAATGTCACCAATAACATATCTAGGCACATGCTAAAGCATTATGAAAGTGAAAAAGAATATGTAATATGCACATTCACAATATTCCCAAAAATAAATTATCACCCAGAGTATTTATCAAAATAATTTGGTCAACAAAAAATATTTATTTAGTCAACATAACCAAAAATAAAAGAAAAAATAACAGCGGACTTGAGCTGTGAAAACAAACTGCTGCTATCAATGTGTGGGCGCTTATGGTTAGCACTGTTTCTTTGTTTGAACTTCCCCTTTAACAATGGCGTTTTGACCTCTCTCCTTCTCTCTCTCTCTCTCTTTCAAGTTTTCGCAATCCCTAGGTTACCCAAGAAACCCCTAATTTTCTTTCCTTGCAAAGTTTACATTTTTCTTCTTCTTCTGCCGTTCTTCTTATTCCCGTTTAAATCTTCATGTTGCTTTGGCTATCGGATATTTCTTCGTGTTTCCATCTCATAAGGATTGGATAAAATTCCTCTGTATTTAAGGTGTCCTAGTGCATCAGTAGAGTAGGGTTTCTTGCCCTTATTTTTAGGGAGTTTGATTTTGTGGGAGTTGAGAATCCCTTTTCGATTCCCTGGGATTTTCTCTTGATTATCCCTAGTCTACTTGTATGGTTGGATTTTGATTGGAATATAAGGGCAGTTTTAATTAGGTTCAGTGATATTTGGAAGATCTGAGTTCTTGGTGTGTTTCTCAGCTTTGGTTACTTGGGATTCTTCTATTAAGTTTTTCTTTCTGTTGATATCTGATCAGTTGCTAGTTTGTGGAAAGTCTAAAGATACGAAATTTGCAGAAATCTGGTTGATATCTTAGATTTTCAAGAGGGATTTGGGTAGATTCTATTGAATTTGGGTGGGTTTGATTGGAAAAATGACGGTGGAGGAAGTTAGTGATGCTTCTGCGTGGAGTAGGGAGGATGATATTGCCTTTGAGAGAGCTCTTGCTAATCATACCGATGAATCTGAGCAACGGTGGGAGAAGATTGCTGCAGATGTTCCAGGAAAAAGTGTTGAACAGATTAAAGAACATTACGAACTTTTAGTTGAAGATGTTAGTAGAATTGAGTCAGGATGTGTGCCTCTTCCTGCGTATGGGTCTCCTGAAGGATCAAATGGCCATGCTGGTGATGAAGGAGGAAGTAGTAAGAAAGGAGGAAACAGTCATGCGAGCGAGTCTAACCAAGGAGGTAAATCAAAGTCTGATCAAGAACGGCGAAAGGGTATTGCGTGGACAGAGGATGAACACAGGTGATCTTTGTTTATTTATGCTGCTAATCAGTTTCTACTTCTTATTATTCCTTTAGTATTCTTTAAAAGTTATATTTATTGCTGTTCCTGTGCTTCGTGTCTCCGTTGTGTTCTAGGGCATTTCGTATCACACTAGATGACAATTCTAGGTACTCTTAGGACACATCTTATAACGTACTTACTTTAAAGTCTTATAAATGATAGTTAGTCTTGTGTTTGTGCCGTTATCTGTGTTTGTGCATGATAGTTAGTCTTCTTTTAAACTTGTGTTTGTGCCGTTATCTTGATCTAATTCCCTGTGATTTTGATCTATTCGGGGGTTTACATTTCCTTTTTCAACAAATTTAGTTTCGGCGGTGATAGATCATCCTAGTTAAAATGCATAGCTAGTTGTTAAACTAGGAAAGATAGGACAATAAGTAACGAGTTTTACATTCAAGCATACTATACCGGTGTCTAGAAATGTCTGTAGTTCTTATTTAGGAAATTGAAAATCGAAAGCTGGAGAAGCAATTGAGAAGTAGGATGCTTATGTGGCATTCTTTCTGCAGATTAGCTGTAGATTTATGCTATGGCCGGAAATTTCTCCCCTGTTGGTTATACAATGATTCTGATGAACTATTGTCTTTTTCTTTTCTATGTTACAGGTTATTTCTTCTTGGTTTGGATAAGTACGGGAAAGGTGACTGGCGTAGCATTTCTCGTAACTTTGTGGTAACGAGAACACCAACCCAAGTTGCAAGCCATGCACAAAAGTATTTCATCCGTCTAAACTCAATGAACAAAGACAGAAGACGATCAAGTATTCACGACATCACTAGTGTTGGCAACGCAGATGTCTCAACGCCACAAGGACCAATCACTGGTCAGAACAACAACAACAACAACGCTGGTTCTGCTGCTGTTGCTGGAGGAGGAAACAAATCAGCCAAGCAAGCCACCTCTCAACCACCACCGGGACCTCCTATGTACGGAACACCCACCATAGGTCAACCGTTAGGTGGACCGTTAGTCTCAGCAGTTGGAACACCAGTGAACATCCCAGCTCCACCTCACATGGCTTATGGAGTCCATGCTGCTCCAGTCCCTGGCTCAGTGCTTCCTGGTGCACCAATGAACATGGGTCAAATGACGTACACCATTCCGCGTGCACCAACGGCTCATAGGTAACCCGAAAACACCATTGTGGTGATAGTGCACTTCGTTTTAGGTGTAAGAAAGATGTGTAAAGGATTTAGTGAATATTCAAGCTTGTTCCTTGAGCGAGTTTTTTTATTAATTAGTTTGTGGAGATTTGTATGAGGTTTGAATAAGATATTAAGATCACATGATTAGTTTCAGACTGGAGAAGCAAAAGAAAAAGAAAAAAAAAATTGTAAACACAACAAAGCCTATGCTATGAGACTTAAAACAAGATAGACAAAGCAACATCTTTATATGGATTATCTTCTGAGAAACATAAAATGGTGTTTCACTTTGGTTCAACAAGAAACTATATGCCGAATCTGAACCAAATTTCATTTGATTGGCTATAGGACTGTGAAGATACCAAAATCACATAGTTCAATCGATTCAAACATTGTTTCTGGACAAGTGAAAAAAAAAAACAGAATCTCTAGTTTCACATGCATAGTTGTTCATGCAGGAGCACAGAGTCAAAGTGACTCTTCTCCGGTTTTATTCTCTTGGAAATTTCATCAAGAACCTGATAGATCTCATAAGATCTTGGGTGTGATTTATCTTCCACAGTAAATTTATGAACTTCAACTCCTACTTCCACAAAATAGCTATATCCGGCAGCCTTTGTCATTGTTTCCTTCTTCATCATCTTCCTCATCCTTGATACTCCATCCCACATCTCATTCACCGCGTAGATATTTGACATGATCACACAGTTACCTGGATTTGAAGGTTCAAGCTTGAACAGCGCCTCACTTGCTATCTCTGCTATCTCAACATTTCCATGGAAACTACAAGCACCCAAAAGGGTTCCCCATACGACCGCATCTGGCTTCATCGGCATTGTTTTGATGAGATCATAGGCTTCTTGCAGCTTCCCAACACGTCCCAAGAGATCGATCATGCATCCATAGTGCTCTAGCTTTGGGGACATCTTGTGAATTTCCTCCATGGAGTTGAAAAATTCTTTTCCCTTCACCACCATCCCACCATGAACACAAGCTAGCAGTAACCCAACAAATGTCACTGCATCGGGTTTTTCTCCTTCTAGCTGAAGTACCACCAGAAAATCACAGTGTTAAAACTCTTAAAGACTAAGGAATGAACATGCTTGAACTGAAGAAACAAACAAAAACGCTCACCAGCATTTGGGCATAAATCTGAAGAGCTTCGTCGTGTTTCCCGTGAGTAGCTAGACTACTGATCATGGAGTTCCATGTGCACAAATTTCTCTGGTTTCCAATTTCTACGAATAACCGTTTTGCTACGTCAATCATTCCACATTTTGAGTACATCTCTAGTGTAGCATTACTCACGTAAATGTTATCAAAGAACCCGTTCTCTCTAGCATAGCCTTCTAATCTTCGGCCAGTCTCCAATTCTCCAAGATTCGCACAAGCGGGGAGAACACTAGCTACAGTAATATGGTTTGGTTTCACGGATTTGTCTTTCTCCATACACCAAAACATCGTTAAAGCTTTAGAGTAATTCCCGTTCTGAGAAAACCCAGAAATAACGGTGGTCCAAGAGATTACGTTCTTACAAGGCATTGAATCAAACAACTCCATTGCCGCCTTCATATCACCTTGTCTTTTGTAACCCATGATCATTGCATTCCACACGGGTACATCTCTGTTAGACATTTCGTCGAACACTCTGCGTGCACAACAAACTGCTCCTAGCTTTGCATAAGCAGTGACTAGAGCGGTGCAGCAGAAGGAATCGGACTCAAACCCGGATCTGAAAAACTGCGAATGTAGCATCTGTAGTGGTCGAACTGAAGAAATGGAAGCAGAAGCAGCAAAAATGATGTTGAAAGTGTGGTGACTTGGTCGGAGGCCATCGAAAGAGAGGAGATTGTAGAGGACGAAAGATTCATGGGGCTGGTCATGAACAGAGTAAGTTTGAATTAGCCTGTTATAAAGGAAGATACAAGGGTTTCGATGAAGATCGAAGAGTTTTCGGGCATAAACAAGATTTGGAATCTGAAGCAATCGTTGTAAGAGATCTTTGGTTTCGTCTATGCCAGTTCTCAGACAGTGCGCGTGAAGTTGTTTGATCTGATTCATTCCTACGTGCCACCTTTCGCGCGTGCTATTCGAATATCTATAAAAATTTGAATGTCCATCAGATATCCAAATCCGATCCGAAATAAAACTATCATACGTTTGATATTTATCCGGGATAAAATATCTCTATAAACGGATCAGAATAAAATATATTACCAATTAATATCCCTATAAATTAGATAAATCTCATACATTATTAATTAATAGAACTTTTACTAAATTTGTTTTTGTTAATTATCTTCATATTTTCGACCAACTGATGTTTTTCTTTGCAAATATCTTTATAACAAGATACAATCTAAAACGAAATTCCTTTTGGATATAAATAGGATAACAAAACTTTCTAAGGCATAACACGGGAAAAAAAAGAAGACCTCAAAATTGTTTTAAAGAACAAAATTACAAAGCAAATCAGTTTGTTTTCTTGTCATCTTCTTGGTCAGTGATCTTCTTCGTATCCAAAGACTCATCCTCACCTCCAAAACCAAACTCGTTGACACGTGTTTTGTCCACAGGATAAACCCATCTCTGGTACAAGTATATCAAGAATATCACATCTGCAACAACACAACCAAAATTTAGATCATGATCAATTTTTGTGAAAATTCCAAAACTATTCTAGAGACATGAATCAACAAACTCAGGGAACGATGGATTTTGTATTCACCATCTCGGAAGACAGAAAGGCGATGCAGCATTGGCATTTTGATGACAAAAGCAAAGAGATCGTCGATGATCGTGTTGAGGAACTTATATGTCATTTGCCTCCATGGTAAATGTGCTACTGACTTCAGCTTATAGTTAATGAACAATTGAGGACACATCATTATGAAACCTGCAAAAACACTAAACACGTTGATTTCAACAAAATCGGATCAATCACAAGAAAGGTTTGAGCTGCTGTAAGAGAATTATAAAGGCTCTTTACCAAACATATAAACGCAGCTTGTTAGCGAAGATAGGATCCATGAGTACCAGCTCTTGTGGCGTTCATAGGCGAGTGAATATATGGCGAAACCCGCGACAAGGAGGAGGAGCACATAGGATAAGAATTTAATGGCCATATCATCATACTCCTTGGTCTTGTTGCTTGCATAGGATTCACGGTCGTGGAACCTCAATCTTGGAATCATTCCACTTCGATCAACCTGAGGAAGTTTAAATGTTTGCCACAGTTTATATGAAAAGCAAAAAACATCAGGTTGAAACTGTCACTTGTTAATTTTTTAATGACGTTGTTACACATGCACAAAAATACCGTACTCAGTGATCAGATTGTGTGTGATATTAGATGTACCTCAATGCGCATGGCTTTCCCTATTTTCCAGAACTCGATGCAGACACCAACTCCAGAACTAGCTAATATCATCCATGAAGTGTCGTTGTCAAGCAGGTAGAGGAAGATGATGAACTGACAGATAAAGTTCAGTACGACAGACTTTGCAGACAGTCCTTCCATAGATTTGTTCTTGTTCCAAAACTGGATATCTGCAGGGAAAGCAACAGATAATTAAATAGCTAATTTCAAGAAGCAGTTTAGGCAAATAGCTGTTTTTTTGGTGTTTCCCATTTTTGAATGCAAGGAAGTCAAATACATAATGAAGCATCGAAACAAACATTGTGACGCCCAACAGATAATGGTTTCCTTCCAAAAACACCCTCTGCAAGTAAATTATTAAACCATAAAAAACACATGATCACCTTACTTCAAATTAACAGAAAACAATTAATCACATCTCTCTACCTACTTTCGGGATTTAGTCCTTAGATGAAGCTAAGTGGACTTAAAAGGACCAGGATTACCTTTAGTTCGTCAGATTCACCATCAAGCATGCTTCCATAGCTACGGTGAATCTGGAAAGACTGATCAATCTGCTGAAACAGCTGCCACTTTGTCATGCTTATGGGGCTTACTTCCAGATTAAGTGGTAGCTCTGAGACTGTCTCATTTATTATAATCAACTTGTCCCTTAGCAGCCAAAACTCATTGAAGAAAACTGTAGGGTACTAGTTTACTGTACTAAGTTCCACCAGTAAGTCTGTCAATAAAGTTAAGTAAAGGAAAGACTAGATATGGACCATCACATCTTTAGCATAGCAAAGTGAAACTCTCAAATATTCCCATTCCAACAACTAACAGAAAAGCAGAAATAGAAAAGGAAGCAGAGGTTCTTTGTGCATCTGATGCACAGATATGAAGTAAGGACATGTGGCACTACTTCCAAGAACCCATATACTCACGTTTTAGTCCTTGGGAATTTTGAATTTTCAAACGAGTTTAATCCCACTAATGTTAAAAATGGCATGGAAGATGATACACATGCTAGTGCCTTCAACTGTTAGAGAAATATGTGCATAGAGAGTTGTCAAAACCTCAAATAATAAGAGGCACATCATTCTTAGTAATGGAAGGATACAAGGAGCAATGTTTGGTGGTACACCATGCTGTGGATAGCTGTAAGGAATTTGAAAACGATTAGCCAACGTCTTATGAAATTCATTGTTAATAGTGAACCCAGAAGAAAAGCAAGCATGCCATAAATCCCAATGATCAGAACTAACTTACCGAGTAAAGTCATCGACTAGGTTAATTGTGACATTCGGTTTCCAGTAGGATACCCATTCCACAAGGCCTTCATCCTTGAGATCCAAGTCATTACCATCAACCTGCTGCAACGTCTGCTTTGTGTTAGTTCATAAGAACGTGTTCCATCACACTGGCTCCACTCAAACAATAACATAAAAACATATGCAATTTTTCGTACATACCTCAACTTCTGCATTGGATTCATCAGTGTCTTTGGGATTTCCCAGCAAACTCTTCTTCTTGTCTGCTTTTCTCTTTGGCAAGTAAGTCGCAACAGCTGAAATAGTGAAAGAATCATATAATTTAGCGGATACAAAAATCACACTACCAACAACAATCAAAAGGGTTGTTTGTCTAGGAAAGGGAAGTCTTACGGTGTGTCCTGCCAAAACAGTTAAGAGATTGGTATTCAGGATCGCTAGGATCTATAGGATAACCAGATCGAGCAAAGAAGACATGAGCATACAGACTTCCATTATTCTTCAGTGCCTAGAACAACAAACAACTTAATTCAAAGGATTCAAATATATTAATCTCGAAAAAAAAAACAAATTTCTATTAACCTCGGATGGATAATACTTTTTTGACAAAGTCCTAATGCTCTCTGGCTTCCACACAGCATAAGGTATGTTTGTCTCGTGCCAAATAAGTGCACCTTCATCACCAAAGTCATTAAATTTCTCATGCAAAGATAAAACCACATATCCTGAAAAAACAAAAACAATGGTTAGCATTTAAAATCATATTGAAACAACATCCATAACCCAACAAGTTTTATGTTTTCAATTAAATCACTGATCAGACACCCTAAACCACCGAAAAGAAACGTACTTTTAGGGGAGAGGAGTAAGTAAAAACAAGTAATCATCACAATTAACCAGAAAATTACCAAGTCATCACAATTAACCAGAAAATTACCAAGTGTTCTCCTTTCTGAAAGAGATTAGACATAAGGTGAGAAGGACGAGAAGGATCCGCGGGTTTTTGTTTTGGAGAAAAGAACTTAGAAGCAAAGTAGCAGAAGATGGCCATTCTAATTATTCCTGTTATAGTTTGCCCAAAGCCACCAGCTTGTCGTTGCTGCTGAGGCTGGACATCACCTTCAACCACCACTGCTGTTTCATCTGCCGCCATATTCGCAGAAAGATGTTTTCGACACTGCCGATTCAAACTGAGAGGTTGTAACTTTACTTGTACAAGATGTGTCGACCAGAGATATTTAAGGAGTTTTTATTTGTTTATTTATTTATTTATTCAAATAGAATAAGGATTGTATATTGTATGTAAGGACCTAAGTAATTTCTTATATTCTTAGTTAGCCCATTAGTTTTAACTAAGTTGGAACAGTCCATATATATCCATCATTTAATTCACCCCACTCAGCTAAAATCTCGCTTGCTTTTATGCGAAGATGGAGACTAAGCGACACCGACGTTGTTTGATGAAAGATCTTGATAAAGATTTTATTTTTTCAGTTTCTATGTCTTCACGTATGGACAACGCTTATATCTTGTTTGTTAGATGGTTGGAAGGAAATCGTTTATGCACATCAGCTGTTTGTGAAAACCTCTGATCCAAATTATGTAACGTGGGTTTCTTGATATACGGCTGTTTCTGGGATATTTAGGGGAAATATGGATGTTTTACGGCAATTTGTTCAGAATTTCCGGCTTTTGTCTGGTTTTGGAACTGATCACAGGGTTTTTTCGGATGTTGTCAAAGCTTGCGCTTCAGTGTCTGAGCTCACATTAGGGAGAGCTCTACACGGTTGCGTAAACAAGCTGGTCATATAGCCTGCACTGACCAAGCGAAATGCAGGAGAATTGATGATTGCCAGAAGATGTTCAGGCAATGAACAGTGTTGATCCTGTTGTTTGGAATATTGTTCTGACTGGACTTTCGGATTCTTGTGCTCAGGAGACGATGAGGTTTTTCAAAGCAATGCACTTTGCAGATGAACCTAACCCTAGCTCCGTTACCTTCGCAATTGTTCTTCCTGTGTGTGTTCGTCTTGGGAATTCATACAATGGGTATGCATTCTTATATCATTAAATCCAGTTTAGAAAAAGATACAATTGTGGGGAATACTCTGATATCCATGTATGCCAAATGCGGGCTTATGTTCCCTGATGCTTATACTGCGTTTGATGGTATAGTTGACAAAGATGTTTTTCATGGAATGCGATTATTGCTGGGTTTTCTGAGAACAAGATGATGGCCGATGCATTTAGATCATTTTGCCGAATGCTGAAGGAATCGACAGAGCCAAATTATGCAAAAATTGCAAATATACTGCCAGTTTGCGCTTCTATGGACAATAACATTGCATATCAAAGTGGTAGTCAGATTCACAGTTACGTTGTGCAGAGATCTTGGTTGCAAACCCATGTTTTGTATGCAATTCTCTTGTGATTTTTTATTTAAGAGTTGGAAGAATAGAAGATGAAGCCTCATTGTTTAGAAGGATGGGCTCCAAAGATCTAGTTTCATGGAACGTTGTCGTAGCCGGTTATGCATCAAATTGTCAGTGGTTTAAAGCGTTGCAGTTATTTCACAAATTGGTGCATAAGGGGGACATTTCTCCTGATTCGATAACTATTACCAGCATCCTTCGTGTATGTGCGCAGTTAACTAACTTGACCTTTGGCAAAGAGATTCCCAGTTATATTTTGCACCATTCTTACCTCTTGGAGGATACATCAGTTGGGAATTCTCTCATTAGTTTCTATGCAAGATTTGGTGACACGAATGCAGCATAGTGGGCCTTGTCACTGATATCCAAGAAGGATATAATATCTTGGAATGCTATACTTGATTCCCTTGCAGACAGTCCAAACCATTCTCAAGTTATGAACCTCTTGCACCACTTATTTAATGAAGCAATATCTTTGGACTCTGTTACAATTTTAAGCCTAGTGAAATTCTGCACAAATGTACAGGAAGTTAGTAAAGTAAAAGAAGTTCATGGGTACTCACTTAAGGCCGGCTTTTTACACGATGAAGAGGAACCCATGCTTGGGAATGCATTGCTTGATGCATATGCCAAATGTGGTAATGTAGAATACGCTCATAAGATTTTCAGGGTTTATCAAAGAGAACTTTGGTTATGTATAACTCTGTGCTATCAGGATATGTTAACAGTGGAAGTCATGATGATGCTCAGACACTGTTCAGCGAGATGTCTACTACTGATCTCACCACTTGGAGTTTGATGGTTCGTATCTATGCTGAGAGTTATTGCCCTAATGAAGCCATTGGTGTTTTCCATGAGATACAAGCTCGAGGAATGAGGCCTAACACTGACTATCATGAATCTCCTTCCTGTTTGTGCGCAGGCAGCCTCTCTGCATCTAGTAAGACAATGTCATGGATATATATTAGAGGCGGACTTGGTGATATCCGCCTGAAGGGGACTCTACTAGATGTATATGCTAAATGTGGCAGCTTGAAGACTGCATATTCTGTTTTCCAGTCAGATGCTCGTAGAGATCTGGTTATGTTCACTGCTATGGTAGCTGAGTATGCTGTACATGGTATGGGTAAGGAAGCACTTATGATCTACTCTCATATGATTGACTCGGGCATAAAGCCCGATCATATTTTCATAACTACTCTGTTGACTGCTTGCTGTCATGCGGGATTAATACAGTATGGACTACACATATTCAACTCAATAAGTACGGTTCACGGTATGAAACCTACAATGGAACAATATGCTTCTGTTGTAGATCTACTTGCTCGAGGGGGTCGACTTGATGCATATTCTTTCTTCACAGAGATGCCAGTTGAACCCAATGCAAATATATGGGGAACATTGTTAAGGGCGTGTACAACCTATGATAGGATGGATCTGGGCACTCAGTTGCAAATCATCTTTTTCAAGCTGAATCTGACGACATCGGGAATCTTGTTTTAATATCGAACATGTATGCTGCAGATGCTAAATGGGAAGGCGTGCTGGAGTTGAGAAACCCAATGAAGAAAAAGGAAATGAAAAATCCAGCAGGATGTAGCTGGCTAGAAGTGGATGGGCAAAGGAATTTCTTTGTGTCTGGAGATTGTTCTCACCCACGATGAGACAGTATTTTCGACTTACGAAATGCTTTATATCTTCAGATGAATGAGTCAGTGGTGTTTTAATCGTTGAACATTATGAAACTCTGCAAAGCTAAACCATGATGGTCTACACAAGGACATTGCAAAAATGTTACAAAGACAAATCTTGGGTGTAACAATGATATTGTTGTGAAACGCTACATGTACATGAATTATCTTTGGGATAGTAGGCAGAGAACAAGCTTATGATGAATCTGTTGAGTTTATGGGTTGCCACTCGAATTGGGAGATGTTAAAGGAAACAAAGTAAGCAATTCTGGTTCTGTATACCCTGGTTTAGACCTTGGCGATGGATGTAAGTAAAAGCGTCTTTCTTTAATGGCTTTCTCCTCTTCGTCGATGTTTGTTGTACAACTATCTGGTTCTGCTTTCTCCCCTTATATCAAGGACAAGTTAGAGAACAATGAAGAAGGGATGCCCACTGGGCTTGTTAAAAGGTTGGCATTACCAGATTTAGATGATGGTGTCATACCAGTGGGCTTAAAGCTTAGAGACGGTTTGATAATTTCAAGCTTTGGCCTCATACATTGCCTTCTCTCATGGAACTTTGAAGTCGGCCTCTTTTGTGTGGCGGTTTTTATCACTGTTGCTTCTGGTGCTGTTGCTACAGTGTTGTTCTCTGATGGACCTGTCAGGCGCTGCACAATTTCTCTGAAAGTGTTGGTGTCAGTTTCGACAAATGTAGTGACAGGCTTGCAGGTTGCAACGTTCTGACTCCGTCTGTTATTCATATGTAAGTTTTTCTCTGACAGAACAGGCTTTGATTTACACCTATTTTGGCCTCTGACCTGCGATAATACTACCATTTATGCAGTTTATCAGAAGATGTAAAATTCAAACATGAAAGGTGATTTTAGTCCCATCTAGAAAACCAATGAATGTCAAATTCATGTAAGAAGTTCAGAAATGAGAATGATGGAAGGTAAAATACTCAGAGGTGTTCTTCTAATTCCGAGATCAGTTCTCTTTCTGAGTTCCATCAACATAAATTTTCAAAAACAAGCAACTAAAAACATAGATAACTACAGATACAAAAGAAGAGGTAGCCGTGCACTCAAACCTTAACACTTTTAAAAGACCACTAGATTCTTCTATGCGGAAAAAATGGTTTTTCCTAATTTTGCTTTGACTTGTTGTATACTCAAAAATCTATATCAAAGTTTGGTGCTATTACTAGTTGTAGGAATGACAATGAACAGGGGTTTTCATGTCCTAAATCTATCTTCATCACCATCCTCTTTATGGTGGTTACTTGTGCATATGATGAGAGAACTCACAACTGTTTATAAAATTTCTATATACGCTTTTTAGGATTTGAACCAAAGTTAACATCTCTAACTTTTGAGTTTCTAGTTTACGCAACACTACAGGAATAACAGAGAATGACAGGAAGGACCAAAGACATACCTGAAGAGCAAGCCGAGGCAGCAAGTAAAGGCGAATGTGATGCAAATGCTGGTTTTTGAAGAAACAAGAACATAAAACAGAAGAAGACAAGAAGAGTGAGAGAGAACTAAAAGAAGATATAAAGACTGTTGTTGGTCTTAATGGTCACAGCTAAGAACTTGTTCATATACCAGAAAAGAGAAGACGAGGAAATCAGGAAAAGAATATGGAGGAAAGAGGAAAAGGACTCTTTTATCCCTTTATTCTTAACCGTTTTTGGGTTTGGGTTTTTGTCACTTTTTTTTGTTTCCTTTGTTTGGTCAAACATCAAAATGACTTATTGGGATGAGTTTATTTCATGTTGTCGTGAAGGAATGGAGAAAGGAAATTAAAGGTGGAAATGCAAGCCGTTTCGGTTAAGGAGATAGGAAGAGACAGACGTCACAGCAACCTCTCTCCTTCCCCCAATATATAAACCAAACGGTTCTTGGTTTTTTTTTTTTGTTCTGTCTCTGTTGAATGTGATGAGATGTTAACTGAACTCATAAACAGTTTCTCAACTGCCTTAACTGACTCTAGTTTGTCTTCTATGGATATTTTAGTTGACTCGTTTCAAGATAATGGGCCATTAGAACATTAATCACTGGCATTGTCAAATGTAGGAGACAACAAGCTTTACCTTGTGGATTGCTGTATAGTATTCATTTCTTATCTTCAGACTACTATATTTAGTTTCAAGACAGTTATCGGTTCTTTTGTATTTTATTTCTTTCATATATTAAAATTAAGGAAATTCTCTTGAAATATCATTTTTTGTATTTTATATTTTTTATTTCATATATATTGTATCTTGCCCTCAAATTAGATAAGATTGGTCACTGTAAATTCGTCAAGTGATCTTGTCATTTGGGCCAACAAATTAACATGAATAATATAAAAAAGAAACAATAATTCTTTACTAATCTATGAAATCCAAAACAAATTAAAATAGTCAGTGACGACCGTAGCTTTTTTTTTTTGTCCTCAAAGACGAGCTTACCTTTTGTCACACCAATATATAGCGATTTAAAAACCGATTCAGGAGTTAAAAAAATCACAATCAAGTTATGGGTCGACTCAAAATCGAACAAGATACTGCTTTTACTAAAGGCCTGGTATTTATACATCGGAAGAATCTTTTGGGTCTTCCAATATCAATAGGTTGATTGTTTCGCTCCTGTATCTTACAAAAAAAGCAAGAATATGGGCTCGTGTGAGTAGGAAACAGAAAATATCTATTCTAGTTATGGTAGTTTGGATCTTTCAGAACTTACCATGTAAAGAGACAAAAACATTATGGCTACCTAACTATCTTTATCTACAAACACTTATCCATTTGTACTACAATGCTTCTTACTGTGCATATATAATATAAGGCAAATTTTACCCCGTGATGTGTTTTCTACAAATGTAACCATTTTTTTTGTCTTTGTGATACCTTTGATTATGCTAAGGTTGCTCTTTTGCCATTTGCTTCTCTTGACTACAAATAAAACAAGTTTTTGATGTTGTTAGTAATCAACTTATGGGTTTGCATAAAATGGAAGAGAAATTAGGGTGCAGAGAAGAGATAGATACCGATTTTCTTGAATCCAGAAATTGGCTATATATGTCATAAAGCTTTTCCTTCTCGGTTTCAGAAACCGATGGTTTAGATTTAGAAGCGATCGACTTCAGGATAGGATCGGTTATTATTGGAGTAGTTCCGGTCTCGGGTTTATCTACTCTGTTCAGATACTCGTGAACAGCTGCAAGCTGTGCATCTGAGAGAAGAGCTTGAAGATCAGCTCCACTAAATCCTTCAGTCATCAGAGCTATAGGATCTAGGTCAATATCATCAGCCATCGGAAGCTGCAGAAATGTGCAAAGATTTTATTGTCATTTTCACTTGCAATAAATATAGATAGCTCTCTAGTCTGCATGCTACATCATCTGAGGAAAAATTTGATTAGCAGAAATGATGCAACTGAGAATACTAACCTTTCTCGAAAGAACCGTAAGAATCTCTAATCGTTCTCGTGGGGATGGAAAGTCGCACAGAAGAAGACGATCAAGCCGGCCAGGCCTTAGGAGCGCAGGATCAAGTAGATCTGGTCTACTGTTAACGGATAAAACCATTATAGTCACTTATCCATCGTTTGTATGTAATGAAAACATAAACTGAGGACCAAGAACAGGCTTCTATTCAGATAATGGATTTGTTATTAACTACCATTTCCTGTAGATTATATTAATGCAACGAACACTAAATATGATATGCAATATAGACTTATTCTGGTGTGAGTACCTCGTTGCAGCAAATACAAAGACCCCTGTTAGAACTTCCACTCCATCCAGTTCTGTCAGGAACTACGCAAAAGAAAAACATGACATGCGAAGTTTAAAGTTTACGTGGACTGAATATGCACAGACTTTCAAGTAACTTACTTGATTAACAACTCGATCAGTTACTCCGGTGTTGTCATGTCCTCTCTTGGGGGCAATTGAATCGAATTCATCGAAAAAGAGTATGCATGGTGCTGCAGCTGCTGCTTTTGAAAATATATCACGAACCTAAGCAAAATGTGTTTGTCATTATTGGATATGCGGAGTCATTGGGATAATATTTTTCAAATTTTAGGCAGCATAGTAGCAGGAACAGCAGTTGAAAAATAATGAAGCCGACTGAAAACTCTTCTCACGAAACATTTTCCACTAAGGTATCTTTACCATTCTACTGTTTAATACAAGGTAAAGACTAAGCAAGACGCCCATGAGAACCAAAATGAATTCAACAGTATAAATAAAGCATGCGCTACTGAAGAATTTAGAAGAATGATATTCATCTCAAAAAGGTTCTGTTCAGATGCAAAACAAAACAAGGTATCATTCTTACTGCTTGTTCAGATGCACCAATGTATTTGTTTAACAGCTCAGGCCCTTTCACTGATATAAACCGTAGGGAACATGCTGCAGCAGCTGCACCAACTATGTGAGTCTTCCCACAACCAGGTGGGCCATATAAGAGAACATTCGATCTCAAACGCAGAGGAGATTTTGCAAAGATTTTTGGAAATTTTGATGGCAACTCAATCATCTGGACATGGCAAAGAGCAAATAAGTTGCATATCCGAAACTATAATTCTTAGTAACAATTAATAGTTCGGACTGTAGTTATTAGCATAACTAGCAGCAGTACATTGCATAGCCCAGTGGAATTATTTCCGTCCGAATAAATCCTAGATAATTCGATTTATATCAAGTCCGGGTTTTATAGAACGTACTGTTTTCCATTTAAAGCATACATAAATTCAGTAAGAGAACATCAAATGCTATTAAGCAAATGCCAGCAGACAAAACCAACTAGATGCTTCCTGGTCGTAGGATAATAGTATCAGCAAAATTTCCTAGCACAAACTAATTTGATCTTAATGGGGAAAACAAAATCAATATGGCAATCAGGTTGCTTATGTACCTCTTTGATAGCATTTTTAATATCAGTCACACCTCCAACATCTTCCCACCCCAAACGTCCACCTTCAGAGGCAGATTTTGTGATGTCACGCATGGCAACAGGCACAAATTCATGCATAGCTCGAGTAAAGTCTTCTTTGACCAAAGTATACTTGGATATATTTGATTCACAAGGTAGATGCCGGCCAATGGCAGCATGAACAGCTCTATCAACCAATATTTCCTGGAAAAAGAGAATTCAAAGAGTCTGTAAATTCACGAAATAGCAAGCTTCAACAAAAAAGATATATATATATATATATATATATAACATGAAAATCACAGATAGTGTCAGCTTCCAAGGTCTCCCAACATTTCTTTCAGATACCTTCTCTGGTCTGGCACAACATCAAATCTTTAAAGATATAGAAAATTCTAAATACCAGGTCATATGCATCATATCCTTCACATTTAGCAGCTAAGTCAAGCAATATGTCTTCTGAACAGTCTAAAAGGCGTTTCTGTATCTCATGCTTCAGTATGGCTCCACGTTCCGAGGTTGCAGGAGCAGCCAGTTGCACGTGGAAGTCAAACCTTCCTGAAAATATGAATCATTTACATTAAGTGACACTGGTAAAATATATTTTTAAAACAAGTAGAGGTAGTGTTATATAACAAGTCTGTACCTGATGAGCTCAAAGTCTGTGGTATTTTTTCTAGAGACTGGACAGAAGCAACTAATGCAAGTGGACCAATTCCACAAGAGAAATTCCTGTATTCCTGTTGAGCGAACGAAAATATAACTAGTAAACTAAATGTGAGTCAAAAATATAATACATCAGCAGGAATGAGTGTCTAAAGGTATTTACTATAGAAGAGTGAGTTCGAGAGGTTCCAAGAACAACCACTTAAAGTTGTATTCCTTAATTAGAAAGGTAAAAGCAGTAATCAGGATTATCAAGAGAAATGACGTTTTTCTTCGTATGGAGGAAGTCTTGCATTCAGACAATCAAATTCTCATACTCCAGAAAGTAACTCGTGGTGCATAGATAATAGTGATCATAAACGTGGATATAATACTTGAAAACAGTGAACTGTTGGACCTGATATCTTTCAAGAGTTCATACCCCATAATCATCGACAAAATCCGTTAGGAATTTTGTAAGCATCGTAATCCCAACCAAAGCTTGAGTTCCTTCAGTATCTGAAGACGATGACATAATACTATCAAGATCATCCAAAATGATGATGGATGGTGCATGTTCCAAGCCCTCAGCTATTACACCAGAAAGGACTTGATGGATGTGTTGAACCTTCTCCAAGGCAAGTGCAGAACAGGATACCAGAATCCTGCACAAGGAAATCAACACTTAGACCACATCAGTACCAGAATGAGTCTCTCGAAGATAAATGAAGTTGGTTGGAGTAGATCAGTACAGGCAAACGTAAACAAAAACCACTCACACATGTGCCAACAAGTCTTTCTGTTCTTCGAAGTACTTTGAGGCAGCTCTTGCCAATATTGTCTTCCCTGAACCCTATCAACCAGAAGCTTACACAAGTAAACAACCAGGTAGTTTCAACCAGTAGGAATAGTGGGAAATTAAGAAATGATTGCAAGCCAGAGAAACAAATTTTCAAGATTGTAAGGAAGAACAAATCTAAAGCTTCAATATAAACATCCTGATATACTCATGCCTGGCCAAAGGGATAGCTTATGAATGGGCAACATGCTACCGTTGATTGAGAGAAGGAATCAGCTGGTAATTTAAACCCAAGTAAATCTAAGGGCCAAAATCAAGAAGCACTAAATTCATATTCAAATTGAACAACTAAAATGGGAACTCACAGGTGGCCCATATATGAGAATATGGCCGGGTGAAGGGATATTGAACTTGCTAAACCACATTCCAGCTGCAGGAGACAACAACACGGCCATCCCTGCATAAGAGTACTGTTGGCTTTAGGATTATCAAGATATTGTGATTCAAGCAAGATGACGCTAAGAGAGTAGAACTACTTTTAATAACATCCGGCACAATTTGGCCCATCCACGTCAACGAAGATATATCAGGGGAAACAACTTTATTGCAGTGTTTTTCTTTAGAAGACGTGAAATATTTAGGGTCACAGAGATTCATCTTCTCAAGCACTGGATCAATATCCACCACACTGTCCCTCTTCTCACTTCTATCCAGGTTAAGCTCATAAACAGCGAATTTATCAGCAACCAAAGACTCGTCAGAAACTGTCATAACAAACAAAATTTCTAAAGGAGTGTTTTTATCCTTCTTCCCACTTTCCCAGTGATCATTAACAGAAGGCTGCCCGTTTCTGGACTTATAAGATTCGAGCCCTCTCACTTCGAAATGGAAAAAAGTTTCTCTTCCTACAAGTAACGAGCTAACATCAACTCCTGTGACTGACGCAATAGCATCAAGCTGTGCCACTGACCACAGGCGAGTAAGGCATTCCAATCCTTTCTTATTCTTAAGTTGATAGGCATTATCTTGTTCTCCTTTGTTATGCGAACCCTCAGACGAAAGAGCCATAACAACCTTATCATGCACAGACCAGTCAACAACATCCACATTGGTGCTCAAGCCAGACAGTGGATGACTGTTTTTTCTGATAGCATTATCTATACCTCTATCCGGCACCTTATCCTTTTCAGCAATCTTGAAGACGCATGGAGAAAGTGAAAGAGCAGGAATTTCTTTGTCCACATTCACATTGCATTCCCTTAAGTAAACCCCTACATACATGTGATAAATCTTGCTCAGACATTTATGTTTCTGTGGTAACAAAGCTCAACTGAGAATGGAAAAATGCAACATGATGCTTTTTATAACTTTTGAACGCAACAAGCACGACAACTATCAATTACCTTAGAAGTTTATTTCCTGATAAATAGAGCAATAAAAAAGTAAAAATTCTAGTGTCGCGTACTGGGAATAACCAGTCAAATAACTTCAACTCGGTCGTTCCGTACATTTCAATGACTAAGCTGAACAGATAGAAAATAGTTTACACCAACTTCAAAATTTTGGAAGTTCATAAAACAAAAGCAACTGTATGTTTAGGCAAAAATTACTCACATGAATGTAGGCCTGCTCCTAGATAGAGACAAAGAGACTCGGCCATCATTAGATGTCCTTTAGCAGCTAAATCTGAAAAGACAAGACGGAGAATTGCTTGACGGGGCTCTTTCTGCGCGCTTGGAGTGCCATTCTCGACCACCTTTGAAGCTTCACTGTTTTTCCTATTTAACGCTTCATCCTTCTTTGCACTACCTTTCAAAGGTATTCTCGGGGAAACAGAAATCAATTGAAGAGATCCTAGAGAGTATTTCTTGGCAGTTTCTGGATGAATATAGGCAATGGAAGTGAGGGCTACCCTTAGCTCAAATCCTTTGACATCAGTTTCATGAAAGGCTGATCTATCAGTATCTTGTAAACGTAACAGAACCTTCACATTGTTACATTCTTTATTCGGAGAAAAAGCATCAGGGCCCTTCTTTGCGTTGAGATTTCTGTCCCGTCTCTTAGGAGCCACAGCCACTTCGGTTCCTGGCACAAGTTGTACTGAAAACGAGCCACCAGTCAAAAAAAATTTGTCATTAATAAAATTGCAATGACTGATAAGTATAAAAGACTAGTAATCATGGGCTTGCCTGCACCTTTGTACCCCATAAGTTGAAAATGATAAAAAAGAAACTTGAAAAGTGCGGATTAAAGATGGTCTTACCCACCCCTTTTGATGGAAATGTTGAAACCACAGCAAATCTTATCACAGTTCGGTCATGCAACCACAAAGGGAATTTCATGGTCTCCTGTAGTATCCTCACCTGAAACACATGTTTCGAAAGTCCCTCAGCAGACTATTTGCAAACATGCACATAGGCTAGCTAAGCAGAGAAATGAAAGGAGATAGAGGGAAACGAGACACCGATGGTAAAATTTTGAATCAAGAAGAATAGAAAATCGATTGCTATCCAATATTCACCTGGCTAAGTATAGCTGCTTCGGCGAGTTCAGCATTGAGCTCAAGAACTTCCCAGTCATCTTCAGTCTCTGGTTCGACAGTAACTAATGTAGCCTTTGGCACATTAGGAAGAACACGAACTTGAACAACTGTACCATCCGGCAATGAAATGCTTTCCGCGAACACTCGAGCCACCTTTAATGGAAGAAAAAAAACAAAAAAAACAGGGGAACAGAAGAGTATGAGACCTCCAAAACCAAAGTAGATGACTGGATTTGACTAAACGGGATCAAATATAGAGAGAAAGAAACCTCGATCGCAGAAGATGAGGAGCTCGAGCCGGACCAAGCAACTGACCAACGACGGTCACCGGAGCGGAGCTCGACAGGGAGAAGCGGAGGGAGAGGAGAGGAGCTAGTGGATTGAAGAGCGTTGAGTAGTTGACGAGGTAGTGAGACGAAACAGTCTATGCCGGAGACGGTACGAACCACCGCTTCCGTTTCCATCGCGCCGGTGAGAATGATTTGCCGTTAGCGAGCAGGTACAAATTCCCAAGCTTATCTGTTTTTGTCGATTGCTAGCCTTGTTTTATTGGGCTTCCATCATTTAGATTGGGCTTTTAAAAAGCTAGTTAGATAATGTTTTTGGGTTTTTATTACTATTTTTTGGCCTTTTTGCTCTATTAATTTTAAAACATTGATAGATGCGATCAAAACAGGTGGCGTTACAAAACGAACCTTGTCAAAAGGACTCGATTAGTAGAGAGAGAAGATTCTGTTTTCAGAAACAGAAAATTAATCAAATTCTGTTTTCAACGATATCTGAGGTTACATACTTATGAACTATTTATGGACCAATCCCCAACATGCAACTTTTTGTATCATCATTATGCATGAAAGTGTCTACAGTTTTAGAAACCAAGCATAATAGAGTCAGCAATTATACAATTTCTGGATTGACTTATTTTCACGGAAATGTAATCATTAGAGAATACACATTCAAATTAGGTTTATATAGGCCATTCCGATGGGGGACATCAAACATGTATTACCAAATAGATACTGAGAAGAAATACGCAATACTTCTAGTCTACAAAATTGGAAAGTGACAAAATCCAAAGATACAAAAGGATTTGTTGAGTTTAGAGACGAGACATTTGAGAAAGATAAATGGTGTAACAATCGGATTTGGAACCATTGACGGCTCTGAGAGCAATTATGAGATTGAAAGCTTGCGTTGGATGAAAAGCATCCCAGACACGTGTCCGTCTCTGAAAGCACATGGTACCGCTAGTGGCAAACACGTAATTTTCTCCCTACTCCGCAACACCCTCTATCCGTCACTTGGTACCGCTAGTGCCAAAAATATTATGTTAAATCATCCATATTTTAATTATAATTTGGTTATTTAAAAGTTGGAATCCTCTGATTTGAGCTAAACCAAAACGAAAAATCTGATTTAAAAAATGTAACAGAAGAGATAAATTATATACTTAACCGTAAGCTAAAGGGTTGGCGAGGATATCCACGGCGGCTCCATAGGTATTGCCGTATACAAACATGGCTTCACCAGCTGTTTTGCTATCAGAATTGAGACGATCCACCAGTGATATGAGGCGGTTATTGAATAGCTCAGCCATCTCGTTAACCGCCGCCACACATTCACCCGGCAGAGCCGCTCGGGCGGCTAGTTGGTCTGGTATGCAACCCAATGGACCCACACCGGCTAGTACGAATTTCCTAAACCCCTTTCCGTACAATTCCCTAAAAAAATAACGTATAACACTCTAATTTTAGTTTAACATGAATGTTGTTATAAAATTTTGCATCACTAAATAAAACCGTGAAATCGTATTTGTATTTACAGGTTTTAGGCTTTGTATTCTAGTCTAATGGACCCGACGACTTCACACTCACACACACACAAATGGTAGAAGATGGAATATATATAACACATACAAGGAGATGAGTGGTGAAGTTGGAGAGAAGGAGGTCGGCGAAAGGAGGAGGGCTGTGAGGAAAAGCGATGGTTTCAGATAATCGTTAGTGTAGTCATTGTTCCCCAATGACACCACCACCAATGACTTTGCCATATACTCTTTTACTGACTCTCCACTCATGCTCATACTTATCTCCATTAATGTCTTCTCGAAGTTCTCAACTTGTCTTCCCATGCTGAATCTCTTTCCTTTCATGCATGCAACCCCACATTTATTAATTAGTGTGTTTTGTGTTATTAAATACTCCAATAGATACTCATGTGCATGTCAATTAGGAATTAAGCATATGTCATTAATAGCCAGGTATAGTGAGAAATGATTTCTAAATCTTCAATGTCACGAAACCTACTTTTGATCTAATTCTTTTGAAATTTAAAAAGAACAAAAAAAACTATTTAGATAAGAAAAGTACCAAATGGCGTCCGGTTTCCTCTAAGATTCCTCCAGCAGCCGACGCATAGTTCACTTCCCGGAGAATTTCAATTCCGCCGTCAACCGTGTCCATAAACGCCGGTATCTCCGGCAACCATCCCCATTATTTAGTTAACTCAAAACAAACTAAATAATTTAACACAAAAGGAAAAAGGGTGTAGACATTCCTAGATTTATTGCATGTATTGACTCCAGAAGCAAATGCATGCAAGGTTTTATAAATAAGATTATGAGGTGATATACTAAGGTGAGGTTATATATATGTCCGTGCAAAGCGTGCATTTGCATACACATGTCCGGAGTAATAGTTTTTACTAATATTGAGCCTGTCCAGCATATTTTTTTAAAAATACCATCTTTGTAGAATGGTTAAAGTTGTTGACAAAAATACATTGGTTAAAGTTACACAATGCTAATTCATAAATAAATAAAAACGTATTTAAGTGTATGTACCGATGAAATCAACGATGGTTCTGCCGTTAGAGAAGCGTCCGGTAGGACGACTTCCGTCGAAATCGATGCCATAAGGAGAATAGTTGGACCTAGCGAGAGTATTTAAGTGGTTATTATTTCCGTTGTCCACCAACGAGTCTCCTAACACAAACATTGCCGACTCCATCGAGTTTTCTCCACCGACGGCGAGTACTACTACTACCAAACAATGGAGCAAGTACCAATGATTGTATTGTGAAAGACATCATGTCTTAAAATTATTATTTTCCAAGGATAAATTAAACACTAATGCATGCTCCCTCGAGATATATAAAAATCATGAATGTGATGGTTGGTTCGCTTTTATTTTATAATTTCGTACCAATGAATTTCGTGAGCTCGGTTTTCCGTTGACTTAATAAACAAGAAATAAATGGTATAGCGTTTTTACTTAAAAAGCGAAAAAAAACACAATTACTGATTCGTCCTAGCTTGGCGGTTTGGATGTAAATGGACTTGCTCTTATTTTAAGAATTCTAAAACTTAAAAAATGTGGTCAGATTCTGAGATTACTACTTTACTAGACTAGGTTGATTCAGACATTTGCTCCAACAACATCTCAGTGTATTGGGAAATTTATGATCGAGTGTTTTGAAGCTTTTAGTAAATAATAAAAAGGTTAGGCTTGCATATTACACTTAACTTAACTCAAAAGGAGAGTGTTATCTTGAGACGAATACCATTTTTGTTTCCCAAAAGTTTTTTTTGTTAATATGATGGATAATATTACAAACTCTTGGACTTCTTACACCTCAAATCCGATACAATCTACATAAAATAATTCTTTTAGATCTTATCTACCGTATCGTGTCTTAAAATTTTTATATTGATTTTAAGTCATTTTAGATTAACGATTAGTAATAAGATAAAAAATTACATTAGTACATTAGTATATAATATTCATTTAGTTAAAATTTATAATTGTTATAACTTAAGACCAAAAAGAGCTTTTAATTCATTATTATTTTTTTGTTATTAGGTATCGCATTAAAAGATGTATTGTTTGTTTATTATATGTGATATTATGAACATAATAATAATAAACGTAAACAACTATAATTGTAATAATGTATATTAATAAGATTTAAAAATTAACCGAATCACTTTTGTTTCCAATAGTTTACTAAATATTTTTCTCATGTTTACTATGAAAAATAGCTATTTAAAAATACTAAGGAATGTGTTTTCTTTTTTCTATCTGATAAATTTATATTTTATTATTTTGAAAAATATTAATGTAATAAGGGATGGATGTTACGTTGAAATGTTAAAGTTTATGAATAATATGAGAGATTCAATAGGTTTTGAGGGCAACGACTGCAATAAGCAAAACCTAAGTACACGGTCTGCAACAAGAACCAAATATTAACGCGAAAATAACATTTGTCCAAAATTAAGCAGCATCCATAGGAATAACGAAAAACTCAGAGAGGCGTGAAACGGGTCAAAAGTCTCAATCCACTTTGCCATTTTTACTTCCCGGCGGAATAGGGTTTGCTTCTTCGGGCTCTGCTTCAGTTTCAATTGGTAAAAGTCCCTTCTTTTTTCTTCTTCTTTGTGTTCATTTTAGGGATTCAATGTTGTTCTGGTGACACAAATTCTATGGTTTTGCTATAGGTTGTGTAAGGATCCGGAGAATTTAGGTCCAATTGTGTCTGTTGTAGCAGTGACTTTTTGGGTTTGTGAATTTGGTGTCTATGAGTGGTGTTCCGAAGAGATCTCACGAAGACGGTGTTACTCATCCATCTTCTTCATCAGCAAAATACCCTCACGATGATTCAGGATCTTACCCTAAATCAACCCATCCGCTTGTAACTCCACCATCGGCTCAGGTTCCTCACCACCATCAACAACCTCATCAGCATCTCCAATCTCAATCTCAATCTCAATCTCACATGCATACGCTTCCTCATCCCCATGCTCATCCTCACTCTCATCCACCACTTGCTTCTGCTTCTTCTGCTTATGAGGTCGAATCAAGAACGGTTAAGACTCCCAGAAGTGAGCCTAGAGATGGAGGAGAGAGACGCTCTCCTCTACAGCTTGTGTATCGGTCTCCCTCGCTGCCCACCACGGTTACTTCCAGTGATCCTCATTTGACTCACACCCCTGTGCCTGTGGAGCCCAGAGATACTACTAATAAGGAGGGCAGGGAAATTAGGGTTGAGAACAGAGAAAACAGAAGTGATGGGAGAGAGGTATATGGTGAGACAAAGAGGGAGATTCAGGGTCCTAAGGGTGACAGAGATCTGAAGTTTGAGAGATCAGTCGACGACTTTAGTGCAAAAGGTATTACCGGAAGCTATACTAGGAATGATGGGAGAGAGATATATGGTGAGACTAAGAGGGAGATTCAGGGTCCAAAGAATGACCGGGATGCCAAGTTTGAGCGTCCAGGGGATGATTTTAGCGGGAAAAGTAGTAATACCGGAAGCTATACTAGGGATACAAAATTCGATAGGGAGAATCAGAATTATAATGAACAAAAGACTGATGTTAAGATGGAAAAGGATGGTCATGCTCATGTGGCTTGGAAAGAGCAGAAGGATTACCATAGGGGCAAAAGATTTGCTGAAGGTTCGATCGCTAATGTGGATGTGTGGGTTGCATCCCGTGGTAATCTGCAAGGCCCAACTGATTTCTCAGGTCCTGTGGAAGGACCGCATTTGGAAGGACATGAGACCGTCGGAGAAAACAAGGTTGATGGAAAAACCGAAGATAGGTTTAAGGACAAAGATAAGAAAAGAAAAGAGTCAAAGCATCGAGAATGGGGGGACCGAGACAAGGAGAGAAATGACCGCAGAGGATCTGTGCTTGTTGGTGGTGTCTTGAGTGAACCCAAAGAGACTGTAAGAGAAGAAAGAGAAGCCGATAGGTGGGAACGAGAGAGGATGGAGCAGAAAGATCGAGAAAGGAACAAAGAGAAAGATCAAGATCATATCAAAAGAGAGCCAAGGACTGGTGCTGAGAAAGAGATTTCGCAGAACGAGAAAGAGTTGGGAGAAGTATCTGCCAAACCCTCAGAGCAGGAATATGTGGCACCAGAGCAGAAGAAGCAGAAGGAACCAGATAATTGGGAAAAAGACGAAAGAGAATCAAAGGAAAAAAGGAGAGAGAGGGATGGGGATTGCGAGGCAGAAAGGACTGAAAAGCGTAGCAGAATCAGTCAAAAAGAATCTGAAGATGGGTGTTTGGAGGGTGAAGGAGCTACAGAGAGGGAAAAGGATGCCTTCAATTATGGAGTTCAGCAGCGGAAAAGAATGCTGAGACCAAGAGGCAGCCCACAAACCACAAACCGCGACCGTGTCCGCTCACGGAGTCAGGACAATGAAGGGTGCGTCTCTCTGTCTTACTCATTTAATCCTACTTATACTCCGTCTAATCATATGGCTCTCATTGCTTATCAGAATCGTATTTATTTTTACTATTTAGAGAGACATACCCCCTTGATTTAAATTGGAACTTATATAGTAAAATCTGCGGGTGATACGATATTATATGATGAAGGGGGCAATTATTGTTGGAATATCTTATTACCATTATTGTTTTTCCTCTTAAGAGGTAAAAGCCTGTACAGAAAATTTGTATTTTGTAGTGTCTTATCTCTTAAAACCAAAAGTTGATTTTTCTCTGGATTTCCTTCCTCACCGCTCCTTGTCTTTTAAGTTAGTTATTAGCTAAATTCAAGACTTTTTTTTGGTTACTAACCTGGCTTTTAATGTATCATCCGTGTTTATTGTGTTTATTTTGCAGAGTACAAGGTAATCATTCATTTCTATATCCTCAAGAAAGGATCGAGTTGAGAACAACAGTAAAGAAACCCGGTTAATTGGCGTTCATCTTTTACATATCATTGAAATGGTTATCTACGAAACACATGTACTTGATAACCTATCTAGTTCAAGGTTTTCTTCTTAGGGTTTTCCTTAGGTTGCAGTTCCTTACTCTCTCAGTAGAATTTCAAATATATAAAGAACCTCAAGATCTAAAAAAGTTGGACCAAAAAGTCGGCTTGATCCTTGATGCTACTTCAGATCTAGGCTGCCAAAAGTTACTTATATCCATGTTTTTTTTTCAAAATTTGTCTAAGTAGGTTAATTAAAATTTTCTCAACTCTGTTGCGTTTATCTTCTGCAAATTTTATACTGTTTATGTGCTGCTATGCAAAATAACTGATTTGCAGTTCATAATTTGGTCAGAGTGTCAGCTTGTTGAATATTAGTACTGATGATTCAGGCAAATCAGAGATGTCGATTGTTGTTTACAAAGTTGGCGAATGTATGAAAGAACTGATTAAGTTGTGGAAGGAATATGAATTGTCTCAGCCTGACAAAAGCGGTGATTTCGCAAATAATGGCCCCACTCTTGAAGTTAGGATTCCAGCTGAGCATGTTACTGCTACGAATCGCCAAGTAAGATGAATATACATCCATATTTTTCTGTCTGTTTATTGTTTTTCTTCAAAATGACACCTGTGTTGTCGTTTCTCGTATGGTTTTACTTCCAATATTTATCTCTGTTTAAGCTCTATGAATTTACTGGCGATTAATTTGGGAAACACACCTCTTTAGATCACCCCTTGTCTGTTGCCTGCTGAGACTTTTGGCTTGTCTCTATGCAGGTAAGAGGTGGCCAGCTATGGGGAACAGATATATACACAGACGATTCCGATCTTGTTGCTGGTACGTGGCCTAACAAATCTCTGCAATTGATGTCTTTGTTTGGTCCTAACATCACACTGATTCTGGTCTATCTGTTCTCTAGTTCTCATGCATACAGGTTACTGTCGTCCCACAGCTTCTCCTCCTCCGCCGACAATGCAAGAGTTGCGCACTACTATTAGAGTATTGCCGTCACAAGATTGTAAGTTAGCTTACCTCTATCTTGGTTTTAAACTTTTCCATGTTCATGGGCAAAACGTCATACTTTATTGAGTTCCTGTCTGTTTTATATCAAGAAAGAACCTTTATCAAACTTCCATTTTAACTGATATGTTTGCTAGACTACACCTCCAAGCTAAGGAACAATGTCCGTTCTCGAGCATGGGGAGCTGGAATCGGATGCAGTTACAGGGTTGAGCGGTGCTATATACTGAAGGTGTTCTGTCATTATTTTCCTTCTTATTTGCATAATATCCAGTTTAGAAAATGAGTTAGTGTATAAACCCTTAAAGAAATTTCTAATGATATGATTTCAGAAAGGAGGTGGAACTATTGAACTGGAACCTTCTCTTACACACTCCTCAACTGTGGAGCCAACACTTGCACCAATGGCTGTTGAGAGATCTATGACCACCAGAGCTGCAGCTTCGGTATTTTCCGTCCAGTGTGGAAATCTCTACTCTCTTAGTCTTCACATTCTTCACGTCATTTGGATTTTAAAATTTGATCAGACAGATTGCAGTACTGTTGACTGCAACCATTTGGTGCAATGTTCTAACAACTTTTGGATTATAGCAGATGGCATTTTTGGCTTGCATAGTTTTCTCATATTTCATATCTTTTGAGCACTGATGACCTGTTTACCGTTCTGTAGAATGCTTTGCGGCAACAAAGGTTTGTACGAGAAGTAACAATACAATACAACCTCTGCAATGAACCTTGGTAACTCTCTGAAATGACCTCCCAATGCTTCAAATAAATGTTCACTGAGTTTCCTAAATTTATCATGAATCTTTATCGCCTAAAAGATATCAGACGCAAGTTCAGTTTTACTTACGCATCAATAAACTTTTTTGCAGGATTAAATATAGCATAAGCATTGTTGCGGATAAGGGTCTCAAGAAGCCTCTTTTCACCTCTGCTCGTTTGAAGAAAGGAGAAGTTTTATACTTAGAAACACATTCATGCAGGTATTCACAAATCATATAAACACATGTTTTTTTATCAACATTAATGACTTAAGACGATCAATCTAATCTTTGTATGCACAAAAGGTATGAGCTCTGTTTCTCGGGAGAGAAGACTATCAAAGCAATCCAAGCCTCGCAACAATCATCACATGAAGCTATGGATAGAGATAATAATAAGTCACAGAACCATCTGACAAACGGAGACAAAACAGATTCAGACAACACTTTAATCGATGTATTCCGTTGGTCACGCTGTAAGAAACCTCTCCCGCAGAAAGTTATGCGGTCTATCGGGTTTCCACTCACAGCAGAACATATCGAGGTTAACATTTATTAGATTCTGATTTTTGTTTCGTGGATTTGATTATAAAACAGTTGATGATGTTTTATGGAATTTGGAATTGAGTAGGTGTTGGAGGAGAACCTTGATTGGGAAGATGTACAGTGGTCACAAACTGGTGTTTGGATTGCTGGAAAAGAGTACACACTTGCTCGTGTTCATTTTCTCTCGCCCAACTAAAAAACAAAGTGTTCTCATGCTTTGCTTTCTTCTTACAAAACTTTTTAAATTTTATTTGTGATTATTAGAGACTACAGTTTCTTTGACTTGTTGTCTTGTTAAACAAGTGTTCTTCTTCCTTGTAAAATTTATTTAAGTTAAATGTTTGATTGTTAATTTAGTATAAAGCACAGATCCTCTTGGATTTTCCTTCCTGCTTGCTTACCATTCTGTATTAGTATTGTTTGTCAATTATGGTGAGATAAAAAAACTAAGATTAGGCAGTAGACTAAAATTGATAAACTAAAGTCCACAAAACCGAAGCTATTGTGCATGTTTACACTTGATAAAAGGAAGAGGGGTAATTTCTTCTAATCAGAAAATAGCTCGAAGCATAAAAGTCAATAGTTTTACCTAATGAGTTGGTTGAAAATTACGAAAATAATTTGGAAAACAAAAAAGAAACTATGAATGTGGTTTTCGCAAACACAATTAGGTTAAGAAGACTTTTGGTCATAAAAAGGCAAACAAGTTTAGAGAAAATCATATTTTTAACTTAACTGTGGTTAATCTCTCCCTCTCTCTCAGGCTAAGCAAGCTTCTGCGGTTCTCCTCCGTTTCTAAAATGTAAGCTTTTTCGGGATTAAACCCTAGTTTTAGATTATGAATCGAAATTTATCCTCAGGTCTTAACCCATTTCATGGAATCGAGTAGAAATCGGACCATTTTCTCAAATACCCCTCAACTCACCAAATTAATCAATTTTTAAAGCTCTTTTGGGTTTTTGAAGAATGTCTGGTGATGTTGAACCTTCTTCTTGCTCTGGAGATGAAGTAAACGTCATTGATGAACACAAAAAACGTACACCATCTGCTTCTGGACCAACACGCATGAGAAGTCGTAAGGCTTGTGGTGATGCCATTGTTGAAGCAATGCTAGAAATCGCAGCGGCTTCCAAAATGAGAGCAGCGGCTTTGACCAACAAGGAAGACGGATTCTCTATAAGAAAATGCATTAGATCATTGGACGACTTACAAGGTGTTGATCAACATACCTACTTTCTTGCCTTGGATTTGTTTGAGAACCCTACTTCTCGCGAAATTTTCATCTCTTTGAAAACTGAGAAACGATTCAAGTGGCTTCAGGGGAACTGTAGAGCTCACTAGTTTGTTTCTGTATCTCATAGCTCCAAAGATTTGACCTTTAGCTCTGTATGTTGGTTACTTCTGGTGAAATGATATCATTGGTTTGGCGAGCTGTTTTATTTACTTATATATGAAGATTGTTACTGGAAGAAACTTTGATCATAATGACATTATGGACTTGCTTCTGTTATCTTTGGTTATACTTTCAGATTTGTGCACTAGTAGCGACGATTTTGACATAGAATTGGATGAGATGGAATTAGTTGCTGCAGCTGCTGGTTACTTGTACTATCACAGTCTAATAAACCCTACTACTACAACGGAAGGCGAACACACATACTTGTACTGATTCTTATTTCCAGAAGCCAAACAAAAGTCGTTGCATGAAATTCCAAATGGAGAGAGAGAGAGAGATAAGAGAACCCGTTGCTTTGACGGAATGCACGAATTCGAAGAGAATCCACCGAGCTAGTCGCAGAAATTACTCGCTCGAGTGGAGCCCTTCCAGACGAAGTTGACGGAAAGCTCAACGTCTGGCTGAGAAAAATATAGGAGAGAGAGATTAGCTCAGATTCTCAAAGCTGAGCGGCAAAGGAAAATGACCAGTGGTAGCAAATTCCAATATCTACATTTGGGGATGTATTTTTGTATTAGAAATATAAATTCTATGTTATTCAAACATTCAATTGTAATATTTTTTTATAAAATTAAATGTTATTAAATTAATGATTCGAAAATGTATAATCAAATTCACTTGTATTGAAAATAGTGAAGTTTAAGTGATTAAATACCATTTAAATATAATTTAGTGGTTTTTTTTCATACATGTTATTTACAGAGTTAACAACACTAAAAATAACATCAATTTTTAATTTATTTTTGTTGATCAGGCGACATAGCATCTCTTCAAAATTATAAACTAGCGACATCAGTATTGGTTAAAAGTGACAATATATAAAATAGCGACATTATCCACGTCAATTATGGGAAACAAAAACTGCAATATTTGATCAAGATAAAAAAAACTAGCGACTACTAAAGAGAAAGAAAACAGTGTAATTTCTTGTCGCGCGACACATAAAAGAACATGTTCTTTATGTCTGAAGGAGAAACGATAACGAAAGAGAAGCATGTGAATTTATCCAAAGTTTAAATCGACCGAAAGAGGAAGTCTGCGACAGAGTCTGGAAGAACTATCGAGAAAGAGAAACGGGGAAGAAAAAGGAATCGTGCATTATATATGGTTTTGTAAGAATATTTTAGTCTTTTTTATAAAAATCAGTTATAGAAACAACGTCCAGACTTTTATTTTTGTATATTAAATGCAAAATTTTAAAAGACTATGCATATAATATTTGAGCTAATATCTACAGATGGAAACTAAGAGGACTTTAATTGTTTGTAGGCCGATTTTTGAAATTGACTTTTTGGAAATTTTATTGTGAAACAAGAACACAGAATGTAAAATTAGAACATAAAATAATGGTTTATTTTTTGAAAATTTCTCTTATTTATAATATTTTTGAAATTTTGAATTCAGGCGATGAAACAACATCTGGATTTAATTTTTGCTTTTTTGGTAAAGAGATATCAATTTAGAAAATAACTGCAAGCTTAGCTTTGAATTAATAAGAAAATAACATGTAAATTGTTTATATAGTTTTAGACCATAGATATGTTTTCAGTTTCAAACAAAACACGTTTTAGATTTAATCTCTAATCATTTTGGATTTCTTCTTGGAGGGTTGATCAGAAGATGCAACAGCAATATACTCCTCGGCATTAACTCTCTCGTGCGTCTTCTTCTGCATTTTCAACTCCTTTGTCTTGCTCTGCAAAACCACAAATCATCCACAATATGAACCAACTCAGTGCCCAATCCCTCAAAGAGAGAAGAGACATGTGTCGAAAAAAGATTTCATTACCTTCAAGGACTTTGTTAACTCGGTCAGATCTTCCTTCCGTTCCTCAGATGTGTTTGAGTTGTTGTTATTTTTCTGCATAAGTTCCTGCAATAACCAATCAAAAGAAATTAAGAATTTTAAGGCTTCAAATACAAGGTAGAGACGTGATTGTATGCTGTGACAATGAAGTCAGAAGAGACCTCAGGTGGGAGAAATGCAGCATCCCTCTTTCTTTTCTTCTCTGTACTCTTCTCCGTCTGTTTCATTTGCTTCTCCTGCCACTTTTTATCTGACTTCTTTTTTTCACTCATCAAGTATTCTCCACTCTCCAACTGTTTATCAACCTGCAACAATTATACACCAAGGTCAAAACCATGCTTAAGCATCACCTGAGAACCATTGATTTTGCAAGGGCAAGATGAATATTATCATCAAAGATACAAAAATTGAAGCTGAAACTAGTGGAGAAACACTCCAACATATTGGGAGCCTAGCCAGAGAGGCACAGAGAAAAAAAAATGCAATAAGAGGATTAGGAGAAGAACAATATAGGAATTGGTGGAGAATTCGCGTAAGAAGCAAGTTTCTTGCCTCGCTAGGCGGTTGTGGAGGAGGGAACGGTGTGTAAGGCTTCTTCTCCTTGCTTTTGGGCTTCTTTTGCTTAACATTTTTCCTGAAAAATCAAATTTGAAATAGATTGAGATATGCACTCATGAGTTATTGATATATCAAGATACTCAATTCACTCCTCAAGAATATCAAGGAGGCCCATACTTCTTGAATTTAGGAAGAAACCTATCCCAGTTTTCATTTGCAAGAGCTGGATCCTTTGCCAGTTCCTTTTTCATCATGAGAATCTGGAAAACCAAGTGTACAGCATTTGAACCAATTTAACATAGTCTAATGACAAAGCTTTACATGGTAAAGGTGCAACACAAAGAACAAATAAAAAACAGAAAAAATATTTCACACACACCTTTATATGGTAGACAGGATGCAGTATATTCTGCATGCATTCTTCCACAATCTTTCTAAGTTGTTTGAGACCTTTATATGAACCCATTGCGGCTACAGTACTTCCCTGTTACATGCAGACAAATTCCAAGGAACAGGGAAATTATCAATTACCCTGAGAGAAAATAAATGTACTAATGTAGTGAGACAATTGCAAACGAAACACACAATTACCTGAACTAGAATGTAACAGTTGGTTAATATTTCCAGCGCCTGCAAGCAGCAAACTCGTTAAGCCTCAAAGCAAAACACGAACAACAAATCTCTAAATTAGAAATTCCATCTCTACAACAGAACTGAACGTGAGAGTTTCTTCACATCCAGCTCCTCGAGTATTGAGCAAGTTTCTCCTAACAGCATAAGAATACATTAGTTTTGCACAACCTTTTAAGCACTACACTACTAGTATTACTAAGACTCTCTTAAACATTTCCAGTGATCATAGGACTTAGAACCAGACAGTTTACAGACCTTCAAGGTAGAAGAATTAGGACCCACAAGCCGCTGCCTCCTTTTAACAAATCTTTCCTGCAAAGATGTCTATATTAGTACCCATTGACAATCCATGCTAGATACATATCGATATGAAACTTATACGCCGCATGCTGAAGCAAGTTAACGTATCCCGTGTTCAAAGTAGGATTTGTAACCAAAGTTAAACGATGCTATTGATTGTTTTAAGATATACCAACATGGAAGGAGACCAAAATGTAATCACAACGGCGAGTTATTATCCAACATAGGTCTGATACATAGACTCATAAGAAGCCCTGAGACATATCATATAAAAGGTGAATTTTCTTTTGGCCAAGATTAAAGCTATACCTTATTCCGAACCAAATTTCCAATCTTAATAATATCACATTGCACCTCATCTTCCAGAACCTTAACTGCCTGCAAAATGTAAGTGAAGAAAATCCATAAAGAATCATAAATACCAAATATCCGAAATTTACAGACTTCTACTTACATAAAACAAATATACAACATCTTATAGCTTTATTTTTCTCATTAATCGTACAATAGAGATACCTGAGGAGCAGGGACACTTCTCGATAGAAGCTTAATCAAATCCCTAGCTTTGATAATAATGTATGGATCTCTTGTCTTCCTCGTTGTCGATACAGTCATAGAACCTTCAACCTATCATTGCAACCACATAATTCCAAACATATCAATAAAAAACCCCAAACTTCTTCTCTGCATAGACGAAACGAAAAAGGAGACGAACCAGGTTGAGCTTGCAGGCGACGCCGTATTCCTTGAGAGCGGATTCAACTCTAGGCCAAGAATCCTGAAGATACTTCTCTCTGTATTGAGGAAAGAGTGTGGAGAAAGAGCTGACTTCGAGCATACCGGTGGGATTCCATGCCGGATCGAACTTTTCGACTGTCCAACGATCGATGTTTGGGTCATCATCCCATGGTTTCGGCTTGCGGTGTTTACCTTTCTTACTCACTTTGTTTTCCAGATTCTGCTCTGATTGCTGAAGCTCCTCCACCTCCGCCATTGACGATATCAGTTAATGTTATTAGCGACGGCGGCAAAGCTTCCTATATATCATTAGGGTTTATGACCTCCCAGGTCCTTCGATCAAAATTAGTGGATTCAATCCGGATGAATAATATTTTAATTCGGTCTAGTCTGGTCCGATTATATCGGGTTTATATTCTAGAGTCCGGTCTGACCCAATTTAGATATCATTAAAGTTGTATTTAACTCATCATAATGCTCTTTCTAAAATTTATCTTGTTGCAATTCATGTATTTATAAAAAGTTTTTGCTATCTTGTCGGCTTCTAAGCTACTCTACACTCACATTTTTTCAACAATACATCATGTGTTTTATGATGTCAAAAAAATATATATTGTGTTTTACACGTTTTAAAAGATGAGATTATACGCAAACCAAAATATAACGATGTTTAGGTAATCAAACATTTTAAATAATATTAAACACGTCACACGTATTAATAAAACTCCATCATTGAGCATGCAGGTGACGCCGTGTTCCTTGAGAGCGGATTCGACTGTGGCCCAAGACTACTCAAGACACTTCTCTCTGTGTTGAGGAAAGAGTCTGGAGAAGGAGCTCACTTCCAGCATACCGGTTGGGTTCCATGCCGGATCGAACTTCTCCACTTTCCAACGATCGATGTTTGGCTCATTGTTTTCCAGATTCTGCTCCTCGTGCTGAAGCTCCTCCACATCCTCCATTGACGTCATCAGCTAATACTTCAGAACCGGCGGCCAAGTTTTCTTTATATAATTAACCTATTAGGGTTTATCAACTCTTTTCAGAGCAGAAGAAAATTGCATACCAAGAAAAGGACCAAACCAAACCGAAGTGTTTTTCCTTTTTCTTTTGTTTGTCAAAAAAAAAACCGGTGTTTAAATCAACCGAACCAGGCGAGAAAAAAATTTAGTTTTTTTTTGGCGCAGTAATTGGTAGTTGGCGGATATCCCAAAGTTGCTAAACAAACTCTCTCTACAACTCTCTTCAAATCGCCTCCAAGCTTTCTTTTCACACATACGCAAAAATCATGATTCATCATTGCTCCATCACGAAACCCACTTTCTCAATTTCGATCTCGACCCAGAACCGGAAGCATCACCATCATTCCAGTAAGTTGCTGGATTTGGGTTTCAGAATCCGATGTGAATTCGGGGATGTCTCGTCCCAGCTGCGGAGCAATGCGGTGTCCTTGTCGTCGAAGATGGAGGATTCGTCGTCTTTGAAGAAAAATCTGATAGAGTTAGAAGAGAAAAAGAGCGACCCTTACCCAGGAGGAATGCCGAAGATGGGTCCATTCACAGGGAGAGATCCTAATGTGAAGAAACCTTCTTGGTTGAGACAAAAGGCCCCACAAGGTGAGAGGTTTCAGGAGGTGAAGGATTCGCTATCTCGTCTCAATCTCAACACTGTTTGCGAGGAAGCTCAGTGCCCTAATATCGGCGAGGTTAGCATTTTCGATTTCGGATTTTTGAAATTAATCGATTTTATGAATTGTGGTATGAGCAATTGAAGTGTTTTGTTTGTAGAGTTGACTGATGAGTAACCTACATGCTCATCATTGCTCTAGGTTCAATCATTAGGTTTTTGTGTTGAAAGATTGTGAAATTAGCTTATGATGTGCAGTGTTGGAATGGAGGTGGTGATGGTGTAGCAACTGCAACAATCATGGTTCTTGGTGATACTTGTACTCGTGGCTGTAGATTTTGTGCTGTTAAAACCAGTAGAAACCCTCCTCCTCCTGACCCAATGGAACCAGAGAACACTGCCAAGGCCATTACCAGTTGGGGGTGTGTATCTTTTATTTGATTCCAATCTGATTAATCTGCTTATATCTTCTTTTAGCTTCTTTTAAAGGCTGTGTTCTTGTGATACTGATAAGAGCTTTATGAAATTGGCATATGAGAAATTTTATCTGCTTTGAGGAGAATCTTCTCAATTGTTAACTGGATAGAGTATATGACGAGGGTGATGAAAAATTAGAAATTGGTATCACTGCAGTCTCAACAGTCACTTTTGCGTCTTTGTTAATCTATTATCGCTGTAGTATGATATGCTCTCTTGCCTTTTCCTTTGTTGCAGTGTAGACTACATAGTTATCACCAGTGTAGACCGTGACGATCTACCTGATGGTGGAAGTGGTCATTTTGCGCAGACTGTCAAAGCTATGAAGGTCCGTCTAATTGTTTATGCATTATGTTATTGAAATCTGAATTAGTGGAAGAACCAAATATGCTCACTTTTTCAGTTCAAGGTTATAGGATGAAATTAAAAATACTATTTTTGTGCATTTCTCATTTGGTTTCAGAGTTTTTTTGTGAAAATGAAAGTCTTGAGTGCACAATTTGAATATGTATATCTCATATTTGTAGAGACTTAAGCCGGATATAATGATAGAATGCTTAACTTCTGATTTTCGTGGAGACTTGGAGGCTGTGGACACTCTTGTGCACTCGGGATTGGATGTTTTTGCTCACAATGTTGAGACTGTGAAAAGGCTCCAGCGACTTGTGAGGGATCCTAGGGCTGGGTGAGTCTTGTTTTCTTATTCTTCATTTTTTATTTGTTCTGCTAAATTGGTTCTGGCATAGATAGGCTTATCAGTGAATTGATCCTCTGTAAAGGGAAGTCAACTTGTCTCTTATTACACAATCAATTATTTCCTAATCGGTTAAAGTAAGACATAGATAGTGTTCTGCATCTCTAGTTGTAGTAAATTTCCTTTTTAAATGTGGATCTCATGTGGAGCATGCAGATATGAGCAGAGCATGTCGGTTTTGAAACACGCAAAGATCAGCAAACCTGGGATGATCACAAAGACATCCATAATGCTTGGTCTCGGAGAAACAGATGAAGAGTTGAAGGAAGCAATGGCTGATTTAAGAGCTATAGATGTTGACATTCTAACACTTGGTCAGTATTTACAGGTAAAATAATTACTTAACATTTCAGACTATTTGCAACACAGAAAGATCCTAAATTCCCAAGAACATTGACGATTTAAAACCCTTTCTTTTGTTCCACAATGCAGCCAACTCCATTGCATTTGACTGTGAAAGAGTATGTCACACCTGAGAAGTTTGATTTCTGGAAAACATATGGAGAATCAATTGGATTTCGCTATGTTGCAAGTGGCCCTCTGGTAAAGTCACAAAACTAGCCCTTACTTTGGATTCTTTATGTCAAAATATCTGAGACCTGCAAATGTCCTAACATCGAAGAACCAGAAATGTGCTTGTTTGATTTGGATTCTCCTATATTTTTGCAGGTAAGATCTTCATACAGAGCAGGAGAGCTTTTTGTGAAGACAATGGTGAAAGAAAGCTACTCTAACTCTTTGTTTTCATAGCAACAGTGGCTATTATTATGCCAAAAATGGAAGCTGAGACTAACACAAAGCCTTTCTCCTATTTTTGTTGTTGTTGCTTTTAGTTGACTTGATTCATTTTGGTAATTAATCTGGAAATCACTGTGGATATATATGAATTAATGTTTTGTTTTCTTATAAAATCCTGGAAATTGTCTCTCTAGATATTTAACTGTGTTGGATTCTCTATCTGAGGCCACAAGTTCCTCATCCCTTATAGCCTTTAGGTCCTTTACTCAAGGAAGACGAGTTCGAGATTTTTGATCCGAGATTGAAATCGAATAAGGCAAAAGTTTTCTTCTCTTTCTGATCTTAGACTTGAGAAATGTGTTGTGAATGGTTTGTATGTACTTTTGTATACATTTAGCAAATCTTTGTTGTAGCCATGATGACTACGCAAGTCCATAAGTTGAAGTGGATATTGATTATATGATTATATGATGTGGACTTTGTGTAGTATTATTAGTCATCCGAAGTTGGGAGCATCTTCCTCTATTGAGATAAGGTCGAGACATAAGAACCAGCAACAAGTAAGGTTTTGTGTGATAACCATAACGCTAAGCACAATGTGCTAAGCTAAGCTATGAAGGGATGTTGTTCCCACTTCCCACTTCCCACTTCCCACTTAGTTTTCAGTTCGCTTATGGTTTGGATCGTTATCGGGGTTGAATTCGACTGGATAAGTTAGGCTTAACCGGACTGAACCGTATTTAACTTTGTAATCCGATAGTTATGAGTTTAGAGAAATCTAGCAGAAAGTGAAAGATCAAAACTTTATAAACGAAGGAAACTCAACTTGAGCTTGTTGATTAACAGAAACGCGAATAGATCAAACAAGGAAAGAAAGAATGTACAAAAATCATCTCTTATCGCTCTCTTCATGCACCATGAATCTCAATTTCGCTTTCTCCCCCTACCTTGTCTCTCAGTCACAACCATTCTCTCCCCACAAGCGTAATCTTCCCACTCTCGTCGCTGTTGCTGCTAATCCCGACAACCTCGCCGGTGCAAATGATGGCGGAATGTCCGCGGAGAAGAAAGGGTCTGGGACGACGGCGAGAGGAAGAAGACTACTCAAGGTTAGAGAAGAGAAGAGAAAACGCGAATACGATCGTCTTCACGATTACCCAGCTTGGGCCAAGTACCTCTTTCTTTCTTTCTCTTTTGCACTCCAAATGTTTGTGTTTTTGCCTAACTCGCGAGAAAGCGTGAACCTTTTGGTCAATTGTCCACTTTTCTTCTGATACAGTAACGGGTGGAAATTATAAATGCAGGGTACTAGAGAGTGCGTGTAAAGATGATGAAGAGCTTCGAGCTGTTCTTGGTGATAGCATAGGAAACCCTGAGCTCATGAGAAAGAAGGTAACTGGCAATGCATTTTGTTCTCTGTTATAGTTTCTTTGCTAATGAAGATTTGGGATATATGAACCGGAAATTTATCTGTTGTTTCTATGGATTGTGAAGTTCGACATGTTTGCTTACTATTCATTCAGGTTGAAGAAAGGGTTAGAAAGAAGGGAAAAGATTTCCAGAAGCAGAAGACTGGTTCTGTGCTTTCTTTCAAAGTTAACTTCAGAGAGTGAGACACTTTTTTTTCCATCTTGTTCATAGCATTCTGTTACATAACTAAGACTACTTCAGAATCCCATTCCATATATTACGTGACCAAATATTCTTACTTTTAATAACTACAGTTTCAATCCTGTTGACTCCTTCATATGGTTTGAGCTCTATGGATCGCCTTCAGATCGAGATGTTGATCTTATTGGAAGTGTAAGAAATTCATCCTCTTCTTGCTATTGCAAAATGTCGAGTCTTACTGTGATAACTCAATGCTTCTTCCATTTCTTTCTTCTGACCACAATAAAACTCGAGTTTGTTAACAGGTTATACAGGCATGGTATGTTATGGGGCGATTGGGGGCTTTCAATACATCTAACTTACAGGTTTCTTCATCATCCGCTCTGGTTTTTTTTTTGTTCTGTTACATCTCCATTGCCGCCTTAATGATATAATCTAAACTGTGATTGCAGCTTGCAAATTCATCTATGGAATATGATCCTCCCTACGATGCAGAGAAGGGCTTCAAAGTGATGCCTTCATCGTTCCATGACATCAGTGACGTCGAATTTCAAGATAATTGGGGTCGTGTGTGGTAAAAACCTTTTCCGGCGTATCCTTTCTTGTGCAAATTATCTCCTAAGAAACTGTGTAATTAGTATGAACTTTACTTTAACTGTTTGTTGCAGGGTTGATCTTGGTACTTCCGATATATTCGCTCTTGATGTACTTCTCAACTGTTTGACAGTTATGAGTTCAGAGTAAGAAACACAAGAGCACTTGTTGTTTCCTTTGATCGACTCCTCTGCTGCAGAAAACTTTAAGTTTTGTTATTATGAAATTTCAGGTACTTAGGCATTCAGCAAGTAGTATTTGGTGGTAAACGAATGGGAGATTGGGAAGAGGGAATGACAAATCCTGATTTTGGGTATAAGTATTTCAAGATCTGAATCTTTCTGAAAGGCAGTTTTGCTAAATATAGGCTTCTTTTTTCTGTGCTTTTAATAACATATAGCTTAACAGTTTAAAGAAAACATATGCTAGATCAATACAACTACCCAAATGGCTCTTTACACACCAAGTTAACTTGAAACCAAGAGACAGAACCTCAGAGATTTTGCTTCCGCTAAGCAAAAGGTTAGCGATCGGAGCAGCGGCCAGACGCAATACTCGAGGGTTAGTTAGTCTTCCGTAGACTCTTTTGGTTAGCTTGGTAGAATTAGCTTTTGTTTTGTTAAACTCTACATTGGAACCAAATGCACATCCAAAAAGTACAGAGTCATCACGATGAAACTTCTTGGAATGCTAAGTTGAGTTCATGTAGAGTCTTTGCCACCAATCCTCCTCTTCTACATAGCCATAAAGAGACATAAGATGATACACTTAAATAGAGAAGAGAACTGTGCACTCTCCATTGTCTAGTAGATGAAGAAAAACTCACCTTGCTAAAGAGGGAAGGCAAGCCTTGATTTTCTCGAGTTCAACAAAGCAACAACTGTACCGCTCCATCCTGAATAACAATATAACACATTTGAGTTTCAGAAAGAGAGTAAATTGTAATCGAAAATAACAATGCAGAATAAGATGGATGCCCGGACCAACCTTTGCTCAGCCTCGATATCTACACCAACAGATGATGGAGCCGACAGCGATGAGTAAATTTGTGACCCATACATTCTGACCAGCTTAAGCAGCAAATCCAGGCAGATACTCAAATGTCTAAAGACAGGAAACATCGTTTAGAGAAAAATACAAAATTTGATTCAAAGTTTAATCGATGACTATGTCATTATTTTCTTTAAAATGAATAGCTTACCTATCCATGTTGCTCCCTAGAAGAGCTGTCAAAAGAGGAAGAATAGAGGTGCAAGTATCCAGAGTCAAAACCTCAGGTCTCTCAGTTACTATAACCAGTACATCCGCAACAACCTGTACCAAATGAAACGTAAGTAGAAACCCTTTTTGACAATATTGTACGTGGTGTAACTGGTGTTTATACATGTGAATAGATAGGAAACAAACAGAAGTTGCTTACAGCATTATCAGCCATCTTCTCTATTGAACTTATCGAGTTTTTAATATCATTACTTTCCCAATATCTACGGACTACCTGCAAATTTAGTGAAAGTATTTAGAAGATAAACAATGTTTATGGTTATTATGGAAAATGTGAAGTATTACAGCTAGCATCCTAATTAAGACAGAACTAAAAGTATTACTATTATCATAGTTTGTACTTTCTCTGTGGTACCTGTAGCTTAGCCAAACGAGACTGCATAGAGCTGAAAAATTGATCGTGCTGCCCCAGTACGTCTGAAACTATATCTTCTTCACTAGCAGAAGTGATTCCTTGATCAACTGGCACATGGTTTCCTCTCTGCTTGAACTGTATGAAAGGAAATAATGTCATAATTATCTCTGTAGGAACTCGAGCGGAAGCATGACCAGATGCGGCGTTGGAGACTAGTTGAAACTGAACAAAAATTTGAGGCCATTACCATATTGGAAGGGCCAATATCTGGTGTAGTCATATTTCCACCAGAAGAAGTCGAAACAGGACCCTCAAAGTTGGAAAATCTTCCTCTTCTTTCCCTATTTAGAACAAGGGAGTGGAGTCTTCCTAGTGTGTCAAGGCAGATAGTGAGAATATATTCATACGCCCATGAAAAGGAAAAGAAAAAAATAAGATGTTAGGAAAGAGTTACCTCCTTTTCGACTTTCAGTAGGACTTGAATCTCTATTTGCATTATAGCTAATCAAGTCAGCTGAAATAAAGAGTTAGGTAGCTTAGAACTGAGAACAGCATCCAGAAAGCTCAACACAACTATCTTAATATAGAAGGACCAACTAAACAAAAAGTTGTGTTACCAAAACATGTTCTAAAACACATGTATACCTAAATACTGATTCCTAAGATCTCATAAATATATACCTAAGTCGTTCAGAAACTAAGAAAAATGTTCTCCACATTTAAGATGCCACAAATATGTAAACAATATAAAATGCCATATATTTTGCTCTTAAACAAACGAAGACTGGAAAGGACTTAAACATACAGTTTTCGTCGTGATTTCTTGGAGGCGATCTCACCAGTGATCTTGAATTAAACCTTCCAAATCCCCTGTATCTATTATCTTTATTTTTTCTCTCAGCTGTATCCCCTGTGCCACCTTCGTCACTAGGATATGTTTTTCCATCTTGTAAATTGCTTGGTTCTACTGGCTGAGACTGAGACCTCTCAAGAGGCGAAGCAGTTGGTAGATCTGGCTCATTTCTGCTGCTCGATAGCCTTCGAAAATCAGCCGCCTTTGACTGCAGCGAATATGGCATAGTTCTTCCAATAATATCAAGTTCTGTTCTGGATTCAGCTGCCTGCTCAATTATTGGGTCCATCCTGGGGATAATTACTGGGAAAAAATCCTCTTTAATGACTACTGAAGGACTCGCCTTCGGGTTAGATTTTGCAAAATTCCTCTTTGAGGCTGCAGCAGTAGGGACAACCGTAGGAACACCAGAAGAAATCTGTGGAGCACTGATTAAAGTGACCCTATGAGGAGAGTCTGATGTACTTCCTGTGCCTTCAGCAAACAAACCAAGAAATGCGATAATCATTTAGTAAGCAGCAATATTATAGCAAGAAAAAATGAAAAGAGAAAGAAAAGATAACAAAGTAAAACATACATGACATGGTCCTTGACTCTTTAGCTGTGTCTGAGCTATGAGTAACTAACAACCTTCCGAGATGCTTTGGTTCCTTGACCAAAGAATCTGAACTTTGAGTTACTGATGACCTTCCAGTAGACTTTGTTTCCTTTGGTAAAGGAAACGAGTTTTGAGAAACTGATAATCTTCCAAGCGACTTCGTTTCCTTCAACAAAGGATCCACTTTCTGGGAACCAGGAAACTTTCCGAGAACAACCTTTGGGCTGTTATCGTTAAGAACAGCTGGATCTCTGCCTGAGCCCGATGTTTTCTCTGGATGAAAATTTGGCTGAGTGGCCACTCCACTCATAGGCTCAGTGCGCTGAGGATGTCATTAGAAAATTGAATGGAGAGCTTAGAGATAGCAACTACGGAACAGGCCAAACAATAACAAAGCATGTATGGAGAGATAGCGAGAGAAATACCGAGAGGTCTACAACCCACACGCCTACACAGTTTTGATTGTATGAGCAACCGAGAAGCTTTCCCTCGTGAACGTTCATATCCGATAGGTTTGACCATCCAACATCCACTCCATCATGACATCTTATCGGCTCCCATGAGAAAATCTACAATTTTCATGGAAGTTAATAAAGAAAGGACAGCAAACATGTATATTAAGATTGCAAAGGAGTAAAGCATAAGTGTTAAAGCCTCCAAAGAGGGATTTGTTAAGTTAATATATTTTTAAATGAGACATCTAGAAGACCTTACCTTGAGACTTTCATGCAATCCACAAAGCACACTTTTTCCGTCTGGATTAAAAGTCAGGCAACGGACCCCAGTAGTCTAGGAAATGAGAACATCAGAAAGTAGAATGAAAGATTGATGAATACCAGTAATTCGATACAGCGGATAACTGGAAGTAATACCTCAGTTCCACCAGAACCAATAAGCTCGAATGTTTCAAGGTCCCAGAATTTTACAGTCTTATCAGCTGAACCTATTACCACGGGCAAACAAAAAAACAGAATTCGTATGAATATTACGGAATACTATGCCGTAAATAGAAATAGGCATTACTGAAGTCCTTTCTGCTAGATGAGAGAGGCCCAGGGGAAACAAAATGCAAGACAATTGGAACCTTATTGTTCTCTACCCAACAGAAAGCCCCAATTCTCTGCTCTGCGTGAATCGCAAGTAAATCAAGCTCTATGCATCCAATGTTAAATCCTAAAACTCAACATATGAGAAACTTGTGAAATGTGAGATACTAAAAGAAGATGATTCAACAGTGATCTAATGATGTCGGGGTTGGTTACACCATGTAATTGAGCTCATATCACTCTTAGCTTTAAAAATTAATTTGTGTTCATATCATTGTGATAAATTTATGTCACCTGTAGATCTTAGAGATTCAATATTACGAAGTTTCCCTAGAAAGTGTGATACAAACCTGTTGCCAGCAGAAATTCATGGGGATGAAAATCTAGACTCTGAATTTGCCCTTCATGACTCTTAAACTCATGCAATAGTTTTCCAGCTGTCAAATCCCACACCTGGTGAAGGCAACCCACATATCAGATCCAACGTTAAGAGAGAAAGCAAAACTTGCAGGGAACTTGCATTTCAAGATAACAACTACCGTAAGCAGTACAAACTGTGAGACAAAGCGAAGCGATAATCTAAAGAGAGATAGGAAAGCCTGATGATCTAAGTATCCATGTTGATCAGGTAGAATGTCCGTATTTTGGCACTAAGCAAATGTTTTTCCCTACGGTAATAAGGTCAGCCACAGAGAGGTAACGTTAAATAATAGCATGTTCTCATCCACACATAAAGATCCTACTCTAAAATACTTGTCCACGAGAATACATAAAGCAAGCAGAATATAACAAAAATATGTTCCTTTCATAAAGAACCACCATCTCTCAGCACCACTTTATATCTATTTAACATAAGGTGGTATTTTTCTTCAAAACATCTTCAGAAAAACAATCTGAATTTTGTCAAGATGACTCCCCAGCTGTTGTCCTCCCCAATACATTCTAAGAATGGAAAAACAACCGATGGAAGGAAGGCAGGTACAAACCTTGACAACATTGTCTTCTCCTCCAGATACAACCCAACGACCATCTGGGGTGAATCTGAGTACATTGACCCCTCGAGTGTGACCCTTGTAAGTATGGATGCAGCCCTTCTTTCTTATATCCCATATCTTAAGATTTGTGTCTAGAGAGCCAGAAGCAAAAAACTCACCAAATGGGTGAAAATTCACGGATATGCAATTCGACCTGTGACCAGTGAGAGTTCTAACAACTACTCATAGATGCAACCAAAATAACATATTCAGTAAATATAAAAGCAAGGTATGGCTGAGTAGCAGAAAATGAGAAAAATAATTTAGATTAACATAGAGCTACAAACTTACCCTTCGCCTCCTCCAGATCCCAAAGTTTGATGGTACCACTAGCAGCTCCTGCTGCTACTAAGCCTTCTGAAGCATCAAACGTTACTGAATCAATCCCACTCGAGTGCCCATACAAGCTCTGACCACAAACACCCACAAGTAGATACTCAGACAGAAAATCTTCCAAACCGCTCTAGTACATTATATCTACAGTGTTTTCGCATAGCATTTCACCTAAAACTAACCAACTCATAATCTAACGAGGCAATAGAAGCAATGGAGGAAGAAGCAAGAACTAACCAGAATGGCGTTGGGCTTACCAATAGCCCATAGATTGACCTTGTGATCTTCCCCGCCTGTTACGAGAACCCTCGACGACTTCCTCCCAATCTTAAGACAATTAACAGCAGCAGAATGTGCCACAAATTCCTCTATTGAATTCCAAATGTATCACACGACAAGTCAAGACTAAGCAAATACTCTCAGATGAGACTCTAGTCAAAGTAAGAAATTGACTACAAGTCTTAAATTTTCAGGTACCCAAAAGTCATAAATTACTTCACCGAGAAACGCAAACACGCAAAGCTAAGAATTGCATACAGATCTCGTGAACTAGAGCTAAAAGCAGTAGATCAAGCACGGCACTGGAATTAATCAATGAAACAACAACAAAAAAAGGATACGGAGCTTGTACGCGCGCTTGGTGGTCATGGCGAAAATGAAACGCTTACATCGGCGAACATTCAAAATTCCACTCCCCCAACAGACAAAAAAAAATCACCTTAAAATCTCCGCTTCTCAGACGGCTGACCCACAGGAATCGCAGTCTGAAATCTCTAATAGATCAGTGAGAAAAAATTGTTGAGATGAAGAAAATATAGCATACCAGCAAAAAATCGAGAAGGCCAATCTCAAGTCGGAAACCAATTTAGGGGTTGAAACTGATTAGAAAAGAATGCAGGTAGAAGAACAGTGTCTTGCAGTAAACGTCGATGTTCCCTTTACGGAGAAGATAAAAAATGGAGTTGGTGGATTAGTTAACTTTTATGTATTATGAAAGTGTTCTCTCCTCTAATGGCGAGAAGTGAAAAAGAAGAAGAAGAAACGACACACAGACACAAGGAGGGAGGGAGAGAGAGAGAAGAAGAAGCTGCTTTATTATTTATTTTACCTATTTTCTTCTAGCTAGATTCAAATTCCAAAATCGTTTTTTCACAACGTGACATTTTTCCATTTTAGAAAATCGATTTTAGTATTACTATTTTAGTAGTATCATAATTTAATCTAATCTACCCGTTCAAACGGACTAAACAAAATTTTAGTTTCATTAATATGTTTTTTTCTGTTAAAATTATTGAAAGTTAGTTTCGGAAAAATATGAGAACTACATTTGATTTAATTATAAATTCAAACTAAAAACATACCAATCTGAATTATATTCGTAACTATTATTTTATACCCGAAACTAAAATATATTGAACAGATTTAAGCTAATTGTGGATTGAATTGCTTGAACATCCCATTAGTAGTATTTTTACCTTTTACTTTGGTGCAGCATATATTTTGATAAAATATCATAATTTTTCTTTTTTAGAATGTCAGAGTAAATCCATCTTAAAGTGCAAATTTTTACTGATACTGAGAATTATAATTATGGGAATTTTAATGTTTTGATATTTAATTTGTGTTTGTCATATTTGATTCGGTTATTATTTTAAGGAACTCATACAGTAAGCAGTAATAGTTAAATCAATTTGAAATTCATGTCGGTGCTTTAGTGCAATCAATAGGTGATTGTCGTTTGGAAAGCGATAACCGGTTTAATTTGGTTTAATAATCGGTGTAGGTTTTGTAAAACGAATTTGGTACGCAGAAAGGCTGTCACCAAAGTTAAACTGAAATTTTAATAATACAAATTCAAACAAGGTCATTATTTTAATGCGAAACAAATAATGCTCTAGATATTAGGGAAGATTGAATTGTATTATTAATTAGTATATGCTTATTCTTTTTATCTTGATATCTACTCCCTCAAAACAGAAATAACGGTTAACATAAAAAAAAAAACGGGAATAACTGAATGTCCAGCTTTGTTGACAAACTAACTTACCGATCTTGTGGAATTTAACTGATTAACCCACATATTACATATATATAAGGTACTAGTTAATGCTTTAAACAAAAAAAAAAGTTGTTAATGCCATACTTATTTTTAAGCACAAAACGAATCTTTGCGTTTACAAGAAGAAGAAGGTACATATAGCGAAAGGGTCCGATACAAAGGATTAATGGACCATGAAAGTACATTTGCAACTAAAATCTTGATAAGTGATTAAAGGTTAAAACTTAAAAGTTTAAAAGAAAACTTGGAAAACACATAAATTAAGGGTTTAGATCAGCCGATGTAGATGTGAATCTTGAGTGCGAGAAGGAAGACGCAAACAAGGGAGAAGTAGAGAAGAGAATGGACGATAACAGAAACAGCACTTGTCTGAAAATTACCGAACTCAACGTATCTTTGTCGTCCCGGCAACTGAAACAGAAGCCCTGGCGTGAGCATCACGAACAGTATCACCGTCACTAGCACGGGTCCCCAATCCGACATTTTCTTTCCCTGTCTCTATCTCCTGGTGATGATGATGATGATGCTTGCTTAAACGAATACGCTATCGTATTGAAATGAGAGAGTGATTATATAGTATAGGAGAGAGATTGGAGGAAGGTGGGTCGGAGAGTTGATTTATGAAGTCACTGTGGATTCCTTTTTATCGGAGTTTACTTGTAAATCAGGCTTTGGTTTATTTGGGGAATTGTAATGCTCTCTGACCAAACTAAGCACTTAATGTGGAAACTGGAAAGTGAAGTATTGAGTCTGAAATTCTTAAATCATTATAAGTTTTTTTGAGTCGCTCTGAATTTTAGAGTATTCCAAGTTTTAGGTTCGATTTGAATAGAATATAGTTGTTGACATGGGTTTACTCTGTCTACCATTATTGATTTTTAGGTTCGGATCTGATCTAATTTATATATCACAAAATTGTTTTATTAGATTAGTATTGTATGTATAACATTTATTTTCATATAGTGACATGTTTTTTTAAATCTTTCACAAATATAATAATTTTGTATCAAACTGACTTATTATTTTTGTAAACATTTACAAACTTAATAAGTTGTATTAAAAATAATATGGTTGATCTACTCTAATTTAGGATATTTGATTAGTACCCAATAACAACAACAAAGAAGACTCCAAGAACAAGGCATGCTGACTATTTGTTTTTGTTGTCAGACACAGACTGGTATATAAAGAAGTTTGAAACTCTTCAATAAGAACAAATATACAGAAACGAAAATGATATATTCGGACATAAATATCATAGCTAGAGACGTACAGGAATCAAAGACCTTCAAAGTCTTGTTTATAAATATAATTCAAAAGTCCACAACAGAGACATATATTTCAAAAGAACACTCCAGAAATTATAATTTATTGTAAAACAAATAACGATTTTTTATCTCAATTTTCAGAACTAGGATGTTGAAAAATACATCATCAAAAGTATTGCTTTATTATTTTAGCTCAGCTAATATAGTCTAAGAAACGTGAGTTTTATTATTAAAAGCTTTCCAATTTCCAACGTTAATTTTGCTCAGACTTTTCCGTGAATCAACATTAGATCTAACCGTTAAAATTCTTATTTAAAATTTACTTAATCATGTATTTTCATCATCTAAAAAGAATTCAGACATTACAATTATGTAAGAAAATATAATAAAATTAGTATTTTATATCTTCTCTTCATCCGAAGGGAAATTAGAATTGTATACCTTATGTGGACGTTAAGATATTTTTAAAATAAAGGATGTAATGACGATAAGAGTTTGAGGGGTAAAATGGTAATTAACAGAATATATAGAACACTCTTGAGCTTCTACTACCAAGTACAAAGCAGTGTTTGTATTAGTGTGTTTATAACACTTGGTTTAGTTTTGGTTAGATCCGGTTTTCTATCACGTATATAAACTCATAATGTACTTGTTGATTAATTAAGGAGAAAGAGTTTATTTAGTAAAATGGTATCAGAGCAAATAAGCTCGTTCTCTCTCTAACAACTTTTCGGTTCATCCTTCGATCTCGATTTTCTCAGAATATCACTAGAAAATCTCTTCTATTTCTTCTCCGATCTGGCTTTGTGAGCTCCGATTTGTTTGCTTCTTCCGATTCTCCGTACAATTTCAGTTTGGAATCACTTTAGATCTTTGATTTTTTTTGCTGAAAATTGGTTTCAATAGTGAAGAAGAAGAGCAACACGAAGCTTCGCAGTATTCAACCAGATTCACCGGAAATATTATCTCTCAAGGCTTGCAACAAGGTTTTCAACTCAGAGCTTTTAACAACCTCACTCTCTCTCCAACAAACTTCAGCCACCGCTGCAATTTTTCATCAAATTTCACCTATCTTCCCACTCTGTTTTCGTTCGGAGAGACTTTGCAGAGATGGTGAGAAGAGAAAAAAGTGAGATGGGGAAGCTGTCAATACTTATGATACTGTTTTCATCAATGGTGATGAAGATGGTCGACTCTTCGAGATCAGTCAAAAAGTTCGTTGAAGTTAACGGTGACGATTCTGAGATCTTACGAAGACACTTGCTCGCTAATGGCCTCGGAGTCACTCCTCCCATGGGGTCCATTACTCTATGTCTCTCTGTGTTTTTAGCTTGTTTCATTTTTCATATAGTTGGTGAATTTTTACAATTGATTCCTAAACTTGGGTATAGTCCGTCTTTTGTATTCTTGATGATGTCGGAATGAAATTATGTAAAATGGTTTTGCAGGTGGAATAGCTGGAACCATTTCAGCTGCAACATAGATGAGAAAATGATCAAAGAAACTGGTGAAAATTTTCAAAAAAATTCGATCCTGAATTATATTTTGCATCTGTAGTCTTCTGTCATCTTAACAAATCTTCAATTTGATGATTGTAACAGCTGATGCTTTGGTTACCACTGGCCTCTCTAAGCTTGGTTACAACTATGTTAACATCGGTATGCTCTTAACGCAGAAAATAGATTTAAAAAAAAAAAAGTCATTGTATTTCACTCTGAATTTGATTACTGTTTCATCAGTGTGATTGCTTAAAGAGTAAAACTTTTCATTAGTTAGTATCCCAATTGAAATCTTGGTTTGTTCCTCAGATGATTGCTGGGCTGAACTTGCTCGTGACAACAAGGTATTATCACTTGTTTGTGTTTCCAGGTTTCATTTCTTGTTCTGCAGTTTGCTAATTTTTTTATCTTTTTCAAATTTTGTTTCCAGGGAAATCTGGTGCCTAAGAAGTCAACGTTCCCTTCTGGTATTAAAACACTTGCGGATTATGTTCATAATAAGGGACTTAAGCTCGGGATTTACTCAGATGCCGGGTAAATTATTATTGCTTTTGTCTCTAGATCTTACAAATTTTCTGACACTTTTCCTGGTGGTTTGAACAAGAACACTCATTGATTTCATTTACAGGTATTTGACCTGCAGCAAAACTATGCCGGGTTCTTTAGGCCACGAGGAGCATGATGCCAAGACATTTGCAGAATGGGTACGTCCATGTCGTTCTTGTTTTCATCTCATATACTGGTCCCTTGACAGTAAGTAGTAAACAATGCGTGGCTCAAATTTTCAGGGAATTGATTACTTGAAGTATGACAACTGCAACAACGATGGCTCTAAACCGACTGTCAGGTATAACTGATGGTACCAGTTGAATTTCAGGTTAAGCTACGAAAGTCTTAACATATGGGATTCACATTCACTGCCAATTCAGGTATCCAGTGATGACCCGAGCTCTGATGAATTCTGGCCGCCCCATCTTTCACTCCTTGTGTGAATGGTATAAATCATGTTCCCTTTCAAAGAAACATTGTATCAATTCTTCTGTGGAAGAATTAAGACTTTTAAATTGACTTCTTATCAGGGGAGATATGCATCCAGCTCTCTGGGGATCTCCAGTAGGCAACAGTTGGAGAACCACTAATGACATCAAAGATAATTGGGTTAGGTAAGAATAAAAGAAAAAGATGGCAGATATGTTTCTTCAAAAAATCGCTGAAAATTCTTGATCTTAACAGTGTTTTTGCTTTTTACAGTATGATCTCAATAGCAGACATGAATGAAGTCTATGCTGAGCATGCAAGGCCTGGTGGCTGGAACGGTACTGTTATTATATCAGCAAGAGAAAACTGCTTTATGTTTTTTGTAGATTTTGTGAACGATTTGGAGTAAATTCAGGACGAGTGGGTGACTTTGTTGTTGGTTGCAGACCCGGATATGCTTGAAGTGGGAAATGGAGGGATGACGAAAGACGAGTACATAGTCCATTTCAGCATATGGGCAATTTCAAAGGTAAGTAAATTCTCGAAATAGAGTAACTATCTTTGATCACAGGCTCCTTTTAAAATCTATGAAGTCTGAAACCAATGATGTATATATATATATATATATATCACAGGCTCCTCTGCTACTTGGTTGTGACATAAGAAACATGACCAAAGAAACAATGGAGATTGTCGCAAACAAGGAAGTCATCGCTATTAATCAAGGTGCGTAATTACTGTCTGGCTATCATATGTCCCTTTAAAACCATGTTTGAATATCTTAAAAAAAAAAAGGAAACGTTTCTTGTAGATCCACATGGTGTTCAGGCCAAAAAAGTTAGAATGGAAGGCGATATCGAGGTTAGAATACATCTGCAAAAATCGACATTTATTACTCCATCTATAGACATAAGCTTTCATCTGAAACGATGTTTTTGGTAATGAGTTGGGAAATGGAATCAGGTTTGGGCAGGACCATTGTCAGGTTACAGAGTAGCTTTGCTTCTGTTGAACCGTGGACCATGGAGAACTTCAATTACTGCTCTTTGGGATGATATTGACATCCCTGCAGATAGCATCGTTGAAGCCAGAGATCTATGGCAGGTATACATAAATGCACACATATTCGACTGTACGCAAACCAAATAACTTTAAAAATCAGATCTTTTATCTTCTGATGAATGCGCTTTGTTGTGACATGAGAACAGCACAAGACATTGAAGCAAAAGTTTGTAGGCAACTTGACAGCTACAGTGGATTCTCATGCGTGTAAGTTGTATGTTCTCAAACCTGTTGCTTGAAATATATATAGAGGCTACAACGTAGCCCCAGTTATCCTGTAAAAACAATAAGGGTTCTTCTCAAATTCGGTCTCCACTTATTCTCCAATAAATTGTTATACATTATTTGCTCAAAATACGAAAGATTCTCTATTGAATTTATCCTTGAACTGTTAGCCGATGGGTTCCAAACGAAATGTGTCCACATAATGATGAACTCTTTGCTTTTAATTTTGATGCGTACGACACACGTCAAATCACTTTTGCATTTTGGTCCACCCGAGGAACAAATCTGTCATCATTTTGATAACTGAAGACTTTGCCTTAAAGTATACTCTTACTACTTTTCTACCACTGTGGCATTATCTATGTTGATTAAATTTACTTTTATAAATTAAATTAAGTTTTTGTGATATCGATTTATATAGATCGAAGGTAGTCAGAACACTTATTTTGCCTTTCGGTTTAGTTCAAAACTTTTGACCTAGCTAAAAACAGGTTCTTTGTGGGGTAAAAAGCTAGAACAAGGTATATACTATTCGAATAACCACTGACATGCGGGACTAGTTTGGGCTCATAAGAGCAAGCATCACACATCAAGTTCGTGTACTGGTGTAATCTGTAATATAACTTCTACAAATATCAATATATAGAGTTTGTAATTTATAAATATAATTATGTATTTCAGACAAATATTCGATTGCATCTACAAGAGTCCAATGCGATAATGACAATGAAAACCAAACCATTTATTGAAACGCGTGAAGAATTCTGTTTATGTAATTTGGATCTAAATGGTGTAATCAGAACTTAATTCTTTATTCATAACTAAAAGTAGGCTGTGGTATACTACGCTACCTGAGACAGTAAGAAATATGTATCTTTTTTAAAGAAAACAAGTTTGGATCGTAATTTCTACCTCTACAATTCATTTTTCATCATCTTTACTAAATACTCTCCAGCTATGTTTTCTCCTGTTTAAATTTGTAAATATATTACATATGTAGTTTAGAAATTAATAGCCACGCAAATAAAGGTATTCTCTATTTGTAAAATTTATATATGTTATCCATTTCAAATGTAAAATATTGCTTATTTTTCTATAAACTGGAGAATGTGAATGAACATACAGCATCCACTAGTATTTCACTCCATCACTTATATTACGACTGCACCGATCACACTTGTGTGTTTTTTTGTTATTGGTCAACTTTTTTTCTCTATTAATAACATCAATCGCAGCCTATCACTAATTTGTTAAAATTAATATTGAATACGTATTACGCAGTTACATTTTAAACAACCTCTTCTTTTCTTCAATCTCTTTACACTTTTTAGCGTCACAATCACATATAATATCTATACTCCATATCCGTGAAACTACACAAATCTGAAAATAAAATAAAAATCGTAAACGAAAACGACACACTTGCTTTGGAGACAACTAGGATGGTCACAGTGTGGTGCGTGTATATACATATATACAGAAACCAGCATGATCCCACAGTTCCCACTTGACCATCAACATTATTACAGAACCCATTTTTTTTAATTTTCCTTCAACTCTCTCTATCTCCCACCCTCTCTTCCAGTCTGTTTATAGCCATTGAAAGAAACAAGAAAAAAGCTTAATCAAGCAATGTTTCTTCTTGGTTTCTTCTTAAGAATCATAACTTTCGCTCTGACTCTGAGTCTAACTCAGTTCGTTGATGGGTTTCAGAGTCGAATGTTGATGAACAATGGACTTGCTCTCACTCCTCAAATGGGGTTCGATCCTCTTCATTTCTTTTTTTGGTGCTTTCAATTCCTTGTGATTGCTCTCTCTGATCAGATGGAACAGCTGGAATCATTTTCAGTGTAACATCAATGAAACTCTCATCAAACAAACCGGTGATTACTGATTCGACTATAGAAAAAACAAATCTTATGCACGATTGATTGATAGTAATAATAATAATAATAATAATAACAATAATAATAATAACAACAACAATAATAATAATAATCATCATCCGATTTTCTCTGCAGCTGATGCAATGGTTTCAAGTGGTCTCTCTGCAATTGGTTATAAATATATCAACATAGGTAAGAAAAAAAAGAGAGAGACATTTTGGTGTTGTTACTCTGTTTTTTCACCTCTCTGTTTACTAACTACTATATTCTGTTTCTCTGTGTTAATAGATGATTGTTGGGGGTCAACTTAAGAGAGATTCTCAGGTTAAATAAAACCCCAAAAGAATTATGTTGTTCTAAGAACGAAACTGAGATGTATTTTTGGTGGATTTGACTGGGGAATTTGGTTGCGAAAGCATCAACATTTCCTTCAGGAATCAAATCTTTATCAGATTATGTTCATAGCAAAGGGCTTAAGCTTGGGATCTGCTGGATAAATATATAGTTACACAGAAGATACATATGTTAAATAACCCATATTAAGACATAGTTTCTCCGTTGATTATCTTTTTCTCGATTTCTAGGACTCTTACCTGCAGCCAAACCATGCCGCGCTCACTTGACCATGAAGAACAAGATGCCAAAACATTTTCCTTATGGGTATGTATGTATGTATGTGCGCATGTTATATCTGAACTCATTTCCTAAACCTTGAAGCTGTATGCTTTCGACAGGGGATTGATTACTTGAAGTATGATAACTGCGAAAATACAGGAATAAGTCCAAAAGAAAGATACCCAAAGATGGCAATGTTGGATTGTGTTTTCTCTTACAGGCTCCTCTGCTGATCTGGTGCGATCTTAGATCTATGGACAAAGTGACCTTTGAGTTGCTTAGCAACAAAGAGGTGATTGCTGTTAATCAAGGAAAATAACCGAAAATAAGAATGGGTTTAAACACTTCAAAATATGCTTATATGAAATCGAAAAGTGATAAGAGCTTTTGAATTTTGAGCTGTTTATATGTTCAGACAAACTTGGGATCCTGGGAAAGAAAATCAAGAAAGAGGGTGATCTTGATATTATATTTATCATAAATATATGTATGCACATGCCAAACACGAACAATATGAACATAGAGACATAACATATGTGGTGCAATGCAGGTATGGTCAGGTCCACTAAGAAAGAAACGAGTAGTGGTCATCCTATGGAACAGAGGATCATTACCTGCAAACATCACAGCTCGATGGGCGGACATTGTCCTTGATTCATCAGCAATTATTGATGCTCGTGACTTATGGGCGGTAAATTATGATAAGCAAAGCATGCTTTAGAATTGTGTTTCCTTACTACTACTCACACCTGAAACCTAATCATGAGACATGATTATGAATGAATGCAGCATTCAACACATTCGCGTGTTAAAACACAACTCTCTGCTCTAGTGGAGCCTCATGCTTGCAAAATGTATACTCTTACAAGACATAAGATACTTATCTACTGCAGCTAGAGTCAAGGAAGTAGATGCAAAATCCTGCCGAAACCAGAAGATTGTGCAAAATCATCTTCTAGTCTGATTTGTATTTACTGTGCTGAATATGAGATGCCAGTATCAGAAGAAATACTCAATCCAATTGACAAATATATCACATGCCACTTTAAAAGTAAAACCAACAAATCCATATGTTCAAAAAGTTTACATCTATTTATTCCATGATAAAAAAAAAATACATTACCACAACCAGGCTCATTTTTCTAAATCCACTTGGGAGTTGTTAAGAGTTCGAGACCTAGAGGATATACGAAAAGATCAATGCAGAGATAGTTACCACCCCCTTGGAAGTGGCAGCTGGGCATTAGATTTCTCAGCCATAAACATGTCGAAATCGTTGTGCCTGAACCTGAGTTTTTCCAGCCAGGAGACGGCAGATTCTTGAAGCAAGTTTATGTTTTGTTGATCTGAGGTCCCTGGAATGTTCCAAACTTTTCCAGAGAGCTCGGAAGTCACTACTCCAAAAGCAGGAAGCCCAACTTCTTTTTCCTCTTGAGGAAATGTTTCTAAGAAACACAAGAAAAAACTAGTTCAAGACATCAAAAAAGCTAATATTCAACTGTATTTATTGTGACACAGAGAGAGAGAGGAAAAACCTGGAAAGTCGGGTGTCAATGAATGATATGTGAGGAAAAACACAGACAATGCGTTCATGTTTGGCACTTTTGGAATTGGATATAGCGGAGACCTATAATAATCATCAATCAACTTCATTCAGCCTAGTCGTTATTTCATATCGGGGAGAACTATAATAACTATCAAAGGGCTAAAGCTGAGAATAGGAGAAATAGACATACCAAGCTACAGAAAACCAACTGTTTAGAGAAAGATCAGAGCTTGTAAGACGTCCCAATCCAGGGTGCTGCGTAGCTAGCTCATTAACCTTCACATCAATAACATCATAATCTCCACTAAATACAAATGTAAGAAATCCAACATCTAAGGGAAACACACAAAGAAGAACAATACCATACCTTTATACTAAGAGGAGGCCTTGCATCAAAACTCTTTGTCTCATTGTATTGGAAATAAAGATGACAATCCGTACCAAAGCTCCTAAATTGAGAAACGAGAAAGATTATACATTAACCGATATGATTCTAGTTAATGAACGAACCTCTAATTACCAAAACCAAAAATGTCACCAAATCCTACAATTTCAAATTCTGAACTAAGATGTTGAATCATTAGTAAACATAACAAATCGAAAAGAGGATTCAAAATCGAGAGTATAGAATGTGTGACCTTGAAGAAGATCCACCGACGAAGGGTTTAGTGGTGAAGATTTGGATGGCAGAGAGGTAAGGAACATAGTACTGAGTAACAATGGAGCTTGTGTCCATCAGCTTCAGAGGAACGCCGAGGGCAAAACTGCTCCAATCTTCGTAGGCAGACCAAATGTCTGTCAGGCCAACGTTAGGCTTTCTCACGCTTTCTTCTGCTTTGCCTCTTGGAGAAGAAGAAGACGAACCCACACCACTCTGCGCGCTAAAATTTTCAAGTTAGGGATCGCTTTTTATGCGCATTTTTTTAACATTTCAAAATCATCAACAGGTTATATTATTATTATTCAGGTTCGTGGATCCGGGTTGGAGAATAATTTACAGACATGCCCCGGTATTAATTTTGTATTCTACAAATCGTCCCAAATGTTTCAGTTTCTTCCTCCGACCCATTTCAAGAGACTGTACTTCTTTTTATTTTAGATTTGGTTAGTTTAATTTTCGTAAAATTATAACTAATCAAAGTCATTTGGGTATCGTTGGTTTGGATCAATTAGAATTCAACTTGGGTTTGATTATATGTTTTAAATTAATTAATTAATTTAGATATTTTAAAAACGGTTTATGATACGCTGTCTTTTTCTCTTAATCACTTAAAAGGATTTAGCGACACGTTTTTATCATCCAACGTGCTCATTAACTAAAATCGTTAACCGTTTTTCATAAATTAATTTTGACTATCTTTTTTAGACAACTTTAATTAAAACTTTCCGAATGATTTAATGATATCGTGTAAAACGTGGTTTTTTTCTATTGAAATTGTTAATTTTAAAAAAATTCTTCATAACAACAGTAGCCTAAAAGAAAAGAGAACAGTTTATAGAATGTGTTTAGATGCATAATTGAGTTCCTAACATAAGAATTTGTCTATAAGTTCATGTCGTGAGTGATTTTTAGGCATTGTGCAATTTTTTTAGATAAAATTATATTCGATATGTTGAAAAAAATTTCAAATCAGATGCACTTGTATATGAACATATTAAAAAAATAGCTATGTTCAAATGCATTCATTTTCATACTGGAAGATGATTTTGAGTTTATCTGTAAAATGAATAGAAAAATAAGAAAATGTGATAGAAAAAATTTACCTGAGTATGAAAGTTAACTACGATATTAGGAGAGATGAGCTCAAGAAATCTCTCGAAATTAGAATTGCCTCTCTCGCTCATTTTTCCCCTAAACTTTTTAGGTAAAAGTTATCCTTTTGATTTTGTTGTGTTACATAAATATATTTTTATAACTCATAAATTATAATTATATCTCTATATCAAAGAGGTGGGGGTATATATAGAATAAGAAAATATGAAATTTATTCGAAGAAAATGACAAAATCTGAAATATGGAAACAAAATAAAATAAAGATATTTTCACTAAACATGAATAAGTATCATTGGCTATTTGTTTAGTTAACACAAATAGATTTATTATGGTGATAATTAATATAACATTTGCCAAAAAATAAAAGGGAAATACTTAATTATCCCCAGGTTTTTTTAAACCACTGTCGTTAGACCTAACAGTGTTTAAATCAATCAAACGGCGTTAGTAAAATTGTTAACCGTTCACCAAATTAAAACTCTTATACCAAACCCTAAATTTATATTGACTAACCAAATACTATAGCGGAATGTAGAGACGAAAGAGGTGTATTGAAATAAAAAATTGTAGTCATTTGAGTTTTAATGAGCTTTGCAAAGATTACTATGAATTTTGGTGAATTAAAAAAATTGTTATTAAATTGTATGAAATTTCATTTAAAACCATGAGATTTTGATATTTGTATTTTTAACTAAAAAATTTCCTAAAATCTCACTTTTGACTTTTAAATCTCATTATTAAAATCCCAATAACAGTAGATTTGATTTTAAATTTTAAAATTATTAATTCAGTAACACTTAATTTATAAAAAAAAATTAAATTCTTATTTGAATAACATATGATTTATCACTACTAAATCTCTATTTGAATACACCTCCGAAGAAAAAGAGAACAAATATACACTCCTCTAGCAGTTAATTTATGCTTAAAACCTTTCTTTTAGTTTTTACTTATGATATCTGACAAGAGCAGAATACGAGAATCTTCACCAACACTTCCACTCTTCCGACTGTAGTTTGTGCCAGCATCAACTTGATCATACGAACGCCGCCTGATCTCCTTCTCGATCACCATCACTTAAAATTTATTTATCTTGTATCAGATCTTTTGTCTCTTAAATTTTGTTTCTTTGTTGCTTTAATTTCATTGGGATTTTTTGTAACTAGTGGAGTATTGATATAAAAGCTTAACACTAAAACCAAAAAAAAAAACCTAAAGTGTGCGAATGAGCCAGGACTAGCTTGTTCTATTGCACTTTCTCACTTTTCTTTTCTATATTCCAATTCTTTGTTGTGTCAACTATTTAAATTATATCTCTAATTTCCATTTCCTGTTCGATAACACGTCAGAAGTTTTTTTACGATTAGAGGGTAAGCTATTTTATTGCATATAAGATGTGACCGTCGCAAAATATTGACTTTCTTCCTCTCTTTTTGTGTACATTGACTTCTATTTCTATAAATTAGCCCGTTGCCATAATTCAAAATTCCCGACTCACAAGTGCCTTGACTTGTTTTTTTTTTCTTTTTTGATAAAGCATTCACTTGATCCCTTAAGCCCTGATTATTTTATTTTGATTTTAAAAAAAGCCTTAATTATCTTATCCGACTGATACTTTTATCCACCTAACCAATAAATCAAACACATAAATGTTAAAAACTTGAAATGTGGTAGATTATCTTGATTTTGTTAAGTAAAATCATGATACTATAATATCTATATACATATGGAGATTCGCGGATTAGAGGTTCCACATTAAAAATGGTGGGCAGTCTTCCTTTGTTTTTATAGTCACAAAAGCCACACAAAAAAAATTGAACCTGTTGCATGAAATGTAAAATATGACTAATTAAAACGGATGTGCCGGCCACTCCATGTCGACACTGCTAGCTAGAATCAGGCGTTTCTCAAATGACTGATTATTATATATTGATTACATGATATCGAAGTCGTTAAAATATAATTTCGTAGAAATCCATAATCGTTCTCGACCACAATATCACTGCCCACAACTTCATTAAACCTTTATGCTCAATAGCGAATTTTCATAAAATATTTAGAGCAAAAAAATCAAGCCAATTCATAATATATTTAGAGCAAAAAAAACCTTATCCTAGCTACAAAAAGAACGTTATGACATCAGAAAGTGACGATGCCAACTCAGAAAGCTCATAAGCCACGACGTCCATTCTCTATAAGTCAGTGTATAGTTTATTTTGTTTACTTTTTTCATTTTCCATTTCCAACTACTCACAAAAATGTTGAATACACAAATATTAAAATGAAAAGAAGTTTTCATAAGTAAAAATCTTTTCACTCTTAGAATGTAAAACAAATAAACTATTATAGTATATATATATATAACGAATCAAATTACAAAGGGAAACAAAAAATAAAGCATGCCGTCTTGCCAACTTGTAGGTTAAAAAGCATGTCGGAGTCTAACGTGAGGGCCGTGTAATCATGTTTATCTTTCTTTTTCCGTTCGATCCTCCCTTTTTTTTTGGCTTAAAGTAGCCAAACACATTGCTTTAACCCTAATCCCCCCAAAAGATTCAAATTAAGATATATTTAAAAGCTTTCTTTCCATTTTGCTGAATTGTTGATGACCCATTCATGACTCATCTTAGGGTCACAAAAGTTTTCACAAAAAAATATTCACTATCTTTGCTTTTATTTGCCCTTTAAAAACCTTAGACTGCACCAAACCATTTCATCAATCAGCTTCATTTTACAAATCACAATAACATCAAGATTTAAGATCAAGAATAATTACTCAATCCTTCAAAGATGAACATGAGCAGAGTTGAGCAACAAGTCATTAGATTTCCGGCCGGGAAGAATACTCCGATGGGTTACTTACCTGATCCAGCTTCGATTAACAACTTCCGGGTTTCAACTTATTCCAAGAAATCTGAACAAAGTTAATACCACTTTTAGCTACCATTCTTCTCTTAACTACCGTTCTTCTTTTGAAAATGAAAGCTAACAGGGTTTATTTTCCTTTTGACAGACAACGGAAAATCAATTCTTAAAAGGAAGAAAACAAATGGTTTCACCAATGGAGCTAGAGACCAGAACAAGCTAAGACCAAAGCTAACCGAAACAGTGAAAAGAAAGCTATCTTTGGGCGCTAGGATTCTTCAGGTCGGAGGTTTAGAGAAGATTTATAAGCGGTTCTTCAGAGTCAGTGAAGATGAGAAACTGTTCAAAACGTACCAGTGTTACTTGTCGACAACGGCAGGTCCCATCGCCGGCCTTCTCTTTATTTCGTCCAAGAAAATGGCGTTCTGCAGCGAGAGATCAATAAAGGTGGCTTCTTCTCAAGGAGACATGATCCGGGTCCATTACAAAGTGTCAATTCCTTTGTGCAAGATCAAGAGAGTGGACCAGAGTCAGAACACAAAGAAACCGTCACAGAAGTACTTGGAAGTAGTCACGGTCGATGGTTTTGACTTCTGGTTCATGGGGTTCTTGAGCTACCAGAAAGCTTTCAGTTCCCTTGAAAAGGCTCTTTCTCTAAGCTTTGAAGACAACGAAGAGCAATAAAACCGTGATTTCTGAGAACTGAGAAGCTTTGGAGTTTAGATGAAATATTTCATTTCTTCTTTACCTGATTGGTCAGAGAATAGTCATAGAAAGACAGACAATACTGTACAAACTCAATTTCTTTTTTCTTCCTTTTTCATTGTAGACAATATTAGATAAATATATTAAGTAAAACAATATTTTTTGCAAAGCTCAATCAATTCAAAATAAAATTATTTTTTTATGCTTGAAAATATACAGAGTAATGTGCCCAGACACGTCCAATGAAGTACAGAGTCCACAAGAACCTTTGCTTACCTAAAGCTAATTGAGTATATTCATAAGTCTTTATAAGATTTTTACGCTCAATCTTTCGCTAACTAATAACAAGAAAAGTGAGCAGTCTTAGCAGAGGAAGAATCAAAGAGCTTCACTCGCCAGCCTGTTCCATAATTTGTGTAAGGGCAAATTTAGGATTTTTGGGTTGTGACGAGTGTGCCCAGCCTGTTGTGTCTGCTCAAGCAACATACTCTTAAAGACGAAACTGAACAATGGAGAGAACATATCATTCTTGGATTCTCCAAGGAAATTTTCAATTGAGACACAAACAGTAAAAAATCAATTTACAGGGACTAAGATTGAATCAACCGAATTCAACACTCAAGAGTCGAAATTCTTGAGACCAATCTAAATTACAGAGTCGTAACTCTGTTTCTACATGAATATTTGATGTATCAACAACTACGGTACACGGAATTGAAGACTCATCACCAACTAGAAGCAAACATGCCTCATAAATTCCGCTCCCAGGCGGTAAATTAAGTATCGATGATCTCGGGACTGAGATTCTCCTTTGACTCGGCATATCTTGGGTTCTGACTTGCAAGATAAGCCGATGTCCCCTGCCAAGGAGCTCTGATACGTAGCTCATATCTCCTGCCACAAGAGCTTGGCGTACTCGTGTAGAAGAGACTTGCCCTCTGTCTTTTGAGTCCCCTGAGTCTCTCTTTCCTGAGTCTTGATTCATGTCCATAACAGACTTTATGATGTAAGCAGTGATACCATATTCCTCGCACAGTCTCACTAGCTCAGAGGCATCACCAGAAGCTTTATATCCAAATCGGTAATTTTCACCTGAGGAAGAAGATTTATTGCAATTTATTGCATGTTTTCAACAAGAAAAGAGTGGGTTGAGATCTTTTAAAAGTTCACCTCACCTGCCACAACTCCACAAACTCTGAGCTCCTTTGACAGCTTCTCCACAAACTGTTGTGGGGTAAGATGTCGCACGCTGGCAAATTCCATCTCGTACTCTACCGGTGCTCTGTTTCCACAGCATGAGGCCCAAGAGGTAAGCACCCTTTTTCGATCACATTTGGCCACTATTGGAGCCCTGCTTGTAGAAATTTATATTGTCAGTAGTCACCATGGGAAAGAGCACAAATTGATTAAAAAACGAACTTGATCAGCAGAATCACATCTACCGTTTAACTAGCTCAAAGAACAGGAACCTTAGGTCGGTTTTATCTAAAGTAGAATTTGAACCAAACGACATTTATGCCAAAAGGAAAAGGGAAGGCATGAATACTACAGGTTGGGACAATACCTAGGCTCCCAGCCAAATACCTCGGCCATTCCAACAAAAGATAATAGATACGGAGTTCCAATTCTTGAAGCTTGAATCGTAAGCTCGCGATGGCCGATATGCAGGGCATCAAATTTCCCTAGAGCAACAATGCCTCCTGCAATATAAAATGCATTAGATGAACATGCACGAAAAGGTGACATTTTCTCTGCAAGTATACACATCAAAGAAAGGCATTGAATAACGATCAGAGCATTATCATAAGCTAACATGTATTCTTCAACCAAGTCTATACGGTATCCATAAATCACCATCGAAAAGTAGAAAGGCGTGATATTTTCTAGGATGCAGTTGAATTTGAGGAAGTTGAATGAAAATGCAAGAAACAAGCAACCTAGATACCTGAAACTGGGGATAACCCTTCAGCTGGAAGCTCAGGATCATCTTCTCGTTGGCTTCAGAAGAAGAAAGCAACAGAAAATGAGCAAAAGACCCCAAATTTTGCATCAGTCAGATGCATTGGAAATAGATCTCTCTTTGAAATCCAGAAACATAAATCTCAGCAAGGTAAGCTAAAAGCTAAATTATGAAACTTCACATGAATTGATCAAAGCGAGGAGAAGAAAATCAAACCTGAAACAATTGTGAAGAATCGGAATTTCTCCGGGAGTCCTGCAATGAGACCCATATGAAGAAATCATCCCCTGATGCAATTTATGGCTGAAATGACCACTCGACATAGCCTGAGAAGGCCTAAGGAAGAATGAAGAGAGCTGCACAATCTTAGCACCACAAAACCCTAACCCTAATCCAATTGAAGTATGATGATGATCGGAAAAATGCTGCAAGACACGTGAGCCTCCGCACAACATGGTCTCGTCTCGAATTTACAGACAATGAAATAGCGCCTCTCGCCGGCGCTAAAGCACCGATATCGCTTTTAGAAAACAGTGGTCAATGCTTTCACAACCTCTGGCTCGGCCAGAGTGTTAACAGTATTCCAATTATTCAGCCAAAAAGGACATTTCTGGATTCTGTTTTCTGCTAAACCAAACTTAACAGAACCGATTTCAAACCAAAACTTTGATCGAAATGTATCAAATTTTGTTCAAAATCTGATCCATTCGGCAAACACATAGGCTAATGAGTTGTATCAGTGACGCTCATGTGTTACCCTCGAATTCAAAATCCAATAATACATATTGTTTGACAAAAAGTCTGATATGTTTTTGAAGTAAAAGCTGAAAGAAAATCACCATTGACAAGAACATTATCTGAAAAGTAACATCTCTTTCATAATTTTCTCTGTAAAATGTAATAAACCAAATTCATATGTTCATATAATTGATCTAATGTTAGTTTACAAAGGGAACACCAGAAGGAACTCTCAGCGCATACTCCACATATTGTCTCCCAAAAAACTGCTTCAAGTAATGCTCCTCATAAGGTATTCTCTCTGCAAAGAACCGCCACACAACAACCGCAAACGCAATCGCTGAAACTGGATTACACAGCATCACCAGTGTTCCAACAGACCAAACAAGAAACCCCGAGTAACTCGGATGCCTCATGATTTGATACACGCCTTCCGTCACAAGCCTATGATGCTCCTCCCTGCGAATCTTTATAAGGTGTGTGAATCTACCTGCTGTGATTATTGCACTTTTGCGGATGATTTCTCCAAATGCGATCATTATAAGACCGAAATTGCTGATCCACCGTTGTTGCTTCAGCCCCGGGAAGAAAACAATCTTGATTAGGTACTAGAGAACTGAGATTAGCATTGCTATAGCATAATGTTTGCTGATTAAGAGTGAGCTTAACGTTACTCTCGATGCTCCGTGAATGACTATGGCAAGAATGTATTCCGATGTGTGGAAGAAGATTATAGCCAAGAACATTTGTGTTAACTGTCTTAATCCGGTGTCATTAAAGATCTCTGTCATTGATTGATTCTAACAAGACTTAACTCATACCTGTAAAAAAAACACGAGTAAGAGCCGAGAAGATCAACATCATTAGCCAAAGATGAAACAACAAGCATTCAAGAAAAATCCAATTCCAATTCACTTCACCAAAGATTTCCATAAACCAATATCTCAGGAACACTAAACTCAATCAATGTAAGAAATCAGCTTTACCTGTTAATCAGCTCAATTCATGATCATACAGGCTTTTTTGTTTAATGTTGTTCTTAGCACTGAACTGCAATCTTCTTAATCCAACAATCGCTTCATGACATGCTTTCAAAACACAGCTTTAACATGAAAATAGAAGATCGTACACACTGATTTATGATCAGTTAGGGTGTTATTCTTTCTATACTTCTAACCACAGATTTCTTCACTTATTCTTTTCTTCCTCGTTTTCTGGAAATCAATAGTCAAAAACTGAAAAACGAAGAATTGAACAGAAACCGTAACTAGCCACGAAGATCTAAGACATACCCACTTGAAATTGACGGCAGCTGCGAAGGAAATGCGAGAAAGTCTGAAAATTTCCAGAGGTTGACAGTGAGAATCGCGTGGATTTTGAAGGAGAGAAGCAAAGTTTACACCTTCACCCTTTATTCTTTGCTTAGGATAATTAAAGAATTACTTTTCTAAACACAGAGATCTCTCATCTGTTCGATTTGATCTTCCCGGAGAAAACAATCTTTGTTTGAATCATGGAGCTTCCGGTCAAAATCGATGAGAAGAAACGTTGCAGGCACTCTAAATTGTCAAGAACCAGGCTTTTTTAGGGTTACAGGTTCGAGACGGTTTAATCCGATTTCACCGGTTCATCGATTTATAAGATCATATTGGCATCTACATCGTGGTTGCACAGATCGAACCGATTGGTTTTATTCTGGTTCAGATTAGAACTAAACTTACCCATTTTGTTTACAACTTTTTAAAGTAAACTCCAGCAAACTTGGGATGACAAAACTATAAGGTTACTTATAATTTCCTCGTTTTATAAAATTTGTTGACGACAAACAAAAAACGACCATCTAAAGAGGTTAGGAAAGTGGTCTTGGAAGAAGTAACTTATGGCCCAAGATGAGCTCAAGTTCAACAAAAAGTTTATTTGTTACAACAAAATAAGAGGAGTTTGTCATTCTTCAAATTAATCCAAACTAAGTTTTCGTTTATTGTTGTTCGTCTTGTGAAATCCCTAATAAATTTAATTCTAAATAATTGGAGTTGGGGTTACTGGTACACTACAAACCGTTCATGTCACTGTGCCTTTAACCCATGAATTTAAATGAAAATCATTTTGCGTGAGTGAACTCGACAAAGAAGTCTAGAAAACTCAATCACTCATCACTTTTTGTTTTTAATTTCTTTGTCTATACTGATGAATAAAAAACTGGACCAAATCATCCGGTCAAGGTCACGCACAAAATTGAACATAAGATTTTTTTGCTGTACTTTAATTTTCTACGGATTGGTTTAATGGCAATGACGACGGCTTGATAGGTACTTGATTGAGCAAAAAAACCCACAAATTAAAAACTCTCTTACCATTTTCGATGAAAATATATATTTATATCAAAATATTAACAGTTACATGTATAATTATTATATATATTTATTATGATCATTATTATATTATTTAAAACATTATAATTCATATTTAAATTATATTTCGTATTTAATTATTTTTATTAATCATCATACATTATATATGCATATATATGCATAATTTACATAATGATTTTAATTTATTCTTATTTTATAATTTTCATATTAAATTAGATTTAATAAATCATTATTTTTAAATAATATGTCAAATAAACTACTGATAAGTATTACTTGAATATATATAAGATTTAAATTTTACTATATAAATATATATATATATATATATATTCTTTATGTTATCTTAACCAAATAAATTAATTTTATAAAACTATTATTAAATACTTTAAAGCTTAATGCTTGGAAAAAGCTCTATCTCAAAGCATAGAAGAAGGAGCATTAGCAGAGCATTTAAAGTTTCTAAATGCTCTTCTTTATGTGATATTAATAATAGTTGATTGGCTAATAAAAAGTTTAATGCTCTATAAAAATAGGAATCATTCTATACATACCAAAGGCCAGACCTTTTTTTCAACGTGGGACATGGTCGTCTTCTCTCCGACCCGACCCGGTAGCCCCACCCGATAAAGAAGCAAGCAAATTGAGATGATGACCCGGAAGATAATTCCCAACTCTAGCTGCTGAAGCCTCACCCATTGCAGCTGCCGCAGCGGCGGAAGCTTGCTGTTGTTGCTGGTGGCGGACGAATAGTGTAGCTGGTTGCTGCTGTGCAAAAACCATCTCCGGCGGAGCTCCGGCTGCAAAGCTCCATACTTGTCCGAAATCCGGCCTCGTTGGAACCGCCCAGAACCCACCAGTACCACCACCACCAATTAACGAAGTCCCCATTGTAGGTCCCACTGTTAATCCTCCTCCTCCTCCGCAGCCGGATTCTCCTTCCTCAGCTCTCACGACGCGTTTTCCGAGTGTAAAGGGAGAGGAAGTGGAGAGAGAAGCAGTGGAGAAACTTGCTGGAGTGGTGCCTGTTCCGGTGGCAGCTATGATAGAAGGCTCAGCTTGACGTAGAAGCCATTCTATGGTTTGGCCGTCAGATTTGTGACCTAACTCTCTGGTCAACTGGAAAACTCGAGCTGCGCAAATGATTGGCATACGAATCCGTCTTCCTCTTCCGTCAACTTTGCTGTGTCGATCTTTAGACGGTGGTTTCTTCACGGCGTTAAGAGCTCCTTTGTTAACCCCCACCGACGTCGTCTGCTCGATTATGACGCCGTTAGTCACTGCTCCGTCGTTATTCGCCATGGAGTTAGGGTTTCGTTATGAGGGATTTTCTCTATCTCTCTGGAGAAGAAGAAGAAGAAGAAGAAGAAGGAGAAGCCGAGGAGGAGGAGGTAAATGATTTGAGGGAAGCTGGTGGAGACAGGAAGGAGTGCACATGGCTGGTGGGGTTCCACACAGCTCACTTCTGCTAGGTTTTTTATTTGGCGACCATTTCTGTCCGGACGCGTTTGAGCTCACGCGCTGACTCCGGTGTTGACTGTAGCTTGTGGACCCACGATCCGGCAGGAGAATTTAAGTAGGTTTAGAAGGTAGGTCCCATCTATTTGGTTGACGGAGTTAGAGCAGAAGCTTAATTACAATCATGATGTGAAGAGACAATCAATGAGGTAATTGATTGGTGAGTGGACTTCAAACCAACACTGATTACGATTTTTAGAAAGAAAGTATTTATTGATTTCATATCTAATAATTTGTGATTATGTCTTCTTTTGTGTTTCTAATTATCATCCACATTATATTATATTATCGTGTTAATAATATTATTGTATTAATATTTGTTATGATTATAAATGTTATGATCATTGTATAATTGGTGATGTGCCATTTATACATCTCCAAACTATATAATCGTGAGTTAGGTTGTTTTTTTTGTGAAAACTAGGAAAATAGAAATTAATCCAGAATTCTTATTAGGATGCTTTTGTGTTATGATCATTAAAAGTGATAAAGCGAACGTTTGTTGCATCTTAACTACTCAGAGATTAAAATTAAAACTCCGACTGACACCTGGGGAACCACAAAGCTAGAGACATGGAGAAATGTTAATAAACAAAACTACGTTGATGCAAAATGTTAACAGAGAAACATACTTATTTGTGACCGGCTCTTTTTAAGAGTTATATTGAGTGATTAATTGGGATTTTCTAAATGATTAGTTATGGGTTAGTTGGATAAATGCATCGATGATTTTTAATGATCACCAATTACCAAAAATGCATATATTTTTAAAATTATATAGGTTCGAATCATTTGACAATTGTCAAATGTGTTAAACAGCTGGAGCCCATGCTCATATGCGTGTATTTATTAAATTATAGAAATTATGGGTTGTGGACGAAAATACAAGAAAGTGACACTTCTGCAAAAGGTGAATCAAATCGTGTTTCATACAAAAGATCTTTTTTTTCTTCTTCTAGTTTTTCACTTGGCGATAGCGGTGCCCCCTAGATTTTCTTTGCTTACTCCACCAATCAGAATTATCCACGTCATCTCGTGTTTTAGACTGAGAGGATCGCTTTATCTTCTGCCATTGTTCAAAATTTAACTAGCGTAAATTAGACGTTCCGACTTCGGAGACCAAGCAGCGATCATCGATTAATATGAACATTTACTTCATACTGCTAAAATTCAAAATCTTGACTTACTCATCAGTCATCACATCCCACAAAACAATTACGTCTACAATATCTTCATTTTCTTCAAACTGATGTAGGCGAAGTCTAGCAAAATAATTATGCTAACCTATTAAACTATAAATTTTCGATTGTTTCAAATACATTTTAAACGTTTGTAATATCAACATGAATTTTCCCCCTTTCAAAATTATAAAACATTTCATTTTTGAGTAAAATATTGTTTCCAAAAATGTAAACGCAAATATACAAACAAATAAAAGGTTCTCTTTCTCTTTTTGCGTTGGTGTTTACGTTTACTAATTATATTTTGTTTAAAGCTGTGGATTTATCCCTGAAAATATACACGAAAGGTAAAACACAATCAAATAACAGGAACCTATAATTAAATCCTAATCACCATTTCAGAAATTGTTACAAACAACTCATAAAGTAAAGAGTTTTAAGGCTCGCCTGGAATGACATTAAAGAAATGGTAGATCTCTTCACTGTCAACAACTCCGATCTCTGTGGAACAAGCTGAGCAAAAGACCAGATTAACTCTTTCGTTGTCTGCAGAACTAGCTTCTTTCTTCTCGGAATCTCTCATTCTCTTACCAAGATTTGAGGCCATTGCATTGTGTTGCAAAACTGTCTTTATCTTCTTTGCAATTAACCACAAAGACGCCCCTGTACAGTGTCACATACTGCTCGTGCCTGCAAAGTTTTACTGACTTGTATCAATCTGGTTTTCGCAGTTAATAATACTAAACAAGTTCATATGTCGACCAAACCAACTCACAGCTCAAAGAAGTGCACATCAATCAAGTTATAAACAAGACTAAACATCATCAGATTGAAGAGGACATAAAGAAATTTGTTGTGATAAGTCCTCAAGCGTTGTAATTAGCCTAAGCTGTTTGTAGCTGTATTGACTGAAAGCTAACAGATTTCAAAGGAAGTTGGGGCAGAATGAGTGAGGTATTCTTGATTTATCTAGGGTTTTGGGATAGGGAGTAGAGAATTTTCTCGGTAATCAAGTAGTTAACCGGTATGGATCCTATCAGGATCTCTGGATTTTTCACATGTTGACTATCTAGAGCCTGTAAAATGGTTAAGAATCTCCCAAATCAAGTTAACATTCCTAGAAACCTAGCAAGTAACTATCACTAGATTCTTCAGGAAGCAAACACATGGATAGGGATTGAACAACGCAACACAGGTAACATTGACAAATCACAGATTCAATGGGATAGGAAGACAAAACACTGAGTTCTAATGTATCACAAATGTCAAGAGAAAATGGATATTACCTCTAACATTCTAAGCAACAGTGGTGAAACAAGCTGGACAGCTAAGAACAGCATCAGAAGTACGACCATCTCTCTTCTTGGCCATCCACAGCTCATCTTTATCGTCAAGATCAGAATCATAGAATTCTGGTTTGATGGAGTAATCAATCTCATCGTCGTCCGAAACTGTTACAATGTAGGAGACAAAAAGAAGCTAGGCTTATCAAATCAATGCATAGAAAAGACAAGAAGGTTGTTTTGCTTATAATCCCGTATTAAATATCTAAAGAAGATGTCACCTTGAAAACAAGAACACGAATCTCACAATTGCAAGAAACACTAGATTACTGAGGAAACAAAATTTCTTGTTGCAATTCTGTGGCATTAAGTGGCTGAACATCAAATTACACCACAAGAACTCAGAAACTTTGGATATTTCTCAATGGCCAAGACTAAAACCCTACAAACGATATCACTTGGTTCAATCTGATGAGCTGAAAACAGATAAATAAGAAAGATTTACCATATCCTAAACTCATGATATATATACGGTCGAAGAAACGAATCAACAAAGGGATTGAGTCGACTTGGCCGGCGAATAAAAAGAGAGTGAATGAGTAAATTAAGGTTTTATTAAGGTTTGTTCTTCACTCCTAGCTCAGCCTCTAGCTCCGGCGATGCAGCCAAATCACCAAATCGAAGATACGCCGACGAAGGAGATGGCTAATTTACAAGTTTGAAGTTTGGAACTTGGAAGGGCTCTCTAATACACTGTTTTGGGCCCAACAGATTAGTTCGGATTAAATATGACTATTAGGCCTTTAGAATTGAGAAAAGCCCATTTTTTGTTGAATAAGAACATGCTTGACAAATCTAATTTTAGGGGTTTTGTACAAGTCAGAGTGTGTTGACTTTCCCTAAACAGAATATAAAGTTACACTATAAATAGCAATTATAAATAGCAAAAACAAGTAATCTAGACATATAATAGAGATAGCTAAAAACATTAAACTATAGTTTGTTTCCATCAACAGTACATCAAAATGCAAAATACGTTGGTCTAAATAAGAACAATATATATATATATATATATACAGACCATTTTTTCAAAATAAAACCAAACTTAAAACACTTAAAAAAATTTTTAAGAAGAAGATTGACAATGGCCAGTGTAAAAGTTTTTTCTTTTGCTTTGCTCCTTGTTTCCTTCTCTCTGTTGGTACGTCTTTTTTTTTGTACGTTTTCTTTCTTATAATTAAGGTTAAATTCTCAAGTGTTTATATTAAAAAAAAAAAAACAATTGTGTTTCAACAGAAACTTGTTAATTCTTAGAAAAACAATGTATTCTTCAATTTTATCATTATATGTACTATATAACTAATCAAAAAGCTATAGATAAATGAATATTATGCACAAGATATTCATCCACAAATTTTATCTTGCCAGTTTTATCAAAATTGTAATGCTTGTGTATTTTCAATAGCCTAGACACCCGAGTTTTATGACTCGTCATATAGTTCGTTATAAAATTTCCATGAACTCATTGCATCAAATTAGTTGAAAAGAAGAAAAAAGCATGCAAATAAAAATTAAAAAAGTTGAAGGGTATGTTTTAGAGAGTGGTTCATTGTGCTGTAATAACCACCAGAAATTTGGAAAGCGCAACACAAACAATGACAAAGAGAGATACAACAATGGAAAAGGCGGTTACTGCAAACCTATGTCTCACGGAGGACAATGACACTGCTATTGTTAACTCCCAAAATAAATTTAAAAAATCATATGCCTGCGTTTATGTTTTATGTTACTGCAAACCTGTGTTTGTAGTTACTACACCATCGGTGAATTTACGAGAGGTGCCGAATATCCAAACCGGCATGAGATGCCCGAAACAGGAGAGCTATCCCACCAAAACATTAAAGATGGTTTTTATGGGTAAGCTGTATATTTTCTTCTCTATTGCTTGAGTTTGTTGACGTGAATTTAGTTGCCTTTTCAAATGCTTGTGTCAATTTTCAAATAGTCGGTTTGAATTGTTTCTCATCTTCTTTTACACATTCACAGTGAAAATGATCCAGTCGCGAGGAAATTACTTGGAAAAGCTGGTGAGATGGGCACTCTGGAACCACCATAGGATGAAAGCATCAAAACGCTTTACGTCGGGGGACTTACAAGACAAATTCTACGCTTATGGAGAAATCGAATCTATCAGAATCTTGGCCGAGAAAGCATGTGCGTTTGTCACATTCACAACCCGTGAAGCAGCAGAAAAGGCTACGCAAGAGCTTTCCAACAGGCTAGTCGTCAAAGGTCAGAGGATAAAACTCACATGGGGAAGACCTCAGGCCCCCAAAGCTGGTTCAAAGCAACAGCAACAGAATCAATCCCCACCAATGCAGCAGGACCATATGCACCTAGCCCCACCTAACCTATACAAACCTTATTACCCATCAATGGACCTGCAGCGAATGGGTGCAGACATTTCAGCCCAAGAGGGTGGTGGTTCAAACACCAGTGAGAACGAAGGAGCTTCTTCTTCTTCTTCTTACCAGCCATACCCGTCACCACCATATGGATGTATGCCATTTCCTTACCAGCAGTAATGCACAGCAACTTGGCTGAGGATTTTAAAACAGGCGGGCCCAGCCCGTTTGAATTTAGGGCCTGTTTAGACTCGCTGGAGTTATTTTCAACCTGTTTCCGTTAATTCTACTTTTTCAAGCATTTTTCGCGATTTTCATTTAAAGCAGTTATCTTCTGTAAATAGAATTTATTTTTGATATATATATATATATATTCACCTTTTTAAAAAATATATAGATTATTAAAAAAAAGGATGCCTTCAGTTGACTTTAGTCAAGTAAAAATCAAATCTGCAAAACTAGCGTTTCAACAGGGTTTTAGAAAGGTCAAAATCACAGACGAAACGGTTTTTGGTCTGATTGCTTTCTCTAATGGCCTCGTCGAGAATCGCTCTTTTTTGCCAACGATTCTCTAAACAACATCACAGACCATTCACTACGAAGCTTGAGAACACCAGCCTTCTTCCTCCCAATCAGTCCAAGCTTGCCCAAAACCTAATTACGATCTTCACAAAACAACCTTTTTCACTTGACGACCCTGAGCTACTTAGACTCGCTCCAGAGCTCAACACTAAGGTAGTTGAAACCGTCTTGAATGGATTCAAAAGGTGGGGTTTGGCTTATCTCTTCTTCAATTGGGCTTCTAAACAGGAAGGTTATAGAAACGATATGTATGCTTACAATGCCATGGCTTCTATCCTATCACGTGCTCGACAAAATGCCTCACTGAAAGCTTTGGTTGCAGATGTTCTGAATTCTCGCTGTTTTATGTCTCCTGGAGCGTTAGGGTTTTTCATTCGGTGTCTGGGTAATGCTGGGCTGGTGGAAGAAGCAAGTTCTGTTTTTGATCGAATTAGAGAGATGGGTCTTTGTGTTCCCAATGCTTATACTTATAACTGTTTATTAGAAGCAATTTCTAAGTCTAATTCAAGCTCGGTTGAGTTGGTTGAGATGAAGTTGAAGGAGATGAGGGATTGCGGGTTTCATTTCGATAAATTTACTCTTACACCAGTTTTGCAAGTTTACTGCAACACTGGGAAGTCTGAGAGAGCGTTAAGTGTTTTCAATGAGATTCTTAGTCGAAGTTGGCTTGATGAACATATTTCGACAATCTTGGTTGTATCATTTTGTAAGTGGGGTCAAGTGGATAAGGCGATTGAGTTGATTGAGATGCTCGAAGAACGCTGTATTAGGTTGAACTATAAGACATATTGTATTTTGATTCATGGGTTTGTAAAGGAGTCTCGGATGGATAGAGCACTTCAGTTGTTTGAGCAAATGCGTCGGATGGGTATGAGCGCTGATATTGCATTGTATGATGTGTTGATAGGAGGACTTTGCAATCGTAAAGATCTTGAGATGGCTCTGAGTTTGTATTTGGAAATTAAGAGGTCGGGAATTCCACCTGATAGAGGAATACTTGGGAAGCTAGTATGTTCATTTTCTGAAGAAAGTGAATTAAGTCAGATAACAAAAGTGATCATTGGAGACATAGACCCAAAATCTGTGATGCTTCTTTATAAATCCTTGTTGGAGGGTTTTATTAGGAATGATTTGGTGCATGATGCTTACAATTTTGTTCAGCACCTCATGGTAAATTATGAATCAGATGGCGTGTCTGAGATTATTAAGCTTCTAAAGGATTATAATAAAGCAATCCTCCCAGATTCAGATTCTCTTAGCATTGTGATTGACTTCTTAGTCAAAGCTAAAAAGATGGATATGGCAGTGACCTTATTACATGATATTGTTCAGAATGGCCTTACTCCAAGTGTTATGATGTTTAACAACATAATTGAGGGGATGTGTAAAGAAGGAAGGTCGGAAGAAAGCTTAAAACTCTTAGGGAAAATGAAGGACGTTGGAGTTGAACCAAGTCAATTCACACTTAATTGTATTTATGGTTGCTTGGCTGAACGATGTAATGTTGCAGGAGCACTCAACCTGCTGAAAAAGATGCGTTTTTATGGATATGAGCCATGGATAAAGCATTCAACCTTCCTTGTCAAAAAACTCTGTGAGAATGGAAGGGCTGTTGATGCTTGCAAATACCTTGATGATGTGGCTGGAGAAGGTTTCCTTGGTCACATGGTTGCCTATACTGCTGCAATTGATGGACTCATAAAAAATGAGGGAGTAGATAAAGGTTTAGAGTTATTCCAAGACATATGTGCCAATGGTCATTGCCTTGATGTGATTGCATATAATGTATTGATAAAGGCTCTATGCAAAGCATGTCGAACTCTAGAAGCTGACAACCTGTTTAACGAAATGGTATCAAAAGGACTAAAACCTTCTGTTGCTACTTATAACAGTATGATAGATGGCTGGTGCAAGGAGGGTGAGATTGATCGGGGGATGTCTTGTTTAGCGAGGATGTATGAGGATGAAAAAGACCCTGATGTTATTACTTACACTAGCTTAATCCATGGGCTATGCTCTAGTGGAAGACCTAGTGAAGCTATCTCTCGTTGGAATGAAATGAAAGGCAAAGATTGCTATCCAAATAGAATTACTTTCATGGCACTTATTCAAGGTCTTTGCAAGTGTGGCTGGTCTAGGGAAGCCTTAGTTTATTTTCATGAGATGGAAGAAAAGGAAATGGAGCCTGATTCAGCTGTCTACTTATCGCTCATAAGCTCTTTTCTGTCAGGTGAAAACATGAGTGTCGGGTTTGGGATATTCAGAGACATGGTTCATAAAGGAATATTTCCGGTTTCAGTAGATAGGAATTATCTGCTTGCTGTTGATGCTGTAAATAAGTTTGTGGAAGACTATAAGACATCATGTTATCTTACATGCCTAATAAAAGACGGCAGATTTCCAATTATAGCTGCTGTGAGTAGAAAATGAGGCAAACGCTTCTAACTGAAACAGGAGCTACTTATAGAGATTGGTTGCTGAGCTTTTCAGTTAGTGATCGGTAAAAGCTCAGTTTTGAATCCAATAAGAAACTAGCTCCTTGTTACTAATCTTGCTCTGATGCCATGGACCCCGCTTCTTCTTACAAGGTATTTGCTCTTGACCAAGATTTTCTTTCGTCCTCTAAACGTTATGCGCATACATCTGGAAAAAGCATAAGAAATAGTTTCTATGGATATGTTAGGATCATTAATAGAAAGGCTAATGTTGATGCTACGATTACTGTCAACCAGGTTTCGCAAGTTATCCTTGATGAGACTATGCGCAGAGGTGCAGAGACTCTGTACTCTCTGGATCAGTACTTCATCTGCTCTTAAAACTATGATTTAAACGAAATATTTGTAGTTCAGAAACTTCTGATATTCATTACTGGTCCTCAATGAGTTGCTCATAGCTCTGCGCTCAATGTTCAGGCTCAGATAGTTGCGTTTGATACGCAAGATGAAATTCAAGACGCATTGCAGGATTAGCGAGTTGGATAAAGCAGTAAAAGCTTTTTGTCTATGGAATCCAGAGGTTGGCTTGCTGCTTTGTCTATCTATTTGCTAGCTTCCATGCTAAATTTCTTTCTGACCATTGTAGAAATAACACGGAATGCACCATTCCTGTTTATTTGTCTGTTAGTAAGTTTATTTTTTCTTTTTAAATTTTCTCCATTTTCTGAGTAGTACTTGTATATCAGATGAAGCAAAAGACAGAGAGAATTGCACATGAAACCATGATCTTATTTTTGGTAGAACAAAAACCCAAAAAGGGGGAGTTATTAAAAAAAGAAGTAAAGACAGGGTTCATTTGTCCCAAGGATAAAAATTCAGGGGTTAATTTGCAATTGTTTCATATCGTTAGTTAAACAGATTTGAATGATCCAAACAAAGTTGAAATGTTACAATTCTGAAGCCAGTGTAAGAGTAAAGAGGTGAATGTTGAAATCATCATCGTCTCTCCTCGCAAATTCGATTCTGCTTCACCGATGCAAATCAAAGTCAGAGCTCTTCAAAACGCACGCCCTCCTAATAACACTTGGTCCCTCCGAGGAAGGACCTTTTGCTTCTCGAACTTTGTCCTTCTCTGCTCTGTCTTCCTCATGCGACGTCGATTACGCTTACAAATTCTTGTCAAAACTATCAAATCCTCCGGATTACGGCTGGAATTGCGTAATACGAGGTTACTCCAATAGCAGAAACCCCGAGAAAACGATCCGTGTCTGTATCCAGATGTTGAGAACCGGGTTTTTACCTGATCATATAACTTATCCATTTCTCTTGAAGTCTATTTCTTGTCTCTCGAGCAGAAACTAGGTCGGACTTTGCATTGCTCCGTCGCTAAAACTGAGTTTGTGTGAGATTTGTACATATGTAATTCTCTTATTCATATGCATGGTTCGTTCCGAGACAGAGCTTCTGCGCGCAAGCTGTTCGATGAAACGCCTGTGAAGAATTTGGTCACTTGGAACTCCGTTTTAGATGGGTATGCGAAGTGTGGGGATGTTGTTTCGGCAAGACAGGTGTTCGATGAAATGACTGAGAGAGATGTTGTGTCTTGGAGATATATGGTTGATGGGTATGTAAAAAGCGGTGAATATAACGAAGCTTTGGAGATTTCCGATCAGATGCTGAGAATGGGATCATCAAAGGCGAATGAAGTCACTATGGTTAGTGTCTTGTGCGCTTGTGCTCACTTTGGTGCGCTAAATATAGGAAAGACAGTGCATCGTTATATACTTGATGAGTGTTTGCCCTTAACAGTGTTATTGCAGACATCTCTTATTGATATGTATGCTAAATGCAGGTCGATAGGAGACGCCTGGGCCGTGTTTTGTGGAGCATCCGTTAAGGAAACGGATGCATTGATGTGGAATGCTATGATTGGAGGGCTTGCAAGTCACGGGTTCATAAGAGACTCGATCCAATTGTTTCACAAAATGCAAGAATCTAAGATTGACCCAGACGAGAAAACATTCTTGTGCTTGTTTGCTGCTTGTTCCCATGGTGGATTAGTGAAAGAAGCGTGGCATTTCTTTGCAAGTCTCAAGGAAATCGGAGCTGAACCAAAGAGCGAGCATTATGCTTGTATGGTCGATGTGCTTTCCCGAGCTGGTCTAGTTAAAGACGCACATGATTTTATATCAGAAATGCCGATAAAGCCGACGGGTTCAATGTTGGGTGCATTGCTTAACAGGTGTATAAACCATGGAAACTTGGAGCTTGCGGAAACAGTTGGAAAGAAGCTTGTAGAGTTGCAACCGTATAATGATGGTCGATATGTCGGTCTTGCAAATGTTTATGCGATCAACAAGCGGTTTGGTGCGGCACGGTCTATGAGAGAAGCAATGGAGAAGAAAGGAGCGAAGAAAGTTGCAGGACATAGTATAATTGAATTGAATGGATCACCACATAGATTCATAGCTTATGACAAAACAGATCTGCGCTCTGCCAAGATCTATGCAGTGTTACATCTGATTGGAACTTGGATGCATCTCCATGTTGACAACAATGATAGTGAAGAAACATGAATGACTCACAAAGAAATCTGAGTTAAACAATTTTGATGGGTTAGGTTGGCAATATGATCCGACTGTAAGCTCAAAAAATTTCAGAATTTTATATCAGCAGTGGCCAAAGTATCTAATTCTGATTATCTTGGTGGTGTTAAGAAAACAAATATAAAGAAACATTGCTTTTTCTTATTTCTTGTAATGATGGAAGATATCATTGGAAAACGATTCAATACCCATTAAAGACCGATTCGATAAGAAGAATTTTCAAGCAAATTCGATTTATATATATTCTCATTGTCAAATGACTCAAATCTTTCAATTATCACTCTTTAATTGGAAAAAAACAATATCAATTTTGCAAAATAACCCCAAAAGAGTGTGCAGCCATCAATGGCGTGGAATTAGGGGTTTTTCTTGTTCCTTTTTCTTGAGGGTCTCAGGATGGATAAAAAGTGAGAGCTAGTGAAATTCACTTCACTGCTTCAAAAGACCTCTTTCTTGAAAGATCTCATACATCGCCGCTCCGATCTTAGCCGGAGATTCAACAACCTTCACTCCGGCATCATTTAAACTCTTGATCTTGTCCTGGGCCGTACCTTTACCACCAGAAACAATGGCTGCAACAAACAAAAAAGACTAGAGAAGTGAGTGCTAGCAAAGAACCAAAAGTAGTAAATCCGACGTAGGCCCTAGATGGCTTATGAAAATACCTCCGGCATGACCCATTCGACGACCCGGTGGTGCGGTAAGTCCAGCAATAAAAGCAACAACAGGCTTATCAGTACCACTTGCCTGTTTATATTCATCAAAAACAAACAATTGAGTTTTACTTTTAAGAATGAGAATAGCGAGATGGACCGAATTCAAAGAAATTTGCAATGGTTTAATTACCTTTATCAAAGCTGCAGCATCTTCTTCTGCAGTGCCTCCGATTTCTCCAATGAGAACAATACCTGAACACAGCCAGCTGTTTCTCAGTTTCCATATTTCGGGGATAAAGGGCAAAATCTTTCAATTAAGATACTAACTACACTAAGAAAAAGAGGAACTAAAGGAATCAAAACCTTCTAGAAACAAGAATCTTGCAGCCTAAAGAGATTAGGTAAGCATGTGGTCGTTCTATTAATGATCTTTACGGTTAATCATTTAGAGGATACAATGATTTCAGAAACAGTACCTTCTGTTTGGGGATCAACAAAGAATTTCTCCAAGCAGTCGACAAAGTTTGTACCATTAAAAGGATCCCCACCAATTCCTACACAAGTAGATTGGCCTAGACCCACTGCAGTTGTTTGGAAAACCTACATGAAAGTTAAACGAAATCAACAATCAGAAATCTTAAGAAAAATAATGCCACTTATATAATATATCAAAAGTTCAATTAGTGAATAAACCATGAACCATGTTTAATCTAATATTAGGAGGGAGTCTTAGACTGGGAATCAAAATATTTTCTAAGAGTCTGCCGAGGCCCAAGGCTATTTTGAAATATAACTTGGGAGAGATGGGAAACAGAGAACAAAACATCAACTTACAAGACACAAAAAAAGACCTTACAGCTTCATATGTCAAGGTTCCAGATCGAGAAACGATCCCAATCTTCCCAGGCTTGTGGATGTATCCCGGCATAATTCCAATCTTGCATTCACCAGGCTTGATAATTCCAGGGCAGTTTGGACCAATCAGCCTAGTTTTCGATTGACTGTTAAGAGCATGCTTTACACGAACCTAAATAAGAAACAAAACAAGTTCAAATCAGAGAGAGAATTAGAAGAGCCAATTACATGAGTATGCAAGCCTATGCAATAAGCATTGAAGTAGATATAACCAACAAACTCAAAGACATCACGATGTCAACAATTACCATGTCATGTTGAGGAATTCCTTCGGTAATACACACAATAAGATCTAATTCAGCCTCTATACCCTCCATAATAGCAGCAGCGGCGAAAGGCGCCGGAACATAAATCACAGAGGCATTGGCTTTGGTGTCAGCCTTAGCTTCAGCAACAGAGTTGAAAACAGGGAGACCTAAGTGTTCTGTTCCACCCTTCTTCGGTGTCACTCCTGCCACCTATTAAACGAATAAAAACACACACACACAAGCTAAATTAACAAAAGTACTTTGCTTTAAAGCAATCATCAACAAAAAAAAAAGTTAGAAAACCCATTTCATCTCCAGGATCTAATGTAATTTGGGTTTATGACCTCAGAGAACTCGCAGGTCCTAACAAACTCAATATAGCTAAAATCGAGAATAACCCTAATCAATGTAATTCTGTTAATGTCAGCACAATGGAGAAATAGCCAATTCGAAGTTTAAGAATCATAATTTTACCATTTTGGTGCCATATTCAATGGCTTGCTCGGTGTGGAAAGTCCCATTCTTTCCGGTGATACCTTGACAGAGGACTCGGGTGTTTTTGTCAACGAAGACAGCCGCAGGAGGTGGAGGATCCGATGCAAAGGAGCGAAATTGGGTCAACGAAGTAGGAGACTGACATGAGGGAAAGACCTCAGAGCCGCCGGTAGAACAACGGCGAGCTTTTGATGAGAGAGATCCAAGAAGCCTTGTGACTTGTCTAGACATGATTGATTGGCTTCTTCTTGCTATTCACGATCTGCCACCGATCTGAATCAAGTTGTGAACCCTAACTGTGTGAAGGCGAAAACGGAAATGGAGCTAAGAAAATTCAGCGAGATTCGTTCTAAAGAATCAGAGCCGATCAAAAGCTGACAAAAGAGGCTTCCTTTTAAGGCTAACACTTTTTCTCAATGTTAGCCCAAACCCAATATTTCTACACTTTGGACTTTTTATAAGGTTTTTTTTTTCATTATTTCCATTGAGATTTTCTTTTGAATTTAAAATCTTTTCTAGAAGCATACCAATGAAAAAGTACAAACATCTCGCAGAAATAACAAATACAATCCCATTTCATCATTGGAGAGATTGTTTTAATGTAATACATGAACAGACATCTGTACATGCTTATGATTTCCCACTTCTCCAAAGAATGAATACCAAAAATTAAGTTGTTCCTAGTTATTCTAACAGCCTCTTTCTATTTACAGATTAGCTTACCATTGGTTCCATTTGTAGTATAAATCCACTCTATGAACATAGGAAATCAATGCTTGATAATCAGTTCACAATCTATTAATTCTGAATACAACCAACTTCTATAATCTCAATCTTTTGAACACCAAGATAATGTCAACAGTATTTATACAAAGGATCTTTTTTGATAATCTTTTGTAATGGGTAGTGTAGGTAGTAAGTTCCTTTTTCAATATAACATTCAAAACCTATATGTTTATCATTCAATTATGGCACTTCACGCATTTGTCCATTTTTATTTCAAAATCACTTTTACCGCAAACATATGTTTTTGGTGGGTTGAGCAAAATAAAACTTGCTAAGAAGATCAAGAAGCATATATATATATTATACATGAACTCAATATCAGCTTCAAAGTTTCATTTCATTGAATTATGTTTGAGGCAAGCACTTACATACATAAATGGCGAACAACCGAAGGAGTAGGTAACTGGAATCACTAATCATCAAAGCACATATGCAACACGTTCATAGGATATTTCAACTGACCAGAATTACTAGACAACAGATTTTTGACGAATAATTTAAACGATCTAGAATGTGTTGCTGGGAAGCCCAGTTAGTAGCGGTATTTGGTGGAGTAATCTTTTGGAGCAATCACCAACCCACGACCCTTCCTTGCACCGCGGTAAACGGTTTCAATGATATCAATGAACTCTTGCTTGTCCTTGAGAGCCCAGTTGATCTTGTTGTTGTTACCAGTTCCAAGATCGATCATGATGTGCTTATTCCTAAAGAAGAACATGACCGTTAAAGGATCATAGAGCTCGTACATAGTGTTGAAGTCTGGAACCTCAGAAATGTCCACCAGATATATGACTGCAAAGTTCTTTATCGTCTCAGCAACAGACGCAAGTACCTCATCCATCTGAAAAAAAATAATCAAAATACGAACTTTATTAGTGAAAGCCTAATTTTTCATCAGTTCCAAGTTTCGAACACACGAATGGCTAAAGTTTCAAACAGCTAAAATCATCGAATCAGTAAAAACAAAACGAAGCAGAGACCACCACAAACTGAACACTAGTACGAACAAATTTCAAAACCCTAATTTTCAGCAGCTCCGAGCTAAAGAACACACGAAAGGCTAAATTTTCAAACAATCACCACAAAAGATTGGAAGTTCCCAGAATGAGAGGATCTGACTCGAAATCAGGGACTACAAATCGGATAAAACATATCAATCGAGTTCAAGAATAATAATAAAAAAAAGGATGTAAGAGGAAGAAACGTTTAACAGACCTGCATACAAATCTCATCCCAGTCGTGGCCGAATTGTATGACGCCGAGACGCTCTTTCCTCAGCCAGAATCGCCTGATCTACAGCCCAACCGGAGTGCAGATGCGGTAGAAGATACGACATCCTCGCTCGCTATTTCGATCTGTTTAAATTTCACTCCTTTCTCTATTGCCCTAATTTTATAATCGATTCTCTCTTTTGTTGACTATGATCGCACGTCGATCGCACGCATGAACCGCAAGACGACTTGGGATAGGCCCATGATAATACTCCCTTTCAGCCCAATAAGGATGAGTCCACGAGATTGCAAAGCGGACGGTGGAAAAAGGTCGCTCGAACACCATAGACTGGTATGAGTCATTGGTAGGGGATTAAACCCGTAAAATCTAAGTATCCTATCCAATATCCTGGAAGAGGTCAGAGCTATCATCAACTCCATTTTGAAACTAAAATCTCTGATCTCTCTTTCATTGTTTCCCTCGAAATCTCTTCAAATCTCATTTCACTTTTGCACTTTTGCTCCACCTGAATCCATGGATATCGCTACTTCATCTCTCTCTCAAGCTCACAAGGTGGTTCTCACGCGTCAACCTTCTTCTCGGGTCAACTCTTACTCCCTTGGTTCGGTCTCTGCTATCGGATTCTCGCTTCCGCAAATCAGCTCTCCAGCTTTAGCTAAATGTCGCCGGAAACAGAGCTTTTCCGGGTTCGTGAAAGCTTGTGTTGCTGTTGAACAAAAGACCCGAACAGCTATCATCAGAATTGGCACAAGAGGAAGGTAAAAATTCTCTCTTTTTCTTCCGTGAACTCTTCTGAGTCTATGAGCGTCCCAATGTTATTGTATTGGTTTTGGTTTCCGTAATTCCTGTTCGAATTATCATTTTTGACTGGTCCTCTGCTCGGATCCGTGTTCCTTGTTTTGAGGGAGTTATAATAGACAATGTCAACCCCTAGCTACGTTTTAGATGGTAAAGTGTATAATTTGTTAGGCTAGAGATGAGAAATGGTTCTTTAGGTTCCTTCGATAATTTCTGCATTGATCGAAAAGATCAGGTTTTTATGTTTCTGGTATTTGTTGAAGAATATTGTACTCATTGCTATAAGTTCAGTAGCTAAAATGCATTAATGGTTAATGATTTGAACCTCTGATGCGTCTCATCTTTTTCGTTTTTTTCTGCTTATATACTCTCACTGTGTAGGACAGTCCACTAGCATTTGCTCAAGCATACGAGACAAGAGAAAAGCTCAAGTCGAAACACCCAGAACTCACTGAAGATGGAGCTATTCACATCGAGATCATCAAAACCACCGGTGATAAGATTCTGTCTCAACCACTTGCTGATATTGGTGGGAAAGGACTTTTCACCAAAGAAATAGACGAGGCTTTAATAAACGGTCATATTGACATAGCTGTTCACTCAATGAAAGATGTCCCAACTTACTTACCGGAAAAAACGATCTTACCTTGTAATCTTGTGCGTGAGGATGTTCGGGATGCATTTATTTGTCTGACTGCAGCCTCCTTAGCTGAACTTCCAGCTGGAAGCATTGTGGGAACGGCTTCTCTCAGGAGAAAATCGCAGATACTTCACAAATACCCTGCATTACATGTATTTCACTTCTTTTCACCAATATAGATACTGTCATTTCTTATGGATCAGTTTTATCTTTCTTTCAATTGCTAAATGTGGTTATTGCCTCTGCAGGTTCAGGAAAACTTTAGGGGTAATGTGCAGACAAGACTATCAAAGCTTAAAGGAGGAAAGGTCCAAGCGACTCTATTAGCACTAGCTGGTCTTAAGAGATTAAGTATGACAGAGAATGTCGCATCGATCTTATCTCTTGATGATATGCTTCCAGCTGTTGCTCAAGGAGCAATCGGAATTGCCTGTAGAAGCGATGATGATAAAATGGTATGTCTTCTTTAAATATCCATTCCTCTGATCTAAATAGGAGAACTTTTACTTTCTTTAATGAGGTTTCCCCTTCATGGGACATTTGTATTTGCCTGATTGCATCTATGTTATATTTCGAATGAATAAATGATTATATTGTGTGTTTTACATCTATCTGTAGGCAAATTATTTAGCCTCGCTGAACCACGAGGAAACAAGACTAGCAGTTTCATGTGAGAGAGCGTTTCTTGAAACGCTAGATGGTTCATGCCGTACTCCTATTGCTGGGTATGCTGCCAAGGACGAAGAAGGCAACTGCATTTTCAGAGGATTGGTTGCTTCCCCTGACGGTACTCGAGGTATGAAAACATGTATATAAACACATGTGAGAGGATGATAAACATTCCCATTGCGAAACATCACCCATTTCTCATATGTTCCATCTTTGTGTCAGTTCTTGAAACCTCGAGAAAAGGACCATACGTGTTTGAAGACATGGTAAAGATGGGAAAAGATGCAGGGCAAGAACTGCTTTCTCGTGCTGGTCCTGGCTTCTTCGGCAACTAAGCCATTCGAAGAAGAGGAGGAAGCGATGTGACACGGCAAAGTCTAGTTTTTAGGAGTTTAACATTTTAAATCCATTTTCTTCCTCCTAAAATCTGTTGTAACTTTTTTGATTTTGAGAGAAACATAACCTTTTTTATTGATTGTTTTGTTGTATTTAGATTAAATTTCTCTTGTAACTATGAAACTAGAGGGACAAAATGAAAATCGGAGACTTTAGCTCTATTTCCTTCAATCTTCTTCTTCATCAACCGGTCTTCTCTCAGAATTGATCAGCCTGTAATTCAGCATCAGTTCCTCATTGCACAATGCTCTTGTAGCTACTAGAACAAGCGTCTCTAGTACAGGAGCATCCAATCCACTATTACTCCCTTTCCTAAACCAGAGGCTTCCAAATTTCCTCATCTCTCCATCTCCAGTGTTACCAAATGCTACATTTGGAATGTAAGGTCGCATCTCAGGAACAAGTGTGCTGAAGAAGAATCAGTGAGAAATTATTAAGATAGCAAAAAACTGGAGATTTTTATTAGTCCACTAGACATATATTATTCACACTCACCGGGCTTGTCTGCAGTTGTAACATTATCCTCCCTGCCGATTGCAAAACTAAGACTGCTTTTACGACGAGGGCTTATGGATTCTGATTCTCATTCTGACTCATTTAGTTTCTGTGTTTTGTCGATATGAGGAAGAGGAATCTCATCCATCAAAGAACAAATTCGTGTTGCCAATTTCAGCTTGATTGGTTTGATTGCAGCTCTTTTGTTCAGCTTAATCTGAGTCCATGTCGTTGTTAATACTTTTGTAGAAGATGATTAGTTAAACTCAGTGGATCCATGGAACGGAATTTCTGGAATTTATGATTTTTGTTTGAAGTAGTCCTCTTCTTTTTGGTATGTTACTTGTTAGTTGGTACGTTATGGTTATCTGCGATTAATGATACAATGTAATACATTAGTTCTCCAATAAGCACAATTTGCTTAGGTCAAGCTGCATCCATGGCTTCACTTCTCTTAGCAGTAGGTGCCAAGGGACAAAGACGGTCACTCCCAAATGCAACTGTCATGATTTATCAACCTTCAGGAGAGTATAGTGGACAAGCTAAGGATATGACTATTCATACTAAGCAGATTGTTCGTGTGTGGGATGCTTTAAATGAGCTATATGTAAAACACACAGGTCGATGTGATTGAGAAGAATATGGATAGAGATTATTTCATGACTACTGAAATATTACTTTGTTTTTGTGGTTATGTCGCCTATTCAATGATAATATCTTTGCCTTGAAGTTGTTTGTTCTCCTTGATCATTTATTCTTCATGCCATTATTTTAAACTCTTTGTTGGGTAATCTTGCTTGAAGTTTAGACCACCATCCAGTTTTCATAGACATTAAGGGTTACAAATTGTCTCTGTTCCTCACAATCGAGTACATAGAATAATAATATGTTGTTTCATGGATCATCTTTGAGATATCTGGACTCGGAAAAGGATTTATTCTTACCCATTGATGTTAGATTATGAGAAACCGGAAAAATTAGGTACAGACTCACTAAAGGTATTGCCTTGCACGTTGCCATACAAATATCTGTAATAACATGTGCAATTTTAACCCAAAAAAAACATGTGCAACTTTAAATGGGATCGTAAAGATAAGAAAAAGAAAGTGCATGCACATATTTAATTATTTTGGAAATTTTGGTTTAGAAAAAAAAAGTAGTGATCTCCTCAAACGTATATGATAACTGTGAAAAGGGGAGGGAGAGGAAAAAGCGGCGACGGGAGTCAAACCACTTTCTCTATTGCGTCATCTCTCCGACGATATTATTTCACCGTTTTTTGCCCTAAATCCCACTATCACTCTTCCTCTCTTTCGCTCTTTCTTCTCCGATTCAACTTCTCCCTTGCACTCATTTCCTCGCCATTACTCGTTACGGTGATGCCGTAGCTCTCTCCACGTCTGGGTTAAAAAATCTCCAGTGAAGAGTTGTAGTTTCTTATTGATTCTTGCTTTCTGTTTGGAATTGGCGATTCTGTTCGTTGTTTTTATCTGAAGTGAAAATTAGGGTTTGTTGTCAGTCTAGCCAATGGCTCCTGGGCGTAAAAGAGGGGCGAACAAAGGCATGGCCAAAGGAGAGCTGAGATTGGGTGATCTGGTTCTTGCTAAAGTCAAAGGCTTTCCTGCTTGGCCTGCTAAGGTTCGTGTCCTACTCTCTCTTTCTCGCTCTCGGTGTTGATGCACGACTTCATGAATCATGACGTTTGGATTCATGATCATAATTTTATTTTATTTTGGTCTTGCACATTCTATTGTTTGGTAGTTTCTTCTGCTCTTTTTCGTTTTCGCCTATGCTTTAAGCCCTATAGTTCTTACTTTCATCTTTTATTTGGCTAATTTTGGCTTTTCAACAGATAATTATTGTTTTTTTTTGGGTGTGTTAGTCTAGTTTATGGTGTTCTGTTGATAGATAGATTGAATTTCTGTAACGATTTTCTGGATAGCTCCAACACTCTGTTCCCTCCTTGAATGTCTCACCTTAGTAGGCTTTCATAATAAGACTGGTTTATTATACCCAAGCAAACTCTTGTTGTGCTGAAGTTGATTGAAGTTTAAAGCCAGTAGTATAATCCTCTAGCTTATTGCTATGTAGTATCTTTTATGTTCAGCGTGTTGAATTTGTTTGAGTTGCTGTTAATTCTGATTGAGCTGCGTGGGATTGTTCATTTTGACTTAATTATCTCCTGTGAAGTAAATGGTTTTGAGTTTCAGATCGGCCGGCCTGAAGATTGGGATCAAGTTCCAGACCCAAAGAAACACTTCGTTCAGTTCTTCGGAACGCAGGAAATGTAAGCAAGCATCTTCTGTGTTTACTAGGATGGTTGATGAGTGGAGATGTATTTTATCATGACTCAGAACGCTACATGCATTTTTCGTTTAGTCAACTCATCATGTTACTATAACCAGGCGGTTCCCTTCCTAATGAGAGCAGCACTTCTTGTTTTCCGTTGTTATTGAACTGTGATTTTCTTTTCTCAATATTAGTTGTTGACCAAGTTATCTTCCTCTAATGCAGAGCTTTTGTTACGCCACCTGATATTCAAGTCTTCACCAATGAGGCAAAGAATATACTTTTAAAAAGATGCCAAGGTAAAACAGTTAAGTACTTTGTACAAGCCGTGAAGGAAATCTCCACTGCCTTTGAAGAGTCGCAGAATCACAAGTCAGATACTTTAGGCGATGAGGCTCTTTTGAATGCTGTTGAGCCTAGTTTGACCAAGCTTAAGATACTGGATCAAATAGAACATAGAGAATCTAGTAATGATGGAAATTCTGATAAGTTTGATTCTAGGCTGGATCCTTGTCACGGTAAATTAGTTGAGAATAATGGTGCAGAGACAGAGCCTGACATAGGAGATAAAGATTCTTCTCCATTTCTGAAATCAAATAACAGAACCACATCCACGAGTAGTGAGCCACTGGAGCATGGATCACCTAACCCTCTCTTAAAGGTAGCAGATTTTGATAATAAAATTGATGGTGTCACTTTTACTGAGAATCGTGATGGTGCTAGAAAGAATTCAGTCAACGGTCAGAGAATAATAAAGAAGATAGCAGGTGACTCAAATAAAAGATGTAGAGATGAGGTTCATCGAGCCAAAAGTCTGACTGATAGTCGAGCTGCTACAGATAATCATCTCCTTGGTCGTAACCAGAAATCAAAGGGCAGTAAAAAGGAATCTTTTGACAATAATTTGGTTTCCGATCTTAACATCGCTAGTTCTAGAAAGCCAAAAGAGTTGTTGAAAGAGAAACCTAGCGCCCGAGTCTGTGCTGATAAGCATAAGCAGGCACTTGGCTGTAAAAGTGGGATATTAGGGAAGAAAAAGAGGTTTGAAAGTGGACTAGGAAAGTCTACATCAGGAGCAGATGAAAGTAAACGTGCTGCTAAGAGGCCACGGTCTGAAGATGCGGTGGATCGACAACAATGTAAGAACAAACATCTTCTTCCTGTTGGTGAAGGCAAGGCTGAAGGATCTGATTCTACTCACGTTGTATCAATTCTAAAGACTGAGATTGTGTTAGGGGTAAGTGCCCGGGGAGGAAAAATTCAATTTGATAAGGAAGTAGTCCCTTATACGAAGCGCCGCAAACAGACAGTGGAGCACCCAAGTGTTTCCTCCTTTTCTGGGTCTCGTGATAAAGAGGGGACTAATCATCCCAAAAGGAAGATTAGTTCATTTTCTGATGGTGATGTGAAGGTTCCAGCGGCTCAGCTGCCAAAGAGACGGAGGGCGGTTTGTATCTATGACGAAGATGATGATGAAGATCCAAAGACGCCAGTGCATGGAGGACATACCAATGGTCCCAAAGCTAATTCAGCATCTACCGATTGTCCTAAAAGTGCTAATGCGTCCCATGATACTTCCATTAAAGCGAAGCTATTAGCTAGATCTGCAAAAAGTGTGGAGACAGGAAAAGTACCTCTGTATAAAAATAACAAGGGTGCTTCACTTGCACTACCTGATAGCATGGAGGGGTATACCTCACCTATGGGGAAACCAGTCAAGGAGTTACTTCGAAAGAATGTCAAGCCGATCTTGAGATCTCCTAAGAATTCCCCTCAGCTGGTTTCGTTTAAGAAAGAGGTGACAGGACAAAATAAAAATGCAAAAGTCTATGGTGCAGGAATGCCAGATAGCATGGAGGGCCCTTTGAACAGCTCGTCTATGGGAACACAAGTCATCAAGTTACCTCCAGAGAATGTCAAGCAGATCATGAGATCGTCTAAGAAGTCCCCTCAGTTGTTTTCAACTAAGGAGCAGGTGGCAAAACATAATAAAATTGCAAAAGTCGCTGGTGCAAGGATGCCAAAAAAATGTCAAGGTGATTCTTCTAAGGATGCAGTGGTTGGTTCTGATAGAGTAACCTCTTCTCAATCTCAGACAGCAAATCAGAGAAGCAAGCCAGCTTTTGGGGAAAAACCAACAGGCACTCTGAAAGTTGCAACTCGTTTGAACGATGCTGGAGTGTCAAGAGACGCATTTGTGAACATTTCCGCTGACATGTATGTTTTTTATTTTTTCCCTATGCCATTGATTTGTTCGTATTTTGCTTGGAGGTTATAATTTTTGTGTTTTTTGTTATTATAGGATTGATGTCAATCAAGAAAATGGAAGTGCCCCATTGGTCAGCTCTGGGATACCAGATTCTTCTTCATCTATGCAGGATCTCATTGCAGCTGCCCAAGCAAAAAGAAAACAAGCACATTCACATACTTCACCGTTTGTGAATCTAGAACGTAATCTATTTACCATTGGTGGAATGCAGACGAAGAGTCATAGCCCTTCCGTGGTTCAGAATGTTTCATCTTCTGCTGGGGATGCCATGCTGATTGTTGCTCAGGGACATCAAGAAGATTCGACTCCGTCAAATTGTGGCCACCAGTCCTCATCAAGTAACCACACTGAGACTGAAGAGAACGAAGAGAGAAGAGTTAGTTCAGGGCGTAGATCAGCTGGGAGTTCACTGAGTGGTGGCACTGAGGCTGCGATTTCTCGAGATACTTTTGAGGGAATGATAGAGACCTTATCCAGAACTAAGGAAAGTATTAGACGTGCAACACGCCTGGCAATTGATTGTGCCAAGTATGGGATTGCCAGTGAGGTGAGTTAAATTGTGTTACCTCAAATCAACATTTTTCTTCTTTCTGTTGTTTCCTCTTTCTTAAGGCTGCCAGCCAGGATTTTCTATGATAAACTTAGGAACGGACTGCAAATGAAGAATTAAGTTAGAAATGTCTCTTTACCCGGCTCAGATTTCTTGTTTGTGTAACTTGGTCAAATGTTTTGACAAAATTATCTATAACGTTTGATGGGGAAAAGTTTTATCGTGTTTTGTAGGTTGTGGAACTTCTCATACGAAAGTTGGAAATTGAGCCTCATTTTCCCCGTAAAGTGGACTTGTTCTTTCTCCTTGATTCGATCACCCAGTGTTCCCATAGCCAAAAAGGTAAGCCTTCCTCCAGAATGGATACAGTGCCTCTTTCCAAATGGTCGATTTTCTGAGGTGCTCCCTGTATTTTTATTTTATTGTTGTATTTCTGTCTGCAATCAAAGAGAATATCTTTGTTTGTCTTGTGTATAACTAATAAGATTTAAAGCGAAAGGTCCTGATGCATGTGAATCTTCTTTAGGTAAAGCCGGCGCGTTGTACGTTCCTCTTGTACAGGCAGCCTTGCCACGCCTTCTAGGTGCTGCTGCTCCCCCAGGGACTGGTGCTCGTGAAAATCGCCATCAATGCCGCAAGGTTCTTTTACTTTTTGTTCGTTTCGAGGACACATGTTTTGTTGTTCAGAGTAAGTGATGTCTTCCTCCTGCTAGGTGTTGAGGTTATGGCTTGAGAGGAAGATTTTCCCAGATTCTCTCTTGCGTCGTTATATTGGTGATATTGGTGCCACTGGTGGTGATGCAACTGTTGGGTTTTCCCTACGACGTCCTTCTAGATCTGAGCGGGCTGTAGATGATCCTTTAAGGGACATGGAAGGAATGCTTGTTGACGAGTATGGGAGGTATGCATTACACTTATATTGTTCTGTAGTTTGATAATCAGATTTAATATATTTTTTTGATGGGTATGTAGAAGCATAGTGGGAAACTTATACTACTTATATTGTTCTGTAGTTATTAAAGACGGTTTTAGTGCGGTTCAGAAGAATATTAATGATTTATATGCTAACGAGTTTTTTTCTGCAGCAATGCAAGTTTTCAACTGTCTGGGTTTTTATCTTCTCGCACTTTTGGAGATGATGAAGAAGATGAGAATCTTCCATCACATGAAATTAATATGGAAAAACAAGTCCATGATTTAGGCAAGTTAGAGGCACATGATAGTTCGAGTGATAAACTTCAGAGTGTTTTAGAGGATGTCAATGGTGCGCTTGAAATGGAAGATGCGTCTTGTCAGCCGAGAGATGAAGTACCTCCGCATTTCTGTGGGAATGAAGCAATGGAGGACTCACCGGGTGCAACAACCGCAACTGATCTTACTCCTTTTCCAGAGGGTTTTCCTCCGCTACCTCATGAATCGTTTCCATCTCCCCCTCCTCTACCTCATTCTCCACCACCTCCGTCCCCGCCTCCACCCCCATTGCAGCTACCACCACCACCTTCCTCTGAGCAATGTTCACCTCCACCATCAGCTCCATTGGCACCTCCACCACCAGCTCCATTGGCACCTCCACCACCTTCAGAACCTATAGCTCTACCACCATCGTCAGTAACTCAACCGCCCATTCCTAGCCATTCTTCATCACCACTTCAACCAGGATTCGCTCCCCCAGCATATCCATTATTGCAACATGAATACCAGATATCTATGCAGCGGGATCACTCTAGCGTTGCCACTGTAAGCCCTCTTATTTCTCTTGTTTTCTGATTTTCTCATCTTGTAATTTCTCAAGCTAAATTGTCCATTACTTTTGATTTACATGAAGAATAATCAAATTGTCCCAGTGCTATTAAACACTGCACATGGAAAGCATGCTGATGGGGGTGAAAAATCTGAATATTTAGTGCAACAGTCATCTTGTTTTACTTCGGTAGGGATACGCAATTCCAGAGAACCTTCGTCATTTATTTCCTCCGAGCAGCTAGAATACGGAAATGGTGTTGTATTTTTTAAACACGAAGTATCATCACAGAACGAACAGAGACCTATGATTATGAATCTCACCTCATCACCATCCAGCCATTTGTCGCTTCCAAGCCGGATTGTTCAGTCACAACCCTTACCCTCCTCCTTTCCTCATCCTTACCCTTTTCCTTCTCAGCCAGTTGATGGGAGACGACATATGAATGAGGAAGCATGGCGGATGCCTTCAAATGGACGGAGTGCAGATACTCAAAATGGAGCCTGGATAAGTGGAAGAAACCCATTTCCAGGCTCTGTTACAGTTACAGACGGTATGCATATGCGAGAAACATCTTAAACCTTTGTATGTCAGTTTGTTCATATACATGTCTGCTTGTGGGCATTATGCTACTTCAGATGGTTATGATTCTCCATTTTTAGTTGATATTGATGATTTTATTTGCAACGACAGGTTTCTTTCAGCCACCTCTAGAAAGACCACCTTCAGGGACAATGAGCTATCAAATTGCTGCAAATAACTTACAATCTGGCCCTACGATTTCAGGTGAGATGATCTAAATCAATTCATCTGCTAGCTGCTCAGAGATACAAATGGTATTCTCTGCATTTTCCTGCAATGTTTAACATTTTAATCTGCCATTTAAGGTCATACTGCTTCGCAAATGCTTCCATCTCACCCAGACATACCTTCTGCGGCTCGTTGGAGGCTATCTCGAAGTTAAGGTAGACTACCTATTGATTGTTCTCTTACATTTCGAACAGCAAGCTGCTAGACTGCTAGTGTCTCATTAACATGTTTTGCTTTTTGTCTCTGATTTTCTTATTTCTGGATTGTTATCAAACAGTTCGAAAGAGATTGCTTTCTCTTCCATGAAGGACTTTTTTGGGGTTGTATTCACTTCCAGAGGCATCCAAACTCTGCAGACTATTGTCAGGATATTGCTGTATAGTTGTAATTTTTCCTGACAAATGTATCACCGGATCATATTCTTCACAGTATATGCCCTTAGTTTCTAATTTGGTTAGTACTTCCGTTCCTAGATCTGTAATTATGCCAATAACCATCACAGCTTTTTCTGGTTAAACGAATTTCGAGCTTTCAAGCCCTAATATACTGAACCATCTTAGTAAAAACTTTCTTTACTCGTATTTGAGACTCGATCTTAAAAAATGCACACCCAATCAGTGTAGTGTCTGCAAACAGAAGTAACTAAGTTCTAAGGTAGTTTCAATAGTGAGGCAATGAGAAGTTCCAAAGTATTAACTGCAAGTTTGTTGATTTGCTCTTAATATTGGTTACCGAAATGGAAACCTGTTTGTTTAGTGGTTCTTTTTGTCTGTGGGGAAAGTCACTTTGGAGTTATTTGGTGAAGTCTATTCAGGTCCTACTAGACGAGATTACTGTGTGAGAACTTGTATTGTCAAACCTCTGTATAGCTGCTTTTTCCAACGAATAGTGAGGCGTTGATGCTATTCTTCTCATTATTGTTCTTGACAAATGTCTCCTCTGTTTATGACCTAGGATGTCCCGACTGGGAAGCCTTAGCAGGAACAATGAAACATGCATTTCTGAACAATTTTGGCTCCATTCAGCTGGTTTTACAAGAAGATCCATATTGATATCTTGCGCACTGCTTACCTGAAATTTGTTGAGGACTTGAGGTATTGGTTACTCTTTGTGTCTTGAAATATATATATATATATCTTCTCTACCATTCTTGTCTATGGCTGCTAGTTCAATCTATAAGGTTTCCAGCTCCAATAAATCGCATATTCTTTCAACTCATGAGTGTGCTGGTGATAGTGAGCTTTTGTTCTATAACAACAGTGAGTACTTGAGAAGAAACAAATACAGTTGTGATGCGGATTGGGCTAGGATTTGACTTGTATGAGCGAATTCATGTATTCGTTACTTGCCTCAGACGATTAGTTAAGTTTATGTAGAAGTTGTCTTTGAAATCTTAATTGATGCTTCTTGCTTCCTTCTGTGATTCGCTCTTATCTTTGGTTTTTCTTCATTTGACTGGCGACAATCTCATGTGTTGCGTGGTCGTTTCAGGTTTTTGAGATTTTGTGAGACCGGAGGCTTAGATGTTTATGATTGGTTCTCTCAAGTCTGCAGGTTAGATTTTTCTTTTTCATTCTCTCTTTGAAAAGCAGTGTGTCGAAGATTCACCATTTACTGCATACTTGTTTGGGCATTTTTTCTGGTTGAAATTATTTTAAATAGAAAATATTATGCTGAAAATGATTATACTGGAATCTAATAGAAATTTTAGTTATGGATCAGATGTTTGGTAAATATTTTGGCAGATTATTTAAAATTGTGTTCGTTAAATAAGAATTAGTTTGGCTGTAATATTATTTACCATAAAGATGAGGGACTAATAGCAACGAAGAGCCGAAACCTGTTAAAGCGTATATTTTTTATAATATGAAACCATCTAAAAGAGTATTTCAGAAAACCAAATATTTTAGCTCGCCTCATTGCCAGAAAAGTGATTTCAATAACTAATTTTTTCTTCATGAATTAAAAAGCAAATAGTATAGCATAAGTTAATACATCATATAAATATCAATTTATTATTGTTTCGGCTTTAAATTGTACCAGTCCATGTTACCAAAACAAAGTAATACTGAAAATGTAAAATAAGGTAAAATAACTCTTAAGAGGTAATTGTCTAATAGTGAGAGAAAAGGTTCGAACCTTGACCGTAAGAATAAATACAACGTACGTTACCAGTTGTGCATTTAATTGTTTTTACAGCCGCTTCCGCCGCCATCATTGCTACTGAGTCACCATCCACCGCGTTGGAAGCAGTAGCGGCAGTAATGGAGACAGCGTAAGCAATGATATTGCAAATGTCATAAGCGGGGATGGCGTCGATGGTGGTGGCAGAAACAGCAGTCACGGCGGCAGAAGTGGAGGTGGTGGTGATGGTAAAGGCGGTAACAATGAAGAAAGCGGTGGTGACGGTAGGTGTCAATGCCTCTTTGAGGTCGAGGATTGGAGACTGGTTAGATGTTAATTTAAATAGTTTTTTTTAGTTATTTTTGGATTATGCGTTATATTTTATTGTTGACTCTTGAGTGGATGTGATAAATCAGATCAAGGTTAAAAGAATCTTAACGGACGGACGTTAAAAATGATGACCCAAATTGCTTTGTGTGCAAAAAAAAACACACACACACATTGTGTTTAACCATGAATTAAATTAATCTTTTCTTAGAGCATCTCCAATAGACATTAGTTATGGAGCTAACACGTTCACACTGTGATTCGACAGCACAACCCTGACTACGCTGGAAAGCATTATTCTTTTTTCTTCTTTTTCTCTAATTAAAAAACGCCACTTATTTATCAGACGTGAATGTTTACATCGTATACTAATTAGGACATTACATATATATATATATATATATATGTCCCCTCAGAACTTTGATATTATCTGTTATTATTTCAATAAACTTCAAAATACCATCTCAGCTGCAATATTCTTTTACATGTTATTTATTACATATTCCAAGTGAAACCTACACTGATGATTTGTTGAACTTACCCTTACGATGCCAAGTTAGTATCTTATAAGCTTTAAATGTTTCATAGTGACCAAAAAGGATTATAAAACTTAATTGCCAGTATAGTACACATTGTATTTGGGAAACCTTTTCCTTATAAACCAAAATAATAAGCATTATGTACTGTTTCAGTTCGGCTCAATTCGAGTTGTGGCTGAATAATAAAGGATACAGCAACATACCAAGAACTTTTTCCTCACTTTTAAAAAGCATTATTAAATAAATGCATAAACATACATTTTAGTAATGTGTGACAATGTTCATTAAATAAACTACGCTACGAATTTTGCCGATAGAAAACCCCCACCCAGAAATGGTACAAGATACTTTTTATAACTTACAAAAAAAAAAATACCCATCATTACACCACACTATCCATTGGAAGCTTCTTTCTTCCTTGCTTCATATTTTTTCTAATCTCTTTACTTTGTATTTACTCCGCATTAAGCTAATTAGCTTCTTTTGCAATTGCTTTGTATAGTCCCGAAAAGAATAAGGCAGTTAAATAACGAGAAACTGACCTTTTTTAGTCCAGAGCCGTTTTGTTTCTACGACCAGTTAAAGGCTTTGGTAATCCATCAAAGATAGAGCTTGTAATAGCCGCAGGTGTAAGCAAATCAGGTTTCAAGCTCCACTTTGACGTTGGCCATAGAGACAATGAACCGTTATTGCCGTTAGCCTCTGGATCTTGTAGACTCGATGCACTCGACGATTTTCTTACACTGGAAAAGCTGTCTGAAACTGGAGCATCCATCAAGTTGATTGGTACCGGATTGAAATTACCAGTCTCAGATTCTGCTTGTAGATTGGTTCTGCTTGAGGCTTTTGATCTCAAGGCTAAGCCTTTTCCAGCTATTGATAAAAACCCGCCATTGCTGCTACCGTTCTCTTCTTTCAACACCAGTTCCAGAGTCTGGGATGTGAAATCAGCTTCAGATTTTTGGCGCCTTCTTATAAACTTATCAGAATTCGAATCCTGAGGAGTGCTACTATCAGGTGATTGGTTGACCTCCTCGATAAGTGCGTTGACCAAACTTCTTGATTTCCTGTGGTGGTTTAAGGGAGTGTTTGTGGATGGGAATGGTTTAAGATATTGACAATCACCATTGTTATAGAGATGACGAGAAGTGTCGGTCTTGTAATTTCCCATCTCGAAGCATCCTCCGTCAGAGACTGTTCTGTCTGCTGGTTTTAGCCTGTAATAACCTTGCAGTGAGTACATGGCTGGAGAAACTTTCTTTTCCGAAGATTTCAATCTCAGAGACTGAAATGAGTCAAATACATCCTGATTGGTATCATTTGGTGAGTCCAGTTCGTGGCATGAACATCCCTCTCTGCAAGTAAGATTCCAAGTATTAAAGCCATGAAAAGAGGATTACTTAATAAATCAATATGCAGCTTCAGTTTCAACACAACCAAGTCTCTAGTTGTTTGTCTCAATTCCCCAGACAGCTTTACAATCAGTATTGAGGGGTAAAGACTTGAGGAAGTAGGTTTTGAAACTGAAGGATCATAATGTTTCTTATAGAATATATAGTTCTGCGATGATACAGGATCCTAGTGCTATCTTCACTGAGATTCTCAAAACATTCTTACCAAACCATTTCACCAATCAAGAAAAGCTAATATAGGCTCTTAGAATAAAGTAGGGAAATTAGAAACACGCTTAAGGGTAATGTAAGCTGCTCTGCGAATGGTGGAGCACATAATGTCTAAAACCATCAGCAATAAGAATCCATCACTGGAAGTCATAAAACTAGCTCGTAGATCAAAGGCTGTAATTTTGCAAGGTAAAGATAGCATTTGATAAATAATCTAAAAGTGTATTATAAAGAGGAATTAAGAAGCTTTAAGTACCCATGGTTTAAGGAGCCAATAGATAAACATGGAGAAGGAGGATGTCTCCCAGGTAACGGAATTTGAAGAGACTTGAGAGCAAACATTTGAAGATCAGTAACAAGATTATTCATCTTTTTCACATCTGCAACCTAAAGTAGAAATTTTTACAACACAGAAAAAGAGGGAAAAAAATCAGAACAACGATTTGGAATAATCCAGCATCAAAAGCATATAAGCTTAAACAAATTGGATTAAATCCAGCTCTCTCTCTGACGATTAAACTTTACCCTCATGTGTTCTTCATCATCCAAAAAAAAAACAAAAAAATATAAATGCCTTTTACCAGTACCAATTAATTCTCTACCTTTATCTCTAATTAAAATACCGTTGTATGTCAATAATACGCAACAATCTTAGCAAAGTCAAATATTCTCAAGCCATAACTATAGATCAAACCTAAATCTTACCTCAACGCCGTATTTGATGGCAATGCCGGCGAGAGTATCAAACTTGGAGACACGGTGTTCGATATATCCACGGTCAGGTGAATTGGAACCATGAAATGGCGGGGAAGAGCTGGAAGGCGGAGGAGACGAGGTCGGCGACGGGATCCGTAGGATCCTTGAAGGAGACGATCTAGAAGGACTCCTCTCACGGCAATTTTCCGATCGATCTAAGAATCCGTAACCATTTTCATCGCGGAATTTTCCATTGCTATATTCTGGAGTCCTATTACGACCAGAACTCCGTCTCTCTCGATCCATATATCAGAGATCTCTGAGCTTAGCCCCCTCTCTCGTCGCAGCGGTGGAATTATACCAAATTGTATTTAATGACCTTAAAAATAGAAGAAAAACAAAATCCTATTGTTATTATTGCATTATTAAGACTACGCTTTCCAATATTAAACCGCTTTACAATCGTATTGAAATAGCTTAAACTTTATTAAGATCTAGTATTTTATATTTAACGAAAATATAGGAGGATATAAATTTTATTAAGAGGATAGAATATTGATCTTTTATCAAATTACGAGAGACGAGCTATAGATAATTAGATATACGGTAGCTTTCATCCATTGTGTTTTAGTTTAAATCTATTTCCAAAATCAAGTAAACAACTTTTTTAGAATTATTGAATGATAATTATAATATTAATAACAAATGAGTAATTGCTCGAATACTTTTTTTAAAGAAAAAGAAAAAAACTATTGGTGATATTCTGATTTGGTCTAAAAAATTATCTACGTGTAAAAAAGAAATACTCTACTGGATAAAATAAGCTTTGAAAGTCAAAAAAACAAGACTGTATAATGTCGACGAGCGCAAGATAGAGTTAAATCCATTATTCTTTTGCCTAACCACAATTACATAAACTCTTAATTAAAAATTTTATTAGAGGTAAGTTTGATTGGACATCCCAAATCAACTCTCTCCAAGACTGGTCCAACACACCAACTTCTCTTCTAGCTATCCGGTTAACTGCTTGGTTTGAGAGTAAAAAAAATCGGGTTAGTTTCTCCGGTTTGGATGCTTCACTTTACATAGCTTAACAACTAAACATACTTGGTGAATGAATGGGCCTTGGTTTCATTCTCCGATGACTTACTTATCCATATCCTTACGCTTCGAATATAATTGGCTGTTAACAAATACTTTTCAGAAAAAAAAAAAAATTGGTGATCGGTATGAGCTTATATTACATCAGATTTGGTGCAGTCTTAGAAATCAAATTGAAACCGATTCCTAGCATTTAGAACAATCATGTTATACACATATTTAGGGATTTGGATTCGAATATAACAATTTTCAAGAGTTAAAAACGAACCTTACTAATTACATCTGAATCACCAAGTGATTTTAGATTCAAGAGAAACGAAAAAAAAAAATACAAATCTAAGTAAAAAAATGTAAAGAGCATATCAACACCAAGACGACGAATTTTGCATTTTACATAGAAAATCTAGAAAGAAAGAAAAAATGTTAAAGAAAAGGGTTCAGTTAAGGTTTTCTTAATTAGCTTTGTAGACTCGTCTGTTGGATTTCTATTTGCTCTGGTTGGGGAACAGAAACACCTCCATTCATTCTTGCTCGAGCTTCTGCAAACATTCTCTGTTGTTCTGCTGCTGCTTCCTCTTCCGTCATCTCTGCTCCGCTGTTCATCTTCGCACTCCTCTGTGAATCTTGCTGCATAATTTGGAAATACACAGGAAACCGGTTAGATTTTTATATATATTAAAGTCTGGATTTTAGTAAAGTAGGAAATAGATGGTGTAAGGGATTACCATAGTTTCATATTTATGTTGCTCATAAGCGGCATAGACTTCTTCGACGTATTCCCCAAAGCCAAGAACCTATTTTATGTCAAGTCATATTAACAAAATCAAGACTATAAAAACATATATATATATATATATATATTTCATAAGGATTAAATCTAACTGAATGTAACACACCGAACCTGTAAAGCTTTGAGTACGTGCTCAGGGGCAATTGTTCGTTTATCATCTTTGTTACACACTTCGTTAGACTCTGAGGATATAAGATTTATGAACTCTGCAATAAGGTTAATACAAATTGATGACAATCATAAGAAGGGGATAAGCAATTTGAAACGATGATTAAAGTCAACTGAGAAATGGAAAGAGTAATATTACCTACACAACACTCGATCAGAAGATCTTGAGCATCTCTAGCAACACGAACTTCTGTGGGTAACATCTCCTTTATAATTTTAGTCATTGTTGCTGAAAAAGACAAGAACAAAACAAAACCATCGTTTTAGCAAGAATTAAGAGCTCTGTGAAATTTATAATGCACCTACTATCTCATTCATTACATAATCCTAAAGCAGCTACTATGGATAGAGCTAGATTGACAAAATCCAATTTACCCATCAATGATTCAATTCTTAATTGCAAATTTTAAAGTACTGATAATGATCAATTGACAAAAAAAAAATCCAAAAATTAAATGATAGATTGATCGAAAAAAAGAACAAAGAGGCCAAACCTTTAGGAAGCGAAGCATCTTCCTTGGATTTTCCAACTATATCCATCGGATCCATTTTTCAGATCTACAGAATCGCAATTCAAAACAAAAATCAGGTAAACGATAAAATAACGAGGAGAAAAACGAGTTAAGACTTACCGAGTGTAATACGGATCGAAACGGAGGCAGGTCAACGACGGAGATCCGGCAAGTTAACCGAGTCTTGAGACCGATTCACGGCGAGATCGGAGACGGGAAGTCGGACGGATTGTACGGAATCTTATCGGCGGGTTTTCTCTCTACTTCTCGCTTCCTCTAGGCAGAAGTCGATTAGGGCAAAACAGAAGACCAAAAATTAGCGCGTGTATTCCACTTTTTACCCCAAACTGATTGACGGCGCGTCAAGATATTTCCTTATTTTAAAGAATTGTATAAAATGGGCTTTTTACGAAACTTTACATATATAGAGGCCACAGCCCAACCAAAAATGGAGCTGACTCAACTCAATCGGTTCCAGCCTCTTCTTTCTCGTGTTCTATTTGTTCTCATCCGCTAGACAAGACTCGAATCATATTTTTTTGTCGTCACAAGACTCAAATCTTTTGTCCAATGATTGATCAAATTCTCAGTAAATTATTCGTGGATATGATGTGTGTTGTGGAGGAATTGTCCGTCGTATTTAAGCTTAGCAGTAGTATGTATAAACTCAGTACATAATCTGAAAAGAAAAGAAAAAAAAAGTGTATAAACTCAGTAATAATATAAACACACAAGAGATGGCACTATTATATCATATGCATCAACTCGGGTACATTAAACTCGGCGATAACATGACATAACCTGATCTACTAATATAACCTGTTAGTAGGAGAGAGAAAGGAGAAGTACGCAATATTTTTTAATTTTATTTTGTTGGATTCATAGATTTGACATTTACGCGAAATCTCCGATTCTGTTCTCATCTGCAGAGGCATGTGTTCTATCTATAAATGTATATATAGGGTATGTTTTTGTCCACTTAATTGATGAGGCAATAAAGATCCAGCTTGTTGTGACCTTTGATTTTTTCAGATCTGGCATGTTTTGTCTGCTCCGATTTGGGTATTTTCTCTTTGAAACTGGGGAAAAAACAGAAAAAAAAGAAGAGTGAAAGTCGCTGGAGGCAGCGGTTCATCGATCTCTTCGTGGTACTATAAAATTAAATAAAAAAGCATGAATAGATCGATAAACCTCTGCATCCAGCGTTTGCCTCTTCATCTTCGTCAAGTCAGATTATTTTTTGGGGAAAATAAAAGGATTTATTAGAAGATAAAGAGGATAAGAGATTTAATCTCTCTAGTTTTTTCAGTGAATTGCTTTGTTAGTTGAGTATATAGTTGCCTGATAATCCTTAGCTTTAACTTGATGTTTATCAAGTGGATTTGGAGTTAGTTCAGATTCTTGTTATGAATAAGGTGATTTAATCTTTTAGGTTGTTTTCTTGGCGTGTCTTTTGGTTTCATGTGTAAAAAAAGTCTAGCTTTAAAAGTTTCTTGCTTTTCTTTCAACATGAAAGATTTCTCTTTATGCCAAGAATATAAAAATCGATACAAGATTCTCCTATGTTGTTATGACAATGCATGTTTACACTTTTGAACATGACATAAGAGTTGGAAAGCCCCTGTTCTTGACCTTTTGGCTTCTTCTTTTTTTCTTCACCGGTGAACTCAGTTGTAGTAGGACTGTTCAGTATCAGTGTCTAAGCGAGGATTAAATTTGCGGGTACTTGTGCTTTGTTCCTTATGATATCTGTGTGTTTTGAAGCTGATTAGATGTTGAGTGTTCATCAGCAAGAATCAATTCACTCCAAGAAGGTGTTAACCCTGCCATGTATTGAGCTGCTTTTAGGATTTATACTTTTAGTTTGCTGCTTGTACTTTCGTCAAGTAAGTTAGAATACATTTTGGTATAGATGTCATGTTTTCCCCGTACTGGATCAAGCAAATTAACTACTAGTGAAAAATAGTGAAGTTGTTAAAGTGGTTAAATAACAAACACAAGTACACAAAATATTCACTATGTAATAAACACAATTAATTTGCGAGAACTTGGTTCGGTAACAGTCACTATCTAATTGCAGATCATCTATAATTCATTATCATAAATAAGCAATTTCAAGCTTACAACTTAACGAAATATTCTTCGCAATCGCAGGTGTTGGAAAAAATAAAAAAAAGGGTTCGTAATTCAAAAGGCAAAAGAGAACGAATGTTACAAATATTCGAATCTATATTAAGGCCTAAACGTTTTGGGGCACTTTACCCATATGACAAGCCCATATGGGATTAGGGTTTCTATATTTTATCTGGTCAAACACTTCTATAAAACCCTAACAGCTCATTGTTAAGGTACAACCGTCACAAACCCTACCTCTATGCGCCACTCTCTTCCGCCATTTGTTTACTGGTAGCTAGCTAAAATATGGGAAGCGATATAGAAGCAGAGAAGTCGATCCAAATGGAGAAGAAGAAGGCTATTTCTCTTGCGCCTATTGCTAAACCTCTTGCTGGGAAGAAACTACAGAAGAAGACATTCAAACTCATTCAAAAAGGTGCGAATCGTATCTGACCTACACGTTTTCTTCTTTATCTATTGAATAACAGCGTTCATGTTAGATTTATTTAATGGAATTGCCGAAAGTTTAACCTCTGATAAAGTATTGTTCTGTAAATTTATTTCAGCTGCCGGTAAGAAATGCTTGAAGAGAGGCGTAAAGGAAGTAGTTAAGAGCATAAGACGTGGCCAGAAAGGGTTAGTTTTTTCAGCTACTATTGTTGTGTTGAATGTGATCTATGATTGTTTCTGTGACAATTTGCTTAGTTAGTGTTAATCCGTGTACAATTAAGCCGATGCTCTGGATTTAGAAAAATGAATGTAGCATGGTACTGTGCACGGAAATTAAACTATGGATCGACTTGTCTGCCATCTCTGACCTTTTTTTTTGATGAGACGGCCTGGTTTAGATCCACATTCAACATCTTTGCCCTTGTTGTTGTACATAGTAATGAACATGTTATTTCACTTTCTAATGTCTGAAAAGATGTTGTAGTTTCCATTTATTAGGTTATCAAATCCGTGTACAACTAAGCCGATGCTCTGGATTATATAGAATGAAGGTTGCATGGTACTGTACACGGAAAGTGAACCTTGGATCGACATGTCTGCCATCTCTGATTTTGATCCTTGATGAGAGGGCCTGGTTTAGATCCACATTCTTTCTTTCTGTTTATTGTTTGATCAAAATAGTTGTAGAACTTGGCTGTGATCTTTGTTTTGTGTATTTCTGACATACGTGTACAATTAAGCCGTTGCTCTGGATTATATAGAATGAAGGAAGCATGGTACTGTGCATGGAAACTGAATTACCTCGGATCGACTTGTCTGCCATCTCTGATTCTCTGAGGAGAGAGCCTCGTTTAGGTCCACATTCTTTGTCTTTGTTTGTTATTATCTCTGAAAAATGGTTATATGCCGTTAGATGAGCTGTCTTTATTTTTTCTTTTGTTAGCTATTTGCGTAATTGGTGTAAAATCCGTGTACAATTAAGCCGATGCTCTGGATTAACCAGAATGAATGTAGCATGGTACTGTGCACGGAAATTAAATCATGGGTTTGAAATGTCTGTGCCCTCTCTGAGCTCCTTAATTGGTTCTTTGATTTGCGGGCCTGGTTTAAACCCACATTCTCTATTCTATTTGTTGGTTCTCTCTTCTTTTCAATTATGATTTCCTCACGTGTTGTAGTGTTTGTATCTGATGAGATGAGATTTGTTCTTGTGCTTGTGCAGATTGTGTGTTATAGCTGGAAACATATCTCCCATTGATGTGATTACTCATCTTCCAATCTTGTGTGAAGAGGCTGGTGTTCCTTATGTATACGTTCCGTCTAAAGATGTAAGACAATGTTCTTCCTTGATTCTCTATTCTTATGGATTGTGTTTCGGATCTTAAGACGTTTATGTTTAATTCAATTCAGGATCTTGCGCAAGCCGGGGCAACAAAACGACCAACATGTTGTGTCTTGGTCATGCTTAAACCTGCAAAAGGAGACTTATCTGCAGAGGATCTTCAAAAGTTAAAGACAGACTATGAACAAGTCTCTGACGATGTTAAGGAGCTTGCATCTTCTGTAATCTGATTTGAAACTAGTATCAAAAAGACAAAAAAACACACCAACACGTGTTTCTGTTGTGCCTTGATGGTTAATGAATATGAAGATTTTAAGGCCTGGAAGTTAGAATGCACATTTATTCAATTTTGTGGACGATTTCTAGTTTTAGTTTTGTAGCGATTGCAATTTCCAATTTTGTTTCTGTGTTTACAATTTTTTTCAAAAAAATCTCGTTGATAATTTGTTTACATTTAAAGTTTCTTTAATAATCTGATTACAATTTTTTGTTCTACTCATTTTACGCATAACGAACAGAAAAAAATAATGAAACAAACTTTTGTCCTTTTGAGCAGAAAAAGTAAAAATTAAAACAACTTGTCCTTGCCAGTTTATAAAAGTGTTTTAGTTTTTAATAAGAAATTAATGATTGGTCATCCAAATCTTTACTTTTTACGTGTTTATTAATCGAACCCACTATCTTGTTAATTTTTATTCCATTTCACATTATTACATGCGACTCGTAAGTAATAATCTGATTGTCTTTTGGCACGACTTTTTCTGGTTTAAGTTTTTTTTTTTTGTGTGGTGAAAATGTTTGCGTTATGGTTTTTCACCCGAACCAATTAGATAAACGCAAATTAATTAATTGGTAGAAACAGGGAATGCGGTGAGTGTATCGTATAAGCTGACATGAATGCTTCAACTCTAAATCGCTATTACTTCCATATAATTAAACGCAGAATAAGAAAGAGAGACCGTGAAATTTCGAGATCTCGAATAATGCGGATCTGAAGGATCTGCAAATTCCGTAATCTTCTGATCGATCCGTTGGTCAAGAAAGGGAGAGAGAGAGAGTGTGCGTAGTGATTGGTGAGCATGGGCTGTTCGTTTTCGGGATTGAACGCGCTTTACGACGCCGTCAACGGTGGAGGCGATGTGTGGATCAATGAGAATCGGTTCAGGATCGCGAGGCAGCTCGGCGAAGGAGGTTTCGCATTTGTCTTTTTGGTGAAGGAGATTGTCGCCGACGCTTCTTCCGCCGCTTCCGGTGGTGGTCTGGCCAAGAAAGTCAAGGATCCGGCTCATCTCTCCGGTTAGTATTTGATCATTTCTCTGGATCGTGATTGCTGATTTGGTAGTCCTTGATCTGCGTTATCTCGATTGAATCTGAACTGATGTTTCTGATTCAATTTCTGCGTTCGTTTTTGAGATTGGATGGTGGAAATTGTAGATCATCACGGGATTTGAGAGATTGTTCCAGGAATCAAACTATAACAATGTAGGAATCTTATGTTTGTTTTCTGCGAATCCTCTTCCATATAGTTTGACTGAAGACCAAAAACTTTCGATCTTGCCTAGTTGTTAAATCCGGTGCTGCATCTAAAATTTTGGTTCGTCAATTGTTCATCTTTGTAAATTCTTGCCGACGAATTAATCGAGCTAGCATCTAGTCGAATTAGGATGATAGGCAAAACATACTGATTTCAGTGAATCGTGTTTCATATAGTTTGACTGTGAATCAACCAATTTTGATCTTCTATGGCCCGTTTGATCGACTGTGCCTAAAGTTATGGTATACTTGAGCTTGGTTCTTTAACTTCTTTCATGTTTTTCCCATGACTTACCTTTAGTATTTTTATCGGTGATTTCCTTGTAGCTGATGGGACTTATGCTATGAAGAAAGTTTTGATTCAGAACAAGGAGCAATTGGAATTGGTGCGGGAGGAGATCCGTGTTTCATCGTTGTTCAATCACCCTAATTTGCTTCCACTCCTTGATCATGCTATTATTTCTGTTAAGGTAAATAAACTCTGCTCTGAACTTTAATTGGTTGATGTTTTTTGAGTATTTTCCTATTTGTTCTCTGTAGTTTTCTCATGTAAAGTCTGGTTTAGAAAGTGTGTTGCTTTTGATTGATTAGGACGGCCAAGAGGGAGCATGGAAACACGAGGCCTTCTTGTTATTTCCTGTGCACTTGGATGGAACCTTGCTGGATAATTCCACATCGATGAAGGCTAAAAAGGAAGTCTTCTCAACAACTGATGTCTTGCATATATTCCGTCAGGTAACAAACTCTCTTTTTAAATCCATCTTTCATTTCTGTTACATAGCTTGTTAGTTTTCTGCAACTCTCTTCTTCTTTAGCAACTAATTATTATTTTATATATATGCCTGTTTAGTTTACTGAGAACCTTGTGAGTTATTCTATGATTAGTCATAAATTTGCAAGTCTTTTGGTTTTCCACTCCAGCTTTGTGATGGACTGAAACACATGCACTCTCTGGAGCCACCATATGCTCACAATGATGTCAAACCTGGAAACGTGCTTTTAACACGTAGAAAGGGACAGCCTCCTCTTGCGATTTTGATGGACTTTGGGAGTGCTCGCCCATCAAGGAAGCAAATCCGCTCCCGTCAAGAGGCCTTACAGTTACAGGTTCTATATTCATCCCTTATTTTCAAGCTTTTGAGCTCTTACTACTGCTTATTGTCTATCAAAATTCCATTCCGTATGAGAATAATTATTTACTCCTATTGATCATGAACTTGTGACTCTGTATCCACCAATATGGCTACAGAAACTATATCTTTGCTTATTTTTTAAAGTTTTTTTGTCTTGTAATGTTCTTTATGACTTTTATAGGAATGGACATCTGAACATTGTTCAGCACCGTTTCGAGCTCCCGAGCTCTGGGATTGCCCAAGCCATGTAGACATTGATGAGAGAACAGATATCTGGTCGCTAGGCTGCACATTATACGCAATAATGTAAGACAATTATATCTTGTTTCCTTGTTGTAAGGTTAAACGATTCATATACTGATAGTTAATTGAAGAAAAAATTTTTGCAGGTACGGTGTGTCTCCTTTCGAATATGCACTTGGAGAATCCGGTGGAAGTCTTCAGCTCGCAATCGTAAACGCTCAGATCAAATGGCCAAACACTGGACCTAAGGCTTCTTATCCTGAAGCTCTTCACCAGTTCGTGACTTGGATGCTGCAACCGCAGGCTGCTGTTCGACCGCGCATAGACGATATCATCATCCACGTCGACAAATTGATCGCTAAATTCACCAAATGATTTCCTAATTATGGTGGGTTTTTTAAAAAGGTTAAAGAGGAAGAAAAAAAAGACTTATTATACATTTCTTTGTATCTTTTTTATATGTTTAGCTATTTTCAAAAATCCCATATTAGATACAAAATTTAACGGTATTGATTACGTTGCTCTGCGTACTGTATTTTGAACTATTAGGATTCGGGTTTTTTTGTTGTTTTTTGTTTTACTATGTGAACCAATAAATTTACTTTAAGGACAATATTATCGAGTTTAAAACAGTATAATTTGTCCTTATTTTTTGTTAATGACACTTTTTGTCTAGTTACGAATTATGTTATTTATATTTGTTCTTTTCTGATCTTTTTTTTTTACGTCTTGAGATCAGAATATCTTGAGATGATGAGTAAATATTGGTTATAATTGATAGTTTGAGATTAACGTCGAACCAATTTTGAAACTCCCCAAGATTTGTTTCCTAACTTGTGTTCGGTTTAATTACAATTGATCCGGAGAGAACGGTCGATCTATGGATTCACATGGTTTTCATTTCAATCAAATAGAGGTAGGGCTTCAGACAAACAATTATAGGTTATGGACTTGAGATTTAGAAGATCTCGTATAGTTCCAATCGAGTTTATTATCATTCTTGTCAATTTGTAGATAGTTTGTGACAAATTATGGATCGTCATTTGTAATGTTAGACATGTGGTGTGGACATCTTATATGGCAACATTTTTTTTTTCTAGCTCTAATTTGTGTGGCAAGTCTTTTTTTTTACTTTTTATTTATTCTTGAACAGTTTATATGTACGATAGTTTTTTTCATAACCGCAATTTGTTTAGTCTCAGATCATCACAGCTGTATCATCTAGTTACTGGATTATAGATTTACTCCTTAAAGTGTACAAACTCAAACCCATAAGGCCATAACTGGTTCAAGACTATAGTCTTGATAACAATATGATAAATTCTTAGACAACATTTTATTAAATTGATTACAATACCAAGTTAGAAAAAAAAACACACACAATCTTTTAAATTTTTGAAACAATATTTTACTATTCATTTATGTGGACATTATTATCTACGTTTATTTGTATCGACATTGTTATTAAAAGAAAAAGTGAAAGCACATGTGAGATATTTGTAGGTTCCCACAAAAGTTTTCTCACGCGGTAAGTATTTTTTCCAAACTAGTCACCGGAAGCTTTTAGAACCCAATAGAAACTAGCCTAGAAGAGAAATATAAGGCTACAAGAAACGTAGACAATTACTCCGAGAAATTAAAAAAAAAAGAGAGATTCATGAAGAGTATATACGCAATTATTCAAATAAATTAGAGCAAAAAAAGCTTACATTTGTTTATTTATTTCTGCAACTTCAATTTATTTCGTAGTGGTTTTCTGCAGCTTACATTTTGTGTGTCTCGTCCTTGCATGCCTCATGTTGGGCTATATGGGACAAGCTGCATACCTGATGGAGAATCATGCAGATGCTAGTCAAGCTTTCTTTTCATCTGTTCCAGGTAAATTTCAGCTGCTTCGTTCAGTCAGTAGTATTCATGCCTCTTTGGCAAACAAAACCACTTTGATGCCACTGCAAAGGCTGCTCTCCTGGTGTGGGTTTGGTAACTTATATTTAAAAACTAGTATAAGTTATTGATTCATCATACTGTTCCACAGGTGCTGCATTCTGGCCGGTCCTTTTCATAGCCCAACGTTGCAGCTCTGATTGCCAGTCGCACTATGACGACTGCAACATTTTCATGTATTAAAACAGTGAACAGCTCTGGGTTGTTTCCCTCGGCTCAAAATTATTCACACTTGTCGGAAATCTATGGGTGAGATTTATATACCTGTCCTAAACTGGTTCCTGCTTGCCATTTGCTCAATCGCAAGTATTGATGAGACTGGAAATGCATATGGTAATAGTTGTTTTCTCTGTTTTCCTTTTCTTGCTTCTATGGTCCTATATGCTTCCCCTTTTTGAATTTTGTATCAATTGGAGTGATGATGACAACAACAATCCTAGTGACGTTAATCATGCTTCTTATATGGCAAATAAACATCTTAATCGTGATTGCCTTTCTGGTACTTTTTTTCCTCGGACTGGAATTAATGTTTTTCTCATCAGTTATAGCGAGTGTTGGGGATGGAAGCTGGATAATATTGGTTTTTGCCATAATCATGTTTGGTATAATGTATATTTGAAACTATGGAAGTAAGCTCAGGTATGAAACTGAAGTCGAACAAAACCTGTCAATGAATTTGATGAGAGAACTTGGGTGCAACCTGGGAACAATAAGAGCTCCACGTATCGGTTTGCTGTACAGTGAGTTAGTAAACTGACTACGCTTCCTGCAATCCATGCCATGGTCATTTTTATGTGCATAAAATACGTCCCGGTTCCAGTTGTACCCCAGAATGAGAGGTTCCTCTTCAGACGCGTCTGCACCAAAAGCTATCACTTATTCCGTTGCATTTCCCCCTTTCACTGTCGTGGTTTATAACATTAGATAAGGCTTTACATAGAGATTCTTACTCAAGTCTGTAGCTCTGAAATCTCCTTCACTTTTTTTTTGTATTACGTAGAGAAGTAGGTCTTAAGAGCCACTGTTGGTTCCAATTTGACCCACAGGAACATATATCCTCTTTTACTCTGTTCCATTTTGTTGCTGAAAAAGCGATTATAAACAGTCAGTGTTCTATGTGGTGAAGGTATGGTTACAAGGATGCAAGGAATGAGAACCACCAAGCATTTGAGCAGCTACTGATCGAGAGCCTTGAGAAGCTCAAGAGCGTTCCTTGGAGAGCGACGAGAACAGTGATTCAGACTTAGAGGAATATTTCGCAAGTTCTAGAGTCGTTATTGGGCCCAATGGAAGCATGTACTCAATGGGCGTTCCCCTTCTCTCTGAGTACAAAGACTTAAACAAACCGATCATGGAAATGAATACATCTTCTGATTACACAAATCACCGTCCCTTTTACGAAACATCTGAGTCGTCTGTATCTGAAGCCTAGCAAAGCCTGGAGAGAGAGTTATCGTTCATACACAAAGCCAAAGAATCAGGGGTGGTGTATTTACTCGGGCATGGCGATATAAGAGCAAGAAAAGATTCATGGTTCCATCAAGAAGTTAGTGATAAATTACTTCTATGCATTCCTGAGGAAAAACTGCAGGAGAGGGATAGCAAATTTGAATGTGCCTCAGTCGCATCTGATGCAGGTCGGTATGACATACACGGTCTGAGCTTCTTCTTTTTTCTTTTTAAATGTAGTTTCCGTCATGTCCATAAATTTCAAAATTAGTATGTTGTGTCAAATGTTTTTTTTGCATTGTTGTGAAGAATCTGAGTATTTTACTACTCCAATCTATAGAGCATCTAGTAGAGGAAAAAGCTGAGCCTATGTTGATTTCAGGAAATTTATGGTTCCCAGAATATTACATTGTCATGTCTAATGTTTATAGCTTACAATGATGACGATGAGATGTTCGCGTGGCTTCTTCATCGACTTTTTGATGGATTTGGGAAACTTAGATCTCGACTTTGAATCTCCACCGTCCTATCCGCCGCCGGAACGAGAAAGAGAGGGAAAAGACAGTTTTGAAACAGAAAAAGAGCTTAATAATAAATAGAATACAAGGACCAGCCTGACAAATCTAATGTGTATACGTGTCAATTTTCTATTTGATTCATGGTACTGTTTCGCTGGTTTATAAACAAAGCGATTTCCTTCGGTTTTCCTCTGTCTCGCTCTAATAAGAGATTTAAAAAAAACGGAGAAAAGAAAAAATAGCAAATATCGCTTTCGCATTCACACCCGAAACGAAGGGAACATATGATAAGCTTCTCTCAGTTCATGCATACTCAGATCGGTTAGGGTTCGTTGATTCTCTTCGGGATTAAGAAGCTATAGATCTCTTGGTGTAAGGGTTTATCTTCTATGGCGGATCGCGGGTCTTTTGGCTTTATAAGTCCTCGATTAGGTCTCTTTCTGTTTTCTTAATTTCGTCCTCCACTGTTTATTTCCTTCCGTGGTTTGGTTCCTTTGCTAGCTTCGATTAGGCTTTGTTTTGCCATCGTCTGTTTTTCTAGCCGCGACATTTGGTAGGCGAAGGATTCGAGCTCGTGTCCTTCCATTAGAGAAGAACTTGGCTCACTTCACTTTCGTACTAGTGCTGTTTGGCAAGTTTGTCGAAATTTTGTTTGCTTGATCTGTAATTGATATTGATAATTGAAATTTCTGCGTTATAGTTGAATTGCTCTGTTGCTTTGGGGGTTCATATTTTGTTAGTGTAGCGTAATAGTCTTAGCGGCTGTTTAATTTGGGAAATTTTACTCAGCTTCAAGAAAGTGTTAGGAGTAATATATGTTTAACCTCTATGAATTCGCAGATATGGAACAGTTGCTGTCAGAAGCCCAACACCGGTGGCTTAGGCCTGCTGAGATTTGTGAAATTCTTCAGAACTATCAGAAGTTTCATATAGCATCAGAGTCTCCCAGCCGACCCGCAAGTATGTTTGTGGCCGAGTTCCCTCCTTTTTGGTTGCAATATATCTTAAGGTTATTGGGTGCATGAATAGTCGATGATGATCGGGATAATAAATAGTTACTTTGTCTTCTATGATTGAAAACTACTAGGATTAGGATAAATTTCATGCGTAGCAGTAAATACTTTTACACATATTATGTTCCACATGTGCTTTGCTTAAATTTATGTTTGTACCGCTATGTTCATCCTGTTTTTTGTTTCGAGGAGAAGTAGAATTTTATATACTGCGTATAGTGGCAACAATCTACAACTTTCAAATATTCCTTTTTCCTGTAAACTGACATCATCTCCCCACCCTTATAGGTGGTTCACTCTTTCTTTTTGATAGGAAGGTACTGAGATATTTTAGAAAAGATGGACATAACTGGAGGAAGAAGAAGGATGGGAAAACGATAAAAGAAGCTCATGAGAAGCTGAAGGTTAGAATTTTTATCGATATCAGCTAAGTAGTGTTTTTCAATCATGGAACCTGTTACTTGGTTCTACTCCCGGCTTTGGAAAAAATTAGTTGATAGCGCAAATGTATGTAAATTGTTGAGAGTAAAATTACTGAAGTGTATATAGGTAGGAAGCATTGATGTGCTACATTGTTACTATGCACATGGGGAAGGCAACGAGAATTTCCAGAGACGTTGCTACTGGATGCTTGAACAGTGAGTCCGAGTTTGTTCATGTTTCAGTTTTTCTTGTTCTGTTGTGTATAATGACCCTTTAAGATCGAACAGAAAAGGGTTTGTTTAAGATCACAATTTTCAAGGTGCTGCTATAGAGAAACCTCATCTCATTGAGTTTCAGATTAGAATAAGGCAGTGGACCTTCATGGTATAGTCGCTACTTTGTCTTTGTTTTCCTTTGGATGTCTGAGATGCCTTCATCTGTTAAGTGTGGAATGTCAAAATACCAACTGGATCACTATTTTCTTGCAATCTCTAAAATTCACTTGTATGAGTTGGCTTTGCTTCTTGATACATAGTGCGTTCTCAGTTTTGTACTTATACTCTCTGTTTTATGCTGTATTGTTACAGAGACTTGATGCATATTGTTTTCGTACACTACTTAGAGGTTAAGGTATAGCTCTTACTGTCTGCGCTGTTACTAGTATGAATATTGTTTTCCATCGTTTAACATTATAATTTTCTTATTAGTTTACTTGTTTCTTGATCATTTTTCTTAAGTTCATTTTATATTGTAAATTATACAGGGTAACCGGACAGGTATTGGAATGAAAGAAAGCAATTCAAATTCTGCAAATGGCACAGCTTCAGTAAATATTGATTCAACAGCAAGCCCAACCAGTACATTGTCATCATTATGTGAAGATGCTGATTCTGGTATTTCTTTTTCTATCATTTTGTATGATTGGTATCTTTTGTTCAAAGATATAGTTCTTTCTATGGAAGAATCATCAATGTTCATCCTACTTTGTGAGGTGTGGTGATTTACATATTTGTAAACGTCACATGCTCTTGGTTATGCGTGTAATTCAACACCACCTTATATCAGTTTTGGCGCAGGGGATAGTCACCAAGCAAGTTCCGTCTTACGAGCATCTCGTGAACCTCAAGCTGGTACTCCTTACTTTAAATTCTAACTATATAAGCTATGTTTTGGGTACTCAGCTCTCTTTCTGGTTTATAGTCTGCATTTTTGTTAAGTGTGCCTTTGTTTTCCTGTCTAGGAAATCGCAATGGTTGGACATCAGCTCCTGGCATGCATAATGTTTCACAGGTTCACGGGACCAGAGTCAGAGAAAGTGATTCCCAGAGATTAGTTGATGTCCGAACTTGGGATGCCATTGGGAATTCAGTGACAAGATACCATGATCGACCTTGTTGTAATAATTTGTTGACTCAGGTGCAGCCTTCTAATAGCAAATCAATGCTGGTGGAAGAAAATACGGACAAAGGTGGGCTGTTAAAGGCAGAGCATCTTGGAAATCCTCTTCAAACCCAATTAAGTTTGCAGGTAGTGTACCCATGCTTATTAGAACTATTCATGCAAGAGCTGTGTAGATATTATTAGTGAAAGTATAGAGAATGTGTCCATGGATGTTAAGAAATGTAGAAAAGGGGGAGATGTACTGCGAGGAAAAAGCATAGAAATGCATGATAATGTCATAGCATATCAAACCTCGGAGCTATATCAAATTTATGTATGTTTAACATGTCCTTATTAGCAATTTTCTCAGGGTTATTATTTCTGACATTGACACATTGTAAAGGTAGTTGGTTGAAGATAAATTTGTCTGTCGGTGCCTACTCGGAAAGAAAAGTTATTTATTCAAGCTCGCATAAATACTGTCATGAAGATTAGTTTTAAAGTGCTCTGATTTCGAGATACTCATATTTGTAGATTCTATTTCAGGATGACCTACCATTGCAAAAATGGCCTGTGGATCTGGTTGCACATTCTGGAATGACTGATGACATTGATCTTGCGTTACTTGAGCGAAATGCACAAGATAATTTTGAGACATTTTCTAGCCTCCTTGGCAGTGAAAATCAGCAACCTTTTGGGATTAGTTATCAAGCTCCTCCAAGCATGGAATCTGAATATATATCTGTAAAGAAATCATTGTTCAGAAAAGAAGATAGTTTGAAAAAAGTCGATAGTTTTTCTCGGTGGGCTAGTAAAGAACTTGGCGAGATGGAGGATTTGCAGATGCAGTCTTCACTTGGAGATATTGCTTGGAACACTGTTGAATGTGAAACTGCAGCAACTGGGCCCTCATTGAGCCCTTCTCTCTCTGAGGATCAGCGTTTCACCATAGTTGACTTTTGGCCGAAATGTGCACAAACAGACGCAGAAGTTGAGGTAACTTAACTGTTCATATTTGGGAAAATGGTTTGGTGGTGTACCATTCTGTTCAGACGTTTTGTTAATCCATCTTCCAAATGAGTTTTGAGGTTAAAACTTTGAAGCAGTTGCAAAATATATTGTGCTATATTCTGGTTAATTGTCGAACCAGTTCAGCTGGGTGGCAGAGTTGAAAGTCCCTTGTTGATTTTCGTGCAGCAGTTTCATTCTGCTGATTCTGCTTTTCGTTTTTGTTTTTAGCAATGCTTTTCCATTGTGTTGATCACTTTTAGCTCTCTGTTTTCAGCTGTTTTTACTTGTTTTGTTGTGGGGACTACTTTCTTTCTCATGTTTCACTCTATCTACAGGTCATCGTTATTGGGACATTTCTGCTTAGTCCGCAAGAAGTAACAAAATATAACTGGTCATGCATGTTTGGTGAAGTAGAGGTTCCTGCTGAGATTCTAGTAGGCGGTGTTCTTTGCTGTCATGCTCCACCGCATACAGCTGGTCAAGTGCCCTTTTATGTTACATGTTCCAACAGATTTTCCTGCAGTGAAGTACGAGAATTTGATTTCCTTTCTGGTTCTATCCAAAAAATTGATGCTGCTGATATGTATGGTACCTATACAAATGAAGCATCACTTCAGTTGCGGATTGAGAAGCTGCTTTCTCACAGAGCTTCTGTTCGTGAACACCAGATATTTCAAGATGTTGGGGAGAAACGGAAAAAAATCAGTAAAATTATGTTGCTAAAGGAGGAAAAGGAGTATCTCCTTCCAGGGACGCATGAGAGACATTCAACAGAACGGATTTTTAGGGAACAGTTTGAAGAAGAACTATATATATGGCTCATCCACAAAGTAACTGAAGAGGGTAAAGGCCCAAACATACTGGATGAAGGTGGACAGGGTGTTTTACACTTTGTTGCAGCGCTTGGGTACGATTGGGCTATTAAACCTATTTTAGCAGCAGGAGTTAACATTAACTTCCGTGATTCGAATGGGTGGTCCGCCCTTCACTGGGCTGCGTTTAGTGGCAGGTGAGGACCTCTATCTCACCTTTCTTCAGTTTTCTTTGAACATTATCACCTCATTCTTTGTCCTGGATTTGGAAGTTCACACTTTATGATTTGAGGTTTTGCATTTCTTTTAAGGCTCAGTTTGATGCATATCTGCACTATTAATTGGTGTTGGTCCACACTATATTAAACTAACTCTGTTTCCTGTTAACGTCAGGGAGGAAACTGTCGCTGTGCTTGTGTCTCTAGGTGCTGATGCTGGGGCATTGACGGATCCATCTCCAGAGCTTCCTTTGGGTAAAACAGCTGCTGACGTGGCTTACGTAAATGGACACAGGGGAATTTCGGGTTTTCTTGCGGAGTCTTCCTTAACTAGTTACCTTGAAAAGCTAACAATGGACTCAAAGGAAAACAACTCTGGTAACTCTTCTGGAGCAAAAGCTGTTCAAACAGTCTCTGAGCGAACCACTGCTCCTATGAGCTATGGTGATGTACCAGAAACACTTTCCTTGAAGGATTCGCTTACCGCAGTCCGTAATGCTACACAAGCAGCTGATCGTCTTCATCAAGTATTCAGGATGCAATCATTCCAGCGGAAACAGCTGTCTGAATTTGTCGATGATGATGAAATTGATTTCTCCGACAAGTTAGCTGCTTCTTTTGCGGCTGCTAAAACTAAGAATCCAGGACACAGTGATGTCTCTGTTCATTCTGCTGCTATCCATATCCAGAAAAATTATCGTGGTTGGAAGAAGAGAAGAGAGTTTCTTTTAATCCGACAAAGAGTCGTTAAAATTCAGGTTTGCCTTGCATCTTTATCTGTTTTCCCATTGCTGGAATCTTATTACATTTACCTTTAGGCTCATGTGAGAGGACATCAAGTGCGGAAACAATACCGGACAATCGTTTGGTCTGTGGGATTACTTGAGAAAATCATTTTGCGTTGGAGACGTAAAGGTAGTGGCTTGAGAGGGTTTAAACGCAATGCTATCGCCAAAACCATGGAACCAGAACCGCCTGTACCAGCTATATGTCCTACGATCTCACAAGAAGATGACTATGATTTTCTTAAAGAGGGAAGAAAACAAACCGAGGAAAGGCTTGAAAAAGCTCTCACTCGAGTTAAGTCGATGGTTCAGTACCCAGAAGCACGGGATCAATACCGTAGACTCCTAACCGTTGTTGAGGGCTTCCGTGAAAACGAGGTATCCAAGACCCATTGCATAAAACATCAATTTATCATATTTTGTTGAACGTACTTGTGATGATAAATTGTTGTGCAGGCCTCATCAAGTACATCGATAAACAATAGAGAGGAACTAGTCAACTGCGAAGAAGACGATTTGATTGACATTGACTCTCTTTTGGACGATGACACATTGATGTCCCTTTCTCCTTGAATTACATTTTTTCTTTTACTTTCTAACTTTATATGTTCTCTGTAAATACCATAGTTGACAACTTGATGTTACCCTTTCATTTATTTACTTTGGATTGGAAGAATGTTCACACTTTCCTTTCGTCGTTTAGGTTTTCTATTTTAACATGTTCATTCTTGAACCTTTATACAATATATATAGTTTTTTTTGTTGTTGGTATACATCATATGGCTTTTCAGTTTTTCTTGGCTAATACATAGTCAACTCTATGGTATTTGTATCCATCTTTGAATATTCTTCTCTTTGTCATTTTGTTTCTACAATTTAAAGATCATGTTTTATAGATTAAATTCGATTAGTGGTATGATACTGATATAAATTACAATATAACAAATCCGGATCGACATGTCATTTTATCCACCAAATTTGGATTGGTATGCCGTATGCGTATGGCTGAAGTAAAAAGTCGTATTGATACGCAAGGCTATAGAATATCTGAATATGGAAACTTGACAAATACATTATAGCAGTATTTGAAATATTTCTGTTTTATATATTGTCATGCAAATAAATCAGTTTCACTCTATTTTTTTGTTAGAGGTTTTGGGTGGCTTGACTTCTAATTATCCACAAGTGGAAAAATTCATTAAGAGAAATGGGCAAAAGAAAGATTTAAATCATAAAAATAAATCAAATTGTACACATTATTAAAAACAAATTGAAACGATGATTAAAAGAGGGATTAAAATTAAAATTCCTTTTTTAAAAAAAACTAATTAAAACCCCTTCCTTGGCTTCTTCGTATTTCAATTTTGTAGAACAAGTAATACTCCAAAAGAAGATTCGCCTTGGACAACCACCGACTCGAGTTCACGGCTCACTGAGTCATCATCACTCGTAATTATAAGGTTAAAACAAAAAGTTAACACGCGCACGATAGCATTTAGTGTTCTTCTAAATCGTCTCTCTTCTTCTCCCTTTCTCTCTTAAACCCTCATAAAATCCTAAAACCCTAAAACCCTAAAACCCTTGTCTCTCTCTCTCTTTCTTTCTCGTTCCTTCTGTTAGATCGCGTTATGTCGAATACGCTGACTTTAATTCAAAGCAATGCGTCGAATCCAAAGGTATGGGTAGTGATCGGCGTGACGGTGGCTGGGATCGTGATTCTGGCGGAGACTCGCAAGCGACGGATTAAAGCTCTTAGAGAAGAAGACTTTGGTGCTTTCTTAGATCGTTTCGAACTTCTTCCTTTTCCTCCACCGCCTCCTCCTGCTGCTAAACAATCTCTCTCTGCTCTTACCTTCTCCATATCCGACGCGTATGTATCTCTCTCTCTCTCTATCTATTAATCAATTATCGAATTGAATGATGCTTTGTTGTTGTTCCTCTTTATATAATGATGATCTCGCTTAAAAGCTCAAAACTGTGTGGTTCGATTGAAATTTTGACTTTCCTTAGACGCAGTCATATGCAATGAAGAGATATTTATTTTGGAGTTATGGGTTTTTGATAGGTTCGATGTTAAGGATTATATCACAGGATTTGGTTGTCCACAATGGAAGAAAACGCACGAGTCTGCTGAGAAGACTGCTGTGGTTGTGACTACGCTCCTGAAAAATGGAGCTACTTGTGTTGGCAAGACAATCATGGATGAGCTTGGTTTTGGGTATTTCTCCTTTTTTTCAAGTTTAATCTGCCCATGAAATGAGTTTTCGGTAATTGATTGGAAATAATTTTGGTTTTGAATGTGATTTTTACAGGATTATTGGAGAAAACAAGCACTATGGCACTCCTATTAATCCGTTGATGCCATCTAATGTTCCTGGAGGATGTTCCAGTGGCTCTGCAGTTTCTGTTGGGGCTGAACTTGTTGACTTTGCTCTTGGTATTGTTAAGCTCTTGGAAATTGTGCTTGTTGGTCTACTTATGGTTACCAATAGCATTCCTTTGTGGTAATCACAAAATATTTGATTTTGCAGGGATCGATACCACTGGCGGTATTAGAATCCCAGCATCATTTTGTGGAATTCTCGGCTTCCGGCCATCTCAGGGAACTGTTTCTTCAGTTGGAGTTTTGCCAAATTCTCAGAGCCTAGAGACTGTTGGTACATTACATTCTTTTTCCCCTTTTTAAATAAAACAATGTTTAGCAAACTATTACATTCATCAATTGGAAGTTTTTGTTTATCTGTATCGAATCATAGAAAGAATCCTTGTAGTTGTCAAATCCCTTTCCTTTTTTGTAATGGTAAATGTTATTCTAGGCGATTGCCTTCCTGATATTTTTCTTTTGATTTGTTCTGTAGGATGGTTTGCTCGTGACCCATCTGTTTTATGTCAAGTTGGGCATGCCTTACTAAATCTAAGTGCAGTAGCACATAAAAGGCAAAGATCTTTAATCTTTGCGGATGATTTATTTCAGCTCTCAGACATTCCTAAGCAAAAGTCAGTTGATGTTGTCAGAAAGGGAATTGAAAATCTATCTGGCTGTAAGTTTGCGTTGTATTGCGTTGTATTGCGTCTGTCTCTTAACCTTCCTTGAGATTCATATCTTACTCTTGAACACTGGTTCGTGCAGACCAAACTCCAAAACATATAAATGTTGGTCAATATGTCGCTTCAAATGTACCAAGTCTTGCGGAATTCTGTGAGCAATCTGTAAAATCGCAAAATTCAGCATCAACTTTGAAGGCTCTGTCATCTGTGATGTTATCAATACAAAGGTATTTAAGAAGGCTGCTCTTTTCGAAAATTCACTCATTTCAGTCTTAATGAAATTTTCACCTCATCAATACTGATTTCCCTCTCGCGTTCCTTTTCAACTGGTAAAATAAAAGGTTGTTCTCTTTTTGCTGGGTAACTAGTTTTCTTCTAAAAAATGTTTTTTCTTTCAACCAGGCATGAGTTCAAAACAAATCATGAAGAATGGTCGCAAACATGCAAATCGTTTCTAGGGCCAAGATTCTCCAATGATGTTGTTACAGCACTGAAGAGCAAAAACGAGAGCATCAAATCTCTCTACAGAGTGAAAACTGAGATGCGGGCCACCATTCAGAACCTTCTAAAGGTAACACTTCAATTTTCAGGCATTTAAAATTTCTCAAAGCCCGTAACAGCAGGGTCTTGAGAAGATGTTGCCACTGAAAGCCAGAAATTAAAGAGATTGTATATATTTCATTTTTGGGGTTTCATATATGATGAACCATATATCGGTATCTTATTACTAGGAAGATGGAATTCTAGTGATCCCCACCGTTACTGATCCCCCACCAAAGCTTAACACAAAGAACAAAAACTCTTTGAATGAGTTTCTTGATCGAAATTATGCACTCTCCAGCATTGCTAGCATGTCTGGATGCTGTCAGGTATATTCTCATTTCCTCTTTTTCTCTTTTTCTCTTTCAATGGTTGGAGAACACTCTTGTTCGCTTTTTGTTACTCTTGAGTCTTTAGTCATAACAGAAATATGTACATATTCTACAGGTTACAATTCCGTTAGGGAAACATGGTGAACGTCCAATATCTGTGTCGTTTCTTACTTACTATGGAGGTGATAAGTTCCTTCTCGATACCATTCTCGATGTATATGCATCCCTTCAAGACCACGCCGAAATTGCGTCCAACTTGGCTCCAGTGACCGACTGCAATGGTAATATGGAGGCTTCTGAAGTTATGAAGGAAAAGGTAAAAATATCTATTTTGTGCTTTCTTCTGAACAAGAAAAAAATCTTTTCTAGTTCTGATCCATATGCTGTTGGAGTTGGAATGATCTATTTTGAAAGAAAGTTATGCTGGAGAAATGTAATTCCAGGGCAACGCTGCATACAAGGGGCGAGAATGGAATAAGGCAGTAAATTTTTATACTGAAGCTATAAAACTGAATGCAGCAAATGCTACTTATTTTTGCAACAGAGCTGCAGCTTTCTTGCAACTTGGCCGGTAATTGTTCTCTTGATATCTTTTCATTTTGTTCTGAAGATAATTTATTATGCTTTTCTGACCTGAGATTTTGTTTATAGTTTCCAACAAGCTGAAGAAGATTGTACCGAGGCCATGTTGATCGATAAGAAGGTGAGAACTTGATTAGCTAACCTTTCCTTATATCTCCATCCTACATAGTTTAGTTTTGTAACATTGGGTTTTGAACATGGGTCTGTGTGCAAATCTTTAAGTTTTACTTTTTTGGATTTGGTGACATAATAATTTTGAAACGCTTAGGACCATATGAATAACACAAGGAATCATTTACAAATTTGTATATTGCATTTGTACTATCTATTAGCCTCGTTTGTGGTCAATTCTTAATGGCTCTTGGATCCAATTTTATTATCACTCGGTCACTCTTTATAGATACAACGTATTATTAAGACCGGAAGGAAGTTGGAAAGCTTTGATTCTTATAGTTACTGTTTATACAGAATGTAAAGGCATATTTGAGACGAGGGACTGCTAGAGAATCACTTGTACGGTACAAGGAAGCTGCTGCAGGTATATGATTAAGCTACTCTCATCAGATTGTAATTTTAAGGTTATTCAAAATTACTCTGTTGGAGCCTAATACTGGGTTTATCATGTCTGCAGATTTCAGGCACGCATTGGTCCTTGAACCGCAGAACAAGACAGCAAAGGTTGCTGAGAAGCGACTCCAAAAACTAATGAGTTGAAAAAAACCCAAAAGGATTTATTTATCGGTTTCTTGTTCACCAAACTATGTTTTACTTATCTAAAACCCTAAAAGGAAAGGTTTTGATTATTCGTTTCCTGATTGAATCTCCAACAGATTAATAATTTAGTGGTTTTTGTTACATCTGTACAGATTGGATTGAAACTTTTACCTCTGGGGTCTATCTGGTTTCTTTGTTTTCATTACCGTACTTTTATACAATAACAATATCCCCACGTCCATTATTGTAATTTCGTAAATTGTACGGACTAATAATAAGTCATGTCGTTTCTTCGTCGTGTAAATGTTCTCGTTTAATCTATTGCATCTGAATATTGAAATGAGATATAAATCTAAAATATCTAGATATTTTATATGCTATGCTAAAAAAATAAGATGCTGGATCTGCATTTCAAAATTTAAAAATATAAAATATCGTTAAATTTTAACAAAATTAAAAATATTTTTACTAAATAATATTTTTATCATTTACATTGATAGTTTTTTTAAAAAAATTTAACTCTAACAAAATATATTTATAAAAATCAAAAAATATTATGGGAAATGTATTAATAAAAATAAAATTATTTTATGAAAATAATAATTTTGTAATTCCTAAATTCCATAATTAATTTAAATCATTTACTTTATATTAGGATAAAAACATGTTCTTTTTAATCATTTTTAATTTGTTATATCTGATATTACAAAATAAAAAACTAACAAACTTGCATCCTTACGGAGTCCAGAGGATGAGCATCGTCGGGATAAGCTACGGTGGATTCGTTGGGTACAGTTTAGCTGCGCTATTTCCACAGAAAGTAGAGAAGCTGGTGCTATGCTGCGCCGGGGTTTGCTTAGAGGAGAAAGACATGGAGGATGGATTGTTTAAGGTTCCGAATCTTGGAGAAGCCACCGGAATTTTGATATCTCCGACGCCGGAAAAGCTTAAGCCAATTAAAGGTGTTCCATCGTTTTTTCTCTGGGATTTTATCGATGCAAGTAGTTTTTTTTTGTTTCTTTGTTTGTTGATTAATTTTTGGATTTCTGAGAAATATTTTCATTTTTATTGCATTTTAAATGTGAAAGTAATGTGTACGGAGTTTGTAGAGGAGAAGAGTGATTTGATCAAATCAATACTCAAAGATCGAAGACTTTGAGATCTTCCTAAGATCAATCAGGTGAAACTACAAATTTTAGCTTTCTTTTCAAAGTATTTTAAAATAATTTTTTATTATTTTGTAGTTGTTGTAACGGACTCCAATAACCTCTAAAATTTTGTGTATGTGTTTTGGTAAATTAGAAATTGGGAAGTAGAAAATCAGATATTTCTTTTGGAACTAGGTTACAGATTGAAAAGATAAACAATATATTTCAAATTTTTACGTTACCCTTCTTTCTGTGAAAAATATGGTGAAACAGATATATAGAAGAAAAAAAATGCAGATATAGTGGTGATCAAGAACGCAAGATATGCTGTGATTTTGGAGAAGTCCAAGAAATTCCTCAAATACTTGAAATCTTTTCTCATTAAATTGTAAATTACTGTTTATTATTATTATTTTCACACATGAAATAATAATCAAATTTTAACACTTTTTTAGTTACTGCACTTGAAAGGCATGTCACTCTTTGTTGTGTAAAGGTTAAATACATTCATGTCTATTAGGGGATTATGTTGTCTCAAAATTCAGAAACGCGATTATTTATCCACGACTAACTTTCATGATCCATAACAGATAGAGCTAGGGCTAGTGACTCAATTACTATCTTACAAGAACTTGACTATAGAATTAAAGAACGTGTAATATTATAATAGTGTGTACGGTGTAAATTTGAATGAATCACCAGGCTAAACAAATTTTCCTTGGTCACAGTTCTTCTGGTATCCGAGACTACAAAGAAAAAAAAAGTCCAACGACAATTAAAAGGCCTAAAATTATTAAATGGGCTTTGTTTTTGATTGATGGAATTTAAGAAAAACAAACTCTTTAGGAGTTTTAGGATACTGAAAAAGAAAAATCGGTTTGGTTTTAAACATATACTACTATATATTTAAAAAGTAATTATATAAGATAGTAATTAATAACGAAAAAAATTCTTCTATCTTTTTGCATTTTCCAAAAATTCCTTCTTGTTGGATCATATTCTAATCAATTTTAATTCTAAATATAGTATTATAGCAACGAACTATACCTTTGATAAATGTTCATTTATTCCGTCGGATTTTGGGTTGGAATAGAAAAAACAACTGATCATACAAAAGGAAAAAAGTTCGATTTAGTTCAGTTTAATTGCACAGTACTAGCGATAACTGATCATTATGTATTTAATTAAGCTCTCAGATTTTATAATTTAATCAATATCCATACAGTTTTTATCATAGTCCCTTATGTGGCTCCCCTATCCACTATTCGTCACATGTGAAGCTCGAATTATATTGGGAAGATTCCAAGAATATGGACTCCTATGCCAAGCCAAGAGAACTGGGACCAATGCAATTGGTTAGTCAACATGAGAAGCTGGTCGGTCGGTCGGCGGCAATATAAGACCAACGTACCTAGCTCACTATATTAATTGATTAGTAAAGCTAAATTATCCTTAAAAAAATATGCTAACTGAATCATTAGAATTTGTCTGTTCAAACAATAGAGATGTATACCATTCTATTTTTTCACTAATGGTTTTATAATACTTCACTAATGTTAATGTGACTTATCTCATCTACTTAGTGTCACTTCTATATGACTGACAAATCTAACTAGTCGCCTGTGGATTATGCCTTTTTATCATCAACCTTGTGGCTCATGCTTTGGTGTTGATTTAACTTAAATGTAGTATTGGCAGCTTGTGCGGACTACTAATTATTCAAGCTCTTGTGGGTTTGATAAAAAAAGCAAACATCGAATGCAGACAAGTACTTTGCGACGTTTGACATTAATCATCACAGGACAACAAGACTCAGTTTTAAGACCCTGACCGTTACGGCCTACCTATATATTTTGTTCAGTAGTATATGCGAAAGACCATATCTTAGTGCTGACTCATCTATTTCAAAAGCAACGACGATAAAATCTTAAATATATGTTTTTAAAATAACAATGATTTTGTTTATAATTTTTTACAAATAGTATGCTATATTTTGTGATATGTTATTTTATTTACAGTTTTATCATCATGTGTTCTTTTGTAAATGATGGCCCATATAATCATCTAACAAAATGACTTTTTATTTATATAAAACTTCCTAATTATTTAGTTGGACTTACATTACTTTCGCTAGTCTTTTTCAGCATCTCTTCTCAAACAGAAAAGTTTAATTATTGTAGCTATTGAAGCAGAGTCGTTATCATTTCATAAGTGTGTGGTGGTAGTTGTCATATTGGTCATTCCAATAAAACTAAAGTGATTTTGATTTTATGAGTTTAGTTTTTTATATTTCGAATTTCAAAAATATTTTATCTAAAAGATAAAATATTTAAAATTTTAATGTGAAATGTATCATTTCATAAGTGTGTGGATGAAATGCTTTCATATTTTCGCCGCCTTTAATTCATTTTTAGCCCTACGAATCACATTGGGCCATTGATTATAAAATATGTGCATGCATATCCACACGCACGCTCACGCTAAAAACACATTTATCTGCTACGACTTGATGAATATATTTAGCTTTCAATAAGCCGATCAATTGTATTAGTTTATGATAATATCGCTCTATTGTTTCCAGAAATAATATAACTAGAGCAGTTCCAAAGGTATATCTCAAAAAAAAAAAGGAAAAGCAGGAGAGTCAACGAGAAACCTTTCTTTTTTGATATAAGAGACTCATCCACTATTTGTTTCTTTTTAATAGTCAATTATTTTATTTTTAAATTAAAATTTTAATATTTTAATTTTAAGAAACTCAACAGAAGTTGCTCTTGCATTGGCCAAAACATTTTAGCTTAATGATGTGTGTTAGCAATATTGTGCCATCCTCTGGATTAAAATTCGGCATAATGCATGTTTTTTATAGCATAAGTAACATTTATCACCTATCATTTTACTAAAATAAATCTAGTTATTAAATTCACGTATTGTATTGATAAAATTTGGTTTCTGTAACATATGCAGACCAAATTCTGTAGTTGCAATTTAAAAAGATGAAAAAATCAAAAGATCTGCAAAAGTGGCAACTGCAATGATTTCTCTTGAACATTTTTTTTGTTTGTTTTGGTTTTCTTACCGAGTCAAAAAGAATAGAACGGCAAATTGTATTTTTGTAAAAAGTGGTGACAGATATTTAGTAGATTTTGTAACTACGACTAAAATTCAAGTGGTAAAATACAAAGGCAGGGGAGAGCTAAGGTTTACAGAGAAGAGTAGTTCTGACAATAGGAGCATTTTCAAGTTTTTTAATAGGTACTAGTACTACACGTTGGACCCGGGAAACTCATCTTCCTCGTATCTCGTGCCTTGACGTAAGAAAATCCAACGGCTCTACTTTTTACTCGAGTTTAAAATCCAATTGACATCGAAACCCACTTAAATTTGTTGTTAATAATGTTTTTAAATTGAATCCTCATCGTTCGATGTCCATGATTGTGTGTAAATATCTCGGAACGTTCTAGAGAAAGAATAGCGAGGATATAAAAAAGGCAAATAAAGATAAAAAGAGTTCAAAATTAGAGAAAAAAGGGAAACAGATGTAAGGAAACAGTTAACGTAGGAGAGGGCGTGGTTCGTACGCCTTAGCCTAGCTACTGCTCAAACACTTTGTACATTTCTATACATACACCCAGCTTTACAACTCTGTACTTATATGTACAATACACAGTTCAATACTGAAATACGTATAGATTTTGGTCCTACAGAAACCATGCAAGTGTTCATCATCATTTATGGGTTTCCTCTGAACGATAGATTTTAAATAGCTGGACAGCATTTAAATAGCATGGTTATTGAAAATGTTGATTTAGTATAGTTAGTGTATGCCGGTTTAGATGTTGAAAATACGATTTTTCACATTACATAATTTCTATGTGCATTTGTTGATTTTATTTTATTTTGTTTGGTTTTATGTATTGGTTGAGTGACTTGAGTTATCATCCAAACACCCATGTTTTTGTCAATGATGATAAAATCTAACTGTAACTTGGTGCTTTCGAAAACGTATAAAATGCATTGTCCTTCAACATTCATAGCCATATACACCCTCTGTTTCTAATAGACTGATGTTTTTTTTGTTCCTAAAAAATTGATTTTCTAAATTAAAAGAACTGAATGTCATGATATGATATGTAATGGTCTAAATATTAGTTAATAATTAAACTTTTTTTTAATATTTGTGAAAGATCTAAAACATTAATCTAAACATTAACGCTCTTTGCATATTACAGCTGTTTCCCGTTAAAAAATCCCCATATATATAAGCCTTCGATGGTTTCATAAACTCAAATTCCAAACAAAAGCTCTCTGCCATCTCTGTCCTCCCAAAATGACCTATATTTACCATTTTGCCACTATTCTCGTACTCCTCTCCGCCACCGTGGGCCTTTCCGCCGTCGCGTTGGTCGAGAACCACCACGCCGGCATTCCCTTGAAAGGAAACATCACTCTTAATCTCGTTTGGTACGGGAAGTTCACCCCAATCCAACGGTCTGTAATCGTCGATTTCTTCCGCTCTTTCAATTCCGCCGCTGCCGCAAAATCTCCCACCGTCGCGTTATGGTGGAAGATGACGGAGAAGTACAAAAATGGCGCCACAACAATCGTCGTCGATAAACAGCTCCTCCTCGAGAATTACCCTATCGGAAAATCTCTTAAAAGCCCATACCTACGTGCTCTTTCAAGCAAACTTAACGGCGGTGGTGCTGGGTCAATAACCGTCGTATTAACGGATAAAGACGTCGTAGTTGAGGGATTCTGTATGAATCGGTGCGGGACACACGGGTCTAAGGCCCGTTCCGTTAACAGCGGAGCCTACGTCTGGGTCGGAAACTCTGAAACACAATGTCCTGGTTACTGCGCGTGGCCGTTTCATCAGCCGATCTACGGACCTCAGTCTCCGCCGTTAGTGGCGCCAAACGGCGACGTCGGAGTTGACGGAATGATTATAAACCTGGCGACTCTTCTGGTTGACACCGTCACGACTCCGTCTCAAGAAGTCGTCTCGGCTTGTACCGGAATATTCGGTTCGGGTGCTTACCCGGGTTACGCAGGTCGGGTTCTCGTAGACAAGACAAGTGGAGCGAGTTACAATGCTTTGGGTCTCGCCGGGAGGAAATATCTTTTACCAGCGATGTGGGACCCGCAAACTTCGAGGTGTAAGACTTTGGTTTGATCTAGACGGTTGTGAACGAGACACGTGGGAAGAACCAATGGTGATAGTGAGTTAAAACTTATTGGAAGTCAAAGAAAGTTTGTAGATATCTATCGCGTCCGGTTCGGAGTTGGGGAATGGGATGTGTTTGTTTTGTCATTTTGTTATGACCTGTAAATTCGATCTTGGAAATATGTGAAGATGGATCCATATATCTATTTAAATGCAGATAATAAAATCGATTTGTAGTTTCCCCTGAAATCTTTTAACCTAATGTCAGTAATTTCTTTTAACCAAAGGAATAAAACTTTTTAGATAAAGCGTGGATTAAGAATGCTGTATTGATACTAAACAACAGAAAAATAAAATAAAATAAAAGGAGAGAATAAAGGAGTGATGTTGGGACTTGGGGGGATAAGTGAACATTGATCACTTTACACTTTTCACTTTTAACTACAGCTATAGCTTACAGGGGTTGTTGGCCTTGTTCGTTTGGCAGTCTTAAGTACCTGCGGCTGTGACATACGGCCAAACAATGTTCGTTTGTCAGCCGTAGTTTCATGCGGCCAAACACTGCGGCAGACGCAGATCGCTGCGTCAGAAATTTTTAGCCGCTGAAAAATTTGGCGGCACGTCTGGTACTGTTGCGTTTGATATTGCTGCGGCTGCGGCTGCAGCCAATTTCTGTTCATTTGGCTAACGCAGGATCCTGCGGCTGCCGCTGCGACCAGACGCGCGGCTATGAAACGAACAAGAATCGCAGCGTCTGGTCGCAAGTCGCAGACCACAGCCGTCTGCGATTACCAAACGAACAAGCGTGTATTTATCGAGAAATGGAGAAAAAAATCATTTTATTTTTATTATCCACCAATCTTGCTTTTTTAGTAACTTGAATTACAGTATCCAATAAATTCTTAACTATGAACAGTGGGTTGGTTGGTGTCCAGTGCTTCGAAAAAGCTTGTCGAATCAATGGTTCCCAGAAATGAGAGTGAAAACAGTAAGCTATCAGATAAGTCGATCCAGTCACATTTTTTAAAGGATTTGTTGGAGATTTAGCCTATTTTTATTCTTTTAATAAGGACCCCATGCTTAAATATAACATACTAACATTGACCCCCACAAAATCATCAAGCAACTTCATTCACATCCAAAAATTTCCCTGTCTCATGTTTTACCTCGCGACACTTCAAACATTTTCCAACTTTTAGCCCATCTGTTTCTAACATCAGATCCATATGAAATGGTTACAAACTTAGAGTTGAATATATGATACAAATCAAAGTCAGGAGTCAGGGCAAGTCTTTGACTACCTCTGTTAAACAAGGACGCTAGGTTTTTATTAATAAATAAACAGTAAATAACCCAAGAATATAACATTTGAACCAAGATATTCAACAAAAAGATTAAAACATATTGTAAACTTCAAGATTGATTATAAAGAGTTCCAAGGCCTCGTTAGAGTCCTGAAGATTTCCAACATAAAACGTATAGCAATTCTCCATATAATCGTTTTTGTAGCAGTCATCAAAAATCAAAAGTTGAATATTTCAGGCAGATCGTCAAAATATGATAAGAATATCAAAATCGAGAGACTGATCAATAGATAATTAAGCTAGATTCTCTCTACAAATATTGAGTTTGCAAAGAACCGAATTTAAACAGCAGAATTAAGAAAAAAAAGTCTTCATAACCAAGGGAAAGAACTCTATAAAAGAAGTTAATCACTTGAGAGGGATAAACCTGGAGGAATTGGTAGCACCAACACCTGGCCTACCGTGCTTAACCGGCTTATATGAGATAGAGAACTCAGCCAAGTAATGTCCAATCATCTCCGGTTTGATCTCGACTTGGTTAAAAGTTTTTCCGTTGTATACACCAATGACGCTTCCAATCATTTCAGGAACAATGATCATGTTTCTCAAGTGGGTTCTCACTGCTGCTGGCTTCTCTCCAGCTGGTGCTTCAATTTTCTGCTCAAACAGAGAAAGCCGTCACAGTCTTTAGTGAGCCATTTGGTTGCAAAAATTGTATATAGAGAGGTATGAATATATAGATAGAGATGCAAATACAATGATTAACAAAATCTTGAATAGAAGACACAACCTGAGTTAAATGTTCAAGAGCATGCCAGACTATATATAAGAGAATTGGACTTTTGTTGTTCAAGACAGATCTAATTAATTAGAACAAAGGAATTAATGATGGGATTAATTAGAGTTCATACCGCTTTGCGCAATTTCTTGATCAAAGCCATAGGCTTCCACGTCAATCCTCTAGAGAACCTGTAAAGAGAATTTACGTGACACAACCGATCAGTCTGAGAACATAGAGAGACAATCTCTACGAAACCGAGACAAAGCTGGTTTATTAAAAGACTCTAGACCTTCTGCGAATACGGGAAGGGAAGAGCTTAACAAGATCATCTGTAGACATGTCGAGAAGAGCATCGAGATCGACTCCTCTGAAGGAAAACTTTTTGAAAGTTCTCTTTTTCACGATTCCAGCCGCAGCTACCTCTGGATCCGCCTACGTATTTTCCCATGGCAAGATATTACAAACACAATGTCAGCTTAACATCTAATCACGAGAATATGATAGAGAGACCGAGATCAAGGAACTAACCATTGTTTGCTTGGATTGTTGAAACCCTAAGTTAATCCACTGAACCTCAAATAGTTTCTACGCCAACGACAAACAACTTAACTTAAGCACCAAATATATATACCTGGGGTAACCCTATAAACGTTTATTTATTTATTATTAGAAAGATATACATGTACTCTTTTTAATTTTTATCGGGCCCCATATATTCGGAAAATAAGATCTGAAGGTTTGATTTGGTGAGTGAAGCTCGGGTTTGCCGCTGAGTTAACTTACTAAACAAAGAAAAAGAAACCTCAGAAACCAGGTTCAACAACACGCCTAGAATTTTGCAAGTCACCTTAGTTTTCATATTAATCTGTAACATACATACGTACATTCTCTGTAAGTGTAATCCTCAAAAGTGTATCCAATTGTGTTAAATAAAGGTGCTTGCATCATATAAAACATATTAGAAATATACTATTTTATCCCTCTGTATGGCCAATCTAACGGTTGGTGAGACCATCTAAGATTTCTTGCATGTGTCAAAAATGGTCGATTTGGAAACTGATCGGATATATTTTCTCAATTTTCCAAACCTGTGCCCACCAATGGTAAAATTACTCTGCTTCAAATAATGAAATGATAAATCTACGTACGAACTAGTCATTGCCGATGGTGGATTTTCCAAAAAGTTTTGAGTCTTCTTTAAACGAAGGAACAAGAGTTTAGACACATCTAAAGAAGAGAGAATTGCAGCAGAGTAGGAAAACAGACAAGTACAGACAAAATGGTCCAGAAACAGGCAAAGATGGACCCTATAATTGCATAATGAAAGCTAAGAAAACAAGAGCACAACACAGACTCTGTAAGGTCTTCCTTCACTTGAGAGGGATGAACCTGGAGGAGTGAGTAGCCCCAACACCAGGCCTACCGTGCTTGACTGGCTTGTATGAGATGGAGAACTCTGCAAGGTAATGTCCAATCATCTCCGGCTTGATCTCAACCTGGTTGAACGTCTTTCCATTGTATACACCAATGATGCTTCCAATCATTTCAGGAACAATGATCATGTTTCTCAAGTGGGTTCTCACTGGTTCCGGCTTCTCATTAGCTGGTGCCTCTCTTTTCTGGATAAGAAAAGAAAACAAAGTGGCAATCTTTAGAGTTCGAACCCATTTGGTTGCATAGAACAAACACAAAACTTCTCAAGCATCAATAAGTTTACTGCATTTGGAGAGCACACATATGCAAGAAGAGTAAACACATAGCTCACAACGCAAAAGGACAATCGATTATTCAATTCAACACAGATCTAATAGGTGACAGGATAAATTAGGGATTTTACCGCTTTGCGAAGTTTCTTAATCAAAGCCATTGGCTTTCTGGTCAATCCTCTAGAGAACCTATACAAGAGAATCGTACGACGGATTCGTTTAATCAAATCCCAAGAGACGATTCTACAAAATCTAGACACGAAATTAATCTGGTTCAAACTACAACAAAGCCTAACCTTCTGCGAATACGGGAAGGGAAGAGCTTGACAAGCTCATCGGTAGACATGTCGAGAAGAGCATCGAGATCGACTCCTCTGAAGGCGAATTTCTTGAACGTTCTCTTCTTCGGCACTCCTGCCACTGCAACCTCTGGTTCGACATCAGCCTACAGAATCCCATTTGAGAAAATTACAAACCTCGATTTCGGAAATCTGATAGGAGAAATAGTAGATCGAGGAACTTACCATTGTTGGATCTCGGCGAAAGATAAGTGAATAAACCCTAAATCTGCGCCTGCTTACAGTCTTCCAAACAAACAGCAACAAGCTGCCTGAATCGGCGGGTCCAAATATATATGAGGACCTCGGCTAAACCCTAGAATTGAAGTTATATTATAAAAAAGTTTATTGGTTATATTTTAGTTGATTTGGATATCTAATTTAAATGATGTATTTATTGGATTATTGATTTTTTTTGGTGTTAATCGTTTGATATTTTTATTGAATATTAAAAAGTTGCTTTAAAAGTAGATTTAACAGATTTACAAACGGTTTAAAAACAAAAACTTAGAAGTGTTTACGAGTTAAAAATGCAAAAACGTAAATGCGACAGTTAATAATGTTTCATTCCCTCGAGTTCAATCCACTTCTACATCTCGAATTCGAATTTATGAATAATGATACACCGATTGCATTGATACAACTCATTTGGTCTATAACATAATGTTTTAAATGTTTTTATAGGTCAAATTAGTCGCTCAAGATTTTTCAGTATCTGCATTCTTCGGTTGCTCTGAGGAGAAATCGTTTGGTATTTGTTCTGTTTCGTCTATTAATTTTTTTTTTTACGATTGGTTGGTTGAAATGTCTTAAATTAGTAACACATTCCACTAAAAAGTATGTTAAGAAGACACAACGAGACGCGTATGAACTGTGAAACAACAACTACGGAACAGAATACAAGTATGAGAAAAAGGCGTCTCTGTAAATAGTAAAACAACACAAGGATAATACGATAATCTCAGAAAATTAAAATGGGCTCCAAAATAACTGGGCCTTCTTCTGGTATAATTGGCTTAGGGAGTTCCAGTTCCGGGAAAATTTGGCATTGTAAACGCCGGCACTTTAGTTTCTTCCGGTTTTTGCAATTCCGGCAACTTTGGAGCATCGAACTTGGGAACTTCAGGCATCTTTGGTAACTCAGGCTTCGGAATCTCCGGCATTTTGACTTCCTCGGGCTTCTGAATCTCCGGTAACTTAGGCAACTCGGGTTTTGGAATCTCCGGAATCTTAGGCAACTCAGGTTTCGGAAATTCAGGTAACTTCGGCATCTCGGGTTTAGGTAGTTCCGGCAATTTTGGTGTTTCCGGTTCAGAAAACTCCAATAACCGGCGAGCTCCGACTGAAATTGGATTAGAGAGCAATGCAATAAGACATATGATCAGAAATGGTGAAAGAAGAGAAGCAGAGAGACTCTTCTTCAATGCCATTGTCTCCTCGACAAGCTTTTTTATCTTTCTTCTTTTGCTTTGTGGTGTTGTTCTTGTTATTTTGTGATGAGCTTTGATCTGTGATTGAAATGGCTATTTATAGATGTCTTGATGATGAAGAGAGATGGAATTTGGTGAGAAAAATATGTACAGAATTTGAATAAAATTCGTTTAACTTCTCTATCTGTATATCTATATTGTCACTTTCAATCTAGGTTAAGTTTAGGTTTTCGAGTTTACGTGTTCATGTGTTTGGTTATACGTATTGTAGAATCCTCATATGAAAGCACATTAGACAAGGTTTTAAATTTGTAAAACTACACCTAATTTTGTAAATAATAATGGGACACGATCAGTTACATTTACTTGAGGTTATAATTTATATATAGTTTCGAAATCAACTACTTAAGAGGTTTATATAAAGAGAGAAGATCATAAATTGAAAAGAAGCAAATAATTCAGGTTTATAAAAAAACATAGATGATCAGGAATTATGAAAAGCTTAAAAAATTAACTTGAAGCGACAAGAAAGATCCATACCATCCAAAAGATTCCGATCGAGAATTTATATGACAAACCGTTGATACAGGCCTTAACTGGCCTGCCATCTAAAATTTCACAACATCAACTTTTGAACAACAATTATTTTTACATAAATTCGATAATTAATTAATCCAAACTTTACTAGTGAACGTCAAATGCTACTTCACATAAGTCATTATTTTATATTTTTCATTTTTTGTAAAATGCATCTTCAATATATTTATCGCAAATTCATGGGTGTTTTTAACAATTAGTGACGATAGATGAAATAATACATGCTCTCTAGTGCTGTACTAGTCATCTTTGCGCCATCTTTATTTTCTTATGTTTGGACATTGGATAGTACGGTTAAATGTTTATTTTTCTCTACAGACTGCATAGATATAGGCCGTTTTATTGATTTCCTGAACACATAACTGAGGTAATCGAGTAACTAGAACTTAACATTAGTATATATGTGCAAACCTTTGAACAGAAACAGGACTTTAAAAAGTAACATAATCAATTAAAAAGTGTATATGAAATATGTATGGAAACATACAGTACAAATGTAGCAAAATACAAGTATAAGTGTATAACCTTTTACCCAAAAAAGCAAGAACAACAATGACTATGAGACCAAACCATAAAGATATGGTTTACTGAGGAAACGATCATGAGATAGTGAGAGAAGTATATATCTGCAAATGACAAACAGTACAATGGCAATATGGTATTTGCAGATCGTGAGATGGGCTTCAAAGTAGTTGGGCCTTCTGCTGGTCCAATACGCTTAAAGAGTTCCGGGAACTTTTGGGAATTCTGGCAACTTGGGAAGTTAAGGCATTTTCGGTAGCTCTGGTTTCGGAATCTCCGGCATTTTTGGAACCTCAGGTTTTGCAATCTCTGGAATCTTTGCTGCCTCAGGTTTTGGAACCTCCGGAATCTTTGGTAGTTCAGGCTTCGGAATCTCTGGGAACTTTGGCAACTCCGGCTTTTTTGGCAATTCCGGCTTCGGAACCTCTGGCATCTTCGGCAACTCAGGCTTTGGAATCTCCGGTACCTTCGGCAACTCGGGTTTTGGAATTTCCGTCATCTTTGGGAGCTCCGGCTTCGTAATTTCTGGCATCTTAGGCAACTCTGGCTTTGGCATTTTCGACAAATCGGGTTTTGGAATCTCCGGCATCTTCGGAAGCTCCGGCATCTTTGGCAACTCAGGCTTCGGAATCTCCGGAATCTTAGGCAACTCAGGCTTTGGAAATTCAGGTAACTTGGGCATCTCTAGTTTAGGGAGCTCCGGTAATTTTGGTATCTCCGGTTTAGGATCCTCCAATAACCGGCGAGCTCCGACTGAAACCGGGTCAGAGAGCAATGCAATAAAACAGATGATCAGAAATGGTGATGCGAGAAGAGCAGTAGAGAGACTCTTCTTCATCAGTGCCATGTTTGAGAAACCCTCCTTGCCTTCTTCTTCTTCTTTTGCTTTGTGGTGTTTGTTGTTGGTTTGTGTTATGATTTTGGTCTTTGATTCGAATGGCTATTTAAAGGTGTTTCAAGGAAGAAGAAGAAAGATGGAGTTTGGTGGGAAAATCTGTGCAGGTTTTTGAATTTTTAAAATTTTTGTTTAACCTCTCCCCATCTGTATATCTGTCATTTTCGATCTAGTTGAGTTTTAGGTGTTAGTGTTTACGTGTTCATGTTTTTGTTATACGTGTGCTCACGCTTTTTTCTTTTTTCTTATCAAGTCTTAAACAGGCTTTGTAAACTTGTAAAACTCAAATTTGAAAATAATATGAGAACATAATCATCAATTATATAAAGTTTATACAGAAACACTAATAGAAAATAGAGACGAGAATAATCAATTTATGTAAGTCTTAAAAGCTCGGGTCATTTGGATATTCATTTTGAAATAAAAAGCTCTAATGAATCAAAACTAATTTCAGGAAAACAAATTGCACATAAAATACGGTAATTTGAAGTGTGGGAACGCAATGTTTAGGTTTTGGCCGGTAATCTACACAACGACTTGGATCGTATTTATAGTTTAGTTTGTACGTTATGTTCTTTGTTATCAAAGTCATATACATTAACACATGTACAATTGTTTGATATTGAATTAGTGATCTTCAAAACCTGTACAAAAGAAAAGTTACAGAATTGGGGTTAAAAACTCGAGTCGGTATGAAACAAAGCCTAAGCAGATTAAAATATTTTTCCACCTTAGATGACCATTCTGCTAACTATGGTTCTTCCTTTAATCTGAGAGTAAGTGTTAATGCCTTACCCAGACGTCCATCGCAAGGTATAAATATATGGACCATAAATGAACATTCCCTCGTATACTCAAACTGGGAGAAAGGTCGAATTTGAGATGTACTATCGCGAAAATGCATTTTTTTTTATACCTGAACCGAGGTGCATTGCATCCGGATACCTAAACGGCAATAAAATTCAAATTTCATACCTGATCTTCTAATCTCGTGCCGAAACCAGATTCGTCATTAATGCACATTAACGAACCGTTTACTTTGCTGATTCGACCGTCACTTCAACTCATGATTTGTCCAAAACAACGTCGTTTTAGCTATCTAGACAAAATTTTCAAAAAATTTGTAATCACCAACTATTGAACCTATGATCTCAACACATATTTACACATATTTTTACTAATTGATCCACAATAATTATTGAATATTACATAAATATTTTTATTTATAAACCTTAAAATATTTTTTTTTTAAATAAAAAAAATAATTGATTTTTTTTCTTTTAACTCCCTGTTCTTCTTCTTCACCTAACCCCAAATAAGAGATTCTTCTTCTTAACTCTCTGTTCTTCTTCGTCTGACTCTTTGGTATGTTGAAACTCAGATTCAACGTTGACCCAATCTCTCTTCCTTTCTCTCGTTACCATTGTTCAACAACATCAATCTTCGACGGAGAAGACCAAGCTGAATCACATCTTGGTTTCGCTCCAAAGAACGACTTAGAATCGAATTTGGCTTCTGGGTATTCGAATTCGAATGAGATTATTCAATTAGACAGTGGAAAAAACGAGACTTTGTTAACGGAAGGTGATTTCTGGAAACAGCATGATGGGTTAGGGTTTAAGCCGTGTTTGAATTTTACCAGTCAGTATAGAAGAGATAGCAATTCGATTTTGAAGAACAGATGGAAGTATTTGCTTGTTGTGTCTGGTGGGATGAATCAGCAACGGAATCAGAATGTGACATTGTTGATGTAATTGTGTTCTTTTTGTTAATTTGGGGAAGAAGAAGAAAACGAAGTCGTTTAAAGTTTTTTTTTTGTTTCTAAAATATTTCAGTGTTTATAAATTAAAATGGTAGTGTAATACACAAAGATGGCTGTAGTTCAATTGGTTAAATGCATGCAATAATGACGTTCGAGTCTCATCGGTTATACATTTTTTGAAAATTTTCTGCACCTTCATCAGCATTATTGTTTCTTGGAGGAGCCTTCATAGTTGCTTCCTCATCAGATGATTTTTGCACAGGGCAGACAAAAAGAGATAAAATTGGCGACCAAGCAGAGGTTTTAGCATGACTAGAAAATCCTAACGGAAACATAGCCCATGAACAAAAGTAAACGCATTGGCCATTACTATCCACAGGTGGCGTTTGCGTCGTAACTGCTTCAAACGCTCTCCTACATTGCTGACACCTAAATGTACATTCCACTTCATCCTTAGGGTACTCAAAAAGTGCAAAGCTGTCCAAAAGCTCGTAGCGATACGATTCTCCAAGGTCTTAGCTTGGCTCTCCAATGTCGAATGGGGTTGACCGAATTGACCAATTTGACTCAGCTGTAACTCTCGGTCGGTCGTACATTGATTTGGGGGGAGGATCAGAGAGAACGTGCCAAGCATCAGAGACGAGCTTAAGCGCTTGATCGGCGAAAGGGAGATGATTGACATTGGGATTGAGGAGAAGAGCGAGTCTACGGTACTGAGTCGCCACGTGTTCTGGGCTTCGAGTTAGGCGAGTGAGTCGGAGTACTCCGTACCAGTCTGGTAATATTGAGTCTCCGATGTTAGATTCTCCGGCGAGGATATAGTCCGCTGCGACTGCTCGGGATGGGTCAGCTTCGCATGCGCGGATCGCAAATGTCTTTGCTCCATGAAAGTCACTAGAGGCTAACAGCTTCTCCGATGTAACTAGCCACCGATCTGCTCCTCTTTGTTATTACCAGCGCCGCCACCTACCATATCTCTGTTTCTCCCTTTAGCGTTTTTTTCCCCAATAAAACAGAGTTACTGTGCCAGTGGAGAAGGACTTTGTATTATTGTATATCATAGTGGGCATTTTCTCATTTGTTATATATTTTTAAAAATCTTTTTTGTTATAACTTTCAGTACGCCTACATTTTACAATGAATGATATAATATTGAACATTTGAACTGTTTTGATTCTCTTATTTGTCATTTTCTTTTTGTTCTGGACCTTCTGCTCAACAATTACTGTCATTGTAATTAGGACTTTTTTTTTGCCACATGTTCGTCTAAATATAGTAAAATTGTGTGCTTTAATCACAAATTCAAAAAACTTGTCCCTTGCAATAAGGTTTTAAAAACTAACGTCAAAATTTCTCATGGGGTTACACGCTAAGATAGGAAGCGGTGAACGACTGTGTTAACAGCCACACATCATCCTCTATTTCTTTTTCTTCCCTCACGTTTATTTCTCAAAAAGAAACTATACCTATTAGAGATCGGAGAAAAAATTAAAGACGATCGATAGAGATTGATTGCTTTAATGGATGAAGAGTATGATGTGATTGTTCTTGGGACTGGTCTCAAGGAGTGTATCCTTAGTGGTCTCCTCTCTGTCGATGGCCTCAAGGTTTTTCTCCTTACTTCACCATCTTTTTCACTATTCACTTTCGAATGCAAGCTTGTTTTGTGCATCGCATCCAAATAAACCTTTATTTTAACGTTAGTTCTCGTTTTTGTTTTATTGTAGTTATGAATATGGTATACAGATTATTAGTTTGGCATGTCGAACATTGAAAACACGTACAAAATAATTAAGTAAATTCATTTTCAAATATGTAAAATCGTTGATGAATTTTTTGATATTGATTTTGGGATCTAAATAGGTACTGCATATGGATAGAAACGACTACTACGGAGGAGAATCAACGTCTCTTAACCTCACTCAGCTATGGAAGCGTTTCAGGGGAAGTGACACTCCTGAAGAAAATCTCGGAGCAAGCAGAGAATACAATGTCGACATGATCCCAAAGGTACATATGTATAAATGTATCTTTATATGTGAATGCATACATGTAATGTGAATCAGTTAATGGTAGATTGATTTCTTGATCTGCAGTTCATCATGGCTAATGGACTCCTTGTTCAAACCCTAATCCACACCGATGTCACCAAGTATCTTACCTTCAAAGCCGTCGATGGTAGCTTCGTCTACAAGAAAGGGAAGGTAGTAATTAAGTCTATGTTACATAATTTTAGTACTTTGAAAATTTTATCACCCGTCCCATACGTGTGTCAGATCTATAAAGTCCCAGCCACTGATGTGGAAGCCTTGAAATCGCCATTAATGGGTCTGTTTGAGAAGAGACGTGCAAGAAAGTTCTTTATTTATGTGCAAGACTACGATGAGAAGGATCCTAAGTCTCACGAAGGACTTGACCTTAGCAAAGTCACAGCTAGAGAGATCATCTCGTACGTACAACAAATTTTCCTCCATCTCATGTCACTTCATTATAGTTTCTTGCGTTACACGATTTATCTCTGTTTTTTTTTCTTTTTACCCATTAGGAAGTATGGACTTGAAGATGATACAATCGACTTCATAGGCCATGCCTTAGCGCTTCACAATGACGATGACTACTTGGATCAACCCGCCATTGACTTTGTTAAGAGAATCAAAGTAAAGTGTTTTCTTTCTTTTTTTTCTTCAACAAGCAAATGTTCCGATCTCAATGTCATTTTCTTTTCTGTTATCTGATGAAGCTCTATGCGGAATCTTTGGCTCGATTCCAAGGAGGATCTCCTTACATCTATCCGTTGTACGGTCTAGGAGAGTTGCCACAGGTTCCTGTTCACTCTATTTTCATGAAACATCTCAGATTTCCTCATAATTTACGTTTTTTTATCCTGTGTCTCAAATCTCTGTTTCTATTTCAGGCTTTTGCGCGATTGAGCGCAGTGTACGGTGGGACTTACATGCTCAACAAGCCTGAATGCAAGGTTATCACAACCTATAATCTCTTATTTCTCTGTTTTATCTATTAGATAAGAGGTCTGATCTAGTTTATAAATGATATTTGTCGACTCTTGTAAAGATAGAAACTCATGAATCTCAACAATATCACCAATAGGTAGAGTTTGATGGTTGTGGAAAAGCTATTGGTGTCACTTCTGCAGGAGAAACTGCTAAATGCAAGAGAGTTGTCTGTGATCCTTCTTACTTGTCTGACAAGGTAACCGTAAACACAGTTCACCTGCAAAATCTGCTTAGTTCTTACTTCTTATACTGTCCAGGTACATTCTAAGACGGTTTTCTTATCTTTCAGGTTAAGAAAGTTGGAAAAGTGACGCGAGCGGTATGTATAATGAGCCATCCTATTCCAGACACCAACGATGCTCATTCGGTTCAAATTATTCTTCCTCAGAAGCAACTCGGTCGCAAATCAGACATGTAAGAGATCATAATCAAGAACACATTAAATAATAGAAGCATGGATTTCACTAGCTTCCACTTTGAAACAATTGAAGAAGAATCTCTGAGTTTTTGGATTTTGTAGGTACTTGTTCTGTTGCTCGTACGCTCACAATGTGGCACCAAAGGGCAAGTACATAGCTTTTGTCTCTGCAGAAGCTGAAACTGACAATCCAGAGGAAGAGCTTAAACCAGGAATCGAATTGCTTGGACCTATTGATGAGATCTTCTATCATTCTTATGAAACATACGTTCCAACCAATAATCAAGAAGAGGATAACTGCTTCATATCTGGAGTAAGAGAAAATCAAAAACTCAATATACAACATTTAATCTAAGTCATTCTTGCATCTTACATGTCTTGTTTGTTTATCCGATGTTTCTTGTTTTATTTTGTCAGACTTATGATGCAACAACACATTTCGAGAGTACAGTTGCTGATGTACTTGATATGTACACCAAGATCACTGGAAAGGTATATCACTTCATCACTGTTTCTTGTTTCACAAGTAAACGCAATATTTTGAGTTTTTCTACTGTCATTTCTTGCAGACTCTTGATTTGTCTGTGGACTTGAGTGCTGCAAGTGCTGCTGCAGAAAATTGATAAAAAAAATTTCGCTGAGAGTTCTTAAATTGCAAGTGACTGTTTATTTTTCTATTGGATATTTACAAAACAGTTCAAAGTAACAGAAGTTTACCTTTTTGTTTATCTCACTTATAACACTGGTTGGTTTGCTTTAATTTGTATTTTTTGAGAGATAATTACCTTATTACATAAGTTTAATGTTATGATAATCTAGTTACATTTTGTCCTTGATTAACATTCTCAAAAAATTTCAAAAATCTTTAGTTTAATTGTCATATAAGGAACATTTAGTGGAAATGTAATGACGTATTTAATATGTTTGTTTCAATATTAAAATTGTTTCTGTAAATACCAAAATTATCGTCTTTTTGCTAATTTAAAAGTTTTAGTACCATGCTTTTGTTTTTCTTGATAAAGAATGTTTTAGTACCTTGCTCTTTGCCGGGTTTCTGATGAAAATAAGGTTAACCGTTCTTAGCGAACCAGAAACCGATTTATCTAAACCGTATTGGTTTCCTCGAATTTTATGACGTCTCCAGACTCCAGGTGTGAGACTGTGAGAGAACCAAATGTTTTCGGTTCAATCAACACAAAATCTCAGTCGTGAACATTAAAAACCTCCCAACTCCCAGCAATCGATGGTTTTTCCGGCGTTTCTCCGGGAGAATTTTACCGACGATTTCCAACTCTTATAAATTTCAATTCGAAGCTAAACGGAGTTTCCGATCAGATGCAGCGCTCGAAGCCATAGCCAATGCTTTAGAAGAGAAAGTACCAAACTTAGTGCTATACAAATATCCCTCCTTCTCCGGCGCTTTTTCAGCTCTCTTCGCTCATCTCTACCACTCTCACCTCCGTATTCCCTGTGTTTCACCCGATTTCAATGGGTTTGAGTTTAATCTTTTGATGTTACTGGAAATTTGAAAAATCTTACAGAGTTGAAGATCTATGTTTGGATGGGTTCGAGAAGTGTTATCTGCTCGATTTTGTTGTTCCTAAAGACTTTGCTTGCCGGAAAACAGCGTGCGAGTATGTTCAGTGATGTTAGTTTTCACAAACATTTTAGTTTCAAACTTTTAAGCTCTTTGAGGGTTTAATTTCGTCTTTTGGGTTTAGGATTATATGCTTTGATCACCGGAACTCAGCATTGACAAGGATTGGCTCAATACAAGAAGAGGCTTAAGCTTAACGTTGATACTGAAACGAGTAGCTCAAAGGCTGTGTATAAGTACTTCTCCAGTAAAATCACAGATCAAAGATCTCCCGAAGTTAGTAAGAACAATGTTAATGAGTAGTGTATGCGATTCAATTTGGTATTGATATACACTACTTACTCATAATCATGACATTATATTGGCTAGGGGGAATCTCTCAGTTTGCTGTGGCGGATCTAAGGAGCGCTTCCTCTGGGGATGATCTCAATGAGATCAAGGCCAAGATTGATGCTGCAAACAAAGCTGTTTCAAAGATTGGAGAGCACATGTCTGGTGGTTCTTCTGGTGGCGGCTCTGCACCAGGAGGAAGATCTCAGGGAGGCAGTGACCAAGCTCCAGAGGCAGAGTACGAGGAAGGGAAAAAGTGAATAAAGTGAAAGTTTTAGTAAATTCTTGCCACTTGGGTGAAGAGATTAGGTTAGATCATGGTGGGTTCTATGTCCAAGGAACTTTCGCCTTTTAGAACAGCGAGCAGTGGATCTGTTTCTCGAATAAGCTTTTGTCTAGGAACGTAACTTAATGTTTCTCTGCTAAAAAACCTTTGTTATGTAATATGATGATTAATGAGGAGTTTTGAAGATTCTGTCACTAATGCCAAAGAATGTAAAATCGCAGCGGACCATCACGCTATAAAGCATAAACGATGGAGACGAGGTCATGACCAGACTTACTAAGCCTGCTAGAGGTTTCAGTGATCTTATACTACTAATAAACTCATTGTGATACGTGCGGATACCTTAGTGGGAATTTGTAAGTTACGAAATTACCCTCTTGTTTATTTTGTTTCATGAAATTAGGGTTAATTTAATCGAGATCCCATTTCTTTTGTTGGGTTACTTAGTCGATTTTTCGCAGGAAGATTAGCACAAGTACTGATCCGATTTAGTCTATGGCTGCCACGGCCATTTTCCGATCGATTCGCCGACGCGATGTCGTCTTTGCGCCGCTTTCTGTATACAAATCTGTATGTTTTTCACTCGTTGATTGCGTTTTTTTGGTGAAATAATAGATAGATCGAGAAAAAAAATTGGGATTCGTTTAGTTTCGTCTTTCTTTTTCAAGATTTTACCATTTGAGTTCTGTGGGAAATTTTGGTGTATATAATATATCCATTTGTAGATTTTGGTGTATTATGATGTTGAATTGTTTCATATACAAAAATTGAGAACTTAACATTTGTTGCGTAAATAGACACAAATCTGTTTATCCCTTTTGGAAAAGTAATGAACTTTTCTCGGAATAATCCTATGACTGTCAGCAATTTCTGAGATTTTTTCCTTTTGATTAATTGAGAAAGCTTCTAGTTTAGTATGGTGGGATGATGATGAAGAAGAAGAGGATTAGCTTCATATAGGGTCTTTATATGTATTACATATGTGTAGAGAAAGTGTTTTTCTTAACTGCTCTTGGAAACGTTTCTTTTTTGCAGCTTGCTGGTAATGCTCAACCTTCATGGGGTAGTTCATACACTGGTCAAAACTACGCAGGTCTTTGTAGAGCTTTCGGGTAGGTTTCGTTTGTTTCTTTTGATGCAAATACCGCTTTAGAATGACTCTGTAGATGTCTTTTTGACTATGTGTCGTTTTCTTTTATAGGTCGAAACCTGTTCTGAATTGGGAACAATGAGAAGGCCAGAAGGGAAAACGACCCCAATGGGGAGATTACCGATTTTAGAAATCAAAAGAAGTTCTTAAAGCGGGCCCGTGTTGGTACTGGTTTGGGCAGTACTAACACCAGCAATGCCATTAGAGACGAGAGAGAGGTAAGATGACTTTGTCCACATTTTGTTTCCTTAATGGGTTAAGAGCAGATCAGCTTATGCTTGTGCCTGGTGATCCTTGTCTCAATATTCTTTTAGCATTCAAAAGCTACTGAGACTGCAGTTGTTAGAGCTCATTTCAGTCGATCTTTCCGAGCTCTTGATGTGGGAACATCGAAACGCTTGTTCTCTACAATCTCAGGGGATATAAAGACAACACAAGAGGAACCAAAAACCAAAAGCTTTCGCCCTTTATCTCCTCACCTTCCTGTTTACCAGCCTCAGATGAACTCCATGTTGTCGATTTTCAACAGAATTTCAGGGGTTTACCTGACCGGAGTCACTTTTGCCGGCTACCTTCTCTACCTGAAAATGGGTATGATTTGCCTCACCTACCCGAGTTTCTACCAAGTCCTTTACCATGTACAGCAGCAACTTCCGGTCATCACCTCGGTTACTGCATTAGCCGCGCTTTACCATACTATTAAGAGTACTCACTCACTCGTGACCCATCTATGAAGCCGCCAAAGTCTCAAGACCATTATGCTATTTGGTGCTATCTTAATAGCCGCGCTTTACCATACTATTAAGATTTAACACTTGTTTTATTTTTGGATTTTAGGCTTTTTAAGGCTATGTTTGTTTGCTTGCTTTTCTTTGTTCTCAGACCTTTTTGGAGGGGTTGAAATGATGTAATAAATGTTTACCAATGTTCAGTTGCTACAGTCATCTCTATGGCTACAAGTTTTCTTCATGAAATTTGTCTACTTCAAATCTACGAATTGGTGACCATGAGACGGCATACATTTTATTATAGTTATTTTGCATTTTTGTGCTATATCTAATAAATAAACCATGACGTAAATGTCCGATTTTGGTTCTTAATGTTCCGGCTAATTCTACTCATGCTCTTAGTTTAAAAAGATTTCGGTTAAAATATTGTGTATATTTACAGTGCTGATGTTTAAACATTTTAATGTTAAAATATGAAGAACTTATTTCTGAATTTCATTTTTTTAATTATTATTTTTTTTATTGCTATATTATATTATTATAATATAATAAGACCTTATATCCGGTCTACTACGAATTTCATATTTCATATCCTTACGGCAAAAGGAAGACCTTTCCAAATATCTCCAAATCCGATGTGACTTAGGAGCTCTTACCTCTATAACTCCGAGGAATCCTACTCCAACTCTGAACACACAATCTCCTCTCCTATATAAAACAACCCCTCACAAACAATTTGGCAAACACAATCTCCTATTTTTTACGCTCGAGTCCTCTGGTTCTTCTTTAGCAGATCGTATTCCCTGCCTTCTTGCAATCTAAGCTATGTCGGACGTTAATGGTAAAAACCCTATGCCCAACGATAAGGACCAAAGCCCTATGTCGAACGATAGGGACCAAAACCCTATGCCGAACGATAAGGACCAAAACTCTATATACGCTGCTTTCCACAACCTTAGTCTCTATGCCAACTATAATAACTATAGAGAAGGAGGGTCCAGCAACATCAACTGCAACAACAACAACCCTAATCTCAACGTTAATTATAACGTTGGTTATATCTCCGCCGCTAACTTCACCGTTCCTCCGCTCACTGCGCCGTGGATGAGCCCAACAGGTGCTTCTTCCTTCAGAAACTCCCGCCAACCCTTCTCTTCTCCTCTGAGTTTTCTGAGACACGGCATCGACATTAATGATGATAACATACTATCAATGATGACGTGTAAAGAAAGTTACCATGAATTCAAAACGTTCGTAAAAAAATTGGATACCTTTCCAACGGCTAAGAATGAGAGGTATTTGTTAAGCATCGAATTAGCGTTGACCAAAAACAACTTCACGTTCCTCAACTTGGCTACGACCCAAAATGGCTCAAAAGCTTTAGAAATCCTCCTTAGACGTAGCCCTAGCTTAGACCAGATCATATTTTGCTCCGTCTGCCTAAACTTCAGGCAGCTCATGGAAGACAAGTACGGTGTTAGCTTGATCAACCCCACTATTCGAGCCGTCGATAAACCCCGGAAGGAGATGCTCTACGAGCTCACGTACAAGAACACTCTGGATCTTGCGAAGCTAGAAATCGGGTGCATTGCCCTAAGCAAGGTTTTTGAAGAGATAAGAGGCAAATATAGAGACATGATCTTTGCCCGTGTCGCGGAGAATGCGGAATGGTTATCTTTTGACCCCTATGGAACATACGTTGTGCAGAACTTTCTGAGACTTCAGAACCCGGATGCAACAAAAGCAATCGCCGAGAGACTTCGTGGAAATTTCTTCAGTTTAGCGATGAGGAAAGAGGGAAGCTGGGTGGTGGAGAAGTGTCTGAACTCAGATTTTGGGAGACTGCAAGTGTTGGAGGAGTTTAGAGGAAATGGCAAAGAGTGGGTAAGAATGGCGAAAGATAAGCATGGCAACTATGTGGTACAGTGTGCGTTGAGAGTGATGAAAGATAAAGGAATGATACCATTGTTGAGAGAGTTTTTGAAGAAGCTAAGGCCTCACTTTGGGGATATGACGATTGGGTATGGGAATAAGACACTGCAAATGATTCGAAATAACTTTGGGGAATGGATAGATCAGTCACCAGACGATCTGAGGCATTTTTGAATTGAGTGAGTTTGTTATTTTTAGGGTTTTTTTCTGTCTAGTCGATCGTAGTGGTGTTACGGATTTTTGTTTTTCATTGGCTTTTTTTTTCTTTTTCTTTGTGTATGTGTTTATTAACATTGGAAGAACAATTCCGAGTTGGATTGAATATGCATTCTACGTATAATGTTGGGTCAATATTATGGGCCAGGGTTCTTCATTTGTGAAAACAAAACTTTGGGCCGACTTTTCAATCAGTCATTATCCAACCTGAAACTTTGGCATCACATCATTTTTTCGATATTATTATTTAATAACCTGAAACATGTGTGGGTTTAGAATATTTACATATATAAGAATACATTAAAAGTAATATTTTTAGAATATATATTTATATAGATAATCATGAAATAGTTTATTATTACGGAAAATAATTCTAAAATATTTTATAGACTAAAACCAAAAAAATAAGGAAAAAATAGGTAAAACATAATGAAAGTTTAAAAAATTAGGAGAGGAAGAACCTTATTATGTTCCTCCCTTTTTAACTGGTTTTGAAAACCTTATTATGTTGGGCCAAACTTATGGGAAAGGGTATTCTGAGTTTTGGGGGTAGATTAGTTTTTTTGCTTGTTCATTGATTTCTTCTTAAATCAAAACAAAAATTTGGGACCCACTCCCCTAGAAAAAATCCGAATTAGAACCAATGTGATTGGCATCCATTGATGATGTAAAGACAAGAAACAAAAATTGATAAGACAGATTTGGGAGCAAGAGGAAGGAGGATATCAATTTGAATCCCAATGACAAAGACAAGATAGCTTTTACATGGACACATGTTTCTGTAATGAGACATGATATTAATTTGGCAACAAACTTAGACTATGGATGATGATGACAATGAAATGATTGTCGCTTAGTAAAATAAAATTGAATGATAATATAGTACAAGAATGGGCTCATGTGGATTATTAGTTAGTTAGTGTGAGATGGAGTCTCTTTTAACATCCAATGCTTTCTCACCTAACTAACACCTTTTTTTCCCACAACACATGTCCATATTGTATTTAATTTGAATTTTTTGACCATTTTAAACTATGCAACGAACTTTATACAAATCGATTTTAGTTTTTGCCAGTCCAAATGAAATCAAATGGATAACTACTTTCTCAAAGTTTTGTTTCAACGTGAGTGAATTAAAGATACATAACTATCAACTTATTTATAATTGGATAACAATCTTTATTACACAACTTATTGGGTTCACAAGAGACAGGAGACTAAAAGGTCCAAAAGCATACTTTAAAAGTTAAAAAAAAAAAAACAGAACTCTCAAAGAAGTTACCAAAAATAAAGATATAAAAACATCAAAAGTGCTTCGATTTATTCATCAGAAATCCAGATTCCAATTTGATCTAAAACAACAACTTTTCCTTAACTCATCATAAAGTATTTATAAATGGATAATAATAAATCTTTATCATAACATTTACCACAATCTCAATCTCACACTCACACTGAATCTAAACTTTGTGAAACTTTTGGTGCAGCCATGTTAACAGGCACTTTCCCATCCTGTCCGGTTCTGCCATCCTGTCCGGTTCTGAGATCGGTCATACCACTAACCGGTTGACCCATTCCCTGGTACTGCGGCTGCGGAGGTTGTGGTTGCACTATCATGCCTTCCCCAGCCATCGTATAGTACACAGGTTGCCCCATCTGTGAATACGATTCCTGTAAACCCATTGGAGGACCAACACTAGTCATAACTTGTGGACCACCTGAATACGGTGGCTGTGGCTGAACCACGTTGTAACCTGGCTGGTTCTGCTGCTCCATGTATGCATCAAGATGATGAATTCGCTGAACATTTGGGTAATAGCCTTGGTTTCCTTGTGTGGTCGGTGGTCTCATGACGCTGTGGTATAATGTCCCTGGAGATGGAGATTGAGCTGGTTTCATGTATACTTGTTGCTCCGGTAGATTCGTTGACGTTGTTGTGTAGATGTTCCCTGGAATGTTGTTGTTGTTGTTTCCTTGCCAGTAGCCAATCGGAGGTCGTGGATTCGGATTTTGAGCGTATGTTGGAGGGAAGTATCGTCCCGTTTCCATGAGCCCGTCTTCACTTTTTCTTCTGTACATAGCCTCTTGTTGTTGTTGTTGTTGACGAAGCTGATTCTGATGTATAGCCTCTTGTTGTTGTATTTGTTGTTGTTGATGCAACTGATTCTGATGTAGCATTTGTTGTTGTTGTTGTTGCTCTTGATCTCTGATTTGAATCCTTTGGAATTTCTGGATTTGTCTTTGAATCTCCGTCGGATTTACGCCGTGATCTGGTTGTATCATCCGTTGATCTACGAACATCGGCGGTTCAAGCGCCACCGGTTCCGGTTGAGGCACTTTCATTGGCGATGGCGGAGTTTGTGCTACTTTCTCTGATCCGAATAAGAAATCAGCATTATTCGTCGGAGCTGTTACGGATTTCTCTGATTCAGGTCGGCTAGGGATTGGATTTAACGTATCCCCATCCGATTTAGTCGAGACTTCGGAGCCAAATCCGCCGGAAATGGAAGAAGACGGGAAGAGGAACAAACGCATCCTAGCTGGCTTAGAGGACATACGAAGCAACCGATCGTACTCGTGCATCATATGCTCGAGATCGTCATCGTTAGTCACTGAAATCAACGCATCGAGATCTTCACCTGGAAGCTGATACTTGAACGAGATTTCTCCGCCGCCATCACCGACGTTGCCGCCACAGACGGCTGAGATCTTCGATACCAAATCGGGAAATCTGACGCCGCGATCGACGGACATGATTTTGGTATCGCCATTTACATAGGTAAGCTGGTTATCGTGTGGACGCGGCTGGATCTTCCCGCCATAGCTGCACATGAACTTCACCTTGTAGCTCTGTTGCTGCTGGTCTTCCCATGGCGGCGGGTTTTCAAACTCGACGTCGCGAGATCTTGGCGACGATTCAGCTGAATCTGGATACGATTTGTACGAGAATTTGTCCATTTCGCGATATATTCCTCTCTTTTTTCTGCTTAATCCACAAAATGAAAGCTTGAATTGGTCGTTGAGTAGAAACTTGGAAGAAATGCAGAAGACTAGTATGTATGTAGGTGGTGGTTTTGGAATGCTAACGTGACAGGATAGCGTTCGTGGTTTTGGCATGAAGTCATTCGTTTACACGTGGCAATTAAGTGATAGTGATAAAATTGAGGTGACGGGGCTGTGTCAATAGCTAAAAGTCATGGATTAGATGGACTTTTGCGGCAGTTTGGTGGGGGCCAGTTAGTGTTAAATTGCGTATTTTGATTACATTGATCTGCTAGAGAAGGCCATAATTTTGTGAGTCTGACTATTAATTAATTAATCACCATTTAATTCATAACTAATTAGTCAAAAGGCGTTGCTCTTTCTTCCTTGATAATGTCTGAATAAATCTAATATTTTTTCTGAAAGTCACCAAATATAGGAGAACTCACGTGATCCTATTAATTTTTCATATTATAATCTGAAATTACATAATCCCAAAACAAACACAATCCCGATCTTTCTCTTTTTAGCTTATCCGATTCAAAAGAAGAAAAAAGACGGATAAATTAATGAAACAACTAAATGCAACATAGATTATTGTTCTAACTAAGAGAACAAGATCCAATCGAGTTCTTGTAAAAGAACACATGGCCTTGTTCACATAAATTATTGAGCTGAAACAATAATACTACTTTGAATCTAAGCAAAGTACCAAATCGTTCAAAGTACAATTGTCTGCATGCAGCAGCTGAAGTCTCTGCAGGACAATAAGGGCATTTGAATCTGCGGAAGGGCAGTTCTTGCTGAGTCTCGTGGTCGATTGCTTGGAAATAACATGACGACAAGGCATCATCATTGGCGGGTTATCTTCACTGCTCTGATCATCTCAGTGCAGGCTCAATGTTTCTGAGTTTCATCGACTCGGTTAATTGGTAGATTTCTAATGACTGAGATCTCAACTTGGGTTCTTCCTCTTCTCCAGTCTCCTTGATCAAACAATCACCAACTTCAAACAAGCCTTGTCGGTAAAAATGGTGGATAAGTATCTTATTCACTAAGCGGATATCGAAATCACTGCTTCTGCAAGCTCGAGATATATGAGGTTGATAAGAACTCCTAAGAATCTTCCCAGACTTCCCAAGACACAATATGGTTTCCTTTTGTGATCTTTGAAGCCGAATAATCGGTAAAAGAGCATCAAGCTTACGCCTCAACTCGGTAAGAACCGATTCGGGTTCTACTCCATCGTTAACTAATAGGATTCGGGTCAATGTCTCTTCGATTCCATCACGAAGTAGATCGATAACATCTTGAGAAACTGAGTGATACAGCTTTTGTTTCTTAGGAACTCGATCAAATGAATCTTTCACAGTAGCAACCAGTTCCATTTTCAAAGTGTACCACTATCAACGATTCCACTAAAAGCATCAACAACTGCAACACAGGAAATTACTTGATCAAAACTTTAAACATCTAAATTGGTTATTACAAAGAAAATACCAAATAGGATTCCATTTCTCATATAAATTTTGCATTTTTATTATACTCGAGAAGATCCTGCCATTCTCGATTCATCGAATTTGCCCTAAACCCAGAATAGAAAAACAAAAGCAATGATTCACCAATCACTGAACAATCGCTTATATATGATTCTACACTAAAATTGCAAAACTTGCACCAATCATCAAAAAGCAATAATCTTGAACTAAATTTTTTTGCAAAAGTATGACTCTTTTTAAGTCCAAAATGATATTTTGTTCAATCGAAAACCCAGAAAATAAGAAATGAAATTGGTAGTAAAATAGAAGAAATGGAAAGATGTGGCGTACCGGAAATTTCGATATCGCCTTCAGAAACGAAAAGCCATTGAAAGAGGAACGAAACGAAATCATGAAATTCAAGGGAGAGATGATTGGCATGACGTTTTCAAAGACATTCCCAGCCGAATCAATGCGAATCAAAATTTGTTAAGATAGGTTTCGGGAAACATGGAACCACTTTTTCATTTTCAGCCTCAAAATATTTTTCATTTTCAGCCTCAACCATTATCTAGCTAGGTCAATCAAAATATCTGTTTGTTTCTCAACATTTTCCAAATTCTTCTACTTTTAAAAATCTGTATCAGTTATTTCCCAAAAAAAAATTACTATAAATTACAGTATCTTAACGTATAACAGTTACTTATATTTTTATTGTCAAGCTAACAGTTATTTTAATTTTTTAATGTATCTATGATGAATAATTTAAGTTTTACTAACGAGATGATATTTCTTCAACAAACAAAAAAAAAAAACTTTTGTGAGGCCAATGGTCGAAAAGAAAGAAAGAAAACATATTAATAATTATTTAAGTTTAAGGTAATGGAGTTAAGTTGACTGATCAATTCAGTTACGTTGACCTTCCCTGGTGGAATTCCCCAAGTTCCTCTAATAATAAATATATATATATATATATATATATATTATTAAGTAATGAGTCTTAATATATAGTTTAATTGATGCATCTGACTTGATGCAAGTTTGAAATATAATGTTTCTTGATTGGTCCCATCTTGAACTCACATTTTGGAGGATTAAGACAATTTTCAACCTTTATATATACTTTCAGGTGGCTAACATTTTTTAAATCTGGACTCTCCTGCTGGTTCTGGATATTCTTATGCAAGAACTCTGTCTGCTTTTGAGACAAGTGACACCAAATTGATCAATTCCTTAGGAGTGTTAAAGTGTTTTCTTTTCTTTTTTTTACTTGTTTGCAGTTTTTGATGAATTTTCTTTTCTAAAATGACTTTTATTCTGATTACTTGCAGTGGATTACCCGAAGTTTATATCGAATCCATTTTACGTTGGTGGAGATTCATATTCCGGGAAAATTGTTCCAGCAGTTGTGCAACAGATTTCACATAGTACTCTTTTAAATTACCACTCATGCTTCTTGTATTTTCGCAGTTTCGGTATCTTTTACTTCAAAGCTTTTAAGCACATTCTATACAAATATGAAATCAGGAAATGAGAAAGGCCTCACACCACTCATAAATCTTCAGGTATTAATATTTAGTCTATTCCCCTCAACTTTCTGAATTCCGATAATTCGGATGAGACTAATAAGTAGCTTAAACGTAAGCACGGATATGTTCTTGGAAACCCTATGCAGACACAAACCTTGACTCTAACCATAAAGTTCCATTTGCTCATCGGATGGGACTTATTTCAGATGAGCTCTTTAAGGTACTCTTTATCTCCATCATCATCATCATCATATATATATGATTGTTGAGACATTTGGTTACAATCTTTTTCCATTACTTTTTGCAGTAACTTGAAAGAAGTTGTAAAGGAAAATTCTTCAACGTAGACCAGAGTAATGCAAAATGTTCAAATCATCTTCTAAATTATGATCATGTAATGAACTCATACCACTCAATTACTTGAGTATCTAGCTGATTCCATTGCATTTTCTCCGACTAACTTGTCTTTTTTGTTTTTGAGTTTATAGTGTATCTCAGAGATATACACAGAGAATATTTTGTTACGAAACTGCAAAGCAGATTTATTCATGCCAGGTATACCACAAACCTTACCAAACATCAGAACCAATAGAAGAAGAGAAATGAAGGAGTTTTCAGGAAATGATTCATCATCATTGCCACCTCCTAGCTGCTTTGTAACAATTCTCTTTTACTTGTTCATTATTTTCTATATTTTAAGGGTTTCAAAATTTCTGTCTGCCTTTTGGGCAAACGATGAAAATGTACGCAGAGCTCTAGGCGTGAAGAAGGTGCCTTTGGAATCGATGCAACACCAAACACATACCATATACATTTGATATTGACTATGCCTTTCTGTATCACGTGAACACTAGTCTTAAAGGCTTCCGCTCTCTCATCTACAGGCATGATTAATATTTTCGATATGTCATTGTTTGATTTTAGTAAGTATTTCTCTTCTTTAAGATGGTAAGATGAATATTTTTCATTGATTGATTCTAATATTATATTCAAAAATATTCAGTAGACAAACTCAATATTTGGAAGTTTTGGATCAGTGGTGATCATGATATGAGGGTACCTTTCTCTGTTGATCAAAGCTCTCAACGGCAGCATTGTTGATGAGTGGAGACCTTGGAGTAGCATTCAAGTTGCTGGGTAAACAAAAAAAACCATTGTTTCTAACTCTACTCTCATCAATCTCTTTATCTTTAAAGCAACTCTGTTTTTATTCATGTTTGTAGATATACAAGGACATACACGAACAAGATGACATTTTCAACCAACAAGGTAATGATTTCTAAACCCTTTATGTTTCTTTCTTTCCTCAAAGTTTATGCAGAAAAAAAAAAAGTGGTATAGAGTTTTTCTTGAATGGTTTGCAGGGAGGACACACGGCGGAGCATAGTCCAGTCCAAATCAATGTTTACTTATTTTCAGAAGATGGATTGATGGAGAACCTCTCTGAAATTCTCACTCACTTATCTATCTCTTTGTTGTTTGTTCTAATTATTCTGTAATCAGACGTGTCTCTACCCATATTTTTGGAGATGTCCTTTCCTCACTTCCATAAATCATCATCAAACCCTCTGATGCCTAAATCTTCTATAACTTTGTGTTGTTGCACTCTAAACAGAGAAGCTCTGTTCTATAGCAAGTCACAGACCCTGTTCCAAAGCAGATTGTCTTTTATTATTTCTCAGTGGTGAAAAACAAAATCACAATGTTTAGATCTCTTTTGAAAGAGAAAAAAAGAATGATGCAGGACTCTGGAGTCTGCTCGTTATTCGAGTTCAGAAAAGTGAAAGGTCTCCAGCATCTACTGATCTCTTCACAAGTTTAGCCCATGATTCATTTGTTTCGTGGATGATCTTCAAAGCATACTCCTGTGAAATACCAAACCAGAAGTGTATAGCTCTTCTCAATTTCAGTTCCAAACATGAAGCAGCACCACGAGATTTTATTTAAAAAGAGCTTACTTTGTTTGCTGGTTTGTCTCCAAGACCAAATCTGTTAGCAGGCTTTCCATCTGGGATCTTGTAGTCTCTGAACCAGTCTCTAATAGCTGTTAGTGTACCCTGATCACCAGATTCTGTGTTAAAATCAAGATTCATATAACGTATGGGGATTTGGCTTCTACTATATTAGCTCGTACCGGGAAATGTTTCTCAACATCATCAACATCATTCACAAGATGAGCTTTTGGGTCATCCAAAGAAATGGCAACAATCTTCCAGTCTAGCTCTCCTTCATCAATCATAGCTAAAGCAGCTAAAGGCTTGATTTTTAGAACCTCACCTATCTTCCTTTGTGTTTCACCAATCTCAACAACATCAACTGCAAATCCGAACCAAGATTAAGCTTATTTTTGTTCCAAACTAAAATCATATTCCTTAAGATAAAAAGAGTACCACAGATTCACCTGGATCATTATCCCCAAAAGCTCCTTCAACTTCAGAATTTGCCTGAGATGGATCTTCCCATGTCTGTGGAAGCAACCCATAGTTCCAGTTTATGTTGTACCTGGATAAAATCCAGTCCATAAGTCATTGATTCCACAGTCTATAACAAATCGTAACTCCAAAAATGGGCTCACTTGTCATCAATGGATGATAAAGCCTCTAAACATTAGCTCTAAATAAAGCAAAACTCAAAAAAAAAAAGGAAGGAGAAAGCTATTTACTTACGGATAATATCTGAGCTTTCCCTTCTTAGTGTCTTGCTTAATAGGAGTGAAATCTTCATCAGTAGCAACCTCCATTTTTGCTTTTGACTCTTTAGGTATTTCAACTATAAAGTTGAAAACTCCATCTCCTAAGGTCAATGGTATGTCATGCCATGGAGAAACCTATACACAAATGCATATAATCCTTATACAGTATTTAACAAAAACACAGAACAGAGTGATCACCAAAAAGAATTTCAATTAACATTCAAATGAAGATCTTTAGAAACATCGATGCAATTCCAGAGAAAAATTCTTCATTACATAGGCAAACCTAACCACAAGAACATTCCAAATAACAATGTGATACACGCCCAAACCTCAGAATTTAGGTAAATAGACAATCCATTTCCTCAACCAAGCTTGAAAAACAGAACAGAGTGATGAACCAAAAGCATTTCAAAGCAAAATGCAGATATTTAGAAAATTGATTGCAGTCTCAGAGAAGATTTCTTCTTTATAATCCGTAACCAATTTAACCACAGAGTATTCCAAAACAACAATGCGGAAAAGACCCAAAACTAACATATTTAGTAAAAAGAGGATCTGTTTCTTCAGTACTTTCCCAGAAACCAAGCTTTAATGTTGAACACAGAGAGTAACAAAATGGAGAAGTCAGAAACAAGACAAGAAAAGGTACCTTCTTTCCGGAACCATCGAGGAAGAAAACCCGATAATCTAAGGTTTCAGGTTGACCTTCTTCATTAACCTTAACCTGAGGATTGTATATGGCACTGCACGAGAAGGGTCTCTTGGATTTCAACACCAAAGCTCTTCTGTTGAAGCAGAGAGCACCAAATCCGCCGCAGGATTTCTTCGCCGTCAGAACGAAAGCTCTTTTGGCTAGGAAACACGAGGTGGTTTGGGTTGCAGCCGCCGCAGCAGTAATCACTCTTGTGGCTGCCATTATTATGGAAAGATTGAAAATGGTGGCCTTTCGTTTCACTCGTTAGCTCCTTTTTATTCTTCTCACAGACAAAAATAAAATAAAAACAAAGATTGATTTATGTTAATACAAAAAAACGCCGAAGCATATATAGATCACGTGGGTTCTGTAATGGAGAGTAGGTATTACTAACTTTACATTGTGACATAATTTTAAAGTATGGAGCATTTACTGTCAGTCTTAGACCATTGTCAGTCTTACACACTGAAGGTCTCCGGTTTGAACCCGGGCGAAGCCATTTAATTTTCGATTTTTTATTTTTCATATGTTTTTCTTAAACACGTCGTCGTAACGCTCTTTGATTGGTCGTTTTTGAGTAAGCTATTGATATTCTCTGTTTTGGGATCCCAAGGCAAAGAAAAAAGGTTCCTTTTAAGACCCTCTCAAATGTTTCTAAAGATTGTGTTGAATCATTGACATCCATAGATAAGTACGTTGACAAGGTCACAGAGTACACAAACTGATGAGGAATATACAAAGTTGAAGAAGCAGAGGGCGACATAGGCATGATGAGTACATATGATCAAATGATTTAGGATGATCTTTATTATTGTCTCTCTGACTATTTTCAGTTTCATTTTCTGATGAATTCGACACCTTTCTGTATACTTCCGGACAATTCTTCTTTTGCTTTCTCCAGACCAATCCTGTAGAAAGCCAAAGGCTTACAGTTATAAAGTTTGAAGAAAAGTTTGATGATGAGACAAATATTTTGAAGAGAGTTTCAGACCTTTCGTATTCGTTTAAGGGTCCAAGCTGATACACTTCCTCTGCTCCTCTACGGCCAAGACGCACTTTGGTTGCAAAGAAAGCTAATTCTGTGACCTGTGATGAATTTCCATTACAAATCAAAAGCGTTAAAGAATGAAAGAGTAAAGATTTTCATTAAAAGACGCAAAAAAACTGAAGTAATTTCTAGATTCACCTGTGAAGCAACGAAAGAGCACTCTACTACATTCGCATCACCTCTTAACCCGCGTAGGCAAGCATCTGCAAACTTGGCTGCAGCATATGCCTGTAATAGTGTACATTCACATGGTGATTCAAGACACTGTTCCAGAGAAAACCAAGTGTTATGATGATTTTTTAAAGTGATTTGGTTTGGTTTTACCATTGAAAGTGTTGCAGATCCAGCTCCAGCTTTTGCCTCCACAACTTCAGTTCCACCATTTTGAATCCGGTTTGTGAGGTACTCAATTTCTGAAGCTGTGAAGCTGCTAGGAGGTTTAACCTGAAGATAAAAATCAATGCAAGACCAATCAATTAGCAGAGCAGCTGATGTAATGGAATGACCTATTATTTTCCATTTATATGAAACCTGTGACAATAGTGGCAATATTGTGACTCCGGCGTGTCCCCCAACCACCGGTACATCGACTTCTCTTGGATCAAGGCCAAGAACTTCTGCCTGCACAAGATTGGAAAAATATCAAATCTTGGTACTTGAAAAAGTCAACAAAACCAAAAGAAGTGAAGAATCCTAAGACATTATTTACCACAAATGTGTTGGCACGAGCCACGTCGAGTGTAGTAACTCCAAGGAGCTTCTTAGGATCATAAGTTCCAGCTTTCTTGAAAACCTCAGCGGCAATGGCGACAGTAGAGTTCACAGGGTTGCTGATCAAGTTGACAATAGCATTAGGACAGCATTTGGCTACACCTTCACATAGGGTCTTAACAATCCCAGCATTGATTTTAAACAGATCATCACGGGTCATCCCTGGTTTCCTCGGTACACCGGCTGGTATGATCACAAGATCCATACCCGTTAGCGCGTCCTCAAGCTGCTTCGGTCCCAAGAATCCACGGACCTAGAAGTGATCTCAAATCAGTCAAGAGTGGTCAATACATATTTATTTGCAAGAAAAAAAATGTAAATTTATGACAAGTTTCAATGTTGAGAGGTTCTTACAACAGCTCCAGTGTCCATATGGCTGACGTCAGCTGTCACGCCTGGAGCATTGACAACATCGTAGAGATGAAGTAAAGAGACAAGAGGGTTCATCTTCATCAGCAAAGCTAAAGGTTGTCCAATTCCACCTGCAGCTCCAAGAATTGCTACTTTGAATCCTGGATTCCCACCTTTTGCTCTGCAGTTTTCTCGTCCCATTACTGAATTCTTCGCCTCCATCTAATAATCGATCAATCACGAAGAAGAAACAAATTTCACTTTTAGTCCTATAAGGCCTCGATGGTGGAAAACAGATTGGTTTATCTAATCGCGTCAGAAATCTTTAGTTACTAGAAACGGAAGTTCACTGATAGAAATGAATGTCAAGTTCGTGATGGACTAAAGTAAAAAAACTAAGAACGATGACGAAGGTTAAGACAAGATTATTTTTTGTTTGAGAGTGAATCCAAACTATTACTTCTGGTTTTAGAACAACCAACGATTGAAGAATCAAAGAAGATAACTTGAATTAGAAGCAAATATAAACAGAACCTGAGGAGTAAAAGAAGGTTGAAGATGAGCTGAGATCCTAGCAATCCTTTGGTTGGCACTTCCACAAAACTCCATTCTTGTGTTCCTCTGTTTGCTCGTGTTAGAAAGATGTTATAAGAGTTTTAATTTGTGTACAGAGAAGCGAGATGACTTAAAATATGGGAACTAGATTGAAAGAATATGACGTAAATATTTGTCTTCTTTTGTAAATTTTTATATGATTTTAATTATAATAATTTGTGTGGAAAGAAATGTTGTTCATTTTGTAGGAAGCTTTCCTTATCCCTTTATCTTCAAGTTGCTCTCTCCTCTCTTCACCGTGGTGGCTCTCAGAATTTCCGCAGAAAAAGGCTTTAGATGAAGCTAGAAATGGTAGATTTGGGTCCACAATTTGTATTGATGATTATAAAGAAGCCTATTAAAGGCCCATAATAGTGCTCATTAATTCGGGTTTTTTCAATTATTTTTATTTTTAATACAAACTAAAACAAAATACAAAGAGCAACAGACCGGTCAAGAAAAAAAAACAAATGTAACCAAAACGACCCATGAAAATGTACAAAGGATCCCCACATATTCTAAACACATTTTACAGCTTTTACACGATGCTTTACACTGTTTGTACTGAGAAGGTGACACTTGACCAAAAATAATTTCAGTTTCGATCAATGGAGCCACCACCAAGTAAATACATTATTAGTCCACCGCCGTGAACTCTCTCCTCCGGAACCATAAATTCAAAGATGTTTGTTTCTCCTTCATGTGAATTACTAGGAGATTTCAATTTCATTGGTGAAGGTACAAGAACCTGCATTGGTATCATCATCTTCTGCCTTTTCTCAAACTGTATTAGATCAACAGAAACAGTACATTCAGAAACGGCGCTGACTCCAGATTGAGAATGATCAGAAGCAGAGCCAACAACAAGGCCACTGAAGAGTCCCGGTCCAATCAAACCACTCTTGCTTCCATCTTCTTTCTCCCGAGACATAATAGTGTTATGCTCAGTGCATAAACCGCTCTTTCCTCTAGCGAATTTCTCACATTTCTCATCTTCCCAAGAACATCGTTTCCCACCACCATGAGCTTTACAGAAATCAGTAATACCTTGAGCACTCTTCTCACAATCAACAATCTTGCAACATTTCCCACCACCATGCTTAACACAACAATCAGTGCGACTACGCGCACTCTTTGTACACCCTACCACAGCACATCTTTTCCCACCACCATGAGCAACACAGAAGTTAGTCCCATCATGTACGCTTTTCGAGCAAATCCCACCTCCATCAGCGAGACAACGTTTCCCACCACCGTGTGCTTTACACAAAGGAGTACTTCCTTCTGCTCCTTTGCTACATCCCGAAAATATGCAGAATTTTCCTCCTCCATGAGCTTTGCAGTAGTTAGTAATTCCTTGAGCTCCTTTCTCACAACCTGAAAGAAACTGACAACGTTTTCCACCACCATGGGATATACAAAGACCAGATTGTCCTTCAGCACTTCGTGTACAGCTTTCGACATCTTTTGCCACCACCATGTTTAATGCGGAGGATGTGTAAGGTGATAGCTCTAGGCTCACTTGTGAATGTATGCTGGTTCCAAAATGATTAAGTTGTTGCATCTGTGAAGGGTTTCTAACATTTGGATCTAAGAGAAGTGATAGCCACCTGATCTCTTTGCAGAAGTAGAACTTTCATCAACAACAGGAATCACACGTTGTCTACCATTATAGAGAGCAACTCGGGCGTAGTATTCTCTGTATATGTTGAAAATGAACCATAAAGTCCACTGAAAGTGTCTATGCTTACAGTAGGAAGACCAAGTTGCAGAACTGAATCACCGAGTTCTTGAGTGATTCCAGAAGCAGAATCTTTGTTCTTGTAATTAACCCCAACACCAAATGAATATGAAGCTGAATCAGCAAGGACCAACCGGCAGCCATCATCAGTGCAATTAGAAACATCAGAACAAAATTGGTTTTGAGATCTCTCAAGGCACTTCAGGCTAAGAGCGGAGTCACCCATACTTATACCGGTGGAACTAGAGAGATGAACAACACCGTCGTTCAAATTCATATGAAGATATATGAAAAGGATACAGATGAAATAGAAACTCAAAAAATCTACTACTTCGCAAATGACACTTGTTGCTATAAACATATATTGGAGCAACTTGAGAGATGAACAACTTCCACCACTCAGAAAGCCCGATGTATCTGCCCTGTTCATCTTCAAGAATGAGAATGCAGAGGCTATTTTCTGGCGTAATACTGTCAACTGAAATAATATATTTGTTGGAGATTATCAGGTTCAGCAGAACAGCAATGATCTTTTGTTGGAGAATTGTCCATGGGACCTGAATTGAAATCCAAAAAGCATACAATTTGAGAGTTGTTGAGAACATTGTATTTATGAAAGCAATTTAACAGGCTTCAAATTTCTGAATGTGGCATAAGATTAACTGAAAAAGAACAATCAAGGTAACTATATTCATAAAGATAAGCATTTGAAGTTAGGAGAACGATATTGGAAGCTAAGACTAAGTACTCTGCCTGAGACAGGGACCAAGTACCAACCAAATGACCATATAATCACACTATAACAGATTTGGGCAATGGTATTCAATGATATCATCACAAACTCCAAAGTTAACTTTATTTGTTATACAGTAGTTCATTAGAATCATGATTGAAGATCCAAACACAAGATCCCAAAATCAGAGAAAATATTTGTTTTCAGAGGTTTGACTTGGAAGATTGATTATTGAAAGCAGGAAAAAACGCAAGAAAGGATTAACTCACCCTAGTATCAGCAAGTTTTTGAACAAAAAAATAAACCTAAAGAACTTTGGAGAAGAAGAAGAAGATCTAAAAAAGACTCATCATGTAATTTTATTTCTCTGCAAACTTCACATAACAAAGATTTTCAATAGAAGAAACCGAAGAGAAAACAAAGTCTAAAGATAACATAAAGTATCAGGCAAAGAACCTAAACTGAGAATGGAACGGTTCAAGAACAAGTGGTGGACATAATTCAAATCAGAAGGCTTAATTGCAAAAAACAATCATGCATTATAATTCATGAACTCCGATCAAGCGAATGGATAAAAAAAAATCCAGAAGAAAATTAAACGTACAGTGAGTGAGAGCAGAAAGAATCAAGAAGATCTGAAACTGGGGCTCCAGATAGAATCCAGTGAGAAAACAAGAAGATTCAGAAACAGGTGTCCGAAAATGATAGGTAATTATTTTATAAATGTGGACGAGTCAGTTTTTTTCTTGGACACAAAGTACCTAAACTACCCTCGGTTTTTGTCCAGTTCTGATGGGGAGAGAAAAGCGCTTTCATTGAAAATCCCGGTTTGCCCTTGCTCTGATCGGGTAATTGACATTATACAATATAAATTTTTGTAATTGAAGCTGTCACAGAAGCCAAGTTGGGTCAATCACGAAATTTATATGGACTCTATTTAATAATCTATAGGTTGCAATTCTAAAATTTTGTAATAATAGATTAACTTGGGACAATAACTCTATTTAATTCTGGTAGCTTTGAAAATATTGACATCAGAGAGCTGTATAAAAGTCTAATACACGGGACATATTGTAATCAGCGTTTTCATTTGAATGTAAACACACAAAAAAAATCTTATTGACTTATGAATCCTCTCTACACGAGTATCTCCACCCTTATAGCAATAGCAATTAGGCTTCTTGCTCCAGAACTCCAACAAGACATTTCTCAAGTAAGATATCAAAATTAACCCAAGCATGGTATTTGTTAAACAACGACGTACCATCTCTCCCAACAGCTTTCATCAACATATCAACACCTCCAGGATGAAAATTCATATAAGGCGATATGTTGTACACGCGACCTTTCAAAACAGTCCACATCGAATCTCCTGATCGGTGCTTCTTTACTTCATCCATTGAAATACGTCTTGTGTTTGACTCTCCCTTCAGGCCTGCAAAACAAATTTAAAGTTTTCATGTAACACATCAAAATGTAGTATTTAGGAAAGGAAGACAAAGAAAGAGAGCTTTACTTACCAGCAAGATCGGGATGTGTTCGTGTGAGTTTCAACCAATCCATTTGGCTATAACCTTTTTCAAATGGAACTTTGGTACGAGTAATAGGAATTCTTGGAGTTTTGAAAGTATCAGATGATTCATTGGACTGCTTTTTTGAGGATGAAGAATCAATCACCGTGAAAGACAAAGAACCTATTGTCTTTTCCTTTGGAGGAAGAGACTTGTCTTTACACATAAGACCATTGCTGTGTTGATCTAATCCATCTTTAAGGGTAATACTTGCCACATCTGATGCAAGATCTTTGCCCTCAACAACATCTTCACTATCTGGTGCCACAACCTTCAAAATGGAACAAACCAAGAATCAAATCATAAAGACTAAAACTTTCATAAACTCTGAAAATTCCTGAAGAAATGAGTGGAAACTCACCTTTGCGAATGTGAAATCATCATCTTTAGTGGTATCCATCTTGAGCTAAAATTGAGCTTCGAGCAATAAGTTTTCAAACAATCTGCACCCAATTTGTATCATTGAGAAACGCACTATGGGGAAGAAGACGAAGATCTAAAGCAAAGACTCGTCATATATTTCGATTCTCTACAAACTTCACATAACAAAGACGCCGATTTAGGGATTATTAATCCAAATTCAATAGCCCCAGAGAAAGTAAAAATTCAATTCTGATTCATGAATCCATATCAAACAATCAATAACAACCGAGAAACTAAACAAGGGAAATCAGATGTACAGTGAATAAAAACAGTTGAATTGAACTAAAAGCAAAATTTAAGACCTGGTGGATCTGTCTGGCTCCAGACAGAGAATCGGAGGAAGAGAAAAAGAGCGAAGAACAGAGATCTATTGGCAAAAGGATTCTTGTGAGTTATGAGAATGGACGAGTCTTATTCTTCCCTGGAAGCTGGACTCAAATTACCAAACTCGAGTCGGTTCAGCTTGGGGTTGTTGGGGATGAGGAGAACCGGAATAATTTTGGTTCGGAACTTGTAATTTTTGGTTCGTGTTTATTCAAAATCGTAATTTGGTTATGTTCGATTATCTCGGTTCCTTTATTTGGGTTAAATTTAAAACTAATTCAGTTTACGTATGTGTGTGTGATGAGAATGAATGAAGTAGGCATAGATGATTTAGTAAGATATGTTTTACACTCGAGAGCAAAGTTAGTTGAAACATAACTCACTTTAAAATGTAAATTTTGGCTCAAGGTAACGATGTAAGGTAACAAATTACAATCCCATCACTAGTAACTAAATTGCCATCGAGAAGAGACCGCCCAAAAACAAGATCTGCTCCTCACACACTCTGCACTAAATCTGTACCAATCCCTCTCTCTCTGGTCATCAAGATCCTACGAGCCCTCTTAACCGAGCATACGACAGTATAATCACGAACAAGACTGCGCAAAATGCTCCTGTGATACTTACCACCTTCAACAACAATATATAAACACATCAATGAAACCAAGGTTGAAATGACCATCAAAATGTTACTGAAATGTGACTCGTACCCATTTGAACATGTATCCATGGCCGTCGTTCCATGTGTAGGGAATGTTCATGCCGAATATTCCGGCCACCATTGAGTACATTGATATACAGACGGTTCCAGAGCTTAACATAAGCTCTAACTGCACAGATTCTAGGTGACCCTTTTTAAATACACATCAAAATATGAAAAAAACACGAATTATCAATCTTGAGCTTTCTTCATATTCACTCACCTGAATCAGCTGATTTCTATGATTGTCTAGCTGCAAAAAAAAGAAAAAACCATGACTATGGTTTACATTAGATTACATTTTTAAAATTCAGGAAAAAAGGTTTTCATTCTGGTTACCTGTATATTAATGTAATCCTCTGTATCATCAATATACTCGCGTAACTGCATCATGTTCAGTTATACATAAAATATCACAAAGATTCATCACCAGAAGAAGAAAAAAGAAGCAAGAATATACAAATACAATACCGCAGTTAATTTATTCAAAGTGCTGTCGATTTGCATGAAGTATGCCTGTTAAACCAAAACAAATCAATGGTTGTTTAATGTTCATATGTAGATGAAAACAGATATAATGGTAGATATATGCAACAAACGACCTCGAGCAACATCTCAAGTTCTTCAATATCATTTTCTTCGTCACCACGAACCGTGGCTAAACTCAGTCTACTTGCTCTGGAAATCTTAGAACCTATTGTTGGGGACGTAGGATACCAAATGGGTTCATCAGAAACGCTAATGGATGAAGATACACCAACAAGCTTCCTTGAAAGGTAGAGATCAGCCATATCATCGTCATCATCCAACAATTGTTCTAGCTCATCCCTTACCTGCAAAAAGTGACAAGGGAGCTTAATTCTTCTCTAATCCACTCTCATATATTCATTAACTCGGTATATCCCAAAAGACTTATGTTCTAGTTTTTATGGTTCTTTTAACGAGTCTTTTTTCTTTGAAATATGTAGGACTTACTATGACACCTGCTCACCTTTTGGACCCGAGCTGTCAATCGGGTCATGGCACTCTTCAATTTACGAACTCTTTCCAAGTTTCTGCTACTTATCTACAAAATGAAATTGTACTCAATACACATTGTTTGATGTAGTTGGAGATAGATCAGTGATGAGTTAGCTACCTTGGAGGTTAGTTCATCCAAAGCAGGATGAGCAGAGGTCTCTAGTTCCGCTGTCCTTGCAGCTAGGAAGCTACAAATAGCTTCCAAAGCCACCTCCAGTGCCCGGAACTCAAAGGGGGACTCTAAATAGTATAACAAGCAACATACATTTCAAATACCAAAAGTCAAAAAAGAGTGACTGTTTTTGTTATGCATAGGCAACAAAAAGATGAAAGAATTTTCCACATTTTAATGCTTAAAATGACAAAATTTGATGGATACCATCTTCTTCACCCACATCACCATCTCCTTGACCACCGTGTGCCTCGTTTCCAACAGGCAAGCGTCTCTGAAACTCCTTCAGGACTGGAATAACATTTTCATCTGGCGAATCTCGAATCAAAACCTGAAAGCATTTTGAAATAACCAAATCATCGTTACTTCAAAAGGAGAGAAAATGTTCCAAATATCACATAAGTATATATATATATATATAATATGTTAGAAGATCATTGACCATAATGAAATCTCCTTCACAACAAACACACCCAATTCAGACAAGACCAAAAAAACCCAGCCGAGATTGTGAACTTATTAACAAAGTGTCCAAATTTTAGCTACAAGCCAGTAAGAAAGAACCATCTCTATCCAGAAGTAAACTGATTCTGACCTCTTCAGCAGTGATAATCGCCTTGATATGCTGCATCGGAACCAAAACAAACACGAATCAGTTAAAAAAGCTGCGAAACCCCCAAGAAAACAAAAACAGAGGAGAAAACCAAAAGTCCCAACCTCTAAGTTAAGAACAATGGCTCTCTCTCGACCCAAAATAGCAGAAGGGTAAAAAAGATTTGGGTCGAGGATCCGGAGATCACGAGCGTGGATCTGAACACGGTGCATAATCGCGTATTTGTCTACGTCAAGCACCATTTTTTGCCCCGTCGCGTCTATTGATATCCAACTCCGCGATGACTGAGGTGTTTTCCTCTTCACCGTAACAACCGCCGATGAATCCACTGGAACAAGTTCTCCGTCAGGTGACATCTTCGATTCTTCACTGCTTAAACTCGATGCCTAAAAATTCAACGCGATATAAGAGAAAACATAACTAATAAAAAGTACCCACTGGAAGAGAAGCAAGATCGCACCTTTTTAAACTAATATTCAAACAAAACCCAGTTGGACTAAGAAAAGTTGGCTTTCGTTGTATCTACTCCTTTTTCATTATAAAATTCCTCGAAAGTCGTCGTTCATTTTTTAAATTAGGTCATTCTTTTAATATCTGACGACAGACACTTTCGCTAAGGTTTCTCGATTTCTACTTTTATCAACGGCGGTAAAGATACCGATTGTGACGGAGATAGCGTCAACGGTTGACAAGGGACGGCGGCGAAGCACTCATCGTGAGTGAGAAGAAGAAGAAGAAGAAGAAGAAGAAGAGAGAAACGCTAAGAAATTTTCAAATTTTGTTAAAAGGGTAATTTAGTCAAATTTTTAATTTCGAACGCGATTTTTGGAAACCAACCACCCAATATGCGATTACCTATAATAAATATCAGAGCAATGGTGAGTAAATTTCGTAAGATATCAACTTGAAAATATAATCTAAGTTCAGATATCATAATATTCAATAAAATAAAATTTGAATTAATTTTTTTTTGGTTAATGCTTTTATTATCTCATACCATTATTTAATTATGTAATCTAATTTTGTAAGCAATTAAATTTATGTTTATAATTGGTGTTTTGATACATGTCAACCATCTAAATGTTGATGTGGTACTTTTTGGAGACAACTTTCATTTATATGATTACTCAGGTACATTACAGATAAAAAAGTGAATAATTACTGCATATAAAAAATATTTTATTTTTGTAAGAATTTAAATTTAATTCATATACAAAGTTATAGAAACAAGTGTTACAATAACATTTTCTAAGGCTATTATTTAATTTCCGGGAATTATTTTTTCAAAAAAAATTCCTAGCGTTGTTTTCTATATTTAAATACTTTTCTTAACAACTTCACACATTCAGGGAAAAAAAGACAGAGAAGGATAAAATGATAAGTCTTTTAGCTACAAACTTTTGAATTTTTCACGAATATATAGAAATCAACACAAATTCATAAAAGGAAATAGATTTCTTTAAATGATAAATTATCTTTGATGGGTTATTTTATCTGGCTGAATCTAAACATTTGAACTAAGGATTTGAGATAATTTGAGTTTAACTAAAATTTGAGAGTATTTAGTTGAATTGTAGTTTATTAAATTTTATGAATTCTCATGTAAAATTATGAGATTTTGATTTTTGTATTTTTATCTAGAAAATCCTCTAAAATTCTACCTATACTTTCAAATCTAATTCTTAAAATGTTTTTAATAACAGTGAATTTGATTGTACATTTTAAAATTATCTATCCAATAACACTGAATTTTAAAAATATTTTAAAATTTATGTTTTAATAACATATAAATTATCATTTTAACTCAAATTCCTCCAAATGTTCAATTCAATACAGCCCTTATAATGAACATAATAATATCAAGATTCAATATTTTTATGCAATAAGCAAAAATAGAAACAAGAAAAGAAAAACATCAAGATCACAAAAAAAGATAATAAATAATTTATTTTATTTAATTATTGCAAATATGAAAAAAAAATTACCAGTAGCAATTGTTGCAAAACACTGACAGAACAAATCTTTTAAATTTAGTGATTTTAAATATTCTAACATAGTTTAAAATACTTTATGTGATTGTTGTCAAACTTTAACAACTGAGAGAAAAAAATATGACGACGTCAACCTTTTTTTTTAAGTACAATTTTTTTTTAATCATTTTTCCAACAATTACTTGATATTTTCATGTATTTTAAGTGAAAACTAATCTATATATTCAAAGAGCTAAGAGTGTTGATCCACCAAAAACATATCAAGCTCTGTGTTGTTATATTGTTAAAACTAAAAAGAAAATCGCTAATAGAGGGTCTACTATAGAGATTTGGGATGTTAACTGCAAGATCAGTAAATTCTTTAAAGTTATTATCAATTGCATTTTTTTACTGTATGATTTTTACCGTCATAATTTTTTTAAAAAATATATGTTTTTAGTTTTCTTTTAAGTTACTTTTTGGAATTTTAAAATTTGTCTAATATTGAAGAAAATTGCTTTTTGTTTTTATTAGAATAGAAAGAAATATATCTTGGATACTTCAATAAAACCGCAGATAAATATCCTACATAATTTTTTAGCTATACGATAATGTTCAAAGTGTAGCACATGACTATAATATCTACATTGAATTATCAATAAAACTAACTTTCATAGTAGTCTTAAAATATTACTTAACTTTAGTGTATTAAATATTATGCATTTTTATTGATAACAATGAAAGTAACTTTTCACTAAAACATTTGGTAACTTTTTTATATTTTTAAGTAAAAGTTTGTACAAATTTTGTTAACAATCAGTTTGTATCTGCTATGGTTGCTGGAAGAGTTATAACAAACAAAAAAGTATCATCTAAGAGAAAAAAAACAGTAGTTGCAATAATGCTTATACATATTTGATGTCAGAGATGTTTGCAGAAAAAAATAAAAGACCGATAGCAAAAACTTTAATGAAATAATTTATGACGGAAGTAAAACATCTAAATTATGTTTTTTGAACTAGAGTAAACATTTCTCTCCGATTCAAATTGAATGAAATTTTTGATGAAATAGTTTATGATGAAAGTACAATGTCTAAATCATGTCTTTTGAACCAGAGTAAGAGTTTATCTCGGAGTAAAATTGAATGGTTTTTGAATGAAAGCATGCTCATTAGTAGTAACATATAAGAGGTTTTCAATTAAAATGTTAATATATGTAACATTATTATATTTGAGAACTCGTCAACACTTATTTCTATATTTTGAAAAACTTTCCACATTTTCTACTAGATATATATATATATATATATATTTATAATGGTAAAACTTGTTGAGAAACCCTCAAGGAAATGTTCTAAAAGATTTATAGTAGTCCACTGAATTTTGACTACATAGCTTGATTGCTTTGGAGAAATTACTTCTCACCAAATAACACTCCTTTGTAGTTGCAGTGAGCAATAAAGACAATAAGTTATTATCTTTATTGCTAAAAAGATGTTTGATCGCACATTTTTGGGATAATTCATTTTAAACTACAAAATTATAAATATGGTAAGAACAAAATGCAATGGCTCTAAGGTTCTTCGATGCCAAAAGGATCACTTGTACTAAAACCACGATGAGATCAGAAGTGAAATTGAGAATTGCCAGATTACGGTTAAGACTCAAAACAGTCGTGCCACGTGACAACAACTCTAACTAAATTGAATCTCAAGTGGTTTCCATTCACTTCCAAATGTTTTTTATTTTTTGCTTACAACTTAAATTTGTTACAAAAAAGAAATACCTAAAGAACATAATACAGAGGGGAAAAAAGAGAGTTCAAAAGGGCATAATATGTGTCGTTTTGGTGTCGTATACCGAAAGGCATGATCTGGAGTTCACCTTGAACACCCTGAGAAGATCCGTTAGCCTCTGCCTAACGGTAAGTGAGCAATTGCTTTGTAAAAGTAACAATATCTTTGTGACGCCGTTAGTCCTTATTACAGCATCTTGCGCCTTCTTCTCCTTGAACAAATAACATACGCTCCATAAAACCGTAACGGCATGTTCAGTCGCCGCCGTCGAAACCTTCATTAGCTTCTTAACCACCGTCTCCACGCATGTACCGTTCCCGCCGCAAATCTCCGTTCGACCTTCCTTGCAAGATGAAAGAGCTTCGAGAAGCTTTAAGCATTTCTCTGTCACTGAAACGCTCGACGTTGGATCTAATAACAGCATCGTGAGTTTCGTGACTAGTTTCTCTCCGGCTAGTGCGAGTTTCACGCGTTTTGGTGACGCAATCGCGATTAATAAGGACAAGCTCGCTTCAATCAAGCTTGAATCGGAATCTGAGCTTATCGATTTCATAATCTCGTTGACTAATCCTTCTCTCTCGGCGATTAAAAGCTTTGACTCGGCGTCGACGGCTATAAACTCCAGCACGGCGGCGCAATCGGTCTTGAGTTTAGGATTCTCGCTCTTAATCAATAGAAAGATGGCTGTCAAGCAATCTCGACGGTTCGATAAGATCGAATTCGATAACCGTCTCCGATCAAATATTTTTCCCCGAATCATGCTCAGAATTTTAACCGCCTCTCCAACAACCATTAATTTGGAGTCGGAGAAGTTTGTGGAATCTAATTGGCTAATGAGATTCACAAGCATTCGTACGAAACCATCTTTTCCGGCGAGAAACTCTCTGTTCTCATCAGAATCTCTCGCGAACCGGAGGATCTTCAGCAATACATCGCAATCATCATTCTCGATCCGGACTCTGTCAATTGCAGCGATAATCTCGTTTCGCGTCGGAGTATAGGATCCCGGAGATTCAGAACCGGTACAACGGTTGTTGGAGTCGGACCAGAGATCAATGAGACGATGAAGAGTTAAATTAGGTATGAATTCTTTGTTCTGGAGAATCTGCATCGTCGCCGGACAAGTATTGTTACCACCGTCAAGCCAACGCTGGATGCTGACTCGGTCGTATGTAACGCCGGTGCAAAGACTCACCGGCGATTTCATCACATCAAGTGATATTGGACACCGGAAGAAACAAGGGACAGTGGTGATGTAAAGATCATCGCCTCTCATATTTTTGCTCTTTTTCTCCGGCGAAAGCGTTAGAAGAGAGTTTCGGAGAGAATAAAGAGCAAAACTTTGAGAGAGCAAGAGTGACTCGTGAGGTTTGGTTTTAAGAAGATGAGATAAGAGTAAGCCAAACTATGCTGACGCCAAAATTCACTTTTTGAACAACTACTTTATATTTTCCCTTTTCTTTAATGCAGTTAGCTTATTTTAGTTTATGAATCCTCCTCTTTTTTTTTTTGATAAACTTGTTTTATGTAGTTTAATAATTCTCTTCCTTACTACAGCATTATAGTAATTTGGAGAGACTTGAAATAAAAAAAAATGGAGTGACACTTTTGCTTAAAAAAAATTCATAATATACATATATATTGGTATCGTAGTGTAATGTTAGGTTTCTTTTTAAATGTGTATTGTACCTTTTTACAACAATGGAATATTTTTTATGCGCAGACCAATGTAAAGAAGATATATTCCTGAATCAGTTTCTTTTTCTTTTACTTTTTTGACATCTTTTTATTTGATAAATGTAAGAAACCCGTAAAATAAATACTTTTCCGTGTTTCTCTATTTCTCGCTTTTGGTCAAAGAGTTGAGTCTGGGTATCTTTCGGCGCGCGTAGACTAGGATTTGTATTCGGATAAATCTCAGCCGTTAAAAGCAACCAACGGTGCAGATTTACGGAATGTCCACCCAATATCGCGTAGGATCCACTTGCATTAAAAATTTGCACCCTTTGAGGAAACTCGGAAGTCGAAACCTTTTGATTTCTTTGAAAGAGCCTTTAATTAATTTGCTCAGTTCTTGTATTTCTCGTATTAGCCTTAAAGAATAATACTAGTATTCCATTTCTTTTGTAAATTAAAATATAAAATAAATAAGATAAAAGGAAATGAACTATTGTTGATTAAAAAAAAGGGAAGTGAAGTATTATTGACCAGACAGATTCTATGGCCTTTTTCTTTTTCAAAGTCCACTTAAAATAAAAGTCTTTACCCATTACCTTATTTCCAAAGTGTCAATGACAGCAGATAAGTAAACTATGGCATACGTGAATGTGACTTTACAAGCTTCTGTAAAACAAGTTGTATTAATATTGTATTATGTGTACAGCTATAAATAAATGATGTGGCCATGCATTAAAGAACTTTCAAAATGGAAAAGATAATTCTAGTTTACTACCAGCTTCATTGCTTACTTTATATGGGCCTATCAATCCAAACCTTCATTCATTAACGGCTTATTCATCATTATTGTATGCCAATAGAGGCCCATTTATACCACCTTACATAATCTTTTTTTTTTAATGGCTAGAACACGAACATTTGTTAGATTTAACCTGGGAAAGTTAGTGTTTGGTCTTTTATGAAAAATCTTTTTGTTTTTGGTCAAAGACGATCATGATGTGGGTTTACAATGTGTAGCTGAGGCCTGGTTGAGGCTCCATTTACAAATTGGATAACTCTCTAATTTTAAGTGCAAAAATCAAACGATCAGAAGAAGGCTCTAAACGCTCTTGAAGTCTTGGTCTCTTCGATTTATCCGCTGAATGAAAGTCTATTAATAATTTAATGATGATCTTTAGGGTTGTTCAAGGATCCATTTATGAATTATGTTAGATTTCACGAAATTTGTTTTTCTATGTTTATGGATTAAGTCAGCGAAAGTCACAAATTCAAAAATATATAATAGAAAATGATACTTTGAATCATATATCTATAATGGAAAATACGATCAAATGTGGATAATGATATTTCGATGCCATTTATAACATAATTAATAATTCGACCGATTAATCAGATTTTAATAATATTATTTTCAAAGTTATATAGTTCTTCAGAATCTAATTAGTAGGTAAAAATTCTCAGTTAGAAACCTCAAAATAATCTAATTTGTACTTCTGACATATTGTACATAGGGGTAAAATCGTCATTATTCTCTGCCCCATGCTTTTAAGTATCTATGCCCCAAAAGAGGATACAGTTTTTGTCGAAAAAAAAGTGTGCATTATATAGTAAAAGCTTCGGGCTTCAAGTATATTACATTGAGTATGGTGTCCAAGAGTTCATGATATATTGTGACAAAATTCAAATTCAAATTCGCATAATAATATGTCAACAAAAAGTAACTTAATTAAGTCTCATATTTATTTAGTCTCCTTTTTTACGTGTATAATAGTTTTTATATAATACAAATAATATATATAATAGTTTATCAAATAAAAAGATAGAATACAGTGATAAACTACAATATTTATCAAAGTGATATGGAATTATTATTATTTGGTCGTCAAGTAATATGACTGGAAAATTTTGACATAACATGAAATGAAAAGGCTTTAACCTTGACCCACCACTCATTATTTTTTATTTCGTTTTCTTCTCAGTGTCCCCTCTTTTTTTCGAAACAAATGAAAAATATATATTTGCTTAGAAATTAGAGTTTCCGATCAGAACATATAATATTTTGGCTTGTGCTAATGTCAATGTTATGTTATTGCCATAATTCAATCATGTGTGATATTACACTTGAACCTAATTAAAGAAAACTATAAAGAAGTCTTCCTACAAAGAGACGTTACTGTTTCGCACAACGAAGTTTTTTACCCATTCCATGAGATAACCTGTTCACAAGTAGTTAACTTTTAGAGTTTCTTCATCTTCATTTAATAGTCTTCACAAATACAGAACCAAGTTTTAAAACTAGTTCCGCACACGACTTCATAAAACATATATTTTTAAAATTACCCCATCTTAACATATCTAAATTTACCTCATATATTCCTTAGATTAGTATGGTTTCTAATTTAACGACGATAATTTGGATTTAGGTGGTGGTTTCCTAAAAAAATAACAGACATGAATAGAGCAATAGGTTAAAAAAAACACACGAATAGAACCAGAAGTCAACATCTTTCAATCACAATATCTCTCACTTGATGTGCCCATATTTCTTGCTGTCAACAATTCACAACCTCCTCTGTTTCATTCCATCACCCATCAACAAAAAACCCTTTTAAATATTAAATACTTCCTCCCAAAACTCCTTCATACAAAAATCTTTTTCCTCTCCCGCTCTCTCTCTCTCTCTCCTTCTCTCCGACTTTTCACCAATGTCTTCTCGAATCCGCAGATCAAAAACATATCAACTCACGAAAATAATCCCTATTCTTGTTATTCTTCTTGTCCTTTTGAGTTGCTGCAATGGAGCAAGAATCACGAATGTGTTCAACACAAGCTCGCCACCTAAACAAAATGACGTTGTTTCACCACCTCATCATCATCGTCAAGTACAAGATCACAAAAGTGTACAGTTCTTAGGGTTCTTGCCACGTCAGTTTCCGGTTCCAGCTTCTGGTCCTTCCAGGAAACATAACGAAATCGGTTTAAGTAGTACTAGGACTCGATCTTCTCCTTGAAGTTCAAGGTTTAATTAATGAATCTCCCTTTTTACTTTTGTAAGTTTTTGTGGTTTAATATTTGCCCCTTTTGATTTTGGTTTAAACTGATGTAAATGGATTTCAGTTTGATTTATCTCTGGGCAATGCTGTGGATAGATCAGCTTTTTTTATTTTTGATATTGGAACTTGTTAGGTCCATTGAAATATGGCACGTACATACGTGTAAAAGAGGAGAGTTAAGTGTCTTTGTAATCAAACAATTATTGCTAACCTTTTGATTTTCCAACATTTTCCAACAAGGAAAGTTCGGTGGAGTTTAAATTTTTTTACACGACTGTATACCATAATCGTGGGTTAATCCGGACATGAAACGGTATCAATGCTAGTGATAATTATTAATATATAAGTCCCGATCAGTTTAGGCTACAATCACTGATACGGTTGGTGGAATAGTTCTTAATACAACAATATGCCGATTAATGATTTTAATTATTTGATATTCGCTTTTTCTTCTTGTAACGATAACGAATGGAAGATTATTTTACTTATACAGCGCGTACCTGCGGCAGAGAAAAAACTGCAATCTAAACTACAAGACTAGCATTTGAGTTGATGTATAAATCAGATGAATAATTCGACCATGCACAGAGAAAAAAAAATGATATACTTCAACTGAAAAATTTAAATAAAATACTGGACTTCGTACAAATAAATAATAGATGTGTTCGTGCGTAAAAGAATTGTCAATTGTTAAAGGACGAAGCAATGAAAGGTATGTGTTATAACTAAAACGTGTGATTAAGATTGGACATATATACATAATTGATTACTTTGGATGTATCTTTTTGTTTAATAATATTCAATAATGTCACTGAGTAGTCGTTGTGAATGCGATTGACCAGCGGTTGCAGATATATATTGGAGGATTTGATGTGATTACTCCTAAGAGTTTCAGATGTTCATTGAACCTTTTTTTGGGGTTAGTGAACTGTTATTATTTTCTGCATATATAGTCCTTTTGAAAAATCAATTATTCACTTGATTCTCATTCCAACTTTGAATACCTTTATTGGAATTCCATGTGATGATATATACTTTTCATGAACAACAGGGTCCCTTGACTTCTTGTCTCGATCGATTACAACTTTAGATTAGGTCACTAAACCTTAATTAGGCATGAACTATATATTAGTTTCAAAAAAGTATATAGGAGATTCCATAAACCGTAAAAGAAAGATTATGTAAATAAAACCTAAAACATCCCGAAGTGGATCTTCTGTCTTTTTACATAACGGCTGTGAATCACTGCCCTGTTCTTACATAACATCCAGTCTATTTTTTTTACGCTCTTTCTCTCTTTTGTTTTGACGTCTTATTTTAATGAGTTTAGTTACTGAAATTTGGTAATCTCTGCAATGCTGTATATAAGTGTATAGTGTATATTCATGCATGCGTGTGAGATTGAATAAATTAATTGTAAGCAAAATCGGCTGTAACGTTGTGACAAAATGCTAGTGTATATTTTGATGGATATGCCGCATGTGATGTGTCCATGCGTACGTGTGCACTCCTGTCCACGTGCACGTACACGTGCGGTGTACCCCGCGTTGCGTGGATAGGGCCCGGATTATTTCCAGTCACAATTTTTGATATGTTTTTGTTTTTGTTAGTTAACATATACGTATACTAACCTATGTAATCTATCCATATGCACGCGACAAACATAATCGTACGAACAACTCAATGTTTTGGTCAATGATAGAACATTATTGATCATATATGATTCAATACGGATTGTATGTATACATATTGACAGCTCATACGGATTGTAATTCTATGTTATTTATCTATATATATATTGTTAAAATATCATTTATATGATCCAGAATTTTTGTGGTTAAAAAAGGCATATGATTTACGATTTCATTCTCTTGCGTGACCTATTCATGATGACCACACTATTTTCGGTTTAAACCATATTTGATCTAATTTTGATCATGCCTAAATCTGCAACGACATATCCTGACGAGCTATACCATCAAACTCTGACAAGCTCCACGAATAAATAATTAGTATTATAAAAACAGACAAAACTTAACGGTACGTACCGCAATCACAGAAGATTCAATACATATTCTCTAAAGAGTCTAAAAGTGCTGTGAAAGTCATCCACATTTGTAACAAGCTAAACAATTAACAAACTACAAAATGGGTAAATATATCATGAGATTTTGATATATCCATATCATATCTTTATCGATGTATTGTATGACCTTCCGCACAAACACTTGGTAAATTGTTACGAGACCAGAGCGATAATTCGTTAAGAATCTTAAGATCATTGGATCATTGGGTCTTTAAATTTTATAACTGGGCCAACATGGATACATATTTAGGCCCAAATTTATTACTGATAATCTTTCAGTCCATTATATATGGGGCCGTTTATTATGCGAACATGAAATCAAGCATCTATTTACTTTCCAATTGAAAAATAAATTTTGATAAATCTATATGATAAGATACAATTCAAAATTTGCAAATCAATATAAAGTAAGAATGGGATGAATGGTCGTTCAAATTATCTTTCCTTGGAATACAACTACAAATGATGACGGCTTTGGCTTCCCTTCGAATTTACTTATTACCTCTCTCTTTTTTTCTTGGAAGATTATTTGACAGAAAAGAGTTAAGCAAAACTATTTTAATTATTTAAGTTGCCAACCAAGGTAGACCACTTTCCAACTTTTATTGACAAAGTGGAAGAACTTAGCACATGCTTTCCAACATGGGATGTGAAACTTTATTTTAATCATTCCAAAAGGTGATTAATATTGAATTATTGGACTAATTTATTTTGGACATGTACCAAAATAATTTATAGCATCAATGCGCAGAACATGTTTGTGAGACTATCAATGTTAAATTCCAAGCTCTTTAAATTAATATACTGACTGATACCAAATTCTTGATAGAATATACAATTTCCCCACCTTAATTTCTCATAACTGGGTCTCACCTCAAAGGGGAAACTTATGAAGCGTTCGGCATTTTCTATTCTAAAATACCAAACTCCATAAATGCAATTATTATACTTTGTTACCTCTCTTTAATATGTTATTCCTATATTTTACATCATTTAGCTTCAAATTACTTTGTTATATTATACTAGTCTAGTGTACTTATAAATGTATAGGTTAGAAGTGGTATTCTAGTTACCAACTAAAACACGATAAACAAGATCGCATTTCAAAAGATTGACAAACGCTTTCACCTCCCGGACGCTAAAAAAGAGAGAGTCTTAACGTGCCTTCCCCAAAAGGCTTTGGTGGACATGCATCATTTTTTCATACAAGTTCGGGTTCCTGGAGTTTTAGTTTAGCTTTCAGAATTTTCGATTCACTTTTGACATTATTCATATACATGACATTTCAGCTGACTAAGCATTGAAAACACTCACTTTATTTCCTCCTTCTATCTTAGAGAAACTTTTCTTTATGAAATTACCAAAATATTCAACTTCCATGTTGAGTCCTTGTGTCCTCCAGAAAAATTTGAGTTAATTAAACACTTAAAAACCAACGTTTTAGAGGTAACTACCAGATTAAAGCCAATATAAAGTGGGCTATATGAATTGAGAGGCGAATACCTTCATAGCGGACATGACTAAATCAATCTTTAAAATCAATTCAAACATTTTACGATGAAATTGATAGATTAGTGATAGGGGATTTGAAAGAATTGTCGAGGAGGGAAGTTTTAACCCCACAAAAAGACGAAGATAAACAAATTTAACTGAGTTGTTAAAAAGATTATGCAGTCTGCGATGTTTATATTCGTCGTAATTCTTTAGCTAATGGATGTTGGTGATGGATATGAAATAAATAAACATATTTTACAAAGCTTCTAGCACAAATTAGGATTTATCGCAAATTTAGAACCTTGAGATCTCTTAAAATGGACTTTTCAACAATATGCCTATCTTTGTGCTAACTAACGACTATACAAAGTTTCGGTCGATTTTTTTTTGTTCCAAAAGTCCCCATCAAATTTTCAATTTTATTGTTTGAAGTTTGAACTCTCAAAGACGAAAGAAGGAAAAACAAATTTTAAAATTCTATAGATCTTCGAAAACGGTCACGGGAGAAACCACAAAGGTCGTTTGTCTGCAAATATAAATATTTGTTTCCTTTTATCATTAGTTTGAACGCTGTCCGAACAACAAAAGCCGAGCAGATAAATCATAAGCTGAGCCGTAATGATCAGTCACAGCTCGCGGGCTGATTTGTTTGAACTGAATCTTAAATCAACGGCTGAGATAAACATGGAAACAATCTAACGGTACCGTACAAGAGTCGGTGAGATAAAAAGAGTGACAAGCCAGGCCACAATAGCATGTTCTCCCAAAGATTTTTATTTGGTTTTGAAAGTTTTAAAATAAACAAAAAAATAAAAAATAAAAAATGAAAGAGTGGAAAAATCCTAGCTATATATTCGCATCATATATACTCGTTTCAGTATCTTTAGTGTAGCTGCTGCCGCTATTATTTTCTAGAATCGTCTTCTCTTTTGTTATAATCTTCTTCAAAGGTGAGTCTAGATCCGTTATCTGTTCGTTTTGCTTCTGCTTATTGCTGCATATCTTTGCCGATCTTGCTAGATCTGCTATACATGCGTTGAGTTTTATGTGAAACTTGTTTTGTGTTGCTTGTTCTGTGATTTGATCGGTACTGCTTGGATCGATCTGTGGTAATCGTCGTTTTCTTAGGGGTTATTCTGTAGATCTATGGAGTTCTGGGGATTCTTCTCCGCTTTGGTCGATCTATCGCTGTTACTTTTACTTTTCAGTTCAGTGAAGTTGTTTAGCTCGAAATGATTTGTACTTTATTTGTATGCTTCATTGATCTATTTTTAGTCTTCGATCTGTCACGAGTCGATGTTTACTAGTGAATTTCAAGTGTTTTTCTCTTTGAGATCTGTGAAGTTTTGTACCTAGCTTTTGTAACTGTATTCATTGTTGGTATTTGATAAAAACGAATTAGTTCATTGAGCTTATCTAATTTTGTCTCGGTTTCATTTTTCTTTGTTTAGTGAAAGATGGCCGATGGTGAGGACATTCAACCACTTGTCTGTGACAATGGAACTGGAATGGTGAAGGTGGGTAGGATTATTTATTTAGCTACAGTTTAGTGTATGTGTTCTTTATTGTACATGTGTAGATATCTGATCATGATTTTTATATATGTTACAGGCTGGTTTTGCTGGTGATGATGCCCCAAGAGCAGTGTTCCCAAGTATTGTTGGTCGCCCCAGGCACACTGGGGTCATGGTTGGTATGGGTCAGAAAGATGCTTACGTTGGTGATGAAGCTCAATCGAAGAGAGGTATTCTTACTCTCAAGTATCCAATCGAACATGGTATTGTCAGCAACTGGGATGACATGGAAAAGATCTGGCATCACACTTTCTACAATGAGCTCCGTGTTGCCCCAGAGGAGCACCCAGTTCTTCTCACAGAAGCACCTCTTAACCCTAAAGCCAACAGGGAGAAGATGACTCAGATCATGTTTGAGACTTTCAATGTCCCTGCCATGTACGTTGCCATTCAGGCTGTTCTTTCTCTCTACGCCAGTGGTCGTACAACCGGTTAGTTCTCAACTTAAAACATGCAAGTCTGAATTACATGTTCTTTACTTGTCTTTGCTTAAAATCGTTCTCTTTTTGTGATAGGTATTGTGCTCGACTCTGGTGATGGTGTGTCTCACACAGTGCCAATCTATGAGGGGTATGCTCTTCCTCATGCTATCCTCCGTCTTGATCTTGCGGGTCGGGATCTCACAGATTCTCTAATGAAGATTCTCACTGAGAGAGGCTACATGTTCACCACAACCGCAGAGCGGGAAATTGTCCGTGACATAAAAGAGAAACTTGCTTACGTAGCTCTTGACTACGAGCAAGAGCTTGAGACAGCTAAGAGCAGTTCGTCAGTGGAGAAGAACTACGAGCTACCTGATGGACAAGTCATCACAATAGGAGCTGAGAGATTCCGCTGCCCTGAAGTTTTATTCCAGCCATCACTCATTGGAATGGAAGCTCCTGGAATCCATGAAACAACTTACAACTCCATCATGAAGTGTGATGTCGATATCAGGAAGGATCTCTATGGAAACATCGTCCTCAGTGGTGGTTCAACCATGTTCCCAGGAATCGCTGACCGTATGAGCAAAGAGATCACTGCACTTGCACCTAGCAGCATGAAAATCAAGGTTGTTGCACCTCCCGAGAGAAAATACAGTGTCTGGATTGGAGGATCTATCCTCGCATCCCTCAGCACTTTCCAACAGGTAAAAACAATAACCAATTCTACTTCCTTTTTAAATCATTGAAACATGGGAGTGAGAATATTGAAACTTGTTTTGCTTGTTTTTGTGAATCAGATGTGGATTTCAAAGGGAGAGTACGATGAGTCGGGTCCATCGATTGTTCACAGGAAATGCTTCTAAGGTTTCTGATCGTCGTTTCCCCTAGTTGAGATGGGAATTGAAACTATCTGTTGTGTTTTTTTTCCTTTCTTTAGAACCTTTTGGATATCTCAAGATGTTCTGTGTACTTTAGTATGTCTTTTTTTTTCTCTTTTTTGTTCTCTTTCTATTTCCTTTTAGTATGCTTGTGATGATTCTGGTTTTTTTGTCCTTAAAGCAAAAAAAAATCATATTATATTTGGTCGGTACATTTTCTTGGGTTTTTTTCCCCTATAAATATTGTTTTGATGTCTTAATTTTTTTTATAATTGTTCGCCGTTGGGACAATCTTCTCTGTATGAGACAATTTGTTTTGAAGTTTCAGGTTGCAATACAATTACACAGTATTATGGATTATTACACTCAATGGTCTAGAACGTACGCTGACAATGAATTTGATAATGTGTCTAGATGTTGGGAATACAATGTGGTCCGGTTAGTACTTTAGAAAAGATGGTGTGGTTGTGGATTTGATGCTAGAGTTTTGGGATATAAAGGAGCGGAAATAAACGAAATTGACTTATTAGAAATTCAAGTAAAACATTTCACTAGTTAGAAAATAAATGGCCTAAGGCCTACAAAAATGGATTGAATGTGAAAACTGGACGCATTTTGGAGGCTTGATGAGGGATAGTAACTTTTAAATGCAACATTAGGAATCAAACCATTTTCTTTTCTTTTTTTGGTCAAAACATGAATTGAATTTGAGTATTCATAGATTAGAAAAATAGTATATCAAACTACTCAGCATAGCGTTTCAACTCCAAGTGTTATATTATTGGTTACGGCTTTGGATTTTTTTTTCCGAAATTATTTATTTCAAATCACAAAATGTCTAAAACTCAAAACATCACAATCTGTTTATCTTCCTACCTAGTTAATATTTGGTCCCCACCATTGGAAAGACTTGACATGGTCGGTCCAGCCAAATCACCCTAATACTTTATCGATGCCTTTGAAAAATGATCCATTAGACAACTCATATACACACATAAAATGTGTAGTTGCCGCACATAATCACCGACTTTCTCTGCCTAATTACTTAACTTTATTGTATTCCTTTTTCAATTGTCTATTGAATCTTCCAAAGAATCTCATGTCTTCTTTATCGATGAGCTTTTGGCTCACGCAGTCAATGTATGATAAATTGATGGTAGAAGTGCCCAGTATTTTTAAACTGCCTAACCCAACCATAACGTTTTTGAAACGCTATCTGAAAATCGCACTATAAAGCGGAAAAAAACCCAACTAATTTGTTTTAATATCACTAAAAGTCTTAAAACCAAACTAAAGAATAATAACTTGATCACTTACCTAATTTACAGAGTAAGCAGAACGACCCTTCTTTGATCAAATAGAATTCGTCCATCCAACATTCGTTGTTATAACTTATAATTCGTGAGCGTTTAGGAATCATGCCTCTATAGAAGACTCTTCTCTTTTTCCTCAGATGTGTAAAAATGGATTAGGTTTCTCGAGGCAGGAAGATGGCCAATGCTATTGACCTTTTCTTGTTGTTTAGGAAGTTAGCCGTTTTTGACAATGACTAGAAGTGTGCCTTATTGACAAAAGAAAACATTTGCCTCTGGGGTCCCAAAAATTGTTGTTGTCAATTTAGTGTTGTGGTTAAATGCTTTCAATACTTCAGTTCTATTTTTTCGTTATTTTACTTCATAATTACTATATCAAAGTTAATTTGTGTAATGGCCGTGTATTTAGGCCCATACCAAAGATTCTTGATAAAAAGCGAAGTTACTTAAAATGAGAATGTTCCTACTGAAGCTGCTAACAGAGACTGAGCAGATATAGACCTATGAGATTTGTACACTTCGGCTGTTTGGAGATTTTGGTGTCTCTAAATGAATTGACCATTTGATCTGTTCAGCACCACCACCCATTTATCTAGTGTTAGTACCAATCCCCAAATGAAAAGCCCATTTGGGCCCAACTGTTTACTGGAAATGTTCATTTGTCACCATTGTCTTATTCTTTCTCCAATAATGTTTTAACAGTTAAAAAGCGCAAGTTAATGTAACCAAAAAACATAAATTAATGATTGTTTCAAACATAATTATTAATTATACATAAAGAGTATTCTCTAAAAATCCATGTCAACAGTTTCTTAATTCTTTCTTTTTCACCTTGTATGATGCCAAAATGTAAACCATAATAGGACTATAAACTGTTACAATGATTCCCAAAAGAAAACCCACTACTCTAAATTATTTCAAAAATCTCTACCAAAAAAGCCAAAGTGAAGTATTCTAATCTGCAAGAAGAAGTATTGATGGGATGGAACCAAAATAAAGAAAAAAATGAAAATTTCCTTGAGGAACAAGCAATATCTTCTTATGGAAATGAGTTTGAAAAAACGCAACAAAGATTTAGGGTTACTCTGTTCTCTCCAAAACAAATACATTCCCTTTCCCATCCCTCCCTACTTGTAAATCTTCGTCTAAAATACCTGCCAAATTCTCAGAATCAAGGAATCCAGAATTAAATAATTACTAAAGTGATTACGTTTCTGGATTTTTAATTAAAAAGGATACGAAATCTCGAATCGTCCCTCGGGGTTAAAGATTCCGAGAAGAAGATCCATGTTCTTCCTGAAAATGTTCATCAACTGATTCCAACACAGATCAAGATATTTATCTAAAAAAAAGGAAAATGATTATGTCGGAGATAAAACACAGACCTGGTCTGGTTTGATCGTTGAGCTTTCATAAGTTATCTCAACACTCGACACACAAACGCAGTGCCGTCAAAACGCGATTCTTCGAAGAATCGGAAACCGAAAACACAGATCAAGATAATTGTACCGATTTGGATGAGATTTTGAAAGAAGCGACTATTCTAAACTCGCCGTCGAGTAGGTTCAGTCCCCGGACATCGAATTTCAATACATGGACCGTTTTGCCCTTAGTTAATTGAAAAACAGATTCAGATTAAATTTAAAACGGCATCACAAAAAAACTCGAGTTCGATTTACATTTACGTACCTGAGCAATGTCGATTTGTTGAAGAACATCACCGAGAGAGACAAATTCTCGAAGACCCAATTTGGTTCGTTTAGAACCCAATACAGTGATTGTGCTGTAAATGAGTTTCCAGCAACCTCCGATCTTATCTAACTCTCCGGTCGGCTCCGGCGTCGGATTCCGACATTCCAAAAGCTTCACTAGATTCTCGATCTCTGATTTTTTATCCGACTTAACTCCGAAAACCCCTCTATTAATCCCTTTTCATCCCAAACAAAATTGTCCATTGATAAAGCATTGAAAATCAAATTTTGAACTTTGGCACAAACTAAACATTTAAACTGGAGAAAAAATATTGTCTAACGGATTGTGAAAGAAGCGAATCGAATCACCTTTGAGAGCTTCGTAGAGCTCTTCTTTAATCTGGGAAACTGTAATTTCTTCTTCTTCTTCTTCTTCTTCATTTCGGGAGGAAGCAGAGCTCTGTTCTGTGTCTTTTCCGATGAACATGTGTCTGAGACGAAATGGGTTGTCACTAGAACTCAGCGTTTTGCCACTAAAATTGCTGAAAGAGACTAAGACCTTCGCGTTTTCCAATCTCCTTGGGATTGATCCTCGCGAAGCTGCCATTGATGGTGGCTGGATAAGCTTACTCGACATTGCAAGTTGTCACACAAAATCTCTAATTCGAATGGAGTTTAGGCAAGAAGATGGGATTTGGACTAAGAGAGAGAGTGAATTTTATGGGGAGGAGAATGGACAGTTTGGTTATTTTATCTATCTTTCATCTTTTAGTATCTCTAGCAGCCACCCACCATCCACCATGCCACACTATTTAAAATTAAGCAAATCCCATTATTAATTTTTGTTTTTAAAAAAAAACTGTTTGATATATTTTTCTCTCTTTTAAATTAGGATAAAAATATATTATCCTAGTGATATGTATTAGTGTCACATTTAAAAAAAATTCAAAAACATTATTTCAAATGGTTTTTTAAAAAGTGAATTTGAAATGAATGCATTAAATGTAAAAACTTTTTTAAAAAATTACAGACTCATTAAAAGAGAATTTAATAAAATTATAGGATATACATATGTATAAATATCAAAAACATTTTAATACGCATTTTCAACCCATTTTTAAAACTAGAGATTTAATTTACATTTTTTTTTGTTTAGGTTATTTTTAATTTGAATAAAAATGGTTTCCCAAAATATAAATATGCATTAATAACTAGAGCTGCTTCAGTTGTTTGGACCACTCAAGTAATTGTTTTTCAGGAGTTTAGCTTTTATCTATTTAACAAGATTAGGCTAATTAGGAAACCCAGAGTCGCAAGATCTGATCGAATAAAGCTTCCAATACCATTTGATAACGAAACTCGTTTCTCGATGTCGTCACAATTTTCACAGAGGATTGTACTATAAATGATTAGATTAATGCAATTTGATTAAAAACTGGTTTTATTGGTTCTGTCAGGAAACTATCTATATTACCATCTAAAATGTGAAATGTAGTTGGTATAGCTGTTTACTAACTACATCTCTTGCTTTGCCTATTCGACTCTAAATTTATAACATACTACTATATATATAAGAAAAAAAATGATTAGTCGATAACACTTTTTTTTTTACCAACTTTTATGATTGTTATGAATATACTCTGTTCTGCTAAGTGTTAACTATGCGATTATATCTGAATAGCTAAGCTATTATTTCATACCCATCTGATATATTAGTCAAGCCTACAATTACTATTTGAATGCATCAAGTAGCAATTTAATGGCTAACATAGATAGACATTAACAGTCATAGTCTAATAGATTTGCAAGTCAGGACAGAGTATCAAACATAGTTATGCTCTCTTCTTTGTCACAAGGTCTTAAAACAGAGTTTCAGGCATCTGTGGCTAATGTTGCAGAATCTTGTGTTGGCTTCCATTGTTGTGGAGTCTGAGCTTTCTTAATAGAGAGAGCATGAATCTCCTTCATTTCTTCTTCAAGTGCAGCATTCACCATACGGTGCCTCTCCAGCAATCTCTTCCCTTCGAATTGTTCAGAGACAACCTCAACCTCAAAACTTGCACCGCAACTGCAAAAAGGATTTACCTAAGATTAAGAACAAGAGATTATGCCCTAAGACAGAGAATTAAAGATGTATGATATTGGCAATCCTGTACTTACCCTCCAGATATATCAATGACTTCCTGGAACACAAAAAAAAAAAAATCATTTCAGGAAGAGAACTCCAAAAGAAGATCCAACTCTTAAGCATTTTATAGAAAATTAAAGCTAAAAGTGGAACAACTGATCACATGAATCGATCGAATAGGTGAATAGACTGATATTGGATTAACTTCAACTTCACATGTTATAAAACAAAGAAACTATACACTCATGAATTTGTTTTTTTTTTAGTTCCAATGCAAAAACAGTCACATGCAAAAATTTCTGAATAAGAACACTCAGATCCCAAGTTATTAATACATCACGAAAACTCCATCACCGGATGCTGAGTTCACATATCACATTGTATCAAATTACAGCTGACTAGGCAAACAAACACCTTCTATCTTCTGTTTCAGAGGACATAGAAAACAGATAGGGTTTCTCTAGATGCTGAGATGTTTATACAAACTGTGACAACATAGAACTAAGAATAGCCCAGAATCCTCGTAAGATCCAATTGTTAAAGTTTATGGTTTGATCTTAGTGTGCAGTTTCAAAATCTCAAATTGGCCATGTTTTCAGATCTATCCTTCTCCTAGAAGAAACTCAAACATGTGTGTGTGCACAATTGAAGATATTACTCAGACAAGATATGCACTTGAAAGAAGAAGAAAGCAGTCCTAAGAAAACTCACGAGGTGAATTGGCTTTAGTTTCGAAGTCAGCGAAGCTTCGACTTGCTCCTTGCTCACCATCCTCCTCTCTCAAGCAATGATTGAAATCCCTAATTCTTATCGAACGAATAATCACATGCTGTTTGGTTTTGGTTTAGCAAAATGTCGGTTTTGTTTGGTTCAATTTTCAACTGGGAAGAGAAAGGAATTTTCAACACGGTTATCGACAAATCAAAATAGACAAATAATATAGTTAGGGTTTAAGCACTGCTTTCCTTTCTTCGTCTTCCTCACTCCTTAAACCCTCCACCACTCAAGTCTCTCCATTTTACGTTTTATTCCCGGAGTAAACTCACTTCTCCGACCATGAAATTGAGATCTATAACTACCATATCCCTTCTCTTCCCCCTCTCTTCTTCCTCCACCGTGCAATCTCCCCGTCGATCAGTCGCTGTTCTCATCACTAACATTCACTTCTCTACATTCTCCACCACCACTGGCTCCTCCGACTCCGGATCCACCCATTCTTCTTATAGACGTACTCAGTACGACGAAGAGTCTCGATCCGTTAGGGTTCCGGTGTGGTGGGACATCGAGAACTGTAATTTACCAGTAGGAACCAATGTCTTCAGAGTAGCACAATCCATCACTACAGCTATCAGAAACAGTGGAATCAAAGGTCCTATCTCAATCACAGTTAAGGAGTAATAAGATCAAATTGGTTGAAATACCGTTCAAATCCTTATTTGGTAAGCAACTTGCATCGCATATTCGCATGCATCTATTGATATATTTTTTTGTGATTTTATTTATTAAATATCGTGTGGTTTCTTAATGAAATATACAACGTTATGTATAAAGCATGGAATGAAAAAAAGGAAAGAAAATGTATAAAGCATGGAGTTATTTAAATAGTTATTCGATAATATTAAGTTCGAGAGATTGAAAGCGATGATGACATGCTTTTTGGACATAAGTTAGGAGTTAAACAGAAACATTTTGTGCCTATAGTATCATTTTATTAATTCTAATAATTTTCTGAAAGATGTTAGGGTCTAAATAAATAAATAGTAAGAGAAGTATTTAATAAAATGTGGCGTACATGTGGAGTTGCTTGGTGGATTATCTTCGCCACTTGAGTCATCTCAATGGACATTCAATTAAAAAGCCCATCAATAAAAGTACATATAAATGGATAAACAAAGAAAATTAATCTAATTATTTAAGCGTAATCTTGTATTTCCCTTACAATATACCAATATTAATTACTATTAAAGCCTTGTATACATATTTTAATACGATAAAACAAAAACAGATCATGCGTATCCACAATGATTTGGTCAAAAAGATAATAAAAAATGTGTGTCTCCTTCACCATCTCAACAATGGACCGATGCCATTGCGATTTACGGGTCTCAAGGCTATACAACAAAGTCAGAAGGAAAACTTTCAATTGTTTCTTCTTTTGTTTGTTTGTTTCATCTGCTTTCTAAAATATAGTAAAAGATAAGGCCGACAGTATTTACACTTATCTTTATACTCATAAAAATGTTTTATTTCTGGTACATATTGTTAACCTAAAAGTTACCTTACAAGATTCTCCCGTTAAGTAGAAACTGAATTTACATTGACTATAATTAATAAAACTTCCTGCAAAATGTGAATCTGCATGAAAAAACAAACATTAAACAAGGTCAAATCTTTCGATAAAATTGACATTAAACAAAAGAATAAATTCCTAACAAAATCAAATCATTTTCTTTAAATAGCTTATCCACAATGATTTATGCACATCATTGTCTTAAAAAAACGCAAATATGGTGAACTTATTTTTCCGAATCTATTATTACCTTAATAAATCCAAGAAAATTATGTTCTTTATATGAAAAAATAGAGTAGTAACAACAAAATGGAAAACAAGTGTACCCACCAACTTAATTCCAAATTCTTGAAACATTTTTAGAATTCAGGGTCTTTTCATGTCTCAAAAACAGAGCTTTTTTGTTCTGTCTTTTTTTTTTCTCTTCTTCCTCGTTTCACTTAAACTCTCATCTTTCTCAATTTACCAGTGTCTACCACCTTGAGAACTGCCGCCTTTTCTTGGAACAAATCCACCTTTCTTAGGTTTTGGGATCTCATGAATGTCCATCACCCGTATAGTCCTTTGCTTTTTAGCTGCATTCAAAACAGAAAAAACAGGGTCAGAGAACGAGTAGAGATGTCTGAAACTTAAAGCAGAAGAAGATTGATCGAGTTACAAAACCATTCTCGGCTTGTCTGTAGTTTTGTTGTAGCCTTTTCCGAGCTGAGTCGAAATCAATTTCTTTATGCTCTTTCTCCCTCTGCAATTCCCAAACCAAAGTCATCACAATTGACATAATGTTAGAGTCTTCTAACACAAATATTAGGATCTGGTTTGGTGATGTACCTGCATAGTTTGTTGAGAAGGAGAAGGACGAGAAGGCTTAGCTGGAGAATGAGATTCTCTCCTAGGAGGAGCAGCTACAGGTCTTGGTTTTCTCTCTGGCTCCGTAATGTTACTATTCTTGCTTGACCCGGAATACCCATCTGTCGAAAACCAGAAAAGGAATAAGCTTCATGGATTAAAAATGGTGAAAGATCCAAACTTTAGAATTCTTGTTCATCAACTTACTCTGAGGAACCGGTGAATATCCGAAATCAGGAACCTGCCACAGAAGAAAAAGACAACAATTAAAGCTCAATGACTAACCAAGAAACCGAAAAGGGTTACGGATTTTACCTGTTGGCGATTACCATTATTAAGAGCTTTCTGCACCGGTGAGTCCTCATCGGCTACAATGAAGAGATTGATTGTTCTGAGATTGATAAGAATGATGCTTGTTCTGAGATAGATTCAGAATTGTCATTTTTCTGTACCTATCAAACTCGAAGGCTCGAGATCACCAGGCTGGTTAAATTTGACCCATTCGTCTACTGTTTCCTTCCATTTTCTGCAAAGAGAAAAGTAAAATTGAATCAGAACATATGGTTCTTGACAGTTGAATCTTGAACAGAGAAGTTTCTGAATCTGATCGTAACTTGACAAGTTGTTTAGCTAATCTCCGAACATTGTTCGATGGATGCTTCCGAACTCGATTCACATGCCTCCCAATATCAGTTTCCTAAAGTGACCAAATTTCAAAAACTATCAAACAATTGAAGAATGAAAGAGTGTTTAATCTATCGAATTTGATTCAAGTTATTACTACCTGAAGAGCTTGGAACGTTATGTCCATATCCTCCAGATTTTGAAGCAACTCAACCAAAGCTTCTTCAGACTGAAACACCACAACAAAACAATTCTGTCTTTAAACTGAAATCGAACACAAAATAAATAATCTAGATTTAAAAGAAGAAACTTTAGAAAACCAGATCAGGATCTTCAAATTTCTCCTTGATTTCAACAATACTCTTTTGCTCATCATCAAACAAACCAGCAAACGGATCGAAATCTTCATCGTCTTCACCATTAACAGATTTCTCTCTTACTTCTTCTGCTGCTGCTTCTTCTTCTTCCTCCTCTGTCTCCTCATGAATCCTCCCATTAACCCTAGCAACCGCCGTCTCCGCAACGCTTCCGCCGCCGCCAAAATCGCAGTTTCTACACTTGTTAGCCATCGACGTCGCGTAGAGACGCTCGACGATGTTATCTCTTCGCCGCTTCAGCTCTTGACCGTAGTCAAGAGACGCAACGAGAATCGCCGTATCGATAAATGTCCAAACATCAACACCTGCGTTATCCATAATCGATCGGAAATCATCCAAATCCATTGCCGCCGGAAACGTAATTATCACCCTCCTCAAAAATTTGGTTACTTTTAAAAGAATAAAAAACAGAGCAATCGAATTGGTATTACATCACCAGATCTAAAAGAGAATTTTTTTGATGAATTCGATTCATCGGAGATTAAGATCGGAATAAACCAAACAAAGTTTAGAATCTATTGTTTAAAGATAAACAATTAAAAAAAACAAAAACGCAAGAATCGGATTGATTAAATCCAGATAAAAGGAAGACCCTTTCGATCTATAGATGAAGCTTTACTGTTACGAGGGAAGAGAGAAGGGGACAACAGAAACAGAGGTCTCACATAGATCAATAAGGAAATGGTGAAATAAAAGAAAAGGAAGCTGAATGGGAATATTCCAAATTTGAGGCTTTACAATTTGTTGGGGGGGGGGGGGGGGGGGGGGTTATTGCTTTTCCTTCATTCTTCTGCAAGTTTTTTCTTTGGTCCGTTAAATATTCTTCAGACAAAATCAAAATACTTGGAAATGATTTTTAAGACAAAGAAGAAAACAGGAAAATGGATTAGCTTTATTGAGGATGCTCTTGCCCTGGACAGAGCAAAGCAAAGCAAGTTGGTTTGTTGTGGTTGGGGAGATGAACAGAGAGAGGTGAGTGTTTTTTAATAATGGCGTTTTCTTTTTTTTACTTCTTTTTTATTGGAGAAAAACAATGACATGTTTAGACACTTTGGTTAATGGGCCTATCAATTTTTAGCCCAATATAAGTGGACCCAGATATTAAATCAATATTTTTTAATTGAAGAGAAAAAAACGGAACTGAAAAACAAATACACGATACATGTTTACACACTTTGCTGGATGGGCCTGTGAAATTTTGGTTTGAAAGTAAACTTGATAAAAAAAAATAGCAAATCAATATTTCTTTTTTTACACAACAAAAGACTTATATTTAGCTTGTCGATTTAGATCAATTAGCTTCGGATGCAACAAAATCGGATTCAGTTTGGGTAAAAGAGTTTATATTTCTTACGTAGTAGATTGGGTTCAGATTAATGAAATTAGGTTTGATTTTGCTCAATTTGGTTCATTTATCCATTCTAGATGTGGAACTTTTTTAAAAGGATAATATTATACAAAATAAGTTAATTGCAATATTTTATTTTTCCCTTTATTTTATTAAAAGCAACTCCAAAACATCGAAAAAGATTAAAAAAATTTATGCGTAGTTAAGATTTATGTAAAGATATAAATAATTGAAAAAGGGTCTTTTATAAATAACATATTCTTGTGAGTATTGGTGTCTTTATAAAACCTTTGTCTATTGTTCAATCTCTTTGAATTAATTCTTCTTCTTAGTTAGAGCAATAGTGGTTTTGCGAACGTCTTGTGGTTGCTACTTTTTTTTCTTATAAGGTTTCTGTCGATTTCAAATTCATAGATTAATTGTTGCGTTGAGTTGAGTCGAGAATTGATTGATGCGACGTATAAACCCTAATTTCGAGAAATATCACGGTTGCTGAGGGGTACGAGAGTATTCTTGGCACTATGACATCTCTTAAAGTCCTTGCACCTCCGGATAAATCAATTGCTATGACGTTTTATGATCATTCAAACGATCCATGGTTCCAGAGCCGTTTCATGGAAGCTAAGGCGAAAAATTCTTCTGGAGTCATTGTAAAACAAGTACCTGCTTACATGACGCAGCAAAGTTTTCGTGTCGAAGATTTTGTGAAATTACATGTTTGTGCTAAATCTATACGATTGCATGATAAGGAAGCACAGGGATACAACAACGTATTGGATTTGAATCCGCTGGTCTGTTGGGAATTAGCACAAAGAAAAAAAGATATAAAGTTTGTTAATGAGATTCGGTTTTCCAATCTACGTCATCGGGACCTAATCCATAAACAAGTCCACTAAAGCATAATTGTAAATACAATCACATGTATCCAACATAAATATATTTACCACTCTATTCTAGATGAATAAATTATGAAGACAATATCAAACCAGCAATACTGATGTATAACTGTCTTCTCAACAGCTGCAGTTTTCATAAAAAATTACCACCAACAAATCTTGTTCGATTGAACGACATTACACGTATATATGTCTTTTTCAATAATATCTTAGATGCGTGAGTTTTCGTATCACTGTCTCTTAATATTTATACTCAAAGGTATAAAACCCTAAAATCTAACCGCACAAAATTGTCTCACGTTGTTTATCTCCTAAAACAAAGGAGACTTTAGAAAATATCTTCAATATTCTTATTTTTCCTTTTCTCGTAACTTCCAATCATAAGTTCGTAACAACTTCTTTTCCACGTACATCAACATATCATAATCCAAATCCATTTCATCTTCATCACCACGTTCCACTTCCAAGTCGATTTCATTTTTCTCTGAATCACATATTGATAGTCTGAGTTCACATCAGTTCTAGCTCTGTATCTTTGTCTCCTGTTCCAGTGTTTCTCAAACTCAGTCTTCACAACACAAACATTTTGGAGATGGTGGTGCGTTCCCTGAGATTCATGTTTCTTAGTACCCTCTTGGCATGGGTAGGAATAGATCCAATAAGACTCTGGATGTTACTGTGGATGCTCGGGGAAACGTGGTCTTCGACGCGGTTGTGAGGCAGAGTGAAAATTCTAAAAAGATTGTATATTCTCAACATAACGATGTTATTCCCAAGATTCTGAAAAACGAAGGAGACTCGGATGAGGATGAAGAGCTGGAGAAGCAGATACATGAATCTGCTGAAGAAACAAGAGCTGCCATTGAGAAGATTGTGAATGTGCGACTGAGTGCAGCACAGCCTAGGAATGTGCCAAATCAGTCGAGTGACTCAACGTACATTAAGTATAAGCCATGCCCGCAATTCGCAGCGTTCAATTCCGGTGCTAAAGAGAGGATAGTAAGGATGGTGGAGATGCCTGTAGATCCACTTGATCCACCAATGTTCAAGTACATGCGAGTTCCGAAGGCTCCTGGTTCTCCGCCTGTTCCAGTCTTGCATTCGCCGCCGAGGCCTGTTACTGTCAAGGACCAAAAAGACTGGAACATCCCTCCTCGTATCTCCAATTGGAAAAAAACATAAAGGTTATACAATCCCTCTCTACAAACGCCTTGCCGCTGATGGAAGAGGCCTGGAAGATGTTCAGATCAATGATGACATTGCCAAGTTATCAGAGGCGCTCTATTTAGCTGAGCAGAAAGCTAGGGAGGCTCTTTCACTGCGCTCAAAGGTGCAGAAGGAGATGGTGATGAAGGAGAAGGAAAGAAAGGATTAGGAGTTGAGGGCTCTGGCCCAAAAGGCTCGGCGCGAGTTGAGTGGGGCTGCAAGTATACCAAGCGATAGTGTTGAACCAAGAGGGTATTGTGTCGATGACCGTCAGAGGGAAAGGGAACTGAGGGATACGATTCGAGGAGAGCGTCGTAGGGAAAGGGAGAGGGAGAGAAGGTTGGAAGTCGTGGGTAAGAACAGCAAGATCACAAGGGACAAAGAGCGTGATGTCAGTGAGAAGGTTGCGCTTGGAATGACATCTATTGGAAGCAGAGGTGGTGAAGTCATGTATAATCAACGACTGTTTAACCAGGAGAAGGGAATGGACTAGGGTTTTGCCACTGATGAGCAATACAGAGTATATGACAAAGGATTGTTCACTGCGCAGCCCACTCTCTCAACGCTGTACAAGCCAAAGAAGGATATGGATGATGAAATGTATCACAAGGAGCTCCATAAGCCCAAGAATACTGAGAGGTTCAAACCAGACAAAAAGGTTTCACCGCCGGTGCGAGGAAGAGAGAACGACCTCTTGAGTTTGAGAATGAAGCTGAGGAAGATCCTTTCGGTCTTGTACAGTGGGCGTGTAATGTGAAGAAAGGTAAGAAATATTTTGAAGGTATTGTTCATTGCAAAGGGCTTAAACTTGGGATCTACTTAGATGCTGGCTATATATATATATATACCTACAAACAAGAGAATTATGTGATAAAGCCCAAATCTTCTTAAAACCCTGATCATGAACCATGATTAAGATGAACAAAGCATGTGTTCTCAGTATGAACACAATTTGTTTCCTTGCTACAACTAAAACCTGATCATGAAGACATGAACCATGATTATTTTGAATGCAGCATTCGACACTCAGGTGTGAAAGAAAAAGAAAACTCTATACCCTAGTGGAGCCTCGTGCCTGCAAAATGTACTCTTACAAGACGCAAGACATAAGATGCTGCTCGACTGCAGCTAGATTCAAGCAAACTGATCCATAGCTAAATGTTGTCGAAGTCAGAAGATTGTACAATATCATCTAATAGTCTATTTCGTATTGAAAAAGGTGAATAATGAGATGCCAGCAACATAAATTAATAAGAAGAGAAGCTTCTCTCACTGTCGTTTTCCGAGGAATGCATGAAGAGGCTTAAACCATACAATTACTTATGTTAAAAGGGTTTAAAATCTTTTTATCTAGAATAAAAAATATCTTTTACACGTATCTATGTAATTTTAATTATTAATACTTTACGATTTTGGAAACGCTGTTTTCAACCGGTCTGAGTTTCGACTAGCTAAGTTAAAACGGTCTAAACATTTTTAAAACACCAAAAAGTTCAACTAAAAGCACTTCCATTGGTTAAGAATCCATTAAATATCTAAAAATTAAAATATAATTAATTTAAGAATTCTGCTACTATTAATTAAGAATTTTATTACTATTTTCACTATAAAATTTTAAGAACCAACTTTTAAAATTTTTAATTAAAAACTTCTCGCATTTTCTCTCCTATATTTTTTTTTATTTTTTTATCTTTTACAACTTAAGAATCCCATCTAAAAACCTCGGAGGTGGTGGTTTAAGATCTGGATTAATAATAATACACAAGTATGACCCACTAGGCCACTAAAAACTTGTAAAGTCCCACACTATATTCAAGAAGACTTGAAATTTAACCACATATTTCTTTCTTTCAAATCTCATATTAATATTTACCCATTTTTTTGTGGGTTGTTACTTGTTTAGCTTGTTAGCAATGTGGATGACGCTCACAGCTTTTATTATTCTACTATTTTACAAAGCCCTGTGGACTCTCCGGAGAATTTAATATACTTTTCCGACTAATATCGAGATTGATGGATAAACAGAAGAAAAAATTAAAATAAACCCAAGTCCATCCGAATAAGAAGGCCCATTAACCAACCAAAAAAATAAGGAACGAACATCAATTGTTGTAAGCCCAATAATATAAATTTTATTTATAATAAATAATTAAAAAGGTAACCCTAGATTGTACTGTTCTTCTTCCTTCAATTTTATTTCCAGATTTTTTTTTTCTTAATCATTGTCGCAGTGTTTGAACCCTCTAAAAATCCGGCGACTCGTAGTCCCACAGTCGCCGTGTTATCGGTAAAATCCACTTCATTAGTCCTTCTCTCCGTCAGCCATAATCCAATTGGCTCTTTCATCTTTGGCCTCAAGAGGTTTCCTTTTCCCAAATTGCAGGCAAGCAATTTAAGATGGAAGCTACTTCCTTTAGAATGGTACTCTACAACCTTTTTGATTGTGACTAATTTTGGGATTATGACAACTGAAGTCTACTTGTTTTCTTCTTTCTTTTGATTCTTGTTAATTCTATAGCACCAGTCCTATGGAACCATATTGTGCAGATTTCGATTAGAAATACTTATGGTGCTTATACTTAAATTGCTGCTTTATGCAATTTGTGCTTCTTCTCAGGGCGCATTTAGAGATGCTATATTGCAGCGAGCTCCAATTGAAAGCTTTGCACTCAAGACTGTTCAAGAGTTTATACAACCTCAGGTAACTGTTTGAATCAATTAATAAAGTGTTCACTTTTTAGTGTATCTGTTGTGACATAATGTACCTCTAAAATTACTGCTTGTGGCTCCAAGCTCTTGTTTTGTTCATTTTTTGCCAAGTTTAGTGCATATTCATGTCTACATTGAGACACATTATAGCTATCCATGTGTTTTTCTGTGGCAAACATGTATGTGCTGAAAGTCTTAGACGCTGTCGAAACTGTGAGTTTACTCAGGTAGCTCTTTGTCCAACTGGTGGTTGTAAAGATTGTGAAATGATAGGTAACCCTTGGTTGGTTCCATTAAGATACTACATTTTTCCAATTTTGAGTTGGTTTGTTGTCAGTCTGCATCGACTAAATGAGTTTCAATAAGTGTAGTAAATGTTCCCATTTCTATTTGTAGATTGCTAATTTATGTTACTTGGTCTTATTGTCCTTTATTATATACTCCGGCAGAAACAAACAAAGTTGGCCCAAGATGAAAACCAGATGCTTGAAAACATGCTCCGGGGATTGCTGCAGGAGCTAGTGGTCTGTTGTGTCTCCACTATTTATTTTCGTTGTATTCATGTGCTTGTTGATCTAGTCAATTGATGATTTTTTTCTGAGTGGATTTCTCTTTTGGGGGTTTAGACTTCTGCTGCAAAATCAGGAGAGCAAATAATGCAGTATGGTCAGATGATTGATGATGATGATGATGAAAATATACATGGCCAGATTCCTCATCTTCTAGGTTAGCAATTTATTTCAAAGCGTTCTGTCTAGTCTGATTTGCATAGCTCGTTTAAATAGCTGTAAGTGTGTTGTGGATTGCTGCCGACTAATATTTTCCAACCTCTCAACATCTTTTTGTTCTTTTTTCAATTGGTTTGTTAGATGTTGTGCTTTATCTCTGTGAGAAAGAGCATGTAGAAGGTGGCATGATATTCCAGCTACTGGAGGATTTGACGGAAATGTCTACTATGAGAAATTGTAATGATGTTTTCGGTTATATTGAAAGCAAGCAAGATATATTGGGCAAGGTATGTCCATAAGATGAAATCAGATTTTTCCTCTTTGTGTAGTTGGGTGAGTATCTTGTATTTTGACTTGGATGTTGCAATTATTTGCAGCAAGAGCTTTTTGCACGTGGAAAACTTGTAATGTTGAGAACTTGCAACCAACTTCTCCGGCGACTCTCTAAGGTACCATATCTGCACCCTTTTCTAGTTCCTTTTGTCAAACATTCATTTCATAATCTATTTTTTCAGTTATAACACATCCACACTTTCTCTTTGTTAATTTCTTTTATGCTTTCCCAATCTTGCATACAGGCCAATGATGTGGTATTCTGTGGAAGAATTCTCATGTTTTTGGCTCACTTTTTTCCGTTATCTGAGCGCTCAGGTAAGAAAGGGTTTCTTGTAAGATATTGCTTATATGATTCTTTGGTCTGTGAATGTTCGTAAGTTGTGTAACGTTTACTTTCTTGATTTATTCTTTCAGCCGTGAATATAAAAGGTGTTTTTAATACATCTAATGAAACCAAATATGAAAAAGACCCTCCAAATGGCAAGTAAAACTCTTTTCTAGTGCTTTCTGGTCCTTATATCCATTAGATAATTCTAAAATGTGTTACCTATTTTGTCTATGTTATTGCTTCTCAGGCATTTCTGTAGATTTCAACTTCTATAAGACATTTTGGAGTTTACAGGTACGTATTTGTTAAAGGAACTTTGTAGGGAACTCTGTTGCGCCTTTATCATAAGGGTTGTCTCATAAACCTCTTTTTGTGTATCATACAAAATTAGCTTTACTGGAGATAGCATCTCAGTTTTCCTTGTGTTAGTTAGTTTACTTAGGTACTGCTTCATATATTGAGAAATTTGTTTACTTTCCAGGAGTCTTTCTGTAACCCCGCTTCTCTTACTTCTGCATCTACAAAGTGGCAGAAATTTTCATCCAATTTGGCGGTATGTAATCTTTGTTTTTTGGTTTATGACCTGGTCTCTTGCATATGTATATGCATAGACAAGTCATGCCGGGTGTAATGAGATATCATCTTAGACCTCGTTTCTTGACTGCCTATGTAGGTTGTTTTAAACACCTTTGATGCACAACCTCTAAGCGAAGAAGAGGGAGAGGCTAATAGTTTGGAGGAAGAGGCAGCAACTTTTAATATAAAGTATCTAACAAGTAGTAAATTAATGGGTTTAGAGGTAAGTACGATGTGGATGCACACACACACACACAAACTTCTGAACTTAGCAGTTAACACACTTTTTTCACCTTTGGTCACAGTTAAAGGATTCGAGTTTCCGACGACATATTCTTCTTCAGTGCCTCATTCTGTTTGACTATCTGAGGGTAAATGTCTCTCAACAATTGCACGTTAAATTACTTTCTCTCTGATATTCTGGTATAACCGACTCATGTTTCTTGTTAGGCACCGGGGAAGAACGACAAAGATCTGCCATCTGAAACCATGGTCAGTGTTTTTGCTTGTTCAATGAGCAAATTTCCTCTTGCTTAGTTTCAAAGGTTGACAAACCTAGCTTATATCTGAAAGTTCGGGGTTTATACATAATCACTCAATAGTATTATTTTTCTTTTCGGCTTAGAAGGAAGAACTTAAGTCATGTGAGGATCGTGTTAAGAAATTGCTTGAGATCACTCCGCCTAAAGGGAAAGAATTCCTCCGTGCGGTTGAGCATATATTGGAGCGTGAAAAGAATTGGGTATGTGTGCTGCTTTCGCTCTTACCTGCTGCATGGTTTTTCTGGCTTGAAGTTGAGGGTCTTTAATGATTTTCTACAATACAAAGGTCTGGTGGAAACGTGATGGATGCCCACCATTTGAAAAGCAACCAATAGAGAAGAAATCACCTACTGCAGGGCAAAAGAGACGGTATGGGAAAAACTGACCTTTTTATCTAACTGCGTCTTTCTCATGTAATCACATCCCCAACTGCACATGCCTAAGTGGTGTTAGCCATTAGAAATTTAGAATACACTAGGTGCAAGAAACTGATAGATGTTTTATCCCTGGTGATCTGATACGTGATAAGGGTTTTGGTGGTTTAGTGATTTTCCTTTTAGCATTAGATTATTTTGGGTCTTTTCCTTTTATTAGACATTTATTTTATGTTAGGGTTATGCTTGAAGTTGTAATCTTGGCCTATATAAATATAGGTCTTTATGCTAATGAAAACTCAACTTCCAAGAATTAACCTTAATCTCCAAGAGAGACTAGGGTTAAGAGGAAGCTTAGCTTAAATCTTTCTTGTCTCTTACCTTTAATTCCGATTACGAGTTCGAAGACGAAATTTTTGGCTCGTATCATGATCTCTAGCCACTAGGCCATGGAAGTGAGAAGCATCTAATAAATCTAAATTAAGTATATTAAGCTCCATATCGGTTATCTTTTGCTTTTACAGGAGGCAAAGATGGAGATTGGGCAATAAAGAACTCTCCCAACTGTGGAGATGGGCAGATCAAAATCCGGTATGGATATTTTTTCTTGCATCCATGTTTGTTGTTGCATCCATTCTCTCTCTCAAATTGATCTTCATATTATGTCTCTATACTACCTGTATCTCTGATGGCATGACAGAATGCTCTGACTGATTCTCAACGTGTCCGAACCCCTGACATTGCAGCCTACTGGAAACCATTAGCCGAAGATGTGAGCTAACGTATTGTTTTTTTTCACAAACAACATTTTTTGAAAAATGGTTAGTCTTATTATTCCACCTGGTGTTTTATTTTAAACTCAGATGGACCCATCAGCTGGCATAGAAGATGAGTACCATCATAAAAACAACAGAGTATGTAACTTTCGTCTGACTTGCAACTTTCTTTTTAAGATGCTTTATTAAATCAGTCTCACACCACATTAATTATTACTGTCTTGAAAGGTTTACTGCTGGAAAGGTCTTCGGTTTGCAGCTCGGCAAGACCTTGAAGGATTTTCTAGGGTAAAATCTGCTTCGATTTTGATTTCTCAATGCTTTATAGTTTATATGATTGGTTTCTTAAACTTTTTTCTTTGTTTTCTTTACAGTTTACTGATCTGGGAATCGAAGGAGTTGTCCCTGTTGAACTATTGCCACCTGAGGTCCGGTCCAAATACCAGGCTAAACCGAATGAAAAAGCGAAACGAGCTAAGAAAGAAGAAACTAAAGGTGGACCTCAGGACGGAGAGGGAAACCAGATTGGTGTTTCTAACAGTGAACCTGAAGCTGAAGGAGGAAGAGGCGAAGCAGAGGCGATGGAGAGTGATGCTATTGTAGACACTCCTACACCTGACGAACAACAAAGACTCGGTGGTTCTGACACAGACAATGGTCAAGAGGCCGGTCAAATCGAAGACGGAGAGACAGAAGAAGCTGGTTTGATGGAGGCTGATCCTGATCATCCTCGTGTACCTGTCTCTTGAGTATTATGAAATGTATTCATGTTTGTCAAATTATGAAAAGTATTAGAGAAAGCTATTTCTCTTTATGAAATCCATCAACGTGTGGGTTATTGTTGTTTGGATCAAATCCTTTGGATGTGAAGTTTTTAAATGTTTATTAAATTACAATAATTTTTCATAATTTTTGCTTTTCGGTTGGTAATTTAGCTCGCTTTTATGTGTATATCCAGCTGTTTACGTATGCAATTTAAGTTGGATCTAATATTATCTTATCTATTAAGTCGTGTTTACCATTATGTGTAAAACAGAAATTTGACAAGAGACTAGAAGACTTGGTTTTTATATTACAATCATACAATTTAAGTTCTTTTACGTAATTTGCTTTCTAAGTATAACACTAAACACATTAGCCGCCAATAAACACTGGATTCAATCGCAATCTAGTAATAGTTACTCACATAAACAAAAAATCAATTAAAGAGACCTAAAGCTAAAAGACTAAATGTGTCACTGTTTGCCATCAAACCAAACTTTATGTTTTGCCATCAATTTAAAAAATATAAATGAGTAGTTTAAAGTCATGTCACGATTTAAGTCCTAATAAACACCATCGATCTCCATATAGTAAGGTTCGTCGTGCCAATATCTAACTTCATTTGCACATTCGGCTTATAGTATATCTATATTTTTAATCATAATCCAACTTCTATATATTTTCCATTTTTTAATCATAGTTTCTCCACATCCATTCAAAATATCACTACCGGTCTACCAACTTATTTTCTTAAATTTACATACACGAATTTGTCATTGAAACACATTGGTATTTTTCTAGCGTTTAGTAACTGTTTAGAAAGATATTTATTTTATTTTTAAATTGACATTGTAGTATTTCATCTAATATCAATCAGACGTACAATAAAAATCCATCAAATAAACGTGAGAACATCAGTGAATCGATTTAAACTGATTTGATTATATTACTACCCCACAATCATCGAAAAATATATTTCTGTGTAGTCGTTGTTAATGCAAATCAAATCACCTTATCAATTAACCCCAAACACTATTGAGTTGTTGCTACACTATCATTTAAGATCACAGTTGTCTTATAGTCGATGCACTGTTATGACAACAAAATTGTCGACTCAAATGGAAACAAAGACTAACAGTGTTAGCACACCGGTGCGAACGAAGATACCAAAGGGTAATTTGCGTGTTGTCGACGACAGGGGAAAACTTTTTTCTTAGTTCGTTTGGATATAATATTGTTGAACGATTTAAACATATATCCGAATATTTTGTGTTAAGAAATTATAAATAAATATTTTGATAACTATTTTAACGAATATTTCAGTATTTGAAAAGAAATAAAATAGGTTTCTGTTATTTTCTCTTACAAAAATAATTTCATCTAGTGAAACTCTCAAAGTGATTTAATTACTGTAATAAAAGAAAAAAAAGTTCATTATTTTCCCGGAAGAAAATAAAAAATACATGTGGCACCGACAGTGTCTAATTTTCTATAAGAGCACGTTGCCCAAGGATTTGCATTCTAATCCATGGAATGTGACATTTATTTGTATCTGATGTTTTAACCTACTAATAAAGTCTTTATTCAATGACTAATAATAAAGTTGAGACTTCATCTTTAAAAATAAAGTTGTGATTTCATTTTAAGAAAAATGTTCGATTTTTGTTTTAAGCTAATTTTGTCATAATACGTATGTTTTGTTCTTGACTTAAAAATATATATATTTGACAAAAAAGAATTTACGCATATATAGATATATTGATTGTCGGCAAATGTATACATATGGATATATGACATATATATATATATATATATATGAAGTGATATGATAGTGTCAATAATTGCATATTGTTTTCCTCTCGTACATATTTTTATGGTCAAACAGTACATTAAATTTAAATACAAAAGAGGAGAAAAGACAAATGGGAAATAATGGTGGGTGGAGCCAAATTTAATTTGTTTCAAGGCAAGAGTTAGTGAATAGAATTAGAAAATTTAATCAAGGCAAGAATATGAAATAAAGAATGATACTCCCTAAACGCTACTAATATTATATATCAGGTAACTAAGAAATTACAGTTAAAAGTTAAAACCAATGCAATGTCAACATTCTCTATATCGTGACCGAGAATAAGCAAACCAATGAAAACAATTAGTTGGTTTTAAATTTGTTAAACCTCTAATACTTACCAACAAATGAAATTCAAGTTGATATGCCGAAACATCCTTAGAGATTATAGATGATACAATCGAAAACTTTGTGGCGAGGCATCTTCAAAAGTTCTAGGAAAAAAAATATTTTTGATACCGGCCGGGTTTAGCTTATGAAACAGAAGACAATAACACATTTTTTAAAGAAGACATAAGAATAAAACACAGGGAAATAAATGTAAATGGGTGATCCAATGCTTACCCAATTTATAAATTTTCGTCCTTTTCCGATAAAGTCTCAGTGAGTCAAATTTATTCATTAATTTCCCCTTACGTGAAATTAAAATTTGTTTCTACATTCTCTGTTTTAACCGAAATTATTTTACCAACTCTTAAAACTTAAATATAAAGACTTCGAATATATGTGATAGATGAGATGGATATAACTATTTATGGATTAGACAATATTTTTTACCATTCATAAATTATAATATATAGTAATATAAACGGAAAAATATAAGAGAAATTCGCCGATCCACTTTTACAAAAAAATAAATTAAAACTATAACGAACTGTAGTTCAAAAAAAAAAATGATTTAATTTTGTTTGTCCGTCTCATCCACCGCATCTAGAAGAAATGGAGGACAGATAACGACACATTATTTATGGGTCCCACACTTTTAATATTTTTCTTTATAATACAAATATATAAATCTCGCTTATATTTATTTTATTTTTTAAAACTGTGGTAGTTGAGTTACTTGATTCTCGTTCTATCTCTTCCGTTTGTGCGTCTCTGTCTTTCTCTCTCTCCGTCTTCTTCAGTACGCGTCTTCTTCTTCTTCATCTTCTTCTTCTTCCACTTCGTCTTTGTCTTCGTCTTCGTCTACTACATTTCTCTCTTAAATCAATTGCAGCTCTCCTTTCACTATCTTCCATTTCTTTCTTATTTATTGTCAACTTATGTGCGCCACATTTTTGAGAATCATAAAAGGGAAAATATAGCAAAGCTGATTTCACTCATTAACCACAATTCTATTCTTTTTCTTCATTGCTTCTATTTATACACTAAGAAATCTCACTCAAATTCGTCTTCGGAGCTGCTTATTGCATGTTTTTGATGGGAGTTGGAACTACTCATTCTCTCTGGACCGAGTTGGGCTGAGTTGACTTGGTAGATGAACTCGGAAGCTAAAATCTCTCTCTAGATTGCGTGTGTATTTTTCATTCTATCAGCTGTGTCGGAAATATGAATACTGGTGGTAGGCTCATCGCCGGTTCTCACAACAGGAATGAGTTTGTGTTAATTAATGCAGACGAAAGTGCCAGAGTAAGATTTACCAAAATGTGAAGCTTATCTCTTTTTCTTTGATTTTTAACTCTTCCTTCTCTGGTTTTGATGTGTACCCATTGTTTCAATTTCGCTGTTCCGTGTAAAGGTTTAGGCTTTTATTATTCTGGATCTGGGTTTTACATTTACCCGTTAAAAAGTCAGTTAGGCTTCAAGATTTGAATGTCTTACCTACTTTTATCACCATGTACAGTGAAATCTTGTATCGGTGGGGATTGAATTCTGAGTTTAAGAGTGTAAATTCATCCAATTGAAGCTATGTCAATCCCCAACTCTAAATACGATGCTTAAAAGGACAATTTTTTTGAGCTAATTTATAGTGAATCCTCTGTTCTAATTGAGATCCATTCGATTTGCTTTAAGAATCTCTTGGGTCAGATATATAACTCTGCTTGTGCTGCTTTAATACAGATAAGATCAGTGGAAGAATTAAGTGGGCAAACATGTCAAATCTGTGGAGATGAGATAGAGCTGAATGATGATGGCGAATCTTTTGTGGCATGTAATGAATGTGCTTTCCCTGTCTGTAGACCTTGCTATGAGTACGAGAGACGAGAAGGAAACCAATCTTGTCCTCAGTGCAAAACTCGTTACAAGCGCATCAAAGGTGACTTTTATTGTTTTCAATTCGGTTCTAAGCTTTGGTTGATCTTAAACTTGTGGATGGATATTATAAAGGTGTGTTTATTATAGTCTCCCAGAGGTCCCTAATTGTTTTCAGGAAGTCCAAGGGTTGAAGGTGATGAGGAAGATGATGGAATTGATGATCTTGATTTTGAGTTTGATTATAGGAGTGGCATTGGATCTGAAACTTTCTCTCGCCGCAACTCGGAGTTTGATATGTCTTCTGCTCAACCTGGCTCTCAGATTCCTTTGTTGACTTATGGAGATGAGGTTGATTCATATTTTCCCCAAATAACCCTACTATTTCATTGTATTGCTTCTTAAATTCCCTTTTTCTTGGCTCATTTGGTTGCTTCGTTTGGTTGGTTTTCACAGGACGTTGAGATTTCTTCTGATAGCCATGCTCTTATTGTTTCTCCATCACCTGCTCATTTCCATAGATTTCATCAACCGCCTTTTGCTGACCCCGTTGGTAAGTTTTGTTTTTCGAGTTGAGGTAACGTTTTTGATTTCCTTTATTGTTGCTTGTGGTTACTAAGGTAGTGGTTTGTTCTGTCACAGCACATCCAAGACCAATGGTACCTCAGAAAGACCTTGCGGTTTACGGATATGGAAGTGTCGCGTGGAAGGATCGAATGGAGGAGTGGAAGAGAAAGCAGAACGAGAAATATCAGGTGGTTAAACATGACAGAGATTCTAGTCTTGGTGACGGCGATGATGCTGAAATTCCTATGTAAGATAGACAAATCTTTCTGAAAAACACTGTTTCATTGCTTTGTTTTGGTATTTACGAGCTTTTTTGTTTAGGATGGATGAGGGAAGGCAGCCTCTGTCTAGGAAAGTACCGATAAAGTCGAGCAAAATAAATCCTTACAGGATGCTTATCATTCTTCGGCTTGTCATTCTCGGTCTCTTTTTCCACTACCGTATTCTTCACCCTGTCAAAGATGCTTATGCCTTGTGGCTAATATCCGTGATATGTGAAATATGGTTTGCGGTTTCATGGGTTCTTGATCAGTTCCCTAAATGGTATCCTATAGAAAGAGAAACATACTTGGACCGGCTCTCATTGAGGTATGAGAAAGAAGGGAAACCATCAGAACTAGCTGGTGTGGATATATTTGTGAGTACAGTGGATCCGATGAAAGAGCCTCCACTTATTACGGCAAACACTGTTCTGTCTATTCTTGCGGTGGATTATCCGGTAGACAGGGTTGCTTGTTATGTGTCTGATGATGGTGCTGCTATGCTTACTTTTGAAGCACTTTCAGAAACTGCGGAATTCGCAAGGAAATGGGTTCCTTTCTGTAAGAAATACAGTATCGAGCCACGAGCTCCTGAATGGTATTTTTGTCACAAGATTGATTACTTAAAAAATAAAGTTCATCCTGCATTTGTTAGGGAACGCCGAGCTATAAAGGTTCGTTCAATTCTTGGGTCTTTATACATAAATTTCCTGAGAAAATTTTGGGGCTTTATTGATGAGAATATCCTTCTTATTTCTGGTTACAGAGAGATTATGAAGAATTCAAGGTCAAGATCAATGCTTTAGTTGCGACTGCACAGAAAGTTCCTGAGGAAGGTTGGACTATGCAAGATGGTACTCCTTGGCCCGGTAATAACGTTCGAGATCATCCCGGCATGATCCAGGTGAGATGCTCTGAGGTGTTTACTGTTTCTTTTTGTTCTACACGCTGTGTGTAATACTCCCAAACTTACCGGTTTATTTTCTTGCTTTTTCCTGTAAAAAGGTCTTCCTTGGAAATAATGGTGTTCGCGATGTAGAAAACAATGAGTTGCCTCGCCTGGTTTATGTTTCTCGTGAGAAGAGACCTGGATTTGACCATCACAAGAAGGCTGGAGCCATGAATTCCTTGGTAAAGACTTATACTTAAGTCTTAAATGTTTTATTTGAATTGATTTATGATCTCTTGCTAACTTCCTGACTCTTTCTTTTCATGTTGCCGTAATTAATTCAAGATACGAGTCTCGGGAGTCTTATCAAATGCTCCTTATCTTCTGAATGTGGATTGTGATCACTACATCAATAATAGCAAAGCTCTTAGAGAAGCAATGTGTTTCTTGATGGATCCTCAGTCGGGAAAGAAAATCTGTTATGTTCAATTCCCTCAAAGATTCGACGGGATTGATAAAAGCGATAGATACTCTAATCGCAATGTTGTATTCTTTGATGTAAGTACACCATTTTCTATCACTGCATTCTTTTCTTGAGTTATACATTTGCTCGCTCTTAACAATCTTTTGATCTTGTAATTTACAAAACAGATTAATATGAAAGGTTTGGATGGATTACAAGGGCCTATATATGTTGGAACCGGGTGTGTTTTCAGGAGACAGGCACTTTATGGATTTGATGCGCCAAAAAAGAAGAAGGCTCCACGTATGACTTGCAATTGCTGGCCTAAATGGTGTTTGTTTTTTTGTGGTTTAAGAAAGAATCGTAAGACGAAGACAACGGATAAGAAAAAGAAGAACAGGGAAGCCTCAAAGCAGATACATGCGCTAGAAAACATCGAAGAGGACACCAATGGTAAATAGAAGAAATCCGGTGTATCATTTGGTTTCAACATTTAGTTTCATTTCATTGCTGAAAACTTATTTGTTTCTTTCTTTTTCCAAGGCACTAATAATGCGGTGAAATCACAAGAGGCAGGACAGCTCAAGTTGGAGAAGAAGTTTGGACAGTCTCCTGTTTTTGTTGCATCTGCTGGTATGGAGAATGGTGGACTAGCAAGAAACGCAAGTCCGGCTTCTCTGCTTAGAGAAGCCATCCAAGTCATTAGTTGTGGATACGAAGACAAAACTGAATGGGGAAAGGAGGTAATGCAGAGCTCTTCAAAACACTTTTTAGCACTTTATCTTTCATGTTGCAATAGGATTTTTGATTTTTCATGATATTTGTGAAATGCATTTCAAGATTGGGTGGATCTACGGTTCTGTCACTGAGGATATCCTTACGGGTTTCAAGATGCATTCTCACGGCTGGAGATCGGTTTACTGTACACCTAAGATACCAGCTTTTAAAGGATCAGCGCCTATCAATCTTTCAGACCGTCTTCATCAAGTTCTTCGATGGGCGCTCGGGTCTGTAGAGATTTTCTTGAGCAGACATTGTCCTATTTGGTATGGTTACGGAGGTGGTTTGAAATGGCTTGAGAGATTGTCTTACATAAACTCTGTTGTTTATCCATGGACCTCTATTCCACTCCTTGTTTACTGTTCCCTCCCGGCTATCTGTCTTCTCACTGGAAAATTCATCGTCCCTGAGGTAAAACAAAAAAACCATCTTTAAGTTCTCCAAAGTATGAATCTTTATTCCATGTTTTGTATAAATCCATCGTTTCTGAGGTAGAAAGATCATCTTTGAGTTCTCAAAAGTATAAATCTTTATTACATGTTTTGTGAAAATTCATTTTTCCAGAGATTAAGTAAAAGTAGTCCATGTTTTGTGTAAAATAATTTTTCCTGAGATTAAGTAAAAGTATCAATCTTTATTCTATGTTAAAGGCTTATTGTGTTCTTTTTTCTGTTGCAGATTAGCAACTATGCAAGTATCCTCTTCATGGCACTTTTCGCATCGATCGCTGTAACGGGCATTCTCGAGATGCAATGGGGTAAAGTTGGGATCGATGATTGGTGGAGAAACGAACAGTTTTGGGTAATTGGAGGTGTTTCAGCTCATCTCTTTGCTCTCTTCCAAGGTCTTCTCAAGGTTTTAGCCGGTGTCGACACAAACTTCACGGTCACATCTAAAGCAGCTGATGACGGGGAATTCTCTGAGCTTTACATCTTCAAATGGACCTCACTCTTGATCCCTCCGACCACACTCCTCATCATAAATGTAATTGGAGTAATTGTTGGAATCTCTGATGCGATCAGTAACGGATATGACTCTTGGGGCCCTCTTTTTGGAAGATTGTTCTTTGCTCTTTGGGTCATCCTCCATCTTTATCCTTTCTTGAAAGGTCTACTTGGGAAACAAGACAAAATGCCTACGATCATTCTTGTCTGGTCGATCCTTCTCGCCTCTATCCTTACACTTCTTTGGGTCCGAGTCAATCCATTTGTGGCGAAAGGTGGTCCTATCCTTGAGATCTGCGGTTTGGACTGTCTTTGAATGATCTCGATTTGATGATGGATCACGTTTTTCCACAGAGGTAAGTAGAGAGGAAAGTGTCACACATTTGTTTGTTCAATGTGTTTACTATCATTGGGGAGAAAGACTCTATTAGATTGAACCAAAAAGGATTTAAATATATATAATGTTATTTTTGGAAGGTGTTGTTGTATTGTAGATATAGAAGGTGTTGTCTATTTGTTCTTGTTAATTTTTTTTGGTTGTTATATTATTAATTCTTTCATAAAAATGTTTTGAGAAATCTTCTGCATATTCCAGATGATATTGGTAAGAAGATCTTTGTGAGGGATCTTCTTGTCTGAAAATAAGGAGTTTCTATCTCTATGAGCTTCTTGTCTACTAAATTCTCTTAGACCTTGTCTACTAATTATCGTCTTCTCTCTCGAAAGCGACTTTGGAACACGAATCAGTCAAAAGTCAACACGACTGTTTGACTGGAAACTTTTGGAACCAAACCAATTAAGGACCATTAAGTTTATGTTTCTTTCTTCATTTCTCGTATATTGAAATCTGATAACGTGATTCTTTACATGTATGAACAAAAGGTCATAGAGAATATGGAGATTTTATTTTATAAAACTAATCCCGACTATCCAGTACATAACCATTTTTAAGTAACTGATTTATTTAAACATCAATTAATGTTATAAATTCGCGTTTGCAATTATCTAAATTTTTGTTAAGTAAATACATTTATTCCGGCTTTGTGTTTGTGACTTTGTGTTTATGATTAGAAAAATATATGAATTCACGTTTGCATTTTGTGTTTACTATTTCAAAGAATTAAAATTTTGGTCTGAGTAGTGGTGGTCTGGTCCGACCGATCTAACCGGATAGACGATAATATCGGTATTAAAGAAGGACTAAGTAATACAATATGTTTAAACGGAATAAAATATTATTTATTAGTTGGATAAAAGATTTATTCAAGAAAATAAACGAGATGGCTTAAAAAAAATTTTAAAGCGGCCAAAACGAAAGATAGCTTTGAATTTCTTATCCTATTTAAATTAGTTAAATAACTGTATATATTTGTGAAAAAGACAAGCATAAATAAAGCCTTACCATTGTCTTAGCAGGGTGAAAAGATACGCCATTTTGTGACTGTGACCAAGGAACTTAAGTCAACACTGGAAGGGTACTTTGGATATTCGCGTAAGTTTCATTTTCCTTAATTAATTAAGAAGCATTCGTATTTTAAATCCTAGGATTCAGGTCAAAATAGCCAATACTTTCTCATCATCCGACGGTGCAGTGTACCTGATAGTTGTTATACCTTTCTTGCTTTTGCCCCAGCATACCCAGCATATTGCCTGGAGCATAGCAATATCTTTTGAGAATAATCAAATATAGAAATTGTTGCAATATAAAAACGTGATCGAGTTTGTCCTGAAGGGAGGAGATTCGCGAAAGAGAAAAGAGACCCAATGATTTTGAAAGAATTGAACTAGGAACCGTATAAGATGAAAATCTCAATATCAGAAAATTTTATCAATATTGCATTCTAACTCTCACTAAAGATAAGATTGACTCACTTGGCAAATTTAGATGTTAATTACTGATAATATTATTTGAGAAACAAACTATATACCTATTTTTCGAACTGATTATCTATTTTCCCATCAAAACTATCGTATAATATTATATGTTTATAAAACTTAATTTGTCAATTAATTTCTACACAAAAACAAAATTTCAACCTAATTTTCGTCCAAATTAAAACATCAAAACTCTAGTACACACAAAATCATAGTTCAAAACTTCGTAACACATAGACATTAGTTTTAATTAGTTTATTATTAACCAAAAAAATACTAACCGAATTAAAAGAACTAAACCTAAATTTAAACCAGTTCTTCACTTTTTCTTTTTCTTCTTCAAACTCTATTGAAAGAGAAACTTTTTAATTTCACAATTTCATAACTTCTTCATTTCTTAACGGATTTGAGTGATTTTAATGTCTATCTCACTAGGATTTTTCATTCTAATAGTAGATATCCAAATTCAGTTCGATAACATAGCATGAATAATATTTATATGATGGTTGAAAATGTTATTTTATAAACGAAGACCTGATTTATCAAACAAGTAAAAATAGAGGGACGTGTTTGCAAAATACAGTTAAAAAGGTGAAGGATAGAGAGAAATTTCGCAGCACCAACGTCGCAGTTTCTCATGGCCTTCAAAAACCCTCCTCAACATTACGTAAAACTCCAAGAAATTTACTAAAAATATATATACATATATATATATATATATATATTTCTTTTTAAACTAAAATCGCCATTGTTGCAAGAGAAAAATTTCAGAAGGAAACTTGATATTTGATTTCAAGGTTCATGATAGAGAAGATCCAATCAAAGAATGAGAGCAATAAACGGAGGAGACGAGAAGAGATGAAAACGGAGGAAGAGATGGAGGTTGCTAAAATGCTAATGAATTTAAAGAAGAAGAAGAAGAAGAAGAAGAAGAAGAAGAGGTATCGGACGATTGAGAGCATTTACATGGCGACGAGACCTCTCAGGGTAGTGATTAGATGATGAAACAACTCTCGTTAGGTTTGCAGTTTACGGTTTATTATCTACATTTAAGCATTTTGTAATTAATTCGAAGCATTATGTTCTTTTCTACCAGGATCTGAACGACTAGATTGAGCGCAACAGACTTGGTTTTAATTGCAGTTTACATTATTTAACGAATTTGATAATATTAGAGAATTATGAAGATTATTAAAATCAATCGATGATTCGAATATGATTCGAGGTTTCAAAAAAAAACCCAAATGATTATGATCGATGAATCACGGCTTTCTTTTCTACAAAAAGCCAAAAAAAAAAAAAACCGTGCGCGTTGAAGTCCTTTTCATGTAATATAATAAAGCGCGATGGGTTTTGCCAAATTGGTGATTTGGGGAGCAAGGGAAAAAATGGTGACTTGGCAGATCATTTGAGTATCGAAATTAGAAATGGCAAATGGAAATGTGTTGCGATGAAGCTGGTTAGGCGAGTACGAGTAAAGGTGATGTGATAAAAGACTGTAACTTGGTTACTCATTGGAATGGCAATAATATGGTATGATTGACGTGTGAACGTATACTTGAATAAATAAGGCTATCTGTTTTATGTTTTTAGTTGACGAGTTCAATGAAATCTGGTATTTGCATTTGTATAGATATTGCAGGTGAAAGTGACTGAGATCCAAGCTTAGAGGCTTGTGTCTAGGAGTACGAGGATCGTGGTCAGTGAGTGGCGCGTCATCTTGATATTGCGGATTTATGAGTTTTAAGACCTTAGTTTATGAAAGGATGTTTTGCATGATACGTTTTGTTTATGATAGTATCTTAATGGAAGTTGCAAGATGGTATCATAATGGGCTAGCAGGTGGGATATTGTAGCATCTTCCTGAAAAAATTCTCTAACGCTCAAATCTAAAAGAGAGATCACGAGACTAATCGATGAACCTGGATCAAAGAGGGTTTTGAACCGGGCTAAGGAAGAGTTTGTTGTCCAAGCTGTTGTTTCGTAAGCACTTGGTCTTCTTCCAGGAAAATTCTTCATTCAGCGAATAATGTACATAATAAGATATAAAAATTGTGAATACAAGTTAAATAAATTAAAAATGCAAACACTTTTAAAGAAATTAAAAATATTTCTTAAGATCAATATATGGGAAAGTTACAACCAACGAGAACAAAAAAAAAAAGGACAGGTCCCCCGCAATATTTTGATCTATATGACATATTTCAGACAAGATTGAATATGGATCGCAGTTTGGTTTAGGTTTATACCAGTCAGAACAAGCAAATCTACTCAACGACAAAACCCGACATGCCTTCATCAATTCAGGGCTTGGCTTTGGCTTCATATTCATGCGGAGGCTGCAATAAAATATATTTATTCGGTAAACCTGATAAACAGATGAAATCAAACAAAGAGACAGACAGAGAGGTAAATAATCTATATTACCATGAAAGTTGCAGATATCATCTTTTGTGCAAACCATCTCATGTGCATCGCTCTTTGAGCTGCCGCTGCTGCCTGCACCGATTCAAACCGCAGATAGACAAATCCCGCACTGTTCCTGCATTTTACCAGATTCTGACCAATATCAAATACATATACACATCAAGAGCCAGACATGCAAAGACAAACTGATTGAAATACTTACTTGTCTACATAAATATGGTGGACTTCACCATACTTTCTGCATTCTTCCGCAACATCCTCTTTGATATCAAGTTCAAAGTCCGGCTCTGGCTGCACTAGAATAAATTTTAATGTTAATAATTAGAAAAGAGCCAGCAGCCCTCCACTTGCATAAGAGCCAAAAAAAAAACATACTCCGTCATTTTTTTCACAACTCTCAAACGAAGAAAAATGCAAGAATTGACCTCGGTTGCAGGATCGAACATGTTCTTCAGTAGAAGGCATTTACTTGGCTGACCAATAGGTTCGGTGACAAAAGAAGGGATTGCTGTAGTCGGAAGCACTGATGTTGGGAAACCAGGATTCATGCCTGGTTGATTAAGAGCTGTTCCATTTAGCGCTGGTACTCCAAGAGGGCCCACAATACTGTGGATAAATTCCATATGTTATAAGGAGATACACGCAAAATAAATAAAAATGGGAACTAAATGAGCAAAAGAGATGCATACATACCTCATTGCGATACCAGTACGATCCAGCTTCTGCATAAGCAGAGCCCTAGATTGTGCATTTAAAGCCTGAGAGAGAGAAGAGAGAGTCGTAAAAGAACAAGCCTTAGAGAGAACAGAAACAAAGGGTACAAGGAAAAGGTTCTCTAGCTTACCAGTCCACCTCCATCATCATCATCAAAATCAGCAGATTTTGGGGCACTATCTTGTGTACCAATATGATCAGAGACAGAGGAAACCTATAAAAGAACCCAAATAAATTATCATTAGATACGTGCAAGTCCAAGAACTCATCATTTGTCCCCAAGGAGTTTACAACTCACCTTGATTGTCCTACCAGCGATCTCCAGCTTTCCATTTAGGGCAATTTGTGCTGCCTTTGAATGTTCAAGTTGGGCAAACTATGGAAGGAAAATAACATAAATGGGGAATAGCACCGAAAAAGAATACCAACTAATTTAAAAACGTGTTCTACTAACCTGGATAAATCCAAAACCTTTGCACTGCCCAGTTTCAAGGTCAAGTGGTAGCTGAACAAGCTCAACGGGGCCAAATGGCTCAAAAATCTGATAAAGAAAAAGAAACAACTGTGAGCTAAACAATATTTGGAAACAACACTTGCCGGTGTGTCCCCAAGTAATAAAGCATCTCAAGAAAGCCATCAAAACATCGATCTATAAAACTCTAAGGAGAGGGGATGTCTAAAACCGACAAAAAATATTACCTGTCTTAGCTGCAACTCTGTCATGTTGAAATGCAGATTGCCCACATATAGTTTCCTATCGACAGGGCCAGTACCACCTACACCACCTGTAGTGGTGTTAGATTGAGCCAAATTCTTTTCAGCTTCAGAGGGCTTAACCATCACAGGTTGTCCAAGAAACAACTGTCCAGACAGAGCTATAGCCATTGGAACTGACATCACATCATAAAACTCAATATACCTGCAAGTCCAAAAGAAAAGATATACTTGACTTCAAGCACACGTAGGACAAAAACATCAGAAAAAAACTTACAAAGCATGTAGCAAAGAGAAGTTGGAAACAAAAAACATTAGTGCGGGGATTCAAGCTGAGTCTCTTTTGATGGGTAGGAGGCCTAGAGTAACACAAAATGTTAGCCCATCATGATAAAGGAACAATAACCATATCTAAAACAGCAATGACGATAGAAGCAAGCTCCTCCATCAGTGAATATCCTAAAACAGAGGACTGAGAAAGCACCAGAGACTAGGAGGAAGTATCAAACAAAGAATGTGAATAAGATAGATAGGCCAATGGATTCCCTCCTTCCTGACAGTGGTTGCAATGGAAAGTAACAACTGAAATAGGATTCAGGTTTTCTGACATCTACCTTGACCACGCAGAATTGATTAAACAAGTGTGCAAGGTATTGCCATCATCCTCATCATTATCGCATGGCTAGTGCATCTAAGAATACAGAATCGAGTTCTTGAAATTGCAGAGAAAACTGAATATGCAGAATATTACGTACCAAATGCACATACACAAAACTAAGTTTAATATACACTGAAAGAAAAAAACATACCCGACTCCTTTTGATCGTCTTGAATTTCTATCCATGATCAATCGCACGTCCCTCACCTGAAATAATAAGGAACAAATAAGAAACAGAATCCAAGATGAAAGATTGAGTCATGGAGTAATGCTAATAGCTAGAAAGAAAATTAACAAACTAGAAAGAAACAAAGTAACTGACCTTGCCAGCTTTGGAGAAGAACTCATAAACATCTCTCTCGGTAGCTTTAAGAGGCATCTGTTCATTAGAAGAAAACCAGATAAGAGGTTGGCGTAATCACTAAACCTAACAGTGTAGATTCTTTTTGACCTCTCATTATCAACCTTAATGTCTAACAACTTACCTGATATGCAAAAACCGTTCTTTGGTCTCTCTCTGGATCTGCTTCAGGCTCATCTTTCTTGTCCTTGTGTCTCCTGCAATCGTGAAATCAATTTTAAAAACTTTCAATCAGTAAAACGACTAAAGATGGCTCATTGGAGCTTTGAATCATCATTCCTATAACAAGGAACAAGAAATCAACAAACCTGCTTCCTCTTTCCACTACTTCGCGTTCCCTCTCTTCCCTCCGAGATCTACTGCTGCTTCTCCTCTCCCTTTCCTTCTCCCTATCTCTTCTCTCTCTGTCTCGGGTCCTATCTCTCTCCTTGCTACTCCTCTCCCGATCGCTCTCTTTATCTCTCGATCCTTCTCTAACATTATCCCTATCTCTTTCCTTGTCTCGGCTGCTTCTGTGCCTCTCTTTCTCCCGACCCCTTTTCCCTACACCGTTCTCTTCTCCGTCTCCACGAGACTTCTTACTCCGACTGCTCCCTCGCTCTTCGTCACCGCCTTCTTCATCATACCTCTCTCCTTCTCGCTTTCTGTAACTCTTATCGCTCTTCTCGTTCCCACTCTCTTCCTTCCTCTTATTCGACCCATCTCCTTCCTCAACCGTCTTCTCCAGGTACTCGTATTCGTCAAACTCCATCTCGTCAAAGATACGGCCAATTTCGTCAATTAGGGCTTTTGTTAGGGTTTGGAATTGGAAGAAGTTAATGAGGGAATAGAAAATTTTTGTTCCGTTCGATCGATATCTAGAAGATGGGGAGATAATTCGTAAATTCCGAACAATAGTGAGGTTATAAACGGCAATTCCCAACACAAATTAGCAAAGCTAATGATGGGCCTAAATAATCGTAATAGTACCAATAAAGGCCCATATCTCTAGATATTATTTTAAATGTCTGTTTTTTGTCAACGATGTATACAAGAGCAAGTTTTACTCAAATAGTTAACGGTACTGCAACATTTTCGTTAAAATTCGATTCTATTAATTACGTTTTTCCGTAAAATAAAAATATATCTATGAATTGGGTTTTATCGATCTAATTGATGTGACAAAATATATATATATATATATATATATATATATATTAACAACATATCACTGCCTAAATTATATATTTCGTGTCTGGTACCAAAAGCGAAAATGATTTAAAACCGAAATTTGGGAGAAAAGCGAGCTTCATTTCGATGTATTTGATAACTTGTGGTAAAATGTTCCAGAAATTATTCTTCGATCCTTTAGACTTTCCCTTATAGATTAAAATGACTAACAAATATGTTACAAAAAAAATTGAAAAGAAAAGCAAATAGAAAAGTTTTCTGCAAATAAATCATCAAACTTTCTTTTTTTCAATAAAAACTTTCACCCAAAAGTTGTGCCGGTCAATTCTATCAACTCTAAAATCACTATATTTTTTCCACATATCGTTAATGTAGCTATGTTACCTGCTATTAAAAAATTAACAAAAAATTCAAAACGACGTTGTTTTGAACTTTTAAAACTGCATGATATTTGTTTACTTACGTGTTATTTTTCGTAACCCAAAACTACGTCGTTTTGAACCTTTAACGCGAACTAAGATTTTTTTGGGAGAAAATCGATTTGGAATTAATTCTCGCTTCCGATAATAATGGATCGTCTTCTTCCTCCTCTTCTTCTTCATCGTTATTGAAATCTTCTGAGATCGATTTGATTTCTTCAGTGATTAAGAGGAAGACGATTATCGAATCTGGCTACGATTGCTAACGGTGATGAAGAGGAAGACGATTGGATTGGATGAAGAGGAAAATGATTGGCTCGTCGCCATAAGCAGGTGAGATTGGGAGTGGGAGAGATGAAGAGAAATTTGGCTTGGACGGTTTCAGGTCTGGGAATTGCTTTGATTATGGATGAGATCAATGGTAAGAGAAGCACCACGACGACATCAACCCCATCGTAAGAACGCTTTAAGAAATTATTTTAAGAAATTATCAAAGAAAATGCACAAAACCAGAATGGCTTTGGCCTATACTCAATTCGAAGCCCTATGTGAGTTTATACTTCTTCAGGTATCGTTTTTTTATAATCAAATTGGGTTTTTCAGTTCGAAATTTCTAAATTGCTCATAAGAAAAACGTCAATGACTTCAAAATTTGGGTGAACATTTGTTCAAACTTATCAAATTAGGATGTTTTGTGCCTTTATCTTTTTTAACAATTCTTTTTTTTTTCTCTTCACTCTGCTGTTCGTTGGGATTTCTCACCTTTTTTTTTTGCAATGTTCTTGGCTGATATAGGATCGGACAAGGACATAAACTTATAGGGAAGTCATAATGCAGCATCGGAGCTTGATCCAAGCCAAGGTAATACTCGCGCTGCTGTAATTTCTGAACTATACTCTTTTTTTATCTTCACAAATGATGAAGAAGCTTCAAATTGAGACTGTTGTTCACAAATTATGAAGAAGCTTCAAATTGCTTGTAACAGGTTGTGGTGGACGTTGGCTGTGGAACTGGCATCCTTTCAATCTTCTGTGCTCAAGCGGGTGCAAAACGGCTATGATTTTCTGTCCAGTTTGCAACAAAGGCAACCATAACTATTCTACGAATTGACGACATGATCAAACTGGAGAAGGATGAGAGCCAAGGCGAAGAGTAAAGCAAAGCTCTGCTCCTCTTTGTCCGTCTTATCCTTGGTGTGTTTTTGTCCTCATTTTGTGTATCCCACCGATTTTTAGCTTCTTTGTTGCGCTCCCATTTAGCCAGCACAACTGGAAACACATGGGGACGAAAGCAATTATGTGTGAGGATTGCAGCAGGAGAAGCAATAGCGATGCTTGTGTTGGTGGTTTACCTCACCACCTTCAGCTTCTTCCATATTGATCCGACCTGTGTAATATATTATATTCACATGTCAATCTCTCCTCTACAGCCACAAACTATCACCCGTTTTGCGAAATGGACTGAGGAGGTTTACAATTTAGTTACATACCTAACAATGATATCAACGTTGGTGCTTCGCCTGATCCATTTGGTTTCATGTCTGCACCTACGTTGCAATGTTGAAGCTCAAAATTAGATCTATACCAACTATTGGGCCTTTTTGCTAGAAGACAATTTAGCTTAAGAGCAAGTTATGAGCAGTAGAGAAAAAAGATATGCAGACTACTTGAACTTTCCATTGATCTTGTGATGTCTGACTTCTTAAATGTAATTCCTATGAAATTGTTGTCCTTGGACGTCAACATCTACTCAACCAAATCCAAAAGTAAGTACCAAATTGTTTCTGAACTATCCAAACTCGTTAACAGTTTTCTTCTTTGTTACGTTGATACTCTCAACCATAACAAAACAAAATCTGCTATATCATGTCCTAAGACATTTCCAAAAATCTCAATTAGTCACACAGATAATATTATAGGATCAAGTGGAGTGCGTCACCTTTCTCCAAGGACCAACTTGTGGTGCTTCGGATGGCGATCCTTCAACCTACAAGATATCAAGAGATTTGATGAGGATATTAGACTTTTTGACCTCTCATTTTAATAATGAAAATTTAAGGCTTACTTCAGGTTTTAGCATTATTAAAACAAGTTTGGGTTTCAACAACTAATCGATCTCAACAACTGCCTAATGCCATAAATCATATCATGACTAGTTCAGGGAACTTCTCAAAATTTGTGTGTCTAGTTCTCCATCGACAATGGGTTTATAAGCTGCCTCCATATCATAGAGTTTGTCCCATTCGGAGCCTTTGAACCACGGATGCAACTGAATCTTTACATATCCTTCTCAGAAGTCTCACCCTTATCTCTTCAACACCTCCGGTTCCCAACCTTGAATCCACATCACACAGCAAGCGACAAATCAAGTCCCTGGCTTCATCAGATATTTTTGGTTCATCAGGGAATTTCAAGCATACCCTCCAATTAATTATCTGAGATGAAAAGCACAAGTCTTTAAGCAAGCATGGATATTTCTATTAGAGATAAAAAGAAATGCATGAATAGCTAGCTACATGCATCTACCTTGCGGCATGTTATACGGAGGTCATCAGAACAGAATGGGGGGTACCCAACTAACATCTCGTACAAAATTGCGCCGAGAGACCACCAATTGCATTCCATTCCATATCCTTTCTTTAGTTACTCAAGATATATTGCATGCAGTAATTGATCTTTTCAGTCTAGCAAAAATGGGTAACCCATGTAATTCAATTAGGGAACAAGCATAGACACAAATGCATGGCGATTGCGCTTCCACTGCAATAACTGCTCTTTAGGCATTTGCCAGGGTGCTTTGTCAGCGTCTGCTTTTCCTGACTGGCTCTCTGAATCCTCAGAAAGCATTTCTTCGTCTCCCAATAGCAGTGAAGAATACTTATCATCTAGTGGCTTACATAAGCCAAAATCTGAAAGCTTCAAATGCCCACTTTTGTCTAATATCAAATTATCAGGTTTGATGTCCCTACAGGAAAGAAGAAACAAACTCAACTCAGAATATATATGTTTTCTGCTTCCAGGAATAACTAGTATAGATGGTCTTATTTCTATAATCACTAGGCATAAAAAAAAAATTATAACTGTGAACATAGTTGTGTTGATGGATAGAATGGATAGCAAGAATGCTCTCAGCAATATAAAAGCGGGTAACATCTTCAGAAAGAATGTCTTTTCTCATGAGTAAAGTCGTGATGTCACCCCCAGGTAAACTCCATGATAAGATACAAACATTGAGAGTCTTGAAAAGAGTAAAAAAGCTTTACAATGAAACGGCTGTCAACCTCTGCAAGTAAGTTCCTCTCAGACCTGACATGCTCAACCTAGAGAAAAAAACCAGTGAAGGAAAACTATCCGATCACTCATTTGTTTCTACACAAGCACAAAAACTTGCAAAACTGAAGCAGCCTAGTGAAGCCAGTCGAATGATATAGGAAAAAGAGCGAAGCTTTCTCAGCTCCTGTGATGCATCAATCTTGCACATACTACTACTACTCTCAAACATCTTAGAATTCCACTTGTTGAATACAAAACGGGATCTACTGATGATAAAATAGAGGGAGATAGAAGTACCTGACCACGGCTAAGCATCTCAGTTTTTTTCAGTTTCTTTATGGCATAATCTAACCAGGAGAGTGATTACTTAATAGTCAATTTGTAGAGAAAGGCATAGATCTCAGTTATAACAAGCTAGAATTAGGGAAAGTAATGTGATATTACCTCACCAAAGGCACCTTTGCCAGTAACGGTCAACAGCTCAAAGTCATCAATCCCAATTTTACGTCTCTGAAGCCTCATGTACTCAGTTTCTCGACGTGCTAGATTCCACATCATCTCATCTTGTTCCTCTACGGGTAACTGAGCTTCTTGCACTTTTCGTTGAAATTCCATGCGTCTGTAATTTCAATTCGAAATTAATTCAAACCATCAAATCCCAACTTAATAAAATCCTCAAGTCATCTCTCCATAGAAGCAGAAACAATCAGATTCATCTATTCAAATGAGCAACAAAATCAATACTAACCTCTCCATTCGTTCGTGCAAGCCTTGCAAATAGTTCTTGTAATGATTCTCGATGAACTGTTTGGCGGCAGCAGCCTTCTGACGCGTCACTGGCGACGAGACCGCCACATCCGGCTCCGATTCAAATCCGCGACCGGTTCCATCGGCGCCGTCCATATTTCAGCAGATGGTAAAAGTGAGATTTAGACAGCCATGGGAAATTAGAGAGATCGACAAGGTGTTGGTGAATCCAAAGACGCCAGAACGAGAGATTAACTGTCTCCTCTATTAATGTAATCATTAAAATAATTAATACATGTACGTTTTTAAAGAGTATGGATTACACATGTTACATCCTATTTACTCAATCAAATCTTCCAAGAGTTGAGATGATTCTTTTCGTTGAGCTCATCGTAGAACTTGAAGTTTAATTCATGTGTTTTTCTAAGAATTTTAACCCAAAATAAATAAACCACCAACAATACTTGAAAACTCCGATAAATGGCAAATACTCCATTAGTGAACAAAACCGTACTACTTTAAAAAAAAAAAAAAACAATGTTTCTGAGTTTTTTCCACACAACACAAAGATGCTAATAAAACTCAACGAAGATCCTGACAAGTTGCACAAGTTCAAGGTCTGAGAGCGGCTTTGTGAACCATGGTTTCCTTGTGAATTTGATGGCAACTCTTTTCAACAAGATCTAAAAGCTTCTCCAAGTTCCCTGCCCACGAGTTTAGAATCTCGTTGCTGTCCTTCGCGACCTGGAAGCACACTATCCCTGATGGTCTGTCAATTTTTGCAATCAATGCTTTCGACACTACCATCTCCGACAGATGCTTCTCTGCCTCCTGAATTCGCAATTTCCAACAACACACAATTGTATTAAGAGCTTAATTAGTAAAAAAGCATGTTTGATATATAACAAGCGAGAATTAGATCTATATACCTCAATGCTCAGGCATAAAAGCTCTGCAAGTCTCTTTAAGGTTATCCTTGAGTAATACTTTGACACAACGAGGATATTCTGCACAATTTCAAATATTAATACCAGCATCAGTTGTTGTAAACAAGCTTTCACATAATAATTGAGAGACTTACATGTTCAATGATTCTCAGTTTCAGATCTTCACCAGCTTTGTCACCCAAAGAACCTCCAACCATGCTTTTCTCTTTCTCAAACTCATCCTTGTATTTGTTCCACAGAGATGTCCATTGAATAACCTCCATTGTCATTACCTGTTTTAGAAGCATCCTGCAATGAGTAATATCAAGCACAAAACGACTCAGACCCCATTTGAGAACAGAGGACTAGGTAATGAAAAAAAAACAAATTTGTGGAGAGAAAAAATACTTGAAATCAGGAATTTCTGATAAATTTTTGTCTTCTAGAGTTGCATTGAGCAAGCTTGATTGCATTGGGTCATGAGGTGCCAAGACCAGGAACCAGCAAATCTTCCTCAGGACCTAACGTTTGAAGATCAAAGAAAAGTTATAAAACCAACCCTACAGAATGTATACTACCTAACCAATCAATGGTATGAGCCTTACTGGAATCCACTGCTCCGGGGTTTCTTTCACAGAAGGGATATCATATATCGCCTTGTAGCTACGGCAGATTTCTAGGTACTCGTTGTTGTGAGTATAATACCTACATGGTTGAATTATTATATGGTCGTTAATAAAAAGGTGAGAATGCCTCGGAAACCAATCATGGTACATCAGAACTGAGTGGAAACATAACGCAATTCACATCATAAATAGTTGGCCATGAAAAAACATGACACAGAAAAGGAGATTCATCCAAATTTTGATACTGTCAAACAGGAACAATTTGTACTACACATCTCTGAGAAAATCATAGTAAGCAAAAAGTCCCACAGATTGAAAGAATTCAAAAAACATACAAATTTAACATGTCAACACAGCTGGTGGAAATGCCAATCAAGAAAAATGTGTAAGAAGCACAAAAATGCCTTACCGAATCATTAGCTCATAGTAGATTCGCTTGAGCTCCAACAAAGTTGGTATATCAGCAGGAGCCTCCTCTACCATGTTCTCGCCCTCCTTAAGTTTCTTCTTATCTTTTTTTGTATCTGCGTCAAAAACTCTGGGATTGATCTTCCTAGATAAGATTTGTGCGCGAACATAATCTTGACGATCCAAGCACAAGCGGACCTTTAAAGGTTACCCCAAAAGTAGTCAGAACCACAAATGAAAATACCAGTAAATTATAAATTGCAACGTAATATCACAAATCCTTACTTGCTCAAGGATAAATGCAATTTTCTCAGTTTTTGCCATGGCGCCAAATGTCTCCACCTGTATTCATTATAACATTGCAGGAATTAACTAGGAAAGAAGAATTATAAGAGATTTAGCAGCCAAAAGCACAGAAGCTTACAGCAACTTCTTGCATAAGATCTGCAGCTTCTGCTATCTGACCCTGGTCTTCCTTGATCTTGGCAAGCTTCTTGGTCAGCCGTGCCCTCTCAATTTCAACATATATCTATACATGAAAAATTCAATGGCGAACAGTTACACAGAATGATAAAGTTATGATAAACAATACACTATCAGTTTTTTAGTTTCCTACCTTTCCAGCAGATACATTGTTCAGAGTCTTAATAAGCTCTATCCGAGTTTCAATGTCTGGTGTCTGATCAATATACTGCATCGCTTGCTGCACCATGGATTGCACAGCCTGCAAATGAAGAAGTTCACAAAAATCACTGATGTTGACTTTTCACTTTGTATCGTTTACTTTAACTCTTTACATGAAAAAGTTTAGCTAATTCTGTATCAAGAAACTAGATCAAGAAAACTCGCAAAGCAAAAGTAAAACCAAGGAAACACTGAAAATCAAACTTGGTATAGTAATATAAACTGAACTAAATTCAACCATCACTATCTGCAATGACCCAATTTAGCATTTAATACTTAAGTCAACAGTGAATCTATCAAAATCATACAGAGGAATCGTAAAAGCATCCTATCACAGGACAAACGCCACTAAAACAAGTTTGTATCAAACAAAAAGGCGAATCCTCCTGAAATTTTTTCTCTGTCTTTATCTCTTTCCAGGATTAAGGTTACCAAACACAAGACCTATGCAATTCAAAAGTCAAATGTGGAAGAAATTACGATAAAATTCAACCAAAAGTTCCAACCTAAACAATCCCTTCAAACTATCAAACGAACAGTAAATCCCAAACCCAAAATCCATGTTCCCTAAGAGCTTAGACGACAAACTAATAGGATTCAAAAAATTGAGAATCTGCTCATCGAAGTACCTGTTTAAGCTGACCACGTTTCTTAGATAGATTGAGAATCTGTTCATTCAGAAGTTTCCAGTCCTTGGCTTCGAAACAAAGCTGAAGAATCTCAGTGGCGGCTTTCCTTGTACCGACCACATTCTCCGCGAGTCTCATCTGCTTCTCTTCGTTCAGAAGCCGATCTATCGACGCCTCAAGCTTCCCGCTGTCTCCCTGAAATCCACACTACGACGGAATGAGATGCAAAATTTCGAAACGAGCACAAACTAATACCAGATCTGAGTTCTCGAGAACTCGCCATCGTGAAAACCACGGAGAATCAACTCAACGCAAGAGTAGTTGAAATTCCGGTGACGGCACGACGAAGCTTTAGAGTCTAGAGAAAGAAGAGGCGATAGAGAGAGAGAGAGAGAGGTAAGAGAGCTTTTAGGAGTAGCCGAGCACAGAGAAATCGCAGAGTTCCCAACCCCTTGAACAAGAAATCTCAGATTCTTCGGCGGAATGATCTTTTCTCTAAATGGGCCGCCATTAACTTATTGTTTTTACCATTGAGCTCTTATTGTGGTACTGTATGTGGTAATCCGGTTTAGTTGTATGATATGATTTCGGTTCAGTGAAGTACCGAACCGATCCCATTGATTGAACAACTCGGTGAATAAGAAGAGAAACTTGTATTGTTCGTTCTTCCGACCAAATCTCAGCAAATTATCGATGATTCGTCGCAAAACTAGAATATTCTTGATCCTTTGATCTCGATTTCAGACCTCATTCTCGAGTTTCTTTGGTTACCTTGATTACTGGAAAGAAAATTTCTGAATTGTTATCTAGATTCATCGAGAAGAAGAATGTAAAGAAGGAAGAAGGAGAATCATACTTGAAGATTATTTAGGTAGAGAGATCTCTCTGGGAAATTCTTATTATACTCTTAGATTTCTGATTTTGATCGTCGTGTGTTAGCCCGTAGATTCGCTGCTTACCTCAATCGATTTTGTAAACTTCAGTGTGGTTTCGATTTTTGCTCTAAAGAAGTGAAGGATCTGTACCCGAGACTGTTTGAATCGGAGTTTGAGATGATAATTTCTGGAAGCTTTTTTTTTTACGGAAGACGCGACTCGACTCTGGGACTTGATTTTTGCAGTGCTGGTGGATTTTCTACTTCAACTAGGCTGATTTGCTGGTGTGTGCAAAATGAGGTTTTGGAGGGAACGTGAAAGGAATAATAAGGAAGATAACTTCGCGCCATTATGAGGCCAAATTCGAATATTGGTAGTTGGTGATTCAGGTACTACCAAAAATCTCCTTTCCATTGATGATGATTGATGATGCAGTTGTCGATGTGTAATGGATTATATTTGATATAATGTTCTGATATAGTTGTGGAACCTAATAAAAGTCGAGTATCTTAAGTAAACAAGTCTTTTTTTTTTTTAAGTCTACTACCTCTTGTGCTTGTGCTTGTTCTTGTTTTCAGCTACTCTTTCGTTTGGTGGGCCTGGTGGTCTTCCCGTCCCATACATCGTCATTAGAAACAAAGCTGATATTGCTACAAATGAAGGAACAAGTGGAAGCAGTGGCAATCTTGTTTGATGCAGCTCGTCAATGGGTTGAGAAGCAAGGTCTGCTTCCTCATAGCGATGAACTTCCTCTCTCTGAGAGCTTCCCTAGCAATGGTGGTCTCATAATGGTAACCACGACTAAATTACTAGTTCTTGAATCAGTGTTATATGGTATGTCATATAATTTTGTTCAGACTATGCACAGGCTGCCAAGGAAGCTAGATATGACAAAGAAGCACTGAACAAATTTTTCGGTATGGTTAGTGTTATTTCCACCTTCCCATGTTTTACTGTAGCTCTCACTCGCTCTCTTTCTCTTCGACCTAATGCATTATTCGTTTCCAGTTGATAAGAAGAAGATATTTCTCAGACGAACTACCATCATCTTCTTCAGCGTGGTCTCTTTCCCCAGCACCTTCACAGCGGTTAGACGAAAGCACAAGCGATGAAGATCAATTCTATAAAAGGGCAAGGTAATATACTTAAACGTCATCAAATATACAGCATTTGTATTCGGATATCTTTCCTCTATCGGATTTTGATATTTTTATATTTTGCAGCCTAAGGGAAGGATATCCTTACAAAAATAACACATTACCCCCACGCAACCTCACGCAACCTCCTACAATCTATCCACAGCAACCAGTTTCAACAACTGACCTAGACCTGGGCAAAATACCCGGAACCGAAGTACCAAACCGAAAGCCGAATTGATACCTGAAATACTCGAAATACAATTATATACCAAAATTATTAATTATATTTGCACTTAATATCACCCAATTACCAAAATTAAAACTTTAAATCCAAAAATATCAATTAGTTTAAAACCAAAATAATCAAATACCCAAAATTACCTAAATATCTGAAAGTTTTTAATAATATTTGTGAAAAGTTAACCAAATTTTATTCAAATTTAACTAAATTTTTTGTTTTTCCGATTTTTTGGGTATCCGAATTCGACCTGAATGCAGATGGAACCGAACCGAATCCGAACCAAAAATTGTTTTGGTTCTTAGACTTCTAAATCCAAAGAACTGAAAATCCGAAAAACCTGATCCGCACCTGAACGGATACCAAAACGCGCATACCTAAACTGACCGTTACAATTACGCCATCCCGAATCTCTTTCCAGTGTAGAGGAAACCAAGAACGGTACTGGCAGATCCAAGCGGATGGATATTAACGTCTGAAATTTAAAACACAGATAAAATCTCATATGATTCTTCTGTAAAACAACCCCAAGAAGTATTTTTAGCTATTCGTTATTCCATGTTATAAACTATTCGTGTGATATTTTTAAATCCTGATTGGATTTTAAAGTCCCCCCGAAAATTTTTTTCCTAATCCTAATCAAATTATAAATTAAGAATCCTAAACAACATAGGATTGCAAACAACTCTTTCCTTATAATGCACACGGTCTTTCTCTATAAATACATAATCGAAAGAGAGAGACCAACAAATAAAAACATTGTTGTATTAAACAATGGAGATGAAGACAAAAAGTGAGCGCAAAACCGAATGGAAACACTATATTCTGTATTTAACAGAGCTCATCGAAGAAAAACTAAGCCGACCAAAACTTAGGCAATACATATATTTGATGAAACGTTTTAGGTCTCGGCGTATAAAAGGAGACGTACTTATACGGTCTCTTTTGAATTTGTTTGAAGAAGATGAGTGCCTTTCTCAAATATTCAACGAACTTATGAAAGAAGAGATCGAAGAACTAAAAAATAATGAAATTCTGGAACCAGTTGCTACTATTACAAAAGGAACAAAGAGAGAAAAGATGAGAAAAAGAAGAAGATCAAAAATTAATGATCAGATTGAAGAAGGTGAAATTCGAGAAGAGTATCGTCAATATCGCGAGATTGGTCGGAAAGAAACTGATAAACCCATTAAGAAGCGAAGCAAGTATAGACTCGAACCTACTGGACCTGTGTCGAGGCCTGACCAATTTAGATCAAAAATAAACCCAATTACGATTAAATTATAAATTTAAATCTCTAATTATTTTGATAGTAGCAGAATAATTTGATATTCTGATTTTATAAAATAATTTACTTGATTTCAAGTTTTCTCTATTACCATACCATCTACGTAGTTAACTTCTTTTTTTTTTTAATTATAGCGTTTCTTTTTTATAACTGGTAAAAACGAAAAAGAAGAGAACAACTTTTAATTATTGTTATTTTGGCCTATAATTCTCTTCACTTCCGTTTATTAGACGGAAACAAAAAACGAGAGAGAAAAAAAACTCGGGATTCGATTTTCGTCCTTGGTAATCGCCATGTCCGGAGAAGAAGAAGAGAACGCCGCCGAACTCAAGATCGGAGATGGTACTTCTCTATTCCCTTCTCCGTAACCGCCGCTACGTACCACAAAATTAGGGTTTTTATTTTCCATCGAACTGATCTTAGTGCAATACGATTGAAAAGAATCGAGACGATTTTTTTTCTAAGTATTCTTTCTGGAATTCTAACTGAGCTTATCTTTGTTGAAATAATAACTGAATTTTGGAGATTTCGCACTGACATTTTCTGGGTTTGATTCTTATGTCAATAGAGTTTTTGAAGGCAAAGTGTTTAATGAACTGTGAAGTCTCGTTGATCCTTGAGCACAAATATGAGCAGCTTCAGCAAGTCTCCGAGGATCCTATGAATCAAGTTTCTCAGTAAGTATTTTAGCTTTGTGCTTCGGAATAATTCACTGTAAATTAGCAATCATGGAATAAGAGAAGCCTTCGATCTTAGAGACTAAGAACTGAAGCATCTACTTAGTTTCTGATATTTAGTCTATATTGATGCATATTAGTATTACTTCTAGATTGGTGAGTCTTGCTATTGGACTAATAGTTATACCGATTCCATTATTAGGAGTAAATTTTGTTGAAGAAGTTATGTTTTCTCCTTGCAGAGTGTTTGAGAAGTCCTTGCAATATGTGAAACGATTCAGCCGGTACAAGAATCCAGATGCTGTTAGACAAGTTCGAGAGTATCCTTTTTCTGAATTAGTTCATTCATAGTTTCAACCAATGGTTGCATTGACCTAATAACAATATGAGAATCTGGATTGTGTTACTTCAGTTTCTTTGATTCTTGTTTTCTTAGCGCTGAACGATGAATGAGAGAGTTTACAGTCACTGGTTTAATTTCTTTAGTGTTGTGAGATTATGCCATTTGATTTTACCTTGACTCAACTTTCGCAGAATACTGAGCAGGCATCAACTCACTGAGTTTGAGGTAAGATGTTAAATTTTTTGAGATTGGATTATTGTCATCAACTAAGTTGTTTGGGCAGAAGACTTAAAACCATTGCATTGGTTGTTATTGAACAGCTATGTGTTCTTGGCAATCTCTGTCCTGAAACTGTTGAAGAAGCAGTGGCAATGGTTCCTTCTCTTAAGGTAAAAGATATTCTACTTTTTCTATTCACCGGAGTCTGGAGATCGGATACCTAAAAAGGACAAATAGTCTTGTTATGTCTTGTGGACTTTTGAGATGATGATGTTAAGCTTCTTCTCTTTTTGTGTAGACAAAAGGAAGAGCTCATGATGATGAAGCAATTGAGAAGATGCTCAATGATCTCTCCCTTGTTAAGAGATTTGAGTAGTGCAGAAAATTCTCAACATCTAAGATTAAGAACATATTTCAGAGTTAAGTTTTCCATGCCTGAAAGTATATAAAGCTTTCATGGCCAGAATCTTTGGAATGATACCTTCATGTCAAGTGAATGTAATTTACAATGGATGATCTAAGCTTTCAGTGAAATATACCATATCTTTTTCACTAGATCGAGTAGTTATAATTTACAATTCAACATGAATTGTGAGGGCCTTCACACATCTTTTCGGGAAAAGAAAGAAATTACGGTTGATAACTTAATATAGAAAGAGAATGCATATATTAGTAACTCACTGATTTGATCATTGATGACTTTGCATTCCAACAGCATAAAGAACGTTGTCAATCCGAGTAAAATTATATAAAGAAACAGAACGTACATGAACAAAACAATCAAAAGAATCTCGATTTGTGGTGGATGGTCTTCTCACCATTGAGACTCATGGAATGGAATGGAATCACCAAAAGTCACTACACAAACACGGAATAGTTTGAGGAGGATGGTCTTCTTAAGAAGCTTTCAAATGGGATTTTATATTTTGGTTTTTGGTTTTTAGTTTTTGAATTTTGGTTTTTTCTGTAGACTTAAGTTTCTATAGATAGTGATGTTATTTAAAATACATAAATCATATATGTAGTCTCACCAAATAACCATTAAAAGTTGGTTCCTGCAACTATATAAATTTACAAGGGATGGTCCAAGTTTTCAATGAAATCGAGTAATGGATAACACTAAATACATGCACCATTAAAAGCTATGTGTGAAGTTTTAATTCCATCTCTTGGCATTTTTGCTGGACTTTGAATTCTTTTTGGAAGCTTGAAACGTGTTCATCTTTTGCTTCTTCTGTGCTTCTCTCGTAGCCTTTGACATCTTCGACTTTGCTTTCACTTTTGGAGCTTTCTCCTCCAATTCTGCTTCTCCCTCCAGCTCCCTTGCTCTAGTTTCCACATTCTTCTCCAGGTAATACTGAAAAACATTTCAATCTAGAATTAACAAATTTGGCAAAAAGGTATAAAAAGGGAAACTAGGAAAGAGATTGTGTTACATTGTAGTCTCCTGCATAGTCCTTAATCCACCATCCCTGACTTCAATAACTCTGTTAACGATCTGTTTAATGAAGTATCGATCATGAGAGACTACAATGACTGTTCCTTTGTACTCGCTTATGGCCTCCTGATGAAAGAAGGAATCAGAGGATTAGAAGTAACTCAACCTCCAAGAACAGTTTGGCCACTAGAAAAGAGAAGAGTATTGATTAGAAACCTCGAGCATTTCTTTTGAAGGTATGTCTAAGTGATTGGTGGGTTCGTCCAACACGAGTAGAGTTCATGGTGAAGAATCACTTCACCTTTCATAGGCTTCTCCAAACCCATAATCAGTTTCAATAATGTTCTTTTACCGCAACCGTTTGGACCAATAATAGCAATTTTCTCTCCTTTTTCTATCGTTAGATTCGCCTTGTTAAATAGCATCTGCTTGATTCAGACACAGATCAAAACATGAATCCACAAGCAATAAAAAAGAATCTCCAACATCAATTCTTCTAATTCTATTATCTCACCTTATCTTCAAAACCAAATTCAAGATTCTTAATAGTGACTACAGATCTTCCACTTAATCCACATTCTGGAAACCTAGTTTTCATTTGTTTCCGCTGAAATGGCTTCTCTATTTGCTCCTCTTCTTGGAGCTTCTCCAGTTTCTGTTTATATAAACAGGATCAAGAGAAGTAAGTTCCATAGAATCTCTACTTAATAAGTACTAAATTTGCTGCAAAGTTTTACCCTTTCTGCTGAAGAAGCTCGACCAGAATTAGCTCCACCACTTAACCTACTGATCAAATCCTTTGTTGCTTCAATCTCTTTCTATTGCTTCTCCCAAGCAGCATACTGATCTTCAATCCATTCTGCCTTTGAAACTACATACTGAGAGTAGTTACCCTCGAAATATCCATTTCGGTTTCCACAATTTTAGTACACAATTGATCAAGAAATGCTCTGTCATGTCATATTATGACCATAGGCACATCTTGCTAATTCAAGTAACTCTCAAGCCACTCAATAGTATCAAGATTCAAATGATTCGTTGGCTCATCCAAAACCAGTAAATCTGGATTCTGTTCACAGAATCACACATCAGCTTAGCTTCAATACAGAATCAAAGAAATCACATTTCTCATTACCTGAAGCAAAATCTTTCCAAGTGACATTCTCATTTGCCATCCACAGCTAAACGAAGCCACAAGTCTCTCCGCATCCTCTGACGCAAACCCCAACTCCGATATTAGCATCAACAGAATCCAAAATCAATCTCTTGAGCTCGTCTCTGCAACAAATCGAATTCATCAAGTAACCTTCCCATTAGTTCTAAATCATCAACAGCTCCTTCTATCGCCTTCTCTAACTTCTCAAGCTTCTCAGCTGTTTTTTGTTTATGCAGAAGAACACTCCGTGGCTATCAGTGCCACAGTTTGGTGATTGGGACCAAAAAGCAGGAAGAACAATGCCTGATTACTCTATGGATTTTACTAAGATTAGAGAGATGAGGAAACAAAACAAGAGAGACCCTTCTCGAGCCAGTCTTGGCAATGAGGAAGACCTCATTAAGCCACCCGAGTCAGCTACCACCAAGCTCACTACGGTCCATAGCGAAAACCAACAAGAGTTCTCTCCAAGCCACAATCACCAACCACATTCTCCTTCTGTAAGGTTTTTTCATTCTTTGATTTTGATGTTTCAAACACAAGTACTTGCACCAGCCTTTATATCATATTATTCCATTATTATCATGACAAAAAAAAAAAAAGTTTTGCATTATTATCATGATTCATGAGGCATATTAGCACATGCTTAGTAACAAAATTTTAGGGTCCAATATTGTTTTGCTAAAATGATTTAGTTGTATATAAAATCTATATGAAATTTTTGAGTATATTTTTATTAAGCCGTTCTTGATTATAATTACGGAATAAGATGATAATTTGGTGTGGTTGTTCGGAACAGACGATGAGAAGTATCTTCAGCTGCTTCAACTGCTGCGTCAAAGCTTGAAGGTGTTCTTCTTTTGCAAAGGAGCAATATTTATTGACTTGTGATTCCAATATCGAAATGTAATGTGATATGCTGTTTATATATGTTTTGAATCCGTTTCTCATTAAAAATAATAATCATATAGCTCTACAACAACAACAAAAATAGGGGAACATTAAGCTAATTAGTATTGCTTAACCCTAATGCTAACACATGAACACTGATCTAAATCAGAGTAATACTGACCACTCCAAAATTCATAGGTCCATATTTATTAGTAAGAACCAAAACAATTATGAGATCTATCTGATCAACTGAAATAAAATGCAGTCAAAATGTGTTTTATCGGCATTTGGATGCTTTACTGTAGGATGGATACGATTTTATACGAGTCTAAATAATGTCTACCGAATTTTAGGCTTATAGCTTTGTCAGTCATCGACCATGACCAGGTTTGAATTTGTGCAAAAGATCCAATCGTCTCTATGAAACACACGATGGGCCTGTAGACACAAAGGGCTTTCTTTGATTTTTAAAAGGGCTTTAAGGTAGCCCAATAAGTATATTCACGTATGGAGTTGGAGTTAACATAGTTGGGTTAAATCTAATTCTGAAAATTTGGATTTCCCGGGTTGAACAGTTTGTGTTTGAGTTTTTTCGGGGCTTAAACAACATGAACTGGAACAGACTAATCCAATTGCATTTGATTAGACAACATGAACCGGTTCTTAGTCTTGTATTTCTTTTTAGATTTTAGTGTGTTTCGGTTTTTCATTTTTGCATTTGAATAAACTTAGATTTGTAAAAAACACAAAATTACATTAATTGATACTTTTTTAAGTTACACTAAAAAAACGAAGGAAAAAAAAACGCAGACTTATCTTATAGGCTCATAGTCTTATTTGGACCGGATTGGACTTACTTGATTGACATGTCTACTTAAAGTAGTTTGCTTTTAAATATAAAAATATGGACCCATTAATGCGACGACATGGCAGAGATAGACGAAATATTCAAGTGTCAACATCATATGTTTAGTCTTGTTACAGCCCAACTCCCATGTCCCCACATGCCTAAGGTTTATATCTCGTTACAATTATGAAAACCAAATTTTAATCGCAGTGGTGGAAAAAAACTATGTGCTCCAAAAGGGATTCATAAAACATAACTTACATAAAAATTATTATTGATAACCGACTAGCTAGTGGGATAGTGGTAAGGGGGTCCAAATATTTTAGGATAAACCGATTAGAACACCACTACAAATTGTCCATTTAATGTACTTTGTAACTATTCTATTGTTGTATAAGAAAATAACAAAAAAAAAACGATTTATGAAATGAGAATTAATGATAGAAAATGTACTCTTGTTTCACTCACGCTGGTAAATAAATTACTCTTTCAAATAAAATAAAAATTCAAGTTTAATGGAAATAGTGAAAAATAATTTAAATGACTCGCTGAAAATGATGAATCTAACAGATATGAACGGAGACGTGCAAGACAATTACGGAAAAAGTACGATGTGTTTCTAATATGATCATAGTTATAACTAGTTTCTAATATATATATATATGCAAAGGTTTTCGTTTTCGTTATAAAGTGATCATCCAACCTAATTTAATATTTGTAAAATATACTATCAATGGCATTCTTAGTTACACTCGAGTTGGTGCTGAGGTAATTTAAATATTTAATCTACCTAGAGTAAAAAAAAAACTTTCAACAAATACATGATCTATTTTTTTTTTATGTATACTAAATAATTCCCACCAAAATTATTTTATAACACTAACATCCACATAGCTTTAGAAAATAAGATAAAAGTGTACATAAGATATAAAATGGGTTCTAATGTCATTACAACTATCATCTGATGAAAGAACGCCTGGTAATTATTTTGCAACTTTGAAGACTATGTCAAACATCATTCAAATCAAATATAAGAAATCTCGGTCATGTAATATCACGAATTCTACTTGAATTATACAATTATAGGAGTAATAGTACAAACTGTAAATCAAGGAAAACGTGTTATTTCCACACAAACTCCAAGGACCGAACAGATCTGTTCCAACCAAACGCTGGAGGTTCACCGGAGGAACCAGGCATGACCCACCGCTGCCTCAGAGAAGACCGTCGCGAGCCTAGGAGGATATCCGCCGCAAGTTGAAACAGAGCTGCTGCTCCAGGAAGAAAGAGAAGCTCGCCGCTGGAAAAACTCAGCAAGGAAGAAGAGAACGGCTTCTTCGAGCGCTAATCGTCCAATCCAAGCACGCTGAAACCCTTACGAACCAAGACCCGAGTAAGGTCATCAAGTTTGTTGAAGATTCACGGTAACAGTTGCAAAATTGCTGAGTTAAATGAAGAAAAAGATCGATGACCAAGAAGACAGAGGAAGAAGGAGAGACATTTTTTAATATATTAAATGAAAATAATTAAAAAATATTAAAATTAATTAAATATTAGTTTGTGGATTTAGAAGTATAAATTTATCGATTAATTATTTTTTAATTACGATTAAACCAATATTAACTATAAGTTATGGGTAATTAAAATTTAAATTTTAAATATGTACATATTTAGGATTCGAATTTTCAGTGTTTATAGTTTTTTGTTTAATTTTCATTTAATGTGAATTTTGGACAAGATATTAAATGTGTACAGATTTCTTGGTTAACATCTTTTCCCGTAAATCAAATATAAGACTTATTGTTTTTATCAAACAAAACAAAAAATATGTGTGTTATTCTCGTTGACCATGTTTCTACCATTTTTTGTTCCTTGCGTACAGACACATGTGGATGACCAAAACCATTTCCAGCTTTTTCTTCCAAGATGTCAGAAGGATTGAATCTTCCTAACCAAATCAGACGGACTCTCGTTCAAAACTTATTGGTCTCCAGTTTCCACTGACACGTTTGAGCCAACGTTGCATAGAAACTCGTCGGTGAGGTCAAAGCATTATTAAGATAGTTTTCTCCTTGAAAATTTTTCACTTCTCTGTTATTATGATTTACTTGTGGCATTAATTATACGATCTCGGGCTTGTTGAGATCCTGCTGTGTACACCTTAGTTATCGTGCCCACTGAACATGCCACCGTTTCAATTCATTGGAACTCCTAACAAAATTTACCAGAAATAAGCTCAAATGCTTGATTAGAATTCAATAGAAAAACATTTTTAAACCTGTTGTTACTTTACAAAAAACGAGTTTAGCACTCAAGAAAGATTAAAAAATAATAATAATTCTAAGCCAAATGGCAAACCTGAAATACCAATAACTAAAACAGTTAGTTTTTTAGTTTGAACAACGTGAAATTTGCTCCAAGCTCTTAGAAACGAATAGAAGGATTGGACTCTACAACTCTGTATACATATAAAAGCATGGTTTATTCGATCCAATAGAGGCATACTGTTTTAGTTCTATCGTGAGCTACAAATTTAAAATTTAAAATATATTATTATATACAAATGTACCGGAATCTTAAAAAACACAGATCGAATTTATAGGATACATATAGGAAAAGGTACAATGTACTTTGAGTACTTGGGGGACAATGTGATGGTTCATGTCTCTTATCATTTACTCTTCTTTGTCTACCCGCCCCATTCCCTGCCAAACCTCCCTTCTTCAACATTCACACATTTTCTTTTCTTTGACCATTTTTAAACGTATATAATCATTAAGTAGTTAAACGAAATTAGAATTAAGCACCGATCCGCTTCAGTTAGTTTTCCATATATATGTTTTTTTTACAGATGTTGAGGTTCGAACCTCTTACCTAATATGTTTAACATGGAGAATGGATGATTTGGTGCCTCCCAACCCCGGCTTTAAGATTCCATGCACCCCGGATTCCCCTAGCTTTTATCAATTTGTTATGCTTTTATTTAAATTTCTTAAACATTATCGGGAAAGAAACGGTAAACGACGAGCTAGAAATATCCAACATACAAATTGCATGAGACGTTTGGTTTACCGATTTTCTAATGAGATTCGATTGTCCTTGTGTGTATTTAAGATTATTTATACTCGTATAAAGGCTACTTTTTATGTTTAAACGCCATTCCTTATTGGTTAATTAGTATATATGTTATAGGTTGAGCAGTCCATCTTATTCAAATTTGATTGAACATTGAGTCGCTCTCTCTAGTGTACCAGTGAATAGTTAGATATATAACGTTGTAGATGGTAGATCATATAAAATATTAATATTGTAGAAGATGATAAATGATGCTACAATAAAAAATATCCCATTGGTTGACATCGTTGATACAAAGATATGAATGTCGTGGTAGAGGAGTTGGATGCTTTTTTCTTTATTCAAAAACTTACGATTAACAACTAATTTTAGTTAACCCATCGATATTTTCATCATTTTTAGTGACAAAATAGTGGAAAATATGGAATTAGTCGACGATTTAATATTGTGTGAGGATTTGACTGTAAAAATACTAATTCGCTAGTATCGATCAATAAATCTATACTACTTAATAAATAGTTCCAATAATACAAAATATGAGAGGTGATATTGAATGTAAGAGAATGTATATACCGTCGTGTGATTCTTTCGAGCTGGAATAGACAAAAACCTAAAATTTCTTATTCTAATTTTGTACCAACCGTATATACTGTTTTTTTAAGTATTCTTTTAAAATAAAAAATGTCTACTTATCTGTTCGTTAACTCTAACAGGGAATTATAATTCTAAAATCATATATTTTCTAATTATATTCTGAAAGTAACACATTATAATAAAGTACTAATTACAGGCTGAATTCTGCTCTCATAAAAACATGATTTTGTTCTGTTGTAAACTCAAATTTGTGATTTTGCTATTCTACTAAAAAATCACAAAGAGAAAATGAAAAAGATAAGGATGATTCTTAAATAGAATAATAAATGAGAATTAATTAGGGCAAGTCTCTCGTTGCACGTCACGACTCTCTGAAGCTCACTCTATAACCGATGAGTATTCTTTTTCTCTAAAAAACATAATACTACCATTCATTAATTCGTTCTTTCGTATTCCCTAAGCCGAAATATATGGGACTCATTAAATTTCTTTTCGGTTTAACGAACCTCATTAAATTCTCTTCTATCTCGTATCGATGCAAACAATAAAATCTAAGGAAAAAAAACGGTGCAGACAAAATTAAATAATTAAATACTCCAGAACAAAAGTAAAATAAAAATGCCGAATTCATTTTCATAACGCCCTCTCACACACATATCTTTCATTTCATCCAACACCAAACCAATTCATGCGACTCACCTCCTCCCTCCTACCTCCTCCTTCCACGTGATTCTCTCCCTGTTTTAACCTTACCATTTCCCCTTACATATAATTTTACATCAACATTATTTATGCATATATATAAATATAATCATTTTAAAACCGACGTCTCTTTTCCCATGCATTGCGCATTTAATTAACGCTGCCAAAAGATGCATGTGGCTATATATATAGAGTTTTATATATTGACATACCTTTACCTTCAACCTCTCAAAGTACCTCTCTCTTCAACAAAAAAAAAGTACTCTCCTTCTCATATTTTGCTCTATTTTATAAATTCTCTCAGGAAGACATATATTTTTCTTTTGTTATTATTATTGGTTCGTACGTTGTTCATTATTTGACAAAAAAACAAGAACAAAGTACAGCCACAAAAAAATGGAGTTGATGAATTATGTATCAAAAGAAACGAGCTATTGGATGATCGCACTACCTGCCGTTTTTGGATCCCGAAACCTACTTGATGTTTCCGTCCTCGCCTATCTCTTCCTCGCCGTTGTTACTCTCTCTATACTCACGTGGGCACTCGCCGGAGGCGGTGGCGGCGCATGGAAGAACGGCCGTAATCGCTTGGGTCGGGTCGCAATCCCGGGTCCTCGGGGAATACCAGTGTTTGGCAGTCTTTTAACTCTTAGCTGCGGCTTGGCTCATCGGTCGCTGGCCGCCATGGCTTGGAGCCGAGCCAACACTGAGATTATGGCTTTCAGCCTCGGATCAACGCCGGTTATCGTGGCTTCTGAGCCGAATACGGCACGCGAGATTCTGATTTCGCCTCACTTCGCGGACCGGCCTGTTAAGCAGTCGGCTAAGAGCCTAATGTTTAGTCGAGCCATAGGTTTTGCGCCGAACGGGGATTACTGGCGTACACTAAGAAGGATCGCTTCGACTCATCTCTTCGCTCCCCGACGTATGTTAGCACATGAAGCTGGACGCCAACTAGACTGCGCAGAAATGGTGAAAGCTGTGTCAGCTGAACAAAACGGCGCTAGATCCGTCGTTTTGAGGAAACACTTGCAATTAGCTGCCTTGAACAACATTATGGGGAGCGTTTTTGGGAGAAGATACGACCCTTTAGCTCAGAAAGAGGATCTTGATGAGCTTACATCAATGGTTAGAGAAGGATTCGAGCTCTTAGGTGCTTTTAATTGGTCCGATTATCTTCCATGGCTCGGTTATTTCTACGACTCGATTCGTTTAAATCAACGTTGCTCAGATCTCGTTCCTCGAATCAGAAATCTCGTCAAGAGAATCATCGACGAACACCGTGTCAGTAACTTGGAGAAGAAAAGAGACACTGGAGATTTCGTTGATGTCTTGTTGTCTTTAGAAGGTGATGAGAAGCTTGAAGAAGATGACATGATCGCCGTTTTATGGGTAAGTTCGTATGAAATTGAAATAGTATAGTCAGGTTAAATTTAACGGCATATTTGTAACGGTCTCGTTGTAATGTTTCTTTTTGCACTTATTAGTGTTTGATTTATTTTTGTATGTTTATATAGGAGATGATTTTTAGAGGTACCGACACAACGACTCTTTTAACGGAGTGGACCATGGCCGAGCTAGTACTGAACCCTTACGTGCAAACCAAGTTACGGAAGGAAATCATAACGGCCATGAGCGACCGCGCTGACGCCGACGTGGCAGATTCTGACCTGGCAAAACTCCCGTACCTGAACGCAGTAGTGAAAGAAACTCTGAGGCTGCATCCTCCTGGACCACTGCTGTCGTGGGCCCGTCTTTCCACGTCAGACGTCCAGCTCAGCAACGGCATGGTGGTTCCAAAGGGAACTACAGCGATGGTCAACATGTGGGCCATTACTCACGACCAGACGGTATGGTCCAACCCGCTAAAGTTCGACCCGGAGAGGTTCACTGGGAATACTGACGTGGATATTCGTGGTGGGGATCTAAGGCTTGCCCCGTTCGGAGCCGGTAGGAGGGTGTGTCCGGGGAAGAACATGGGGCTAGCTACTGTAAATCGGTGGGTGGCTGAGTTGGTGCGACGGTTCGAGTGGGGTCAGGATCAGACCGAGCCAGTTGATCTTGCTGAGGTCTTGAAGCTTTCTTGTGAGATGGAGTCTCCGTTACATGCTGTTGTAACGGAAATATTTTAAGTTAAAAAAGGATTATTAGGGTTTTGACTTTTATCAATGTTTTTCTTTTTCCTATTCTTATGATTTCTATATATTTAAGTTTTTTTTTCCTCGAGAGGTGTGGATTGCCGATTGCTTGCCGTTTTAGTATTATATCGTGAGTGTTGTTTTATTTCTTTTAATTAGGTGGTATATGGTGATTCGGTTAGCCATGTAGTATCAATGTATCATTATCCTTAGTAGGTTTAGATGAATGGTGTAATGACTACATCGATATCAATTCTGGTCTTTTGTTCTTGTTAGGACTTTGTATTCTAAAAATATCAAAATATTTGCTCTTGTTTTCTTGCAGTAATGAGATATTTTAGAATCAATAGAAATAAACCGGATGGGATGTGGACAAAACACTGAGATGGTTGTACGTGCTATAATTATAATTTGGACGATCTAAATCAATTTGGTGCATGTACTCGGTAATTTCTATCCGAAAGATATGTTGTCATTTTGTAATAATTGAGGAGAAAGAGGCAATACAAATTATATCATGCGCTCATTAATGAATATAACATTTATATGTAAGTATTAAATTTGCGTTGTATTTAGTTTGCAACAATTTGGTTTCTTAATGGCCAAGTTATTTTTATTTCTTGTTAACCATAATATAAAAATATATATTTGAAAACTGCAATACCAAATCAAACCGGTGGAGAAAAAGCTACACAAACAAATTAAACTTTCCAACAAACAAATCGCTCCGATGTTTTAAAGAATGGAGAATCAAACTTAAAAAAAAAAACGAGGGAAGCTATCTCTGAGAGCAAAGAACTCATTTAGGTGCGCGAAAAAAGAAGAGCGAACATTTAGTTTGTGAATTACTTGTTATCTTGATCAGATCTGAACATTCCATTTCAAAATATTTTTGTTTACATATTTCTATCATTCAATATTTCACAAAATAATGCTCTAATTCCGGATGTAAGATTGATAGACTTCGCCATTCGGATATTGCTCCCATCATTGTCGGTGTTCCTCCCGGGGAGAAGCACAGCCAACCTAATCCGCTTTGGCCGAGTTATCTTCTTAGTGAAGTAGCTAGTGATCATATACAATCATTCAATTACACACCCATTTGATTAAATTAATTGACAGTATTAGTTACCTATCTTGTAAATGATCGGAGAGAAAACATTGAACACAGCACAAAACAAAAGCAAGAGCAAGCAATGGCACCAAACTCTACATTAGGGTTATCTGTCGGTAGAAAAAAATATTTCGAAGTCAAAATCAATGACCTGATTTAGCTTTTTCATGTTAAAACAAAATCTGTTAATATTGCTGGACAAAAATAAATAGGCCCTTAGTAAGCTATGATGATGGTGAAGGATTCCAGAGACTGTGACATTGCGTTTTTTTCTCTAATGAATAGATATTTACATGACATAATATTTTGATATTAGATTTGTTGTCGAGTAGATTCCAGAAATTAACCAAAACATAGCCAAATATCAAAAGATTGTTTATTTAAAAAAAAAAAACTTATTTCAAATTTTATATGCATGCATATGTATCTTGATTTAACTTTGAAGTTTGAACATTCTCAATAAAAATCTAGCTTTTAGATTTTATATGGTATAAGCGCGAGATGATCTAAATGAGTATGGTAAACTAGCTAAAAGTTAAGATTTAGGTTTAAACAATTTTAACTAACAATTTTTCTATATCTGAGAATTCTAAGACGAAATCCATATACATATCTTTTAAGATCGGGGATTTGAGTATATGATTAATGTAGTTTTTTTCCCGCAGCTGGTACTCAAACACTAGATATGTCCTAATTCCCCAAATTAAAAACTTAACTCCGTATTAACTAAAACATTTCAATCGAATTAACTATTAACCACACGATTTCAAGTGTCGCTGCCATTTAGAATCTCAAATTAATTGACATGATGTGTATCTACAAAATGTTTTGGGGGGGGGGGGGGTTAGTTAAATAAGTTACAATAAAAGAAGGGAGAAAAAGAAAAAAAAGAGAGGAGAAAACAGAGAAATAGTAAGATGATGGAGGTGGAGAAGTCATAGGTTTCGTCGCTGAGACTGATCTCCTTGTAAAAATGAAAGACACGGAAACCTGTGCATGGAGTCGTATCTCTGAAACTTGGCTCGTTTCTTTGTCTCTTCACTATTCATTTTCAGAGACTGACTTCTCACTGCTTCAGAGTTAGTGGCTAGGGGCAGCCGACAATTCTTCAGGTGACATTGACCCATCCTTCATTTATTACTATCCTTCTTTGCCTCTTTTACATAATCTATATATATAAAATTTGTAGGCCAAACAACAAGTTGATATGGCCGAGTTGGTCTAAGGCGCCAGATTAAGGTTCTGGTCCGAAAGGGCGTGGGTTCAAATCCCACTGTCAACATACTCTTTTTATTTTGTTCAACGATCTGAGAAATGCTCAATAATTACCACGTCGTATTTGGGCCTTTTATAGTTTGAGGAGATAAGGCCCAATATCTTTAAGTCTACCCATACACGATATATCATCAAGCCAATAATTACATACTTTTTTCCAAGAAAATTTTCTAGCCTTTCCATCAACAAACTTACGATTTGAATTGAAATGCTTAGATTTTTTACATAGATAACTCTTTAGGGTCTGTTTATGTTTTTTTTTTTTTTTCTAAATTGAGTATACTGCAAAATCGTTTGATGTAAATGTAATCGCTAATCTGAACAGACGAGTACTTATGGCATAAGGCAATTTCAATAATTTGTACACAAGTATAAACAAATCACAAACGGGAAACATGCAATATAGGAATAGATAATGCGACCGATGAGCTGTTGTAATCAGATAAATATATTCGATTATCATACTTTATAACAATTAACGCAAGGGTGAAAGTTGACTAAGAAGAATGATGAGTGATTTGAACTATATTAATGACCCGATTAGTATCTTCTAAGCAATAAGCATAATTAGAAGAAAGAGAGATGGAGAGAGGGGGAGGAAGAGAAAATGGAGATTGCTCTTATCTCTGCGTCGCTTTTAGCTTCATCCTCCGATCGTTCTTCGTTAAGTTTCACGGTCTAAGAACCCCTGATAACTTTCCGGCGAGTAATATGTAAATAGCAAATACCATGTTTTTGGACTTTATGGACTGATTTGGAAGCTAAATGTAAACGACATGACAGGAATGTTTCTATTTACTGATTTATGCCACATTTTTTTATTTTCAATACCACAATTCAAATTAAAAAAGTGTATACATGATGATAATGGTGATGATTAGATATCGTGTCGTCGAGGGAAGTTGCAGTGAACAGAGAGAATAAGCAGAAAACGACCTTCCTAATCTCATCTTCCACATGCCAATTTCAACTTCAAGTTAATAGTATATGTTCGTAAAAATCATTTTACTTCAATTACATTTTCTTCTCACGCTTAATGTATATTGTTATAAATATATTTTCTTTTGTGTGTATCATATGATTCTTGACTCTTTGTAAGTTCTTTGAGTCATTTCGTTTGTACAATAAGAAAAGATAAACGCGAATTCTATGATATATGAAAGTTTCAGAAGAATAAAGGATGATACTTATGGGGATATAAGATTGTGGATGCAGGTCTTGGCCAGGTGAATAAAAAGTTTTCGCAAATGGGAATATGAACAACACAAATGATTTAGTACTATATATTTATTTGAAAATCCAGTATTATCCGTTGACTAGAATTCTATACTAATAATAAAAAATATCTGTTGTTTTACTGATAAAAATATATACAAATACAACTACAGTTTGGTAGTTTGACATACGCTGAAGAAGCGGTGTGAATTGAGCACGACCAGTTTCCAAGTCTTGTTGCTGATTACGGAGTTTATAACTTCAGTCAAATTATCTATTTTTGTATGAAATATAAGTCTGAATTGTTGAAAACAAATTGATGAGTATCTTTCCAAGAAGTGTCATATTTATATACTTATATTAATATCTAGCATGAGCTAATATAAAATACAAGAGAAGTTTTTATTCTAAAGAATTGGGTCTTTCATACGAAAATCAAGATATTATTATATTTAATAAGAAAAGTGTATTTGAAATAAATTATCGAAAATGAAAGTAAACACCAAGGACTTTAAGGGTTTGCAGTTTGCCACTAAATTCTGTATGACTCTGCACCCTATAGGCATGTAAAATTCAAACTCCCCTTTTCATTTGTAGAATTATAAAAATATCGCCAAAAAATGAAAGTAAACACTACACTACAAAGCAGCGAAAGAAAAAGTTCTCAGAGAATAATAAGAAACATATTTTATCCATTAATTTTTAAATTAATATGTTTTGATTTTGATTGTAGTATATTTTTTATAATTCCCCAAAATAATGTCATTTATACAATTATACTAGAAGAAATAAATTTTGAAACAAAACAGTTTAAAATAAACATTTTTGATTGAATAATTTTGTAAAACTTCTCACAACTAGTTTATATAGAATAAGAGTAACATAACATAAATTAAGATGACACTCACCTCGATCGACCTCCAAAAACAATCGACCTGGTCAACCCCAATGAAAGTAGAGCACATGAGTACATAACATTGGAATACATAAAATAAATTTTACAAAATATTTTATACGAACATGCAATAATACGAAAAGACGCGCCAATTGAGCTGTTATTATTAGACTAAAGTTAGATTAATATATGTAATTACCGTTTTATAATATAATCAGTGCACTAAATACTGATGACTCTATATTTAAAAAACTCGTCACTTTTTCACTTTAGCTCTCACGAAGCAGAACTGAAGAGAAGATGGAGAGAGGAGTTTCTTTTTATCTTTGGATCCCTTTTAAGTGCATTCACCAAACGTTCCGATCTTTCTTACTCAAGCTTTTCGGTCTGCGATCTCCTTCTGATCTTAGCCCTCCGGTAAGTAAGTTCTGTAATTAACAACCATTCATATTTTATATTTTTATGAGCGGTCATGTGATAGTTGTGATTAGATCTCGTTTTCTTTAAACATGAGATTCCTTCTACAAATGTTTCCTCAAAATTATGAGTTTTTTACTCCTTCATTTTTTACTTAATTTCCTTTTTCGGTAAGAATATTTGATCGAGCTTTGCAGATTCTAATAACAGAGATGATTGGTTTAGACTGTTATTATGAAAAATTTGTTTTTAACAAATGGACGATTGACTTTCTTTTTTTTAAAGTTCTTCTCTCCCACTTTTTAAATGGCAACTTATACACAAAATAATGTAATTTCTGAAGTTCCTCCCGTTTATGCCAACTAAAAAAGTTCGCTCCGTTTTAAGTTATCTTTATGACAAATTCATTTCATACATCGCATTTACTAAATTATTTTAAGACATGAATTTTGAATTGAACAATGACCTATTTTCTATTTGTATTTTTTTTGGTCTCGATTTTCTATCTGTAAATATCATTGCATATTGTTAGAGCTACTAATTTGGCAAACTGAATAATGTAAACTTGTTCTGTGCAGTGTGCACACGAAAAAAAGAATAATGTAAACTTTAACATTAATAAAAGGTAGAGATCTACACGAGTTTTTGGTGCTGTAGAGAAAAAAAGAATTTTTAAAATGAAGTATAAAATTTAAGTTTAATGAGATGTTGACACCTCACAAAAAAATAGATTATCTTCAATTGCTGTGCTGACACATCATCCCATTAACCCCTTTTTCTTTTTCTTAATGTTTTTTTTTTTCCTTTTATACATTATAAAGAATAAAGATTGATAAGAAGTTTTGGTTAAATGTAAAATTCAAATTTCTCACAGATGGAGGAGGAAGTTGAGGTAGTGGAAGTGTCGTCGAGGGGACTTCCGGCCAAAGTGAAACCTAAGAAACTACTGAAGAAGTCGAGAGAGAGTTCAGGCAAGCCCGGAGGTATCAACAAGAAGCCTTTCTAATTTTCCCTTCCATTAAAGTAATAATTTACTGATAAATTCTTCCTTACATTTTCTTCTAATTAGTGCAAGAGTATAATGTAACAAATGTATTGTATAATTCCACGAGATTGTAAGTCCTACGAATCCTTTAATTTACTTAAGACATAATAATAAAAGACAGACGTGAATCTTACTTGATTTCTGGTGAGGAAGTTGCTAAAAGAAATAAAAAGATCATAAGAAAATGTCTTTACATGAATTATCTAACGATCAGTTCGAGCCCTTACCTCGAAATATGTATAACCAAATCCCTTATCAAAAACAAAAAGGCAAATCAAATAAAATTAATTGGTCTAAAAGACTATTTGCATGTTTATCCTTTCTGCAAGCATGCGGTGGTGTCTTTGTCTGTGTGTCTCGCTCTCCGCATATCCAAGCAAGGTAATGGTAAGGTGGGACTTGTGCATTACATAAATATGGAAATTTATTTACTACCTTTCGCTATATACACCTGTTATGTAACTACTCTAGAGTATAAATCCATTGATGAAAAGATATATGATATTCCTAATTTAGAATGCTAATTAGGATTAAAATATGAGAGTTCTTTACCTAATCCTAATTTGTAATAAGTATGTACAAATCGATCTTTTCAGACAACTTGTTGGTATTCATCCTTCCAGCAACTTCTTTAACAAAGAAAGAGACGGCCACTAGAAAAGAGGAGCAAACGGATTTACGTTGGATCTAATTTACTGCTCTATAATCAATCACATTTCAAGGATGGCTGATCTTTAGGTAGACAAGAAAATCTGAGGACACATAGAGAGGAAATTAAAAGACAGAGAAGATGCAGCAAGGGAGAGATGGCAAAAGAGATCGTTGTAGTAAGCTCGTCACTCGAACTGTGATAGCTTTCCTCGAGTGTCTGAATCTCAGACACTCGTCTTCTTCTTCAGACATGGTGAAAGCTAAAGCAAGAAATGTAAAACTGATCATTCTCTCTTCTCTGTAAACTCTTAATGAGTTTTTAGTTATCTTCTTTTCTTTTTCTGCTTAGCTACTTTTTTTTTGTGGCAGGAGGAAGAAGAAGAAGAAGAAGAAGAAGCTTCATCTGTTGAAACTTCAACGAGGAGTCTCAAGTTGGCGAGTAAACGGACAAGGAAACAACCGGTTAGCTCCGGGAAACGAGGTGGCGTTAACAACTACGACATTTAGCTAGAGTCTTAACTTTGTGTTGATGTAGAATTGGATAAATCTTGTCTAGTAGTTACTCTAAAAGAAACTTACTTTGCGTCTCAAGAATCATGATATCATAGTTTCATATCAATCAAACTAGACTCTTAAGCTAGTTACACTCGAGCTAGACTCTGATTCTGTAAAAAGGGTAAGATAAAAGTGGGATATGATTGATCACCTTCTACTGCTTAGCTTGCTTTGCAAAATAACTTGTGGCGATTTTGGAGAAGCGAGTGATAGTGAAGAACAATTGCCATAAAGAACGTCCCTTTACAATCCCTTCCTTTAAGCTTCTCGCGTTTTTAGCCACCATTGGTTCTTTTTCCTTTATCTTGGTTTGATGTATCACCTCCTGCATTGAAGCTACTAATGAGGTAAAAATGAGTTAACCATGAAAGTCCATAGTTTAAAAAGAGAGTTTAGAAGTGATGGCTGAACCTGGATTGGTGTTTGTTAACCGTTTTAGTCTATCTTCAGCTACTCTAATAGCTCGTGCAGAGCTTTTAACACCTTGAGTAATGCCTTGGCTACAAAAATGAACAGTGTTGAAAGAGTTACAAAAAGATATGAAGAATTGGTAATTGTTCATGGTGGGATGTGAGACAAACAAACCCTAAATCACTGAGCTCCATTGTTAAGTCACTGATCTCCATTCCGGATAATCGAACAGCAGCCATTGTATCTGGTAGCTCTTCTCTGGCTACATCCAAAAGCTTTTCAAGAGATTCAGCTGCTTTCTTCAAAGCCTTTTGATTCAACATTTCAAAGTATACAAAAATCAATTCCTAAGAATTCAATCAATGAGTTATAAATCTGTAAAAGCAAAATGTTGAAAAACGAACCAGAAGAGTAGGAATTGCAGCAAAGAATAGCCACGATGCTGAAATTGCTGTCTGCAAAGTGAGAAATTCCAGATCTTCATTCAGCAATTATAATCAATATATATATATATATATATATATATAGATATCAGGGGTTCGACGGAAAGTGAAAGAAGATCTCGAAGATAAAGAGAGATGGACTTACAACGCAAGCGACGACATTGAGCAAGACCAAGTGCTTCTGAGTGAGTGTCCATTGAGTGACTTGGAGAGGAGGTTGTCCCACGGACGACGTCAGATGGGAAGAGACTGATGGCTCCGAGTTTTCCGGTGGATTTGAGTACAATGGAGAGGACGAAGAGGGAGGATAAGAAGCCATTGATTCCGAACTCTTTGCGAATCTCAAAGACGGCGAAGCTAGCCGGAGAGTGTACCGACGGCGAAACGAAATTCGTTTCTCGATGAATCCGTGATGGAAGTTCGGATATCCGAAGACTACAGGTTTGGGCGATTGCAATTTCGAAGGTAAAAACATTTTGAATGATTTCGCTCTATTCGTCAGAAACCCATTGCTAAGCTTCGAGTCGATAACAATGGACGTCTCTTGTCACCGAGAAATTTTGCTCAAGTTTTAAAACATCAAAACTGCATGTTTAGTCCTCTATTTATGATTTAATTATTAAATAACTCCATTACTATTATTTCAACAAATTTAATCTCCGACCTCCTTTGCATCATAAGTAAATTGGAGGTTTGTGAGCTACGAGTACACGTAACAACTCTCTCAACCCGTGTTACTAGGATGATCTTCGCTCTGATGTCTGAGCTATAACCATATATATATATATATATTTTGTATTGATTCGTTTTTTCTTACATAATTTCAATCAAATCAAAGCATAATTGATGGATCAAGTACTTTCTTGCATCAAAAAAATCCCTAAAATATCACCATCACGTGCTCAGCTTACGACCAGGCTCCAGAAGACTTATGGCCTGTCTTCGTCGAGAAGCAATTATGTGAAGGTGTCAGCAAAAGCGTTTGATTTAATGATCGTTTTGAACTCGAGCGGTTGAGCTTAATCGGATGCATTAATTAATCTCTTAAAGTTGTTGATAAGATTCAACATTAACTTCCATTGTTGGTTGATTCAATCTGAGAGTTTCGAGATTCGGCTCTGAAATCATGGAAAGCGGCGACGAGAGTCCGGTGGGGTCTATACAGCTACCAAAGCTGCTATTCATGCTCTTACCGATACCCTGAGGTTCGATCCTCGTATTTTCCGTTTCTTTTGTGATTTTCCTGTCTAAGGACATCGATGGCAAGAACTGTTGATCTCAGTTAAGGTGTGATTAACCTTGAGTATCATTTCTGAGGACTAAAATCTGATGTTGGTTTAGGTCGATGGTTCTTGATGTTCATGAGAAGAGCAGTTGTTCAAATTTTCAATTGTTTGTAATGGGTTTCTGTTAAACGCAGGTTGGAGCTTGGGCCCTTTGGGATTGATGTCATCAATGTTGTCCCAGGAGGAATACGAACAAACATAGCAAACTCAGCTGTAGCAACCTTCAACAAAATGCCTGAGCTGAAACTATACAAGCCTTACGAAGAAGCTACCAGAGAGAGAGCGTTTATATCTCAGAGGATGAAGCCAACTCCTGCAGAAACATTCGCCAAAGACACTGTAGCTGCAGTGCTGAAGAAGAACCCGCCTGCTTGGTTCTCTTCAGGCAGGTACTCGACCCTCATGGCAATCATGTACCATATGCCCCTATGGCTCAAAGATTTTGTCCTGAAGAAGGCTTTAATGAAAAAGGGCTAATCAGGTTCGGGTTTAAGAATGTGCTACATGAAAAGTTGAAAACAAATGTAAAAGAGTATTCAATTTAATTTAATCTTATGTCCTCATGTTTGGGTAGGTCTGATCCTGATATGTCAAAAGGAATACAAATTAAAAAATGTCAAAGATATACATATTAAGGGGCTAGACATTTAACAGGAGAGAATTATTACATTACGTTGTAAAAGCTTGTGGTACAACAATATATCTGTAAAGAAAAAGGTGAGGATTCTACAACCAGAGGAACAATAGTTCTACTTTGACTCGACCCAACAACGTATCAACGATAATACATTTCAGCGGATAAAAAAAGGGTCAGAACTATCTAAAAGCTATTAACTAACATCATTTTTTCTAATTTTAAGAATGGTGCGGAGCTCCATAATACATTATTCCTGGTTGCTGGAAACTTGGACCTTGTTGAGATTGCTGAGCTGAGTTCGACTGAGGAATTTGAGGCTGTTGATTACCTACCAAATGTGGTGGTGGTGGTGGCAGAGGTCCAGGTGGCATTAATGGAATGTTACCAAAGCTGTAAGGGTTGTTCATTACCGGCGCTTTTAGGAACTGTGGTGGTTGTGCTGGATTAGGGATTACATGATACTGCTGACCTTGCGTGGTGGGTGTCTGCGAGTTGTTGTAAGAAGGGGGAAAAGGATTAGTGTCTGAGACCGGAACTGTGCTCTCCGATTTGGAAAGACCAGAAGTCTTTGTTGCTACAGCTGCAAAGGAAGATAGAACAGATTGCATGATCATATGCGACGAGGTAGATGCTGTGAGCATCGCAGCAATAGATGCAGGCGTCATTTTTGATGCTTGACCAGATTTTGTGTTGTCGTTTGTCTCAGTTATTGTGATGGCAGAGACAGAGCTCGGGGCAGCAGTTGTTGGTTTTGATGTGTAATCCTCATCAGTAAGACGTTTCTGCATGTTTTGGGCTTCCTCTGTTTGTTCTTGTGCCACCTTAATAACAAAATGGTGTATGAGGTTAGGTCAAGGGTAAGTCACGAAACAGGTTAAAGATACAGTGGGAAATCAAACACATACCTGAATCTGAGCTTTAAGATTCTCCAGTTCGGATTCCTGCACAAGTAAGCAAACGTATGAAAGATAATAGATAGCCAAATAGTGAACTTGCAAACTGCGAAAAGCATTATTACCTGCTCACGTAATGCGTCTTTAAGCTGGTTTACAAGGGATGCTCTACTTCCTTGAACAGATTTAAGTTTCTCAATACATTGTCTCAGAAGGTATTCTTCCTCTTCCAATTCTTTCGCCAATGATTTTCTCTTCGGGTTGTCTGTTTCTGGAAAAACACAAAATATGATTTCACTGGATGAGAGAATAAACCGAGAAATGTGTTGGTATTCCCGATAATTAGTAAAACAGATTGTTACCGGTAGAGCAGGCTTCTTCAACATCTTTCTCCATCTTCCTGATACGTTTAACTGCAGACTTACATTTATTCATCTCAGCTTCTTCGTTTGAGTTTTCTGCAACAACCAAATGATATGCTGATGCTATCTTCTCAGCCACACCTCCACCTGATGATAATTTCTGGTTGCAGAGGCAAAAACCCCAAACAGATAATTCTAATGAAATCTGACTGATATCAATAGAAGTGAAAAGAAAATCTTGGTGTTTAGTTTTTTACCGTTCTGGACGATTTTGAATCCCGTTTTGAAGATTTGGAACCACGAGGCCGCTTTTTGCTGACATCAAGTGGCAGAGGAACATCTTCTCCAAGCATTACATCTTTGAGACCCTTCGAACGGGATCCAAACACTCTTCTTTCTTCCCATATCTTGACCTAAAAATCATGTAAATCGAATATCTCAGTTGGCAAATAACGTCTTTACTCATGTTTCAACTTTTCTGTATAGTCACCATACATCTCAAGAACCTTAAAGCTCTTCATCCCTAACAACAAACGCTACACGACCCCCAAAACAAAACCTGGGATTAAGGACTGGCCAGACATTAACCGTTCGATGGTATCTTAAAACCATACTGAATACAGTTGCACGACAGAATAAGTAACTAACCTAATCGCGGAGAACAAGAATCAAACGACAAGAACAAAAGCTCCAATGAAGCAGAATGAAGGAAAGAGAAATACCAAACGTGAGACGATGCCTTTGCCACGATCATCTCCTTGAGAAACAATGTCTTTGACAGCCTTAGGAAGAACATTCCAGAACTCTTGCACAAACTCAGTACCCTGACGCTTACTGTTCTGAAGAATATCATTAGCCAAATACAAAAGAGGCACTTTCTGAGCCATCTCTGTACTGTGAAACTGTTTCTCCCATGTCGTAACGATCAGTCCAGCTTTGACTCGATTGAATATACACCAGTGTGATAGAGCTTAATTCCACAAGAGTCAAGAAACCAAACATCGGAAAGTTGCACACAAAAAAAATGAGCAAAATTTACAAGATCTAAGTATAAGAGAAACTTATATATAAAGAAATAAACTCAAGGAAAAAAAATTTAAAAGAGGATACTTTCGATGGACTGTTGAGTGCTATTGAGCTTAGCGAGCTTATCAATCAGGATCTGTTCACTGAACACACTACTCATCCCACCAAAACTTTGAAGAATATCACAAAGATTCTGGAGAAGGGAGAAGAAGCTTAAATCCCACAAGTGGTTTACGAATTTGAGGAAGAAGTAGCTGGATTTGCTTACAGCCGGTGAGCTAAGCGACAGAAGAATGCGGCGGAGCTGGAAAAACTGTGCGGCGGAAGGTGAACGGAGAACCCTAGAACAGAAAAGGAGTAAGGTGTGACCAAAACGACGACGTTTGACGCAGAATCGATCCCTAGAGAGAATTTTGAGGAGCTAAAATCGCAGAGAAGAGAGGAAAGTTGTGTGAGCTAAAGATGGGCTTTCCCTTTCATGTTCTCCATTTTTTTTCACTTCAATTTATTTTCATTTTGCTTGACCTAAAAAGTTGTAATCTTTACATGGAATTAAAAAATAATAATAATTCTAAGAATGGGGAGTTGTATTTTTTTATTAATAAAAATAAACATACTACATGGTATTTATTTATACACCAGAAAAATCCGGTGAAAACCTAATAACACACTGCTTGAAGCCAAAGATGGGAACTTTTTAAAACAAGGAATGTTCCCCCATGTCATGTTTCAAAAAGATTCGACAATGTTTCTCTCGCTGTTGTCATCATCTTCCTCACTCTCTTCCAATTTCACATGGTTCATGTTCCTCTCTAAAGGAGGGAGACCACCTTCATCATCATACTCTGATTCACCACCAAATTCACCATCTTTCCACACAAAACAAAACAAAAAGCAACATGTCATTCATGGTGACAGAGATTAAAAAAATGTGACTTACGTTCTTCCAGCGAAGGTGGTTGTTTTGGGACTTGAGTTTGCTGAGAAAGCCAAGAATTTTGAACTGAGATGATCTCAGCACTATTCTCGCATTTCGAGTACTCCTTTAGAATAACCCTGTGATATAGCAAGACCTCATTAAAAACACATACTCCAATTGTATTCACAGATCTAAAAGCAAAATGAGGTGAAGATATTGCTTCTTTTGTTTTATTACTTGTTGAGAGATAAAAAGACACAGATTGCGGTATTAACATACATAGAATTAATAATGTGTCATCTAATGTCATTACAAATGACCCTAATAAGATACAGTAATAACAGGTAGAGATACCTTACAACAACCCCTCCAAAGCCTGTGTTAACTCGTAATTCTACAATCTTTCAAAGAAAGAGACATTATCTTATAAATAGATCTAAACGTACCCAACATTGATGTCACGTGTGCACTAAGAAACAAACGACTCCGTTTGATATTTTTAATTTACCGCCACGGCCTTTCTGTTTACCGCGTTGACTTGTTTTTCACTTGATCTCGGGAGCTCTATAGTCCACAAATCTTACAAGGGTATGAGTATCGACTATCATAGACCTACGCAATATGTTTATGCAGACCAGAGAGTACAATCAATAATTCGATGGTTTCTATGAATAATCGTATCGTCTTTTAATAGTAAAGTTTTATCTATCACATTTGTAAATGTGATGCCCCCAACAATGTCTATATGAAGTGTGATTTTGTTTAAGATCTAAAAGATTGTAGGTTCGTTTGAGAAATTATCCAGCAGACATGAACGCAAATAAACAATCAACTTCTATAATTTTATCATCGCGAGATTGGTATAACAGAATAAATTCTTTGAGTTGTTTTCTGTTGTAATTTGTTTATTTTTTCGTAGTTTTTGATCTTTCTAATCTTTCGTATTGTATGTGTAATATCTGTCAAAAAAAATAAAAAAATAATGTCAAATTTAACATTTTACCCCCCCCCCCCAAAAAGTATTTGAGTTGGAGTATATAATTTGACAACACAAATTAAAATGTTTGCATATGGAAAAATCAAACCAAACTATAGCTATTTTATTCCCTAGGTACTAAGGCCAAGACCACCATACCAAACACGCGCATGTTGCAATATTTGACATTGAAAGAGAAAATAAAAACTAAAAGCTTCTAATCGCAGCAGCTTCTACTAAAAAAGGTTAGATTCATATTATATATTTTTCGCACTTGCTCGTTTGTGCGGATTATATAATGGTTGCAAATCTAACCCTCTTCCTGGATGAGCGGCTTTCATAGCTTTCAGAGAGTCCTCCATTTCATCACAAAGCTTGCGAGGATTCGGTATGACCGTAGGATCAACCCCTATTGAGATTACCATTTTTTCCGCATAACTTAGGAAATGTATTGTTAATGCCTATAAAAAACAGAATACTATATGAGAAGATAAAAGAGAAACCAAAAAATATAAAAGTATTTTAAAAATGTTAATTTTGTACTAAGTACCATGTATTATATAAACAAAAAGAGGAATCAGGCCAGGGACACAATAGATAATAATTAATTAATCCTAATCACCTTGAAAGCCTAAATTAATAACATAGAGTAATAAACAATTCTTAAAACGAGTGGTTAACCAGCAAATTACGTTAAGCCTTAAGCAACCAACGAAACAGAGCAAAAACGTAATATTTAAAAAACAAAGGATTCTAACGATTCATTTGTGGAGAAGCAGATCTTGTGGGCTTCGTGTACACACGTACAATGAAGTAATGTGGATTATACTTTTCCCTTTACTTTATTACTAGTTTATTATGCATGTCCTTTTTCGCTTTTAAGTTTAATAAAAAAAGAATCTGCCGACTTACTAGAGACTAGAAAAGAGGTTTATTCGTTTATGTTTCAACAAGAACACGTACTTACAGACGTAGACCACACCTGCGGTGCTTGGCTCGAAGCACAACAATAGTCGGACGAGTCATATCCCAAATCGTTGAGTTTCAAGCAGTGAGCGACACGCTATGAGTCCTTTTGATCGCTTGGCTCCTGTCCGGTCCATAGGCCAGCGAAGTAGCCTGACAATCCATAAGACCTTCGAATATAACTAATAACATGCATGGTGATAGTTGTTATAAATTGGATTACAATCGAATTATCAATCAATAAATAAGCTGCAGATTTCAAATATTGGAATATGTGTATATAGGTCAGAGAGTCAAATCTTTCCATTTATGGATTTCTACTATCAGTTTTATTTACATTGAATAATTCTTCATGTGTTATATGGTGGATACCCAAAAGTGAGAGTGCTAAAAACTTCGTTCTGATAGATCTTCACAGAGGTTATGGTGAATTAAACTCATACTCCTACGGAACCAATTACTCCCTAGTTTAGCTTGGTGGATAAAATCCTCAGGCCATATAAGAGCCTAATTAATTCTGCAACTCAAGTTTTCCTCCTTATCATCGTCCTCTGTTGTGATAATCTCTTATAAACTCTGCAAAGCTGAAACTTTTTACAATTAGTAGATTAACCATTTTAAAAATGGTGAATCAACCACATATTATTCGTAAAAATTATATATTCATCTATAATATGTGATCTAGGAAGTTCCAATTAAAGCGAATAATTCATCCTTTGACTAAGGGATGCGTATAGTTTTACGACAGCGAAGATTTTCTAGAAGGTAATATTCTTTTAAGTTTTAACAAAATAGATTTTTTAAACATTGTCAATGTGCATGCACAATCGAGTAATTAGTTAAACACCAATTGGTTTCTACTTTCTGCGACAGTAGTTAGATAGTGAATCAAGAAAAATTCAAAGTCGATGGACTTTCATAATTAATGTGAAATGTGTTTAAATTAAATTAATTTTATTACTACGCGTGCTAGTATCATGTATAAATTAACAAACGAATCAATTATTACAGTCAAATCGAAACAAGATCAACGAAAAAGAAGGTGATAGAAGTCTTTGGTTTTGCCTAAAAACAAGGGTTCGATTTGCCGCTTTCTAACTTTCATCCTTCTTATTTTATTTGGTAGGTAATAATTAAGGTTAATTTAAAACCTGCACCATCAGCATATGTCCGGATGCGCATATGCCACGGTTTCTCAGAGGACCGAAAAAGCCAGCACCACTAGCATATGTCCGAATGTTCAAACTGAATAAACCTTATTAACTTCGAATTCATTTGACAGCACATTACCAAGTGAAGTGGAGCAAAACTTGTTTTAAAAAAAAGCTGAGTTCTAGCGGTATTGTCACTTCCCGCTTCGGCCGCTTCAATAACCTTGTCGGGTTATGGTTAAAAATGAGATGCAGATAACTCAAACTTTATCGTTAATGCAACTTTTGCATCGGAAGGTTCTTCTGCAAATTGCAACCATATTTAACTTAATATGTCTAATCGGTATCTCCGAAGAATAAGAAAGATTAAGATTTGTTGAATGTTGCAACATCGATTGAACACAGGGTATATTTATTGTTAAACACCTATGGACCTTATCTAACAACAAACATATTTGAACAATATCTGATAATAAGCTGACATTTCTTTTAGGTGCGTAATAAATTTATTATATGTATTTGACGTTATTAACTTAGTTAAATAAAATTTTCAAGTTAGTTATTAGTTATTACACAGTAACCACTAATGTAACTTGAAAATTGTATTTAACGAAGTTAATAACGTCAAATATATATAATATTTTAAAATTTTGTAATTACAAAATCATAGAATATTAGTTTCTTATGATAGATGTTTGATGAAGCGATCAGAGACCAAAACCAAGGTTGTGTCACATTGTCAAGTTTATATTAATTTAAAACCAGTGTGGTGTCACATTGTCAAGTCTGTATTAGTTCAAAACTTTCCTATTTTTCTCCTTCTTTTTTTTCACCAACAAACAAATTTCAAGCTTGAAAATTACAGTATATGTTATTAATCCATCTGTTTCGTAAAGACTTACGTTTTAAACTTCTCTTATTGTCCCACATAAGTTTTCCTTTAAAAACGCATTCTAGAACATATATATTCGAAGGAGTTAGGAGTGTAAGAATCTTATTTATTGAAATGGTTCTCTTTCCGAAGACATTCTGGAAAGCAAGAAAAGAAATTTTAAAACAGACTTGTTAAACATAGGATGAACGTAGTTCATATTAAAATGATAGTAGTATATAATATATAATACTTCCAACAGTAGAGAAAATTATATTATATATGAATAATTTAAAATATGGAAAAGAAATAGGATATAAGTTACCGAACACTTCAAGAAAATTGATTTTATTTAGCGTGTTTGAGAAAGAAAACAAAATAATAAATATGAAAATCAAAGTTTATTGAAAGTCAAAGATTTATATGGGACGGAAAGGAAATCAGATATAATATACTTTTCTTAATCAGATATATAAATCTAATACCATACAGGGTTTTTTAAATTTACACGTTTTACTTAATTTTGCAATAATCCAAACAAAGAAAAAGACCGGAGAGACGCGGATTCGACGACTCGCACGGTTCGGCGATATTAGACACGCTCACATATTAATATTACTACGACGTTCGCGAAATGAAACCATCAAAAGTGGGCCCATGAAACCCATTATTAGGCCCAGTAGGTCCCACTTTGGCCTTATGTACTCCTACGTAAACCAATTCGCAGAGTCTAAGAAAGTGAAAAAAATACACCAGTCATCACTGATCATCATCTCCCCCTTCCTCTCTTTTCATCTCTGGTTGTTATCTATCTCTCTTCTTAATCTCAATTTATCTTTTGATTCACGTAATCAATCACCTTGGATCCCTAACTTTCTCAAACGGGTAAGCTTTGGTTTTACTAGATTTCATTTCGACATATTAGTATATTAATATAGCTCTCTCTCTCTCAATAACTAATCCTCAGTTTTTCCCAGTGAGTTTTGTCGTGGAAAAACCACAGATAATGTCATCGAGTCAAAACGTTGTCGTATCAGAGACCACAAGGTCAAGTATCATTTCCAACAACAACTCTTCTTCCCAGAAACTCCCTCCTGGTTTCATCTCAATTTCCAAGAAAAAGCTTCTCAAGAACATCGACATCATCAATGGTGGCCAAAGAATCAACGCTTGGGTCGATTCAATGAGAGCTTCTTCTCCTACTCATCTCAAATCACTCCCTTCTCTCGCCTCACAGCAACAACTCAACTCATGGATCGTAAGTCATCTTCATTGTATACCTACTCTCTCACAAACTCTTGATGAGCCTTCTTAATTCTACAGTTTTTTTTATTGTGTTTCATCCGACAGATGCATCATCCTTCAGCACTAGAAATGTTCGAACAGATCATGGAAGCTTCTGGAGGGAAACAAATCGTAATGTTTCTTGATTATGACGGTACTCTCTCTCCCATCGTTGATGATCCAGACAGAGCTTTCATGTCAAGCAAGGTTCGTCTTCAAATCTGTTTGACTTAATCATAATCATTTCTATAATTTATCACATTTTGATTGCTATTTTCTCAGATGAGACGAACAGTGAAAAGACTTGCTAAATGTTTTCCCACTGCTATAGTTACTGGTAGATGCATATACAAGGTATTTCTTCTTCTTCTTTTTTTCTTGGCATTTTCCCCATATTCCATTAACTAGTGAACAACTAATAATAAAATAATTACTTTTTATTATTGTTTTTTTCCAAAGGTGTATAACTTTGTGAAGCTTGCTGACCTCTATTATGCTGGGAGCCATGGCATGGACATTAAAGGCCCAGCAAAAGGCTTCTCCAGACACAAGCGGGTGATTTATTTTCGAATAACATAATAAAAACAAAACATTAACAATTCTTTAATTTATCTTTAAGCTTATTTATTTCCCTATTTATTTAGGTTAAACAGTCTCTTCTGTACCAACCAGCTAGTGACTATGTTCCCATGATCGATGAAGTAAGACATGATTAAAATATGTATCTTCTTTTTGTTGTATTATATATAACAAAATATACCTGTGAATCGAGTAATGATTATTTAATTTTAAAATATGTATTTCATTTTTAAAGGTCTACAGACAACTCTTGGAGAAAACCAAATCAACTCCGGGAGTCAAAGTAGAAAGCCACAGGTTTTGTACTTCTGTGCACTTTCGTTGTGTCGATGAGAAGGTAAAATTAATTGAAATCAAATTAAGAGAAAGTATTATAAATAATGACAACTAACATTGAAACTGGAAAATTTTAATAATCCAGAAATGGATCGAACTGGTTCTACAGGTTCGGTCGGTATTAAAGGAATACCCTACACTGAAACTGACCCAAGGTCGGAAGGTATGGCTTGGCATTTTCTCATTGGTCAAACATTAACTTAAGAGAATCTATTTGGAATCTTATTTTGTTTTATAACAGAAGTGTAAAATAAATGATTTATAAAATTGTTTTTGGATTTATTCAACAGGTTTTCGAAATCCGTCCTATGATTGAATGGGATAAAGGAAAAGCTCTTGAGTTCTTGTTAGAGTCACTTGGTAAGTACTGAGTAGCCTCTCTCTCTCTCTCTTTTATTTATTTATTTATATTTTGAAACATATTATATTTTGGTTTTTTCTTTTATACTCCTTCTATTTCAAAATATAATATATATTTTTTTAAAAATATTGTTTCAAAATATAAGATGTTCTTATATATATATATATATATATTTTTCACTGTGTTCAATTGTATTTTGCAGAAAATTTTATAATTAGCTGAATTATTTTTATTTTATATTAAATGATATTTTGAAAAATAAAAATGACTTTTTGCACAATTTTAAATAGAATATCTTATATTTGAAACGGAGAGTACATAAAACACATTTTCTCGACTAATCATTTTCCATCATCAATATGGTACTCGGTTCACCTTTTTTAAAAAATGGGATATTAATCAATTTAAAGACTGAATTTTGAAACTTGGATACGACAGCATTTGGGAAATCTAACAACGTTTTTCCGGTTTACATTGGCGACGATCGGACCGACGAAGATGCATTTAAGGTATACATTTTTTTTTCCTTGAGTCTTATATTTCATCAACAATCAGAGTGTTTATATGTAAGTTACCACACTAATTATATATGTTGATTTAAATATGTGCCATGTAAATTAGATGCTACGAGACAGAGGCGAAGGCTTTGGCATTCTTGTCTCCAAGTTTCCCAAGGATACAGATGCGTCGTATTCTTTGCAAGATCCATCCGAGGCAAGTCTACATACTTATAAAAAGAAGCCCATATAACCGATTAATACAATGTATACCTGTACAATTTCTATCCATGTATTTCGGAGTTAATGGTCTACACGGGCTAAGTGCTAACTTAACTCTCCTAAATACGAAATGAACAGGTGATGGATTTCTTGCGACGATTGGTGGAATGGAAAGAAATGCAGCCAAGAATTTGAAGGGAATGTATAATAAATGCGTGACAATGTTCCAAATAATGAATGTCAACGAACATATTGGTGAGTATTATATAATGAATATGTTATATGTACATGCCTAACCTTTCTTGGAACGTTGTAAAGGATAGGGCAATGTCTTATCTTGCCCCCTTAGGTTAATGTTCTTGTTCATCGCGTTTTGTTTTTGTAAGAAAAAAAAGATGAACAAGACAAATTGTTTTCGAATGTTCTACTAAGTTGTAATTAATTATCTTTTTATAAGTAATATGCAAAACGCTTGTTATTTATGATCTCCGAGTTCTTATATTTCAACGGTTTTTTGGTATCTATGTAACGTCTTCTGCTAGGTGAGAACAACGTTAGGACATTGAGCTAATATTTACATATACGTTTATGACACCAAAAAAAATCTTCTACGTTCTAACTCAAAACGTTTTCAGTTCCACTAGTTAGAACGTAGAAGATTTTTTTTGGTGTCATAAATCTATATCGATTAAACTATCAACACATTTAGATGGGGCATTTTTATGTGATTTTGGATATTTTAGACGACTTTTAGATATTTACTGTGTTTAATTATAAAACTAATTTAAATGTATTGACGATGATCCGTATGCAACATTAGCGCAATGAAAAAAAAACTCAAACCCATACCAAAACTAAATTGCCCATTCCTAGTTTTTATAGAAATACATAACCAAATTAATCCAGATTTTCTGAGTTGGTTTGGTTTAGTTTGGGTTGAGTTGCATAAATTGTCCACCCTTAACAAATATAACAAGATGTGAAGCAGGACCTCTCACATTCTTCATATATATTAATCGCGTAACGAACAACTATGATATAGTATTTCATTTTTACTAGATGTACTGTGACATAATTAGAGTATGTTCATAAATTTTTAATTTATATTTCGATAGATACTCTTTGTATCAAATAAATTGCCAAAATTGTATAATTTATTTATAATAAGATTAAACCTATACAATTTCCTATATATGCATTATAATAAAATTGGCCGCACACTATTTAACCATAAAATCATAAACGACTTAGACAAATTAAACCACAAATAGATACATTTTACATGTCAAGCCCAATCTCTGACTTTCCTACTACTGTTTTCTATTTGTTTCTCGAATTAGTGTGTACGTCTTTTGGAATCTGACAATGGAAATGGCATATAGTAGACATAAATGAATACATACACATATTATGTTACATAGATGGACATATACAGCTATATGAATGGCTGTAACATCATCAGATGCATGCACGTAGTCTCTGCGAAGCCTGAGATATGTGTATAGAGAAAGTTATGACTATACGTAGAGTGTCATAGCAAAGCAATAATAGTGGATGGTCATTATGGTCAAAGCTTTTTGTCCATAAATAGCTTTTGGGTGCATAATGTGAGAAAGATTGAAGCTTTGAAGAAGATGAATTTCTATGTAAATTAATTTTATTAGGCTTTTTCAGTAAATTAATAAATTTGTGGGTTCATAAACAAAAATACCGGAAAAATGTTTACAAAATTCTAAAGAGCCCACAACAAAATTAACAAGGTTTAAATATTGAGCATTCAGACGTTGTGTACCGAACGCGCACATAACTTGCAACGTACGTCAAGCATTGCTTTCAGTTTCCAGTGTCTCCAGTCTCGTTGTTTTTTTTTTTCTGGTTTATTCAGGATTGTTTCTTTTTTCAACTTACTTTACATTATTTGTCCACAAATCGGTACAAAAACCGAATATCAAATAGGGAAATCCGATCCCAGACACAATACAAACCCCATAGAAGAGTAACATAAGCTCCCTCAGTGTGAGAGATGAGAACAAAAGTTTTTTCTTCTTTTAGTATTCCTAAAATTCCTCTAAACGGAGAAGTTAATTATCTAGTTCAAATCAGATAATATATAAGCAGAATGTTCAATATTTAGAACTAGGTATCAAGTCTATAAAGTTAATTTTTTAGTTGACTTTTATAGGGCGAGAAAAGAAGCATAGACGAATTTAACTCTGTAACTCTTAACTAAATGAGTTAGTAACCATGATTATGTAGCTCACCAATGTTAATAATCTGTTAAATGATTTTGTAGGTTATCAGTACGAGTAGATCTCTCACCAATTACAATCTTAAAGTTGAGTATGATTCTAAGTCATAACAAAGAGTAAAACAGAATGACCAATGCCAAATAAACACATAGAGCTCTGTGTGTGTGGTAACTGTTGGTCTTGAAGAACACAATGTTGGAGAGAAGAACTAAGACCAATAGATCAATCCATTCCACCCCAACATATTTCATATTAATTGGTGATTGATTTGACTTATATAGTAGATAATTAATTTTCTAATATACTGATATGAAATGTTATGATACCATTTGTTGAGTTTTTAGACCGGATAAACCCGCATTTGTTTTTAGACTCTAATTGTTAATTGGCTTCGCTTGGTTTATATCCCAACACCCCATTTCACAAAATAACGTTTTAACATTACACATAAAAAAAGTATAATCAAACATTTTTTAATATAGCACTAAATGTATGGTAATTATTAGATCATAAGCCCAATCAAACCCATAACCCATATGTTTAAGGTTTCAATAAGAGAGATTCATATATATATTGTAATGAGTAGAAGAATTGTAACCTAGAGGGTTGCCATTTGGAGCAACTCTCAATCTTTCCATTTTTATGAGATTAAACTAAAAACATTTGGATGTGGTGTTCATTTAAATTTTAATATTTTAGTTTTGAAAGCTCTATTGAGTTATTTTATTCATAATTTAAATTTCTTTTTTAACAAGTTCATTTGAACATAATTCTTCTTGGTTTGGAAATCTCATCAGTAATGACTCAAATTCAAAATTTGTTATGGGCTTTTGAGTAAAAACTAAAATAAAATAGTGCTGTAGCACATGCTTCTCCTAAACAAGCACTCACCAAAATTGGAATATATATTTAATTGAACTCGGATTAGCTGAAGGTCACTAATGTCCACAGTGGCTTCTGATACTCCTGAATCTTGATCTAAATTAAATACAGTTCTGAATTTTATCCATGGCTGATCATAACAGGAAAAACCTTTTGCACTTCGAAGTTGAAAATAACAGTTGATTACTAGTGGTATGTATTTTCCCAGGTTCGAGATTACTTGAACAACACAGTTTTGAATGAAAAAAAACCTATTTTGATTAACCAGTTCAAGTGAAAGTTAATACGGCTGATTAATTCGGTTTAGATATCGGCTTAATATATTTAGAAATGATTTTTTTCAAATACAGAAATATTCATAATTTTAGGCTATAGAAAAGCCATTCATGTAAAGAATTAAAATGTGGTGACCTGATTTCTCAATTTTCTATACAACTTCGTAATATATTACTCATAATAGTTCAAAATTTTCCTGGTAAAATTCAACAATGTCCAACTAATTGAGCTGATGTCATCGAACAACTTTTATAATAATACGTATTTATTACTCTTCCTGTTTCTAATTAATCTTATTTTAACCTTTTTTACACAAGAAAACATATTAAAATTTGATTATAAATGCATCATTCTTATGATTAACAATTTTCTATAACTTTAAACCAATAATATTCAAGTTTTTTAAGTTTACAACTCATTATCAATAACTAATAAAATACATTAAAACATAAAAATTGCATTTAAAAAAAATCCTTAAAAAAAGAAGATTAACAAAAGATAGAGAGTATCATTTTATAAATGTTGATTGTTTTAAGGGATTCGTTCATCGATTGAAATTATACCGGAAGAGCTCATGTTCCAAACAAAAAAAAAAGTGTATGGAAGAGGTCGGTCACGTGATAACAGCAACGAAGCTTAAGAACTAGGCCTGTTGCCGAAAAAGAGAGAAAAGAACTAGGCCTATTGAGCCAATAGTAACCAACGTGGGCCCATAGAAACCCATGCCAGGACGCGTTTTGAAATAAAAATAAATTAATTAAGACAGGAAAAAAGCAGAGAGAGACACGTCTCCTTTGCAAAATAAGACGTTGTGTTCTTCACGGTGAAGTATACACAAAGTTTATTTGACAGAAGGGAAGAACACAAACAAGCTCGCTGAAATTCTCTCTAAAAAGGGTACATAGATCCATCGTTTCATTACCGTAAAATCTAAAAGTTTTACACTCAAAGTCTCTCGGCCAAAGAGAGTATTTAAGATATACAAACACGCACCCTTACAAGGGGAAATAATTACACATCTTATTTATTTTTTAACTATATGTTTTGGATTTTGATTCAACCACTGATTAAGGTGGCGAATTATGCAGCGGGAGAGTTACCGGAACATTGACGTCGGAGATTTGTCCAGGTGACATCTCAGAAGCCATTTAATTAATAGGACCCCCCTCTGGTAATACGAGTTGACATCGTTGGTTGTGTACTGTATGTGTGTGTGTGTGTTTTTTTTTTTTTTACAAATTAAAGAATTTTATGATGAGTAAGTGAGTGGTGAATGATGATCGTTCCCTAAGAGAAAGCATTGGACAAAGCTGGCCAACATCAGTCTTCATTGATTATTGTCAACATTTGCAATTTGTTTTGTTTATGCGTCCCACAAATATTTGCAAATTTTGAAAAATAACATTTGCTAACATTATTTCGATCAAAATAGTATGTAACTAATAAGATAGTGGCGATGATTCTGAACTGAAGAATACCGATATTCACATTTTTCTTTTTTTTATGTATGTTATGATACAGTTTCAAAAGTAGTAGGAATTTGATTAACTTTATAAGAACCAATTATTTACGAGTTATGATTTCTGTGACTAAAAAAGAAAAAAGAAATCAATAGTTGGAGATTATATAGTTGTAGTAATCCAATATACGTGTAGAGAGTTGGTTCAGAGTATTATGGACTCTAAGCCCATACTATAGCGTTAAACCATTTAGTGGACTAGACCAATGCTAAATCTAACACATAAGTTCCTTTTTTGGGTCAACACTTCCCAGTTCCCATAATTCTATTCCCATTTATTTTGGTATAATTCTCTTACATTTCTTAATAGTACTACCCTTTTATGTAATTGCATATATATTTTGTTAGGTTTTCAGTATAGGATCTTGAGAGTATTTTATTTTAGTTTCCAAATAATTAGGATAAAATATTTTCCAGATTTGATAATCTTTAAAGTAGTTTCCAAATTCAATATCTGAATATGGTTTAATTTTCAATTTCCTACATTTTAAAATGTATAAACTTAAATGATTTAATTAATCTTCTCATCTCTAACTCTTTAATTAGCTAATCTCAATTAACTTAAAAATTTATTTATAATCTCAAATTTTAAAATCAAGTATTAATCTTATCAAATTAAATATTCTATCAAAATACTGATAAAATATTCAAAATATTAAATTTATCATCTTAAATTCATTTATTAATTTTAAAGTGTACTGTTATAACTAGAAAGTAATTAGTATTATAAAGATAAAATAATTCACATGTCTATAACACTTCGCAACTAGAAAGAAACAAAAAACTAGGAGAAATGAGAGAACACAATGTTAGAAACTGAAAAACACAAGAAACCCAAAAGGAAAATTGACATTCTTACAAAAAATTAATTTGAAGACAAAATTAAGGTCATTGACAAAAGGGGAAACAAACGAGATTCCACTAAACCCTCCCAAGCCAAGACTTGATCATGTCATGTCTTATGAGTTATGATTAGCACAAAATTAATTTCATCCGATCACTATGGGCCCCACGTCAGTGCTTCTAAGAAATAACAAACGTACACGTGTCACAGTGGCCATCTGGACCGTACCTAGTATGTTTTTTCTTATTTCTGTTACTGTAAATCCACACGTAGCATATTAATCTCTCTCTTCGTCAACCTTCAAGACTTCAGTTTTGTCTTCCCTTTCCGTTGAAGCAAGTGTGAACCAAATCTCCCCGTGCGTTTAGGCTTTCCGATTGCAATCTGGCGAAGATCCCGCCGCGTTGAAAAACAATGAAATCGGAGACTTTAACATTAGTTCTGGTGTATCTCGCCGGAATCATGGAGCGAGCCGACGAGTCTCTGCTTCCAGGAGTTTACAAAGAGGTAGGAGATGCTCTACACGTGGACCCCACAGCTCTTGGAACTCTAACACTGTTCCGGTCTATTGTTCAGTCTTCTTGTTACCCTTTAGCCGCTTACTTATCTTCCAGACATAACCGAGCACACGTCATCGCTCTCGGAGCTTTCCTCTGGGCCACCGCTACTTTCCTCGTCGCCGTTTCCACCACTTTCTTCCAGGTTTGAATTCTTTACCCTTTTGCTATGTTGTAAGTCAACTGAAATTAGATCTGTTGGAGTTTGGAATCTGTTGATCTGGGTAGAACAAAGTCTGGAGCTCTACGGAGTTTGATTTGGAAAAGTTTCAATTTAGGCGATTAGACATTGATTTGAATGGCTAGAAAATGTTGAGACAATCACAGATCGATACTTTTGTTTGTTTGTTTGGATGTTGAGATTCATTTATGAAAACTTAAGACTGTGTCATTGTGTTCTTCAGGGGATTTGGTTCGAGTTCATTGCAATGATTATGATTGCAAGTTTCGATCGAAAATGAATTAAGGTGAATCGAATGGATTTTACATTGTTGCTATATATGTTTGATGGTTGAAACCAGGTGGCAGTATCAAGAGGCTTAAACGGGATAGGACTCGCAATTGTGACACCTGCGATTCAGTCACTAGTGGCTGACTCAACCGAAGACAGTAACCGTGGCATGGCATTTGGGTGGTTAGGATTCACTTCAAACATTGGTTCAATACTTGGCTATATCTGTTCTATCCTCCTTGCCTCCAAGTCTTTCAATGGCATCTCTGGCTGGAGAATTGCTTTCCTTTTGGTAGCATTCCTAAGCGTATTAGTCGGTATTTTGGTCCGTCTCTTCGCAACCGACCCTCATTACAATGACAAGATAATCACAAAACCTGTCAAAGACAAAACTTTCTGGTCAGATATAAAAGATCTACTGAGAGAAGCAAAAATGGTTATAAAGATTCCATCTTTTCAAATCTTTGTTGCTCAGGGAGTTTCTGGTTCTTTCCCTTGGTCAGCTTTAGCTTTTGCACCATTGTGGTTAGAACTCACCGGTTTCTCCCACAAAACAACCGCGGTTTTAGTAACTCTTTTCACCATTTCTTGCTCTCTTGGAGGTTTATTTGGTGGATACATGGGTGATACTCTTGCCAAGAAGCTCCCAAATGCTGGTAGGATAATCCTCTCTCAGATAAGCTCTGGCTCAGCAATTCCTTTAGCTGCGATTTTGCTTATCGGATTACCTGATGAACCCTCCACGGCATTTAGCCACGGTCTTGTTTTTTTCATCATGGGCTTATGCATCTCATGGAACGGTCCAGCTACAAACAGGTAAAGTAAATGCATATATTTGAATTTTCTTGTAAAGTTTGGTTTTTCGGGAGAATCTTTTTGAAATGTTATTATACAGTCCGATATTTGCAGAGATTGTTCCTGAGAGAGCGCGGACGAGCATCTACGCTTTAGACAGATCATTCGAGTCGATTTTAGCTTCTTTTGCTCCTCCTATAGTAGGGATGCTTGCTCAGAACGTCTATGGGTATAAACCAATCCCTGAAGGATCCTCAAGCTTGGTCAAGATTGAATCAGATAGAGAGAACGCAACCTCGCTTGCTAAAGCACTTTACACAGCGATTGGTATCCCAATGCTGATCTGTTGCACTATCTACTCATTCCTATATTGCACGTATCCGAGGGACCGAGAAAGAGCGAAAATGCAGGCTTTGATTGAGTCAGAGATGCAGCAAATCAATGACGAAGAAGATGAGATTGAGGTGAAGTGTTTTGGAGCTGAGGGACACGATGAGACTTATTTGCTGAAGCAGCATCAGAGTGAGAGTGTCAAATGATGATTTGGGATATTGACAATTGACTCGTTTAATTATAGAAAGATGGGGTTATAGTTATAGTTTTTGTAAAAGAGAAGCACTGAAGTGCAATATACCGATAGATGGATGACATTACTGGATTCTTTTTGCAAGGAAATATTTTAATGAGTGTTGATCTGAAATCTGAATGATATTATTCGCTTCTTAATTAATTTTTTTTTCTTCAAAATAATAAAAGTATTAATTTGGCAATATCTTGTGAACTAAAAAAATAATTTCGTAAAAACACTAGACTAGTACAGTAATACCAAACCGGACTTAAACCGGGTTCCGACAGAACAAGAGGCTGGAGGCAGGCGCGTCAGTGTATATTGGAGTTATTTCGATTATGGGTTTCGATAATTAACTTTACTCTTCTTTCTCTCCCAAACTTTTATACGGAAGAGAAGAAGATCCATCTCTCTCTCTCTTGTTCATCGTTCTCTTCACTTCCAATGTCCGGTTGAAGAAGAGAAACCAGAATTATGACCTAAGTGCAGCTGTATAGTTCTTCAGTATCGCCTAGATCGAAGAAGTAGCAGTAATCCGCTGTTTTGTAGGGTTAGTTTGCCAAGTTCCTAATTCTAGGTATCTTCTTTTTCTCATAGCCTTTTCTTTCTCAGTCAAAATTCAGCAACCAAAAAAGTGAAAACCTTTTTCTTTTTGCTGTTTGTAACGTATACAAGACATTATTTTTTTAATGGGTATCTCGAAGATTCGTGCTTTCCTTGTACGGTGTTCTTCTTCTGCTGGGTTTGAGTTCTTATACCCCAATTAAGCTGAGTTGAAGTATCTTGGAACTTAGATCTTACTGTTAGTCACATCAAAAATATCCAGTGTTTGATATATGTTGTCCTCTTCTCCCCAGAGATCTAATTGATTCGAGCAATGTTGTCTTTTAGTTTCGAATTCAAATTGGTTTTGTTCTATCTGTTCGAGATTGTGAAAAATTACAAGGTCTCTTTTGTCTATTTCAGCTGTCTCTTTGTTTCCCTCTCAGGTTTCCAAATATTAGGACCACTCAATATTTCGTGTAAGATCCAATTTTCGCCTTTAGTTTTCAGGATTTGACTTGGCAACTAGAAACATGTTAATTTTATTCAATACTCAAAAAGTTTATTTCTTTCTAATTTAAAAGTGTTCTTTGTTTCATATTTCCAGCTAATGATATGTTTCTGGTATTGTTATGTAGATTGATTGATTAGCAACGTTGAAGAAGCGGAAACAAGTTTTGATTTTTATCTATGGATAAAGCTTCTTCACAAGAGTGTCCTTATCCAGGATGTTTCTTCTGTGTAATGAAAGAAGGAAACCCGAGTAAACGAAGATCCTGCATTCTCAAATTCTTTCGAGATCTTCCTTCTCAAGACGATGATGGTCAAGTTCTTCCCATAAGTGGTCTCTGGAACACAGCAATGGCACATCCTAATGATCCTGAGTTCATTGAGCTCGGAATCTTCGAGTGTATGTCTGCTTTGATATGGAAAGGACTTAAAAACCGGCGCTGGCTATCTCATGATCAGAACATATACATTCCTTATTACGCGGCTCATATTATCGGGTCTTATACTATGAACATGGAAGAGTTTGCTGAGAGAGCTGTAGAAGCTGGTGTGATTCCTCCACTTGTTGAGCTTTTAAGAGGTAGGCTTACTTGGGTTGAACAAAGAGTGGCAGTTCGTGCGTTAGGGCATTTAGCTACTTATCCGAGCACTTTTCCCGCTGTTGCGAATCACGGTGAGATCCTCGAGCTTGCGATACAATTGGCGATGAGCTCGTTGGAGATAGTTTATTCTCATTTTTATCAGTATCCGGATCGAAGGTTGAGTTACCATTGTGATTTGCTGACACGTGGAATGGGAGGTGTTGCGATGGAGTCAAGAAAAGCAGAGGAATGGGCAAGCCAATTGCAATGCTGGTCTCTTCAGCTCATAAACTGTTTCGCCTTTAAACCAGAGTTTCTTCCCACTTTGTGCAAACCTGAGTTTCTGTTGAATCTTCCGGTTATGTGGGGTGGACTTGTTAATGAGAACTCGCCGGCTGGTATTGGTTTGCTTAGAACAATCTGTCAGCATAAACTTGGCCGTGGACCTGTCTCTGCTTGTCCAGGAATGATTGAGGCTTTGTGTAGTATCGCTCGGTCTTCTGATGATTGGCAGTATATGGCGATTGAATGTCTTCTTTGGTTGCTTCAAGATCCTAATACGTCTCATAAGGTAATTGATAAGGCGGTGCCAACGCTTGTGGATCTTGCAGAGATCACAAACTTGGGCGATCACAAGAAGCTTGGAGATTCTATTGTGAGTGTCCTTCAAGAATGCAGCTCCATGGGTAACCGTTCAAGAGAATTGATCGAAGAGACTGTAAATTCTCGACAAAGACTGAAATGGGAGAAGAGTATGCCTAAAGAGGATCTTCATATCAAACAAGCAGCAGCTTTAGTGGTCAAACTCGAAGGCAACTCTCTCTTTTCTTCAGGAGATATCGCGGGTGCAGCGGAAAAATACTCAGAAGCATTGTCGTTATGTCCAATGAGGTCGAAGAAGGAGAGAGTAGTGTTGTATAGCAATCGAGCTCAGTGTCATCTCTTGCTGCAACAGCCTTTGGTTGCTATAAGCGATGCCACGCGCGCGCTTTGCTTGCACAATCCCGTAAACCGGCATGCTAAGAGTCTTTGGAGAAGAGCTCAAGCTTATGATATGTTAGGTTTAGCTAAAGAGAGTTTGTTAGACGCGATTCTGTTCATCAACGAATGTTCTCAGTCGAATGATCCGGATCTCTCTATGAGACAGAACAAGGTTCCTGATTACGCGGAGAGGTTGGTGAAGAAGCAGATGCGAGCAGCTTGGTTGTTTAAAGAAGCGGCATTGAAGCATGGAGGTGTACATAGGAAAGGAGAAGAGAGGGAAGTGTATGGAAATGAAACCGATGATTCAGAATGGGAAACAGCGAGTGAGAGCGATATTGGAGATGACGGAAGAGAGCATATGGGGCTTGATGATGAGGAGGAAGAAGAAGAGGAAGGCCATGGTGAGAAGTGGAAGAACCGGGAGAAATCAAGTGATAAGAGTGAGAAAACTTCTGCTAAAGGTTTGACTTTTAACGGTTTATTTGCGCCATTATGATCAACTCATTGTTTGATTTCAATTTGCTAAGACTATGAATTGAATATATTCAGGAATGAGGCATGGATACGGCATAAAGCTAGCAGAAGATGAAATATGAAACCCTGAAACAACAAATCGAACAAGGTCTTTGCATGGGTTTTAGTCTTTTTACAAGCAAGAAACTTGCTTCACGGAAATCGTAAGTTCTCTTTTACTTGCTTGTAGAATTTGTGGTAAATTTTATCCATTTTGAAGGAGTGAAGAAGAAATGAACAATTGTTTTTGTTTTCCAGTGATTTTATTTATTTTTATTTTGTGGTGTATGTAACTAAGAATTATTCATGAGACAAAATGAGTTCCAATTTGTATAAATTTCATCATCTCTTGTATTAAGATTTTACCTTTTTTTTTTTTTTGTGATTGGAGATTTTACTTTTTTTTTTAGTGGAGCAGAGATTGTAGGTAAAAAAGCATTTAATCAGTAAATACGCACGTTAGCCCATAATAAAACTATTGTACTAAGAAAGGGGGGTTTTCATGCGTCTAGCTATTGGATTTTGTTTCGTTCCACTTTATAATATATTTAACATGGTTTTGATATTAAATTGTAAAGTTTTAAATTTTGAATAGTTTTTTTCAAATTTTCAGTCAACGATCTGGAAAATGGAAGATTTGGCAAACTATCCCCCGTGGATTATCGCACACGAGAGTGAAATTTGATTGGAGGAAAGAGGATCTGTACCAAGCCACTATTTACCTTTTACGTCAGGTTTGAGATAATCTTCTTATGTCTTTTTTTTTTGCAAATTGCAGTGATATTTTTGAATTTGTACACAAAAGTTTAAAATGCTGCCCTTTGGATAACTCCAAAACGGATTAAAAAAGGGGTTTATGAACTAAAACAATGCTGCCCTTTCATATTATGAAAATAAAGTTATTTAATCATCAGAAAAGCATTGTGGAAACATAATTTTGTATTTCAAACTCAAGTATTTTTGAATTTTTGTGAGGACAATAATAATTTGGCGTTTATAAGTTATTATTAGGGATTTGATTTTTTCGAATAGTGACGAACCTATTTCCCATTAAAAAAAAAATCAGTTTCCAATACCCTTGAAAAAGTACTACTCCATTTCATTAATTCCCCTAAAGAAAATGACATTTTAAAATAAAGATGATCAAATTTAACCACTTCTGCTTAATAATGCCTACGTTATGCTTATTGAACATGATTTCTTCTTGAAAATTTTTTAAACCTTTATAGTTCACTCATACAGTTGATAGACGTTTAATCGATGACATTAATAGTTTACATTAAACGTCTATCAACTATGATTCTGATAAGATATTTGTTTTTGCAAATTTTCTTATGTAAGCAAGTCCTTCTTGTATGAGTACAACTGATCATGGGATTCGTGGCAACTAGTTTTTGTAATTATATCTTTTGAGTCAAGTTCCATATTTCAATACATGCAATGGAATGTCTAGAGTAAAATAAGCTTCTAGAATAAAATTGTTTGTATTTAATTTGATTGTTGACTCTATTTTCAACACAACTTTCGGCTATTGGATGGTGCCCGCGCGAAATGTAATATAATAATCAAAAGGGCACACTTGCATTAACAACTTATTTTCATTTTGTAAATTATAAAGTTCTCTGTATGGTGATTCTACGTATCTAATAATCTCCCAAAACTATGGGCAAGAGTCAATATTAAAATCGACCCTTGGTCCCTTGAGATGCGCAAGAGTTTAATTTATAAAATAAAACCTTCACTAACATGATTCGAATATTGAATTCATCACAATGTGGAAATCTAGTGTAAAAGTTCCTCGAACATTTCCCATATATATAAAAAACATTCCCCATATATTTATATAAATACTGCGAAATTGTTCATGCACATATTCATCACACAAGCCTTCTTCATTTCTCTAAAATCCGCTCTAATTCTTTCATCCGGTGAAAAATAAATTATTGAATTGGTTCGAAATTTTGAAGCAAATGGTTATCGTTGAAAACATTCGTTCTCTTAAATTTGAAGTGAAAATCGTGGAAGCGAGAAACGTAAAGCACAAGTCATCATCAACCACTCTCTTCGTTAGGTTCTATCTCTATGCAGGGAATAACAGACAGATCAAACTAAACACTACAGAGATACGTTCGAATTCAGAACACGAGTTCATGAGCTGGAACCAATCATTCGGTCTGGAGTGCCAAGGGAACGAAACCGCGGTCGAGGAAATGAAGCAACAAAGCATCGTTTTCGAGCTGCGGAGAAGGAAAACGGCATCATTTTTGAGTAAGTGGTCGAGATCGGAGTTGGTTGGTAGAGGAGAGATTTCTTGGAAATCGGTTATTGAGTCAGATGGGATGGAGATAGAGAGATTCATAGTGATGGGTGAGACGAAAGATCGAATTTTAGAAGATTGTGATAAGCCTCTTTTGTTGAAGATAGCTTTAAAGGTGCAAGCTTCAAAAATGGCGAACACTAGGATAGTTAAAGATCTTTGTGAGTGTAGAGATTGTAGGAGATGTAATTGCTTAGATTATGAAGCTTTTGTTGTGGCCTGTGCGTTAGCTGGAATCTAACTTGTAAGAGGAGAAAATTAAAGCAAGATCTTATTTTAAACAAACCCAAATGAGTTGTTGCAATAAAACGAGAATAAAAAAAAGGATTGAAGATAAAAGAAAATGAAAACACTCATCAGTCAAACCAAGTCATAACTGTTTTAATAAAAGACAGTGAAACGATGATGTTGTACTTCAAGCATGGTCATGTCCAAGAAGGGCGAGAAGGATATCCTTGTAGTCACCAGAAGTGTCCTTAGCAATGGCTCGATCAAGAGGAACGCTGTTCCTGCGTAAGTATTCCTCTTCTATCCGCTCCATGTCGACCTCAGCTCGTGTAGTGACCACTCTAGTAAGTGCCCACTCGTCTGTTCCCATCTTGTTGATGGCTTGACGCAGAACCTTCTCAAAGTACTTCTCTGGAAATGTCAAGCATTTGATCGCAGTTTTGAGTAATTGAAGATAATCATCGTCCGAGTCTTCCTTCAGAAACTTGGTAATGGAACTTCCGAAATTGTCCTTGAAGTGATTGAGCGTTGCGTTGATCTGAGCTTTGCTCCTTGTTGTCAAGATACTGATGAGATCTTCATCAGTGTAGGCCTTCTCAGTGATCTTCTTGTGAAGTCTCTTAGCTTCAGATCTAGCTAGGTTCACGTTGACCTCATCAGCATTTCCATCGTACCTGAAGGTACTCACAAGAGGTACCAGTACTGGTCCAGCAGCTGCATTTTCACATTTGGTCAAAACAAAACAACAAATATATGATTAGAAAATTATTCTTCAATTAGTTAAAAAAAAGAATATTTATTAAATTTTACTACCTTTCGAGTATCTCCAGGTGTGTGGTATGCAACATCCTCGTCGAGAGAGGTCTTGTAGCGAGCTTGCTATGCTTGCTTGGCCTTGAAAAACTCAAGAGCAGGTCTAGTACAAGCGATTTCAACTAGAACCCAGTTGTTAGCAGTGAACATTTTGGTAAATTCCTTGACCAAATATGCATCTCTCTCTGCTGGATCAAGAGTCCACGACATCATAGCTCTCTGTTTTCAAGCACAGTAGCAAACCATTGTATAGTACTCATACCAAAAGAAGACGAAAATATGAAGATTGTGCCTCAAAGTTAGAGTTGTAAAAATGGTTAGAGTGTCCATATTCTTGTTCATGTCCGATACATAATGATCAGTTTATGAACACTCCCATTTACAAAGCAAGTTAAGATGGTGTACACCAAACTTTATCCACGGATAAAACTGATTAATCGAATGCTGTTGGACAATATACAACTCATGATCCCCAAAATTTTAGATCAAAATCGATTTTTCCATAATTGAAACTCATTCATAATCGAAATTTCTGACGATTTCCGATGATTTTCGAGGGTTTCTAGCGTTTTCAGCGATTTTCGGCAATTTTCGACGGTTTATTCTGAAAAAAAATCAAAACATAACTGAAACTCATGGTCGACCTGGTCGACCCATGGACAAACCATTTGGAGCAAGTTTAATGAGTTTGGTTGTCAATAAACACGCTCAATATTTTGTGCACAACCAAAATAGACAACATTAGACGAATCAAAATGAACAGTCTATGTTTGACACCTCTACTCAAACTCATCGAATAGTTCTTTGTCCAATTCTTGAGAAGATCCCTATTGTAGTTGGCAGCAACGCGGATGAAGCTGCGTTGCGTTGCATTTCTGTGAGCCAAGATTGATATGATCATGCCTTCGTTGGTTCCACATCCTGCACCACGCAAAAACAAATTTCAAACCGTATTTTAAACTCTTGCAATCTCAGCTAAGTAATAGTCTAAGAGCTTGGATATGCTTGGCTTTCCTGGTACTTGTTGTTATTGCTGCTCATGCATCAAGAAATACTCGAAAATTCTGTGAACCACATCCACATTGTATATCTCAGGTGAGCTGTGCATAAACCAACAAAGATTTCATTAGTTTAAGTTATTCCATATCAAAGTTTACAGTTGCTTAAATGAATAAAGAATAGATTTTTTCTCACCTGGATCCTTTCTGTTGATCTTGATTTTTGAAGTTAGGAATCAGGAGGTCACATACATTAGCATCTTCCAACGCCATGCCGATCCGTTCCTCAAGATCAGATACTAAAAGCTGGTGATGCTGAATACACCATTGCCGTTTTCAGCAAACTAACAGAAAGTGGCATGAGACTGCTTTAGTACACTGACTAAACTTTCAATAGTTTCTTTAAGTTCTTGTCATCCTAAACTGCTTCCCCCCCCCCCATTCTTTCTCTGTTCACACTGGACTGCAACTCACTCTTTCCTAACCCGTAACCTCTTATTCCTTCCAAATCCTCATCGATTATCGGCAACCAGTTCTCTGCATACTTCATGATGATTTTACCTATTATCTCTGGCTTGGCTCGTTTTGCTTTCATAGTTGTTATGAACCCTCATGAAGTGATTAATTCGAAGAGTGGCTATATCATTGTATAAACATCTCTCGTTGCTATCTACAACATCTTCTGGTATGTTGTTATACAAAAGTGATGAAAGCTTCTGTCTTGGAGATTCAATTCCTGTCTTCAAATTCTTCAGTCATGTACAAGTATTCTGATGCACACCTCAGTGGAGCTACATTGAGAGGAGTCAAGTCCAGTGGGAGATTGTAGCAAAACTTCAGAATGGGCTCAAATATTTCTGCTCCACCTGGGAAGTTTTCTAGCTTGAGATAATATCCATCCTCAGAAGCTGAAGGTTGTAGCTCAATAGAGCTTACGTAACCACATTTGGAGATCAAAGGAAATGAAATAAGTTACTATACTAATTCTGCTTTTGCCCATCTTAGTTGTCTAGAATTGTAATCACTAGACTCATATTTTTATATTACACATTGGAAGACTAAACTAACAACACATATTTCTTTTGATCATAAAGAGACTACCTTGTGTGCTTTAAAGGTAATATCGTCGACTTGAAGAGACAGATCAGTAGGGATTTGAGATTTGACATACCTGAGCGGAAATAAAATAGTTAATGGGCTTATTAGGTTCTCTGTTTTGCATTACCTTATATATAATCAAAAGTTTAAATTACCAGAAACGGTCTTTCCTCTCAAAGGTGTTAGCTAATGCAACAATTCTTTCTGGAACTATAATGCTTTTGGTACATATTGGATCAGCATGAGTATCATCTCCAGAGCTCTTCAGTTGTCCTGCAGATGCTGAATTCATTCCTTTTGATCTGCAAAACAAAGAAAATCGAGTAATCCAAAACTAGAAATGTGTGTATTTGTCGGAGAGATGAATATTTGTTGCTTCGAGATATATATAAATGTGTTCAGAGTGGGGATCAGAATGAGAGTAAATGTGAAAAGACAGTGTGTGGACTATTTGGACTGCTTAATGCTTTTCATGGACAGAATGAATAAAAAAGATCATTAAAAAAGCATGAGCTGATCAGCAGCAAAAGAAAGAAGAAAAGGGCCATGATGATGATCCTATGTTCGTTTTCGCCCCGTCGTAGTTCTCAATCATTTCGTGGCACCGGGAAGAAGTCGTGTCCGTCCCGGACATCTGCAAATGTTTTGTCAATAAATACGATTTGTCTTTGTCATTCCCATATATACTTGTCTGCTTAATCTCTATCATATATGTGAATGATCTGTGATGACACTAGTTGGTTTATTTCATGTACGGCGTCGTTTAAGATATCACCATAGTTGTCTAGGATTGAAAAAATGATATTCGATTTAACTACTTTTTTTTTTGTAAGACGATTTACAGTCTTTGTGTGAATTAGAAGAAACTTGGACGTTTCTTTTTCTTCTTTTTAGAGCAAAGGTGCCTTTGTAGACAAATTATGTAAAAGTCATGGGCAAATGATTGCATTTTTTTTGTCTTTACCATGAAACTGTAAACATCAAAATAGTTATTGCACGCAAAAAAGAAAGAAAAACTAGTGAAGAAAACTCTGATATTTGACAAAATTATTTTCGGAACATAACTTCAATATGGCAAATATAATTTTAAATTTTCCAAAAAAAAAAGTAAAACTAAGCAATTAATCAATGTAAAGTAACATCCTGTTTATGTTTAATTTTTGGTTTTTAGTCAACTATGTTCATGTTTATTTATTTTGGTATAAGAGTTAATTTTGGTAGTTAGCGGTTACGTTGGTGTAAACCATATAAACGGACCTAACTCAAACCTGGCCTTTGATTCTCAAATCTGAACCTGAAACACCGCAAACTCAGATCTTTACTTCAATTTTTACGGTGGAAAAAAATGGCGTCTGTGTCACCTTTAGCAAAGTACAAGCTCGTATTCCTTGGAGATCAATCCGTTGGCAAAACCAGCATCATCACTCGCTTCATGTATGACAAATTCGACACCACTTATCAGGTTTGATAAATCCATCCCACCGATCCGTTTCTGCCAAATTTAATTGCGATCTACACGATCCTTTTGCTGTAATGATTGGATCAGATTCAATATTGAACAGATTTGGTTATATGCCCTGAAATTTTATGGATTTATATTAATTGGATCATTTTTCTGATATTGATTAATTGTTTTTATGATTTTAATGTGGAATGATTTGCAGGCAACGATTGGAATTGATTTTTTGTCAAAAACAATGTACCTTGAGGATAGGACTGTTCGTCTCCAACTATGGTAATTTTAATCTAAATTTAAAGATAATGTTTTTGTGTTTCTTGCAGAAAGATCTGAATCAAATACTTGTATTTAAAGATGAGGATTTTGTTTGGTATAGTGATTTATTATGCTATTGTTCATTCTTTTAGAAATAGTTAAATGATCTTGGTCTTTGATATGTGCTTTCCATTGTGGCCAAGTAAGGCTTGAAGTTTATATAATGCAGGGATACTGCGGGACAGGAGAGATTTCGAAGTCTAATACCTAGTTATATCAGAGATTCTTCTGTTGCTGTTATTGTCTATGATGTTGCAAGTAAGCCTTTATATATATATATATATATATATATCATTCTCTCTAGAATCATAGATGGACAAAATGTTTTCCAATTTCTCACAGGTTTTGCAAGAATGCTTATGTAAGGTTTCATCTTTATTGTTTTTGTTGTTTCAATGTATAGATAGGCAGTCATTCTTGAACACCTCCAAGTGGATTGAGGATGTTCGTACAGAGAGAGGTAGCGATGTCATTATTGTTCTGGTGGGTAACAAAACAGATCTCGTTGACAAAAGGTAAGAAACACTTGACTTAACTAAAAGAAAACAAACAAAAAATAAACACAGAAACTTTTTCCATTAAGCTATCAACTTAACATTTCCACTTGACAGGCAAGTGTCGATAGAGGAAGGGGATAACAAAGCTCGTGATTATGGAGTAATATTCATAGAGACAAGTGCAAAAGCAGGATTTAACATCAAGGTGAGAAGCAACTATACCCTCTTGACTCTTTGAGATCTTGAGATTTCTTGGAACAACGTTTCTGTGTTTTAATTTAATTTTTGGTGCTTGTGGAAACTTGTAGCCACTATTCCGCAAGATTGCTGCAGCATTACCAGGAATGGAGACACTTTCTTCAACGAAACAAGAGGATATGATTGATGTGAACCTAAAGACATCCACCAATTCGTCTCAAGGGGAGCAACAACGAGGTGGTTGTTCTTGTTAATTAAATTTTAAACTCACCTTTTACAGCAGACAGAGTAGGACGATTATAAGGAAAGAAAAGATTCATAATTATGGAACAAATAAATTCCGATATAAGGAAAGAGATTTTTAATTGGAGACTCTAGTTTTCTTTGGAGATGTTTTGTTCAATATAGAGTTGTGTAATAATGACAGCTTGAAAGCCTAAGAAGAAGAATGGGATTGTTTGCTCTGTTCGCATTGCTCATTTCTCTTACACAGGACAGTCATACACGATCAATCTCTATCGCTCAACATTACTAGATAATGCTTGGATACTGAAAGAAGATAGGGAAAAAAGTGTGAAAAGAGATCCAATATATCATATTAATCTTTTGCCCCCAACGTGTAAGTCATCAGAAAAAGAAATGAGCAACAAATATTTAGAGCTCTTTACTGTTGCCATCCGTATTGCTGGTTTCTACTACTACCCATTGGGTTCTGACCTCTTCCAGAGCCACCTGAGCCACCATATTGACCACCTTGTGTGTAGTTAGGTGGTCCAACTCCATATGCACCTCCACTAGGCCCTCTAGGACCCGCCACATAAGGAGCTCCCCGTCCTTGTGGAGGATATGATCCGCTACTGTAACCTCCTCGGCTCTGATTATATATCCCGCTCTGGTTTCCGCTAGGAGGATACCGGTTTGGACCAGGTGGACCACGCGGTTTCCCATAGAAGTGGTGGCTGGGTCCAGCAGCTACTTGTGGTGGTGCATTGTTAGTGGGATGGTTTGGACCCGCAGGCCAATGTGGAGCAGTATGAGACTGGCCACCGTGTTGTAATGGAGGTAAGCGAGAATGCTGCTGCTGTGGATGCTGCAGTTTCTGTCTTTTTGCTGCTTCCTCATTTTGGCGCTGCTGTTGCCGCTTTTTCTTTGTCTGGAACTCATGTGATGATTCATATGTGGGCAGACTGTTGATATGAAACATTGTTTTAATCAGAAGAGTTTTTCCCATGATCGTGTGTCTAATAAGGTGTAGATGATAATGATGAACCAGATGAGTTTCATGAATTTGTAAGAGAAAATCAGAAATGTCAATACCTCTTTGGGTCACATGGCAACGGATCAGTCCAAAAGTACTCGGCATCAAGAGCATCCTTTGCAGATATTCTCTGCACCAGGGAACACATAAAAAGAAAGAAGCTTAGATGTCTAAATGGTGTTAACAACAGCATCCTCACTTGAAGAGGTATGCTCAATCTAAGATACAGTAAAATACAGTTTTTTTGCAGTTTGCACATATTTTCAGAAGACAGTTTGCTGCGAATAAGGATACCTGTGATGGGTCAAGCACCAACATTTTCTCTAGTAGTTCAAGAGCATGCCGATCAAAGCTGTGCAGAAGAGAAAGAAAAGCCAAATGAAAACTTGTGATCAAAGTATACGTGTAGAAGCGAAGCTATTTTATATTGGTTTACTTTACTTACTGTCTGAAGAACTCTCTTACACGTCGCTTCAAGGGCCGTGCGGGCTTGAAATTGTTATACCAAGGCATCTTGGAAACCCCAGGCCAAATGTTTTCATCAGGGGATCCACAAAGCTCAAAAATCTTGTTCAATTGTTCATGCTGAAACAATGCAGGAGCCAGTATATCATTTTGAGATAGTCTATACCATTAATGATTGGCTATCGAAACCCAGATAAAATTTCCTGCAATTTTCTGTATTATAGGCAGAGAATCTAACCAGCCTTTATGGTTACAGAGTAAAAATGACCATATATCTAAACCATGGCTAGTTATTTAATTCTAGTGAACCCCTAAGGTATCCAAGTCCAATGGTATCACAACACAACCAAGAGACCAGCTAGATTCTTATACTACTATTGGCATCCATGCACACGGTACTAACATCTGAAATGTTCAAAAGAACTGAGCTATAAGCAAAGATGAACCCCTGACCTCATTTTTGCCAGGCAAGATTGGTTTTGCATGCAAAAGTTCAGCAAATATGCAGCCAACCGACCACATGTCAATTGCTGGGCCATATTTTGTGGCCCCGAGTAGTAATTCAGGGGGCCTGCCGCAATACGTTTAAGTCAGTATAGTAAAAATAACCGATACATCAGCAAAGACCATAATGCCAACATATCAAGACTATCTCTGTATCTATTATGTAAACTTTAAATGACATATTTGTAGGCTTACCTATACCACAATGTGATGACACGATTTGTTAGATTTCCAGTATGATCATGAGAATACGACCTTGCAAGTCCAAAATCAGCCAGCTTTAAATTTCCCTCATTGTCAATAAGGAGATTTGAGCCTGGACCAAGATCTAGGTTAATAGGCAAGTCAAGGTGATAACCAAACATCAACAATGTATTTGGGAGGATAACCTTTTATATCACGGTGAAGAACTTGATTCACATGACAATAGTGAAGCCCGGTGAGCAATTGCTTCATGTAACACTTTTACATAGATTAATGTTAGAATAAACTTGAATAATACATACGCAAAGGCTTAAAGAATTAACAAGCTATCTAGCCATGCAATACCTTGATTTGAGGAACTGTAAATCTGAGTCCAGGACGATCAGCGAGGCCAGTCAAATCATGATCCATATACTCAAAAACCATATAGATACCTCCCTTATATTTGTTGTTATCTACAGATTCGTACAAAGCAACAAATTTTAGGTTTACAGTTAGAGTTATCTTTGGCTAGCAACACAGAACTAGAATCACTTTTTCACTTACCTGGCTTTCCTTGGTCATCTCTGTCCCGACCTTTTAAAAGACAGAACCATTCATAAAGCACAAAATTAGTTTTAGACCTCATTAGAAAAAAAAATTGCTAAACTAATTCCAGGGGTGACATGTGTGTTACTTATACATACCTGGTGAAGTCACAATCTCTTTCAGCTGAATGACATTTTCATGATGAAGCTTCTTCAGAATTTTAATCTCCCTGATAGCTGTTATAGGAAACTGCATCATACCAATTGTGACAATGAGTTACGATTCCTATTGGATACAGAAACTTATTGTCGATATAAAGAGAAAGAAGCATATACCCCTTCTCTTTCATTATCCATACGGATCTTTTTCAGAGCCACAATTTCACCAGTTTTGATTTCTTTAGCCATGTAAACTTGACTGCAACAGCAAACAACTACAGTTAAATATCCTAAGCCACAACTATATCGAAATCAGAAGACACACAGGCAGTGTAAAAGCCGAATCCTACAAATCAAAAACAGCTTCACATCCCAATTTATCAATTCCCAGAAAAAGCAGAATCGCGAGTAAAAATCAGGACTTTTGCATACCCAAAAACTGAAATTGAATTCAAGGAAATGAAGAAGAATTTGAGAAGTGTACCCGTAAGTTCCTTCACCAATTTGTTCAAGCTTCTCGAAGCAATCAACGCTGCGAGATCCCCAGACCGGAGGAGGTTCATCAAGGTTTAGCTGTCCGAAAGCTGCCGCCATCTTCGTTCACCGGACTGATCCCACTATCGAATCATTCTTTTTACTCCGATGATCAAATTTCGCCTTTCTCGATCGCTTTCCTTTTCTCTCCGACAACTCTCTGTAGGTTTCTAACTTTCTACTGTTTTTATCGTTTTCGGTATCGGCTTTTCGAAACCGGTTTAAACCTATGAATTGTTCGATTTGAACCGGTTTAACCATGAATAAGCGATAGGCGAAATATCAAATATCAGGAAAGTCCAGGGTCCAAAAACCAAATATGGATCCGGATATTTTAGTTAGATTCGATAAATCTAAATAAAACAATTTTAAAAGTGAAAATTTTTAATCAAATACCGATTTTTTTGGACCATTTTTTTCAAAAAATTCCGTCAAAGAAAAAACTTTTCCAAAATAGAAACTCTATTCTAAATTTCCTTAGACAATTTTCTCATCCGAAAAGAATTGTTGACAATGATAATATCTTTTGACATGCGAATACCCCACACACATAAGAAAATAGTTTTTAATAAAATCTTAAAATTGTTTAAGAAAGTCTTTGTCTACATCTGATATCGAAAACAACATTCATACAAATGATTTCATAATTCTTTTTAATATTTTGTTTTGACAGTAACAATCATTTTTGTTTTCATCTAATTGCTTTATTAATTAGCAAAAATATAATCTCGGTTTACAGACAAAGTTATAAAATTTGGACAAGAGTTATACAAGGTTCAATGATCATTGGAAGAAATAGATTTCCTAGCTAAGATATCGGACATGAATTTCTTCTCTTAGTCGATGACTAAACGATATCATTTTAAAGTGTGATCGCCATTGATGGATCTCCCGAAGAGAGTGTTGAAGTCTTAGATTGTTTGAATGAGAATTAACATATTTAATTAAATTAAGATAGTCTCCTTCAAATCTACTTTTCGATGCTTGCTAATACCCCGATTTGTCTCCTTCAAATTAAGATTGTCTTCTTTCAAACTCTTCTTTTCGAGGTTCATCTTCTTCTTCTGTATTTATAGTTGTTGATGCTAGCTAATACCCTGATTTGACTAGATATCGTCCAACTCTTGTATAAATTCAAACCAATGAGTCGTCAATAGCTTGATCTGGTAAATATATCTTTGTGATAATATGATGATCTGACTGAGTGACTAGTTGAGATAGTTTTGCTACATCCCAATGACGTATACTTGCATCCATTCTGTACTTTCATATTTGGGTATGTGGTTGGTAGTAGGCTAGGTGCTTTTGGCCGGTTTGTTGGAAGCCATGAGTCACTACCCAGATTCGTTGATCTTCCATTCCCAATGGATACTTGTATACCACGCCTTAAAAGTTCAGCCCCAAACTTCAAGGAATTCCATCCATAAGAGGGTTGGAAACTCTTATTGGCAGATAGCAGATAGTCATCACGGAAATATCGAGCTTTAATATCTTGTGAACAAGATTTTGCGGTTGTTGGATAATTTTCCAAGGTTGGTTTGCTAGTAACACCTGATTGAATTGATGAAGATCTCAAAATTCCAATTTTCCACTTTTTTTTCAAGTAGGCATCCATAATTTTTTTTTTTTTTTCGAGGTTGTTCCCTACCAGAATATAGCAATCATACTATTTATCTCCAAACACAATTCAATAGGTAATTGATAAACGTTCATAAAATATATCGGCATAGTAAAAACTACCATTTTGATTAGAGTTTCTTTTCTAGCCGTGGAGTAAAACCAAGGAAAGAAACCGAGAAGAAAAACGGAGTCTGTCATCCATTGATCTTGATTTGGCCCGGTCTTTAATGTATTATAGCATTTTTTTCTCTTTTGACCAAATTATTCTGGTAAGTCTAAATACTTTCCACCACCGCTCACGTTTAGTATCTGCAGGAATTACATGATATTATTTCGGGTATGTTGATAAAATTTATTGCCGAAAGTAATGGAGGACTTATCCATATTGATTTGTTGCCCTGATGCTGCCTCATATTCATTGAATATTCGCAACAGGTGAGATGAGTTTTGATAATCGGCTTTAAGGAAGAAGAGCGAGTCGTCTCTAAATAGAATGTGGGATACTGTTGGCCACCATTAGGGATGCGCATTCCGGTTTATGGTTCGATTTTTTCGGCTTTACGGTTTATCGGTTTTATAAAAAATAAAACTATTTAAAACCGAATTAAATTTGGTTTGGTTCTGGTTCGGTTTTTCTCGGTTTACGGTTTATCGGTTTTATAAAAACTAAAACCATTTAAAAATTATTTACATTTCGGTTCGGTTTCGGTTATTTTCGGTTTATTCAATGATTTTTCATAAAATGTTTACATAACATGAGCATTTTATGTATATATACCATTAGACAATAAAACTTTCTTCTAATATATATATATATATATTTTTAAAAATCGATTTTCTATTTGAAACCTATTAAACCATAAATATATTCTAACACGAACATAATAATTAATTAAATATTATTGTAGTACATAATGGTGTTATAAAGTATATTATTTTCTATACGGTATTATTTATCAGTTTCTAATACTTATTGGAATAATGATTTGAAATAAATAATATTAAAATTAGAAAGTTTATTCATGTATCCGCATAAAATATACTTTAAATCACCATATAGATTGATTAAACTTTAATTAAATAAGTATTATAATAAAAAAAATCGAACGGTTTTACGGTTTTAAACCGAACCAAACCAAAACCAAAATATTTTTAATAATAATAACCAAACAGTTTTTTCTGTGAAACCGAAACCAAACCAAATCACATAATTACGGTTCGGTTCGGTTTGCTTTTTTTGTTTCGATTATTTTGCCTACCCCTGCCCACCATTACTAAGATGAATTTCTTTAAGTCGTCATTTGTGTTGAGCAGTAGACATCAATGTGCTAATAGTATCAGCGCAGAGAATAAATAGACATGGCGATAATTAGTCTCTTTCACGTAATCATCTTGTAGCTATAAAATGACCATGTGGGCTCCCATTTATTAGGATGGAAAAGAACACTGTACAAAGACATCGCATTATCCACGTAATCAATCGTTCATCAAAGCATTTCTTTTTTTTTTAAATCCCTTCCAAAAAGTCTCATTCAATGCGCCATAAGTTTTACTAATATCAGTTTTTACTGCCATGTATGAGTTAGAACATCGTCTCCTAATACGCAGGGAAAATAACAAAAACTATCGACAAATTTTAATACTAGAACGCCTTTACAAGATAAAAGTTAGTTGCTGTAAAATAAAATAAAAAATTACAAATAAAATTGGAGGCGAATTTGAGAAGAGTCCCAATATGGCGGGAAAATAGAGAAAATAATTTAGGTTTTCTAGAGGGTTCACAGTGCCTGTCACAAGAGGTGTGATTTGATGGAACAGGGGGACACACCTCCAGTGTTTGCTTGCTTGACAAGCCATTTAACTGTGTGAACAAGCCATTCTGGTTCTTCAAAGGAAGAAGATGAACAGGCGAGGAAATTCGAAACGCAAAATCTCGAGCGAAGAAACCCTAGATCTTCGAAATGTAACATCGGTCCCGAAGATCATCCACTTTGGGAGACGGAAGGTAGCGAATCTTCTGTTGGATAGATATAGTCTCAGCTGAAGGAATCCGAAAATGGAGAAACCTTTTCACTATTTTCCGTCGGAACTCAAATTCGTGTGATTGAAATCGTTGGGGTTTTTTGAAATATGATCGTCGCCCATAATTTTTTTTTGTTTTTTTGCGGGTGAGTCTATATATATGAGGTTAACTGATATCTCTAATTTTGGGTTTTGCGATTTTAGAAAAATGTTTCTTATTAGGGTTATTCATGACTGGAATCAAAAACCCGATATATACCATAAAGCTTTTTGTATGTTTCGTATAGATGATATTTCATTTATCTAGTAAGAAGTCTAGATCAAACTAGAAAATTTGGCTAGGCTTTTTGGAACTGGTATTATAGAGTTGGACTTGGGTGATGGGAAAGCTAGATAAATCTCCTTAAGGATGTGCTATTTTTCATGTACTTGATTTGTTGAAGTCTTGATTCTTTTTTATTTTGTTGTCCACAATACCACGAGAGACATATAGGACTTTCCTTCTTGGTTTTATCAACTAACTATTTTGGGAGTATGACTGATGAAAATATGAACCAATGATAAACTAATCTTAAGGCTGTAAACAATGTTCTCTCATCCAATCCACTTTCTACAGAATATCTTGACTTGCTGATTTGGTTCAGATTAGACAATGAGGTTGAAATATGATCCTACTAACTGATATTCTGTCTGATGGTGTAGTTTTCAAGCTAATCAAAATATTCCTCTTCCAAGCTACTCTCTCTTGTGTGGATGACAACGTAAGTGGAGTTGTTCTACCATCTCCTATACTATTCTGGTGATTTCAGTGATATTTTATTCTTGAGTTTCTTAATTCAATGGATTGGTCAGCCATTTGTGACTTATATGTCCAACACATATAACTATCCCACTTTCTCGACCATATATTATACATAACAAGTCATATTTAAGTCAACATTGGGAATGAGAAGCCTCTGTTACCATGTTCCAGTTTCAAGCGAGAGGGGTTATTGCTATGGAAGTTCGGTACCAGTTCAATACAGGGATCGCATTTTTTGGGTAGCCAGCAAAGTTGCAGGTTCTTACGTAGTCATAGTAAGACTGATGAAGTGCTGCTTGTAAATAAATATGTTGATTCACATGTTTGCTGGGTCATGTACAAAGAGAGTTTTGCAGATTTTATATTATTATTTTTTTAGAGTAACTAGAGAGTTGAAATGGCAATGATTTAGTCCAGTCGATGATGATTTACCTAATATAATGGTACTAAGTCAAAGTATTTTAAAAGATCTATCTGCCCACAATATTATATAGGGGAAGTTGTCAAAATTGTAGACTTTTAAGCGTAATGTATCTTTTGATTGTTTTTATTTAAGAATTATCTTAAGTTTGAGTTGGCATATGCAGTCGTTGTGCTGTTCACATCCATCAGTTTAACAGTTTACTTACGGATTCTAATCATGTATCTGAAACTGTAGCATCGTATGTTTAGTGTTACTATACAATTTTGGGCCTTAAGTTGTGTGTTCTCATTGTTTCTGAAAAAGATAGGGACAATCTTAAAGCTTAGGGGATAGGTCAGTGTTTCCTTAATGTTAAGCGCTACAAATTTAGAATGAGTACAAAAGGCTTGGGACAAAGAGCAGATCTAAAGGCGACTTATAAGGTTTGCTCATGGATATAGCTTTATTATCTTTATTGGAACTCATTTTAAAGACCTGACTTACCAACCCCAACCATGTGTTTTAGAGCTCCGCACAGCTCTTTATGATGCTTTTTTGTCAAGATTATGAATTCTTTTATGTATCATGTTCTTACGTATATGTTCATGCAGAGATCTTCGTACTTTTTAGTCAGGCCATGTGAAACTTCCCCAGTCTTTTTGTCTTTAAACTTTTATACTTTCGTGAAAAGATGAAACTCTTTAGCCTGTTTTTGCTTTAGCCACTACGTTTCTTAAAAGCAACAATGTTAATTTTTACAGGGTCTTTCAGATTTTCTTTTTGTCTTATTGTGGTTGCTTGCTGGTGAGAGAATAATGAGCCAGAAGAACATAGCGAGTTGCATGGCGATTCTCTTAGGTTCTGAGGTTTGTAGATGCTTCTTTCCATTTCTTTGTTTAATCACTAGTATACTTTATTCAGTAGAATCTTTAATGAAGCAAATGTGGTTGTCTCCAAGAACAGACAAACTAACTATGGTCAAGTATTTCAAAATTTTATGGTTTTATTACTGGTTTTGAGCTATGTTGATAATGATTGGTGATTTTAAATGGGCTGTCTAGGGAACATCATATTTTCAAGCGCATCTTTCATGAAAAAGATGACATAAATCTACCTTTCAACCTTTATCACATGACTGTTAAAGTTAATCAACTTTTTTCACCGGTGCCTTTTTGTCTCCCATTGTCAAAGTGAAAGCTGGACTTTTTATACTTGTTTAAGATTATTTACTGAAATGATGTCGTTTGTTCGGTTTTGTACTAACTTCGTCTCCTTTTCCAAATTTCAAAAGATATTTTATATGTTCAAGTTGTCTAGATGTTAGTGGAGATCGTGAAAATGATAAAGATATACATAACTTTATAAGCCATTATAAACGCATATCTCTATTAGTATGTGCTGAAAGTGGACCTTTGAAAACCCCTATACAAAGATTTTAGTGAGAAGGCACCACTAACTTGGTAAACTCAATCAAACCGAGATGATAACGCCACTACTAAACACTTATCCTTTTTCAATTCAAACACTTTGTTTTAATTATACCTATTTGCAATAGAAGTACGAATGATGATGCTTATATACTATGATGAGGAGTGGTTGGTTTATTATTATCTGTATATATAGATTTTTTTCCCCCAATTTTGATAATAATGAAGGTGTATATGTATATATAATACCCAATGAAACACATAGCTGGCTTGCTGTAAGATGCCTAATTAACCTTTTTTAACTACTACTTTCTTATATTTGTTGATAGCTACTGCTTCTTGCCTCTGAGCTCTTGGGCTTTCTGTATGATGATTTCCGTTTGGGCTGTGTTAGATAGGTTCTAACAAAACTTTGGTTAAACAATCCTAAATGTACAATATTCTAAACATGTTTTTCTATAGTATCATTCTCTTTTGATATTTGCAGTGAGCTCAAGATTAACTGTTTGAATATATTTTTGATGTCAGGAAGAATCACAGAAAGATAAATTATATGAATACCTTGAAGGGTCGTGGAGACACATACAAATTCTTGAACAGAAATGGAAAAGAGATGTAATCCTTTTGAAATTGCTGGTAAAAAATTCTTCTGAACTTCCTGTTATATTTTTCTGAGGTGGCTTATTCTTGAAAATTTAGAGAAATTATTAACAATGACATCGGGAAATCATATTTTCCTTACATTTTTGTTGATGTTCTAAATCTGATAGGTTAATTGTCTATATATAGTTGTTCTTCTTTTGCATAATTAGGGAAACTTTACTAGTGTTATAATTCCCTGTTCATCTGGTTTTCCTTATTGCTGAGGATATATCTTATTAAATGATAGATCCCATTTGTTGTATCCAGAGTAATATATTTGAAGAGCTCTCGGATGACATATTCTTCCATTGTTAGCATCTGTCTTTCACTGTCTTGAGCTGTAAAACGATGTCCACGACAAAGAAGTTAAGCCACCTAAAATGACATTTAGTGGTTGATAGTTAACAAAAATAACGCATAAGACCAGACGATTTAGGTCATATAATATCCGACTGACTGCTTTATAAATTAGTGGTAGACATTTTTGTTCTTCCTTTTTTATTTGTCATGTTCTCGAGGTTGCTTGTGACAAAACTTTTTCTAGCAGATGTTCCAGTAATGTTGGGCGTAACTGTTGAGAAAAGTATCTGCTAATTTATTAAATGAAGAGTAAGCATGAAGATTTTGAAGGGTGATTTCTTATTCTCTTTCTGAATTTGAATAATGTATTGAGTTTCAAAGATTAATGCCTTTAAGACCACTATCATATAAAACTAATTTGTTCTAGACGTAACGACCATTAATTTGATTACTACAGATAAAATAGAAATTACCAAATATATTTCCTGGCTCATTCCTGTATTCCAATAAGGTTGCTGCCATGTGAACAGTTGAAAAGAAGATTAAGAGATATACGACGTCTATATACGTGTGCATGTGTGTGTGGTGTTTTACGTGTGTCTCATACTTGTTCTTCTTGGTTTTTACAGTCACCACTTTTGGAATTTCTTTCAGGAACCTTACTGATGCTGATGATATCTGAAACACGAGCATCTTGGTTTCCTCTGATCACTTGTGTAAGTATCAATAGTTTAGTATTAGAGTAGATAAGTTCTACGCAACTTATTTGTGTTTTAACTTACCTTATCAAATTTGTGGAATTTTAAAGTTGGTTGGAGAATGCTCAGTATCTGCGTAGGTTTATTAAATGTATATTCTTGTAGATGATCCCTAGTCATGATTTTCACATTTACATACAATAGGTCATTAAAGGTTAAAATATTTTCATTTGTGATATAGAAAGTCGGAGATTTTAGACTCGTTTGATAGAGAGACTTAAGAGAAGAAGCAATTCAGTTATTTAGCTGACATTTACAACCAAGTTGTTTTTTATATTAGAGGAAAAGAACGGTTTAAGTGACCTCACATATTTCATAAAAAATACTTTTGTAAGAACCTAGCTAGTGCCTTCTTTAATATTTGCTATACCTGCTTCCTCCATTCGAGACTATGGTCCACTGTGCGAGGAACCCTAATGCAACAAGCAATTCAAATCCCTCCTACCCTAAATTTAATTAATACTTTTGTAAGAACTCTCGTATTCCTAAATCCCTTTTTGAAATCCGTAGGCTTATCTTGCTTAGGTATGATGTTACTAATATAGGCTTAATCCGTTCTTAACTCTAGGATACATGAAACCCGATCCTGGGATTATCTCGTTAAGATACCATGAAATGAAACCATGCACATCAACATTTTTGAATGCTTCCATGGAGTTTCATTTAAGATAAGAACTTTCATTGATTGTCTTCCAATATGGCTCTATAATTTCTCTACAAAATGTTTGTATTTGTAGTGAAGGTATTAATGAGTTGAATGATATTGCAAATCAATAAAAAAAAATCTGTTCATGAGCGTATCATATATTTACCTACAGTTACTGCAGACATTAAACTATCTTCTAGAAACTGGCAGATTTGATGCCCTCATTTGGTAAAACATCTTCTTGTTTGAATTTTCTTGATGTTATGTCTTTCAGTTTTGAAACTCTGCACGGAACCTTTGATCTTCATTATATAGAAGACACAGAAGAAAAAGACAAGAGCTCAAGATATGCCATTGGGTGCATACGATGGCGGAGGAAGAAAGTCTTGTAGGTTTCAAAGATGGTGGAGATATAGATCGTTTTCTGCACCCACCTCTCCTCTAACCAGCTCCTCTTCAATCGTCAAAATCTATCACATCAAGCCTGTCACCATCATCAATAGTAAGTAATTCTCGGATAATATTAATACCAAAACTTGCTCCTGTTTACCTTGTTATTACGTCTGTTTGAATTTTCAGATAATGGATTCTCATCGAAAGGAGTTAGAATATGAAATATGGTTACTTGCTTACCCATGAAAACTATTACTGATCTGCTGCATCATTTACTACTTGATATGGATTTTCATGTGATGGCATCCTCAAATGTTTACTAATTTATAGGGTTAGCAATTACTAATTTATATGCTTAGCAATGGTAACTTTGTCCACTGTTACAATTTATTATTCATAAAATTTTCCATGCTGCTGTCCTTATTGGCATCTTCTTCTGTGAAACCAATGTTTTGCTTTGTTACAAATAATATTATTTCCACAAATGATACAAAGCATAAGCTGATAAGTTTTCTTGTAACTATAATACGCTTTCCCTGTTGCAGGTATCTTCATTTGGTATCTTTCTTCCTAGAAAAAGCATTTGGGGGTTGGAAATCTCTGTAAGTTTTACCTAAATCTCTGTAATACAGCTACGTTTACGAAATATTATTGCATAAACTAATAAGTCATGGAAATGGATGATGCGAGGAAATTTTTTTTTTTTGCGTGCTAGAGGAGATGTCTCTTCTTAGGCCACCCTTTTGTTACCATGTGTTGTTGGCGCTGACTTCAATTTCAAATCATTGCTCTTTTTATTTCTCATTCCAATGATTAAAATATATAACCTAACAGTTTCATCCTCCTGTCAAAATCCCTTTATTTCCCTTCTCCTCCGTCATCACCTACTCGGAGAAGATCTTTTATGGATTTCATTAGATGATGAAACTTCATCTTGCTTGAATTGATTTTTTTTTTGGTGTGTGAGTTTGGAATCTTTAGAAGCAGGAACCTCAAATAACATATACTAGAGTTTTAGACTGCGAAGAGATCAATCAATAACTATCTGATGTTAATTCATCTTGACAAATGCAGGATTTGGCACTAGCTAGGGCATAGTGATGGCTACTGATGAACTGCTTCCCAATTAAGGACAAATAAAAGATCAAATTGATATGCGTTTGTCTATTGGAGACGACTGTTCCGGAGATGATACTGATGTTACTTTAAGACAAGAGGAAGAATTCACATTGAATGATTTTCTCACACTGGTATAAGGAAATGCGTATGTGAGAAGATAAAAGAAAAAATGATTAGAAAATGGAGTTGAAAGGTGAAAGTGACATGGTTGTTTTGGTAGGCGAATAGGAAAGAAACAAGTGGTGAATAGACATGAAGAGAAAATGATGCTAGGTTTAATATAAATTGAAATAAGAAGCAGTTAGTGGTTGTGAATGAAGGAGGCAAGCAACCAAATCTCAGAGACGATTATAACAATATAGAGAAAAGAAGAAGAGGAAAGAGACCGTTTGTTGATTAGAAGATCAGCGAACATGGGAAGATCTCCTAGTTGTGATGACTCTGGTCTCAAGAAAGGTCCTTGGACTCCTGATGAAGATGAGAAACTTGTCAACTATGTCCAAAAACATGGCCACAGTAGCTGGAGAGCTCTTCCTAAGCTCTCTGGTACTGCTTAGTGTTTTATATTTATCTTGTTGAAAGCTTATTTTTAAGTTTTGATGAGCCTAAACTTTTCATCTCTCTCTGTGCAGGTCTTAACAGGTGTGGGAAGAGTTGCAGACTAAGATGGACTAACTATTTGAGACCAGACATCAAGCGAGGTAAGTTCTCTCAAGATGAGGAACAGACTATCTTGAACCTTCATGCAGTTCTTGGAAACAAGTAATTAATCTCCTGATTCTTTTGATTTTTGTTAGTCAACGGCTTAGTGTACCAAATTATCTTATACCTCTGCTTATGGTGATGTACTATAAGGTGGTCAACGATTGCAAATCAGTTACCGGGGAGAACAGACAACGAGATCAAGAATTTCTGGAACACCCATTTGAAGAAAAAGTTGATTCAAATGGGTTTTGACCCAATGACTCATCGCCCAAGAACCGATATCTTCTCCGGTTTATCTCAGCTCATGTCTCTGTCATCTAACCTGAGAGGTTTTGTTGATATCCAGCAACAGTTTCCAATTGGTCATGAGCACAGTACTATACTGAAACTCCAAACCGAGATGGCCAAATTCCAGTTACTCCAATATCTCCTTCAGCCACCTTCCATGAATAACATTAACCCTAATGACTTAGAAACTCTCAGTCTCATCAACTCTATTGCGTCCTTCAAACAAACCACCACCAATAATATCGACCTCGGTTTCCTCGGTTCCTATCTTCAGGACTTCAACAGCCTACCATCTCTGAAAACCCTAAATTCCAATATCGAACCATCATCTGTGTTCCCCCAAAATCCTGATGACAACCACTTCAAATTCTTATCTGATCAAAGAGAAAACCTACCGGTATCTCCAATCTGGCTCTCAGATCCCTCCAGCTCAAGTCAGAGTTTGTTGCCTTCTCCTGTGACTGATGATCTGATTAGAAACCAATACGGTGTTGAAGATGTCAATAGTAATATCACCTCTTCAAGCTGTCAAGAATCAGCAGGTTCAGCTTCAGCTGCATGGCCTGATCATCTATTGGATGATTCTTTATTTTCCGACATTCCTTAGCCTATTTTGTCTTTTCAGGTTTCTGTTGGATCTGAGGAACTCAAATGGAATTTACTCTTGGAATTGTGCTTGTTGGAGAGTTTTTCTTTGCATATTATATATTGTAGACATGTCATATATATATATATATATATATGCGCATGTTGTAGAATGTACAAAACACGTTTCATAATTACTCCTATATATGCGTGTTGTCGATGTTCTTTAGCATACGTTAATTTGTACCATCGCCGACTTTATACATTATATATATAGAAGATTTTTGTGAAGTGGAGATCACTTGTAGTTGTAATTAGGGTTTTTAATAATTATTTGGATCTTTTGTGTTACTTTTATTTTGTTGACAACATTCGAATCATATATGAATACAGATATTATGAAAGATTGTAGACAAAACTAGTTCTTGTGTTACAGAACAAACAAAAAAATTACAGAACCGTTTGGGAATTTTTTACTTTTCCCTAAAGTAATAAGTATCAAACAAACTGAAGTTGGGGGAGAGATTGTTACATAAGAAGAACACGTGTATAATGTTGGCGAAACTAAAGACAGCACATTTAAGAATTTAGGTTATAAGTGTTGATTTGTTTCATTATCATTCATGAAGTTATGTATTTATGATCATTTATATTTTGGTTTGCCAAGATTAAATAATGGAAGAAGTGAAGAAGCATGTGATCGGCTGGCTAACGATCATATAAAAAGGCCAAGGAGATATATAATAATAATTAAAAGACAAGGCCGTATAAGTATGTGATGTCAGATCAAATAAACGGGGATCTCTCCTTAGGTTTTAAAAAAGAAAATCACTCATTGAGTCTTGCCTTCTTGAGCAAAGATCGAGTACCCTGAAAAAATTGTACTTCATCCGTATCCAAATGGATAATGACATAATGTATATTATTATCCATATTTAATTTAAATATTTTGGATATTCAAGTTTCGATTATACACCCAAATAAAATGAAAATACATCAGTACTGTATCTAAAACGACTTTTAAATAATTATGTTGATTTTGATATTGTTTTTGATACTAACATGAAGTAACAAATTGGTTTTGATACTAATAAAAATATCACTTTTTAGTTTTTAAAAATATTAATTCAGACAAAAGAAGACAGATAACAACAGGTCAGTCCCACATACATCGTATCATTTGTGTCCTCAATCATTGTGCCCTCGTTATTTTTTATTGAGCCCAAAAGACCCATAATAGGCCCATTAAAAGGTATGAAGACCATCATCCTCAAATCGAGATTCTTTTAAATATTTTGTTCATGTGTGTTCTGTTTCTTATATGTTTATATTTTTGGAGATAGATTCATTGGCTTCAAACCATTGATTCTTCCTGGTTCAAGAAAGCGAAGTTCAGATACACCAAATAAGTGATTAACACACTATGTGCATTTCGAGACTTTGCCATAGATTTCATTCAGTAGAAAGTCATGCAAAAGTATCAGCCGTTGTACAAGTCTTAAGTTACCTGAAAATACTTTGTTGATTAAGTTTAAAATAACAGGAACAGTGATCAAGGCCAAAAGTTAAATTTACTAGTTCCAAAAAGAAAAAGTTAAAAATGAGTCAACTGAAGCAATATTACAGTAAAATCAAGAAAAGTTGAAGTAAGTTGGCAACTTTACACTAAAATGGAGATTTTGATGTTTGGTCATCTTCCACCTGATAACTCAACAGCGTCTTGGTTATGCATAGAATCTTCACCCCAATCAAATCTCCTCTGCAACCGCTCGAACTCATGACGTCTCGTGACTTCCACGTTTTGCCACTCTTCCCATCTCTCTGCTAGTCCTTCTCCTTCTAACATCCGTACAACTTCTGACATCACTGGTCGGTCTTCCGGTGAACCTTGTGTACATAGCAAAGCCACTTGTATCATCATCTCCACTTCTTCTTTTATGTACTCTCCATCCAAATTCTTATCTACAATTGCTCCCAATCTCTTCTCTCTTTCCAATTTCTTCACCTGTCCATAACAATAACCTCAAAAGATTACGGTAATTAAAGCCTGAGGGAAGCTATTTGATGTGGGATTATTCGATTATACTTACGTGGTCAAGCAACAAGACATCATCTTCTTCCTCCAAACGTGAAAAGTCTATCGCGCGTTGTCCTGTAACAAGCTCAAGAAGCATAATTCCATACCCGAAAACATCGGTTCTCTCTGACGATTTCCCTGTTGATAGATACTCTGGTGCAATGTGACCCATTGTTCCTCGAACTTGAGTTGTCACATTAGTTCTTCTAACATCTACTAACTTGGCTAAACCAAAATCACCAACCACTGCTTCGAAATCTTCATCTAGTAACACGTTTGCTGCTTTCACATCACGATGTATGATCTTCGGGTTGCAGTGTTCGTGAAGATACTCAAAACTACGAGCTGCTCCTAAGGCAATCCGTTTCCTCATCTCCCAATCCAGAACCGGGTCACCCGCTTTAATCTCTCTGAGACAATGAGCAAGACTTAGATTCTGCATGAAGGGATAAACCAGAAGGCGTTCTGTTTGAGTGGTGCAGAAACCGATAAGGCGCAGAAGATTCCTATGAACAGCTACACTTATCATCTCGACTTCCCGCTGGAAAGCAGCATCTCCACCAGGACTTTCGAAATCCGTCAATCTCTTCACAGCAACTTTGGTGTTATCCGGAAATACTCCCTTGTAAACTTTACCAAAGCCTCCTTGGCCGAGCACATTCTTTTCACTGAAGTTATCTGTAGCCAATTGAAGTTCTCTCCATGCAAATCTTTTCAACTGCCCAAATACAATTCTCCTGTCCACTTCACCTAAAGATAGATAAAGTTTGAAGATTTTAGAATGTGCATATCATCAATTCATCATAACATACTGGAAAATCAAATACGGAATAAAGGTTTCTTGTGCCTGCAACATCCACGAATATGTCACGTTTATATCCTTTATGTCTATCCTTGCAGAAGAAAAACAACAAGATTCCAAAGAGAACAACTGTAACTCCGGCAACAACTCCAGCAATAATGCCAGTTTTTGGTTTGCTTGAATCACCTATCACCACAGACTATATGTTATCAGCAGAACTAAAATTCACTTAACACTTTGAATCGGCTTCAAACAAAGAAAATGCGGTTAGAGCAATCGCAAAGTAATGTATTTACCTGAATGAGCGACCTCAGATACACAACGGTGAGGTTGAACACCACCACAATTCAAGTTATTTGCTGTGAAACTATAGTCGATAAAACCATATCAGATCACTGCTAAAAGAAATGAAAAAATCAGATGTAACATAAAAGTAGTCGAAGGTACTTGTATTTTTGGATCTCAAATAGACTTTGGGGAATCTGACCACTGAGATTATTGGAATCAAGTAGACTGTAAAATGTAGTTTCAAACAATGTGATTAAGAAAAGGACACTTCCAAAAAGATGGGAAGCATATACATACAGAGAACAGTAACTTACAGATTTATCAGATTTGGAAGACCTGTGAGTGACTCCGGGATAGTCCCATTAAGTTTGTTTCTACTCAAGGTCCTGATTGGCCAATGCATGGTGAATAAAGACATGAGTGTACTTTTCTATGTCTTAAATGTTTAAAAACATGTGCAAGATTTAACAGCATCGGAAGGCAAAACTACTTACAAGAACTGAAGTTTCTTGAGATTACCAAGAGTGGATGGTATTAGACCACTTAGCTGATTGTCCTCTAAATCCAAACTGGTCAAGCTAGTCAGATTTCCAAAGTCTTCTGGTATTCCACCCGTAATCCCATTTCCCTTTAAAGTACTATATACAGAAAGAATCACAACAAAACATTTTCTATGACTCATGACAAAAAAAAGAAAAGAAAAAAAGAGATTAAATCTAGGGCACTTACAGAGTCTTGAGAGTTCCTAGAATTCCTATTCTTGAAGACAAGGTTCCTAAGAAGTTCATATCTGACAAGGTACTGCAATCACAAATGCCATAAATATATGTACACTCGCTTGGAAACAACATTTACACTAATTAAGAGTTATCCTTAAACTTACAGAGAAGTGATAAAGTTCTTGTCATCACAAATAACTTGGGACCAAGTGCAAGGATTAACTTGATTCTGGTTCCAATCACTTAGCTGATTGGGCAATGCACGTAACGAGATCCTCAACGCAAATAATGCATCCCCTGAAATGGAAAAGCTAAAGAGTCAGAGAGTATAGGGGAAAGCAATGTTAATCTCTTCCTGAACAAGCTCAGAAATTTACCAAAAATAAACTAAGAAATGAGAGAAAAGAGCTGTTGATAAGTAAGAAAAGGTATAACCTTGAGCATCTGGTGACACAAATGACCATAAACAGGCAAAAACCAACACAGTCAAAACCATAGCAACCATCTTCTGGAAGCTGAACATCTCATCTCATCTCATAATTGAGCTTGTTCAGGAAGAGATTAACATTGTTTTCCTTACTTTTAGTGGATCTGACACATAACAGAGAACTGATGGAGAAATTTATAGTCAACTATGAATCAAAAACTTTCGAAATTGAACCGAATTAGCTGAAAACAGCTGAATAATAAGTGTTTCCGATAAATTTCCACAATTGAAAGGAAGAGACTTTGCATAGAAAAAGAATCAAGCGGAAGCAAGAACACAAACCTGCTCAATTTCCCAGAAAGATAAATGACCAATTTTGATAAGAAATCCAAAAATCTCAAAACAGAGATTTAGGCAACAGCAAAACAAAAGGAAAGAACCACGTACAGGAGAAGAAAATCCCAAAAAACAAGAGGAAAGAACCACGTACAGGAGAAGAAAATCCCAAAAAACAAGAGGAAAGAAAGGAAAAGAACAATTCTTGCTGTTGCTGCTCGAAAGATTCAGTCCTGGGAATACAACCAAAGAGAAAAAAAAAGGTGGAAGAGAAAGTGAAAAGCTTGTCTCTTTGCTTTTATTCTGTACAACTTTTTGTTTGGTAAATCGCAATTATCAGTTCCTCTAGAGCTAGTGGCCAGAGTCCCCACGAACTGATTTAGCTTTTTTATGCGTGTAACTTGTAACTTAAATAATAATACTAGTTAATTAATTTTGATGATCGGGAATTATAGAGTAATTGACCAATTGGTTAGTATTGTTCCGTCGGTCAAAGATAAAGAGATCATGATTTTGATTTGTGTTGGAAAGATTTGGTCTCTAAAAAAGAGTTAATATAATATGGTTTGTCTTCTACTCTAAAAAATTAGGGATTGTTCAGATAATTAAACAGATAAACACACCAAGTAATTGAGCTGAAAAGGTTATAAACAGTAAAAAAAAAAGTAGAATAATTGTATTACTCTAGTAAAATCAGGCTAAAAATGTTTTGTAATCAACAGTAATCAGAGTATAATAATAAAAATAATTAAAAAGTTTTTCCAACTCAATTGGTGAAACATTAACTGAACTGAGAGTAAATAACTTTTCAACTTAAATTTTTCGGCTAACATGTATCCCCAGTCACACCCTTAAATTTTTTTTTTTGTTCCTTTTTACTTTTCCAACAAGATGTTTATGAGCTATACTTTGGAATATACATTCCTTTTTACATATCTAACAAGATGTTTATGAGCTATACTTTGGAATAAACATGAGATGAGTATGTATATGACACGTACATACATACATCAATTATGTAACTTTAGTATGGCAACATTCTTTCTTTAATTTTCTATTGCATTGTCTAATTTCCAATGATTCGTTTCCAACAATACTCGGCAGAGCATAGAGATCGTAGAGGCATATCAGACCGTCACAGCTAGTATTGCAAACGTCGTATAACATGTTCTCCCAAGGAGTAGGGATTTTGGAAGAAACATATGACCCCACCACCAATGTTCTGAGAGGTTCAATGTTTGAATAAGAAACATCACCATCAATAACAGACACGAAAAGAACATCTGGATCTCCTTCTGGAAAGAAAGAGATTGGATTGTAGATTTCCATTGTTTCGAGACAGACTTGAGCTTGAGGAGGGTTTTCACATCAAGCCTCTCCAGAATATGATGCTCTATATCAGATCGTGCGGTAGCACCTTCATATCGTCTCTGTTTTTCTCTCTGAATCTGAATTGAATGATGAAGAGATCAGAGATCCTATGTATATGCTCTGCTTTATTTAATTCATACTCCAATAACAATTAGGAATGAAAATTTATATAAAAAAAAAAAAAAAGTTTGAAATCATCAGTAAATGAAAATTAGAATTTCTTTTTGGTTTCTGACTTCTCCATCTTTATCAATTTCGAGGAAAAAACGTCGATTTTGACCCGAATTTTTTAAAAAATGTTTTTATATATCTTGACTACTGATTAGTATGTTTGCATATCTAAACAAAAAAATAAAATTCAAATTTAAAACTCAAACTTATAAATTCGTGCCAAAATCAGATTCGTTGTTAACGGATGTTAACGAACCATTAATGTTGCTGACTAACGGACGTCGTTTTGACCAAATCATCATTTAACATGACAGATTAGTCAGGAACTTTAACGGTTCATTAACATCTGTTTACGACAAATCTTATTTTGACACAAATTTATAAGTTTGAGTTTTAAATTTAAATTTTATTAATCAATAGTCAAGATATATAAAATCACTTTTGAAAAAATTCTAAGTCAAAATCCATCTTTTGGCTTTGAGACATTTCATAACACTTTAAACAGATGAATGTTCCTTTAATTCCGATTAAGCCCTAGTGATCAAGGACTTTTTTGTTTAGATTATTTTTAGTTGTGTTTAATCGACCTTTTATCATTTTTACAGTTAAGACCTCTCTACTTATAAATTAGATCGAAATATAACGAAGTATTGGAGGAATGTTCAAAACCTTGATATAATGAAAGGCTTGAAAAGTTAACAAAAAGCAGAACCCAAAATCAAGCGACGTTCAAAATAGTGTTTTCATGTCTTTGGAGCAACTTAAATACGACCAGAAACAAGCTAGGGAAGAAATCTCTGAATCTTTGGGAGCGAGTTAAGCAGCGACAGGCTTAGCAGCAGCAGAAGAGAGCCTAGACCTCTTCTTGGCTAAACTTTCACTACGGCGATCACGCTGCTCCTTGAGTCTGGAGGCCAGAAGCTTCTGGTACTCAGCTGCATCGGAGTTGGCCTTGGCGATCCTCTTCTTCTTGTCAGCAATTCTCGCTCTCTTCCTCTGGAGAGTCAAAGGAGTCACCAGCCTCTGGATCTTAGGAGCCTTGCTAACCTTCTTGCCTGCACAAGAAAGAAAAAAGATCCGTGAATCTAAATCAAATGACCAGTTTTTTGTACACTCATTAAGTGTGAGTCTGTTTTTTCTTACCCTTTTTGTTTGTGAAGGTACGGCGGTATGTGTTGACATACTTCCTCACATCATCCTCCTTTCCAAGGTTAAACAACTTGCGGATCTTTGATGCCCTCTTGGGACCTCTCATCCTTGGCTTCTCAGTATCGGTAAGCCCAGGAAGATCACTTTCACCCTTCTTCACAATGACCAAGTTAAGGACAGAGAGGTCAGGGCTAACAATGCAACCACGAACAGACTTTCTTCTTCTCTCTCCAGTCCTCCTTCCATGTCCTCTGAAGCAAGGAGTACCTAATCACACAAACCAGATTACATAAATCCAAAGACAAAAAAGATTAATGACAACAGATAAACTGTACAAGTTGATAGACAAGGTAGAATCAAGTACCTCGGTGAAGCAAAAGGCGGACACGACCAGGAGTCAGAACTCCCTGTTTCATTGGGAAACCTTGCTTGTCGCAACCTCCCATGATCTTGAAGACGTACCCCTTGAATTCCTGCAAATAGCTCAAAAATATACACAATTTCATTAACCATTCTAAAAACCCAGAAGAAAACCTAAATCACTGAACATGTAGAAGAAATTGTACCTCGCCCAGAGCATCTCCGCTAACTTCCTGAGAAAGCCTCTTGTCGAAAAAGGCACGGCTGCATCAAACAACAAAAACGAAAATCAATAACTTTACACAAGTCGACTAGACTCAGCCATGTTGATTTCGTACATTCAGAAATAGTTAGCGACTAAATCAAAACATCTCTGTAAACATCAGATATTTGAATATAGCAGCCAACATCGGATGCATAAGGTATAAACAGATTATGTATGCGTAAATCAGTAACTATCCTACGATTCCAGATTTGAATCAAAAGATTTTACCAACTTCAAAGCAGATATTCAACATTGTACACTCGATTAGCTAAACGTATACAACAGACGAGCAAATGTCAAATGAATCACATAATCTACAAGAAATATTTGACAAAACGTGATGAAAATCAGAGATTCTTACAGCTTTTGGTCGTCATCGATCTCGAGCTTCTTCTGGCAACCAGTAGTCGGATTTGCAATGTTGAACTGCGACACACAAACAAAAAAGAATGAGCAAACGAAATGACACAGAGATAATTATATCAGCAGAGAATCCAAGAGAATATAGGAGAAGAAAAAGATGAGTAACCTTCATCGTCTCCGATTGAAACTGTCAGCGACAGCAGCCTGCGATAGAAGATTGAAGATATATAAAGCTCTCGGCGCGGCTAATCTAGGGTTTTATCAGATACATGAAAGGGGCATCTTATAGGAGAACCTCTTAACAGATAGGTATAATTAAAATTGGGCCCAAATTTAATGGACTCTTAATTAAATCTTGAGAGAATAATTTTATCATGATGAGCCTGTAGGCCCAAATATTAGTTTTTTTTTTCTCATCGGAAGTGTGGAACGATATCATGGGACTATGTATGTATAATGTATTGTCTGAGCAAATTTATGTATTCACGTTCGGAGTACTAGTAATTTATGTATTCAGCCATCATATCCCTCCGGCTCTATGAACCGTTGTAACTTTCGCTCTATGCAGTCTTATCCGCCGCTCAATCACCGTCCTAGTCAGCACCAGCACCACTCTCAGTACCTTAACTCCAATTTCCCGCCAAATTACAGGCGCGATCGGGCTCCGGCGAAGGATATCTCTTCTTCAGGTACCCGTATTATGCCGAATTTCATCGTTCAGCTTGTTCACCCGAGAATTAACACCGCCGCTAACACCGACACTATGCTAGAGATCAGAAGTCTCGCTCGGCTTTGCGAAATTCCGGAGGTATCTGTTCATGTGCCTCAATTCGGTTGTATCGCCGGAAGTTTCAGTTTTCGTCAGTGGTTCGATGCTCGCACAGCTGCCGTTGCTCTTTGGGATTATCGGCTTCAAGGGAAACATGATTTTGTTCCAGAGCTGATTCCTAATGTTATCGTCCCTTCTGACATGGACGAGCTTAGAGATAGGCTTCGTGATCTTTTCTCGGCTCACGTTCTTTCGCTTATGGAGAACGGGGACAGCGTCAAGAAGGTGAGAAGCGAGATAGATGAGAAATCTCGTCAAGTTGAGTCCTTTTCGTTTAAAAGGGGTCTCAAATTAGATGTTTTTGAGAAAAAAGAAGGCTATAGAGGCGGAGAAATATTTGGTTGTGAAGCGTCTTGAAGAATTCAAGAATGCCATGAAGAGCATTGTGCGGTATCTCCAAGGAAGAGACGGGTTTGAGTCGGATGGAGAAGAAGAAGACGTGGCTGTGTTTAGTTTGAAAGGGGCTTACGATTGGCGACGTATTCATAGTTTGATTCGTAGGGAGTGTCGAAGGCTAGAGGATGGACTGCCCATCTATGCCTATCGCCGGAATATTTTGAAGAGAATTCATGGTGAACTGGTATCTCCAAAGATCCCAAATTTGACTAGTGTTTTGACATTTTGAGTTTTTAATTACTCATTTTATTGTGTTCACAGATAATGGTTTTGATTGGAGAAACTGGTTCAGGGAAGAGCACTCAGGTGGTTCAGTTCCTTGCTGATTCCGGAGTTGCTGCTAGTGAGTCGATTGTTTGTACACAACCACGGAAAATTGCTGCCATGACATTGGCTGATCGAGTCAGAGAAGAAAGCAGTGGTTGTTATGAGGAAAATTCTGTCCACTGTACTCCAACTTTTTCTTCTACGGAGCAGATTAGTTCCAAAGTTGTATACATGACGGATAATTGTCTGCTTCAACACTACATAAAAGATCGAAGTTTGTCTGGCATTTCATGTGTTCTTGTTGACGAAGCTCATGAAAGAAGCTTAAACACGGACCTGCTTTTGGCATTGCTCAAAGAGTTGCTCTGCAGAAGGGTTGACCTAAGGCTTGTCATCATGTCTGCCACAGCCGATGTCTACCAACTTTCGGACTATTTCTTTGGTTGTGGAATTCTTCGTGTCAATGGGAGGAACTTTCCAGTCGAGATTGTATATTCCCCTAGTGACACAGAAGAGACCTCTGTTATTGGCGGCATTGCTCCATATGCTAATGATGTTGTTAAGATGGCAGTGGAAATGCATAAAACACAGAAAGAAGGAACCATCCTTGCATTCTTGACGTCCCAAGCAGAGGTAGAATGGGCATGTGAAAGGTTTGTAGCTCCGTCTGCAGTTGCTCTGCCTTTGCATGGAAAGCTTTCCTTCGAAGAACAATATAGAGTGTTCCAGAACCATCCTGGGAGACGAAAAGTGATATTTGCCACAAATATTGCAGAAACGTCGCTGACCATTCCTGGTGTCAAGTATGTAATTGATTCCGGGATGGTGAAACAGAGTAAATATGAACCTAGAACGGGTATGAGCATCCTCAAGGTTTGCCGGATCAGTCAGAGTTCTGCTCGACAACGTGCTGGTCGTGCTGGAAGGACAGAACCCGGAAGATGTTACAGACTGTACTCAAAAAACGATTTTGATTCAACGAATCTTAACCAGCAACCTGAAATTCGGAGGGTCCATCTTGGTATAGCACTTTTGAGGATTCTTGCACTGGGTGTAGACAACTAGCGGATTTTGACTTTGTTGATGCGCCTGTGCCGGAAGCCATTGCAATGGCTGTCCAAAATCTTGTTCAGTTGGGTGCAGTCGTTGAGAAGAATGGTGTTATTGAATTAACACAAGAAGGGCGTATTTTAGTCAAGCTGGGTCTGGAGCCAAAGCTTGGAAAGTTAATTTTAGGCTGCTTCAGACACAGAATGGGCAAAGAGGGGATTGTTCTTGCTGCTGTCATGGCTAATGCTAGTAGTATATTTTGTAGAGCTGGCAATCTCGATGATAAGATGAAAGCTGATTGCCTAAAGGTATGATTCTGAGCTCCCGGTTAATTTTGTTAATGTAATATTCCATAGAATGATTACTGTTTCCTGTTATGTAACATTTGATTTACCCGTAATATGCCTAAATGAGCTCAGATAATCTCTATTTTCCAAAAGGTTTAACTTTTAGCTTTAGATCTTCTTACAACCTCTTAGAAGATATGTTCAGAAGTTTTTTACTTTGTCATCAAGGTACAATTTTGCAATCACAATGGAAACCTATTCACCCTTCTTTCGGTGTACAAAGAATGGTCATCTCTGCCGCGAGACAGAAGAAATAAATGGTGTTGGGAAAATAGCCTGAATGCCAAATCAATGAGGAGGTGTGAAGACACAGTCAAGGAATTGGAGATGTGCATAAAGAGAGAACTTACTCTTGTCAGTCCTAGTTACTGGGTTTGGAATCCGACTGAGGGTACTAAATACGACAAGCATTTGAAAATGGTTATACTTGCATCTCTTGCAGAAAACGTGGCGATGTACACTGGCTATGATCAGCTTGGATATGAGGTGGCATTAACTGGTCAACAAGTTCAGTTACATCCGTCGTGTTCGTTGCTAGCATTTGGCCAGAAGCCAAGTTGGGTTGTTTTCGGTGAACTTCTATCAGCTGTGGACCAGTACTTGGTATGTGTAACCGCGTTTGATTTTGAGGCTTTGTATATGCTTGATCCACCTTCACCTTTTGATGCGTGTCAGATGGATGAGCGGAGGCTTCAAGTTAAAAAAGTTGTTGGTTGTAGCAGCACTGTGCTAAAACGATTCTCTGGGAAATCTAATCGTAGTCTGCTTTCAATTGTTTCTCGTGCTAGGTCTCTTTGTATGGATGAAAGGATTGGTATTCAAGTCGATGTCGATCAGAATGAGATTCTACTGTTTGCGACTCCCCTCGACATGGAAAAAGTGTCAGCCCTGGTGAACGATGTATTGGAATGTGAAAAGAAATTTATGCGTAATGAATGTTTGGAAGAGTATCTATTTCATGGTCGGGGACAAGTACCTATTGTACTGTTTGGATCTGGTGCTCAGATAAAGCATCTTGAAGGTGATCAAAGATTTTTGACAGTCGATGTACTTTATTATGGCGACAATGTTGTTGATGACAGAGAGCTTCTGACGTTTCTGGAGAAGAAGATTGATGGGTGTATTTACTCTGTCCATAAGTTTGCTGCAAAGAAGCAAGACTGTGATGAGAAGGATATGTGGGGTAGAATAACCTTTCTCACTCCGGAATTTGCTATGAAGGCAACAGAAATTCAGAAATTTGATTTCAATGGTTCAGTGGTTAAACTATTTCCATCGCTGTCAACTGGTGGAGAAATTTTCAAGATGCCTTCTTTCCCTTCTGTGACAGCTAAGATTCGTTGGCCGCGAAGGGAAAGCATTGGTAAAGGATGTCTTAAGTGCCCTTCCGGTGATATTGACAGTATATTTGGTGGGATCTCCAACCTTGTGATAAGAACAAATTCTGTCCACATTCAGAGAGATCAAAAGTCTGATGATTCTAGCTTGATAAGTAGGCTTGACAGAGATATTTCGGAAGCAGAAGTTTTAGATGTTTTGGAATCGACTATGGGGAGAAAAGATCTCATTTTTTTCTTATTCAGAAAAAAACAGTGTGCAGTGTCCATCTCCTACTGCTTGCGCAGAAATGCTGCATAAGAGAATATTTGCGTGCATGTCAGCAAGGAATCCAGAGCTGAACTGTGTCCAAGTTCAAGTTTTTGAACCAAAAGAAACAGATTATTTCATGCGAGCGTTGATTAATTTTGACGGGAGATTACATTTGGAAGCTGCAAAAGCTTTGCAGGAGTTAAATGGAGAGGTGCTACCTGGATGTCTTCCATGGCAGAAGATAAAGTGCGAACAATTGTTTCAGAGCTCTATAATCTGCTCCGCTTCTATCTACAACATAGTCAAAAGACAATTGAATGTTTTATTAGCAAGCTTTGAGAGACAACGAGGTAAAAGTTCCAAAACCACAAATATGCTGTTTGCTCTTTAATTTTGTTTGCGTTGTGTCAACAAATAACCATACTGTATTTGTCTACTTCCGAGTCTGATATTAATTAAGAACAATCATGACTTACGAGGTTTTAATTTCGAGGCTTGAGTTTCTAATTCGTGTAGGGTAAGGAATATTCGAAGGATGCATACGCCTAGGTGACCTATTTTTTTTCCAGTAAATATGTCCAAAGTTTGATATGCTTAAACTTTTGTTTATATTTTTGTAGGAGGTGAATGGCGTCTAGAACCAACTTATAGCGGTGCTTATCGTGTTAGAATTTTTGCTTATGCAACAAGATCCATCGCGGAGATGCGGAGAGAACTTGAAGAACTTATAAGAGGAAGACCCATAAACCATCCAGACTTAACCCATAGAGTCTTACGGCATCTTATGTCCAGAGATGGTGTTATTCTAATGCAGAAGATCCAACAGGAGGCTGAAACTTACATTGTATTAGACAGGCACAATCTCACAGTGCGCATTTGTGGATCAAGTGCGAAAATCGCTGAGGCTGAACAAGAACTGGTTCAGTCACTTATGGCTTATCACGAGAGAAAACAACTTGAAATCCACCTCCGAGGTCCTGATATCCGTCCTGACCTCATGAAGGAAGTTGTGAAGCGGTTTGGTCCGGAGCTCCAAGGTATCAAAGAAAAGGTACATGGTGTGGATCTCAAGCTCAACACCCGGTACCATGTTATTCAGATTTGCGGGAGCAAAGAAATGAGGCAGGAAGTACAGAAGATGGTCAATGAACTTGCACGAGAAGAGAGTACACTGGGTGAAAAACCAGAGGACATTGAAGTTGAATGCCCCATTTGCTTGTCTGAAGTTGATGGTGGCTACTCTCTTGAAGGATGTTCACACCTTTTCTGCAAAGCTTGTTTGTTGGAACAATTTGAGGCATCGATGAGAAACTTCGACGCATTCCCAATACTTTGTTCTCATATTGACTGTGGAACTCCAATAGTACTCGCTGATATGAGAGCCCTCTTATCACAAGAGAAGCTAGATGAACTCTTCCGAGCGTCCTTGTCCTCTTTTGTTACATCTAGTGATGGAAAGTTCCGGTTTTGCTCCACACCTGATTGCCCTTCCATCTACCGTGTAGCTGGACCTCAAGAATCTGGCGAGCCATTCATCTGTGGAGCCTGTAACTCAGAGATATGCATAAGGTGTCACCTCGAGTATCACCCGTATATCACTTGTGAAAGGTACAAGCAGTTCAAGGAAAATCCGAACTTGTCACTGAAGGATTGGGCAAAAGGGAAGGACGTGAAGGAGTGTCCGGTTTGCAAGTCTACGATAGAGAAAACTGATGGGTGTAACCATCTGATGTGCCTATGTGGAAAGCACATTTGCTGGGTCTGCTTAGACGTCTTCACTCGCGCAGAACCTTGTTATGAACATTTAAGGACAATGCATGGCGGAATTGGCATCGCGGAGTTCAGAATCCATAGGGATCCTGTTATCATCATCGAGCCTGATGTCCCTTTAATTTGAAACCGGAGTTGACCTGACCGGACCTCTTCAATGTACAAATTTGTCTAGATAGGTCCATGTATCTTATATTCTGTAACATCTGGGTTGCTTCATGTGTACATATCTCAACATAATGTGGTTCGGTATTTTCCCTTTACCCAACTCAAAACCGATCATAACAGGGAAGACTCATAAACCGGATGTCAAATAAATGAAGACTTTTGTTACTAAAAAACTTGGGACTTGACTCTACTTGACTGATTACGCGTAAATGTCTACAGAGAGAGTTTACTAAAAGTCTAGTACTGTTACCGTCAAGAGAAAGTTGAAATGAACTACTTTCCAATATACATAGACATGGCTTTAATGGCGTTATATCTTCCACGAAATTTCCACCCACTTTCGATACTCCAAAGAGGACAAATCATCTTAATTCATCCTAGAAGAGTCTTGTAGCTTGTGATGTATGTCCCCATCTCTTGGTTTTAAATGATGATGACCCACTTATTTCTCCATGGAGAATTTTGGGTCATGACTCTGTGTAGATTCTAACCCCTTTCAAGGTTTTAGTGTCCTATTTCTTCTCGCTTTCATCAGAAGTAAAAACTTCTATTTGTGTCCGAAACTCATTTTCCCCTGTTCTTGCTCTCTTTTCTACAAGTTGCATCTGAAAGTAAAGTCCCCTGTTCTTGCTCTGTTTCTGTATGTGGCCTCTGTACTCCTACAATGGTGTTTAATCACAGAAAGATGCTCGTCATCACAGAAATTCCCTCCGCCACCACTGCCACCGCCACAGAGGGAACTCTCTCTCCTAGTCCCCACCTCGATCTGCGTCATCGGCTCCGTCTTACTCCTATTTCTCTTCGTCTTTCTCTTCATCAACTTCACGCAACCACGGCGTAGCTCAGCCGCCACAGTAGCTCCCAGTGAGACAAACCGATGGGAAAATGAGGAAGAAACGGAGGAAAGAGATTCCTCCGACTTCCATCACGTTTGGTGAATCACAACCGTCGGTCTCAACCGTTCCGCGATTAACTCGACCACAGTCGTCGGATTCAAAAAGGTTGAAGGGATAATCGACGGCACATAATGCTCCGTCTGCTTAAGCGAGTAAGAAGACGAATCGCTAAGATTGTTACCAAAATGTAACCACGCCTTTCACATCAATTGCATCGACACTTGGTTGCTCTCCCACAAGAATTGTCCTTTATGTCGTGCCCCTGTTCTTCTCACTCAGCCTCCTCATCAAGAAACAGAGACGAATCATGTATCAGCTTCTAGGTCGAGCAATGATAGAGGACGAGAGTTCGAGATCCAGAAATCCTAATCTTCTTCCCAGGGCACAAAGCGATTTGGCAAATCATTGTGGCTCGGGAAATGTAGAAACTGTGAGAAAATCGTTTTCAATTGGAGGAAGTTCGTCAGTCAAAAGTAACGATGGTGATGATATCGGTACTGGAAGTAGAAGACACATCTATACCAGTTTCAGTGCGAACTTCTTTTCATCATCAAGAAGATCAAGGAATCAAGACCTGGTGCTACCAACCCGAATGCCATCTGTAGCTGGTTATACCACAATAATAGTGACTGTATTAAAGCTAATGTAATGATTAGTGTTATATAGTGTCTGAAATAATCGTTAAGGTTCAATGTTACAAAGTTACGTAAGTTTCGGTAATTTGGGCAAATACGTTAATATTAAACAAGAGAAACTCTCCTTGGGATATTTCGTCGAACACACTGAGAACAAAGGTTAAAACGAATATAACCGAAATGAAAAACGAGCCCAAAGTCCAACAGTTGACAAGAACCAATTAACTAAAACGCAAATCAAAATCCTAGAAAAAGAATTAACGAACTAAACAAAGCTATATAGCGTAATAACAGCCTTCAAGCTCTTTCACCTCTGATTCTCCTAGCGAGTTGGATATTCTTGGGCATAATTGTAACCCTCTTGGCTTGAATCGCGCAAAGATTGGTGTCTTCAAATAAACCGACAAGGTAAAACCAAAGTTTTTGTTTTGGAGGGAAAGTTGTATTCTTGTCCGTTGGATTAGAAACTACAATCGACGGCTGATACGTACAGGATTTAAATCCGTGTGATCCCTTATCAACTAATTAAAAGAGTCCACTTAAGAATCTGGCTATCCTTGTTATTTAGTATCATCCAATAGAATCATCCTTCTTAGTCCACATAGTCTTTTGCGCTATTTCCAACTCTCTTTTTTAACGTTTATTTCGCTTTTTGGTCGCCCTTCTAAATTTTGGCCAAGAACTGTCTCCAATTTTTCAATCGTAGCAAAACGGAATGAAATTATATTTTAGAAGAAATTTTTACTTGAAAAGTTACAAATTCGAGAATATACATAACTCACTGATTGATATTAATGTCTTAATTAAAACATACGATGGAAATTCTTATTCAGTAAATCTCTCCATTGACTAAATCATTAAGAGGAGATCTGATTGTAAATACATAACCATGACCAGCACATTCTGCAATTTCTAAATACTAGTAATCATTCACGAAATGTACAAATTTCTCAGTTCTTTGCAAATTTGATCAGATTACAATTTCTAAGATGATTTACAAGTTAAATCAACTTAGATAAACATACAGTTCAACTTTTCATCAAGAATTTGGAAGGCAATTCTTAGCAAAATACCAATAAGCGAATCATAAATGTTGCAAATCAAAGATGAAAACAACACTAGATTGATAATCATTTGGGCATTTCATCGAACATTTGGAAGACAAATCTAATAAAAAGACTACAAACACTCGAAAACGAAAAGGAACAGATTTACATATCCAGTGAAAGCAAAAGACGCTAATCGATACAACTAGACTACTCTTCTTCTTCTTCTTCTTCTTCTTCTTCGTCGTCGTCTCTTAAGCCCTCTCACCCCTGATTCTCCTTGCAAGCTGAATATCCTTAGGCATGATTGTAACCCTCTTTGCGTGAATCGCACAAAGGTTAGTATCCTCGAACAGACCCACCAAATAAGCTTCAGCTGCTTCCTGAAGAGCCGCGACGGCACTGCTCTGGAACCTCAGATCCGTCTTAAAATCCTGAGCAATCTCACGAACCAATCTCTGGAAAGGAAGCTTACGGATCAGAAGCTCAGTGCTCTTCTGATATTTCCTGATTTCTCTCAACGCCACAGTCCCTGGACGGAATCTGTGTGGCTTCTTCACTCCTCCGGTGGCCGGAGCAGATTTCCTCGCCGCCTTCGTCGCGAGTTGCTTCCTTGGAGCCTTACCTCCGGTGGATTTTCTAGCTGTCTGCTTGGTACGAGCCATTTGCAAATTTTGGAAAATGAACTTGCTCTTTTGGGTTGTGTATTTGCTGATATTGTGAGCGATATCCAGTGAGTGAGGTTGTGAGATGTTTTTATACTGAAGGGAAAGAGGAAGTGTGTGTGTTTGGTCCGTTAGATCTTTTGGATTTATCAACGGTTAAGATTGTTTCTATCCTTGTGATCCGCGTCATATGTAAAATGACCAATCACAATGTCTAATTCTTTTTTCAGGAATTCAGCTTACTTTTTTCTATTCTTTCTTTTTTTATTAAAGGACGCGTCCATTAATAGCGTTTTTGAATTTTTATAAAAAAATGGAACAATGGAGATGGCAGCGAGTTCGAGCTCCCCGAGGTGGCCGGCGAAGGCCTGAGTGACAACGAAGATCAAGTAGGTCGATAATCTAGTGAATATGGCTGGTCCAACGATACGCCATAGCTTCTTCGTCTCCTTCCATATCTCTCCGTCATCCTCGGCCACATTTTGGTCCCTTGACAGAGGAATCCTCGCCTTCTCTACACCTTCTGTTTCGTCTTCTCTCTCTCCCGTATTCTGTAAATTAAAAAATAAAATGAGTAGATGAGATCAGCTGATACGTGAAGATATACGACACTAAGATGCGGAACAAGTGTGTCTCTTCAATAAGGATAATATATAAATAAAAATGATACCATATGTGATACGTGGAACAAATTCATGAAGCAATTTTCACGAATCAGGCCACATATATATTTACGACAACTTAGTTTTAAAATTTTCAATTTTTTTTATGAGAATTTATATTTTGAAAATAAAATTCGTTGTAGTCTCTTGAAATATAAAAGAAATTGTCAAAAGTTTGGTAACCGCATTTAAATAGTTTTTCCTTGTAGTCTTCCTATATAATATTACTACATATCTTCGGTCTTTGGTCAACAACTCAATTTCCCGTTTTACGTCCAGAGAAAAACGTTATTATTGGAAAAAAAGCAAGAGAAAAACATGAAAGCAAATCGTTTTTTTCCAAACCATGACGTCAATTCTTGAGTTTCAGAACCCAGCGGGAAAGCTTTAAAGCGGAGCTCGGATCACATTTAAGACAAAGCAACCACCAAGCAACTAATTAGCCTCACTAGATGATGGCGCACTTAATTTAAGGACCAGCAAAGCAGAGGAGGGGATAAGACTTATTTAATGACATTACTTTCTTCGGTTTGTCATATAGGATGAGTTGAAGACCATGCTCTTTTTTTCGAAAATTTAATATTTTTTTGTTTAATACGATACTCTGTTTCATGAGTTTTATTCATTTATTTTGGATTTTGGTATAACCAAGAATTTGAAAGATTATAGAAAGTTGGTGTAATTGATAAAATGTTGGATTTAAAGAGTGGTGAATCTTAATATCCCTACAGCTAAAAATAATCGAGTACTCATCATGGCTTTATTTTTGTTCACAATCCTTTGGTTTTTTTTTGATAATTTTTTGTTGTTCTCACGCTTGTTTTCTTCAATTTTTTACATGGAAATATTACTGGCTATATAATATGATAACAACAACCTTAGTTTATTAACTAAAACTCAAAATATCTACGAGATTTTAATTAAATAGACAGTTGAATCATGTGGTTGAATGAAGATGTTAAAACGTATGGTTGTTAGTCACTAAAAAGTAAAAACAGTTGACAATTAGCAAAACCAAATGGATGAATTTCTTTTATTTAAGTGTTAATTAATTACTTAAAATGAAAATCTGAATGTTCTTGCCAAACGATATATAACACATTAACAAGAAAATTTATATTAAAAAAATGCACGACAGCATACATACTTGGGCTGAACTTTTGAAAAGTGCTGAACTAATTGATCATAACTAATGGGCTTTTTGTTACGTTGTCCAAAGGAATGCTATGTCACAGAATTTATCTTCATTGAAAATGTAATACGCTATACGAGTAAACAAATAACCAATTTTAACTAAAAGTTAAAAGTTGAAAATTAAAAATTTAAACGTTAAGCAAATTTTTAAAATTTATCGTACACGACAAACTAATTCTAAACTTATTTTACTGTCCTTGTTCTAGTGTGTTCGTCTATTGGAAAGAAAAGTTACTAATTGTTTTTTCTTTTCCGCATTTTGAAAATACCTGTCTACTTTTGGTACAGCTATACTGTTTTTTTTTAAGTATAAATTTACTGCTTTTTGGGACATATCTAGTTCCTAGATTATGCAGACAAATAATTACACAAATTACGTAAACTTTTATTATTTCGTTGTGAAGCAAATCCGTGAGTTTATAATTCCTGATCCTAAACATATATGAATATATTTATATATACTGCATTGTATAAGCGATCAATGACATTGGGGTGGGGTGGGGTGGGGTGTATTGAATTAGAAATTTGTGATTTGTATTTAATTAAATTTTGAGAGGATTTAGTTGAATTTCGGTAAATTAAAAATTTTGTTATTAAATTTTCTGAATTTTCATTAAAATTATAAATTTTTTATTTTTATATTGTTAACTAAAAAATTTCTTAAAATCTCAAATAAAATTTATAAATCTAATTTTAAAATGTTTTCGATAAAAAATATTTGTTTGTACATTTTAAAATCACTAATCCAATAACATTAAATTTAAAAAAATATTTTAAAATCATGTTTCAATAACATATAATTTATTTTAATTAAAATTCATTCAATACATCTCTTTGGTTAAAACATAAGAATAATGAAATAATTTTTATTAATCTAACATTGGATTTACATAAACAGATTTCACCTCTACACAGGCCAATATGATTCCCTCCAATGGTAAACACGTGTCCATATTCCATTAGTTATCACTAAAATAATAATTACTTTCCCCGATCCGACACACGAAAGCATAACAAATTTTTTTTAACGATCAATCAAATAGCGAAATACGGAAATAAATGAAATTTCTCACATAAACACCACGGATTTGAAATAATTGGGGAAAAATAAAAAAATAAAAACGTTAATTTTGAAAGAAAAAAAATCTCATGCCAACACGGCGGCGTACATAATAGCGGCGAAGGCGGTTCCGGCGACAAAAGCCTTGTTGGAGAAAGCGGCACTTGGTGCAGGCGCTTCAGCTGAAGATCCGGGAGCACTGGTTGGGGTCACGGAAGGACCTTCCGGCGCTGGTGGAGAGGCGGCGGGAACATCAGCCGGAGAAGGAGCGACTGAAGGTGGAGTAGTGACTGGGGCTGGGGTTGCGGCCGGTGGTGGAGTGGTGGTTGGCGCTGGCGTTTCGGCGGGTGGTGGAGTAACCACCGGAGGAGGAGTGGCCACCGGAGGAGGAGTTGAAACCGGAGGGGTTGCGACGGGAGGAGGAGTGGCGATAGGAGTAGGGGCAGGGGCTTGAGCAAGTGCTGATGTGGCAAAGAGAGCCACTATCAAGAAAACTTGGACAATCTTGGAATCCATATCTCTTTCTCTCTAGAAAATGCTTCTTCTTTTGGTTTTAGAGTGAAAGAGGTTGTAAGAAGTTGTGAAGGTTAGGAAAATGGAAGAGATGTATAAAAAGGAGGGAAAATTAAGAATTATTTTGATTAATTAAACAAGATTCCCCAAATCTTTTAATATATTATTGAAGAAAATTTTGCAGACTAACATGCAAACGCATAATTGGAACATGGGGTTGCCTTTCTATAAGCACTAATATATTAAAAATATCTTTTTTTAAAACTGAATCTAATTTAAACTATCCTTAATTATCTTTAATTATATATCCATGATGATTAATGAACATATACTATACGATAAATCGATGGAAAATAAATATCGAAATATTAGTTGGATGGAAGTCTTAACATTTTACTATTATATTGACTTCCTTAGTATATAATCCACAATCATGAATTAACACTAAATTAAAAGAAGTTAATTATAATTTGGTGAATACACTCTTGACTTAGCCAGCTGTGATGGGATGGTGAATATAATTGGAGAGAGAATATAATATTTGTAATGATATAATATAAATATCATTAGGTTAGGCAAACTAAGTCTATGACATGGCAAATATGGGGAGACAGCTAACAAGTTCAGTTCAAGAATCAAGAGTTGCAACTTCGCATGTCTTTCTGTCTACTTGATCCACCGGTTATTTTAATTCTTCATTTGATTTTACATGAACCTTTTATTTTCTTTTATAATGGTATTATATTTTGGCAAAATTAATATTAAAGAAATGTGAAAACTGTAGTAATCATTAAACCCATGTGCCTGATCTGATAAGTGATAAATCATTGGATTGTTTTTGTGAATAGTATTGGTGTTATTACCGTTAGAGATTGCTAATATACCGTGAATTAAATATTTGGATAAATAGAATAAATAAATAAATATGACGTATGATAGCGTGTAAAGGCTATTTCAACAGAGATTCTGAAGGTAATAACATCTCCATTGGACTCTCTTAATAGGAGTTTTTAAAATAAAAAATAAAAAATTAAATGTTAAAAGTGTTTTAGAATAAATGACAGCTCTTAATTAAGAGTTTTAAAAATTATTTTTAATAAAATAAAAAACTCTTCTGCCATTTGTCAGTTTGTAAATGGTTCAATTTTATTTTTTCATTTTTATTTATTTATTTTATTAACATATATTAATAAAATATATGTAAGAGACTTTCCTACCAATGGAGATGCTCTAAGGTGTATTTTTAGGATCGAATGTATAACATATATTCTTTCCCAAACAATAGTATAACCATATAAAATCGGATAAGCTAAAATGTTGTTACACCAAAAAGGTCCTTGTTTATTGATTCAATTGTAGCATGAAAAATAATAAAAACAACGAATGTTTATTGATTAATATCACCTTCCCCACCAGCTGATTTGAACAGTGAAAAGAGTTTTAGCACCTTTTGGGTTCAATCCCTACCTTAAAAAAAACCTATGATTTGTTATAATTTTTTTTTGATAATATTTTGTTATGATTTAGTTTCATCATATCATTAATTAAGTTTGCGAAGTGATCTATAATTGAAGAATTTTGAAATCTTTCAATATAATAAAACTACTGCAAGTATTTTACCAAAAAAAAAATTCGATTTATAGTAAACTAGTTTGTATTAATATAGCTGATGTCTTATCAAATGAATTCGAACCAATATACATGTTAAAAAAAAAATTATAGCAAGCCGAGGAATAGTGAGCCTATAATACAAATGGACTTGTAAGCGTGTTAGCTCCGCTATATCGTGCCTAGGTTTCAACTAATCAAAGCAAGATCGAAATGGGAAGAGGAATATATAAAAGTGGGCTCACGGGCTCAATGTAAGCCCATTACGACGATACGAGCCACTTTAGAAGGTCTGTTGCAATAGAAAGTCAACTCTCGCTCAACCGAGTCGGTTTTTTTCCTGCAATAATATTGGCGGGAACCAAATAGAGGCCAAATATTAGCCTCAAGTAACATAACCTTATAACCATCTTATAATCCAACGAAGAAAAAACTTATCTTCACAGTTTTTGTTTCCCCCAAAATTCACATTTATTTATCCTTTTTTTTTTAAATTGCAAATTTTCTTTTATTTTTAACAATAAAATTTTAAATAAAGTCATTTTGAAAAGGGAGAAAACAGGAACAAAGAAAAAAAAATTAAGAAAGAGAAGTGAGGGAGGAAGAAACAGAAGCAGCAGTAGAAAGAGAAGGAGAATAAAGAGACTTAAATGGTAAGACTACATTATTGGGTGTTTGTGAACATGAAGTTGACCCATCTCTCTCTATCATTTCACCAATCTTCTTCACTCTCTCCTGCACACACACACAGATACAAAACAAAAGTTAAACAAGAAATTAAAAAAATAGACAAACGAAAATGTAAATTCATGAGGACCCAAATCACCTAGTTTTATTGTAGTTGAAACTCATCCGATTTGGAGTGAAAAAAAGAACATTTACCAACATGTGAACATGTCACGAGACTATAAATTGAATTCGTCTATAATAAAACTAGTTTTGGGATTTAAAAGGGATTCAAACAGGTCATAAATAGACAATACGCATTAATGTATGCATATGTATATCTATGTTTCATGTTTTTTGACACTGAACCAGCAGTATGGTATGTAAAAGAGACTTTTGGTGACTTATGTTACCTTATCAAGGTGTGAGGAGAAAGAAGAGAAGGACAATTTGTCAAAGTGTATTGTGTGAAGTTGTCCAGAAACAGAAAGAGCAACTGCAGCAGCAATCTCTGAAGCTCTACACTCCAAGAAGTCAATACCTGCCGACACATCAAAACCACCATCTATCATTTTCAACCCAAAATCACAAAAAGAAAGAAATGAAAACCCATAACGCAAAAGTCAAATTGAGGTTTAAAGGAGAGATCTTTCACATTTGGTTGTGCTGGCTATCACTTGTAGTGATCTGGAGATCAATATGCTGGGTGGTTCTTGATCATAGCCATTGATCTTACTCAAGAAGTATCTCATGTAAGAGCACGGTGTCACGGCTCTTAACCTCCATCTCAGTACGTTCAACACTAAAAGTTCCATTCTTTGGACTGATTTAGGCTCAAACACGAACCGGGGATCTCCAACCTATATTGATGTTATAATTACTAGAATTTTTTATTTTGGTTTTGAAAACTACAATTAAAGACAATGGGAGATTAATAGAACCTGCAAATGTATTAACTCTGGAACGTTAGTTTCCTCTATTTTGGCTGCCAAGGATAAACAAGTCACGGCCAACAATTGCACAGTCCAAGCTTTTGCACTCTACATAAAGAATCATAAATCTTTCTCATTCCATAATCAAAGGGATTAAATCTTAGGCCAGGGATGAGTTTATCCGACTTACAGGTAAGTCATGAAGAGATAAGAAACGATCCAAGTAGTTAATTGCTAGACATAGACACAATGGTCCAAACTGAAGTTCCTTACAAGCCTGTAATAATCACATAAGAAAATTATGAAGTTAAATATTCATTCCTATTCAGATCAAAGATAAGGCAAAGTCACTCAGATTATTGACTTGGTAGGAATTTAGTCAACGGAGGAAAATACAAAGAAGCCAAACAAGAAAAAAATCTGACCTTCCAAATCCAATCAAGAGCTTGATTTCGAACATTCAAATCCAAAATTCCATTTCTCAGTCTCTTGAGGTAATCATCTCTGGGCGAATGTTGTCTCTCCTTCTCAATCATCTCTCTGATGATCTCTTCGGTCTCCGGGGGAAAGCTCATCTGAAAAATGGATTTCCCGAGAGTAGTAATCGAGGTTGTGTCGACAAAATTGCTCTTCTCATCATCAAAATTGGTGGTCTCTGTGGATATGAGATTTGGTTCTACAAAATTTGCCATTATAGATTGTCAAAATTGTTGTTTTTTCGATCTATACAATTTTTACTGTTACAGGATTTTGGAGGAAAATATTTTGTCTTATATTTATAGAGATTGAACTGAAGAGAGATTTGCTCTCTGTTTTTTTTTTTCTGCTATAGAGTTTATTTTGGGGAAAGAAAAAAAGAGAGAGGAGCTTTTAATATTGTGGAAGAGATGGAAATGTAATTTTTTTTTGGGGGTAAGAGGTGAAATGTGAAGAAGATAAGAACAAAAAATGAAAATATGAGAAATTCAAATCATAGAATATATATTACCATGGAAATAAATAAATTTTATTCAACATATGGAACTAATTAGGAAAATTTACGTGCAAAGGGTCAATGTTTCTTATATTTCATTATTTTGAGATATAACAACTTCGATTTTTATTATTTTATAGTCGAAAAATACGAGGAAACATTTGTTTTCTAAACTAAGATTTCTTAAAATCTTGTAGATTACTTGTCAACAGATTTTATGATTTCTGCTTTAATATGTAAGAGATTATTAGAGATTAAATCAATGATATTTAATGTAAAATTTTACAAAATTTATTAGCTGTATGAATAAAACAAAATTTTTTTGACTATGCAAACAAAAATATAATATGTGATTTGATTTTAGTAAATAGTTAAACTGTTTTGTATGATTGATATTTTTAGTACAAAAAAAATTAATGAACAGAAAATATTAAGTTAGATGGTGAATTGCATTAAAAATTAGTAGTTCAGAAACAAGCATTTTCCACTGGCAATAAACTCAAGAGTTAATATCTTTAAATCATATTAAACTTTTAACATGGCAATTTTTTTTATAAATTTGTAATGAACGTGGACTGGAATCACGTGTGACCGAGCAACTTTGGTTTTTACAGTATCTTTTTCTGCAAAGATTGGTGGGAGAAAAGAAAAGTTGGAAGTAATAGATGAGAAAACAATTATATGTCTCAGAAATCGACCAAAGACTTATTTTATTTCATGCATGCAATGCAGACAAAGTGGTCCTTGTACACTTTTGATGCTTTGCATCTCTGTGTAATGAGATTCGACTTCTATGATACGTGTGTGCACCTCTATGGTCGCTCTCTTCCACAATCTATGTTGCACAGATTTTCTTGGTTTGACTGGATTTTAGGATTTATTATATTCACAAAAAGAAGGCTGTTTTACTCGCACCATAACAATAATAAAATTCAAGATTTGTGGTTTCCAAATTGAACAAGAGGAGATGGTAGAAGAATCATAATTCGAGTCTAAGGAGAAAAAGTTTTCTTAAGGCTTGAGCAGAGTCAAGACTCAAGAGAGGATAAATATTAATAGAAAAGAGGTTTAGTAGAGCAGATAAATCATCAAGCTGTGCACAATCATAATCATCATAAACACTTAAATATTTTTCACAGTTTTTGAGCAAAGGTTATGGGGATTTTGAGATCGATTTGGCGGCGGAAACATAGCGCATAACACTCTCCCCCCCTTCCTCTTGATCCTCAGGCCTCGTCCATCTGCTCCTGAACAAAGAGTAGTAATATTTTAGCACACACAGTTTTGCGGTTATTTCAGTTTTAAGAGTTGTTTTATGTCTCTACATGATGCATCTGACTACGGATATCAAGCGGTTCGGTCTACGATGCAAACCCTAATCACATTAAGATAGGATCTCTCATAGTGAAGGAAGATGAAAGGGTACACGGTCAAAAACATCAAGATTATTTGAATGAAGTGTAGAAAATCGAAGGTACAGGATAAAGAGATGTGAATACCTGCATATCGGAGGTCCAAAGTGTTAGATTGTCCCTCAGCAACTGCATTATGAGAGTGCTGTCTTTGTAGGACTCCTCTCCTAGTGTGTCAAGCTCAGCTATAGCTTCTTCAAAAGCCTGCACACGTAAATGCAGCATCAAAATTTAGAATGCCCCCAACGATGGAAATCTACTGTGTTACTAAATCTCTAATACAGAGTGAGCTGCTCAGGTTCAAGTATAACGAGACATCAGGCCTAGTATTTGACGACATTGATCATGCTCATCACTGAGTCCGTGATTCTTAAAAGAAAGAGAAATTTTGTTACAGATAGCTCCGCTAAAATGAAGTACAATGGACCAAAGATTGTTCTTTATCCAACAAAACAATTCAGAAAAAACAAAAACATATAACTGGAATAGTCAACCACTGGTCAATTCCTTTGGTCAAAACATCAACCAAGAAACAGGAGAAATCTCTACAGAGTACAGACACAAACTCAGGTCAATGACTTATGTTTATTACCATCGAAAAATGTAGAGACCAAGACATGTTCCTAGTTAAGACTTAAGTCGTGAAAAAAGAAACAAGAAAAGTAACCTGTTTGGCCATGTTACAAGCTTTGTCTGAAGAATTGAGAATCTCATAGTAAAACACTGAGAAGTTTAGGGCCAGACCAAGCCTTATTGGATGAGTAGGTGCCATATCAGCAGCTGCTATATCCTTCAAAACACAAACATCACATTGAAAGAGAAACAAACAAATCAACATCAGTTTCGTATCAAATAATACTAATCTACTTTCTCTAGATTTGTTTAGCATAGTAGCTCACTGAATTCGAGGCCATTTCTAGATCAGGAACGAATTACTAGATTTGGAAGATATTACCAATAGAAGAAATCTCACAAACAGAGTTTCAAAACAAAAACTAGCAGCCAAATCTGATCAATTCCACAGAAGAAAATCCGAGAAAGTTTACCTGAGCTGCTTTGTAAGCGAGCATGGTATCTTCAGCAGCTGTTTTCCTCTCATCTCCAGACTTAAACTCAGCCATGTAACGATGATAATCGCCTTTCATCTTCAAGTAAAAAACCTTAGACTCACTTGCTCCAGCAGATGGGATCAGATGCGAGTCTAGGAGCTTAAGGATTCCAGAGCAGACGGAAGAAAGCTCAATCTCAACTTTAGATCTGTAATCTTTGACGAGCGTCACGTGCTCCTCGTTCTTCCTGCTCTCTTCCTTTTGCTCAATCGAGGATACGATCCTCCAGGCGGCGCGTAGAGATCCGATCACGTTTTTGTAAGCAACTGAGAGCAGATTCCTCTCTTCCACGGTGAGCTCCTCAGCCGGAGTAGCGCCTGTAACTAGCTGTTCCATGAACTGAACCATCTCCTCGTAACGCTCCGCCTGCTCGGCGAGCTTCGCCATGTACACATACTGGTCCCTGCCTAATGTCGCCGCCATTAGAGAGAGATTAAAAATTTTTTTTTTTTGGGGTGAGTTTGAAGAAAATGAGAAAAGAAAGGGAGAAGAAGAATAAAGGGGAAGAGTCAGGTGGGCTATAATATAAAAATGATGTATTAAACCCACGCGCGTGTGGCTATACTTGCGATGAAACGACGCTATTAAGATTATAGACTTTCGTAGAGCCAAGGCACGTAGAGTGTACAGGCGCGTGAAAATGTGGGGAGGGTTTGGTTTTGTGATAAGAGCGAGTGAATGGACGATAATAATTTTGTTTTGTGAGTCAGCTTCTAGTCACTAGTTTCAAAGTCAGACTTCGGCTAGATAATTGGGTCTTTATTAGGGCTAGTATGGGCTTTTTGAAGCCTCATCATCACCGTGGAGATTTCATTGAAACGGTTGGTACGGCATAATTTACTTACCGGTTTCATCCTAATTAGGTTTTCTTTCTTGGTTCAATTTCGGGTTCGTTTGGGCTATTGTTCTTGGGCTAATTTTAAAACACCGTAAAAGTTTATTTCTCCTTTTATTATTATTTTTGAATAGGAAAGCCATTATCAAATTTTTCTGGGTTAAAGTTTGAAATCCAAAAACTTTCACTTCTTTTAAAAATAAAATAAAAACTAATAATTAATATTTTTTATTACTAATAAGTCATAAAACAGAAATATATTAATTATTAGTAATGCTTTTATTTTATATTTATTCAATCAAAATGTCACTTGTAGTGAAAAAGAGTATTCATTAAATGCTTTGCTAAGCATAACTAATTTGGAAAAAAAAGAAAAAATATACATCTTTTCTTTTCTTTTAAAAGATTAAAGTGCATCTTTTCTTTTCAACTTCATCAACTGATTTGGTATACAGTTAGCATAATTTTCAACTTCATCAACTGATTTGGTATACAATTAGCATAATCGTGTGAATACAAAGCCAACATAACAGATGGATATATTGAGTAAAATAACCCCAATTCATTTTCATCAATCATCTATATTTACTAGATATAATCTATATTTATTATGCCTATATTAAAACATATCTAGATATAATTTATATAGTAATTATCACTTTTCGTTAAAAATTATAAATATAATTAGAAAAGAAAAATAATAAATAATAAATAATAAAACAAAATGAACACAAGATAAAACAAAAACAATATTCTGTCTTGCGTTCTTAGATCCTTGTCTATCTTATGTAACAGACGAGGATACACAGTCAGATGAAAATGAAGAACATCATCCACGACTTGAAAGAAACAACAGCAGAAGCAGATGTTAGAAACAGAATGCAGAGTTTGAAAGAGTTACTAGACAAGACCACTGATCACCTGCAGTGTGTTTTGTCACTCGATGTGTAGAATATGGGACAGATTGGGACAGGTTAGGAAGTAAAACCACATCGCAAACCCTTTTTTTCCTAAATCATTCATTAGCCTTGACTGTTCTTATTTTGTGTGTGTTTTTGTTTTTCATTTCGAAGGACATGCTTCGGCTTATGGAAGACAAGAAAGACAATGTGACTTGGCACAAAGGCCCGAGAATGGCAGTTTCTGTAACTAACTTAACTATCTTTTGGACTTTATCAACTCTTTATCACTGCAAAAGGCGAAAAACAATGTCTCTGTTTGATTCTTATCTTGTTTATTGTTATATGGTGATTTTGCAGGTTTTAGATGAGATATGTGTGACTCAAATGCAAAGTTTGCTGGGGGATTCGCTAGAGGAAGAGAATTTGGAGGCACCGAGATCAATGATGGAGCTTCGATATTTGCTTTTGTAAAAATTCAGCTGACTATAGGAAAGGATACTACTACTGAGAGAGAAACAGATAAAAAATATGTCCTTTTTTTTACTGGTAGTTGATAGCAAAAAAAGCTACAACAGTTAGGCATGGTGTAGTTAAGAGTACCCTCAGCGAGGACTTCTCCTATATACGTATACATTCATAGTTTTTTTGGTTCTATGTTAATAAAATGTCTATACTCAAGGATCGTTTCAGGTTTCTATAAATTTGATAAAGAAATTCATCACTGTTGGCACCAAAAAAAAAACAAAGAGTGAAGGGCGCTTTCGTCAAGCCAGCGGTTTATTAGCTACGACCGTTGAGTATAAATATTTTAAGCAAAAAACAAATTCGTCGCCTGAGAGATTCGAAATCTCGCGGGGGATCCCCATGTAAGTAGCAGGCACACTCGGCCATAGCGACGTTTATAGTAACTATAGGATTAAATATTATTTAAATTACTTTATAACGTAAACCAATATGATTTGAAGTGTGATTTTGCGGTTGGGTTTGTTTATTGGAATTTGATTTGAAATTGGTTTGTTAAACCGTAATGAAAATAGTTGTTGAGGTTGGAACAAAGCGTGGAGCTTACTCGCGTATGTTGCGCGTAGATAGATATGGACACTGTGTTGTGTTGTTTGGATTGGTCTGGTTCTGATTCTTTTGACAAGGTCGTCGTCGTCGTCGTCTTCTCGGCGTAGTAGGAAGAAAAAATGATCTGTTCGTCGCAGCTTTAGCAGCCAATGAATGACCTCAAAGACATCGTCGAGACTCGGAATTTTTAAGGTTTGACCCTCATCTATCTCAGTTTCTTGATCCTCTAAGTGAGCGCATTAACATATGTATGTTAGTCTGATGATCCGATTGTAAAAAAAAAATCCACGTTTTGGATTCGCGTCAACTTGTTTAAGAGTGTGTTTCCACAATTGTATAATTTGGAAAAGCATTCAACTTTCTGTCACAGAAAATAGAGTATCTGGGATTCTGATTACTTTGTGTATGGAAATTGCACCTTTTTGCCAATACACGAGCAGAGCTGAAATGTTCTACTTTCCCGTAAACAAGAACAATTTGTATTAGTTTGGTGGTTTTCTGTTAAGTGTAGTTTCGATTTGACCAATCATTACATTTTTCGAAAGTAACGTTTAAGAATGTGTGTAGCTTGCTTACTAAACATTTGGTTTCATCTTCATCATCAAATTTGAATGTTTATCAAATTTTGTTATGCTAAACTTGATGAACTATGTGTGCCACAGTTATGGCTCTTAGCTCAATATGAAACCATATCCTGGCGCAATCTTAACACGTACGTTATCTTATCTTAGCTTTGGCATGCAGGTATCGGGTTGGCTGATTACATTATGGTTTTAACATCCTGTAGTTGGTATAAAAACCATTTCTTTCACTATTCAATATTTGGGTTGGTCTTAACTTCAATGTTGACTATATTTGATATAGTCCGAGATAATTTGACAATGAATATTTGTCCTTATAAGTCGTGAAGCTGGAAGTGAAATATCAATTTGCTTTGTGATTTTCCATTTCTTGATATTTTTTATGATTTCTTCAGTGTTGTTATAGTTCTACATTGTGAGTGATTCAACGTTTGTTTTACTGGAGTTGCAGTGAAAAATCTTGTAACAGCGGGTGCCAAAATCCTGGTCACTAGTAATTCCTCTAGACGTGCTTCAACTACAATGGAAAAGTTGAAAGTTCTTGGCTTTGATCCTTCTTTCTTCACCAGAGCTATAACTAGTGGTGAATTAACCCATCAACCTTTGCAAAGGTTATATTACCAAAAACTCTCTCGTTGTGATATAGATGTTATTTACTTGTAGAACTTACTGATACATTTTTGTTACAGGAGAGATGTGAAAGAGCAAGCTTTAGCAGGACATGATGTGTGGAAACAAAGAGAGGATTGTCTGCTCATGAATCGTTGCACCAAGTCAGGAAAAGGATGACGTGAAATGAAGCTGACGTGGACTTGATGAGCAAGGATTGATGATAAGGATTAGTTGACAATGTGCGAGATGCTGAGGATCGAGCAATTGGGACTGAGAAGATTCTTGATGAAGATTGAGAAGATTTAGATAGTATCAAATCGAGTTGGGAAATCGGGAGATGCAGATTTGATCCTTAATAAATAAGAGTCAAGGTTTGAGCTTTCTCTTTAGCCGTTTTCCTTAAAATCGTAAGGTCAAACTTTCAGGATTACGAGATTCAGAGAGTTGGATATTACTCTTGTACGGGATTAGAAATCGTAGGTCTAACATAAGAAGGGTAGTTTTTAGGCTTGTAAAACCATCAAGAGAATGACTGGCTCTTGATAGATTTCTAATATAAAGTAGAAACAGATTGGTTCGTGTTTCAACAAGTATTTTTTGTGTGAATTGGGTTCATTGGTTATTTCAAGATGATCCTTGGTTTGCTACACTAGGAAGGAGTTGTATTCACATGACTTGGAATGACCGAGAAGCAATTTCTTTGGAGGTTACTTATCAGCTTGTTTTTGGTTGCTGATTGATTTATCGGTTAAGGTTTAGTAGTAGGTATTTGATGTAGTTTCTGTTTCAGGGTCTAGATCTAAATGTTATGGAGAATGCGGAAGAAGCTGACTTTGTTTTAGCGCACGGCACTGAAGCCTTAGGACTTTCTTCAGACAGTGTATCTCCAATGCCTCTCAGTGAACTTGAGAAGATTTTGGAGAACTCTGCAGCTCGAGGACTCCCCATGATCGTTGCCAATCCAGATTACGTGACTGTTGAAGCAAATGTTTTTCATATCATGCCAGGTACGTTTACTTGCATGTCTTAAACAATCTAATTTTGTATCCACACTTATGATGCTTTGTAAAGACTCATAGAATCAAACACAAATCTCTCAGGGACACTAGCTTCCAAGTATGAAGAACTGGGAGAAGAAGTGAAATGGATGGGAAAACCTCATAAGGTTTATTATAATCCGTTTGAACATTGAACTTTGTTGTTTGTCTCTGTAACACCTGAATTTGACTTTGTATTTGGCAGATGATCTATGAGTCAGCTATGGCAATTGCAGGAGTTGACAGTCCATCCGAGGCTATAGCGGTAGGAGATTCACTACATCATGATATAAAGGGAGCAAATATTTCAGGAATTGAATTGATATTCATCTCTGGAGTGATTCATGGTAATGAGCTAGGTCTCACTTCTTTTGATGAAACTGCAAGTCTAGAATCAATCTAAACCCTTACTGCTAAACACAAAGCATTCCCATCTTATGTATTGTCATCTTTTAAATGGTAGTTTTCTTTGTACAAAACCATATTGTTGCTTCTTGAACTAGATTTTGCCTTCATTTAACACTTACGAGAGAGCAATTTGAAAAGCTCAGTTGTTGTGATAGTAACACTTATTGCTGTCTGAATGAGAATAAAATACAAAATGAAGTTACATATTACACAAAGAATCTGAAGCTAAAAGGTAGCATAAATGCGCCAAAGTTGCTCAGCTAAAAACCTCACAAGAAAGATTAAATACACAAGGAACCTCCATTGCTGGATAGTATCTCTGCAACATCTCTATGCCATTTCACTGCTTAGGTATCTTAATCCAGCTCACTAACAAGGTCCCTAAGAGAGGGAACCTTCATGGCCAGAGTTTTGTAGAGTCTAGAGTAACGAGCTCTTGTGGCATCCGCTGTTCTAGCTAATGCCAGCAAACTTAGAGCTTCGGGTAATTGCACAAACATTTGTTTCATTTCTTCTAAGCTCATGTTTACTAAAACTGAAGGTCTTGGGGCAACTCTGACAATTTCACCTCCTTTGGGCTCTTGAGCGCTTGCATCAGCCTTGATCACGAGCTCTGCGTTGGCATTACCTCCACATTTTATGATGAATGGAGCTGAAGAACCTGTGTTGAATTGCAAAACGTTCCATTGTGATACATCAGTTTCACCTGAAGATATTGATTCTAATGAGGGTCTCTGGTCGTTTGATCTTTCCAGAAGATTATTGTCCTCTTGTTCGGGAATCGTCTGCGGTCATAATCAGCAAGAGTAACAAGTTAGTTTGTTTGATCTTCGAATCCGGATCTCATTATTATACCAGGCAGAGTAATTTGTGTATCCATGGTAGGTTCAAGGAGGAACTGATTAAACATGAAAATCAAAAGTACCTCTACCAACTGGTGTGCTGTAGCGATTTCTCTTTGTGCACATGGATGATCAATATCCAGAAGAGAAGGCATTCGCTCAGTGAGTTCATCAAGGGACTCAAGTAGTGCTTTTTTCTTGCTTTTACTCAAAATATGGACAGAAGCTTGTCTTGTAATTTCCTGCAAGATGCAAAAAAAAGTTATCGACCACTAATATTCTAACAAATTAAGCAATAAGGCAATAACCAAAATCAAATATGAAGTAACATGGTCTCAAATTACCTTGACTTGCTTCAAAATGCCATCCAGAGAAATGAGAGATGCTAATCTTGAGTCTTCAGCTGCCGTGGAAAGGTTTGGTACAGGAGAGCTGCCTTCTTCCAAGTTAAGCAAAGCCGCATCACTTCGCATTTGTTGTAAAATCTGATAAAGAAAGCAAATGAAAGTCCGAGCACAAGAACGTTTCTAAGATAAAAATCAAAACAATCACGGAACTGTATCGTTTATTTTCAGGCGGGTGGTGTACCTTTCTTCTTTTGTGGTCAACGGACTCTAGAGCTGACCGAAGCTTAGCCACTTGACCAGCATCTTCTGCCTCTTCTGCCGCCAAGGTACCAGCAATATCCTATAGCACAGTTTTATATTAGACATCATTCCAAACAAATTTTTCAGACTAAAACCTTAGACCTCAAAAAGGCCGTGTTAACCCAGCCACAGCAGCTACTTAAAGAGATCTCTTATTTCAAACCATTGAGGATGTCAATCTGCGACCAATGCCATCGCATACCTTCATGTGCTGCATTTGAGAAGTATAGACACGCTTTGCATACTCAGATAGAAGCTGCCCGAGAGCATCTGTGTGTGGTGGTACCGCAGCCCCTAGTCCAGCCATCCAACCATCCATAATTGCCGTGGAAAGAAGCTCTAATTGGCCGGTGGTTCCTCCCGACACATCATTTGTGGACACGGAAAGAAACTCAAAATTTTCTGCAAGCCATAACCGAATCTGTCGCTGCAGTTCACCAGCGGGGGTGTGAACAAATAATGCAGCTAGAGCTTTGTTCCCAATAGCAAAACTTTTGGCTTCATCTTGTATCTCCCGCAGCTTAACTCCAGTAACTTGCTGCCTCCCAGTATCCTAGATGATTAAAATTAAAAGTTAAAATCAAGCATCTTTGAGAATCAAGAGCTCTTTCAAGGTAAATCTACCTGTTCAAGTCCACGCATTCTTGAAACCACAGATGCCAGCTTGTTTTTCCTTTCTGGCTTTATATTTACTTTAAAGCCATGGATCTGCGTATCAAGATAACGAACTGGAGATTTACCTGGGGTGCTACCCCTGCTAGTGCTTGTACTTCTTCCAGTATCAGGCTTCTCAAGAAAGTATTCGACAGGAGATACCTAAATGAAGAGGATTGTGTTAATTTTTCTAGGAGAAATAACATAGTCATACAAGCCAAGGCCAAAGCTAAGATAAAAAGCAGCTACAAGTCGTATGCCTATGCTCACCCTGATAGACTGAAGCTCAGGTGATCGCGCCAGTAAGGACCTTATGTATAATATCCTGACTCGGGAAACAAGCAAGGTATCCATTACTCTTCTTGGTTCCATTTTCCGAATAAATGAAAAGACAGAATCTCTGATCTCAGCAAGGATTTCATGCTCTCTTGAAGCACCAGCCTTGATGACAGCTGCCAAAACCTGCACGTCAACAATAGGAAAAATTCCCAATATAAATTGATATTAACCTGTCCTTAACTGCGATAAATGTTTAGAGACATCCGGAGTCCATAATAACCTTCGCTCCCCAAAATTATGATAGAACTTATAATGATGTCATTGCATTTAACTACATCACTGAAAAGTCTAAGAAGATACTAAAACAATTAGCTATTAACCTAGTACCAGCATTAGTAGCTTGTTTGCGCCATCAGCAATAGCGGCAAGACCTTCATATTCTTCAGGGTCAAAGTCATTCAATGCAGCTGTCAAGTATTCTCCAGCAGGAGTGGTTTTTACTAACTCAGTGCCAGATTTTACTAAAGTGATTGCTCCATCATTTTTATTTGCTGTAGATGGTAAAGCAGCAGCTTCTGTCGAAAATGCTTCGCCCCTATTGTGACAGAAGATCACATATCAGTTTATAACAAGGGTTATTTATAATGAAAATGACAGAAAGAGAACTCAATCTTCCAAACTGATCACAGAATCACCTGTGAACATTGGCAGGCTGAATGTTTGGTGAGGCTCTTGATGAGGGACTCAACACCTAAAAAAAAATCGATAAGAACATTGAAGCAATGGAGTGCTGGGAAAAAGTTAAACTCCAGGGGCATAGTGTTGAACATACAGTAGCATAATAAACAGAGTTAAATTAATTTCTCCCAATAGCTGAGAGCAGTGTCGTGATGTAGCAGAACTGTACAAGTTCAAAGAATTACCTGGGTTGAAACAGCCATTGACTTTTCTGTTAATCTGTCAAACAACTTTTCGTTCTCTTCATGCAATCTCTGCGGAAAACATCATTCTCTTCAGAGAAATGTACTAGTGCAAGTATTAAGACAGAGAAAACGAACTCCACAAATCAGATTATGGTCAAGAGAAAGACAGAGTGGAACCTCAATCAGTGCATCACGTTTTTTCAGTTCTTCCTCAAGTTTCTTGGTAACAGAAGAATCGATTGTGCCCTCAGCCACTTTTGGTATTGAAGAAAATATGTTCTGAGATTGCAAGACATCTCCTGTTCTTGTTGTGTCAGATCTAACGGTTTCACTTACTTGTGATTCCAAGTCTGTAATTTTAGCCTGCATTAAGCTTAAATGAAAATCAGGAGAATTATATGACATCATGTGTAGAGAAGTCAATAATTTCAAAACCGATAGCCCTAACATGCTTATATTGGTGGAATACTAATACTCACGGAGAACCAACCTGGAGATTTTGAATGGTGGAATCTTGCTGTTGCATTTGCAGCTTCTGTTCCTGATCCAACTGTAAAAGTTGAGCTATTTGATTTCTTAACTGAGAATTCTGCTCCTTCTCTAGTCTATGTTTGTCTACAAGCATAGTATTCTCTGACTGCAAGAAATAGAAAATGGATAATGAGCAAAAACCCAAAAAGTTACAAAGGATTGTAGAAAAGCCAAACAAAAACTCAGGTGAAGCTGTATAACCTTTAAATCTGATTGCAATGTAAATGAAACTTTCCACGCCCTCTGCACTTCACTGTAGAGCAGTACACACTGGTCATTTGCATCATTAAGTGCTTGTTTTAAGCCCACAATCTCTTGTTTTAGATTCTGATTTTCTCTCTCTTTCTCCAACAGCTCCTTCCGAGCATCACTTGCCTGCAGGATAAAAGGTTATCAACGCAGGAAATTATGTAACAAAAAGAATATTTCGACATCATTTTATATTTTGTTCTATTCTCTAGAAAAATTGGGATAAACTAGAAAAGAGAGAAACAAAACCAACAGATCAATCAAGTCCAATCCTGAACTAAAGCATCAAATGATTCTTATTTCTAAATTATTTGTCTCTTTCACTTCCACTTCCACTTACCACATCTCTCCGCGTCTTAATTGTATCTCGATTACCAAGGCTTGGTACAGTATTCTGAGCTCTAGCAGCATAATTGAGACATGATACTGTCTCAGACAAGTTTTGTACACTTGGACAGATGCAAACGATCATCAATGTTTTGGAGCTTCCTCCTACACATGACAGAGTATTGTATCTCAGTTACAAAGAGCTTTAAATATAGAGGAAAAACCTTTAAAACAATATATATAGTCAGGGTAAAACAGAGAGGAAAGATGCATGTACTGAAAAGAAGAATTTTTACCTAGTGAATCTGCAAGTATTCTCGTTAGCATTGAATTATCATAAGGAATGGAATCCTTTTCTGACGTCAATGAGGATAAAACATCTCCCAACCTATAGAACCAGAGATATATGAATAAACAATGTTGACAATAACTAATTCATGCATTGGCGGCTACACATGGAAAAACAATTTAGACCTTTACATGATAGTGCAGTTCGCTGGTAAGAGGGCAATGAAGAAAAATAGATAAAGAACAATTTAACATACGCTGAAATCGAATTCATGACATGCAGCAGATCAGTGACGTGTTCTCCACTATCATTTTCCACGGTTAAACCTTCACTTCCAGCCAAGTCAACGAGAGAGAGCTTGCTATATATGTTTTCTCCAGTAATCGTGTTACTATAGTATATGTGTATTGTGACAATCCTACCAAGAGAGAAACCATCCATAAAAAAACATGAGACTAGAGAACCTTAGCAGAGAATTATCTACATGTAAGAAAAAAGTAGGAGCTATTCAAGCACAAAATAAAACATACAGATGTGTCACATTAAATTTTGATTTATCATTGCCCCGATTCTGAAATGCAGATTTTAAGACTCTTAAGAACTCCAATGGATTATCAACTTTTTCCTGTCCGAGTTCTATAACAGATTCGTGTAAACCCATGTTGATCTTCGGCAAGTTGCTCTGAGTTTCCGAAAGTAAATCCCTGATCTGAAAATGAAAATGCTGAATTAGAAGTTTCGGATTCCAAATTCCAATACAGAACCATCTTGGCAAAGAAAATGAAAGCCAAAAGTATTAGTACTTCAGACACGATTGAAAGTACCTGTTCATTATAGATCTCAAACACAGAAAGAGAGAAACTGAATCGAGATGTGGAAGTTGAATCAGAATTGGCTAGATCGAAAAGTTCCTCAAAACAACGAGCATATAAACCACGGTCGTGATTCGAACCTTCCTGGCAAACAGCAGTCAATAAAGTTGATTCAATGTAGAGCCATAGAGAGATAACAAATCACTGTGAAAATAGGCAGTAACAGAAAATCCATTGATATAGGTGCTCAAGAAAAGGAAAAGAATGGTAACCATGGTGTACGTCTTTCCTGCATAAGTTTGTCCGTAGGCAAATATGGAGACATTAGATCCATCCAGTGCAGATTGAACAAAAGGTTGCACATCATTGAACAATGCAGCTGCGGAAAAATTGCAGTATAAGTACAAAGGTAAAATTGTTGCAGCATTTGTAGATCAACACCAGAAACAGCTCATGACATATAGAGAGGCTACATTTATAATGAACTATGGTACTCACCTTGTCCAACATGAGGTCCATAAACTCGGTCAAATTCGAAGTCCCTCTTGGGATTGGACAGAATATCATTAGTAGTGTTTATACATATGGTACAATCCCCAGGTAATTCTATAATAGAGGGACCTTCATCCTCAAACAATGGCCTTGCACGGCAAAATACCTTTATGTTCCCTGAATTACGAAAACCAATTCCACATTAATGATCAAGTCACAGAGAAATATCAGAACATCAATGAACTTATACCTAAAGAAAGATTATAGATATGTAGAAAGACCAATGACATTGGTTATGGAAGCTTGGTACCTTTGGCCGTCAATAAGTCATTGAACAGTCTTTTCTTCTCATTGATTAGTGGAGATATCCTGGCCTCAGTCTCAAGGGCAAATTGATCTGCGATGGTTTATGTAGATAAATGAATACAACGTACTACCAAATTTCCACGACAAACAGATAAAATAATGAAACGTAACCACAAGAACTAGATAGATGGATTTATGAAGTTTCCAATATCTGAAATAAATAAATTCATAAAGGTTTCCAACATTGGAAGGAGGCCAACCAATTCTTGTGTTGTTAACGTTTCCAGCAGTCACAAAACGACCAAATGTAATGAACACTCAGTTTTTCTTAATGGTTGCACACCTTACATAGACATCAAACATAATTCGTGAAATACACTGGTGGAACACATAACTTAGAAACTTACCCAATTTACGACTTTTCTCAGCCAGAGCACCTAAATAACGTGTAACCCTGTCAAGCTTTGCGTTAGAATACTCCTGCAGATCACAAGCTTCCTGTCTCAACTCCAAGTAATCTTCTTTAGCAAGCTGTTCAACCAAGTTACATTTTTTTCTTGATAAGCAATAGCTTCGACAAAAAAAAATTGTTCCGCACACTAAACTTCCATCAAATCCCTCAATTACATAGCCTAGCCTATTAAATTACAAGTTCAACAGACTCAGCTAACACTTAAGAGAAATACAAAAGCACCATTTTTTAACCATTGAACTCAAAACACAAGCCAATTATGACAAGAACTCGGTTGTAAAACTTGCTAAGGACAAAATTCCACTCTTTACATTAAAAACCAATCAAAATTCTTCTAGAGTGGATAAGATTGACTGAAAAATGACAAAAGTACGCCATTACAATAATTGTATCTTCTAGAACTGAAGTAAAGTGAAAAACAGAAGTGACATTTTACCTTAACTTTCTCCTTTAATCCGTTAACTTTAGCTGCGAGCGCTTGCTTGGGGAGCTGGGAGGAGTGAGGCGGATGCGCCGCCGTGGAAATCGAGTTCCGGCGGAGCAGTGGACCCGCCGTACGGTAACCTCCCTCCTCATATGAAGCATTCGAAGACGACGACTTCCTTGGTTCGAACCCAGTCACCTCCCAGTTCCACCTATTGACTTTACTCCTTTGATCGGCCATTTCATCCAACGAAAGAAAACCCACTAAACAGACAAACCACACCCAAATTTGGGAGTTCCAAGCGGAAGAATTCAAAAGTTTTTTTTGGAATTTATTTGGAAGAAATCAGAGATTTTTATTTTTATTTTTCGGCTTCTCACTGCGGAATTTTCCCTCGGTCTGCTATACAAAAATAATGAAAGGCGGAGAATTTTTTAATGGTAATCCATACGCTGCCGTTTTATGATTTCTTTCACTTTTGCTATTTTTTTTTCTTAATTCAAGAAAATAGAATATTGGAAGCATTGTGAGACACAAATATTTTGTGCTGTACGTTACTTCACGACGCCTTATCGTGTTTGATTATAGGTCACATTACTTGTTTTGGTTTTGGATTTGAGTCTTGAGTTTTCCTTTTTTCTTTTACCAACATAATAAATAGTAAATTATGAAAAAAATTTGATTTTAATGGCCACGCATATAAAACAGTTGACATTTTCTTCTTTTTTAATTTTTCTATGTCCAAAATCACAACAAAAACCTTATACAAAATAACATATAGTAAAAATAAAATCAAGTTTTTATCACGAAATATTTACCACCATACACATGGGTTATATATGTATTATGAAATTATGGAATAACGTGAGTGTAGCCTATATAATACGTGTAGAAAATCTTGAATTTTCGAAGAAAATTCTCTACTTTCAGTCTTATGATAAAACCTAATACGATAACAAAAACAATGCCTGACTCTTTGTTCTAATCACAACGAGCTAGATCCGGTAGAGTAATATAACAACAACGATTGAAATTATGAAAAAGTACACAGCAATATGCATTGGGTGAGAACAAAGCTTAACCAGTAGATAACTCAGTTGATGAGCTTTGGACTCTTTCTAAACTTCTATTCCCTCTTGGATTTGGAGAGAGCTCTCTTTCGCTGACCAAGCATGTACCTGTACATGTGTGGACTACCTGCAACCGCTTAAAACACAATTCCAACAAAGATTAGTAGCAGATCAAAACCAAACAGATTTATAAGATATGATCTAAGAAAAGGTTAACTGAGTTTGTGCCTGGAACATAGGTTGCAAGGACGAGTATTGCTGCATAGAAGTAGTCGAATGAGAAGTTCAGTGTGTTAGGCATCCTAACGCTGTACATCTCCGATGTCTGCAATAAAATAAAAAAGCAAAGTATTCATGAATCCACCATATATACTCTCCCCTTATTCCAATGGAAGAGAAAAATCCAAAACCTTCAAACACAGTATCGAAGTTAAGTCTATCTATGGATGATTTTACAGTGAAGTATTGATGAAAGTCAACAGCAGATCCTGTCTACTAGAGTCTGAAGGAAATAGCTTCAACAGTTCATGTGTTTCTTTAAGAATTCTAATACCCGTAATTAGCATGTTTCCCAATGACCGATGCAAAGATTTTGGCTACAACCCTCAACAATTTAACCAAGCTAACCTATACTAGTAGATTTTGTTCCACTTCTTTGAATCTCGAGGGCTCATATCCCCCTTTTGTTTCATTCAAAAAGGTGATGAGCTTCTATATAAAAATCTTTAGAAAAGTCTTCATGTTCAAATTGGTATTGTTGTTACCTTGATGTGTGGTAAGGCAAGGTAGATAAGACCAACTTCACTGGTAATACCGGTAGGGTATAGCAATAAAAAGCTGCTGTATCTGAACAGATTAACGAGAGCAAAATAAATGAGATCAGACTTTCATATTAATCTATTTTTCAGTTTGTTTTATATTATTGCACATGATGGCATACCTGAGCCACAAGTGCCATGAAGGTGCAAAGCCTAAAGCTTCCTTAAAGCCAAAGAAGGAATAGCGAATAATCTGCAAGATCAGTTACTTATCAAACATATGAAACTGAAGCACATGATCCTAAAAGGAATCTATTAGGATAAGACTAGAACCAAAACAGAGTAAAAGGCAAGAAATGATCTTTAAGGCCTAATTGTTTATTTCAAGGAGCCATGCTTAAGTCAAATCTTGAATGTTAGAAATAATAACAGCAAATCTCTTGGTCTGTACTTCAACAATCCATGTGACAAGAAACTTCCAAAGCATCAGGAAGAGAAGCAGTTCTTAAACAAATCAGAACCAAGACATAGAATGAAACTGGTAGTGAATCTCTCTAACAAAGAGTGATTGTCACCTCCGTGATGGACCAGCTTATGACCAGCGACGCAACAAGAAAATGAGATCGGACCTGAAATTAAATGGAAACAAAATTCAAACGATCAAATGATGAAACTTGCAACAATCATAGAGAAAGAATTAACTCGTAATTGCTGGTAGTTTTTCTAAGTAACCTCTGGAAAACTGTAAAGGATGCCCCAAGTAAGATATAGCCTTGAACCTATCTGTGGCAGAGTTGCAGAAACAGGAGATCTGACCAAACCTATTCGAGTTCAGAGACAAAGCAAACACACAAATCAGGCAATGCAAAAAGTTTTACCAAATGTAGTGCAAGTTTGAAATTAGTGTCATGGATCAGATCACTCACCTACTAATCCATGAAGAATCTGCTCCAGACGCGGAAAATTCCCAAAACCCAGCTTTGAATCAGCTAAAAAGAAACGAAAATGCAATTATAAGAGAAAAAAAAACGCATATTAATGGCAGACGGACCTCGAGAATGGCGGCAGTCTGAGCAAGCTGGAGAGGCTTCTCGACGGCGTCATAGACATTTTCATATCCAGTTTCCTTCGACGTCTTTACCGCAAAGTACAAAACCTGAGCCCTAAAACCCGAAATGTCACCCAAAAAAAAGATTAAATCGGAGCACAAGACAGAAGAAGAAGAAGAAGAAGAAGAATGAAGAGAGTCGAGTTTGACTTGCCATCCAGCAAAGACGATCCAGTTATAGAGAGTGAGGTACATGCGCCGGACGATGGAGAGAGAGCCCGCCATGGAAAGTTGAAGTAGTGACTAAAGAAAGATTCTTAGAACTCCCAAAAGAGAGAAAGAGTTGATTTTATGGCGGAGAGATCGGAGTAAGAGCTAGCATTTATGAATCGAGGGAGAGACAGGTAAGCTACTTCTCAACCGTCTTCTTCTGATATTTATGATTTAACGCGTAATATTACCCAACTATCTCGAAATCACCCATATATTTAAATATTTAACATTATCAACCCCCAATTTTCAGTAAATCACTAAAATCAATTAATTTCAATCGTATTTGACATTCAGGAGTATAAAAAAATAATCGCTAAACTTATCGAATTTATCTCACTGCTCGCTTGAAGCACCTGAGCTTGGTACATAGGCTAAGAGAAAAAATCAATGATCTTAAAGAACAGATTAAAGCCCTGCAAAAAGAGAATAACTCATCTGAAAGTACTGATGAGAATATGGTCATTGGGAAGAAGGTGAGAAAGATGGAGGAAAAGCTGAAGGGTATTAAGGATATAGACCAAACAGTTGAAGAAGATTGAAATACACCTTACAAGAGCACATATAAAACTGAGAGATTAAGAGCTTTGAAGCAAGAAGGGGAAGAAGAAGAAGAAGAAGAATTAAAGGCTACTATTGTGCCAATTGAAGATGCAGAGTCTTTGACTGATACAATGTTTCCAGAGGAAAACATTGATGATTCAGTTGTGTCTGAAAATGTTTTAAAACCAGCATCTGAAGTGGTAATTGCTGAAAAAGATCTTTCGGATCAAGTTAACCAAGAAGAGTCAATTGAAACTACAAGAAAGGAAGCTCCATTATATGATTCAGAGAAACATATCTCATCACCAAAATCAGACATCAAAACAGCACAAGAGTCATCAGATGAGGCATTCTTGCAGCAGTTGCTTGCACATGGGATCGAAGGTAGAGAGAAACATTTGTTAATCGAATACATAAAAGTACTTAGGAACTATAAGGAACTGAAGAAGATGTTAGATGAAATGGAAACAAAACCGAAGAATGCAAACACCTTGAAAGATGAACATGTCAGAGCCAAGGATCAACAACGAGACCAGTTGTTCATGCTAATTTACAAAGAAGACACGCCACAAATGGAATAACTAGTCAAAAGCAGAGGTTGTCACCAAAAGAAGAGCAATTTGGAGCACGCGTTGATGCATTACTAAGCGAGAATTTGAATTTATTGGTGAGGTTTAGCAACTTATTTGGCCAGATACAACAGTTTGATACAAGGATTAAGGACTTACATGTTGAGATATTGAAGATCATAAAACAAAAGAATCAAGATGGAGGAAAGAACACTCTTAAATCAAACGTTCGTCCATACAAACACCTAAGCGAGATCCGCAACGAAGTGACTATTTGGTTAGAGAAGATTTTGCTTCTAAAGGAAGAAATCAACATTAGAGCTTCAACTTTGAGTGACATACAAAATGAAATAACAGAAGCACTCAAGATAGATTCTGAAGATTCTGAAACGAAATTTACAATCTAACAAAGAGCTAAATTTTAAGGAGATGAGTCAAACATGAAAAAGGAGAACAATAGGATCACAGAAGAGTTATAAGCAGGTTTAGAGCAAGTTACAAAACTGAAGAATGATGCTGAGAAGACACTTGAGAAATTGTGTGAGGAGTTTTCACTTTCTGAATCAAGTATTCAAACTTCACAAGATGGCAAAACTCGTATTCCTTTGAGAATATTTATCTTTGATACAAAACCAAAGAAGCAGAGTCGACTATCCCTTTTCTCTTGTATTCAACCTTCATTGTACAAGAAGATGAAGCCTGCTGGTTCATAGACATCTTTCCATCTACTACTGCTACTGTATATCTAATGTGTCAATGAATTTAAATCTTTTCATTTTGACTCAATTTATGAAATAAGTGAGCTTTGCCTTGAGATTTTAATCTTCTTGATGGATCCTTAAACATCTCGTTGAAAAGCCTGTTTTCATATTTATTAGAAAACTTATGAGAAGCCCAATCAATATTTAAATATTGTTATTGGCAGAAATCCAACTGATATTGAATTTGTTATCAAAACTTTCAAAATACAGTAAATTGTCAATTTCATAAAAAAGTTAATAGTCAAGCCATTCTTTCTGTTCATACGAAAAAAATAAAATAAAAAATCAAACAGTGACTTCATATCAAAGTATAGTATCAAACGTGAAGACAAATTCTTCTTTGTATCTGATTATTTTTCAACTTTTCAATGTATATTGGCCTGATGTCAAATTTGTATATATAAACGTTTCTGGGTATAACTTCAACTACATATTTTTTCTTTTAACTTTTTATTTTTTATAACGTTTATTATGTGTAATAAACATATAAATGACTTTTATATTTACTATCTACAGCTAGCAGAATCGCGTTAGTCGCTTCCATGGCTGTTTTGTTTGACTAATGGACGATTCACACAGCTTCTTCGTGATCTTTGCTGTAAAAGAAATAAATTAAACAAATAAATTTATCAGGTTGTGTCATTATTAACTAATCTATTAAACTACTCTTTTTTTGAACGTCTATCTACTATATTACTACTTTAATCGGTGATTGTACCCAAATTTACTCGTTATTCTATGGTACACATGATAAGAATTTTTAACAAGTGTGCAAAGTGGAAACATCATTACCCCAAGTGGGTAAAATTACCCATCAAACACGGAAAACTATATGTTTATTCCTCCCGCTTTGTCCAAATTCTGTGTATATATGATTAATAATAATAAGTAATGGTTGATTTTATTTAACAGATATCCTCGTTTTTTATTCTTTATTTTAACATACATATATCCTCATTATATTTGCAATATAACTTTTGAAACTTGCAACTACAAGAAATTCTAAATTTTTAAGAAACAAAAGCTGGCATGGGTTGATTAAAAATATGTTTAGAATCAATTACTAATCGTGAAAATTAAAATACATAAATGGATTGTTAATTTAAACTGTATAAAACCAACCTAAATAATTTAAAATGAATATATTAGCCAAATCTAGAGTGAAATTATACCAAGCTATGTTATTATCAGACACTGCAAAAATATATTATATCAAAACTCAAATTTTGAAACTCGATCAGTTAATAATATACTAGATTTTAGGTAATTTTTTATAATAGAGTTTTCTCTGACAAAAAAATAAAAACTCTCTGAACCCTCTAAGATTACCTATAATCTTTAAGATGTAGTTTTCAAAATGTAATTTATCTTATAATTTTGTTGTCCATTCCTTTTTAATTAGTAGTAATGTATACAAACCTTTAAACTTGATCAAGGAAATATCTTACCCATCGATTAAATACAAAAAACTTCGTAATTTCAAGTTGTACAAATCAAACAATCAAATCTCCACCAGTTAAAAAAAAGTGTTTACTGTGTCACTCCTAATTTGGGTCTTTGCCCCTACTAGTTTAGCTAATACAACCAAAACATCCTAAGGTGTTTAAAATGACAAAGGTTAAAGTGCATATATTTCAAGATGTAATATTTTTCGGGGGGAACAAATAGAATTAAAGAGAAGGTTTAGTTAAGGATATTAAGACAAAAGATAGAAGATTAAGATAATAGAAAGGTGGACAGGGTCGCACGTGCAGCACCGAAATCTTCGACCAGAAACGTTGTGAATCAAAAGATGCTGCGCACGTACCTCCTCGGTCAAAGGTCAAAAGCAACTGATGTACATAGCACATTGGACCTCCCAAACTATATACAACATTAATTAGGTGAATCATAATTATTGCATTATTTTAAGAAATTTCTGGGTATCCAAGATGGATGATGATTAGGAGAGTGTGTGTTGGTAAAGACTCTTTAAGTGCTAATTAACAAGTTCAGAAATAAAATTATCTTTAAGGTTTGTTCACATTATTATCATCCTTCACACTCTGCTTCTTTTATATGTATGTATAATCTGAACTCGATATATTTATTATCAGGGTTAGTTATATGATATAATATTTCAGGTTAACCCAACTGAGCGTAATACGTACAAGGATTTTCTATCATTCTACTTTTTTTTTACTATATCCATATATTTATTTCTAACATAATTTGTTATACGGCCATTTTTACATAATTTGAATGGCTGTAATTGATTTTAAACACTTGATTTCGCTAATAACTCAATTAAAAATCTATCTATATTCAGTGACGGGTGTTGATTGTTGAATAAATTTATCGCTCTTGGCGTCTCTTGAGTGTAAGTAACTTTTATTCATGTAGTTGTCAATTATTGAATATAAATTCAAATTATTATGACATATTATTCAACATACAGGATCATACTGATAGTCTGCCACAGGCCCACGGTCACATAACGTATTAACAAGCTATCATATTAGAGTTTATTTATTAAAAAACATATATAACTTGAATAACATCAAGTAAAAATTAAACGGAATTCGTATAATATCACTTACAAGTTACAAACAGAGAGAATATATCTGGTCAATTTCAACAGAACTGATTATACTATTGGAGAAGAATAAAACTACGATATGATCAATATGAAGTGATATATATATATATATGGTATACAACTAATTACGTGTGGTAGAATCATATGATATTGTGATTCAAAAGGGGAAAGAGGAAGATAATGTGGAAGCATGTGGTTATCCTCTCAAGTTGCTAGATTCATCCACGTGTGATGACGTGGCACTTCATACACATATCTTTTTAACTTGAGATTCATCCACGTGTGGTGACGTGGCACTTCATGCACGTATAGGATATGCAAAAATAAATTACTATTTGTGTGTGTTGGTGTTCCAGTAAGATTAATTATACGTACGTCTAAACGAAGTTCAGGCTTGTATCGTCAGAGGGTTAACATTTAATATTTCCAGAGGGTTAACATTCGATACAAAAGGGGCGGTGTGACCATCCCCACGTGTGATCTCACATGCAATTAAGAGATTGTAAAGCAAAGTCTTCCAGAGTGACAAATAATTAGAGAAAACAATTAAAAAGGAACCCAAAAAAAAGTTTCAGTTGAGTATAAGGGCAATAATAAGCAAGGATAAATGTTAAGTATCACCAATACCATTGAATGACTATAATGCTAGAACCCAAACGAGAGACCACGTCCCCGTTGCATTTTTAAACAAAAACACCCATGAGGATATCGCACAATTTTTACGTATTTACATTACTAATTTTATTTTTGTGAACTTCTACGTTTGAGTATGAACGACAATCTCTGATTACGGTTTATATTATTATATTTGTACACAATATACTTTTTGAGTTCGTGACTGAACATCACATATTTTTGTCTGAGCAACATTGGTTTTAACATGGTTTAATAAATAAAAAAGATTTATATTTTTTAGCTTAAAAATATTATCATTTCAGCGATCCTTTGACAAAAATATGTGAAAACACGAAAATATATCAATATATAAATCAGATATAACATTTTGCAAAATTAGATGTCAAATTTTCCATCAACACATTCGTAAGCAGCCCAGCATGGCAACAATCCGTATGATGGTCAACCCATTGGTCAGCGGACATGATACTCCTCATTGTCGTGTCCGCCGAATCCATAAGCATGCCCTGGGCATGCATGTTCACATTTATATATAAGGCGACTCGACCAAACTTGTGTGTTTCCATATCGGTGAACCGACTCACACACGTTCAATAGAGTAAAGATTATTATCTTTAATATCTATTATCCCACTAATAAAATCAAGCGTATCAATTCACTCGTTCTCATGTCTATGATCTGATTTCGACCTACCAAAAAAAAAGATATCCAATATTAGGTTTTTTGTTTGCCAAATGTCTTGGCCAAATTTAGGTTAGATCATTGATCATATCCAATCTTGGTATAAATGTATTATTTGTTGATAGATTCGATTGAGGGATATATGATATACAATCTAAATCAAATCCTATATATTTATAAATAACGATGGGTGTATGTAATCTGACATACAAGAAAGTAGAAACTATTAAAAGTTCATTTATTTTAAATACCGTTTTGGTTGTATTATACGAAAGATGCTTGATCAGGTATCTAACAAAGTTTGTATGGTTTTAGTTGGGTTTATGTATATGTACGTCTTTTGAAAATTGACCAATATTAAAATTTGGAAACGCTGTAAGATAACACTCCATCAACCTTAAAAACAGTAGATATTTATTTTAAAACTGAAGGACGGTAGATAGTATTTATAAACTATAGGTACGTTTTAAATTTTAGTAGATACTAACTATATAAAAATATAATGCTAAGGCATTGGACGTTCATAAAGTAGAAGTATAGGATACGAAATGCTCTAGATATTAAATAATACAACATCAAAGCCCTAATCACGTGCCTTAATTGCTGGGCCTTCCCTTTTCTTCTTAAATAATTATTTTCATTCGCTTCGTTTTTTACAGAGGAAACCCGCCTCCTCATCTGGCGGGTTGTTCCCCACAAGCCTTTTTTTTTTGTTTCTCGATCTCTCAACTTCTTCAGAATTAGTATTTTAACTAATTATACTAAAAAGTTTTCGACTTGATTTTTTAGTTTGTATGAATTTTTAATAACAACTATTAAACTATGTATATATGTATTTTAACCGCGTCCCAATATTATTTTACCAGGGACTTGACCATTTTCTTTTGACCCAAAAAGTCTATAGCCAGTGTTTATTCTTTTGTAATTCTCACTTTGCATCTTACTCTATTACCTCTTAAACTTTAATTTGTATTACCTCTATGATTTCTATTATATATATGTAAGGTCTGATGCTTTCAAATATTAACAATTTGCTATCTTTTATAATATTTTAGATACTATAAAAGAAAGTTCACCGTGTTCCTGTATTTTTTCCTTTTTCAAGATCATGGTAGAAAGTTCAGACTAATTGAGTTAGTATCATCACTAGACATTTTATATCTATGACAACTAAATTATGGTTTTTAATAGAAAATAATATTAACTGTTATATAAACAAAAAAAATGTTTATATGAGTATGAATTAGAAGCTGTTAAAAATGAACCAACGCATGATGCAAAACCTTAAAAAATCTACCCCGAAGAGATGATAAAGTAGGTTGGATGTAAACATATTAATTTTGTACGTGACAATTTCGGAATAAAACAGAAATAGTCAAATAGGAGAATCCGAATATGAAAATATTAAGTAAAGTGGGGGTTAAACAGTAAACAGAAAACGTTGCAGAGTAAAAGAGAATAGAGAACCCGACCCGGAAGAGCAGAATCAGGTTGGATGGGTTAACAAATGCATGTACGACAAGTGGAGAGCGTGGAAACAACTAGTGGTTTGGTGTGGAGTTTAGGGGTAATTTAGTAAATTACACTATCACCTCCCAGATCTTTTGCGACTTTGTTCTGGTCAAAACTTGTCCCCCCCCCCCCCAGTGCTATAAAAGTCACCTCCAGGAAATAACAATTCTTTCTTCAAATATTTGGGACTCTATTTAAACAAAAACATTAAATATCTTTAGTTCAATTTGTTTACCTCAACATGATATCCAACCAACTTAATTCTTTGTATAAATCCAACATTATAGTGAGTATGATTGTCAATAAAACGCAGCAAAATACAACAGAATGGTTAGAATGAAGAACAAATTGTCTAACTAGATATTCAAAACGCCGAGTGGAGAAATAGAAAAGATTTGCAGATTGTTTAATGCAATTTTTATGCATCTTTCGTGAGTAATAACAACCGTATGGGAATTAGATGGATCGTACACGATTTGGGATGCACTGTGTAATGAAAAATGAACACGCATGGCGTTTCTTTAGAGAAAGCAGAATGTAATGGTTTGATTTTAACAATGAAAATGGCCTGGAGATTAAGATATATGTATCTTAAATATGAATTTGAAGGGGGACTGCAAAAAATGTATTGGAAGCATTGAAAAGAAACTCAAATCTGAAACAAAAACATTATAGAACAACATTACGAACTTGACAATGTGTCTTCGCTACAGCGCAATACACGAGAAGAAACTAAGTGTGTCGATTATCTAGCAACTGAAGAATTAAGATGTAATGCTCTATGTATTGTATATATATATTTTTTACCATCCGCAAAATTTGGAGCTTAGACCGTATTTAGTTGGCCGGAGACAAAAGCGGATTAATAGTCTTCTTTTGGAGAATCATCTCTTCCCAAATTGTAAATCGAATTAAGGATTCCGACACAACCTTAATTTGTTAAGAATTTTGGGATTTGCCACTAGACCAAACTTTATTTGGTATATGGATTGTATTTGATTGCTGTCCAATTTTTATACATGATGATGATTTTGTAAACAGCTCTATCAATCCAATGATGTTTTCTTTTTTAAAGTCACATTTGTAAAAATAGTTTATATTTTTCGTTATGTATATCTTTACTGTATAAAATGTAGTGACGTTTGATAGAACTCATGCGTAAGTGATAGTCAAATTTGGAGTTGGCATTCGGATTTTGAGTTCGAATTTAGATTTTTGGTTTTACGTATTTTATTTTAATAGAATAATTGTAAAATTTTTAGTTTGGGGTTGGTTAAGATATTATTGGATTTATATCGGTTTGAGTTTTATATTTAAAAACCTATAAAATTTTAAAATTTTTGGACTTTATCGGTTTTGGATTCGAATTCGGATTTCTTCGGATTTTGAAAATTTTGTTTTTTTTAGATTTTTTTGGATTTTCCGCTTCGATTTATATAAGTTTTATGTATATTATACATATAAAATTAACATGGTAGAATTTTTGAATTTAGATATTTTAATGGATTTTGGATTTTTTTTTGTTATCAATAGGTTTAGGATTTGGATCAATTTGAATCAAGTTGAGTACAAATTTTTAGACTTAGAAATTTATATCCTATTTGTTAAATTTGGAATGAAGTTTTTGGATCCGATTTGGATGAGGTGCACAGTTATTTTCTCAGCTCTAGTCAAAGTTTATAGGACTAGGACAATAATAATCGGAGGAAAAGAAAACAAAAAGTAAAAGCTAAAAATATAATATATCGCTCTCTAAAATCTTCAGACACAGAAGAAACCGCTCCACTTTTTTTCAACTCTCTCTATATGCACATCCTCTCTCGCTACTGCAACTGTATTTAAGAAAAAAAGAATTATATATAAAAAAACGATATTTCTTTATAAGTATACGTCTCACAAGACCCTTAAAGAGCTTCTGCTTCCTCTTCTTATTTTCTCTACATTCAAATCTCAGACACAAGTTTACATGCATTTGCTCTTAAGCCTTTTCACACTTAAATTTAACTCGAAAGACATGCAATAGATAAGCTATTCTGATAATACCTCGTGATAATCGTTTTTCGAGTATTTCAAATAGTCTTCTTCTTCCAGACAAATGCAAAAGTACTGAAAGCTGAGTGTAACGCTTAATCAGGTTTGTATTTTTATTAAGAAAACACAAACTTTATTTCTGGGTTTCTTCTTAAATCTTCTTTGTCCTTCTCTAAAAAAAATCACATTAGAAATTTGTAGGCGTTTCCATTCTAATAAATTTTTTTACTACCTTTTTAATCTCTTTAGAATTTACCGAAGAACAAACAAGAGAGAAAAAAAAAGAAAAAGCAAAAAAAAGTAAAAAGAAGAAACAAAATGGAGATGTTGAGGTCATCTGATCAGTCTCAGTTTGTGTCCTATGACGCTTCTTCCGCCGCCTCCTCTTCTCCTTATCTCCTCGATAATTTCTATGGTATATTTTTTTCTTCTCTCTAAATCCAATTTTTTCTCGAGAAAATTTCATTCTTTTTTTTGTTTATTAGTTCGGTGAGGTACGAAAATACGAATGATTGCGGTGTTAACAGTACATGCTCGTGTACGTAGAGGTGTAAGTATAGATTCTAGTAACCGACTTCACAGCTTATCCTATAATCCCAGTTGCTGAACTCAGCCTGCCTCGTGTTTTTCTCTCTGACTTTGTCTCTTTCCCAAGAAAGAAAGGCAAACAACAACAAAATTTAGATTTTTTTTCTTCTCATACTGAAAATTAGATACTTCTCGTGATCTTTCTTATTTGATTTTAACCAAAAGAAAATTCGACTTTAACAATCTTCTCGATATGTATGTAAGTAAATCCAAAGATTTTCCTTTTAATTTTCGGGGAAAATGATTTGCTCTTGGTGATAATTTATTATGATGTTTTTTTGTGTTGATTTTTTTTAGGTTGGACGAACCAAAAACCTCAGGAGTTTTTCAAAGAAGAAGCTCAGATAGCTGCTTCAATGGCGGATTCAACAATCTTAACAACATTCGTAGACCCACAGTCCCATTCCCAGAATCACATCCCTAAGCTCGAAGATTTTCTCGGTGACTCATCTTCAATTGTTCGTTACTCAGACAACAGTCCACAAGATTCTTCCCTCACTCAAATCTACGATCCACGTCACCACAACCATAACAATAACCACAACCAAACCGGGTTTTACTCCGATCACCACGCTTTCAAAACCATGGCCGGTTTTCAAACCGCTTTCTCAACAAACTCCGGTTCAGAGGTTGATGACTCAGCCTCAATCGGACGGACTCATCTCGCTGGAGAGTATTTGGGACACGTGGTCGAATCTTCTGGACCGGAGCTAGGTTTTCACGGTGGATCTGCTACCACTGGAGGAGCTTTGTCACTTGGGGTTAACGTTAACAATAATACTAATCACCGGAATGATAATGATAATAATCGGGTTACTAATCATCATTACCGAGGTAACAATGGTGAGAGAATCAACAACGAGAGTGAGAAGACAGATTCCGAGAAGGAGAAGCCTGTTGTGGCTATGGAAACATCAGATTGTTCTAAGAAGATCGCTGATACTTTTGGACAAAGGACTTCCATTTACAGAGGAGTTACTCGGTAAGTAAAAAAAATTAAGAATCCTAGGAGTATTGATTAAGATCCAAGACAATTATTAAAGTTTTGATCTTTTTGCTTAAGTGTGTAGTATTAATGTAATTTATGATTGATGCAGACATAGATGGACCGGAAGATATGAAGCTCATCTATGGGATAATAGCTGTAGGAGAGAAGGTCAGGCCAGGAAAGGACGTCAAGGTATATTTTTTCTATTCATTTTTTTTTTCAATTTTCTTGAACTTATTTGATTTGACTATTACAATCTTTCTTGAAACAATCCGTGTTTTATGTGTTGCGTTAGGTGTTGATGTTTTTCATGTGAATCATTTGGGTTTTTGCGGTTATAAGTTTTTTTTTTGTGATTTCTAGTCAATACAAAACATCTTAAAAAACCGGGGTTTTCATCTGTCTAAGTGGGGTTTAGAAGCATAGAGTGAAGTATAGGACAAAGGATTTGTCAAAGAAAATTGAATGCAAGATTCAAAAGAAGCTTTACCTTTTTCTTTTTTCTATTGATCTGTCTATATCTTTATATTATGATTGATAGAACTTTGGGTGATTGCATTTGTGAAGGGGAGCCAAAGTTTTTTTTTAACTCGACAATACTTTTGAGTCAGGACTCAGGAAAATTTAAAAGAAAGAGAAATATATAAAATATAGTTGTCCTTGTTGTTGATTTTCATATATTTAGCAGAAGGGTGCCGCCATTTTGGTCCTTTGTCTTTATTACATTTCTTTTCCATTTCACAATCCTCTCATTTCACATACTAAAGCCTAAAGGTACATTATATGGGTCCCATGGCATTGCCTATATGATGCAATCTCTGTTTCTTGATTGACATGTTTTTGGACCCACTTTGACCCTCTTACTCTATAATCCCACAATTCTCTTCACCTACGTATATATAAATCTGTAAAAGTGTTAGCATATATGATTTGATGTCATGCAGGCATGTGATGTGAGGCCATTGGACTGTTTTCTTCAGTTTTAGCTTATAGGGGGTAGTGAAGAGTGTACTTAGGTTGATTAGAGATTGATTTTTAATGCAAAATATGGTGTTAAATTGCAGGTATTTCAAATTTATAATGAAAATTTAACAGAGGTGTATAGTGTTTCTTCTGTCCATAAGGTGGTGTCAGATTGATTTATGTGTAGTGTTCACATCAATAAAGCAAAGTCTGAATATTCTCAGTGGCTTTTGCTTTATTTTTATATGTTTTACTTTGGGCTACCAGTACCACCACAAGAGTGGGGATCTAGGGTTTTGACCACATCCAAAACTTCTCTCACTTTTTGCTTTCTGAGTTTTAGACTGGTATCACTATCTATAAACAATTCTTATAACTTAATGTGATGGTTAATGACTAACTTTGCATTATGGTCTTGCATTATCTTCTTGCATAACAGAATCAGTGTTTAAATTTTTAGATTGTAATGTCATTGGAATTTATTTTCTAATCGTCATTGATTTGGCTAAGTCTCGTCCTCTCTTTTTCTGCATGTACTTCTCGATATGGTTTGCGTACGGATGGATTTTGGCTGTGCTTAAATCAACAGTGTACTTGGGTAAGAACAATATCTCAATTGGTTGGTATGTGAATAATGTTTGTATCTATCTACTTGGGGTCTTAAATTTGTGAATGATTCAGGTGGATATGACAAAGAAGATAAGGCAGCTCGAGCTTATGATTTAGCAGCTCTTAAATACTGGAATACTACTGCTACCACCAATTTCCCTGTAATATCTTCTTTCAATTCTTCTGATTTTATCTGTTTGTTTGTGGGTTATTTATCTTGGTCATTCTTTACTAATCTGTTCTAATGATCTTTAGATTACCAATTACTCTAAAGAATTGGAGGAAATGAAGCACATGACCAAGCAAGAGTTCATTGCCTCCCTCAGGAGGTAAGTCCAAAAGCTAGAACTTTTGAATATCTTATTAGTGGATTGTATATGTTTCTTCAATAGTAACCGGATGATGTAACACAGGAAGAGTAGCGGTTTCTCTAGAGGAGCTTCGATATACCGAGGTGTGACGAGGCATCATCAACAAGGACGTTGGCAAGCAAGGATTGGCCGTGTTGCCGGGAACAAAGATCTTTACCTCGGAACCTTTGGTAAGTAAATAGAAAATCTTGGTCTATTAAGATAACTACTAATCAATCTTTGACTGTGGTTGATGATAATTTTCTGGTGTTGTTTGTAGCAACGGAAGAGGAAGCGGCTGAGGCCTACGACATAGCAGCCATCAAATTCAGAGGAATAAACGCTGTAACTAACTTTGAGATGAACCGTTACGACGTTGAAGCCATTATGAAGAGTGCACTTCCCATTGGTGGCGCAGCGAAACGTCTTAAGCTCTCATTAGAATCTGCTACATCAGAGCAGAAACCAAACCTCGGTCATCAACTTCACCATTTTCAGCAACAACAACAGTCATCTCCTAATCACAGTAGCATTAACTTTGCTCTTTGTCCTAATTCAGCCGTTCAGTCTCAACAGATGATCCCATGTGGAATCCCCTTTGAAGCAGCTGCTCTTTACCACCACCAACAACAGCAGCAGCAGCAACCGAACTTCTTCCAGCATTTTCCGGCGAATGCAGCTTCCGACTCGACCGGGTCTAATAACAACTCCAACGTTCAGGGATCAATGGGACTTCTTATGGCGCCAAATCCGGCTGAGTTCTTCCTTTGGCCTAATCAGTCTTACTAAATCATTCATAATATGATTTATGATTTGATTTTAGTAAACTTTTTATCGTCTTAAGGGATACAACTTCTTTCTCACTGAGCTAATATCTTCAACTTGATTCTGGCTAACCGACAAGCTGACTAGAAGGATCTAAAAATCTCACTTTTGTTTTTGTTTTTGTTTTGATTAACTGTTGTTGTTTAGGCAGGAGTAGATGGGGGTGAAATGTGGAAGAATCTAAAAAAAGGTTGGGGTCATTATCGTATTAAACGTAAAAGTCGGTGGTGGAAAATGTTAGTTTTGGGGAGTTAGGGGGGTGGTTTATCTTATATTTTGTATGTATCAGCTCATCCGTAGCTTACTCTGTTTCCATTTATGAAAAATTATCCTCGATAAAATTCCGTATTGCTATTATTATTATTTAATATCAGCTTATCATTATGCATCTGATTGAGCCCATTGGGCTGTTAAGGCTTCGTTTAATTGTTTAGTGGGCCCTGTTCTTCGAGTAGCTGATTTTACTGTTGAGTGTGGTGCTTCTGCCGGCGGCGAGCCTAGAGTGAAGAGATTTCAAGACAACTAGATTTATGATCAAATGAGCTTATTAAAATTAAATATATACTAAGATTAAAATAGTTCATTAGAAGTTTTATTGTGCAAAAAAAGAAAGAAAGTGAGGTTAAACTAAGAATAGCAAGATTACTTTGATTTTTGACTCAATATCATACAATGGGAAGAAGAAGAGTTGCTTCAAATGGTAACTCTTTAGGTTGCAATCCAATGTTCTCGTATGAAACTCTAAAACACAATGGACTTACATTGGATTTGTTGGCTCTATAATGGGTTTGGGTCTTAAGTCGCTAATACTACTCTGCAAAACCAATTACTCTCCTATGTTGATCTTCCTCGTTTAGCGTCGACAGATTGGTGAGGAGACAGTCGGAGATCGTCATCGCCGGTGAGCCACGAGCTATCATCCCCAAATCCAGAATCGCTTTGCAAATCCACAAAATTTTGCTGCTGCTCATACATCTTCTTCTTCCTCCGTATAGATCTGCTTCGGTTTAGTATTCTCACTGTGCTACTCTGGTGGTCCCGTGGCGGGTTAGGTCTCGGCGTCAGCCTCTTTCCGGCAACTTTCCTCAGATCTGGTTCAGATCTCTCCTTCTCGTTTCATCTCTCTCAGAATCCCTAATCCTACTTCTCCGTTACATCTCCAGTGTTATCTGAACTCAAATCAAATCATGTTATCTTGTCGATGAATAGAGGCTCTGCGTGCATAAATTAGAAAGCTTTTACTCAAATTTCTTCAAGACATTGTTTGATTAAAAGCTATTGGTATGTGTTCGATGAAATGTCTAAGAGAAAGTCAAAGCACAATAATCAGCCATTCAGGGAATAAGCCTATAGAAATTGACAAATGAGATATTAGAAAGAGAGAGATCGCCTGTTCGATTGGTTTCTCGCAAACGAAGAGATTGCTGAACTTAAAGCTGATTTAATCAACGAATATTTTTCTTCTCTGAACTCTGCTCGCATAGAACGAACAGTGGATGTCGGACTCCGACAGTGATGGAGTGCAGTGGCCGGAAAGTGTAGAGGAGGAACACAGAGACTTTGCATCCGTAGCTGACTTTTGAATTTGGGTGAAGAAGAACAAACTATTAAAACGATTTGCCTTCTAAAACCACCTCCGAGTCAATTAGTATTCGGTTAACTCCAACAACCAATGCTTAATTGGTTATTGAGTTGATTCGAACATGGTTAAACCGGTATGTTTTCGTGGATCTGTATATTTCGGAGACAATAGGTTCATAGATTAAAATGTTGATGTAGTATTCAATGGTGGTTATGGATCAATTGGTTAAATGCATTTTTTTTATTTTTGTCGTCAAACTTTATATATTAAGTTATTGGTATAAACCAATGTGTTTACACGAATTAGTGCAATCCTAACGATCCACTTAATCTTGATGCATATAAGATATAGTAGAAAGCTAATATAATACAAAAGTTTAAAACGAGATTTTAAGAGACGAAAGCTAAAAACTCTTGAAAAAACAGAACATGCCGCGGGGATATACCACTCGAGGTGGTGAAAGGCTAACCGATGCTTGATGGTCGAACTTCGGGAGATGCAATACCACACGAGATACAAAAGTATCTGTATTTTGAGAAACAATACTTGTGTCTGAAGTGTCGAGGCGCTCGATCCCTGAAGAGGGTAATCATAAGTAAGACGAGAAAACTTTTCGCCAATCCCGAGATGAACGGGGGCTTGGTTACCAAAGGCGGAGGAGCAAATTTTTGAACTCCTAATGTCATAAACGCAATTCTATTAGCACCAATCTTCATGAAGAAAGAAGACGCCATATTTCTCTTCGTAGTGAAGGATTTTGAAGAAAGTAAAATCTTCGGAAGGGATATACTTAGAACAATAAAACAATCATAACTGGAAAATAGAGCCGCAAGCTTTATAAAACTTAATGGATTGTCAGAAAAGTGGCGAGACTAACTAAAATGATCACACTCGTACTAAAAGCAGTCTTCCACTCGGAACCAACAATTAACATTAAATTAATCAACAATCTAACTGTGTTTTTGATAACCACTTTCTTGGACGACGAGATCGAAACAAACACACCGCACATAAAGATGGAAAAGTGTAATAGGGTTCTCTCCTTTGCGATGAAGGATGTTAAAACAATTTTAGAGCTGGCTAGAGAAAATGCTTTACAAAGGCAGTTAGGCTTTAGACCCTTGAAAAAAACTTGGCCAGCCATGACCAAAGCTATCCAGATGATGGGCCAGGCCCGAATTGAGCTCATCCTCAGCTTTTGACCAAAAAGAGTTATTGGACTAGGTAAACTCCAACCAACCAGAATGATGGCCCATGCCCGGTTTGATGTCTTCCTCTTCTCTTCACCTACAATGGTCCGTACAGCTTGACCTGTTCGCCGCCGTCTGACAGAAAGTAAGGGCTCTTCGGTTATAGAGACCGAGATAGGGGCCGGACTCGACCACCAAACCTGTGAGGATTCACGTGATAGATCGAGATTCTGATCTGGCTGAATGAGGATCGAAAAGTGAAACAAATGACTCGTTTTAACCACTCGCCCCCACTTGTCTTCACCGGAACGAACCACGGCAGATTCGTGAGCTCTGATCTAGAAATATTGGTTCTCGCGACGGTGGTCTGGGGAATATATAAGCAATAAAACAGATTTCCGGGTATATCTCGGGAAATTTCTAGATCCACCAAAATTGAGAGTACCATCGAAGTGCAAATCGGATTTGCTGAAGCTTAAGCCCTTTGGGTCGCAAGAATCTTCATAGAGGTATGGATCTTCTTGGTTGTAAAGGGTTATGGAGGTATTTTGGGGTTTTCCCGAGAATGGTTCAGTTCTAGTTGATCATACTCGGTGCTTAGGGACGACAACCACCGAATGAGATGGTGAAGAAAGCGTTGAAGCCTTTAGTGAATATGTAACCCAACTTCCTCAAACGGAGAGCTAGAACGAGATCTTGAGAGCCGAGGAAGAATTGCCATCTCCGATGGGCCTCAGCCGGATGAAATAAACTTTCGGTGGAAAAATGGATCTGATGAGATAGGGGTACTTCTTCGAGAAAAAGGCCCGATACACCTTCCTCTCTGCCATTGGGGATAACGATGGAGAGAAGAGGGAAGAGTGCCGGTCGAAGTGACATCGATCTCCAACCACCTGAGGTTTATGTCTCATACTCTCGTCGGTGAGGGATAGACCACATTGATGATAGGAGGATCTCAGCGGTGACGGATATATCTCTCCTGCGAGCTTGAGATTCTCATGGAAAACACTCGCCGGTGACAGGTTAATCCAGCAGAAGATGAGAGAGGAGGTCATCGGATATTGAGACTGGTGCAGCTGGGAAGGGAGACTGGCGGCTGTCAAAGGATCTCCGATCCTAGACAACAACCCGATGATGTTGCCATGGTCAGGAAAAAGATCCAAAGTACCAGATACAAGGGAGAACCGTCGTATAGGTGGAAGAACTAAAATTATATTTTGACGCCGGCGAGCAACCGTTCTCCCGGCGTCAAAAATTGAAGTTAAGATGGTTGCCTCGATAATGGTGCATGAAAGAATTCAAAATTTGAACAATGCTCTTTTTTGGTTAAATGCATCCATTAAATGTGTTAGAAATTATAAAAGGTCTTTTACCCGCTTAACATTTTTAGAAGTATGTATGACCTTCTTTTCTCACGAAAATCATGGATCTTTTTTACCCGTTTAACTCAACTAATATTATCTAAGACAAATGAAAATGTTTCAATTTTTTAAATCCTGTAAATCTCTAGTTCCCATCCATTAGCAAAAACACCAATCTGCATCTAAACATTCTGTTTTTTTTTTTACATTTCACCGAACACTTGGGATACACTCGGCAACAACCTTATATTTACTAAAGAAATCAAGAGACCCTTGCTCCCATAAACGCATCATTATCAAAAACCCAAGATCATGTATTTTTTTCCCTCTTGGCAATACTTTGCAGTGCTGCGTATAGGCATTTTACTAGTAAATTTATAGTTAACATTATCTTAATGTGGCTTCAGGGATACCTTAATGAGCATTGCAAAGCATTATCAAACAGGAGAAACTCTTCCCGATGATGTATACAAGAAGCTCCTGGCTGCAAGAACATTCCGTGCAGGGTCCCTTAGTCTTCGTCAGGTCAGTACATCATATCAAACTGCTGATGTTCATATGTAGTACCAAGATTCTCTTCTTCAGCGGATCTGTAGAAACACATTTCAGTAAATATGGCTCTTGTTTTGTTTCAGTTGAAGTTTGCTACAGTTGATCTGGAGCTGCACACAAAATATATGCCAGGTGGGACAGAGTCCATCTACGATGTTGATCAAAGGGTATCCATAAAAACACAAGTGATCCGTCCACTTCCTAGGATAGATTCCTCTGTGGCTTTAGTCATATATTGGCAGGTATAACATTTTTGTGAATATAGCCTTAAATACCAGCCATGTGCTTAGCTTAGTGTAGGTGAATTTGAAAGTTTGTTTCACTCATTCACCTTTTGATTCTTGTCAGGCGGTTATGCAGCTGGATACTACAGTTACAAGGTATATATATTCTCTTGTTTCTATATAATTCACTGGTACGATAGATTTCTTGGTCAAAATTCTAAACACAGTGTTGAAATGGTGCAGTGGGCGGAGGTTTTGTCTGCGGATGCGTTTTCAGCTTTTGAAGATGCTGGTTTGGATGATATCAAGGTATGTCCTGCAAAAACAAACCATATTGAACCTTTACTTTGATTTTCCAGATTCTGAACATCGGTTTTTGTTGTTTGGGCTGCAAAACAAAGGCTGTTAAAGAAACAGGACAGGAAAAGCACCTCTACAAGTAAATAAATTTCTTCATTGCCTTTATAGGTTCTACTTATATGTCCAAGTCGTTTGATTCCAGATCTTATGATTAAATGTATTGAACAGGTGTTTGTGGAGTTCAGAGGAAGAGAATCTTCCCCGGAGCCTCTGCTCAGACACAATGGGCTCTTGGCTGCTTCTGCTTGATCTAAATATGTCCTTTGATTGATCCGCTCAAATCCTTTGATAGTCTTTCACTCAACTTTACGATTATTAATGTTATCCAATAAAATTAGTTTTTTTTTACTTGCTTGTTCACTGAGCACTTTCCAATTATTGTAGTCTTGTCAAACATCTCAATAATGGTTCAAGAACGAAACGAACAGATAGGGTAATCAGTAATGTGTTGCTTACTAAGTTACTCTCAACACTCTGTTCATTGTGTCACCAATGACCTAAAAGAAACTAAAGAACCTTAATCTGAAAGAGAGAGAAAAACTCTACCACTTGTTGCTCAACCTAGAAATCTCTTAACTAGCCTTTACATTTTTTACCCTCTATCTACTGTTTCCCTAACACTCAAAATCTTCTTTCGAGTTTCCCTTTACACCGAAGTTCCACCTCCGCCTAAATTCACCAATTTTTAGTCTCGCAAAGTTGTTATGCCTTATATCAACGTACGTTCAAGTAATAGGAGAGCAGTTGTTTGACGAATATCTTCCAACAGAGACTATCACTGGGCCTCTTTTGCCTCCACAAATGGAGATTGCACGCTATCCGCATCGGAATCACTTCCTGATGAACTCCCTGACTCCGAATCTGCATAGAGAGACACAGATAACGTTTAAACATTGGGAAAGATTAAACATTTAACTGAGAAATAGAGGAAGGCAGAAATGTTATTACCACTAGAGGAACTGCCACTTGAACTGGAGCTGCCTGAAGAACTAGACCCACCACTAGCTGCTGCGGCTGTAACATCCTTTTCGATCTCCACTGATGGATAATCTTCAATGGGTATATCTTCTCCAATGTCTACATCCTCCTCTCCTGCATCCCCTCCTTTCCTCACTCTCTTCTCAGCACTTCCCATCTCTGTCACCGGAGGCTGATGATGAAGTCAAAGATCAGTACTAACGAGAAAGGAACAATGGCTGTTTTTGATACAACGTTTCATAAGTTTTCTTTACCAGATTTCTCGGGGGAATTGCCACATTCTGGACAAACCCTTGTCGCTTGATCTTGCTTGCAATCTTTTTGTAGTTAGTGACAAAACGATCAAGCTCCCATAGAGTCTCATTGTCTAAAGCTTCGATATCTCACTCAATTTCGTCTCCGTCTTGAGGCAAAATCTCTTGTTCTCTTCCTTAGAATCTGAATCAACTGTCCCAGCTTCTCAGGAGGCAATTCTTGTAGACGTTGATTTTTAAACCGAACTAAATATACAGACTGGTTCCAAATCTAAAATCAAAAGTTAGACCGGTTAGCACACTGGTAGGTAAGTTCCCTTTTTAGAACATGTTAACTATATATGCGCCAAAACATTTATGGGCCTTTACTTACCTTATTTATGACTTGGTCGTTTATTACTCAAGGTTTATAGTATAATAAAATAAATTTTGATCAAGGAACAACATAACTATAGTTAAGTCTTAATAAGTCAAATGCACAACCAAAAATAATATTATGAAATTAGTATTACCATTTTTGTAGGCTGGGCTGGTGCTTGAATAGCCTTGTTTTCTAGAGTTACCCATCTAAGATAACAACAAGATAAATATCTCTGTTATATGTGGACTAACATTAATTTCTTTCTTGTAATAATAAGTATTTTCAAAATATTTAACCATAAAAGTATAGATTATTTTTGTATCAACAATGTCTTTTTAAAAACATATGTTATGATTTTATTGTAAATAAATAAAAATTGAAAAACAAAACAAAACCTAAATTTCAAATATGCATTCCCTAGTGGCTTGGTCATGGTCACATAGCAAAAGTTTTGCTGCAAAGTTATGGAGTTCCAAGAATGACCACGATTACAAGGATATGAAGCTATTCACGTGTTCTCATCTCTTCTCTTATCTCCTTGCATGCATTCATCTTGAGAACCGTGTTTTTCTCCTAGTTTTAACATTATTTTATTTCTAAAACTTTTGTAAACCAATAATTTTGTGTCCCTGTTTGTAATACTCAAAATTAAAAATTATAAGGTTTAATGGAATTATAATTGAAAAATAGTCAATATATTGGTTTAACATTCTTTTATAAACTGATATATTTTCATATGTACGATTCAATGTGAGAAAAACAAATATAATCCAGACATTAACGACAGTTGACTAATAATAGAGTGAAGATAGAGTAGGAGACAGAATGCAGTGTCTGCATCTCTAAGTGTGTGTCCACACAAAATCTCACGCAATTCGTAGTTTCAAATACAAGCAAATATCTTTGAAGAACCTTCGATCTCTTTGACCTTGTCAGCCCTTTTCCCATAACTATACATACATCAATACTTGTGCAGCTTAAAGTACATAAGTGCATACACATGTGACACAAATGTAATAATTTGCGGAGTTATTTCCATAGAAGGCACGGGTGTTCATTTTTCTCGTAATGGGTCGGTGTTTTTGGATACGAGTGTTTTCTAGATAGAAAACTCCTAAATTAAAGTAGTATCTATTTAAGATTTTCCCTATTAACAACATGAAAATGTGGTATACCATTCGTTCATCACTTAATATTTATTTTTATATATTTTTTTTAGTTTAAGCATTCCACGGTTATAATTTCCTAACTATGACTTCTTAACATCTAAACTGATTTTATTAGATTGATATTATTTCAGTGTTTACAAGAAGCCGATTACAAGAACTAGGACTTCTTATATCTGGTCGACTGATCGTATTACTGATGGTCCGTTTTGGGTGATAAAGGCACCGATTTATTCACCTTGAGATATTAGTATAATCAAACAGCATATAAGTTATAAGAAAAAAGTGACAGATTCCTTCTCAGCATAGGCCTTCTAGGTTTGTGCTGGACCACGGAACAAAACAACCACACTAATGCTAAAGTCTAATGCCTCTATCCTTAAACAAATTAGTAAGCTACTCAACCTTTTTTCTTTAAACTCTTAAAAAGCCATTTTTGTGACGTAGGGAGCTTATAAAATGATATGTCAAATAGAATAAAGTATCTCTAATTAGCTCAAAAGTGAAATTTTAGTTACAGTTTACACTTTACACCAATGTAATGCTTTTAGATAATATAAATAACAGTTCATCTTTTTGACACAAACTCTGTTCTCGTCCACTTTTACAAAGAACAGAGTTTCAGTATACAGAGAGAAACACAGAGATGGAAATGGAATTGACCCTTTTGAGAAAACAAGTGAGCAACAATCTCGACGGCGTTAATGGTGGATTCATGGCTGTGGACCAATTCGTCCCCAATGCATGGAACTTCGATTACCTCTGTTTCAACAATCCTCTCCAAGAAGACAACAACATTGATCACACTTCTTCTTCCTTGATGGATCTAATCTCTCAGCCACCTCCATTGCTTCACCAACCACCATAACCGTCGTCATGTCCTCCGTCTCCACCGCTGTTGTCCTTCACTTTTGACTATTCCTCTCTCGACTCGTTGCAGGATATCATAGATTCCTCTTATTCTCCTCCTCCATTGATCCTTCCAGCTTCACAAAGCAACAACAACAACAACAACAATTTCTCACCATTGATGGATGAAACCAAGAGCTTCATGAGCATTGGGGAGACAAACAAGAAGAAGAGTAATAAGAAGTTTGAAGGTCAACCGTCAAAGAATCTCATGGCTGAGAGACGGCGGAGGAAACGGTTAAATGACCGTCTCTCCATGCTCCGATCCATTGTCCCCAAAATCACCAAGGCAAAATTCCATAAACCCACTCCTTCCATTTTTTTTTTCATTTTATCAAATATGTTTTAATTTTAAAATTTCTCAAATATTTTTCTGAATTATTTATGGTTTTAACATTTTTAGTCAACATAAATTTTCTTCCCTTTTTCAAGTTCTTAACGTTACATGTATGTTTTCTTCTTGTTGGAACCTTTTTCACTACTGTTCATTTATCTTTGCTTCTTTTCTTTTTTTTTGTGAATCTGCATATACTGTAGTCTAAGATAATGTATCTGATTTTACGTTTATGATAATCAAAATCAGACGGATAGGACATCGATACTAGGAGATGCAATAGATTACATGAAGGAGCTTTTGGAAAAGATTAACAAGTTGCAAGAAGAGGAACAAGAACATGGAAGCAACTCTCATCTAAGCAACCTCATTACAAACGAACCTCTGGTTAAAAACAAAACATGAATTTATGATATTTCCACCTCGGTTCTCATAATTTTCTTGTTTTACAATCCATCCCATTATGAATAAATTGTCACAAAACACCCCGTCATATCATATCCTTAAATGGCATCTTCCCCCCCCCCCCCTTTATATATCACTTAAACTAAAAATCACTTGAAAGTGAATACAACTATGTGCTTTGACAAGAACGGTTTTTTTTTTTTCAGTTTGAAGTGGATCGAAGGGAAGTTAATACACAGATTGATATATGTTGTTCTACGAAACCGGGCTTGCTTCTATCAACGGTTTGTACATTGGAGACTCTAGGCTTGGAGATTCAACAATGTGTCCTCAGCTGCTTCAGTGACTTCTCATTGCAGGCTTCTTGTTCTGAGGTACACTTTTTGATTTAGCCTTTGCAACATCTACAAATATGTTTGTTTATTTTTAAAGAAATCTACATTGTATTTTATTTTTGTGACATATTTTATACAATTAATAGGTTGGTGAGCAAAGAGACTTCGTTACTTCTGAAGATACTAAGCAAGAACTGATCAGAAACGCAGGTTACGGAGGATGATGTTTGTAGAAAATTTCATAATTGCAATAATAAAATAAAGCTATAAAAGTGTTTAATTTTGATAATCATGTTCCTTTCTTTTTTTAAAAAAACTCTCTTGTGATGATTAGCTCGTTTCTAGGGAGATATTTTGACATTCAAAGTTGTTAAAAAGAACTTTATTGCTCTGAACTTAACCAATTAGTCCTTGATCCACTCTTTGCGGTCTCTAACCCGATTGATTAGTCCATCGTTACCGCTCTCTTGCTATCATTAATGAAACGACTAAAGGAAAGAGACTGAATTTTAATTTCTAATCCAAAGAAACCCTATAGTATAAAATCAATGCACAAACATGAAGCACGCAAGAAATCAAAGCAAAAGACAGCCGCGACGAAATATAATGCAACTTTAGATATAAAAAGGTCCAAATTATGGCCCAAAGGGCCCAACTATATTGGGAGTATTAGATTAAAGCCTATCTCCAAATTAAATGTTTTGTAAGTCATAAAGAATAACTAAAGCCCAACTGAAGCCCACTTCGAATCTTTTGACCTAACGAACTGCATCCATTGGCTCTTTAAATAGCTGCGCCCAACTTTGAAGCCCTGATTATGTTTAAAGCGGATGAGCTCTTCTTTCAGGAAACAATATCAATCTCTGGTTCAATAGATCTGTGTTTTTGTTTGTTTGTTGTGAATTGTTTTTATGTTTTGTTGTTCTCGTGGTTTTGGATCGGAATTGGGACTGGAGTTTGACTCTTTAGCAAAATACCAATGCCATAGAGATGAATGCAGCGCCCTAAATAAAAAAGTCCACATTCGGAGATCTGTCTTAGTTTCGGTCCGAAATCGAATCTTTTGATATTGGGCGCTAGAGATAGATCTCACATAGTATCATCAAGTTTTTTTCTCTTTGATTTTTGAATAGTGATGAGAAATGGAGCAGTGATTCAGGCAGCCTACTTGTTAAAAACTATGACAAGAGAGGTGTTTAACTGCTCCTAGATCAAATTTTGCTTCTGCTCTTCAGACTTGCTGAGATATATTGTCTTTGAAGCTGGTCTAGTAGTCTTAAGCACATTCCACTTTATGTCTTTAATCATATGTTCGTTCTGATTCCGAAGGGGATTTTTTGTGTGTTTTTTCCTGTTTAAGTCAATGAAGACAGCGATTCTATATGTTGAATGTATAATTTAAGATTGGTAGCGTCAAGGCAGCGATTTTATTCAAACTTGTCTGATTGTTAAGCGTTTTCTAGTGATTTTGTCACCCGACTATCAAAAGTTTTTCTTATCATCCTCTTTCTGATTCGCTAAATAAATTTTGTTTATGAAATTTCTTACCGATTATTATCAAAATTCTCGAGCAAAATATATGATGTTGGAGGGAATGGATCTGCACAATTATCGATGATTAATTGACAATAGTGATAGAAAATGAAAATTAAGTAATTACACGACAAACTGATTCTCATCGTTTACGTTTTAGGCTTCGGAATATTGAATTGTACAATCTTCAAAGGGGAATCCGAATTATCATGTTAGAATTAACCAATAAGATTTTAAAGTTTGGCCTGAGGACATTTCCTGAGTGGGTGGTTGATACTCCCCTCTTCCACACATATACACACAGATGTTCTGTATAATGTTGAATTTGCGTTATATGTTTTTGATAAATTATTATTTCCGTTCAAAATTTTAAAAATACACAAATGACAGAAAAACGACGGTAGACTAAAGAAAACAAGTTGTAGAACGACGTTTTTATAAAGACACCGCCATTTAAAACCTTGGTTCATGTGGTAGACAACAAGTTGTTTAAAATTTTGTCCACTTATCAACAGAATTTGGATTATTTTAATTTTCAACCACGAGGTTTACTTCGTTATATCAAATATATTAAAGATACCAAAATTTACTTCTTTATTATTTAAAATGGATTTTTAATAACAAGCACGTAGATGAATAATCATGTAGAAACAAAATTCTAACCAGAATGTAATTGTTTCTTTATTAAATTAAGATTTGGGTAGGTTAGAGCACTAGAGTTTCGTGCGATTAGGTTAGGTTGTGAATTTATACATTAAAATATGGTCCGTTGGTAAAAAAATTGTTCCAACCTGGACCTCACATTTCTATTTGCTGACCGAGTTTCTTTATTTAGTTTGTTTATATACAAGATAGGGTGAGCTGTTTAATAAGTTTATAAATTGCAATTAAAGCAATCGTCCAAAATTAAGACATTTGAGTGCTTTGTTGTTTATTCATCTCTAATGATTTCTTTTCTCTAATGTTATTGTTAGATATTGGGTCGCACGCAACCACTACTGCCTCTTTTTGTTTTCTTTGTCCCAAATCAAGACAGATTTTAAAACCAAATCACGATTGGTTTAAGACCGTGAATGTTGTACTTGGATTGTTGTTTTCTTAAATTCAAACACTATATTATGATTCGGAGTTAAATTTAAGTATTGACACAGATACTTATTTATTTTACATCATAAAGAGATTGAATAGTTCATGAAATACTTATACAAATAAAAGAAAATTCAGATCATGTTGCAATTTTCAGATTTTAAAACAAACAAATCTAAACATTGAAATGAAATATTTAATTTATTTGGTGGATTATTAAATGAGGTTGGAGAGTTGTATGGCTTTAAAAGTGAATGTAAGATATAGCATGAGGAATATATACTATATATATGCATCCGATAGATATGTCGATTCATGAATCACAATCTAACTCACTTTTAGACACAAAGTTAGGTATTAGATCACATGGAGGATTACAAGACAGTTCAATTCTATGATAATCTAATAAATTGTTTCTGATCCCGTGCGCATTTGATTCTGGTTAGTTTTTTTATTTCCATTTAACCGATCGATGCCTAATTATCTACTAATAAGCATAAGGTATGTCTTTTGACAAAAAAAAACACATAAGGTATGTCTACTTCAATTACTTATCAAGAAGAATCCTCAAGATTGTAGGAATTTTCTCTGATTTTTGGGGGCCATGATATAAGTTATTTTCTTTACTCGAAGAAATTAATAAATTAATTTTAAGTAGGACTTAGGATTTATGATGGGAGCATTTTTGTTTATCCATGAGAATATATTCGCCGACTAATTCTGGAGCGAATAAATAGTTTGGGTATCATCCTCAAAATAAATCACTAGACCAAAACTAGCTGAAATTGTATAGTTTAAATTATTGTTTGTTTTGACCAAAAAAAAAAATGAATTGTTTGCATAGTCATAAGAGTTGTAATTGAACTCCTGAAGATTCAAATTTACGCTTGGTTTCTTGTTCCTATGTTGATCCGTCATTACTCAAAAACTAAATATTAATTAAGGGTTTAGTTAGTAATATATATATATATATATATATATATATATATATATATATGGTTAAGGTTTCCTGGTGTCACATTGTAACTAGGAATTAAAACCTTAAAGGCTAAACCAGAAACTCTAGTGGTTTGTCCATGTCTCAAGTTCTCAACTACCATTCGTGCGTACATGTAATGATTAGTTACTCTTAAAAATGATTGTAACTATTATGTGTTTGGTATGAGCATGCACATATTTTATACAGAATTTGCACGTTAATTCATCTCTATTTGTAGAATCAATACATATGTAATATATATTATCTACATATTATCTTAATTAAAAATAGTGTGAACAAAAGGTACAAAGTGGTCGTAGATGAATTAAAGAAAGAGGAGTACAAAGGGTTTTAAATTTCAATAAGCACGATTGTACTTTAAATACAAGAGATGAACCAACCATTAGCCACTTGTGCCTGACTCATGTTCGAGAAACTTTACAAGTTACTTTAATCTTTCAATTATTCATCATTATACTTTTATCATTTTATAAAAATATGTGTGTACCTATTCCACATTCGATCGGGATCTTGGATCTTATGGAAAGATACCAAATCGTATGTCCGAGTACCGCGTTGGGAAAGAATTCACAAAAATGAGATAAACCCGTTTCCTTTAATATTGGTATGAGTCGTACGACCTAGACCGGATCGGGATCAAAACCATAATATAGATGAAAAATCTTTAGTGATCAATAAAACCTGCAACTGATTTTTAATAATCAGTGATGAACATTTTCGATTCGGGATTTTTTTTGTTTGTACCAAAAATAAAAGAAATGCACTGGACTGTAGAAGACTAGTGACGTAATGACGCGGAGAGAAGTTAGGTCCTAGGGTAACATGTGTACAGCATCGACTACAACAAATGTTCTATACTGTTATCATGTGAAATGGTCCAGAACCATCTAATCTAAGCCGTCTTGTCTCATTTATCTATATATACAGACATATTTATATCAGATGTGCGAATATACAGATAATGAGGGACAAAAATTAAAAACCGAGGTCTAAAAGTTAAGTAACTAAATAATATGGGGACGAAACAGAAATTTCAAATTAGCTCACAAAGTGGGGTACAGAAGTGAACAACTAATAAGTCATAAAGAGAGATTTAAGGGAGAGTAGCGTTAACATTTAAGTTATATGAAAATGAAAAACCGAAAAGAATAGTGGCCCTTGATCTTGTAATGGGCAAATAGATTTTAGCATTAGAGTTTCACTATAAATATATGGAGACAAGGACCACCAAAAACAAACCAAGATTCTAAGAGTTTTGAAGACAGCAAGAGCAAGAAAGAAAGAGAAGATTATAATTTAATAAAAGAGAGGCAAATGGAGTGGAGGAAATGGTACTTAGATGCGGTTCTTGTGCCATGTTCTCTACTTATGATGTTTTGTTACCACATCTACTTGTGGTATAAGGTTCGCACCGATCCTTTCTGCACCATCGTCGGGACTAATTCCCGCGCCCGTCGATCTTGGGTAGCCGCCATCATGAAGGTACATCATCGTTGATATCCTTGATAGTTTTATTTTATATCGTCCAACCTATACAAATCGATGTATTATAATTAAGTGATAGTATAGTAAGTAGTTATCATCATATTGGTCGAGGTCGAAAGTAAGTTTCATCGAACATATTTATTTTTAGTAGCTGCAAAAATCTCTTGAAATTTCATAGGCAAAAAATTAGTTTAGGTTTCTGTCTAAATTGAAGTCCTTAAATAAAAAAATGTATCATACAAATAAAACAATATAGAGGGGATAGTAGGATATATAAGTTTAAACTTATAACTTGATATCATCATGTACTAATTATAGAGATCAACGAATATACACACATAATCACATAGTGTTATATATATATATATATATACACAAATCATATTACTTTTACTATGTTCATTATGCTACATGTATATACAATTTAAACTGCTTACATGCATTAACATAGAAATCAAATTGCTAGCATGCATATTTGGCCATATAAGAGAATATATACAATGTCAAAATGTCTATATGTATACATCATTTAAGTTGTTCTTATATATGTATACAGTATTAAACATATAACTAGTTCTCAATTAGTAACAATAGATAAACTTGTTTTTGGTCAGGACAACGAGAAAAAGAACATCCTAGCCGTACAAACATTACGAAACACGATAATGGGAGCGACGCTAATGGCCACCACTTGCATCCTCCTCTGCGCAGGCCTTGCCGCCGTTTTAAGCAGTACTTACAGCATCAAGAAGCCTTTAGAAGACGCCGTATATGGAGCTCATGGTGAGTTCACAGTCGCACTCAAATACGTAACCATCCTCACAATCTTCCTCTTCGCCTTCTTCTCTCATTCTCTCTCCATTCGCTTCATCAGCCAAGTCAATATCTTGATTAACTCTCCTCAAGAACCTTTTTCCGATGATTTTGGTGGAATCGGAAGCATCGTGACTCCCGAGTATGTCTCTGAGTTACTCGAGAAAGCTTTCTTGCTCAACACGGTAGGTAATAGGCTGTTCTACATGGGGTTGCCTTTGATGCTATGGATATTTGGGCCTGTGCTTGTGTTCTTGAGCTCTGCGTTGGTAATTCCTGTTCTTTATAACCTCGACTTCGTGTTTCTGTTGAGCACTAAGGAGAAGTGTAAAGTGGATTGCCATGGAAGTGCTGATGATAACTTCTCTCCTTGACTATATATGTTGATGTTGTGCAAGATAATGATAAACTTGTTTGTGATTAATCTAATAAGTCTTTCAAATTAATTGTTGCTTAATTGTTTTTGGTAACCGGGTATTGTTGTAACCAGCCGGGTAATTCTAAGACGAAATTTAGTTGAAAGATCTACTTAAATAGATAAAACAAAGTTTGCATAAAATTTATCCTGAATTTGGAGTAACATGCAAACGCATTCAGCTCGAATCTTGATGAGTGTTGTTCGCTTACATGTACCTATTTCAAAATTGTATTTACTTTCGATAGAGTTTTCCCTCATCATTGATCCCTAAAAAAAATACTCTTTTTAGGTAACCGGGTTCTTGGACGATTTCAAATCGAGGTTTTTCTCAAGCATGTCGATGAATGTTTGTGATTATTTCCCAGTGTTGAGGTGGATTGGTTACAAAGGTCTGGAGAAGAGAGTGATTGAGATGCAAAGGAGGAGAGATGAGTATCTTCAGCGACTCATTGATGATATTCGAATGAAGAAATTTGATTCCACAGGTTCAGTAGTGGTGAAATTCGTGAAGCTTCAAGAATCTGAACCAGAACTTTACTCTGATGATGTTATCAAAGGAATTGTGGTGCTGATGTTCAATGCCGGAACGGATACTTTACCTGCGGTTATGGAATGGACAATGTCGCTTTTACTGAATCATCCAGATAAGCTTGAGAAGCTCAGAGAAGAAATCAATTCTAATGTTAAACACGAAAGGCTTATACAAGACTCAGATCTCTCGAGCTTACCTTATCTTCGATGTGTCATCTTTGAGACACTCAGGCTATTCCCTGCAGCTCCATTCTTGCTTCCTCACTACTCATCCAAGAGTTTTACCTTAGGCAACTACGAGATTCTGGAAAATACAATGTTGTTGGGGAATGCTTGGGCTGTTCATAGGGACGGTGAGCTTTGGGAAGAAGCTGATGTTTTCAAGTCGGAGAGGTTTGAAGGGTTTGTTGGTGATAGAGATGGTTATAGGTTCTTGCCATTTGGAGTTGGGAGGAGGGCGTGTCTTGGAGCTGGATATGGAATGAGGATAGTGGCACTTGCTGTTGGTGCATTGGTTCAGTGTTTTGAGTGGGAGAAGGTGGAAGATATAGACATGGGGCCTGTGTTTGGTGTGGAAATGGCTAGGGCTGAGCCACTTGTCGCATTGCCTAAGCCACAGCCAGATATAGTTTCTGTCTTGTCTCAGCTCTAGTGTTATCTGTGTTAGCCAATAGAGTTAATTTAGAGGATGCTTGTTATACATACACATCGATAATAAGGAGGGTGGATGATCATAAATCACAAATGATTACCTAAATAGTGGAATCAAAATCTTTGTTCTTCGTTTTTTGGTCTGCTCTTAATAGAGGTTTCTCGGTTCTGAATTAGCCTTAGACCATGAAGGGCCTCGTCTCACCTTCCACTGGATGGAGATATATAGAGAAGGATCCTTTGTTGAATGATCAGCGTTGCTCTCTACATTCAATCAATCCTTATATGACCAAAACAATAGTGATGCAACAAACAAAAACAGAGATCCCACTTGATGAATTGTATCTGAATTGGATCAGAAGCAAATTTGGATTGCAAACTTTCAACGTACAATAAACAATCTCTAATACAACTACCAGCGGAGAAGCTTTTTAGGAATTCAGTTTCTTTATACACGAGAAAGCAAAAGAGGAACCTAAAAAGTATGCATCATCAATGATGGTATTTTTGTCCCTTGAGAATAGTCCATGACCTGAAAAAAGGAAAACCTATCTTAACATATGAACAGGATATGAGAATGTAATTGGAAAGCACAGACAGAAGCAACAATGGTTTCACCTGTATAGCTGTTCCATCAACACCACAAGAGCAATCTGATGATTCAGGACCATGGAGGAAAGTCTAATGGTCATATTAGCTCGTTTCCTCACTTGTCTTCCATGTCCATGAGCCCCACCTATACAAAATGATATCCTCGAAGCTCCCTAAATACAGAGATAGCTGGAAATCACTTATTGGAACATACTCTCATGTTGATTGACTCTCTTAAGCTTTTCCATTTGTAAAGATAGTTGTCTCCAAGATGTGAGATTAGCTTCAAACCCAACAAGTCATACATACAATCAATTTTGATCACTTTCACAGAAGATTATGGGTGATACTAAAAGCAAAGAGAATGTATGTATAACAAGCTTACACTGTTTCCTCATCTCCTAGTAACTCAGCCATCTGCTCTGAATCAATGTCACGGCCTCTCTCGTCAAGCATCACAACCTAAAATCTCACAGTCAGACCCATCTAGATTGATCCTATCACATTTGACTAATAGCGGATTCTAAAGAGAGTATTAATAATACCCAATCATCAGACCCAATAAGCTTCATCATAGCCACCTCTTCATCTTCACCTGTGCTCTTACATCCCTGTGAGTAAATACTATTGGTTTCAGAGAAATCTACCAATTAATGGATCCAACAATCAAACTACTGAGTTGGGTTTGTCAAATTAAAGGCAACGTACTGAGTATTTCGAGGATTGGAGCGAACCAATGAATCTTCAAAGGAGCAATAAGGTTTAAGCTTGGTTTTGTATTTATCAACCAAGAGTCGAACACTTTCTGATCTCTTTTTCCCCATTGTTATTACTCGTATAGGAAGAGCTCTCTGTGAACCAAAAGTACCAATTCCATCAAACCCTAAACGCTCAAATTCAATCAATTTTCGAGAGGCGTTTTTACCACTGCTTGACCCGCGTATCTACATGTTCTTCTTGATAAAATCACGAACCAGATCACCATACACAATTTTCAACACTGCGTTCGATATCAACAAAAATCGAATCCAACTCTAATAAGGAGGGTTTAAAGCCCAACCCAACGCTTAAAGAATAGCAAAATATATAAATGGGCCTAAAGTATTCAAGTACGGATGGATAGTATGTTTGAAGCAAAATCAGAAAAATGAAAGTATGAAACCAAATAAATTATTCGCAAGATGCGACAAAGGTTGAGTGGAAAAGGAATAGTTCTATGATTGAGAGCTTTTAGTTCATCATTGTTCTAATCTACATAAAAGTCGGTGATGATGCATTGATGCTGCTGATTACTTAAGACTTGGAAAATAAACAACTTTAAGCTTTTCTTTGAAAAAATAAATATACATTATGATCATGTTATCATCCATCAAACTCATGTCAATATTATTTGAAAATTGTATGAAAAAATCATTTTAAACTGCTATTTACGTCATCGATTATCTCTCTATTTTTCTTTTAGCGTTACTGCTTTATAAATTTCCAAAATCATGTATACAACACCGTTTAAGATTTGATCGCCAAGAAAACTAATTGACTACTGGTTACATTTGTGTCCGAAGGAGGCATGAAAAGACAACATTAGACTTTGTTTATTATCATTTAATCATTTATTATTCCGAACCATGCATCCCCTGCCACCAGATCAATTATATATAGTTTAGTGATATTTCTTGTGTTTCATCCAATGGGTTCTTTTATATATATTCCCCAATCCTATCTTTAATTAGTTCTAATTCCGTATTAAACAACTCTTGGCATCTCCACGCTCATTTGCCCGTCCATGCCTCTCTCTTTAGCTTTTGCCAATAATAATATAAGTATATGAGACGCGGTGTCCGAATATTTATAAGATGAACAAATTTATCGGAAGTAACATTACGTATACGTCTATTTCAGATTATTCAGAATAGATTTGCATCGGTTAACCTAAAAGCATAGGGATAAATTATCTCATAAAGCACTAGCTAGGCTTCTAAATTATACGTGCACGTCTAATAAATCAAACTTTGGTTCTATTCATATCCCAATATAGGATTATTGGAGCCATTAGAAGCCACTTGAAAACTACATACAATTGAGTCAGAGAGTGTATATAAATTCTACTATTTTCCACTGTCTATATGATTTTGTTTGTCGCCGGTAGACATAAAATAATAATATTTTGTGTTGCAAAAAAAAAAAGAAGAAAAATTCTAAGTTGAAATTTTCTAAAATGTGGTTACATGTAGAATCCGCCGCATCGATGGTTGTTGAAGAATTCTTGAACCCATTTTAGACTACATGAAGTCATCTATGAATTGCCGCTTACTTAAAGAGGAACAAACATTTGACTAAAAAGGATTTTTAGAAATCGTATATTTTGAATTTGTATGTTCCTAAATTATGTGTCAAACTAATCTACACGGTTCCGCATCAAAATGTAAAGTGCCATTACGTAGACAAGTTTTGTTGAACTTTCCTATGTAAAAAAAAGTTTTTTTGAACTTGCGGTCAGCCGGCTTGCTGTAGTAATTAAGGAATTTAATTCTTGTTGAAATGAAACTTTCGCTCCTTGAACGAGACGTTAACGAGAGTACATATTCCGTTTTACTACTTATGTATAAGAATACGAATTTCTTCGATGTATGAAAACGGTATCTTAGATTAAAAAATTAAAACGCATGATTCGGTCAGTGACGTATTAAGCTCTCGTGCATGCACTAATGAAATCGGAATTTGGCTGCCTGGCTAGAATAATATTTTTTGGTGAATAATAACCACGTCGACTTGCCTCGGACAACTATTATTTATTGCTATTAAATCGAAAAGCAATTTTTAATAGATTGAGAAAAGTCTCACCGACAATTAAATCCGCGATTCTATCATGCATGCGCGCTATTCGGAAATGAATTAGTCACCCCACCATTATGGCTCAAGACCATGTGTTTTGTATGTTGATTTGCTTACAAAGCTAGAAGTGGTTCTAAATTTTTTAGAGTTGTCCTAAACATAAGGTTTGGTATAAGCATAAATACTTATATGTATATTGGGATGGAATCGTCGGATCCCACTTCCATCATTCATAGGAGAAACAAGTTAACTATCAATTACTCGTAAGTTACTGAAGCATCTTTAGTATTTTCACCATTCATTCTGAAGAACGAAAGATAACATTAAAAACATATACTAGGTTTTAAACCCAAAAAAGAACATATACTTAGGTGTAAGAGTAAATGGCATAAACTATGAAAATAAATAAAAGAAAAGCCATATCGAATATTAACAATTTTGTTTAATGATAAATAGATCGAGAAGCATTGAGGAAAATGGTTTAAGCAGGCCCCACAATATCTAGATTCTCCATACGATTGAGACAGACTTTATAATATATTTATTACGTATGTCGGCTTTCTAGGTTCTCCCAATCCTCCATTGATTTTTATCATATTTAGGTCACTGTCGAGGATAAAAACCAAATAAACATGTGATACTTTTGTCTTTGAACGAAAAAATGTGATACTTTAGATTTGATTTCTATAATGTTTTTTTTTTACTGGAAAACCGATAAATACTATTAAAATAGTCATAAGAAATAAGAAGTATTAATAAAATAAAAAATAAAAGTACCATTTTTAGTACTATATTTCTTTTAAGTAAATGATACTTATTTTTCTTCGAAATCCACACTATATTAAAAATATTAAATCAAAAGAAAATTTAACTCTGCATTAAAAGTAAAAAAAAAACGCTATTTAAATTGGAAGTTTTGTGCAAATGCTCCACTTTCACGCTGAAAAAAGTCGGCATTGAAAAAGTCGGCTCTGAAAAATCCAATTTATTGGTTTTAAAAAGAAAAATAATCACCCTCATGGCTATAAATACTGAGCCCACACACAGACTCTCTCAAGATACACACCAAAGCAATCGCTCAAGACCTATAATATTTACATATATCTTTATCTCTCTCTCTCTCTCTCTCTCTACATACATAACAAAAACTTATTTTTTGTGAGGCCATGTCAGGAGTTTGGGTGTTCAACAATGGAGTGATACGTCTAGTGGGGAATCCGAACCAGTCCGGTGGAGGTTCCACCCATGGCCAGACGCACGGCAGGAGAAATTTCTTGGTTTATTTGCCGACCGGTGAAGTTGTCTCTTCTTACTCGTCACTCGAACAAATCCTAAGGAGCCTGGGGTGGGAAAGATACTTCAATGGAGATTCTGATCTCATTCAGTATCACAAACGCTCCTCCATCGACCTCATCTCTTTACCAAGAGACTTCTCCAAGTTCAACTCTGTTTACATGTACGATATCGTCGTCAAGAACCCGAATACCTTCCACGTCCGCGATTTCAATTGAAATCTACTGAATAAATCCTCGACCAATAGGTCTACTTTGTGTTTGTGCTTTGTTTTGCTCTAACCGGGAAATTGTGGTTCTATCGGAATCTGCAGTAATCATGTGAATTACGTACTGGTCAAAGAAAAGATAAGATGTGTGCAGCTTTTTGAATTCGACAAACAAAGATGACTATTGGATAATCATCAGATTGTGTTTATTTGTAAATATATGTTTAATTGTTGGGTTTGGTGTAGCAAAAACAAAAGAAGAAAATTAAAAAAAAAAAAGACGATATTATTGATTACATGGCTACTGGTGTTCTTAGTTTTTTTTTCAAAGAAATACAATTATTTTTTACCCATTACAATAGAACCGAAAAGAAAACCTAAAACAGAAATGAAACTTGACATACCAAAAAAACTACAAGGGAAAAGAGGCGGAGAGCTATGGTCATTTAGTGTACGGTCAATGGCTGTTCTTATTGTGTTTGGTGTTGATCAAGACACCAAAGTGAAGATTCTAAATTCCCTCTCCCTCCAAATATCCTAGAGTTTCCTTTCCCTTTATACTAGTTTTCGCTTCGAAGCACACATTTCTTAATTTTGGCAATACATAATATAATATGTACTTTGCAAATTTGAATCCGGATGATAACACAACGATCACATTTACTCAACCACTAAACTACACATCCTAATCAAAAATATTCATGTATAGGGGATTACAAAGAACATTAACAATGGTCTATCAAAGGAGTCTCGATGACAACAAACATCAGGCTCCTATATTCCATGTCATGCTTTGTTTTAATCCTCTCTTTGTTTCTCATTCCGTTTGATCCTTGTGGGTTTTGTGTGTTTAAGACATAAGTAGTGTAGTGTTAGGAGCTTATGCTTCCGAGTCATGTCGGTTTTGTCTTAACTTTTCTTCATTAATGTTGACAATTCAGCTTTTTTAGGTGATGTGTTTGTACACAATTGAGACTTTACTTATTTACAATTTCTTTTTTTTTTGGCCCTCTTGTGCGCAGAAACCAACGATGCCTCGTAAAGGATTATCCAATTTCGAGGATTATGATGATGGTTTTGATGATTATGACTATGATATTGATGAACACGGTAAGCTAAACATCTCCACATTCCTTTCTTGTGGGTGGTTAACTGTCTCTCTTTAACTTTGTGTTGGTTTTCCTTTTACAGAAGAAGCTGCGGATATAAATATAGAAATTGCTCAGCAAGGGCTTTGGCGATGTTCAATCTGTACATGTGACAATGATGAGAGTATGTTTGTGTGTGATATTGGCGGTGTCCTTTGTAATCCTGTGGTTGGAAATCAAAGTATCAATAAGAATACAGGTTACTATCTCTTCTCTCCTCCAATTTGTATTAGTGAGACTTTTGTATTTATACAATCTCTCTTTACCTCTGCTTAGGATACATGAATAATTGCATTCTGTGGGATATACAATCTCTCGTACGTTTTGTTTTTTGAGGTCACTTGATCAAGGTATTGGTTTTTGCTTAGGAAAAAGTAGTAACTGTGGTTTTGATAAATACTTGTGATTTTGCTATTCTAGGTTCAATTATAGAATAGATGTGTGTTTATGCAGTTGAAGGCAGATGCAAAGAATCCAAATTGGCAAAGTCCCTTTTTGGATCAGTCCCATCTAATACACCGAAAGGGATGTCCTTTTCTGGAATTTCTCGTGGGAATATTCATCATCTCCACAAGGCTTTTAGTTCTAAAAATTCCTGCGTTAGTATATGTTGTTAACTTGCTGCAGTTTGATAGTGTTTTCTGTTTTCAGTCATCCTGATAAGTTGAGAGTCTATAGTTTTGTTCTTTGCGTTTGTGGCGTTGCGAATGCTTTATTCTGACATTTCCGTTTTACTTTGATGCCGTAATGATATTGTACGGATTAGAGGTTGGACACCTGTATGCCATAATAATCTCTCTTCTTCGTCAGTCCATCTTGTTGTTTCCTTGCTGGCATTGGACCTAAACCTTGGAAAGTAGAAAGAGGAAACACAAGCTCAAGTTCAAGTCTAACTAGGATTTATAGTTTATTTCCTTATCGCAATACGATTTCTCTTTCTGTTTCTTTTCCTTTTTGGTTTTGGGTTATTTTTCTTATAAGTATGGTTGAAGCTCGTTTGTGAACTTCATCTAAGTTATCATCTTAGGGCATCTTTTGTTTTTGTTGAAGCATTAATCGATCACAGCAAATTGCATGTTTATTATTTTCGGTTAGTAGCATGAAAACTATTATTTAAACATGTTAGACCAAAACTAATGTGATCGGAGAAACTCAAACCGTTTTAAAAGAAATATACTAACCTTTGATCGAGCAATTAACCTTTATAATGAATTTCGTTAACCAAATTGGATTTTTTTTTTGTTAAAACCAAATTGGATTTCTATTCTCTTCTTCCTTTTTCCTTTAGAGAGCTTTCGATGGACAGAGATCAAAATGCTTCTTCTATTAGACTGAACTGAAAGAATTATAAATACCTATTTTCCAAACCCTGAAAAACTTGAAATTTAAAAAACTCGGACCAAATTAACCCAAAAAATAAAACTGTTAATCCCTATAATATTTTTAAATTTATCCAAAACTATTCATAATTTCTCAAAATCCAAATTTTATCTGTTTCTGATAATAACTTTAAATATCCGAAATATCTGATCCATACATGCTATTAATCGAACCTTCTACCCAAAAGTAAACATGCCTTGTTATTTGTAAAATTTTCAAAATAAACTATAATTGTTAAAATTATAAATATTATTATCTATTTTAGGTTAACTGATAATTTTTTAAAATATATAAATATATATGCTTAGATGTGTACCAATTATATTCAACTTTTGATAATAACTTAATAATATAATTAATAATATCTACACATATTGTTTTCAAAATTTTGATAACAAAATCAAACTAATTATCATTTTAGAAACTAAAGTTAATAATTTATAGTATTTAAATATAAATTTACACTGTTAATAAATTTTATTGCCGTTGACCACCTATCATATATTCATACTTTTGAATGACATTTTCATTAAATGTATATAGTATACATTTAATAAAATGATAAAATACCTAATATATCATTTATTGTTAACAATCAGCAAATAAATAAATAACTAGAATGTTAATTCTGTTTTCCAGATTGGACAACCAATCACAGAGTAATCTTTTCATTTAATGTGTGGTTATTAAAACAGAAAACTGTTAGTAAATAAGGAAGAAATATAATTTTCCATTGAACATGTAAAGCATTATATAGAATCATACAAGTGACTATTTATTTATAAAGGAATAAAAAGATAATAAATAAATTTAGATATGTATGGCCATCTAGTTAAGTATAATTACGTGGAAAATATGTATTTTAATGAAAAGATAGACGAGCTCAAACAAAAGTCTACGGTTTTCCAAAACGGTCGAAATCGTTATAACTTATAATCTGATTTTTAAATTTGGGTATTATTTTGTTAAGGTACAAAAAAATGGAGGATTCATGGTCTCCACCATCACCTAAGAAATGCGAGATTCAAGCTCCGTTTACAAAAACAGAGTTCAAAAAACAAAATAAAAACCCTAATTTTCCACCACAAATCTTTGGAGATTACGTTCCTTGATATACACGCCTCTTCTCCTTGGTTCAAAAGCTTATTCATCTCCTTTGATCTCAAGGTATTCATCTTCTTCTTCTCCTAGCAATTCATGTCTGAATTGATATTCTTAACTCTCAAAGATTAAAGGCTGGTTACTTATTTGATAGTCTTCTAAAATATTTGCATTTTTTTATTCTAATTGTGAGTTGTTTGTTAGTGTCTCAGGTCCGTTATTTGATTTTTGAATTATGGCAACGACGTCTAGTACAACGAAAACGAAACCGGACAACCGAAACCTCACCAGATCAAGATCACTCGGCAGAAAACCAAAGCCGGTCTCATCATCAGAACCTGAAGCGAACGCAGATGGATCTGATCGGAAAACAAGTGACAAGCCTTTGCCTAATTATCTGAAACCAACAATCAGCTCGAGACCTGGCCCGGTCAAGGTATTAAGGAAGAACAACGCTCTTGAAGATAATCAGAAGCTTCTCCGTAGACGTTCCTTTGATCGTCCTCCTTTCTTTGACTTCTCCATCATCTTCTTCATCCTAGAAATCTCGCAATACCTCTCCAACACGCCCACGGAACAGACCCGCGGTTCCAAGAGAAAAGCCTGTCACTGCTCTGCGTTCTACATCTTTCCAGCAGAGGCGGTCTCAGAGGAAGCAGTACGATGAAATCGCGTCCTGTGGTTTCAAAAGGATCTCCTGGTACAAAGAAGAGCGGTTTGAGCAGTATCAGTTCTTCCAAGAAGGTTCTGAGAATATTCCGAAGAAACCTTTGAGTTAAGAGATTACGCCGGCTCACGAGGATGGAGAGGAGATTGTCAAGGTTGATACCGAGGAACAATTTTCTGACCAGAGAAGAACCGAAAGAAGAAGATAAGGATAGGTTGCACAACCCGATGAATCCAGGGAGGAGAAGGAGACCACTCCAGTGGATGCTACCTCAACAGAAGAAGAAAAAACAGAACTGATCACTGAGGAAAAAACAGAAGAGAAAATAGAGGAGCCGAAAGAACCAGAGAACACCCAAGAAAACAACACTGAAGATAAAGCAGAAGTTGAAAAGAAAGTTGGTGATGAGGAGAATAGCGATACAGTTATAGAAATGAAAGAAGCTGAAAAATGTAGAAGAAAGTAAGGAAGAGGAAGAAGCAGAAGTTAAAGAAGAGGAGAGCCAAAACAGCAACGTGAAAGAAGAAACAAAGGCTCAAGTAGAAGAATTAGCAGAGGAAGGAATAAAGAAGAGTGGTGCAAGGGAAGAAGGAATCTCCAACAGCCTACAACGATGTAATAGCAAGTAAGATGAAAGAGAACTCGAAGAAGAACAAGGTCTTGGCTCTTGCTGGAGCCTTTCAAACCGTTATCGACTATGAAACTGCTGCATCTAAGTGATATAACATCTTCATTATATCACATGCAGACTGAGCAACTGCTTCTTATTAGCTTTCCTATGTCAGTGTTTTTTATTGTTTCTTGTTAATTTTCTTTATTATTTCAGCATAGCATCAAATGTTGGAAAAAATGAACTATATGTTTTTGCCTGTGAAAATGAACTAGTCATCTGCTTTTTTCTTTACCCAAAGAGATTTTTCTTTACCCAAAGAGATTTCTATTTGCGAAAAAACGTGACAAGAATACCTAACAAATTGAAACAATTAACTCATATAAAGAAGGGATATTATATTACTTGCATCCACTAGAGCAACTTTTGTTCTGGTTCAAATAGCCGATACAATTGTGCTCTTGTAAAGGCTCCAACTGCCTTCCAGCTGTAACCGCTCCCCCAAAGATTTCCGCAGTGAACAACTATAACCATCTTAAGTTTCTTTTCCAAAACCAGATCTACCACACGACCAATAGATGTTGTTGTACTCACACATGTGGGTGGGCTTCTCATCATTGAGACCAATGGTGCATCAAGCTACACAAAAAATAGTTCAAAGGTATCAGTTCGTTTTTTTATGTCAACTACTTCTGAAGCGGAACAAGATTTGGTTTTAACTTACATTGTTGCAATCCTCCCGATGCAAAAGGCCTATGCAGCTTCCTCGATCGTCAACAATTGGCACAACTTGTTCCTTGAAAAATCGCATGACCACATTCTTTAGCTGCAGAGTGCCTAGCAGTGGCCGAGTGGCTTCAAATCCGATCATAATGCTTTCTATTGGTTCGCTTGGTATCACCTGGGTTAATACATTGTTGTTAATTACCCAAATTTAGGGAAGGACAGCAAACCACCAAACCGCACATTCTGAGATCATTTGCATGAAAAGAGAGTGTGTGAAATAGGTAAAATCTATACCTTACTAAGTAGATGTGGACGCAATATAGACTTGGAAAATCCGTATAATGCTTCTAGGCGGACCGCAGCCTGAACAAAAAATCATTGAAGTGAATTCAGTATCTAATGTCTGCAAATAACGTTTCACATCATACCATGCCTCCACTAGTTGTCCAAGGTATCGCCTTCCACCTTCTAACGATACTTGAAAGAATCCCTAGGGCCTCCTCGAGCTGAAAAATAATCCAGACAATTAGTTAGAGCACCTAGAATTATTACCGGACTAGCAGGTATTATCAGAAAATGATACACCACATTAAGGATAAAGCAAAGACTTTCCATTCACTAGCTAATTCTTTAATACCTGCCCAGCATTGAGTGCTGCTTCCATGAGGAGATTATCAGCTTCTTGTTGAACCGCCTTGGAGATTGCTCCTGAAGAATCTGGCCATAAACGAAGATACAGATTTCTAACCATTCCATATTCTCCTTCGACAGCAAAAGCACGCATCATAGATAGGTACAAGTGAGGTTTTGGTCGCAAGACTTCATTAGCTCCACATCTCTTCAATATCTCACCAAATACACAAAGGGCACCTGTGAACACGTTCAATAAAGACCCTAAGGAATTACTCCAAGCCCATTTACGTTCTGGATGCTGAAAGCAGCAACTCATAGTAACATACCGCTTGTTGAACCACACTTTAGCATAGCATCAACTACTGCTGTAAATGCAGTTCGGTCAATGAACACGTTATCACACAATTTCATTTCTAAAAATAATTCCTGCAGTGATAACAGATCCTTCGCATCTCCAAATCCCTAAGAAGTAGAAAATCATTATAAAAGGAAGAAACTGATAATATATAGCAGAAACAACAAACAGTACTAAGCCATCTTCCCCCACAAAGATTAGATATGTAAAGAGATCCACAGATTTGCTGGCTCACCTTCACCAAAGTGGTATATGTTACAACATCTGGATGAAGAAAATTGTCGTAATATTCCTCTGCTTTCTCCTGATTTTTTTTTTCAAAAACAAGACATCATAATTAACATGAGCCAAGTTCTACTCCAGTACTACTCTGAGTAATACTTGGAGTATAAAACTGGCCTTTTAAATACACATGTGTGACCTTCATTTCCTTGAAAAACTTCATAGCCACATCCAAATCGCCACACTTTATGCAGGCATTGATCAAAGTATTGTAGGTCAACCTATCAGGCTCCAATCGAAGGCGTAACATTTCATCCAGCAAACTTATAGCAGCTTGCGGAGATTCTGAGTTGATATACCCCTAAAACACAAGAAAATATCATAACAAAAGCAAGAAGACATATACCCATGATTGATGCTTCTCTGACCCTAAATGCAGATATGCGTAAAGAAAGTACCTTCATCAACAAGTTATAGATGAGAACTGACGGGCCACCATGCTCTAGAAGCAATGTATCATATCGTGCAAGCAGACCATTGGCACGACGTAAATCTCCTGCACTAGAGCAATATCAAATGTTTTTGCATCAGCTTTAGGCCATGATATTTCCAATTCACTAACACCACGATTACATAATCAACATATCAAGATTATCAGTAGTCTGGTTAAGCATTGAAAACTTTTACAGCTTAATCTTACCAGCATTGATCAGAGCGTCAAGCAGACCATAGATAAGGGATGATGACAATTTTGGATTCCCAGAAACAGTTCCATGCTCTATAGACTCCAACATTTGGAACGCTTCGTCAATCCTCCGAGCCTTCCCCAATCCCTTAACCAAAACAAACAATTTGAAATTAAACTCAGAAGGCGTTCTGTTGTTCTTCTCACACGCAATCAAAAAATTTTAAATTAGTTGATCAAAATTCATAATTATTTAAAAGAAACGTCACCTTCAAGATCGTGGCGTAACTAATAGAGTCGACTCCACATCCACCAGGTTCAGCCATCTCATTGAACATCCGAAGAGCCAAATCGATATTTCCACAGTGAACGCAAGCTTCCAGAACGGAGTTCATCACGATTGTGTTGAGCCTCCCATACCGTTTCTTAGCTTCTTCCACCTCCTCCACGATCTGAATAAGCTGACGACGGTGAGTGAGGAGCACGATGCGAGAGGTGAGAGGCTTGAGGTTGATACGCTTCGAGTAAGGAGTAACTCTGCGAGGATAACGCCGTCGTGTCGGAATAAAGGAGGACGAAGGAAGGAGAGGTAGAGGAGTGACAAGAGTAGAAATAGCTGAAATCCGATACATTTTTGCGGACACGTGAAGCTACCCATCCGCCATTGATGGGCTTCAGCTTCACCTTGAGCTAGGCGAATAGATAATGTCAGAGAATCTGAACAGTTCGCAGTAACAATCAGTCATTTATTCACATTGGCGGGTCGAACAAATATTACATTGTGGCGAATTTGGGCCTTAGGCTTTGAAAATTTAAAGTCCAGTATGCTAATATTCCACGTGACGGGACTTTTGTCTGTTGTATATGTTGACTTTTCGCTCACCTGACCTAATCCACAATTGCTTCTAGATTAAGCTATATTTCTCATGAATTCGAAACTGCAACTTTTCTGACGCGGAAACAAAATTCCTAGATTCCATGATAGTCATCCTTATAAATATCATCGAAACTGCAACCTTATTTGACGCGAAACAAAATAAAGATTCCAATTTTTTTTACTTTGTCGAGAAGAAAAGAAAGAGCAAGAAGAAGAAGGATGTGTTTGGTGTTCGTGTGCGATCAGGACGAGAGAGTGATCGGAAGGTACGCAGCTCCTGGAGCGTGTCCGTACTGCGGCGGAGCGGTTCAAGTGGTTGACGTAGAAAGCAACTGGAGATTCTGTTTCGTCCCTCTCTATAATAAATCCAAACGTCGTCATCTTTGCTCCACTTGCGGTAAACGCCTCATCGTCAATGGCTGAAACAAAACTCGTACCTCGGAGATCATTTCTATATGTAAACATCCAAATTTCTTACTTGCTTTGTGTATTGTGTTTGTAAGCGTTTGTTATAAAAAAAGAACATGTTTCTCTTTTGTTATATCTCGGTATATCTATGAATTAAGATAATGAAAATTCAGCTTAGTGAGATGAAATAAATGATATTTTTTTAGAAATTGGGATTTCAGAGATTTAAGAAAAAAATATCACTTGCAAAGCTTGAGCTTCTTGAAGAAAGAAGGGACTTGAGATTTTGGATAAGGCTTTGTGGCAATACACGTCGGAATATTCTCCGCCTGCTCCATCCATAGTTTATGAGAGATTCCTCCTAATTTCAGCTTCTCTGACAAATTCATCATCTGCGTTTCTCCTTTAACCTCCAGAGTCACCTAATCCCCCAAAAAATAGAACCGCATCTAATTAAGCTCCCCATCGATTCTCCTGGTAATTCGTAAAACTAGAGTTTCGCGGAGTAACCATGTGCATAGAATCAATGTGCTGCGGATCACAATACTGAAGAGTGATCGCATCGTCTTTGAATGACCAGATTGCCGCCACTGACGCGTGGCATCCCTGTGTGACCACGCTCCCGAATGGCCACGAATCGATTAGATCTCTTCGAAGCACCACGACGTCGTCGGGTTTCTCCGCTGAGTTCTCGTCCTTACGGGAGGAAGCATCGACGACGACACCGATTTCTCCAGTCTGTTGGCTCATAGGAGAAGCCACTGTGAACCATCGAAGAAGAGCTAATCGGATCTTGGAATGACTAAGCCAAACTCGCGGCGACAGATCAGAGAGTCGGCGAGTAACGAACGGGAGTCGAAACGCTGCGGAGGTGACGGCGCTTGCCATATGAAAGGAAGACACGCACATGGACTTCGCTGTTGAATAAGACTTTTCTTAATGGGCTTTAAAAGACCCAATTATTTATTTTTATGTCGTTTGTTTTTTTGGGATATTTTACAGAGAATCTTTCCACCAAAAAAAATTGATTAGCTTACCGGAGGAACACGATCGTAGCAGTTAATGTTATTAGTTATCAACTTAATTAAACCGCGTAAGTAAACCGGTTATTTAGTTCGCTCCTAATCCAAACCAAATAAATGGCTTCTTATTTGGCCCAAAAAGAAAATTGGGAAATTAGTTCACATGTCCCTCGAGAGAGAAAAATGCCCAACATCCTTGATTAACTATATGCTCTTTTTAAAGTGATTTACCAAAACTAATATTCTTTCTTTTTGAGAAAATAATAATAATTTTAATAAATCTTAATTAAAAAAACAAAAGAAAATTTTGAGATAAAAGAAAGAATAAATATGGTAGATTTAACTGATGAGAATTTATTATAAAAAATAATTTTGGACAAATAAAATGTAAACATGTGTAAAAGATAATTCTTCTTCTTTTTTATTCTTTGCTGCGAGAAAAACTAAAAATTCATTATTGTTGAATCTTCATTTGAGGTATTTTTTTTTTATCTATTGTTGTTATATTAACGATTTGAGGCCATCCCGCCTGTTATTATCTTCTTTACTCATCGGCGTAGTTGAATAATTCTTCTTCGTTTCAGGTTTGGGGCTGTTGCGCCAAACTAGCTGTAAATCCCTGAAACAAGCTCTACTTAGAGAGTGATAGGGTCTCTAATTCAGCCTCGCTTCTGTTTAGTACCGTTTGTTATATATGGTGATTTCGCGGGCATAATTTCTTGAGTATAATTCATGTTGTTTTGGTCGCTTTAGGGTTTTGTGTTGTTGCATTTTGTTTGAACCCTAGAACTTGACAATTCTTCTAGCGTTGGATTGTGATGTAGGGTTTTAATGAAGCTTTTGGACTTTTTTTACCTTCGTTTTTACATTTTTTATTGGTGTTGGATGGTTTGTTTTAGCTCTGTCAGCTAACTTTAAATGATTCTTCCGGTTACAAAAACCTTTGTAATATGTTATTTTATTACATGTGCAATTATGGCTGAATTTCGTAGGAAGATTACTTGGAAATACTTACTGCTTTTAGAATGTGATGTATGAAAATTGAAACTATGTTTATACAGATTGATTATCAACTTCTCTGCCTTTTTCCAGGAGCTTAAAGATGGGAGAAATGGTAAATAACAACACCCTTTCTAGTTTTTTCTTCCTTTTACCAATTGTTAACTTGAAAAGGCAGATTCTGCAACATATGCTTTTGCTGCAAATAGATTGTTTCCGCTGGACGAAGATATCCGACTGGATACAACGCGAGCTAGATGTGAGTAACAGCTTTTCTTGTGGTTCAGATCCTTTTTTTTTGTGTAAGCCTGTTGGTAATAATTGGTCCATGACTCCTTTTATTTGCAAAAGTTAATTTCTGTGCTCTTTTCCTAGTCTCAAATGTTCTCCAGAGGCATCGAGAATTGACAGACCGTGTTACTAGGTAGGAAATACTGCTCTGAATTATATAGTTCACTTCTTGATCTTTGTAAAGTTATCACTTTGTATTTGGTGATCAATTCTTTTAGGGATTCTGATAAGATGATATTTGATCGGTTAAACAAAGAATTTGAAGCTGCACGGACATCCCAAAGTCAGGGTCGGTATGGATAGTTGAATTGCAAGTATATGCTCATCTGTTTGTATATCTTAATCAAATGATGCATTCTCTTCTCTCCTCTGCTGAAGTCTGCTTAGATGGGGAAGAGTGGAATGATGGTTTTTTTGGCTACACTAAGGGAACGTGTATGCCATCCATCACTGTTTACTTTATAAAGAGGTGTTCTAGGCCTTGATATCTGGTTGATGGCTTAGTAGACACTTTAATAAGGGCAGATCTAGATTAACTGTGATGTTCTAATAAAAAGAGTTATCTTTTTCATCTGTTGTTTGTGACTTTTTCTTGGACTTGACCATGATCTGTGTAGGTGCATATGGAGGCTGACAGAAAGGCAGATAACGGTAATGCCAGTTATGCACTAGTTTGTCATCCTGATGAACGAGTTACTTACAGAGTGGGAAATAAGGTACCTCCTCAGTTATACTAAAAACACATCATGAAATCATATAGCAGAAATCTCTGGAGACCTGTAATTTTGCTCATTCACCTTGGCCTGATGCAATGTTTGCCTAAATGATAGATCCAATCAGACCAGTTTTGGTGTGTATATCTTTGTTGAAGAATGTTGATTATTATGTTTTCCCCAAATTCTGTAGTTGCTATATCTGTCCTGATTTCAGAGTTTTGACTGACTCTGGGCTAGTCTTAAGTTTGCAGTGACCTTTCTTTTTGAATTGATACCAGGTCGTTGCTTATATATTTGATGTTTTTATTAAACAGGTGATCTGTTGCCTAGAGGGAGCGAGAATTGGAATACAGTATGAAACATCTTTTGCGGGTAATTTGAACTATAAATGGGATTTTGTCAGAGGTTCCAAATGTTTTATTTTACCAAAAATTAATGGTAGTTATCATTTGTACCAAAACATAACGATTTTCTCTTCAGAGGTTTCTTACCTCCTGGGAAGTCACTGAAAGAGAGAGAGATGTTTTGTCTTCATATTTCTGTGTAGAGGGAGACATTTGGACTTTTCCTGACCTTTCCACTCCTGTTATCATAATTTAATCCTTTTCTACACAGGAGAAACTTATGAGGTTTACCACTGTTGGAGAAGATGACTGTACTTGAGCACACAATTCCTTTCTTTTTGCCACTACGCGACTTGGAAAATGGTCTTCTTTCTTCGAATGCTAAGGTAGGAATGGTAACTTGTTTTGACATTGTTGTACCTTATCTTCAGTTTATCTACTTTTTTTATCAACATATTTTTTTGATTGATAATTTGTCTTGATGCCAGAAATTCATCGACAATGTTGGGGATCTCCTGCAAGCATATGTAGACAGGAAGGAACAGGTTTTTCAACAATCAAGATCATGAGTATTTTGATCAAACTTAGAGTGTACTTGTCGGATAACCGTTTACATTGTTCTTTTGGTTCATGGCTTTTTAAATTGTCAACCTGCTGGTTTATTGTTCAATTTTTGTCTCAGTAAAATTGCGTCAATATGATCTCTAGATAGAAACGAAAATGATACTAAAATCATATGACCTGTTAACTTGAAGTAAGAGGATAATGTACCATCAGCCTTGTTAGATTAGGATATTATATGGTTTTTAGATAGATTTCTTTTAGAATGAAAATTAAAAAACTGGCCATAATATGGTGTGGGTGTGCTGGGTGTGTTGCTACAACCACTGTTAGTGAAATATGCTCTAAAATGTTTTAGGAAACTCGAGGGAAGTTGTAAGTTTTTACAAGTTAATCAGGAATTCAGGATGCTTCTTCTGATTTTATTGTAGGTCCGGCTTATCAAAGAGCTCTATGGAAATCAAATCAGGGAGCTTTATCACAGTCTTCCTTACCAAATGATTGAATTTTCCATGGATGATTTTGACTGGTTAGCAATTTCATTCCTCTTAACTGCAGCTACACTAGATATTAATATGATCTAGTTGTCACTTAAATAAAGTTCTGTTTTTATAGCTTTTTTGAAAATCAAATATGTTTTGCATTGAAGCAAGTTGATGGTGAGCCTGAGATATGGAGATCTTCTGTGTGAACTTCCAACAAAAGTGAGAGTTCTAGTATGGCCAATGCATCAGTTGAAGAAACAGTGTACAAGCCCTGGATTCGGTAAACTTGGAAGTCAAGCAATTCTTTTACGTTAATCTTTTGCCGAGGATGCTTTACGTATACAGTCACTACCTGAAGGTATTTCTAGTTTAAATACCGATCTTTTTGGTGTGCTTCTTACAATTTGTTTATTTTATTTCTTCTCTTTTTGTTTCCATTGCAGCATACGCAGAGATTATGATAAACATGCCACAAGAAATTGAGCAATTATTTTCTGCAGAGTAGTCCGAGCTTAAATCTGTAGCTGTGTCTAAACTTTATATTACTGCTTCACTGTATGATACTTGATTCTGAACCTTCTTACAAACTTTTAAAATTGTGCTACAAAGAAGAGTTTTTACACAGTAAAATTTGTTCTGCTGCTCTGTTCCGGTTAAATTGCGATGCTTTGTCTATTAGATTAGTACTAACTAAAGCTTCAACTTTTAGTTAATTAGAAATGTTCAAAACTAGTTGTTAATGTTATCTATGGTATACTATGTTTCATTCGCACTCTTCATGAATTTACGCATCTGAAAGTCAAAAGTGGGTGATCAAAAAAAACAAACTAAACTTATCTACGGTAGTCCAATTCGATTATGATAGACGTAATACATCTAACGTAGTTGTATATAAACTTTTCTTTTCTCGGTCCAACACTATATATTTTTCAATATACAGATCTTAATTAGTTTATGCTTGGAAATATAAAAAAAAATAGTGTGTTTTCATAGTGATGGTAAGGAATCCCGGAGTTATGCTACCCATTTTCAATTATTTTTCACAAAACCATCCATGCAGAAACACTAGGGTCATCATTGATTTTTTTTGTCTTCCCCATTAATATTCCTCATCACAATTTAAGAGATTATGTTCCTAATACATTTAATATTGTATTATTAGAAAATAAATTGTAATTTAACATAGAAAGTTCTTGATACATGAAAATTATTTCGTAAAATATAAAGATATATTGTAAAATTAATGACAAAACAAACATCAACTCAACTCTTCTCTAGATTATGGCCGGACTCTCGAATTTTGGATCATTTTTCAGATGTTCATGAGAGTTTACACTTTTTATACCCAAAAAAAATTACAGTTCCTAACAGATTTACTTTAGATCTATCTTCCCGAGTGATTTATTATTATTGGAACATATGATTAAGACACTAAAAAGTTCGTTGTCAGAAAAATAAAAGTAAAGACTGCTGACATGGGCCCTCTACTCAGGAAACATTATTGAATTATAACTAAATTAAACATTTTAAATAATGGAACCAAAAGTATGAAATAGTAGTAATGGTCCTAATGGACTTACGACTTAGGAGTTAGGAGTAACACTAATCCAAGTGTTAAATATGAAACTATTGAAATACCGAGATATATGGCAACTGATAGAACCTATCATACACCTTCATAAAATTTGCATCGTATGCGTATATTCTACTTATCATCCATCTTAATTATTATTTTTATTTTTTTGGAAAACTAAAACATATTTTGTATGCTACTCTAAGAGATTCACGGATGACATATCCACTCTAATAAATATATTATTTTCTTGTCAGTGTTAATATAAGATACTGTTGAGAGTAACTAATAAATCTATGCATGGCACCCAGTCGTTCAAAACAAGAACCTCTTGACAACAATTAATCGTCAAGTAATTTTTAAGTATTGAAACATATGCGAACAATATACAATAATTCTTTGTAAATTAATTAACTAAGACTTTTTGAAAAACATAAACCCATGTTAATACAGAAGGATTAACCCAAGGAGATAGAATTTTCGTTACATCGTAAGCATGTCCTCTAATATTTACTTCTAAAGTGGTCAAATCCAGCTTTACACACACACATGTATATACATAATATGCATAAAGTAATTAATAGGAAGAAAGAAATTTTCAGAAAAAAAAATTAATAGGAAGAAAGCTGAAAAGTATGGTCCTGCTTTAATCGAGGCTTAAATTAGATATTAAACAAATCAGCTATTTAAGGATTGGTGTTCCCATCCAATTAATATCTCCACATTCTCGTCTTTGTCCCAAAACTCCTAAAATAACATATCCTAATCCTTCCCCACCGTCCATTTTTGGCGCGAGAGCAAACAAAAAACACAAAACAGAAGAAACATGTTTGAAAACAGCTAGACCACGTGTTAGTCAACTATAATTACACGTGGCATGTATACGGATGCCGTGGCACATGTGACTGTCACATCCCATGTTACAATAACTAGCCACTACGGACGGGACAAAAGCCTCCGAGCGCCGTTCAGATCAGGGACTAGGCATCAAAATGGCTTAGCTGTTTTCTTTAACTATTTTATTTAAAGACCCTTTGATTTAATAATTTTAATTATTGTGTACTAGTTGCTAATTATATATATTAAATATACTATGGAAATGGATTTGATTTCGACAACTAATTTTGTGTCAATGCAGCTGTTGTCCGCCCCATTGAATTGTGAGGATTGGGATTTATTTATTCTAAATAATTTCTTCTTTTTATTTTTCTTGAGTGCACTAGGTTCAAATTATTTCCAACTGAAATTGAACCGTAGAATATAGTTTAAGATTTGGTTGATTAATAAAAATAATTTAATTTCCGAAACACTGGTACATGTGCTTTGATATTCATGAAACATGAATGCCCCGACCTAATTCGAATATTTTGTGTACTTTCGTCAAACATGGACATTCTATAGAGTCTAGAACCACTTGATTATAATCTTCAATTTTTTTTTGGAAAGAGGACTAAATGCAAAATGAAATAAATCATTCATCCGTTACTTAGACAACATAATAATTTTGTTAATTATTTTCATTATCGGATTATCAAATCATCCGCCATATTTTCTAAAGCGGAACATTATACAATTTTTTTTTACTTGTCTAGCTATATATAATACATATATAACTATTTCGACGTATATGGTCCCGATGCTATGTGAAAACGATATTTAAATATATCTTTGTACGAATGCATAATGGACTTTGTTTTTATATAGCTAAACTTAAACTCATGAAGTAAATGGAGTAACGTTGCTCTGTTTCGAAAATCCTATAACTAACTGATTAGTTGATAAATTGACAAGTCGATTGTTTGATCAAAGAATCGCCCAATTTATCAAGAGTTAATGATATTCAGAGCAATTAAAATCCAAAGTAGACGGTTTAAGAAACAATGATCGTTATTGACGCCACTTCTTGTGACACTCATAAAGATTTTTAAACGCGCGGCGACGTAGCTCCGTCGTCAAACTGAGTGAGGTATGAAAGACGTTAGAAAAACCAGAGAAACTGGAAAAAGAAGAGAGAGAGAAAGCAGTGAATTTTGAGACAAGATCGAAACGTGGCAATTTCTCTGTCATTCGATAACTCGGATTCAGTCTCACAAAGAAAACAAACGTGCAAAGAGATAGAAGAGAGTCGCCATTAGAATAGTAGAAAAGGACAGGGAATATAATATACATTGACCTCTCTGTCTCATAAGGAAGCACATGCCTCTCCCTCTCTCTTTCTTGATTGAAGTTTATTTACTCTACTCTTCAGATCTACTCACTCTCTTCTTTCTCTTTACTTCTTATCTTTCAATTCTTCTTCCTCCCGGTCACCAGAGCCGGAGACAAGGTAAAGCTTCTGATCCATTCCCTTACGTTTGTTTCTTTTCTCCGGCAGAGTCATTTCTCTGCTTTCCATCTCTTTCTGTTTCCGCCATTGACTCTCTTGATTTCATGATATCCTTATTTATTTATTTATTTTTCTCCCAACATGTTTTCCGATCATTGCTCAAACAGTTTTACCCGATTAAATATTATTTTGGTGAATTTATGATCCAAGTTCACTGATATTACAAACTGAGAAATAGATTGATCCAGATTTTTTGGGGGGTCTGCATATTTCAGCTTTTCAAGCTCACCTTGTTGTTATCATAATTTGAAATTTCCCGCTAATTCGTATTGGTCCACACACCAGTTGTGGTGGTCCCTTTTAAATTTCGAATTTTGTACATTTTATTTTCAAGATTCTGGAAAAAAGATGGATCCTCTTGACTCTAATGTCTGTGTTTGAACAGGTTCTTGGTGTGAATTGGAGATTTATCTGATCCATTGTGGTATTGTTGTTGTCGTATGAAGAGAAACTTTGATAAATGGTCTGCGAAATGGAGACTTATCAGATTGAGGAAATGGAAGTCGAAGTCTTGTCTTCTATGTGGCCCGAAGATGTTGGAGCTGAAGCTGACAAACAGTTCAACGTTGAGAAACCTGCCGGCGATTTAGATATGTTGAAAGAAGTCGAAATCAAAGATAAACCAATATTTGCCGATTTGAAACGTTTACCAGAACTAATGAATACGACTCAACAAGGCTCGTCACAGCTAACCAACCTTGTGAAACAATGGGAGTATATGCAGGACAACGCGGTTAGGCTATTAAGAGAAGAGCTTAAGAATCTCAATAGACAGAGAGAAGAAGCCGAGGCTAAAGAGCTTAAGATCATCGAGGAGTACAAGTTTGAGAGCAACGAGCCTGAGAATCTTCCGGTTTTGGATGAGACGAGTGATTTTTTCCGCAGGTTTAGGCAGAAGAAAAGAGATGCGTTGGTAGATACCAAAAAGATTGAGATCGATGAGGAGTTTGACACGGTTGCGTATTTGGAAACAGAAGGCGTTAAGTTTGGAGGAAATGCTTGAGGCGAGTACCGAGAGAGAAAGGAGATTGATCGAGAAGTTGAATGAGAGTTTGAAGACTATGGAGAGTCACCAAGCTCCGGTTGAAGAACTAACACAAAGTCTTAAGAGAGCTGAAGGTTTCTTGCATTTCATACTTCAAAGTGCACCTATTGTTATGGGCCATCAAGGAAGTAAACTTGTTCTTTCGATGTTTATCATTTCGAGTAATGTTTATCTGATTCTTTGTTTGTTTTCCGGGTTTCAGGATAAAGATTTACGCTACTTGTTCATCTACAACAAGTATCCTAGTTTGCGGGAACAGGTTAGAAAAATAAAACTTTTATGTTCTGTTGAATGATTGATCATTCTCTCCTTAGATAGTGTGTTTGAATCAATCAGTGTTTCTTACTAATTTCAGGACATTTTGGGTAAAACAGACGTTGAGATATTCCAAGGAGGTGGAGTTAAAGAATCTCAAGATTTCAAGAGAGAGGTTCTTGAGAAAGGAAAAGCTTCAAAGAGAGAGATCACATTTACGACAGAACTATTCGGATCAAAGACGTTTTTGATATACGTTGAGCCTGTTTACAACAAAGCTGAGGAGAAAATCGGTATCAATTACATGGGAATGGAAGTAACGGATCAGGTTAGTTAACTAAGATTCTTGAACCAAATCTGTACTCTTATGTTCTTCTTATTTTTCACATCTTCACTCTATCTTCGTACGTTACAGGTAGTGAAGAGGGAAAAAATGGCGAAACTTAGAGAAGATAACGCGGTCCGAAAGGCCATGGAATCAGAACTAACCAAGACCATTCATATTACAGGTTTGTTCAAGCAGTGAAATGATGTGATTATTAAGTTTCAGAAAGATTCATGTGAAAAGTAGAGTTAAGTTTGTGTTTGATTTTGCAGAGGAGACAATGAGGGCGAAGCAAATGCTAGCAACGATGTCTCATGAGATAAGATCACCATTGTCAGGAGTGGTGGGAATGGCTGAGATACTTTCAACTACAAGACTGGATAAAGAGCAAAGACAGTTGTTGAATGTTATGATCTCTTCTGGGGATTTGGTGCTTCAGCTAATTAATGACATTCTTGATCTCTCCAAGGTCGAATCAGGTAGACAATACTGTTTTTTTTTTAAAGTTTTGATCTTGTGGTGTGGTTATTTTCCAGATCCTTGACGTATAGGTGTATTCTTCTATAGGTGTGATGAAATTAGAAGCTACAAAGTTTCGACCAAGAGAAGTGGTGAAGCACGTTCTTCAGACAGCCGCAGCGTCGCTGAAGAAAGCTTTGACATTAGAAGGAAGCATTGCAGATGATGTTCCTATTGAGGTTAATACATATACATCAAATTTCTGAAAGAGTTTAACGTAGCAACGTCTTTGTGATATTAACTTTTTCCTTTAATGTTCAGGTAGTTGGAGATGTTCTAAGGATTCGGCAGATCCTCACCAATTTGATAAGGTTCTTACACAAATCCTGGATTATTTGCATAATGACAAGTTTTGGTTTCTGATGGTTCAAACGTTTTGCAGCAACGCTATCAAATTTACACATGAAGGAAAGGTGGGGATCAAACTCCAAGTGATATCAGAACCATCCTTTGCTAGTCATAATGCATTAACTGCAGACACTGAGGAACAAGAACAGAACGGTTTGACCTATATCTCGGTTTGGATTTGCTGCGATGTTTATGACACTGGAATTGGAATCCCAGGCAAGCAAACAAGCAATTCTGACTAGTGAACTGCTCAAGAACAACTCCAACTAGCCTATATATTAACCTGGTTCATGTTTTGGTGTTCTTGTGCAGAAAACGCTATTCCATGTTTGTTCAAGAAGTACATGCAAGCGAGTGCTGATCATGCTCGCAAATACGGTGGAACTGGTCTCGGACTTGCCATTTGTAAACAGCTGGTAAACTATTCTTAAGACTTTACAACATTAGAAAAGAAATTAAAGAACTTTCTTTTTCTTATCTTTCTCTTATTTGTTTACAGGTGGAGTTAATGGGAGGTCAACTCACTGTGACAAGTCAGGTCAACGAAGGTTCAACGTTCACATTTATATTACCGTACAAAGTTGCAACATCAGATGATTATTCGGATGATCAAGATGAGTTCTCTGATATGGCGGATCACCAATCCGAACCAGATGATACAACTGAAGGATATTTCCAGTTTAAACCACTTCTAGGATCTATATATTCTAATGGTGGACCGGTCATCGGCAATAACTTCTTACCTCACAAAGTCCTGGTCTCTAGTCCTATTGAGCTCATCAATGGTTTTGTCACCGAGCCTTCTAATAACATTGGACAAAGCGAGATGGTTCAGGTTGAAAATGGTAGTTACATGGATGAATCTAGACACGAAACCAGTTCTGATCACTGTACCGAATCAGCTCACCAATATGAAAATGGGAATGGTCGATGTCTCTCTAAGGAATCTGAATCTTGTAGCAGTTCACAAGCTAGCTCAGAAGGTGTAAGCTTAGAAATGGAGACAGAACTAACAGTTTCATCTCATAGAGAAGAGGAAAAAGCTGAGACAGACCTCAAAGACGCATCAAAGCCAAAGATTTTACTTGTGGAAGATAATAAGATCAATATCATGGTTGCGAAATCTATGATGAAGCAGTTAGGCCATAATATGGATATTGCAAATAATGGAGTTGAAGCCATAAACGCGGTTAATTGCTCTAACTATGACTTGGTACTCATGGTAGGTCAATTCTCTTAAGATCCAAAAAGACTTGTCCTTTTCAAATTCACTTAATTTGAAAAGGCCTATAAATTCAACATGGGTTCACAGGATGTGTGCATGCCAGTTCTGGATGGTCTAAAAGCTACAAGACTAATCCGTTCGTACGAAGAATCCGGGAACTGGAATGCTGCAATAGAAGCCGGAGTAGAGATAACGACACTGGAAAATGAGCAAGTTCGTGTGCATTCCACTAATCGGCTGCCTATAATCGCAGTTAGTACTTCAAAATCACATTAAACGCAGAGCTCTAATGCATAACTTGAGAAAACTTAATAGTAAAATTGGTTGTGGAATGTGCAGATGACGGCAAATACGTTAGCAGAGAGTTCAGAAGAATGTTATGCAAATGGTATGGACTCTTTTATTTCTAAACCTATAACATTGCAAAAACTGAGAGAGTGTTTACAACAGTATTTGCATTGAGATTTCAGAGTTTGGTAGATTAAGTGGTTGTGTAGTGTATAAAATGTGTAGGAAAAAGTTTTGGAGAGCTACAAAGTAGCTTCCTCTCTTTAGAGATGTATAGTTTAATAAGAAAGCTTTTCTTCTTTATTTATTTGTGGGAAATTTATGGCGAGAGAAACAAGAAAACATTTCTATTCCCACCATTGAAATTCAACAGAGTAAAAGCAGCCAAACTCTACAAAACGACAGAAAGCATACTCGAGCTTTTCAATATGTTACTTATCTAGATTTCTGTTGGCTGTAACGTTGTATTCCATGGACATCCACAATCCCGGGAGGGAACACCGGATCCGTGGCTGCTCTAACCACAACTTTTGCTACCGATTCAACATTCACTGGAGGTGTGAACAAAGGTCCGACTAAGGGAAGCTGGTTCAGTGGTTTTGCTTGTTGAAGAACCTACAAAAAGCAACAAGCATTATGAATAAAGAGGCAATCTTGAGAGATACTGCAATGAAGAGGGAATCTCTTACCATCTCCATAGGTGAACCAAATACTCCCAATGGTATCTTCATGCTCCCAACACTGCGAGTTCCATATATAAAACCAGGTCGCAAAATTATACCTGCACAACATTCACCAAAACTTCAAATCTAAAAAACAAATATGTTTCAGAGAGAGAGAGAGAGTTTCGTAGTTGTAACATGAAAGCTTTACCTCCATATGCAAATCTTGTGAGCAGCTCAGTCTCAGCTGCTCGCTGTAAGGAAGAAAAGAAAAAGTCTTAAGACAGCGTACACTAACCAAAAAGGGCTATGCAATAACTGCGACTTGAAAAGTATATGATCACCTTCCCCTCATAGTATCCTCTCAATAGGTAGTTGGCTAATCCGAAATCCGCAGCAGAAATATAGACAAATCTTTTAACACCTGGTCAACAACGGAAACCCAATTAGAATACATTTTCCAGGAAATCATGGTGTTTAAAGTTGTAGTAGACTAATTCACATCATTTCTATCTCCCGCTGCACTTATCCCTACAATCAACTAGAATTACTTTCGTACCACTAGGTGGTTCTCGATATCCTATGGTCCCTCGGTGTCTATGCAAACTAAAAGGACTTGTACCTTTTTCTGAGGCAGCTCTAATAGCGTTGATGTTTGCAGTCCCGTTAATCTTATACATGTATGAGTTTGAACCGAAACCACCAACACAAGATATCTGCATACATTCATTACGAATTACTTTCAATAATGTAAAATTGACAAAAGCAGCACTGCGTCAAAAAGTAAGTATGTGTAGCAGTCATCAAATTTCTACATTATTCGAGAAAACGGAGAAAAAAACATACCACAGAAGTCACCCCATCAAGACCGTCTTTCAATAAATCAGATGATAGAAGGTTTCCTAGAAACACAAGTGAAGTATAAAAAGAATATGAACATACAGGGAAAAAAAAAATCTAGTTCCTACAAACATGTTGAGGAGTAAACAATACCTTGATGCCACGTTACCCTGCTAGTCCAGGACTCTTGTAAAGACGACCTACCTGATCTATATAGCCCATGAAAATGGTTAAATACAAAACCATAAATCAACATCTAACATATATCAGATTTCTTAAAACGAGAAGCTTCAACTGTGAGCCACAAAATTTAAATCAAATAACACTACTGATGAGATACCTGCTAAGGCTAGAGACAGATAAGCCGCGATCTAAAGCTTCTTTACAGACATGTGATCCGACAAAACCATTTCCACCCAGGACAAGCAACTGAAAAGGACACTATTGCAATATATTTACAGGTAAATCACTAAGTAAGATCCCCCCCCCCCCAAAAAAAAAAAACTCGTACCTTCTCTGTTGGAGGTGGAGGGACATGTACAGTCTCAGCTTCTTCCACATTGAAGGGCTCATCAATTTTGTTAGAGTCTGTTGAGAGATACCTCCCACCACTGGAGGCAGAAACGAACCTAATGCAACATAATCCACTAAATTTCACAAAATGCCTTTTGAGAGAACTACAAGTCCTAACGAAAATTTCCTCACTGAATATAATCCACTACACAATCTACACTGATTGCAATGACCAATCAATCGTAAAATTACACTCAATAACCTAAATTTTAAGAACCTAGATGATGACACCAACTCAGCTACGAGAAATTACCAAAACAAATGCGCATTTTCCCATAACATCCTACAGACATATACATCCAAATTTACTAGAAACGTCCGAGAATCTATGAATCGACAAGGCTTAGAAGAAGATTATGCGTAATCGATTTAAGCTACGATCAGAATTACGAAATGAGTGGAGGAAGAGAACACTCACCGTGTCTGGGCAAGAGACGATTTGTAACGAATCAAACGCGAAACGATCGTCCTCATTTTCGATTCGGAGCAGGAGAGAAAAGCAATTCGATGCAGAGATGAGCTAACAAAAATTTGTAAGAGGGAGAGTCCGATGGAAATGGAGGAGTACGTCCAAATAATAGAGTAAAACGTCGGAAAGAGCGCTACAACTGAGAACACGTCGCCTCTTTAAAAGGTACCACGTATACCCTGACCCAGGATCCGATTTTTACCTGATCCGAACCCATCGGAGCCACGAGAGCCGCACGTGGCTTCAACGCGAGATCATATTAAATTGATCCATATTTAATTGGATATTAAATTGATCCATATTTAATTGGCTTACATTCTAATGGACTCTAATTGCGGCAAGAAACTCGGAATACTTCATGAATCGTTTTAGACCGAAGTCCGATTTGTATATCTAATCTTTTTCATATTTATCTAGTCTGATGGTTTCAGCTTTCAGTGAATGTCTCCAATCTTCATCATGTCACTACCTGAATTTTACCTGTTTCAGTGTAATACATGAGCTATAAAATGCTTTCGTTTGATAATTATCAGAGTCCAAAATATCTCACATCGGTTAGGATAGAAATTTTTGGACAATATATAAAAGATTTGGCAACCTTAACTCATGAACTAGATTATGCAACATTCATAATATAATATCAGAGTCTAAGTCTAAGGTTAGCCCAACAGATGATTTCTCACAAAAACAGTTTTTCATCTATATAGTATATGTAAGTGGTTCATCTTGTTTTGGTACTTTCATGATGTTGGGGTTGTGTTGTTTCCGTTTTACTGTTTTCCACCCACATATCAAAAGTGCTTATTAGAGTCCAAAATATTTTACATCGGTTATAAAAACAATTTTTGGGCAATATATAAAATATGTGGCAACCCTTAACTCTTAAATTACCTTTTGAATTAAATTATATTATATTTTTAATATATAAAAAATAACATTATTTTTAAATTTTTTTTATTAATTATTCCCTCTATTTCTAGTTAATCATATTTCTAATATTTTCACACATATTAAAAGTTGATTATAAATATATTATTTTATTATTAATAATTTTCTAAAACTTTAAACCAGTAATATTTAATTATTTTTTAAGTGAGGGTTTAGAATTGGGCTAATGGGCCATTGTTTCAACTTGACTGAAGTAAGGATAAGTCTACTACTACTGCCAAACAGTAGCAAAAACTTGGAATCGGGGAAGAGTGAGAGAAGTCGAAGGTGTCGTACGCTTACAGACTGTCATAGTTGCTGCTTCTCAGCTCAGGAACCCAACGGATCCATTTTGAGATCAAGAAGAGGTTCTTGTAGAGTCTTTAATGGCGAAGGATCAGCACTTGCGGCCTTGGTTTCTTGATCTCGTACCTGCTTTGGTTGTTTTACTCGCCGCAGCTCATGTCATTGCCTTGGTACTTCTCGTGATCTTATCTGTTTTTTTATTATTTCTAATCTTTTTAAATGTTATAACCTCCAATTTTTTTATCTCCTGGTGTTTGCAGGGTTACTGGATTTACAGATTAGCCACTGATCGTCGGCCTCAGAGAGGAAAATTTCACTGAGGAAATGTTGATTAGGTTCGTAATCTGAACTACAGTGGCTCCGAAGTTTCAACAATTTGGTATATTTTGCTTTCGAGGGTTTTGTGATCATTGATTTTCATGGTTTTATCGCTTATGATGATTTCGGAAATGTATGCTTTAATTCCGAGAGTAGTTATTTCCAACGATCTTGAAGATGTTGTTTAGGTGGATCATATCTGTTCACTAGTTTGTTTTTCACATATGTTCTAGCTTATTCCGACTCTTATGCAGTTTTTGGATTGTGCTAAATAGATTTTGTAAAAGTTCCAATCATTGTTTCATTTGCACAAGTGTACTTTTCTTTCATGTTAATGGTTGAATCGAGTTCTTGAGGGGACGCTTGTGTTCTTTGTTCTTGACTCTTCTCGATAACACTTTTGAGTATCATTCAGCGTCAAAGACTTTTGTAGTCCTGTGATAAGTCTTCACATTGAAGATAGTAAAAGAGTTCAGATATTGCTTAATGCTACATCAGCTTAACTAACTCTGCCTGTATGTTAACAGATTAGATTGTCTTCTGATGAGTATTTTTTTAGTTAATGGAGTTTTTGGAATTGGGTTGTTTGGGAGCCTTAGGGCTTGGGAGAGTAGGGAATGCTCTAGAATCCGTCCTTGGGTTCGGGTTTGTTGATTTTGTTCGTTTGTTCATTGGTTCTCACTGAAAGTTGAAGTAGAAATCAGTTTGGTTTTTTATCATCCTGCTCTCGGGTCTATGTTTCAGTTTGAGTGTCTTATTATTCTCACAAAGAGATCATTCCAGAGGCAGGTATCCTTCAGTGATGCTACACACATTGTCTGACAATAGGGCCAAACTTCAATTTTATCCATATGTGTTCATCAAGACATAGTCTTCTGTATTAGTACTAATGTTCTAAGTTCTCTAACCAAGTTCCTACTGCAGAGCGCGCGAGAAAATAGACTAGAAGACGTGAAAATCTTATGAAGACCTTCCTGGTTCGGCTTAATCATGAGGGACCGAGAGTGGAAAAACTGTTTTGGAAAACCATTTTACCTGGGCTAGAAAATGTTATTGAGTAGTCATATTTTAAAACAAAGATGACAATGTGGAATTGTATAGATTGTATGTATGACTTAAATCACAAAACCAAACCTTTTCCTTTGCTTAGTTTTTCTCATTTCATGTTTATTCCTTGTCTCTTGACTTGTGGAATCTAGTCTTTCTTACCTTTGCTTGCTATTATGTTACAACTTTTATACAAGCTTGAACTTCCTGCCATATAGATTCATCCCTCGACTAATTCAACTGGTAGTGTCAAATCTTTTTTTTTTTTTGCATATCCATTGTTTGACTATCTGACTTCCATGCGTGTGGTATTATCCGATTTTGAGTTTTCCACTTTATACAAATATTTATCCATTTAACGCTTTTCTTACGCGGAACGTTGGTTGGACTTTACACCTTTGTCGGTAACTTTTATGATTGATGTGCAACCAAAGTATATGTTAATATAATTCCTAATTTTATATTTCATTGATGACCAGCTACAAATGCCAATGCATGCCATTTCCACCAACTAATTAACTTTTATTTTTTTCTCACTTTTCGTGTATTTATATGTCGACAAAGCTGTTCGTGCCTGCTGCCAAATGCAATAATTGGGATTAGCTGATTGAACACGTGGTCGCACCATTATTTCCGATTCTATGCAAAGTTACTCACCAATCAGTAAACGAGAAAACATGAAATTGTCAAAAATGTTAATAAGAAGAACAAATCTTTTATTTTATGGAAAAAAATATTAATAATCCCCACGGCGTTGAATCGCAAGTAATTTATTTGGAGTAAATATCTCATATTATTGTCATTAACTGAAAAAGAAACACATTAAATACAGATTAGCAAAGGGGTACTATAGGAGTTTCCTATAAAAGTCCAAACCCATTTCCTGCCCTTGTTTTGTCACACCGCACAAGTCATCTTAACAAGAGAGAGAAGGGCCAACGAACACACACACCAATAAACCATGAGCCCTTCCAAGCACCGACATTGCACCTCCACAGGTGAAAACAAGTCCAAACCTGTCAGATCAGGTTCCTCTTCCGCCGTACCGGAATGGATTACCGAAGCTACCAACGGTGGATCTCTCCGCCGCGTAGACCCCGACACAGGTACCGACGGCTGGGCTTCTCCTCCCGGCGATGTCTTCTCTCTCCGCTCCGATTCTTACTTGACCAAAAAACAAAAATCTCCCGCCGGGGATTACCTTCTCTCTCCCGCCGGCATGGACTGGCTCAAATCAAGTACAAAACTCGACAATGTGCTCGCTCGTCCCGATAATCGTGTGGCTCACGCGCTTAGAAAAGCTCAATCGCGTGGCCAATCTCTGAAGAGCTTCATCTTCGCTGTGAATCTCCAGATTCCAGACAAAGATCATCACAACGCCGTGTTCTACTTCGCGACGGAGGAACCAATCCCTTCCGGTTCGCTCCTATTCCGGTTCATTAACGGCGAGGACTCTTTCCGGAATCAGAGATTCAAAATCGTGAATCGGATTGTGAAAGGTCCCTGGGTAGTGAAAGCCGCTGTGGGGAACTATGGCGCTTGCCTTCTAGGTAAAGCCTTGACGTGCAATTACCACAGGGGTCCTAACTACTTTGAGATCGATGTCGACATTAGCAGCTCAGCGATCGCAACGGCGATCGTACGGCTGGCTTTAGGTTACGTGACGAGTGTGACGATCGATATGGGGTTCCTAGCGGAGGCTCAGACGGAGGAGGAGCTACCTGAGAGACTAATCGGAGCTGTTAGGGTTTGTCAAATGGAAATGTCGTCGGCGTTTGTGGTTGACGCGCCATCGCCGTCGCAACCGTGTAGAACGTTGAGTTCGGCGAAAGTTAACCACGATGAGGACGAGGACTGAGATTAAATTGAGCACAGAAAATTTCATCAAACCAGGTCAATGTTTATCAAATACATTTCTCTCGAAGAATCTGAAACAATTTTCATCAATCTCAATATCTCAACCAAATCTAAATTAATTTTTTGTTTTGTTTATGGTTTCTGTAAATAATTTTTTTCGGTGATAGATTAATGGAATTAATTTTAAATTCGAGGGATTCGTCTTTGTTTTTCTTTGGTTGCAACTTGAACTGTTTCGTCTTAATGGAACCAGAATATAGAGAATAGACCACTTAGAGAATAGATACTTCATTTCACAAAAATTATGGTTTTGATACATTTCATACAAATTTTAAATACTTTGTAATTATACAAATATGTTTTTATTTAGTAAAGCGCTAGTTGCATGATAATAACTTAAATTCAAAGAGAACTAGCTTTATGTAAAAATTAAAGTAGAATTTTGGTTTTAAAAGTCACATTAGAAATATGAAGCGATAACAACCCTTTATTTATGAAACGGATTGGATATGATTCCTGGCTCTAAACTCTTATAAAGTTTGGCGTAGCAAAGGGGTTGTAATTTATAAGTCCACTAGATATTAGTGTTATTTCGTGTTTTGTCTACAGCAAGTCTCCGAGTCTGTAAGTCTAGCCATACTAAAAGGGTTGTAAACTTGTAATATTCCATCCACTAAATAAATGGTTGGGCAGTGGACTAGGTCTATTGCAACGTTAAATGCCCAATATAAAATATTTATAAAACGAAAACAACATTTGTAATTCGACTTGACTGAGTTGAAATATTTTCCCATAGTTTTAAAGCTAAGTTTGGATTTGCACACGGCGCCAAACAATTTTTCACAAGTCTACAACTACACCTAAAATAACTCCAAAGCAATCTCTGCGTGGGCTCTTATATGGGCCTTTTTAAAACGGTACAAAACCCATTTATGTTATTCATCTAGTATTGGAATAAAAAGTGTACAAATTAAGAGTTTGGGCTTCTACAATAGAAGGTATTTCCGTAATCTTTGTATCATCCACACAAACTTGTAACTGTGCAATTACTTAAGAGACTACTACGCTCTTACCCAAATTACACACTTGATTAAGGATAAAGCTAACTTCTGCCAAATCCATTAATTTAGTTTACCTTTTTTTTTCATTAACTACAGCCATTTGGAGCAAACCCGACCCGCCCGCCCGCACCATCGTACACAACTTCTAGCGTTTGCTGCTGAACGTTTCCAAAGATGGCAGCGTTATTGTCATCACTATTCCCTGCAAACGCTAAACAAACCTGCGATGTCTTAAACACGTAGAAAATCCCTTTCGAGCCAAGCTCCACGACGGCGCCACCGCTGAAAGAGAACGATACTTTCGGAATAGTCACCGTCTTATATCCGCTGAGATCGAAACACGTGTCCAGGATCGAGACGCCCGACGTGGTTGGATACTTTGACATCTTCGCCTTGAACGCACTTCGTAGTGCCGCGTAGGCTTTTGGCGGGAGACGAGTAATAACGGTTCCGGAATCGATTAAAGCTCCCGGAGTAGAGAATACGGTTGAAGGAATCGCCAATTTCTGACCGCCGACGGTGATTCCGACGATATCAAGGCCATAGAAGGAGGTTCCTTCTGTGATGGTTGAAATCGGCGTGAATTTAACGAATTTGGAGACTCCGGCAGATCCGAAAGTGAGATGTCCGGTGTAACTAGCGGATGAAGGAAGGCAGTAGGAGAAGATATTATTGTAGGCCGTTGCTGTCTGCGACGGAAATGAAAGCTTATCACGGCCAAGACCAAGAAGTCCGGCGACACCTCTGAAAAGTCCTTGGTTGTTCTCGCCGCAGCCGAAATAAACGCCGTCGAATACGTCGGATCTCGTTAGGGTAAATTTCTCCTTGGCGAGATATCCGACGGAGAATGATTGATCGCCGTATTGAATACCGTAGACGCAAGTCGAAGCCGTACAACTTCCGGCGTTTCCTAATCGAAGGGTACAAAAAACCGGTAAACATAACCGGATGCAAATTAGGAAACTGGAACTATTAAAAATTGAAATTGAACCTGTAGCACTAGAGAGAGAAGCACACGCAGCCGATGAGCACGAGACATTGTAATAAGACGAAGATGAAGAAGGGTTAAAGATTGGTTCCTTTTGGGAATAACAAGATTTAACACATGGCTCGCATTGAGTCCACGTTAAATCGCTTCCGGTATCGAAGATCAGTGATAGATCGTGTTTCGGTGTCCCGATTCCGACCGTCACTACGTAGTTTCCTGACCCGAATGTGCTTCCGTCTTTAGCCGGAAGATCCGTTGACTGGCTTTGCCTGACTCGGTCGGTGAGTTTCTTTGATAGTTTTGAGTGGATGGAGTTGACTCGCGCCTGGTCGAGTCTGAGGATGCTGATATGGTCTGGACTTGTGGCTTTGCCATTGCTTAGACGCGAGCACGTGCCGTGTCTGTGCGTCACATGCAGTGAGGACTTTGTATTAGACGCTGAATAGATAAGTTCACGTTAGAAACAAAAGAGAAATATGCCCACAGATTCTTTGGATATCATTCATACCCAAAGAATAACATTATTTTTGTGGCCAGTGACGTATAATAACCTAATGAAATGACTAACTAAAGATATTAAAATTCTAGTAATTTAACTTAATTGTAACTAATTCACTGAACTAACTAACGAAATACATATCATTGTCGGTTTTCCCATAAATCATCTTAACATGGCTTTCTTAGGAGGGGTTATTCAACTTAAGAATTTAATTGAATTTAACATTTTATAAAAATCTAATGTTATTCAATTATATAATTTATACATTATTTTAAATTATAATATTATTCAATTTATTTATTTTAGAATTCTATTAAATGTTAGTGTTATTCGATTGTTTTAATAAGTGTCATTTGATTATAATTTAATAGAAAGTTGGCTTAAAATTGTAAATAACCAATTCTCTGCTTTATGTTCTCATTTGGATAAAATTTAATAAAAGTTTCCAAATACTTTAAAATTTATTACAATTTTGCTCAATTTAATTCTTCTAAATTCAATCATTGAATACCCTCTCTCCTTAGTCCTATGATGGTAGGATAGGAATGTGGCCTTTATAACCTAATTGAAATCATAGTAAGATATATTTATAGAGCATCCATATCTCTACGTAAGGACACCACGAATGTAAATATTCACAAAAGATGTATTATATATATATATATATATGTATATGCTCTGTGCATCTACCTTATCTATATGTATATGTGCTATGTTTATTTACCTTATCTATAGCTAAAACACAATTGAACCATCAGAAATTGAATTGGCTAAGAAAATCGCTACCTCTGGGAGAAAGAACACAAGATGATGACGATGAAGGGAAGAGAGAGCTGACTTGGATAGTATGAAATTCAACCTCTTTCCTCTCTTTTTCTTGAGCTCCCTCATTACAACCCCAATTGAGACATACACAGAGGAATAATATGATATTCAACAAATTCCTATTTATGCTCATTTTGCTCTCGTTCTTCCCCTCTCTATGTCTCACTAATATAATTGTTACTCAATAACATGAAAATGGTTGGTCCTTTATAACCAATCTTTTTGCTCAAAAAGTCTCTATTAGTAGAGGTTGTTAAACTTTAGAAGCAATCCAGCCATCCACATATATAAGTAGGGAAACTCTATTGCATTGGTTTCATTAACCAGTAGATAGTGACACATCGTCTGGCAAAGGAGTATTATTGTTATCTTATCTTTTGTCTTTCACACTCCAGCTTTAGCACAATGAACGGGATATAATTTTCCACTAAATGGTTAATTGATTAAACTAAGTAGGTATCAAATTATGCATGGGTGTGTGTTTGTGATGCTCATTCATTAAATAGTGGCACAAAATAAAATTTAATTATTCAGATGTCCTATGAACAATTTTTTTTTTTTTGGTTTTAAACCAATGAACAGTTTATAAACTGAAAACATACGTATAGTTTATTCTTTAATTAACGCATGATTGTAATCTCCATTATGATAGTTTAGCCCAATAATGGAAGAGTCGATTCTCTTTTTTGTCAACAATGGAATAGCCAATTTATAAGCCTCATATCCCACTAAGAGACGATAATTTAATAATTGCAAGCAATAATTGTTGCTTAAAATTAAGATAATCCAGAGTGATACTGAAGTATCCACAAAAAAAATGAAAGCAACATCTTTAGGCAATTAATTTGCACCTTGTCATTTGATTCTAACCTCACTTATGCGTATAAAATTAAGTAACATATATCATAGGTTTGCATTAATTTGGAAAAAATGTTGCTTCACGGAATCAATCTCCACATATTTATTCTATGTATTTTTGATAAACATTTGGTAGAGTAACCATTATTTTACATGAACGTGTATAAAATGCAAACTCACACTTTTTACAATTATAACTGTCAATCTCTGATACATAAGAAACAATAGTTCAAGTAATTACTGTAAACAGTTTGTGATGTTAGACGACAGTTACATGTAAAATAGACACTGTATACTATTACAATATGTAAATATATAATTATTTGTAATTTTTTTCTGTGATAAGAAAATAAATGGAGTGATTGTAATTTGTTGTAACCGAAAACATCGAAGCATGATTGAGATAATAAACCCACAAGAACCTCCATTAGTTGGATGTGTGGGACTCACTATATATTTTTTTGGAAAACAATTTGACAAATATAATGAGTACAAGTGGGAACAAAGATAAAAAAGATTCTAATAAAGAATCTTAATGTATTGGAAGTGGGAGAAAGCTGGAATCTAGAAACTTAGAAAGTGACTAATCGCCTAATTATTTGGGTTTTGGAAACTCGACGGTCATCCAAATTCACCGTTTACGTGGACTTACGCTCTCTCCGTGATTATTTTGTATCGATATGCATTACAAAGCTAATACAGAAACTATCATGTCACTAGATTTTTTTCAAAAAATCAGATGATCAGAAGTCGTTCATTAGATTTAGATTTCGTCATTCCAGCTTAATTAGGTTACGCATATTTTTTTAAAGATATATACATCAAGAAGAATCTTTCTAAATCACTTCGGATCAGGGAGCCTTCAAGCATCTGAAATACGCTGGAATTGTAAATGACAGCTAGCCGCTCGCTCAATCCATCACCAAAACTCTGATCGATCTACTACCTAACAACTCATAAAGGATTATTTGATTCATCGATAATGTATGTTGTTGGCTCCGAATATGAAAGTCCGTATCGTTGAAGGGAGTGGTATTGATTATAAAGTTGATCTTATAATATTGTATTTGCATCCATAGACGGTGGATGAGATATACTTTATTCATTTATATACTAACACTAAATGTCACTTCTACTTTTCTCTTTAAACGAATGAGTGATGACCTAACTCTCCATTTCTATCGGACATTATATTTCTGGAAAATACGTTTGGAATTCAACTAGTGCATTCATACATGATCTCCATATATATATCCAATTTTTTTTCATTCCATACCTATATACTTTTTCGATTTTTTTTCCATATATATTATATAAAACGTTAAAACAACATAAAATCCAAAGTTGGATATATGATGTCCGCTAAACTAATTAAAAGTACATTTTTTCTTTCAAAATCTGTAAACATAATAAACAAAACTAAAATTCGTTTGATGCATTGCTTTTCGTAAAATATCAAGATAATGCGTATGTAAGGTAAAATATGCTCTTTTTCAAAAAAAGAAGAAGGTAAAATATGTTAACGACTTAACGTCTACAAATCAGCATAAAGACAAAGACACTAGTTTATTGTAAATAATAAATAATAGTACGTTTGTAGAAGAATGAACAATTTTTCCTTCTTTCTCAAACTCTACGGTTTTGTCTATGGCGGCTATTAACGTCTCTCTATGTATATGAGAATATAGTGGTAGGATTGAAAAGAAGGAAAAGGACAATTTTATCAAATAATAATTGTGGTTTTGTAACTGAATATCAATTATTTTGAATCTGTTGTCAGAAATTAGAAAGTTGGTCATGTAGCATCGTGGGAACTTGTTAGTTGTCACATTCAACTCCATAATGGATTCTGTTTTTATCCGATGAGTTTTCCACTAAAATATTATATGAGATTAAAATGAAATATTATTTTCACTCATAATTTATAATGGGAGATGTAAAGACAGACGAAGTGAGTATCTGATGTAAATCAGTTAATTTTAGGTTTCTAAATTCATTTCAATCAATTAATTATGCATGGTCTTAATACTCTATACTCTCTGCGTCTAGCATATTGCCGTATCGGCATTGGGCAAGCTGCTGAAACGATACGTTTTAATCAACTGACCAAAGCTGATTTTTCAATGCATTATTTATACCGATTAAACCGAACTTGTACCGATTTGAAAGTTACAAAACAGTACGAGTTGGTAAAGGCCCATTAAACAATTTCGCGCGTTGCTGAAAAGCCTAACGATGGAATAAATTCAGATCCGGATAAGTTAGCTGGATCCGGGTCACAAGGATATGGATCCGACTTGAAGAAACGGGTTTGGACTCTGTGAATTATGGATATTTTTTTAGCTTTCCTACTTAGTTTGAAAAATCCGAAAAAAACAAAACTATTTGAAGGAGACATCTAAAGCGTTTGAAGATAAATCCGGATCTAGGTCTCTTCTTCTCCGGTTTCTCTAACTCTGATCGATCGAAGAACTAAGGCAATGGACAAAGGCAAATCAGTGATGGGTAGTGGTCGGAGATGGGCCGTCGATTTCTCTGATCAATCTACTGTTCCTTCTTCCCGCGACATCCTCGATCCACCTGGCTTCTCTCGTGCTTCTCCCGAGCAGGTTCTCTTTTTTTTTTTTTTCCGGTTTCGTATTGAATTCAATTCATGTTGTTCTCGATTGTATTTGAGTTTCAGTTTGGAACTTAACCTGGAATTGAGTTGTATTGCTACTTGGATTTAATCGTTTGATGATTTCGATTTCTCAGGATGATTCAGCAAGCAGCCGTCAAAAGAAAGACGCTGAAGCTAATTGGAAAACACAGGTATTTTATGTCAAATTTGAAAGTCGTATCTTAAATTGTACGGAATCGATTTTTGGTCTTGCTATACATAGATCTTAAAAGCCATTGACTTTCATGTATTGAATTGTCATAGAATAAACATTAGACTATATAATCTTCCACTGTTACAAATTTTGCCTTGGTGAGATTAGAAAAGCAAAGTTCTTGTTTCAGCTGACTGAGATTGGGCTTTTGATGTTGATAAGAGTTTTTTTTTTTTTTTTTTTTTTAATATTCTTGATGAATGAGCAGAAAGCATGGGAAGTAGCGCAATCTCCATTTAAGAATTTGATGATGATGGGTTTCATGATGTGGATGGCTGGAAACACAGTGCATCTCTTTAGCATTGGTATTACATTCTCTGCTCTTTGGCAGCCTATCAGCGCTCTCCAGAGTGTTGGAAAGAGTAAGCAACCTTCACTACATTTTCTCATCTTCGCCTAATATGCTATTGGCTGTCCTATAGTCACAATAGTTAGCATACCTAACTGATGAGTGTTATGCACATTTTGAGTTATAATTCGGTTGTCCAGTATTTGACGTTTACCCTTGTCTGCAGTTTTTGAGCCATTCAAGGATAACAAGGTGGAACTACTTATGCCGAAATTAGTGTTTCTTGCCCTAAACCTTGGAGGATTAGCTTTGGGTATCTGGAAGGTGAGAAACTTTTCTCATTTCCTCATTGTTTCCTTTTTCCCTGTTTCTTAAGGCAACACTGCCTTAGATTAGAGGTGTAAGTCCTCTTTTCTTATACAAACAATTTTCACTTTCTCAGCTCAATACTTTGGGGCTTCTTCCAACTCATGCATCAGATTGGGTCTCATCTCTACCCCCTCCTCAGGTTTGTAATTTTTGTCTGAAGCAAAATCTTCTGTCCATGTGTTTTGGGCTTTTTGGCATCATCCGTGAAGCAAGAATCTGGCATTTTGACTCATCATCTCTAAAAGCTATATATATTGTTTTCTCCTCTCCTTTTCACAGGAAGTTGAACACTCGGGCGGCGGATTTGGTTTCCACTGATGAATCTGCATCTCTTGTATTTTAAATAATCCGCTAAAACCGCGAGAAGACAAAGAAACTTTGTGTTATAACTGCAACAGATACTCAAGTTATTTGTTCAATTCTGTCATGAGGGAAGGTTCATATGGACCTTCTCATCTTGTGATCTTCTTGTAGCATTTTCAAAACTCAGAAACCAGACAGAGCTTTTACACTTTTTTAGTATGATGTTCATTTCATCATAACTATGAATGTATTATTGGCACTGGAGGGACCTGTTTCCAGCTTTTTGTTTCTCATCTTTTTAGACAGGAAGGGATAATGTTTCAGACAAAAAGATTGTTTGGCTCTTTATTGCTTTCACTCTTGATTCTGTGCTGACAACCGATGCTTGATATTATTTTGTCATGACTCAGAGACTTTCTAGTCGATTCAGAAGGTCAAGGCAGACTTGCAAGTGGTGCTATGGAAACTAGGTCAAGTTTGGGAAGCACAAGACGTGGAACAAAGTGCAGTCTTTAGAATCATGTAAGTCGGTCTACTCAAAAAATCTAGACGACAAAATGTTTACTTTAATGATTATAAGATTGAAAATCTATACTATTAATTGAGAATGAACACAATTTTTTGTTCAAATCATTTAACCCGTTTACCAATATTTATGGTTTATGCCTTAGTTTTATGTGGTGAGAACTTTTTATTTTATTTTTTTAAAGGATAATTTCAAAAAACTACCTATCAAATTGGTAGAATCCAAGCCAATAAAAAAACCGACCCAATAAATACATGCTGATCTAAAATTTGACCCGAATTCATTAATTATGATCCGAAGACATGTTTCCTCAAATCCGGAACCTTAACTTTTATTACATCATCTTCTTCACCCTCTCCACCCAGAATCTGCCGTCAGCTCTTTTTTTTTTTGTTGCTTTTTCTCAGAATTCGATAGCAATGGTGAACAGAATGGAGTTCTACAAGCGAACGCTTGGTTCCGAAACAAGCATTACCCATTGAAGAAGACTGTAAATCGCTGATTAAAAAACTTGCTTATTTTAAATTTGTCTTCAGGTTTATTAGAAAATGAGATGAACATGGAAACAGAAACCACAAATCCTCCATGGAAATGTTCTCTGCCACACGTCTTAGTGGTTATAATTTCGTCTTTTCTATTTGGTTATCACTTAGGGGTTCGTGATTCAGTTTTAAACTCTTTCTTCTTCTTCAACTTCAATACTATTATTATTGAAGTTTTGGTTCTCGGAGATTATACATCTCACAGTGGTGATTTCAGGCTATTCGCAGCTTCTCCGGCGGTTGAAGCCGACATAAAGGAAGACCGGCTTCCCGCTGATCTTAAGGCTAGCGAGACTGTACAGGCGAATTCGAGTGTAAGAGATTTCAACCTATTGTCTATTTTTCGGAATGTGTTGGAATTGTGTTTGGTGTTAGTTTTGAAATGAATTGAAATTTGATGTGCTGTTTGATTTAGGTGAAATTGAGTGTGGAAGTTCCAGCAATTGTCTGTGAAGATTGTTACCAACGAGTCCTAACTGAGTTCGTGAAACTCTCAAAGGTAAATTCATTTTCATGTTAAGTCAAGACGAAAATGTCGAAACTTGATCCATGTAATGCTTGCTGTTGATTGTAATTTACTTGGTTTGATTCCATTTTGATGTAGTTTATTGAATTTACTTTATTTTTTAATTTTTTTGAATTAGGTGCCTGGATTCCGTGCTAAGTCGAGAGTTCCAGAGAGTATTATTGTTGGTTTCGTTGGAAGGCAATACGTTTTGAGAGCAACTGTTGAATCTATCTTGAAGAGAACACTTCCTCACGCCATGGAATCGGTAAGTTGTCATATGTTTATATTAGTTTGATTAAATTTTCAATTTTCAATGGTTTAAGATGATGAGTTTGGTCTGTTTTGAGAACAAGTCTTGTGGTGTATTTAAATTCGGTGTTTGTTGTCTTGGAACATTTTTCATTGAGATTTTGGCTTTGTAGGTGACTGGAAGGGCTTTAAAAGACTCGATACAGATAGCAAGCAGCTTTCCAGAGATGGAGAAGGCTTATTCTACGGTCAAGACTCTTAGGGTTTTGTTTAATCTTCACATATGCAAAAATCTGAACAACAGCTTAGGAATGTTGCTGCTTACTAACATTACACTGTTTTTTTTTTTCTCTGGTTCCTCAGTTATGAGGTGGTTGTTGATCTTGAGCCTAAACTAAGATGGAATCATGAGAATGGGTATAAAAATATGAAGATTGTTGTGGAATTAGGCGATGAGATAGATGCAAAAAAAGCTTGTGAAAGACAACTAAGGCAGAAATACAAGTCCTTTGGTGCGTTGAAGATTGTAACTGACCGAGGGCTACAGGTAAATGAATGCATAACCTCCCATGTCTTTGCATTGTTATTCTGCAACTAGCACAGTTTTCTTTCGTGGTTCATTTGAAATCATTGAACGTTTCTAAATGCTGAGTTAAAAAGGTCTGGATTTTTATCTCAATACAATATTGATGAATGTTCAGCATTTAGCAGGGTTATATTGAAAACATTGATCAATCACAAGCTTGAGACGTATATTATCAATATTGCTATGTTAGTTGACTTTTGCGATGATGTAAGTTTCAATTTTCTAGTTTCTATGATGAAGCAATTGAAAAGATGCTCAATGATCTCTCCCTTGAGTGGTGCAGAAGATTCTCAAGATCTAAGATTAAGAACTTTTAGCAGGGTGTTATACTTGCTTTCTAGCTGGTGTCTGATCAAATATATCTGGAGTTAATTTTCCATGTGAATCTCTGGAATGATACCTTAATGTAAATTAATTTACAATGGATGATCCAAGCTTTCAATGAAATATACCAATTCCTTTTCACTAAATCGAGTGACATATAAGTTATAACCTTATATACATACTACACCTAAAGCTATGTGTGAAGCTTTAACTCCATCTTTTGGCATTTTTGCTGGACTTTCGACTTCTTTTTGGAAGCTTGAAATGCTTTCATCTTCTGTTTCTTCCGTGCTTCTCTCTCAGTCTTTGACATCTATGACTTTGCTTTCACGTATGGAGCTTTTTCTTCCAATTCTGCTTCCTTTTCCAACTCCCTTGCCAGACTATCATATTTAACAAGTTTATATTACTATCATATTTCAATTACTAATATTGCATTCTTTCTATTGTTAATCGTATTACAATTTATAATAAATCAGATTTAGATGGAAAAAGACAATAGATATCGTATTCAAATATTTTTTTTTTTTTGTGAGATACACCTATCGTACTCCAATTTATATGAGATTTATTTAAGTATAGATTATATGAGTATAAAATAAACACTCCATACAAATAATGGTTATTCAATTGATGTTTTATCAAAGTGGATTGAATGGAATAACGTGTTATTTTGACTTTCATACATGTAATTACATTTATACAAAAAATCGTAAATTCCATTATAAAACTATATAATATGATTGATTATTATGATACTGATTTTGAATCAACTCATATTCCTATTATACAAATATACATTACATAGCTTTTACAAAAAAATATTTATTTGTATTAAATATCACAAAATTGTTCAAAAATTATAACTCATGTATGAACTTATATTTTGTAACTAAAACACATTAATTTCTGTATTGGATTAACATACAAAACACACTAAAGTGGGTATAATTATCCGAATTTGGATCCATATCCAAAAATGAATATTCGAATACTAAAATTTTTTGAAACAGATATCTACGGGTATCCGTATCTGTTAAAAAAAATTTAGATATCTGAAGTCCGAATCCGGATATCTGATGTTCGAATCAAGATATCTGAGGTTTAGATCCGGATATCTAAATTTTTTTTTCCGGATCCGAATCCGAATAATGAAATTAAAATTTGGTGGATCCGGATATTTCCAAAATCTCGGATTCAGATCTCGGCTTACAACACACTAATAAAAAATTATAATATAATAATAATAAATAAAATATCGGGTGTCCATACATATTATCAAAAATTATAACGTTATTAAACTATTTTACTCCGAGCGTCCGCCCGCAATGATGAAAAATATTTTCGATTTAGGATGATGAAAGCTATTTAAACTCTTACATAATTTTAATCAATCACTGCTAACAATTACAGTCTTCTCATAAATCTAATAAAATATTTACAGGAAAATCTCAAAAAGAAAAGATAAATAAAAGAAAGAGAAATAGATATTTCTCTTCTCTTTTTTTTATGACAAAAAGAGAAGACATAGATATTTTTTCAATAATCTTCTTATTTTTCTTCCATATTCTTCCGATCTAGTGATTGATAAAACGAACAGATGAATCTAACACGCTAACCTGATCCGAAGTTTTTCTTTCTTTTTTTCTTTGTTACACATCACAAAGTTCGATTCTTTGATCTCAAATATACTCATACTTCGTTACTATTTTCTGAGATTTTAATTAATCTAATTCCATTAATTCCAAGCTGAATCTGAAATTGATCTAGTATTCTATTTTCGAGCGAATCTGAGTTTGTTTTTGGTTCTGTTTTCATGTCCGCGAGGATTTCATTCCTGAAAAATCCCGATCCGTGCAATCACTTATCTGATTACAAGCATAGATATGGTACTGATGGTTACAAATCCTTCCAGAACTTGTTCAGATGCTTCAGCGATGGAAGAATTAAGATCAAACTGCAAGAAATCGAGATACCCAGATGCAGTTATTGTTCGGTTTATCAAAAGAGACTCTACACCTGTTTGATCTGTCGTTCTATATCTTGTTCAAGTCACGTCCTTTTGCATACCCAGTTGAATAAAGGCCATGATATCGCCATTGATATCGAAAGATCTGAGCTTTATTGCTTCTCTTGCATCGATCAAGTGTACGATCCTGAGTTCGATGAGGTTGTCGTGTCTAAGCAGCTTATTGGTTTGGGCATGTCTGTTAAATCCGGAAGTGACGTTGTGGCGGTTAGATCGAACAAGAAGAGGAAATTAGACTCGCAATTGATTATAGGATCGAAGTTTTTGGTCTCACCTCGAGATCGAAGGGAGAAATGGTCGTTTCCTCTGGGATTAAGAGGTTTGAACAATCTAGGAAGCACTTGTTTTATGAATGCTGTGTTGCAAGCACTTGTTCATGCTCCTCCTTTGAGAAACTTTTGGTTAAGTGGTCAGCATAATCGTGATCTTTGTCCCAGAAGAGCAATGGGTTTGTTATGTTTGCCTTGTGATCTTGATGTTATCTTCTCTGCTATGTTTTCTGGTGATCGGACTCCATATAGCCCAGCTCATTTGCTTTACAGGTTAGATTTTCGAGTTCTTCATTTGTCTGTACAAACTTTTCTAGGATTTCTTAATGTCACATTGTTATATATATTTGTCTGAGTTTGTTAACATGAATTTATATCTTCATAGACAATATGTGATGCTGATTTGATGTTTTCGGATTTTTATTTGAAGTTGGTGGCAGCACTCAACGAATCTAGCTACATATGAGCAGCAAGATTCTCACGAGTTCTTCATTTCGCTATTGGACCGTATCCATGAGAACGAAGGAAAGTCGAAATGTCTGTATCAAGGTAAATCTAATTTGGGAGAAGAGATCATATATAGTTGTGGCATCTTTATTTATTGTAGGCCTTGGATTACTGTTGATTGATGAAAGTTTTAAGATAGAATCTGATTTGATGCTTTTACCTTTTGATACCGATAAGTTTGTTGGTTTACTGTGCAGATCACGAGGAGTGCCAGTGTATCACTCACAGGGCATTCTCTGGTCTTTTAAGATCAGATGTCACCTGCACAACGTGTGGATCCACATCAACAACATACGACCCATTTATCGACATTTCACTTACTTTAGATTCCGCAGATTTCAGAAAGAACAGATACAGTGGCGAACCAAGCATGAACGCAACCATGCCAACTCTCTCAGGTTGCTTAGACTTCTTCACACGGTCAGAGAAACTTGGCCCAGACCAGAAACTAAACTGCCAAAGCTGTGGAGAAAAGAGAGAATCTTCCAAACAAATGTCAATAAGAAGACTTCCTCTACTTCTCTGCTTACATGTTAAGCGTTTCGAACATTCTCTTACCCGTAAAACCTCGAGGAAAATCGATAGCTACTTGCAGTATCCGTTCTGCCTAAACATGTTTCCTTACCTATCTTCCTCCATCATCGGAAAGCGGTTTGGGAACAGAATGTTTGCCTTGGATGGAGAAGGCGAGTATGACGGTTCATCATCATCATCACCATCACCGGAATTTGAGATATTTGCGGTTGTAACTCACTCGGGGATGTTGGAATCGGGTCACTATGTGACTTATCTGAGGCTTAAAGGGTTGTGGTATAGATGTGATGATGCATGGATCAATGAGGTTGAAGAAGAAGTGGTGAGAGCATGCGAGTGTTATATGTTGTTCTATGCACAAGAGAGAGTGATTCAAAAGGCTCACAAGGAATTGAGTTATCAAGTTATCTCCATGGCTGATGCATTTCCCTTTGCTGATTGTTGACTCTTACTTGGCCCAAGATTTTGAAGCATTTTCCCTTAATACTTTTTTTTATTGATTTAAGGTTTATGCTAAATATTTGAAAGCCAAGTTTAATGATTACATTTCTTTTTCACTACATCAGTGTTGCAGGCTCGCATCCTCAGTTTCTATGAACATGAGTTTCAGATTGACGTCAGACTCTTACGTCAGCGTCAACTGATTACAGGGCCAAAAATGCTTAAGCTGTGTTCTGCAGAAAACTCTCTCAAACTGGGACAATAATACACAAAATACAGCTGTGTTCTTAGATAGTTTTTGTCTAGAAAGAAACGAAAGCGGTTAAAAAATATTCACGGAAACAACATTCCGCGTGTCTAGCAGAGACCAAACAAACAATTATCTCTCTCATCTCATGCTTCGTCTGCGCCAATCTCTGTCTCCCTCTCTGCTTCTATCATGATATACGGCTCTGTTCGCCACCTTTGAAATACCCTAAATGACGACAAGAAAAATCATCAGTGTATGACAAAAATGCAACAGAACCTGGCATATTCCTAATTATGAAACAATTAAAATATACCTGAGCAAAGGAATAGAGCCTCCAGAAATAGTAGGTATGCTCCTTTGAGCCCAGCTCAAACAAGAAGTTAAACATTGGATTCCCACGTCCCCTCTCCATTATAGCTTGTTCAAAAGCGCATCCACCATCCAGCACATTAAGGGCCATTGTATCAATAACATGTTTGAGGTGCTCGTCCTCGGGAGAAACGACAGTGATATCCGGAACATTTGGAGTAAGAACCTAAAGATGAAAGTCAAGTTAACAAAATAATATTTTGTGCTCCAGAGCATATATGAAGGATAACGTTTAAGCATTATCCAAATCTCATATGTAACTTTTAAATAAAATGCAGGCCATATGGACTAAGTTGCATACCAGCTCAGAATTTTGATTTGGAACAGAAGTTATTGGTGGACCCGATGTACCCGAAAAAAAATAAATTGCAGCCCTTATTCTCTGTTTCTTTACCCTTAGATGCCAATGGTAGGGAAAGAAAGGAGGGAACATACCTGCGGAAATTACGTGGAAGATAATCTTCTATATCACAAGATCAAGGACATTGATTTAAAATATTCAAGCTACACGCATGAACAACATTCTTACACTACTAGACCTCTATGTGCAGATGACAGAAGTTTATCCTACTCCAAACATCGCAAACACAAAATAAATGGAATGGTACTCTAGCATTGTAACAAGCACATCAAAGTTTTTTTATTTTTGTTTGATAAGATTTTTGCACATCAAAGTTGTATTATAATCATCAAAAACCGTCAAACTCTTTGCTAATGATCCCTCCGCTAGAAATGATATATGGCGAGATTGATCATAATTCAGTTTTACCTAGGGATGTTAATAAGGGTTAGCCCTAATTCTTTTAATTTATTTTGGTCTTAAACATTGATTTTCTTTAGTTGATATTTCAGAGCTTATTTATGATTGGATTTTGATGGGTTAGGGTTCAACAGGGTTGACCCTTATCTTTTATTCAACCTTTAACAACCTTGATTTTGCGGTTTTTTTGTCAAAAACCGCAAAATCAAAAAATAACATTTTTCTATCAAAACCGTAAAATTTCTGATTTATAGTTTCTTGCTAAAACCGTAAAAATCTCGGATCTATGTTTTCTTTTCAAAAACCGCAAAATTACGTAATAACATTTTTCTGCCAAAACAACAAAAATCACAGAATAACGTTTTCCTACCGAAACTGCAAACTTTCGGATCTACATTTTTCCGCAAAAACCGCAAAATCTCGGATTTATTTTTATGTCAAAAGCATAAAGTCTCGGATCTACGTTTTTCTGCCAAAACCACAAAATCACGGAATAACATTTTCTCGCCAAAACTGCATAATCACGGAATAATATTTTTCCGCCAAAAACCGCAAAATCTTGGAATAACATTTCCCGCCGAAACCGCAAAAATCATGGAATAACGTTTTTCTGCCAAAACCACAAAATCTCGGATTTATATTTTTTTACCAAAACCGCATAATCACGGAATAATATTTTCCAGCCAAAAACCGCAAAATCTTGGAATAACGTTTTTTCACCTAAACTGCAAAAATCACAGAATAACGTTTTTCCGCCAAAACCGCAAAAATCATGGAATAACATTTTTCTGCCAAAACCGCAAAATCTCGGATTTATATTTTTCTCCTAAAACTGTAAAATTTCATATCTATATTTTCCCGTCAAAAACTGCAAAATCACGGAATAACATTTTTCCGCCAAAACCACAAAATCTTAGATCTACGTTTTCCGCCAAAACCGCAAAATCACGGAAATAACATTTTCCTGCAAAAACAGCAAAAATCACGAAATTGTCTTTTTAAACCAAAATCGTGAATCATGAAATAACGTTTTCCGAAAAAATTATAAAATCATCGAATTACATTTTTTCTTCGAAAACTGCAATTGAATTTTACAATTAATGTAAAAAATAATTATTAATTTAAAAAATTAAATTTAATATACATACTCTAATAATAAGCATGAAATAAATTAAATTGTTTAGTTTATAGAAAACTTATATAGGATTTGTATAAAATTAAGGGTTTTAGAAAATATACAAAACTCATATAGAATTAGAATTTAAACAGGACCGAGCTTAAAAAAAGTTTAAGCAGAGTCGGATTTAAAAACACTATTTAACATCCCTAGTTTTACCTACTCCCCTTCTTTGAAATGGTAGCCCCATCTCTGGACTTTTCACCTGCGACACGACACGCGAAATCCATAGAACAAAAAAGATGCATACTTCTTAACATGTTTCTCAATGTAATAGAAACATTATTCTACCAATCAAACACAACTAACACAATACAATGAACACACAAAAAAAGAAGCTCGTAACATCATTTAAACTCGATCCAAGCCATGGCGTTTACGAGACTTACCAGGCTTGGGCTTATCATTGGGATTGATTGTCCCACCTCGAACGAAAGTCTTAGCTGCAGTATCCCCTTGGAACGATTCCACGAATTCCTGATAAAGACGAGCTGTTTCATCCTCCGCTCTCTGCATCACCATGAAAAAATCATCATCCTCAACATAATCCAAGAAAATTCAACAAAAATGATTGAAAATTCAACCAAAATTCAACATAATCTTCTTCTTCTCTGTATTTCTGGAATGGCGTTTTCTTTCGGGTGATCGAGAACGAACTCATCTTTCAGCACCCTACTTATCTCGAATCGAAAATTTATAATCACATTAAAACCCTTTTACAAAGCGACACCAAAAATGTTCCCAACGAAGATTGAGCAAAAAAGGTAAACTGGGTATCAATAGAGTTCTGGGGATCGATGATGGAGACGAGCAATCTCGCGGCTACGCGCTCAAATCAGTAGACGCCATTATCAATACATTCTTCATCCATTCTTTCTTGGTGAAACTTTATTATTATTTTGTTTATTTAAAAATTTGACAATTCTAATAATCTTCATCATCTGATTACATATTAACAAAAACAAACAATCAGATTCCGTAATTGTTTTATTTATGAAATTTGTTGATAGCAAAAAACTTTTATAACAAGTGTACTTTATAGTCTCTGTTTCAGCTTTAGAAGAAAACACCCTCTCATCAATTTTACGAGTTACGGATAATTGAAAGATATCATGAAAATGGAGGTGCAGGTTTTGATAGAAATAAACTAACATTTGGATATCAAAGTTACTTTATGTTTAATGTTATCAACATATCCAAGGACCACGACACCACACACTTTAAATGCATATTATTGTTACATCGGAAATTTATATAACCAGTGATGATGCCCTCTCTTATTTAGCTTTATATGTTCTTCAAATTATCTTCTTCTTTATCTGGCTCCATTCGCAAGTTTCTTTAGATGGTTAAATGCCTTCTGCTTTATCCACTTCCTGTCATATGGCAAGTACGCACTCATCGAGTGCTCATAGCTGCAAAAGGCAAAGGGTCACCACATGCTTTTGTTAGAATCATTGGAACATTGACAACACCCTTGTGCTTGTTTCACAATAACCAGGTTCTAAGCAAACCATAAAACTAAGAAACAGCAAAAAGACTTAGGGATTGATAGTTTGCACAATTAACCATGTAAAAGATCCAAGAGTGTTTCTTAACTTGTTTAGCAAACACCTAGGTAGCAACAAACTTAGTAGCAACAAACTTAGTAGCAACTAAAGGATCAAGCATTGCCTATTTCCTTATACAACATGGGAATTCTAATGATTTCTGTACATTACTTACAAGAAATCAAGCTATTTTTCTATAATATCTACTGTGGATACAACGAGAATTTTAACTCTTTAGGAAACCTCATGGTCGTATCGAATAACTAAGTGACTAACAAAATACATGTTGTGTATCGAATATGTATCTCAATAAAGAATTTCTCAAGAAAGTTTCTCTAGAAAGGAACAACTGTGCATGTGCCTGTTGCATCCTTGGGTTTTAACATTCCTAAATGTTTCTAACAACTACCAAAACATCCAGGAAGTCGAAAGAATGGTGTGAGTGGGAACAAAATGCTATTATTTAGAGGGAAAAGGTAGGAAGAAACACAACTCATGTTCTATTACATATGGGGCATTGTGTGCATAGCATTCGGACAAAGATATAAGACCAATGGACACACACAAACTGACGGGGAAAAGAGCATAAGAACTAAAACATTTCAGAGAAAGAAAGAGGCAAGACTTACACCAAAGCGCTCATGTCAGCAAGCCCGTCAATAAAATTGTAAAGATCAGCAATGTCATAGCTCAGATTTCTGAGAGAGGGGTTAATTTCCTTCAACTTCCTTTCGTATAAGCCGCAAATACCTGTTTAGAACCAGAAAGTTCAGTATTTGCGGAAAATTATCAGGATTGCAATCCGAGATTTATAGCTGAAACATATTTGCTGCTGTAAAACCAAAAAAAAAGCTTCCCTAATTCACTAAACACTCAGAAGAAAGGTAATGAAATTAAGGAACCTATCTTTCTTCTTCATGCTACTTCACTTTATGGAGCAAACAAGCTAGTAATCAAAACTCAAACCATAATTTTGATTACTTGCTAGAATCGTAGTGTAATGACATCGACGTGTTAACCGAGCAAAATCATCACTGATTATATACTTTATATCCATCAGTTCATAGCAAATGTTTCATCCTTGAAATAATTATTTAAATCTGACCCTCCTAGCAACTCACAGAAACAGCTCGTAGTCTCGAAATGATCAATCTTGTTACCACGAAGACAAACCTCAGCACAATCATAACCAAAGTCAACAATAAGTAAAACTATCACTATAAACTAATTACAGAATGGTGACTGGAATTAATAGTTACCATCCATAGCTTGGCCTATAGAATCGTAGTCCATAAACGTCCTGGTAGCTCTGTTTGGAGAATTTTGCAACAAAATGATGGTGTGCCTACTGTTATGATTAGCCTACGCAACAAAGAGAAAAGCTGCGCATATTCAGCTGATAAGAACTGAAAGAATCAAAAACAAGTTTAGAATTTTCCCCTCTTGTTCCGCAAACAAAAGAGAAATCATCAGACACTGAGAGATTCAACGGCGTAATGAAAGATATTCGAAAACCTAGTTTCTGTGAAAACCCGATCTTACCAAAAGGCTATCCTCAGATTATATGCGATTGAGTAAGGAATCACTAAAACTACATAAAAGGAACGTAAGAGAAGAAATCGATTACCATCTCAAGTGATTGTTTGACTTCGATACAGAGTTGAGGTTTAGACGACGACGACGACGACGAAAACGAAGATGAAGATCGAACAAGTTTCACTGTTTCAGAGGGGGAAACAAAAATAAAAACCCCAAGAAGAATCTTTAGGGGCAAAATCGTAAAATGAGAGTTTCTGTCTCTAAACAAAACAAGTGACATCAGATAGCGGATAAAACAGCGTGTATTCCATTTAAGATATAAAACAACTACAAGCGGTTTCCATATGTTTAGCGGTGTGTACGATAGATTCAAACGGCACGTATTCTCTTCTAAACATGGTAAAACGACATGTAGTTTTGACCTTTATCAATCAATCATACTGTTTACACTATACAAAGTAAACCTCAGTATATTTATCTCCTTTAAAGAAGCAAAAGTTTAACGTCCTGATCATCATCTTCTGATTCATTCTTTGGCAACACATCAGACGGCACAAGATCATCCAAATGATCGGAATCTGGAACGAGGAAAACGAAACACAAGGTGACGAGTCTCAAGAGATTCCTTATAAGAGTCACGAGCCAGAGATTCCCAAACTCGTGTCTGGTGACACCAAAAGCGTGAAGAACAAACCCTCCACTCCATTTAGAAGCAAGCTGTCCAAAACTATCAATGCACATGAGAAAAGCAAAGAAGGTGCCTTCGATTCCCAGAGGACATAGCCTTGTGCTGAGAACTACCATGGGGATCCACCTGATCTTACTTATCATCCTTGAGAAAGATTCTTCGGTTATCACGAAGAAGGAATCCGGTATCCCGAGAATTAAGTTCCAGCGTTTGATGAAGACGAGATCAAGCATTCCTGATAAGCCGTATAGAAGTTGTGCGGAGAAAAGTATGGTCCTAAAGGAATAGCCTTTGAGTTTCTTGTGGTATATGAGAACTCCAAACATCGATGCCAATGCTCCGATCGCGTAGATTATGCCCACAAACTCCTGCATTTAGACCAAAATAAGCAAGTTAGAATCTAGCGCTCATAATTGGTAAAAGAATATTGGCTCTTCAGAACGGAACTCCATAGCTCGCTCTATACGTCAATGTGAAATGTTAAATTTTTATCAAAAATAAAAGTGGAATGGTAACACACCATTATAAATTCAAAGCCGACATCTATGGCCACCATTTCATAAGGCATACTGATCTCCACAAACCCAAAGACATGTTTTCGTAGGAAAATAGGCTTTTAAGAGAAGTGACTCCATGGATTTAAATATAAGCAACAAACAGTCCGAAATATGTCATGACATACTACAACACTGTCTGTTTCTAGGTTGCGTTCCATGGGAACCTGCTCTTGTAGCTTCCCATGGCCTTTAGTTACTATTCTAGTTCCTATGAATTCAATCTATGTCAAGCCCAAACAATTTGACCATTCATCTCTATTCTCTGAAACTAAGATCTTTAAAAGAGGGATTCTTCAGGTTTGTCATTTCAATTTTTTTGCCTTAGCCAATTTGAGATCGTAAAACCAACCTGAGAAAAGGCGGGCCCAGCTGTAGGATCAGTGAACCAGTAGAAGTGGCCTTCATGAGTGCTAATGTTGAGAGCTAAGGATATGAACATGTAAAGTGATGGCTTCCACACTTGAGGGTACTTTATTGTTTTGTACATTCCCTTCATTGCTACTCCTACGCCATCTGTGTCCTGAAGAACATCCAAAGGATTGCTCAGAGTTCCAATAAGATTCCAAGTCATGAGATATAGACGCAGGGATTTTCAAATTACTATGGCAGAAACAAATAAAGACAAGGCGAATTTCTGTTTGAATTATTCTGCTGCGACACTAATGCTTGTGACTTGTGAGAGAGGTCAAAGAAGTTGAGATTACAGGCAGAGGTCTTACCTTTTTGTTATTCTGTATAAGAACAGTAGTAGATCTTTTCTCGTAGATGAAAAACCCGAGTATGACAATAGTTGCAGGCGGAAATGCTAATACTCCTAATGCTCCCTGTAACAAAGAACATGGAATTTGAAACTCTTAGAAAAACAAAATCGATAGAAAGGTCGAAAAACAAGCAAATTCTCTCAAGTTCAGCAATAAAACAAAGCGAGATTTAAAGGAAAAAATCTCGATATCTCAGGGAAATACATTCTGGAAACATGATAAAAGAGGGTGTAAAGGCTCAACCTGAGGACCTAGCCGGTGAACAAAGACTCCACTAGTTGCATATCCCACCAAAGCACCAGCAGACGAACAAACCATGCAAAGGCTCTGTATATCAGGAGCCAAAGATCGGATATTGATGCTGTTTGTTGCTATACACGCATCAATCACCACATCTGCAATGGCCATAGCTGCAGAGACACCTATGAGGCAGCTCAAAGCCAAAGCAGCCGGCAACTTACCAAGAACAACAATTGCAATCGTAGATACCAAACCAAGAACACCAGAAACTACAAAGTAAGGCTTTCTTTTGTAACCATTGATGGGGAAAACATCGGTGAAGAGACCCCAAATGGGTCTCATGACCCATGGAATGTAATATAACCCCATGTAAAGCTGCACAACCGATGGCTGCACTTGCTGGACATCTTTCCAGTAATAGTCAGTGACAACTTTGAATATCGAACCAGAGAACCCTTGGTTTAAGCCGTACACAAGGAGCACACCTAGAACAAAGCTCAAGTTTAGCCTAGAAGACAGCATTTGTAGCCATTGGAAGGGCTGAAGCAGAACTGAGACAACAGCGTTTCTTCTTGCCTTTGTTCTGTTCTCAGAATGATCTGAAATTGGTTTTAGCAGAGGTTTTTCGTCTGAGAAGAATTTCTCAGTTTCTAGAGTTTCCATGGTGTTTACTGGTTAGGAGATGAACATTGGATCTGAAAAAAGCAAGAGACTATAATCGTTAATTTTAATGTAAAAGAAACTCCTTTTAGACTTTCAAAAAAGCTTGCTACATTCACACACGAGGAAAAACGATAAATGTATTATAAAAAATTCCCACTTGACATTTACTTAGTTGACTCTGTAAGCAATGGCATCTTTCTTTAAATAGCAGTCTGAAATTCTACCAAACTTAAACCAAATCGATTTATGAGCCAAAGACTCACATACTTAATCATAGAATCACAAACGATGTTTATCTTTCCAGCAAAGCTCAAAAATCCTAATCAATGTCAACAAACACCTAAACAATAATCCAACAAATTAAAAAAAAAAAAAAAAAGAAATGAGAACTTGATTCAATGCAAAATAAGGTGCAAAACCAAATTTGTCAGCTTCTAATGTCATTGTCTTTGAGATTCCCACAAGCCAAAGAGACTACTATATATGACTAGTGCGTCATAGCTATAAACTATATCAGATAAAGGAGAGAGAAAAAAAGAGAGAGCAAACACACAGGAAAATGGCAGGATCGTTTTACAAACAAGCCGATCTATACCTAGACGCCTCAGAGTGGTTCTCAAAGCTCGCCGGTCTCACCGATCACCATGGTTTGGCCTGGGATGCCGCCACAGGAAACGGCCAAGCCATTGAAGCTGGAGATGCCTAAAACCAAGTCGTTTGAGGGGATCATGAGGATGTTCAAATCATGGTCGGCTCTAGTCACGGCGAAAGAGAAAGGCGTCGATTTGTTACCGGAGAGTTTGGTGAATGAGCTTGAGACTGCCTGGTGAGGATCTGATCTCATTCGTCTCATTGTTTACAAGGCTTTTATGATCGCCGGAAAAGTTAAAGTTTGATCATAAAACCATTACGCTACTGTTTTGATTTGAGATTTTATAATTATTTCAAAAACTGGATCACATGCAAAGATTCTCAAGTAAGTGTTTATTTGACAAATCAAACAAAATACACTATTAAAACGTTTACATATATTGAAATCCTTTTGTTCTGCAACAAAATAGACCTAAAAGGCAACAAAGCCGTTTTCAAAAAGAAAAAGAAGATAAACTATAATCACCTTTCCTTCTTTGTTCCTTAATCACCACCATGATGATGATCATCATCTTCTCTAATCGATCTTAACAGAGGAATATATGAGTCTCGTGAACCAGAGACAAGCATAGAACCCAATTGTTCCTGTGAGCACAAAAAATGCATAAGACGCGATGAGCATGTACCCAAAGTACAGCATCGCCGACACCAGTTTGGTGATCTGAAGCTTTGTGAAGAAGTAGAACGTGGCGTAGATGAAGAGATATAGAGCTGATGAGCCTGATGTCAGGTAAGATCTCCACCACCAAAGGTAGTCCTCACTGCAAAGCTGGAAGTAGCAGAGTACTATGGTTATCTCGGCGCAAGTTACAATTAGGATTACAAAGACGAGGAAGAGGAACCCGAAGATGTAGTAGAATTGGTTGAGCCAGATGGATGTGAGGATGAAGAAGAGCTCGATGAAGACTGCACCAAACGGTAAAATTCCTCCAATTAGGATTGAGAAAACTGGGTTCATGTACCAAGCTTGCTCTGGGATTTGTCTTGGGATTTTGTTGGTTTTCACTGGGTCATCGACCGCTGGCTTCTTGAACCCGATGTAACCCCCAACAAAGACAAGAGGAACCGAGATACCAAACCAGAGGAAGATCAAGGCAAACATTGTCCCGAAAGGCACAGCCCCGGATGACTTCTGACCCCAGATGAGAGCGTTTAGGACAAAGAAGATGGCTGAGACAACTGCAGGGAACAAGAAGGCAGTTCTGAAGGCAATTCTCTTCCACTCTGTTCCTTTGAACATTTTGTAGAGACGTGACGAGGCATATCCAGCAAAGAGGCCCATGAAAACCCACAGCAAAAGCATTGCCGTCATCAGACCACCTCGATTGGAAGGGGAGAGAAATCCAAGCATGGCAAAGATCATTGTGACAAGTACCATGCCTAGACACTGGACCCCTGTACCAACGTAGACACACAGCAGATCTGAATTGGTTGGAAGCCTGAAAACATCACCATGGACAAGCTTCCATCCTGTCTCTTCTTGAGCTTCTTCTTGAGTCTCCAGCTCGTTGTATCGTGAAATGTCACGGTAAAGGGTTCTCAGCATTATCATCGCCACCATACCAGAGAGGAACAGGACGATCATCAGAGAATTGACGATAGAGAACCAGTGGATTTGGTTATCACTCATCAGAAGATAAGCATCCCATCTAGATGCCCACTTCACTTCACTTTCCTGGATAGAGCAGCAGCAGAAAACCAGAAAAATATTGAGAACAAGAAATCCATACCATTTACTTAAGCCACAGATCACCGAGTATATTTTTAAAAACTTGCCTGGAAATCAACATCATATGTAAAGATAAGCTCCTTCTTTTGTTCAACTTCTTGAGGGGTAGCCGAGCTAACAACCAGGCGTTTTGTGTGAGGATCACAGGTCGTCAGACGGGTCTTCTCACTCCACTCTCCCTCATATTCATGCTTAACACTACAAATCAGTGGAAAGACTATCAGTACTGAGGGACAGGAGATCTTAAGAGACATTCAACTTATGAACAAGAATCGTACCTGTAAGGTTTGACCTCAAATCCAACGATTCTTGCAGCATCAGTTTGCATATCTCTGTGATACCGGACTGTAAATGCCAAGTGATTGTGCATAAAAAACTTTTGCTCTTTGCTCTGCGTATGCAAATGGAAACTTAGAAAATCGAGCTATTTCGCCATGCATTCCAAATTATGTTAAAAATTTAAACCTACTTACCCCCTCATACTGGCCTTTAAGACCAACATGATACCCGAGCTGATAAACAACAGAGGGAGAACCCTGGTCTACCCTCTCGATTGGAACCACCAAAGGAAGGTTGTCGAGGATCCTAACACACAAGAATGATATGTAAGAAAACTGACAGAGGAAAGCATGTTCTTCATAGAAAGAATCAAATAAAAGTTTCTATTTTTGGCCGTACATGTTGACCCTGTACTCATCATCGATCTTTTCTTTGAAGGCTTTGGCTGTCTTCGCATCAAGAGTGACCCGGCAGAGAATATTGCACATTTGTGCCTCCCGCATTTTAAACTGCAATTGTTTCAACTCCGCAAGGGTTAGAGTTAAAGTACAGAAGTACAATTTTAGACAGCTTGATCAATTACGAATTAGAAAATGCAATAGACACTAACCGAATATGGGGCATTTTCTATCCGGTCACCCCGAAGCACTTCTCCAAGATTCTCAGTACTGTCCACTATCTTCTTAGGGCGACAAAAAGGAAGGGAGTAGTACGAGTATGGAAGCTGAGTCTTTATGGAAGTTAATTTATTCACTTTCACTTTCAGCTCATCGCCCTACATGAAAGTATACAAAGATTGAGATTCGTAATATAGCATGCAGAACCGACATTGCGCATGTACCCACAATTTGGATTTTGTAGTAATGGCAAGCCAGTCAAGAGCGAGAAACTAAGAGATCACTAAGAACCTAACAAAATCAATCAAAATTACAACGAATATAACTAATACAGACGAACAAAAATCGATGTAGCTCGCCTAAGATGCGACATTGTTCAGATCGAGATATTTGTAAAGCGTAAATGAAGTGAAACTAAAGCCTCAGCCAAAAAAAATCACCCATTCTCTAAGCAAAATAGCTCAACTCTGAAGTCGGTGCATCACACACCGACTCTCATTTTCTCACGGATCAAGTGCGGAGTAATCCTAAAGGAAATCGAAGCGCAAGATCCAGGAGATCCAATTCAGATCTAAAAGCCTAGAAGCACAAATTCAAAACGTTTTACCTTTTCGAAATCCTGAGGAGCGACACCTGGGAGGTAGAAAGAGTGAGCGCCATGAATGAAGAGCAGAATAATCAAAGCGATCGCAGATCCAGAAGATTCCGATATTCTGCTACTGCTTCTCCGAAACTCCATACCCATGGCTGTTCCACAGAAGGAAGAAATGACCAGATCTGAAGCTACGCTACAGTAGTATATGACTGTTATACGCTTCGAGAGTTGAGACCAAGACCCGCCTTGTGAAAGTAATGTATACATTCCGGTTTATTCCTCCGGTTCGGGTCGTTATTGTTCGATCCTTATCAACCATTAATAATTCGCCACGTAGTCCTTAACTCTTTCCACGAGGCCTCCTGAAGCGCACTAAATCTAAAAGAGTTAAAAAAACCATGATTACATACCTAATTGATCAAACACAACAATAAAAATTGCTCAATGAATCTATGATCTATCCTTGTACTTAAATAAGTATTTTCATTCGATATAATTTAGTATGTTGTCTGCTTAAGTGCTTATACATCTTTTTTGTTTTTAGAAAGTAGGATTCATGGTCCATTGACTTTCCTATCTTTGTTTAAAAGTTAAAAACTCAAATGTTATTATCTTGTTAAGCAGGGAAACTGCAATAATCGGAGTAAAGATTTCAAAACATAACAACTGAAACAAATATATTCTCAATTAACAACAAAATCATCATCCGTCCTATTATGTCATAACCTCCATTCATTTTGAAATAACAATATAATTCTCTTCTCTTTCCCATCTTGAGACATATTGTTTAGACCTCGTTAATATAATTGTTTGTTGATGTTACTTTTGTCTCGGGTATAACAAATCAGAGTGTTTTTTTTTATTGATTAAAGTATTTGATTGATAGAAAAAAAATAATAATGACACAAGTTATTGCACATTACTTTTGTTGAAAACTCAACAAAGGCTAAGGAATTATTCCAGACGTTGAATGGTAGAACTTCCATATAATTTACTAGTGTATAACAAACACCCAATCAACTAGAAAAAAATGATTTTTGCGCTTAAGTTTGTCGGTTACGAACTTACGATCAAAGACTCAAAACTAAAATCTAAAAACTCAAAAACTATAACCACAAAACATAACACAAGGCTCCAACCATTGAAGATCCTTGTATTTCATGATCTGAAACCTAAAAACAATTAAATCAGTCTGAGAAAAAAAAATGATTTAATGCCAAACACAAACAATGTGAAAAAAATCTCAAAAAAGAATGTGACAGTTGGTAGAGTCGACGCCAAACCCACTGGAAGAACCAGAGGCACCCAGTTTTAACTTGAGCCCAGTACACGTGGCTTGAACCGCCACGTGTCACAAGCCCATACATATAAACCTCTAAGCTTCAGCTCCACATCAACTCGATAAACCCTAGATTTCCCGATCATCTTCAAATATCCGCCGGCCATCATTTCCGAGTAAAACTAGATTCTGGCCTTGAAATATCGCTGCCGACGGCAAGGAGACGGCAGCGAATCGGTGATGGTGGTAATAAGCCATGGCTTCGAACCTTAATGGATCCCAAGACGAGATTTAGATTTTCGGATGGAGAAACTGATTGAGAGATTGTAATGTAGGTTATTGTTGGTCATTTCTGGATCGAAGCTGAATCGAGTCAGTTCTGCGTCCTGGATTTTGTATTAAAGCAAACAAAAGAAGCCCAAGGAATTAGGTTATCTAGACTAGTAGGGTTCACATATTTATTGTTATGTAATGAGAACAATGAGGTTAACCTAGAGAGTTGCTTCCTTCTTCCTTTTATGATATTGATTCAAGAATCAAATTGATCTTGGTGTTCTTAAGTTAAGTTTTCTCATTTAGTTTTCTTGCTTTTAAAGCTCAATGAGCTATCTTAATTTCAAGTTTCAATTTCTATCTCAATAAGCTCATTTGAGCATGAATCAATCTTGCTCTAGAATTCTCCACACATGGCCAGACGATGATGATTAGGCTAATGAGAGAGTTGACGATGAAGGTAAAAACGGGGCACGCGAATTTTACGATGCATTCGCAACAACCACAAAGGCCACACATTGTACGCTACCGAAAACTTCTCTAACTTCCTTCCAATTCTCACGTTTTACGAGTGAAGAATGAGTCAGACCATTTGAAGATCTCTATCCCATAAATCAAATTTTTTGCATGTTTAAGATTAAAAAACCTCTACTATGTTTTCATAATCACAGTTGATTTTTGGAAAAAGGTTTTCAATAGCGGATAAAGACAGAAGTTTGGTACTTCATAGATATCACATTGTTATTTCCTAACACAATATGATGCTTGACGCAGGACTAATAACAAAAACAAACAATCATAATCTTCCTTTTATAAAGAGATCAGAGTCTTTAGTTTTATTCTCTTGCAAGAGAAGAAGAAGAAGCACAAGGCCTTGGTTTTTTTGACAAGTTAAACAACGAAACAACACAAACCATCAAACAGAAACACAACAACGAGGACTGCATATTTACACTGATCTAACACTTTTTTTCAGATTCAGCAGGACAAGACCAGACACAAGGGAACTCTCTTCTTACCAATCTTCAAGATCTAATAACCTCCCTGAATAAACGCACTAAGGCGTTTAAGCTCCTCTCGATGCTCATCCACCACCGCGCGGACCACGTCTCCTATGGACACCATCCCCAACATACCCTTGTCTTTGACTACCGGAATATGCCTGATTCGGTTATCTGTATATTGCATAGTCACAAAAACCGGTTTTTTTTTATTTACCTTGGTAGATTTTAAACCCAAAAGTTTGTATCTTTAACGGAGAAAGTATAAGTTTCTGCATACCTGTCATCAGTTGCATAGCCAGCAAGACCTTGGTATCTGGTGTCACAGTGATAAGCTTATTCTGCAATTGCCAATTCACAGATCCAGTCGATTTAATCCACAAAAATGAAGAAAATCGTATAGCAACAGTCACTAAAATTTCCATACCTCTTCAGTCATAATGTCCCCAACTTTAGTCGATTTAGATGATCTCCCTTGCACTATGATCTTCCGTAGGTAATCTGAAGAAATGGCAAATTTGGAAAACATAAGAAAATGGATCAAGCATATCAAAAACTTTCCTTGAAGAGTCAAAGTTTTTCACCTCTCTCTGTAATGATTCCAGCAAGAGCTTTTTGCTCACCAGGTTTCACAACCACTAAGGCACCAACATTGTGTTGTGTCATCTAAACAAAGCAAACACATCACTAACCAAGAAAAAAAAACACTCTTCCATCGACATCGAGAGATATGATGATATCTCAAAAGACAAAAGAGAGAGATATAGATTTCCATACGGATTTAACAGCATCATAAACAGTGTCATCAGTAGTACACCAAAGCCAAGATCCATCAGCACTTTTGCCTTTGGCTTTCATGACGTCAGAAATGGTAGCGCTCTCGAATCCATGTTCCTCCATATGAGCAGATTGAGTGGATTCGGAGCGTGAACAAAACACAGAAGGCTGAATCGCCGGGTTAATCACACGGAGATGCTGCAGCACAGAAGCTTTAACAACATTTCCACCGGAGACCAAGGATCGAATCGCAGCTTGCATCTTTCCCTGAATCAAATCATCATTTCTGAGAACAGATCTAAAAAGGAAGCAATCATCGGATATCAAACTCAAGAGCCCGACGAACAAATCTAATAAAAGCAGATCGAAAAAGAGAATGATCTTAAGCTGAGTGTTTTTGATCGTCAAATCCGAAAATGGAAAGCTTTCCTCAATCTGATTGTATAAATAACAAAAAAAAAAACCGTAAAGATAACGAAGAAGGAGAGATTAAAACCTGAGCTTAGAGAAGAAGAACGGATCGGAGTAGTGGAGCTTTGAGAAGAACCCTAGAGTAGAAGCAAGAGACAGGTGACCAGAGCGAGTTTGAAGGGTTCTGAATTCTGATGGATATTCATCAAAATATAAATAACCTTTTTCGATAGCGAAACACTGTCGACTTTTTATATTTTTTCCTTTAAATATTTTTTAGAAAATTTAAACAAGTGATGACTGTTGTTCATTCAATTATTCTGTCATATCCTGACAAAAGTATCAGTAGGCCCACTCCTTAACCTATATCTAAGGCCCACTTTTATAGGATTTGTTTTGGGTTCAATGTATATGTCAATTCTTTTCATTTTTTTTTTCCAAAAAAGCCAATGTAAATTCAGGTCTTTTGTTAAAATTTTAGTTTGGTTTTTTTCTTGTTGGGGTTCGAATTTAGCTATTGTTGGGGATATCTTAAAAGTATAACTGTTTTAACCAGATTAAAATTTATCCGGTTTATGAATCAATTTTTACAGTTCAATTCATATCAAATTGGTTTAGTTTATCAAGTATTGACATCCCTCCTTGCTGTAAGAATCGGGCCAGTGAACCTAAAAGGATAGTGTATTATGAAACAGTCTTGGAATGAGGATAGTAAGAGATTGTAGGCAAGACAATGGACTCATGATCATGTAATTTGCTTTATTTTTCACAATGTTTCGATTATTATATCTACCTTTTTCAGGTTTCAGATTTAATCGAGCCGACGTAGAAGATACTCAACCTCAACGTGCTTAGTAAGAGGAATAAGCCATTCTCCATAGATGCGAGAGACAAGCAATGGATCCCACTTTATACTTCTTGTCACTCTCATCACCATTGATGCACTTTACCTCTTGTCCAAACGTTTCTGCTTTCTTCTGGACTCTCTTCTTAACCATTTCTTCTATTTTCTCAAACGTCAAAAGCTTCATCAAAGCTTCTCTGTCCTACAAAAGTTTTTAGAAACCCAACACTATGGCTCTGATCATTTCCTATAAACGACAGTGAAACCCAAACCACATTGTGATACTAATTTTTACCTTAGCGCGAATCGCAGGCTCGTAATCTTGTGGAGCAGCTCTGAATTTGACCTCAGCCACAAATTTGCCACAAATTTACCGTAGTGAATCCTTCTCGAAAGAGCCTTCACAAGATCAAACATATCAAATCAGACACAAACTAGATGTAGAACTGATTTTGTGAATCCAAAGATCTCCTTACTTGTAAACAAGCGAGATCAGTAGCAGTAGCAGGAGTAGATGGATAGTTAGCATCATCACCAGGTTAAACGAACAAAGGAAGCAATTCTTGAAAGTAAATATCCCAAATGCGTTTGTTTATGTTAACAGATAAAGCCTTAGGGTGCAGAGTCTAATCAAGAGAAAAGTAAAGTATTGTTAGATTCAAGCATTATTGAGAGTTCTAAGGAAAATGCTTTTAAAGAATTTTAGTACATACCGGTGGATATTTGTGCGTAGGAAAAACCGAGTGAGGAATGTTGTCAAGAAAGAAAGGATTCTCTTCTGGGTTTTCATATCTTTACCTATACACACACACACATACAATGAGACTCCAACTTTATCATATGTATATGTGGAAATTGGTAATGAGGAGTTTGTGTCTGAATGTCTTTTTTTTTGCTTTGATAAATTCATTTAATTGGTTTATCCTCTAAATTTCTGGATATGAGCGGTGTGTCCATCATCGTCCCTTCCTCTGGATCTAACCTTGAAGGTACTCACAAGGCTGCCTGCGAAATCTATTGCGAGGTTTCACTGCGTGTCGAAGCTCTGGTCGTCTTACACCACACTTGCATGTTTAAACAAGTCGTTTACAGTTCGGTCCTCGCAAAGTCCTTGTCTTCTCATCTTCACAATCAAAGGCGACAATCGGGTTGGTTTCTCCTGAATTCGGACAAGTCTTCTTCTTGTTCTTCTGTGGACAGTTATGTAATCAAATACCCCAGAATTTCTTGCTTTTACCCCACCAATTCGTGTACACGGCTTGTACTACTTTCAAAGATCAACACGGCTCGCAATTTGGAACCCAACCATGAGGTGGTTCTCAATCTTAACAAACCCGAAAGCTGGTGGAGAGAGACGACAAGCTTTATAGGATACGACCCTATCGATGGTACATACAAAGCTCTGTGTATGCCTTTTTTAATCCTTATGGTAAGCCTCACAAATAAACATCCTTTTCTTCAAAATGGCATAGATTGGGTCAGAGATCGTATAGATTGTCAAATTTATGAATTCTCATAACATATTGTTCTTAGAAAATCATACTTAAATCTATTGTTCTTAGAAAAACTCATTTATTAATACCCTAAGTTATTCATTTGCTAAGGGAGACATCACAATTAGCCGAAACTTTTGAGCAAAACAAACATTTTGTTACCGGGATCGATCGGCCGTGGTGTCGAATCTGAAAATTCTCCAACTTCCTCGGAGAAATTTCTAATCCTCACGGAGTCAAGGTCTCTGACCCGTGCTTCTGCCATAGCCTTCTTCTTACCATGTGGGGAGAACAACCGAGCCACGGTTCTCCTTACTGGGATACCAATGCATCCTGCTCTCACTCGTCCACCCTCATGATCCATCGGAGAATTCAAAAAGAATTGAAGGGGAGACAGAAGTTTAAATGAGACGTTAGAATCGAGATTGAAGAGAAAGAGAGAGATGTAACTAATGAGAATCATGAGAAGCAGAGTGTTCTTTCGTCTTCGATTAACAAAATGCGTTTGGAGGGAACTTTTGAATATTTTGGAAACTCTTTTAATGCTTATCATCCCAATTTATAATCAAATCTCTAATTATTGGCTTGACACCAAAAATCTATAATAGTAGTTGGTAAAATTCAATTCATTTTTTTTTCTTTTTCTTTTAAAAACAAATCAATTCACAAATTTTTTTTCTTATTAAAGGTTTTTCAGGATTGTTTGCTTATTTTAGTTTAACAGTAAAGTTAGGGTCACTAGCAGTGGCGGACGTAAGATGTTAAGAGGTGAGGCACTTGCCTCACACTTTATTTTCAAAGTGATATAATTTTTAGTTAATTTATCATATCTTTATTAAAATTAGCAAAAGTTTCAATTTTTTTAAATTGTGTCCCATATAAACTTAACTTCTAGATCCGCCACCGAGTATGTTGGAAGATAAAATGAGAATTATTTAGCCATAAATGGTAATCGAGTAAGGTTTGACCAAAGAGATAAATGGTAATTAAGTAACAGAATTCAGTAATATTGTCATTTTTTAACGGCCAGTAATATTGTCATTATTGTAGACCATTTATGAATTTACCAAATATAGTTGGGAAAGACCAAAGTAAATTCGAGACAAGTTGGGTTTTGTTCTTATTTTATTTCAATACGAATTTCCAATTTGAATTTGCCTTTTCCGTAATTAATTTCCGATGAAGTAAGCAGCTTTATGATAGAGCAATTTGTAAATTTCACAAATCCTTTTATGGTTGAACTCTAAACGATTATCAACTAAACACTCTGTCAAAGTGAATTGGAAATCTTTTGTTGTTATTTTCGTCTATTTTAACAACTGTATGAAAAGCCTAAAAATGTTTATTGAGAAAAAAATGAATTGATATTAATAACGAGAAGCAAAAACCAACATGTGTTACAGAGAAATAAAATGTAAAACTACAGATGATTTTTACAGGACCAAGTAAAATGGAGAAAGGACAACCAAAGAGCAAAATCGTTTGGGATTTGGTTGGTTCTCAATGGTCAGAGCGAAGATGACATTTGGCTTATGACCTCCAATGTAGCTTTCGTCTTCATCAAATGATCCATCTACGTTTGTTCAAAAATCACTCTAATTAATTCATCAACATTTTTACATGTTTTAAGTAAATATCTTTATAAAGTTCGTTTCCCATGGCTTACCAATTCTTTCTCGCGGTTGTCCTGCAAATAAATAAACAAAAAAACACAAATCTAAGGGTCAGTCTTTGAGGGAGATTACGTGTTTCTGAAGAAACTAAAAAAGGGCTTTGTGTATTCATACCCTAGTTTGAATCTCCTGTTTTAGAGCGCTTATGAGTCTAAACAAGTAGTCGTAGTTGGATTTATGAGGCTCCTGCAATCATCACAATCATACAATAATCAAGATCATCATCATCATAAACCATCAATAATGTGACATGATGTTAGTACCTCGATGGTGTCGGGAAGAGGAAGACCTTCAAAGACTTGAGGAGTCTCTCGAAGTTCAAGGATCTGACTCGGATCATTTGGCAAAGGAACGGTCCAAGAAGGTGGATTAGAAATCCCCATTGCTGCAAAACAATGTCCTGTTCTATTCTCCCACATTTGCAGTTGTTGAGTTGAAGATCCATCATTTATAATTTGATGTTGTAACTATGAAAGAAAACACAAAAATAAGCCTAATACAATACTAAGAAAAGTCAGCAATTTTAAATTTTTTTACCCTTGGAACATTTTCGACGGCGTAAGAAACGAATCTGGGCTCTGTGAAGTTGGTGGAAGGCTCAAGAACAGCAAATGCACCATCGTTTTCATAGTTTCTTGAACCCTGAAATCGAAAATTAACAAAAGAACCGGTTGGAAAAGCAACAGAACAGGTCGCATTCAGATTTTGTTTGTTGTAAGAGGCCAAGGAAAATGACCTGTGAGAACATTGAAGCACTGAAAACTGTGTAAAGCTTTCCAGATTCTACTTCATGATCTATCGAGTAACCGCTTAGCATGTTTCTCATGCCTTCTCGATCTGCTCTTGCATCGGGGCCTTCATGTGATCTTATAATCATCTAAGATGGAAAACAAAACAGATTAAGTTTGTACATAAATAATTGGAATATCAATTTGGAGAGCAGTTTTACCCAAAGTTATACACTACCTTTAAGTTTGACTTTTTTAGAAAAGTCTCGGTGCAATCAGCTCCCCAAAGAAGGCCCTTGTAATTGCTTTCGCTCAGACCATCAGCCATCCATGGACATGACCATAAAACATGGTTAAGAGTAACATTCTCTTCATCGTTCTCACCAACTTGTCTCCTCTCAATCTTGTCAAGTTCCTCTAAAGAACCCAACACCAAAGACGGATTCTCGCTATCTTCTTGGACTTGAGAACTTTGAAAGAGACCTCCATGAGTTGTGTAGACGCTATCTGATATCACTGATGCCAAAGGTAACATTTTGAAGCAATCAATACATTTGGAGTATAGCATTGGACCGTGCTCAGCATATCTGTCACATATTTCTTTCAAGAAATCAAGCTCTTCTGCAGAAACTCTTGTTTCAGAGCTTCCTCGAAGTAAAAATACACTATCAGGCATCAGAATCTGTAGTTAGAAACAACAAGTATCAATCAGATGGGAACACTGTATCATGAATCAAGACGGCAACGAAGATGAAACGGAAAAAATGGCCTTAAATCTAATACATTTATGATTTACGGAAAGCAAATTCTATGCCTTCAACATGAGCAAACCAGAGTAAGGCTTAAAGACAAATACTTCAGCACAGTACAGTTTCTTTACCATTTAAAAGACAAAACATGGGAGAGGCCTGACACTTCAAATTAACGTTCCATCACAATCATTCTAATTAAAAAAAAGGAAACAAGTCATGAAACTGTATATGTACCTTCCAAGCTAAGAGAACCAAGAACACTTCTAGGCTCCAAGAACCTCGACCAATGTAGTTACCGTTGAACACAAAACATTGGTTCTGTGAAGGCCTTCCTGATAGATCAAAGATTTTGAGGAGATCATGTAATTGACCATGGAGATCCCCAACCACAATCACTCCAGAATTCTCACTAAAGCAATTGATTTTAACGCAATTGGCTTCTTTGTCTAGAATCTGCGAAGCACAATCCACCAAAGAAACAGCTACAGAATGTGGCAATATCAAAGGGAACTCGGAAACCGAATTCTTCCATGTGAACTGATTTAGCAAACCCATCAAAGTCTCCACCCATTCAAGAGTTAGCTGTGACTCTAAAGGCCATGAGATTGGCTCCAAAACAATGTCACCAAAATCCCCGCCAACAGAATCATCTCCGTTTCCCAAATAAATCTCCATTTCCATTGGCTCAGTCATATCATCTAGATGATCAACTGTTTCTGGTTCGTATTTTCTACTACCCATTCCTTGTACACTTGCTATCATCCTATTCACCTGTTGCTTCTCTTGATTATCCAATGTCTCATAGTGAAACCCACGAAGAGACGTTAAAGAACGGTCTGAGTTACTCACCTGCACAACATTTCAAAAAAAATAGTCGATTTTCGCATTAACTGCTCGACAATTTACTCTAAAATCATAAAGATATGTGCTTACCACTTGCTTTAAAACCGAACACAGAATTCGAGTTACACTATTCTCCGGATCCTAAAATAAAAGAACGTAACTTTGGCGTTAAGGGTGAAAAGCCAACAGAGAGAAAGACATACTAATAAGCTCAGACTAACATGTAGATAGAATATAGTTTCAACGTTACTTTAAGAAAGTCTCGATCAGCACCACGTCGAGATATTTCTTTCAACAAAAGCAACGTACGCAGTTGCTTATAGTTCTTCATTCTCGTCGTTTTAACCGCACTTAGCTTCAAGAATGCGAATTTGCAAGCTTCAAGCTTTGCGTCTAAAACCCTTTTTGAAATTTCTACGGAAAAAACCCACCAAATGTTACTATTCGGATTACATTATTGGTTTTTGGCTCAGAAACAGAGAAATTTTCATGGGGATGGAACAAATCAAATTGACTGAAAAAAAAAACGATTACCTGGAGGCGGCATATCGAAAGATATGAAATTTCCCGGTGATATTGACAAAGAATGGGAAAAACCACAGTACAGCGAGGTCGTCGGTACAGTTCCGGCGTTGATGTCGATTACAACCGCCGCTTCACCACCGAGGAACGGGCGTTTTCGTGTTAACTTCTTGCCGGTTCTAGGGCAAAGAAACCACGCGCATTTCGCTGCTTCGAAAGCGAAAAGGATGTTGTTTTCAATATTAATGGGCCGGCCCATATTTTAAAGGCCTAAAATTAGAAAACAAATAGTCTTCTCCAGAGATTTGATTTTGACCAAACCAGTAAATTGTGTTCTTCTGATAATCCCACAACAATGGCGGAGGAGAAGGCATGAGAAGAAGAAACGGAAATGGCGGGAATGATTAGGGCGAAGCAGCTATTTGCATGCTCTTCGATTCTTGCGAGCAACTATAACAAGGTTGTAGTACGCCTTCCTCGGCGTAGTATCAGTGTAATTGCGGGAAATCTCAGTTCGAGCGAGACGAAGAAGAAGGAGAAAGAGAAGAGGAAGAGGAGGAAAGAGATTGAGGTCGCAAGAGAGATGGCAGAAGCAGTGGTGAATAAGGAAATGAGGAGGACACGGTCGAGCAGAGTGTATGAAATCGCCGACGGTGGCGAAGTTCCGTCCTCGCATGTGCCTGTGATGCTCGGAGAAGTTGTCGACATTTTCTCATCGGTTCGCTTGCGCAGTTTCGTTGATTGTACTCTTGGCGCAGCTGGTCATTCTTCTTCTGTAAGTTCCTCCTCCAAAATTTGAGCTTATTGTTGATTAATTAGCTAAATCGAACAAGCTCTTACATATTGAGCAAATTCGTATGCTACTGTTGGATATGTAAAATAGATTGTAAGTTTTGTAATTTCAGATTATTCAAAGCCACTCTGAATTGAAGAATTTTGTTGGAATGGATGTTGATCCTGTGGCACGAAAACTGGCTCACTTTCATATTGATTCTCTCATGCATCCAACTTTGAAGGCTTCTATCGTATTGAAGAACTTCAAATACATCAAATCTGTGATTGCTTATACGCATCCGGAATTGTTAGATTTAGGTGTTGATGGCATTCTTATGGACCTGGGAATGTCATCTATGCAGGTCTTTGTGATTTCACAAGCAGCTGTTTTCCGTTTCTTTGTATTGTTGTCATCACTCACTCACACTTGTATGAAGCTTTTATCTGACAGGGTAAACAATCCTGAAAGAGGGTTTAGCCTTCTTCAAGAGGGACCTCTTGATATGCGAATGGATCCTCGGGTGAGGGTACTCAGATCTTCTTGCAGTAAAATGTACCTTCCTGCTTTTGAATCTCTTGGAATTTCTGCTGTAGTTTTTTCCTAACCTATCCGCTAACATGTGACAGGGGGTCTAACAGCAGAAGATATAGTGAATTCTTGGCCAGAATCTGAACTGGGGAGAGTTCTTCGGGATTATGAGGAAGAAAGCAATTGGCATTTACTTCAAACTAGAATTGTTAAGGCTCGACTTAATGGCGGGTTACATTCTACTGGTGAACTGGTGCATCTCATTCGGGGTATGTCACCAGCAAGCAGAGGTATATATATCATTTGAATTTTTCTTCTTTTTTCTTTCTGTTTTTTGACTCCTATGTCTAGTAACTATCTTGGGATTTCTTGAATTGCATTTGCATCTCAATGCGAGGTCTAATTAGTGTTGCTAGTTAAAGATAAGTACAGAAAACTGAAGAATAAGCAAGATTAATCCTTTTCAATCTTAGTTCGATTTCGGTTTGAACTGCTGTAGGAGGCAGACAAGGTTGAATAAAAACAGCAACACGTGTGTTTCAAGGCCTAAGGATTGCAGTGAACGACGAACTCAAGACGCTACAAAACTCGCACTACTCATCATTTGATGTTCTATCTCCAGGTGGGAGACTAGCAGTCATCTCCTTTCACAATCTGGAGGATCGGGTTGTAAAACAAACGTTCCTCGACATTTTAGGGTTTCATAGGGAAGAGGTAAACAGAGAGGTAAGTCTAAAACCGGAAAGGCAAATGGAAGAAAGTATAGCGAAGGAGTTAAAAGAGAAAGAAGGGTGGATCAAGCAGATAGTAATTGGGTCAAGAGGAGTAATACTGACAAAGAGACCAATGACGCCTTCAGAGGAAGAGGAGCGACTTAATCGCAGAGCAAGGAGTGCCAAGTTAAGGGTGATTCAGAAGTTGTGAGTTGACTACTCTATGAAATTTTCCAGTCTTTCTTTCTTTGTCTATTTTATATATTTCAGCTATGTATGAGTCATGTTGCGATTTTCCAAGGCGGGCTCGAGATTGCTTTTAGAATATACGGTGCTAAGATTACTTAGCTAGAACTAGTAACTAATGTCGTGAAGTTATAATTTGGTAGAATTCTTCAAATTTGGTTTAGTAGACTATCAAAATTCAAAATACTTCAAAGTTATAATATTTCACTCAATAGCTCAGGTTTTGACTAGAAACATAACTATATAGAATTGAGGGTTGATGATTTTTTTAATTTAGAAACTTTTAATTTAAAAATAATATTTGTTTTTTGATGATTTTTGGAAAGAATAAATTATTTGACCATACCACCACATAAGTATGTAGCCGCAAAACCCCATTTGTACCCCTGAACTGAAAACCTTCTCTTCTTCTTCTTCTTTTTCTCCAGCCGACTACTCAATGGGAGCAATTGATCTCTCTTTCTCACAGAGTCTCCTCTTTTCTCCGTCGCGTTCCAATCCTACCTCCTCCACTCATCGCTCCGTCTCTTTTTTGCCGCCAGGAAACAAGTCACGGTGTCTACCGCCTTTGCGTCCAATGAGTAACGACGATGACGAGACGGCCTCAAAAGAGGCAAAGCTATGGGGCGGAAGGTTCGAAGAGAGTGTCACTGAAAAAGTTGAGAAGTTCACTGAGTCAATCTCGTTCGATAAGCTTCTCTACAAGCAAGACATTATGGGTAGCAAAGCTCATGCTACAATGCTAGCTCACCAGGTTTTACTTTTTGCATTGTTTAAACTAATCTATAAAATTTGATTCGAATTTGAAGAAGCTTTTTTCTATGCTGTTCAATTTTAGATCGTAACTTGTTTATATACTAATGGCTGCTTGATGTTTGATTTGATATCTTCTAATGCAAATTCGTAAAGGGAGGACAATTTTGGTTGGTTTTCTTTTCTGGTTACAGGGGCTTATAACTGATAGCGACAAAGATAGCATTTTGAGAGGTCTTGATGATATTGAGAGACAGATTGAAGCTGATAAATTCGAATGGAGGACTGATCGAGAAGATGTGCATATGAACATTGAAGCAGCTCTTACTGATTTAATTGGTGAACCCGCAAAGAAACTTCACACAGCACGCAGCAGAAATGACCAAGTTGCTACTGATTCCAAGCTTTGGTGTCGTGATGCTATCGACTCGATCATTGTCAAAATCAAACATCTTCAGACAGCACTTGTTCATCTGGCTTTGAAAAATGAGGGTTTGATTGTTCCTGGTTATACTCATCTTCAAAGGGCTCAGCCTGTTTTGCTCCCACATGTCCTCTTAACTTATGTAGAGCAGGTTTGGAATTTCTCCTTTGCTCAGCTTTGGTTTTCCGTTTCATCATTTTGTTAAAGGTTCTGGTCAGGCTATGTTATTGAATTTAGCAGCACTATCTTATTACTGTAATTTGCTTTAAGAGGTTCATCTTCTGATTTTTATGTCTTCCTTTGTTGTCTGCTAGTCTGTGCCTTAAAAATATCATAGGTTCTTAGTTCTTACATTTACTGAAATCTCTCCGACATTATCATGTTATATGTGTCTGTTTTCACTAGAATTCAACTTTCTTGACTAGTGTTTGGTTCATGTATGGCAGCTCGAACGTGATGCTGGTCGTTATATAGACTGTCGAGAGAGACTAAATTTCTGTCCCCTAGGAGCATGTGCTTTGGCTGGAACTGGTCTACCTATCGATAGGTTTATGACCGCAAATGCTTTAGGATTTACAGAACCAATGAGAAACAGGTATGTTCCTAGATCCTGTTTCCTCTGAAATGTGAAAATTTTGCTACAAAGTGTCTGGACTTACCATTATTACATCCTATTTCTTTGGTCTTCTGGTTTCTCATTTATTAAGATTTTTTTTCAACTAGCATCGATGCAGTTTCAGACCGAGATTTTGTGTTGGAGTTTTTATATGCAAATTCCAACACAGCCATTCATCTATCACGGCTTGGAGAAGAGTGGGTACTCTGGGCATCCGAAGAGTTTGGTTTCATGACTCCAAGCGATTCCGTCTCAACCGGAAGCAGTATAATGCCACAGAAGAAGAATCCAGACCCTATGGAGCTTGTCAGAGGAAAATCTGCAAGAGTCATAGGCGATCTGGTCACTGTCCTAACACTGTGCAAGGGACTTCCCCTTGCTTACAACCGAGATTTCCAAGAAGATAAAGAACCAATGTTCGATAGTACCAAGACGATAATGGGAATGATCGATGTTTCTGCAGAATTTGCCCAGAATGTCACATTCAACAAAGACAGAATCAAGAAAAGTCTCCCAGCCGGACACCTTGATGCTACTACTCTTGCTGATTACCTTGTGAAGAAGGTAATGCTGTTTTTATTTATCAAATTCTTCCAGTTTTTATTACTCAATTCAGAAGGATAATACAGTTTTGTTATTTGATTCCCAGGGTATGCCTTTTAGGTCATCTCATGACATTGTGGGGAAACTAGTTGGAGTTTGTGTCTCAAGAGGCTGTGAACTTCAGAACTTAAGTCTTGAAGAGATGAAAAAGCTGAGCCATGTGTTTGAAGAAGATGTGTTTGGATTTTTGGGCGTTGAAAATTCAGTCAATAAGTTCAGTTCCTATGGATCGACTGGATCGAACTGTGTAGCGGAGCAACTCGGGTACTGGGTCCAGAAGCTGAACATTACTACCACATGAGCCGGACCAAACCATTAGCAAAAGATTTGAATAGGTATGTCTAATTTTCATTTATGTTGAGTATTTTGGTCGTCAATACTAGAAAGTTTTCAAGTAATTTGTTGCAGTGGCTTGCGAAAGACGTACATTGGTGACTTCTCTCTTGCAAAACCCAATAAAAAAACTTTAAAGTAACCTTCCATGGAGTTGTAATATCCATTTTCGTTGTGATATTGTGTAAGTGTTACAAAACTTTAGGTGAATACTCGACGCTACAAATATACTCCTATATACATGTTCTCAATGGACAGTTAATGGAGCCGAATAACAAATACCTTCAAAAATGCGGACATTTGCGCAAAGCTTTAAAAAGTGGATCACGGGACAAGGGAGTGCGTTGGAGTTAGGTTGTGATTTGAACTTGGTGCAAGAATATTAAAATATATGTTATCTTTAAGTTTGAAGATTACTTTATCAATAAAGACTTCGATTTCATTAGGATTTTAGGTTTTTTTTCCAAACCCAATAATTGTTCAAATACCCAACATCAAGAACTAACGAATTAGTCAAATGAATATGGATGTGATTTTCTCATCATGGAGGACCCCCGCATGACATGGAACCCCATCTTTTCCTTAGGAGGTGGAACATCTGTTAAATGTTATATAACTTAATACCTTATAATATAACTTAATATGATCCTCTATATTCCAAAATGTCATTCTCCATTTCTGTGACCAAACACACATTGACACAAATATGCCTCAGTAATAATCTCATTGGTGTTTCTCTTTTCCAAATATAGTTAAAATCTAATCAAACACAAACACTCATTTCTTCTCGATTTGATGGTAAAGTCACTTTCTGATTGTGACACAAACCTTGTCCTAAAATCCCACTGATTGATGTTTATATTGGATTATTGGTCGGATGTTAACTTATTGTGATAGCTCCATTTATTTGATTCTGACATTCAGTGGATTGAGTTTACAAGTGAACCTCATTTCTCCTTTTTTTTTCTTCTATCCTTGTTTTTGTTTTTATTCTTTTTCTTTTTTAGCTGAATTTTCTTTCACTTAGGAATTAGAATATCTTATACGCCATTAATTCCTACCCGTGGTCCCATGCAGTTTCTTCGAATTCTGTAGTTGACATTGTTTTCTTTAGGTTATTAGATTTTGTTATTATGCTCTTTTTATATATTCTGTTGTCTCTCTTTAACAAAATACAAATGATACAATATAACATATGAATTTTGTTGCCAGATTAGCATTATCTTCATCCCATTAATCGCTTCGCATAATTGTATCTCTATCTTGCAGTTATGCCTAACACCAATTGAAATGGACGTGTCAAAAATTAGTGAAAAGTCTTCGGATAAATTAATTAATTTGTTGCGAGTTTGTCCTCTCCCACTTTCTCTAATAGTAATCTTGAATGATTTGATTTTGTATTCTAACGAAAGGTAAGGTCCCTTAGATACTGCACGTGCCGGTGTTCTAAACTAATCCCATTTCCGTTTTCGACCCGTTTAGAAATTAATCTTCGAATTGAAGGTAACTTTAACTGAATTTGAAGTTTTTAATTAAAAACCAAAATTATATATAGGTTCAATGTAACAGTTCCTATGTTACAATAACCGAAAACCCGGTTAACTCAGAACCAAAAACTACTGATTCAACAATCTCTGGAAGTAGTGATGTTTTCATCGGAATTCTGATTAATAGTACTATTATCGCCGTGCTATGACTAAACGATGTCGTTTAACGCCGGCCTAACTTCTTCTTCGTATAACCTATTATTCTCCAGAGTGTCTCCCGCCGATTTGCAGAACTCAACCACCGAGATCTCTCGGCGCTACTTCAAACACTTCCGCCGTCATTAAATATTTTCTTTTCCATTTTCAATACAAATAGTCTCATAAAAAGGAGTCAATTTGATTGAAAAATACAAATTCATTCTCGAAACAAATGGATTTATTTGGTTAACTGTTTTACTTTATGTTAGTGGAATATTGTTACTTATTGGGAAAAGGTTAAAAAATTAAAGTCTCGCCGGAATTTTTTGGATGGATTAAAAGAAACAAAGACTTTCAAACGAATGAGGGTGCAAAAATATTTGCACCAATAAGAACACAGTCTGTGTAAACATAAAGCAAAAAACTTGTATAAATACATGAAAAATAGAGAAAGAGAGATAAATGCACGCTTCTTTCTAACCTAATACTTCCCTATTACACTACTAACGGCGGTGGCGACTTAGCGTTTTAGGAAACTCAAATCGCACCATTGATTTCAGATTCCAATGAGTGAGAAGCTTGTGTTGAGAGCAGTGACTACTATGGTCATGGATCTTATCCATATCGAGAGTATTTGGAGAAGAGACAATTGTTTCTCCGGAGCTACTAATTCTCGAGAAAACAGAGCTTCACGGAGAAGGTTAAGGGATCTGTGAGGAGAGTTGTTTTGACTAGATTGAGATCAGCTCGGAGATTGAAACGCGTCGTTTGGTCTCGTCTCAGATCGGCGTTTTTCTACCTCCGGAGACGTTTTTATCGCCTTTTTCATTTATAAGAACCTTCTTACTGCTTCTAGAGGTTTTCGATTTTTAGATTTCTCTTTGTTCGTCGTTAATTATGTTATGCTCAAATTAATCACTGTATAATCTCGTTCTTGATCAGATTAGTGACGCTTAATTGAAATTAATTAAAATTGATCGAAAAGTCAAAAGAAGGTTTTGTATGTGTACGGAAGAAGGAAGAAACGTGAATTTTGCTTTGATTTTACAGTTAAAAAGACACGACAGTTGTGAGTGATAAGAGTAAAGTTTCTCTTTTTTCGTCACCAAGTCAAAAGATGCGTTTTCGTGTGGTTTTGTAAGGGTTACTTGTAATAATGGGCCTTAGTCCTAAGCAAAATATCCCACTATTGGGTCCTTGCGATGTAGCGAATTTGTGATGGGTACATAACTCATTGTCTACAGTAACTCAATTGTCTACGGCGGCTTGAAGTTTTTCCGGAGCCAATGCGTTCGCATGAAGGCCGGAATCGATATGATCGGGATTGACGACGAGGAGTTTCGAAATTAATCTCCTCGATTCAGGTGAAAACCATATGTGGTGATATCAAGTCATCAGCTATATACTATTAAAAAGTCATCAACTATATTATACATATACACACGGCACATACATATAATCTTTATTTCAGCACGTTCACCAAAGTGATAAGTGGTATACCAAATTTTAATGGTCTTCATGTTGTTGAAAAATGAGATTCTGCGATGAACAAACCAAAAATATAACTAGAAAAAAACCATTAGTAGTTAATTTATTATACAGCCAGTTTGTGAACGTTTAGTTATTCTTTTACGGAAACTCTAGCAAACGTGTTTCCCCTATATATATCTGATCATTTGACTATTCCAATGTTTAATTAGGCAACTATTCATCAATCATACAAGTTAAGGCCCAACTAGAATTTAGTAGCAGAATAGTTAAACGCTCATACATACTAGTTTTCCACTGATACACGATAATCATTTTCTTCACCACAACAATCAGAGATAAGGTAACCCAGACATATATCAAACCACATATAAAGTTTCAACAGCTTCTACTTATCTTTGGCTGGCTATTCGCTATAAAAGCAATTAGAACCATAGCTGTTCACATAACTTACATAAGAGACTACAATGCCCAATATTCTGAGCTCATCCACTCCAACCATAAAACCCAATCTTATTCCATGAATTCAAGTGCAATCTGCATAACTTTGACTTACCTTGTGAAGTTGGGAGTTAGGACCATTCAATACAACTGTGTAGTATGCAAAAATTTAGTTTATTTTAATGATAATAGAATATAATTTACTTAGAACACAAACATCCTAATCCTACGAGTCTAAGGTATAATGGGTCAACGAAACATAACCCAAGTGGGAATAGACATTAAATTCTATGAGAAATCTAACTATGTAGATTAACTATCTTATTCCTAATAGTATATATATACACATTCACATATATGTGTAGAGGAGATATTATAAGACCAGATCTATGATTCATCATCATGAATTAATGTACAAAGTTTTGAAACTACATCATATGCCAATCAAATTGAGATTATAACGACAGATAGATGCATTATTTGTTATGCACAAACAGATCATATGAACACAAAATCACATGAACAGTCGAATAAGGAAAGATTCATGAAGGAGAAGTTATGACAGAAAGAAAGTGAGCACGCAAAAGCAACCATATACAAATTTTTATACAACTTCCCCTTTGTGTGCTCACTCTCTTCTGTCAACTTTCTTTTCCCCCATCAACCATATACACGCACATATATTTGATTATGATCTCATACATAAGCATAAATATAATATGTTAGGGAAAAACAAACAAAAAAACAAGGATATGTGTGTGTATGTAGCGAGGAAATTCAGTCCAGAAACCGATGAAAAATAAGATAAACAGGAAAAAAGAAAGACACAAGTACAGATCGAAGGTACTTGAGATCAAATCTGGGAATAAACAACAACTAACAAGATTTGATCGATGGATCCATAATAGGAAAGTATAAATCAAAGTACGTACAGTACAAATTAGGGTTTCTTTTCTAATTCCTAGATTATTTTTTCTAAAAAGGAACTGAATCTAGAAGCAAAGGTAAAGGAGATAAACTCAGAAAAACAAGATTTGTTTTTAGTCTTAAGTTCTCTCTCTCTCTCTCTCTTTCATGCAAAGCATACATGTGTCGGCTGCCTCCTCTCTCTCAAAAGAAAAGAGGTTCAAAGAGAAATTTAAAACCCTAGAATGATTAAAAATCTGAAAACACTTACCAGAAATTAGAAATAATGAAAGAAGAAGAGAAAAGGTGAAAGGAGAGAAGAAAGTACGGATGGCAAAACGCTTGGTTATGGTTTGTCAGAGAAAGAACCGTGTCTCAATCCGAGGCCATGATTTGACTTGAGAGACACTCTGAGCCGTTGGATGTGTCTTTTGATGAGTTCCGTCTCTTTGCCGTCTTATCTGCTACTGTCCTTTTTAGTTTAGCGGAGTGCGTCATTAGAGACACACACGCATCATCCTTGTCTTATCTTCTCTCTTTTTAAAGGATTAGCGCTGCTTAATTTATCATCAGATTCCCGTTATTTTTCAAGTTGGTTTTTAGGTAGCCAATGATTAGAAAAGTTAAAATGTTGAGTTGATGTAATTAATGCGATATAAATATGATTAATTACTGTGGTAGCTTTGAATGTATAAGTGACGTTGCTGCAGTTTGCTCACTAATTAACAAACAAGTTTTTATTTCCAAAAGATGGGACTGTAACCGTAGTGGCTTGTCATCTTGCGTATTGAGACGGTAATAACGAATAAAGGGTCGAAAACAAGTAACTCAGGTATGTGAAAATACTACCGAAATGTATTTAGTAAAATACGACATGACGTTCTGAATCTTCTGATAACATATCGGACTCAATCGTTCAAATACCTTAAATTTTTATCCGAACTCTTACTACTGTATTTCGAGTGATGGTCGAATTTTAAAAATGTATTTCGTAAAATTCAGGCAACGTTGAGAAATTTGGGAGAATTTAAAATAATTGACATATTTTTGATAATTTTCAAAAATATTATCTAGCCAGACGTGTGTTGGATGCTTCTATCCCTTACAGAATATGTTTCCATAGCCGCTATAAAAAACTAAAATATTTCAAAGATATAGTAATTTTAGTGAAAATGGATAAAGAAATTTAGAAGAGTATGGATCATCGTGTGTGTGTGTGTGCGGAGACGGTGATTCGTCTTACTCTTATGGATACGATACGATTCGGTTATAAAGAGTTGGTATAAAAATATAGTTCAACTGCTGTCCTTCATATCAACCATATATATTTTCTGCGATTGTCCATTTGTAGCTGTCGAATTTTTGTTGATTTTTTTATAGAATAAATAGTATTTTTAAAAACACTTTTTGTAACATATTTTTATTTTGTTTAATGTACTGCAAGGTTTTAAAAAGAAAAATATTTAATTTTTTATCTGATTAGGATTTGTACAATCAGCGCCGCTACATGTTGTACTACACTCACTAGTCACTACACATAACCAAAGCTGCTGATGACCGAAAAAAAAAAACAAAGCTGCAGAATACCATTATTCACAACTGCAGATCTTTAAAAGCTAAAATTGTCTGTTGACAAATAGAAGTTGGTTTGACTGTTACTACTTGAAACTTTTGAGGAATTTAATTTCAAACCCTTTGTTTTTCTGATTTTCTTGAAATCGGTGAGCCTTAATATTTGATATAGTCAACAACAAAACTTTGGTGCTTAAGCTCGACTGTTTTTGTATATACCATCAGTGGATCAATGAGAAGCCTACAAGAAACACAAGTTTATTGCAGTATACACCATCTTTAATATGTGAACTATTAAAAATTGCGTTGCCTAAAAAGTGAAAAACATAACTCATATAAGAGAGGGAGTGAGATTATATGGAAAATTTTCATTCGCATTCATAGTTCAAGAGAATTTCATTATACAACCCCTATGGCTGCACCTTTTCTAAACCACATAGCCTAGAAAAACCTAAATTTTGAAAATAAGAATTCACTGTATAAATTAAAACAAGCCACACCCTTTAACAATGGCTTCCTACAGGCTACAGCTATAACTGTCTACTAGGGTACCTGCACATGGAGAGATAAGGGTTTTGTATTTTTGACAAGATTATGCCTACCGACTATTCCGATTCATGTCCGGAGCTTTCTCCTGCTTCTTCCCATCCTCACTACCTTCTCCTCTTTCAGTTCCTTCCCTTCCTTGACTTCCTTCTTCTCCTTCACTTACTTATCCCCTGACTCATTTTCTGAGCTATCCTCCCCTGTTTCACTTCCCGAACTTCCTTCTTCTACCCCATTTCTGGAACTTCTTTCTCCTTTTTTGTCTTCAGTTTATTCAAAAATTTCACCAGCGGCTTTGAATCATCATCAGATGTATCTTCATTATCAGGGTTGTTTGATGCAGCACTGTTCTTGCTTGCATTCAAGGCCTTTTCCGGCTGACTTTCTTTTCGTTTTCTTTCTGTCAACCCTGTAAAGAGTTTAGTAGGATGTAACAAAGATCATTCAGAACAACTTACCACTCGATTTAAGGTTCAGCGACACAAACACAAAAACACATGAGCATATGTAAATGTAGAGACTCATATCCGTAACCTCTTGACTATTAGGGATTATAAAATATCAGTACTACCTAATACAACGCACGATCTGAATCAAAACCTAATTAAATTCTACTTTCAATATGTAAAACGGGCACAAATATAAGGGCAATCTTACGGTTCAGGTGTGCCATCCGAACTCTCTTCAGCAGCAGCTTCCTCGAGGGAGATCTGAACAAAAAAAGGAATGTTGAACCATTAAAAACTAGTAAGTAATCCACAGCGACAAATCGACAACAAAACATTGTCTACCTCTTCAGCCACGGTATCTTCATCTTCTTCAGTCAATTCCCATTTTTCTTTCTTCATATCTAAATTTTTTTGAAATTCATCAAAAACCAAAAAAAAAAGCCATAATTTTTCCACAAGATTGATGAATTACTCACGTGCGATCAAGTGGCCACCAAACTATAATCCTTGAACCAACTAAGCCTTGACCATATTCTTGAACAGTAGAAACCTAGTCAAAAATCAACAATTCAGAGCAAATTAGCATATAAAAACCAAGTGAATTCAGTAATTCAAAGCAGAGTTACAAAGATTTAAGCGATTGATTGTAAAACCTTATCCTTTCCAGAAAGACTGGAAGATTTGGAATTGGCTGATGAATGTCTCTTGGTAGGAACCATCTTTCTTTTGGAGGTAATCAAAAGCAGGAGAAGAAATAAGAATGTCTGGTTGAATTCGTGATGACTGGGAGAGAGTGAAGGAAGGAGAAGCAGAGATATTGGTACACTAGTATACATGAGTGTTTGAAAAATGGGTAAAATCTCCTGACGGGTGTCAAACGAACCAGCGCCAATAACATAGGCACGTGAGTGATGATCACATGCTTAGTTGTTTGGGCCCTTTACACTCTTCACCCAATTATGTGCGACTGACTCTGTGTGTGTGTGTGTTTTTTTTTTGTAAAAGTGTATAAATTGTTATTATTCATTCATGTCATCAACTGTGTGTGCGACTCTTTTTTTCTTTAAAACAAAAAAAAAAGAATTTAGTGTAAAAAATAAAGACGTTTATCTTAGAGACGCTAATCTAGTGTTTTTCAATAATTATGAGATTTTCGAGTTAATATTTAGATTTTCATATTGGGTGAAAAACAAAAGAAAACCGAGAAATGATGAAAATATGGTCGGATTTATGAAAGATCTGAAAAGAGAGATATGTAGCCAAATTTTTTTGTTTGAGATTTTTTGGGCAAAAGATAAAGATTTCGCAAGTTCCTTTGTAAATTGGAAGATATATATGAAAAGCTGAGCACGTGCATGTAAGATAAGATAAGTCTCAATCGCATGTTATATCTCTCTAAATATACCCTTGGGTCTCTAATGGTAGGAGTGAGGAGTTATCGTTTCCGAATTATGATCAGAGAGGTACTCGTTTGTGCGAGTAAGTTTGACATCTTGAAACCATAAGCTCAGTCTCACTCATCATCAAGTGTTTTCTATATTAGATAGCGTGGATGGTATGTCATCTAGCGTTTGAAAATACAATTAGAAGATGAAATTTTTCATCAAATTATTCAAATATTTGTAGGAACGATCCAAACACTCATAGGACGGTCTAAACGACCATAAAATTAAACAAGTATTTAGTGTTACAGGATTCATCTAAACTATACGTGAGCGTGACACTAAATAATTTTTCTCTGTTTTTACTTTTGTTTGTTTTAAATATAGAATTCTACTGTCTACATTTAGACAAGCAAGCAATTAAGCGTTGACAGCTATTTTGGAGGGTAGCAGTTAAGCAAAATCTTTGATTTTGACATGTGTTGGATTCCAACAGAATTTCTTAAGAAAATGATCGGATGATGAATTAACTGTTTTTTAGAAGACAAGGTACACCATTATTTTACACAAAATAATATTCATATACAGTATTAGTTTATACAAATAAACGAATTAATTATTACAAAGCCACAGATTATGCTTCAGGGTAAGTGGGAAGCACGATGATGCCTTGACTCCGTAATGGAGTAATAATTAGAATCAATATTCCTTGATCCTTTTTTTAGATATAAAAAATTCCTTAATCCTTTTTCTTCTTTATAATTGTCTTTTTTGTACAATTTATTGATCCTCGTTTGAGTTGGAGAATCGTTTCATGAAACAAAAAAATTGCATCAATATATTGGCCATTTCTAAGGTAAGAATATCGGATGTCAATAATACTATAATCACAATTACTTTGTTTAATCTTTATAATATAAAACCGTATTGACTAAACCTTTTTGTTAACTACAAATAACATATTTTATTAAATTGGTGGAAAAAACTATCCTAACAAGTTTACATGAAGGATAATCAACTCTTGTTATTTTTACGAGACAATTCGTATGAATATTATTACAACGTAGTATAAATCAAATAAAGACATGTAGAAAGTAAATATTTAAAATTTATAAAATCATCTAAATTTTTGCAATAATAGACCAATATCTTGTTTTTTTTGGTAAGAAGTTAGACCAATCTTGTGGGTTGTTAATCGTGAAGATTAAATCTAAGCAATCAGTCCGTTTTCAAACTATAAATTTTTACATGTACAAAATTCAATATGTAGTTTAATTTATACAAATTGTCCTATAAATTCGTCATAATAATATAGAAAAATATTACAGTTATAACAATTTAATTCTAATACCATATACTACAAATATTAAACCACCTAAAATCAAGAAAAAAAAAAGAAAGAAAGTAGGTTTAGAAAGCAAAAAAAAATCATGAAAGTTAGAAACGAACGGAATTTCCGTGATACACATTAATAAAAAATGGTCATCATATCACAATCACATTATTTAGTATATAAATAATTATATTATTATTACAAAACGGACAATTCGGATAAAATAATTGATACATGTCCAAAAGATATGATTGATGCAAGAAGAAGAAGGATAAAACGTCGTCGTATGAAGCTTCCAACGTCAAACAAAAACGACTTCGTTTTAAGGCTCACACTTGTCTTTATCGCTTCTCTATTTATCACTTTGATTATCTCCAAAAGCCTTACTTTCTTCCTCCTCATCTCTCACTTTGAAACCTCTCTCTCTGGTTTGACCCGAGAATTTCTCTCTCGCAGACGCATAGATCTCTCTTCGTATCTGCTAGATCTGTTCGTTTTCTAACATCTGTATTGCGAAATCTGAGGTATTTTCATACTTTATTGTCTCGTTTCATTTCGATTTCGATACAGCTAGGTTTTGCCTTTTTTCGTTCCCAGAGAACGCGTTTTCTGAGCTTCCTGAGGTTGTTTCTTTTTCAGATCGGAAGGTTTCGTTTTCAGATCTAACGATCTTCGTACAGGTTTCGTGTCTCCGAGTTGATCGTATGCTGTGTTTTCAGATCTGTGTTGGTTATATCTGTAGAGATGGCAGAGACTTTGAAAGAAGATTCAATCATGATTCGAGAGGTTTGGAATGACAATTTAGTTGAAGAATTCAGATTAATCCGTGAAATTGTTGATAAATACAGCTATATTGCTATGGATACTGAGTTTCCAGGTGTGGTTTTGAAGCCGGTTGCAACATTCAAATATAATAACGATCTTAATTATCAAACTCTCAAGGATAACGTCGATTTGCTGAAATTGATTCAAGTTGGGTTAACATTTTCTGATGAAAATGGGAATCTCCCAACTTGTGGGACGGATAAGTTCTGTATCTGGCAATTCAATTTCCGTGAGTTCAATATCGGTGAAGACATTTACGCGAGCGAGTCCATTGAGCTGTTGCGTCAGTGTGGGATTGATTTCAAGAAGAACATTGAGAAAGGTATTGATGTGGTTCGTTTTGGTGAGCTTTTGATGTCGTCTGGGATTGTTTTGAATGATGCTATCTCTTGGGTTACATTCCATGGCGGATACGATTTCGGATATTTGGTTAAGTTGTTGACTTGCCAGGAATTGCCTCCTAAGCAAGCTGATTTCTTCAAGCTTCTCTATGTGTTCTTCCCCACCGTTTACGATATCAAGCACTTGATGACGTTCTGTAACGGACTCTTTGGGGGATTGAACAGACTTGCTGAGCTTATGGGAGTGGAAAGAGTTGGGATTTGTCATCAAGCTGGGTCAGATAGCTTGCTCACCTTAGGCTCGTTTAGGAAGCTCAAGGAACGTTATTTCCCCGGATCGACCGAGAAATACACTGGAGTCTTGTACGGTTTAGGTGTGGAAGATGGTACTACTACTGTTGCTAATTAAGGGAAAAAAGATGAAAGATACTTTAAAGTTCCAGGGACTGCAATTTAGATTTTTCTTTAGTCTTTTGTGAGTGTGAGACCAATTAGAGTTTGTCTTTGTGTAAATTGGCAAATTGGTGTAGTAAGTGACTGTGTTGTGTCTTTGTTGCTTTCTTCGGTTCGGGAAAACCCCTTTGATCAAAATGGGGGGTTTTGTCTTAGGTTGAGTTTCTGAATGTATATCAATTCAGCTACCCTTTTCATTAATAAATAATCTCCAATGATATTATAAACTTTAACAGTGTCTTCTTGTAGCGTTTGCTTCTTCTATCTTGCTAATGATGCGAATTGGTGGGGTAAGTTCATGAATCTATTCAGGATGTGACATCAATTGCTTAGTAGTTTCATGAATCTTTTGTGTTCTTCTTTCTCTTCCCTTTGACATCAGCTTATAAGCAGAAGAATGGACGGCTCATGCTTTGTAGAATAAAAATGTCCGGAAGGCGGAAACTATGGTGTTCAACTGATGAATACATGCCCTTTAGGTGTTTATAATGTAGGTCATGCTTAATCTGCACGAGAATCACATGTGCTGCATTTGCCTATCACCTCAAGAGCCAAATTTATACTACAATTCGAAATACAGTACAATCAATATTTTGTTGGCAGTACAATCACCTCCAATGCTAACGTAATCCGAGTCGCAAATGGCGCAGAAGATTAAGAGATTAATAGACGTAGCTCATTCATTAGTAGTTGCAATTGGCAAGTTTTGGTGAAGAGTATGCTCTTATTGTTAATCATAACGAGTTCATATTTTTTTTGTAATGTCCAATGTAAGTTTGTGTTATTTGATTTTCTTCAAACTTTTTACAATGAGACGAAAATGGTTCTTAAACACGAAATTGTTTGACGAGCAAAAGCATATGTTCAATAGCAATACGACACATTTCCTGTCTTGTCTATGTCTTGGACTTCGAAAATTTAAAACACAAAACAATATTTATTTAACACTAAATTTTTCATATACGACAAACGATTAATTAATAATCTACTCTCACAAAAAAAAGGAGCCACCTATAACTAGTTCTTGTCGCATTCGCATCTGAAGAGGTTTTTCCCTCCACATCTTAAAAGGATAAATTGTGGACTCGTATTTTTGTTACTAAATATATCAAAGAACTGGTGAAAAACAAAATATATAGTAAGCCTTAACCTATATGCATCCATAAAATATTACCCGCATTAAAATTGATATTCCAATTTGAGTGCAGACATGATGTCAAATAATTAGGAACCAACTGTTGTTACGTCAAGAAATGAGAGTTAGTACTTCTATGTATTTTTTTCTCGTTAAAAGAGACTTTATCTCCTCTTAACTCTAAAGTGGTGGTGACTCCAAAAAAACAACTTGTTCATTTGTGAAAGAAGGGCATTATTAAGTATGTCACTTAATTCGTATAATAACATTCAAGTGGCTTATTCATCAAAATGGATCAGATATAATAATGAAACGGATTCAGAATCAATTCTCTAAGATCAATGGAAAGAAAATAAAGTAATCCTCCTTTCAACACAAGATTGTGACATTGCTGAGGGTCTTCTACAGACTACATATGGGGTACAAGAAATTTTCCATGAAGAATCATTTAGAAAATGACAATCACTATGAAGTAGAATGTGTCCAAAGAGCTTTTAGTATTGTGTAATCCAACCCTTCACCATAAAATCAGGGTGCTCCAGACTATTGAGGATTCTCCAATGGATAGAAAGAGGAAGGAGAGTGAATATGAAGCAAACTTAAAAGAAGTGAAAAGAGGACAAAAGAGAGTTAAACAGTAGAAAGCTAAAAGGAAACAGACATGGCCACTTTCATTTCGAAGCTTCAAAAGTACACAGAGAAACATCAAACATACCTGGATATTTTCACTTGGTCCACACTCTCTCTTGTCATTGAGCATCCTTTTCATCTCAATGTCACTTGTTGACATCCACTCCATGAATATTACAACAAGTTGTCGTTTCATCAAACAAAAAAAGCCGGTCCCAGTTTTCGGAAAATCTTTTTAACTGCTAAGCCTGTATTTGTCTTGTTCCCTTTCTCAACTCCTTTTTCCTCATACAAAAGAGTCTAAAAAGTCGCCATGAGTTTAGAACTAGTGAGTACTACTGTTCATAATTCAATAACAGAAATAAAGGATGGGGTACGTTACTAAGGAGGGATTAGTAATTTCCTTACACATATATCCGCAGTCGAGTTTAGCTATACCATAAGAAGACGAGTTGGGGCCTATAAGAACCTGTCCACCGAAAACAACGCATCAATCAATGAGAGAAGTTAGAAAGTATTAAGCATAGTTCTCAACAAAAAATCATGAACTCACCAGGAAAAAAAAACTCATTAGAAACGCTTTCTTGATTTGGGGCCAAGATTATACATGTCATTGGCATCAAACTGAGTATAAGAAAAAAGAAAATGACATGTATACTCTTTGTTGAAGAACTTTTAAGCACATAGAGGCACAAGGATCAGAGAAAAAGAGAAGTTAATAAAATTATGCAAGATAGAGAATAGAGATTGGTTTATTGAAGGAGAAAGCAGCCAAAAAAAGGTTGATGTGAAGTGAATGTTGCTCCTAGAAAGGGATAAACATGTGGTTTTAATTGGTGGAGTTCCAATCAGCTTCAAGTGTTCTGTTGTGTCTTTATGTGTGTGTGGTGTGTCAGCAAACCAGACCTACCCATCTCTCTCTCTCTCTCTCTCTCTCATTTTCTTACTACTTTTCTCCACTTATTACAAAAACCCAAAAGCATTAGCAGTGAGTCTATTCTTTCCTTATATAGCATCAACTACTGCTCCCACTTTTGCTCCAGGCGCGTTTCATGGACAGTACAGCAACAGATCCTTGGGTATTCAGGCACACTCAATAGGCCACAAACTAACTTCATATAACGTTTTTGGAGGTGAGTTTGGTCAGATCAACTGATCAAGGATACCACTTATTCAGCAACCAGCCATAGGTAAACTATCTTCAATAGAGAATCATCCTGAGATGATTATTTCTCCATCGTTGACTTCAACATATGAAAGCATAGGTAGGTTTGATGTAGGAAGGACTCCAGTGGAGTTTCAAACTCCCAAACAATGGCGGAGAGGCGGGGAATTCTTTTCTTTTCTTTTTTGGTATTGCTCTGAAATTGTTTTCCTCGTGCCAAGCCTCTGCTCGAGTTTATGTTTTCTTTGTGCTAGTTTTTTGTTTTCATTGATATCTTCACCAGAATTATCCAAGGTTTAGTACACTTGTGAGTATATTTTGTCTGCCATAGATTTATGCTGTGCATCTTTCCACATTTCTACAAGTATGAGGGTTTTTCAACTAGACATCAATGTATTTCTTGTAGACACCCAACCACCATAAAACAGTTGGTGAAGTTCCTATAAATAAAGAGAAGCTTTTTGGTGTATAGAAGAAACAGATGATATTGAAATCTATGCGAAGATTTGTTGTCATGGAAACCAGAAAAAAAAGAGTTATTGTAAAGTCACAGTTGGGATACCTAAAGGTAAGAAAAACATTCTTTTATTGAAAAGGTGTTAACAAGACACAGAAAGAAAGCACAACAGATATAAAAGAAGCACTTGATGTTAATTGTGATGATGACAAGAAGCGCAGGGTCCATAAGAACAGACAATAATTAATACATTAGATGATCCTAACAATGTAGCTAAAAACAAATCATGAAATAATCAAGAATCCAATGAAATCTTTGTGAGACCCCAATATTTGTGTACACTAGATAAAGAGTGACCATTCTTTGGCCTTTAGGAGATGATACTTCAACTTCATGCACTACCTACATATACATAAATTGAATGTACACAATAATCATGTGCCTATGATGCACAAAAGGTGGGACAAGATTCAAGACTCAAAACCATAAGACTAAAAATTAAAACTAGCAGGGGTTCATAAAATTCTTGTCGACCGACTTCAACTTCTCTACACATCTTGAGATGACATATCAAATGAAGAAAACATCAAACTGAGACTCTTTTCATTAGTTTAAACACAAAAAGAAGTTCCAGTATTTCAGTAATTTAAGAAAACACATGATTGAAGAACAGGTTTATGAATATCTAGCAAGCAAGGGAGGCAAGTTGGAAGAACCAGAGTGTCCTCTTGAACATGTACCATACAAGATATTATGGCCAACCACAATGCTCAATTACTAAAAGAAAATTTAGAAGCCAAATAACCCCTAGATTGATAAAAACACATCAAAAATTTGACACAGTTGCATTAATCACCAAACATTGGGCAACATTAAATGTTGGCATATGAATCTAAAACACTGTAGATGATCAAAATCTTCACCTAGAATCAAGTAGGAGTATGCACATTTTCTTTCAAGTAAACATTTATGCAAAAAACAGATCATCTTGTTTTGTTTTCAGATACACATTGGCCACAACCAACAAAAAAAGAATCAGACACCTTAATGAATAAGACCAAGAAGTAACACCAAGGCAGCCAATAACACATGAAGAAAAAAAAAATCTAATGGAACCAAACCTCACTAATTAACCAACTCCTGGGTCCATTTTCATCTTCTTTGTATACCATAATTTTGGCCCCAACAATACTCTTCAATCTAAGTCACAATGTCCTGAAACACATAGCAACAGTAAGTTGAGACTTGAGAACACAGATGTTAACGGATCACTATCAAATTGCTACCAATTATATCAATATTTCAGCAGATTATTTGAACCAGTGCTAGTGAAAATGTATCCGTTATGAAGCACTCTTCTTCATGCCTTCTCCTACGATGCAATGAGCATAGGAGACGAGAGAAATCAAATATGAACTAGATAATGTTTCTAGCAATGAGACATTTTCCAGTGTTGTCTTATTTCTAATTCACACCTTTGAAAACCAATACGAATATTTAAGGCTAAGTTAAGTCAAGCATTGTGATACTCCGATTCAGCAAACACATGAGAAGCTGAACTTAAAATTCAATCGAATTCGGGAATTTTGGCATCAGTAATTCCAAGAAGCTGAGAAATACATTGGAATCTAAACCGGAAAGCAGGCATAATAAAAGAAGCGCACACATTACGTTGGCGTAGAAGACGGAGCAATACCGGAGTTTCGCCGGAGACGACGAGAGGACTCCGAGCTTTCCAAGATGATTTAGTAAATGAAAAGGTAACTCGACATTTTTAATAGCCCAATAAAAGGGACGCCCAAAACATTAATAAAAAAAAGCTCTTAGTCCATATTGTCAAGAACGAGTCCGTTTTATGAAAGAAAACAGATTTGATCAGTCTCTCTTTCGTAAACTGTTAACAAAATAATTGATGACAACAAAAAAAACAACTTACGAAAAGACAATTCAGAAAATGAACTATGATAAATAAATTTTATATCCAATAAATTCATCATTCATCATTTAAATCAAATTCAATCATTAACTGTTGATCTTATCTTTTATCAAATTTATTCATCAAAAAAAAAAAATAACTTCAACAAATGTCATCATTATCAATTTTATCCAATAAACATAATCAAAAGATTCTTCTTCAATCCGAATTCAAGAACTCATAAATTTAGCTTAAGACCGACGTTGGCATATCATTTGAGTAATGAGACAATCAAAGACCAAAACTCATTAATAAAAAAATTTAACAAAAGCAATCAACTAAAAATTAAGAAAGAAAGGAACGAAGAAATAAATATAATTGTCTGCTTAAAGAAGCGGTTCATCGTTTAACACCATGTACTGTGGTTGAAGAAAAAAAACAGGAAAAGGAAAGAATCGAAACACTAAAACATCATTAGTAAAATCTAATTGAAAAGAGGATCTTCTTAGGCACGTTCTCCACGAATCCTTCTAGCCAATTGAATGTCCTTTGGCATGATGGTAACTCTTTTAGCGTGAATCGCACAGAGATTGGTATCTTCAAACAGACCCACAAGGTAAGCTTCAGCCGCCTCTTGAAGAGCTAACACAGCGTGGCTCTGGAACCTCAGGTCAGTCTGCAATTCAATTCACTAACATTGATAAACCTAATTCCACAATAACATCTAAATGAACAAGAGAAAACAAAGAATGTTAATTTACCTTGAAGTCCTGGGCGATTTCACGAACAAGACGCTGGAAGGGGAGCTTACGGATCAACAATTCCGTACTTTTCTGGTACTTACGAATCTCACGAAGAGCGACAGTTCCGGGACGGTAACGATGAGGCTTCTTGACTCCCCCGGTGGTCGGTGCAGATTTCCTCGCCGCCTGTGTTACAGATTTCGTTAGAGACGCAATCATAACCTCAAAATCCCAAAACCAATTCATGAAAATTCTAGATCCCCTTTAAACCGATGTCATTGAAATCAAGAACATTAGCTCAAATTCAACTCAATTTGGAAAACCCTAGCTCCTATACCGATTAATTCATAAAAACTCGAAATTCAACCCAAATTATAAACACTAGATCCCCTTTTTACGAGCTAAGATAAAGATCAAAAGAACGAACCTTGGTGGCAAGTTGCTTCCTGGGCGCTTTTCCACCGGTGGATTTCCTAGCGGTTTGCTTAGTACGAGCCATTGCAATCTCAAAGATGTGGCCTTTCGAAAAAGCTTGAGAAGATTTGAGTTTTCTTGATGTGGGAATAGTAAAAGGTCATTATGAATATATAGGAGGATGTTTAGTCGGTTAATCTTTGGAGGCGACTTCCTGAACTGGACATTTTTGACGGGTCAATATTTTGTTAATTAATGAGAAAACTGACGTGGCGATCTGCGTCTTTGCTTCTCATTGGTTTAATTCTTGAGCAGAATCGCTGACGTGGACATTTGTGTTTCTTTTCTACGTCTTACTTAATGACGACGATTTTATACCCTTGTTTGGTGATTAGCGATGATGGGCTGATTCGTGTCTCTTGGCTCGAGTGTAGACAGTTGGGTTTAGGCCCAACTATTAGGGAATGGGTTTATAGCTCGCCAAAGGAATGTATGATCGATTCGATCCGAATTTGGTACGACTGATCTGACCTGAATCTGATTCAACCGATACGATTGGATCAACTGTCTTGGATTAGACCAAAGATTGCATGTTCCAAGCACGTCCCACTATTCATAGTGGGCTTAGAAAAGTGTCAATGCAAACTTTTGACAGAATTTGTATTGTTATGTTCTACTCGTATAATTATAATCTTTAGAATAATTCGGTTTATATATATATATAGTGGAGAGTTAACGAATTCACTATATATAACCAATAAATATGTTAGACGATAGTTAGACGGTAAGGATGGACCTAATATCTAACCAATAAATGGAAAATTAGTTTTAGATTATTTTTACATATAAAATGGATTTATCTTTTATATGTGGTACATTTATTCAATTAGACGTGATTGTATGGTGGTTTAGTTAGGTTTAGCGACTTATAATTCATGGGTTTGAGTCTCAATAGTCGTGTTTTTTACCTCTTTTTAACATTTTTTATTAAATGAATGAGAAATTATCCTTTTGTTCATGTCTTCTTCTTTGATGTGGCTTTGAAAGACCTAATGGTCGCCGCCTACATGATTTTTCCTCCATTTTCATCAATGTTCCTATTTTCTTTAGTGTTTAATAGCAAAAATTGATGGATTCACCAAATAACTAGCAATTTCTGAATCAAAATAAAAAAAATTTGATTATTTTTTCACAAATCTGATTTTTTGGTTGAATTGGGATAATCTCGACAATTACTTACCGTCGAATGTCTCGCCGCCATGTAATTGGCTGCCTTAGGAAAGAGGATCAAATTAGACTTTGCGAACAACTTAATGCACTATCTTCTTTTTAACTCTTAGAACGAAATGTGGCAAAAAGAAAAAAAATCTATGGATCGACTCCATCGTCTCCACCTCATATCTTTTTCAAATTGGAAATCAAACTATCTATAATATGAATGAGGATCAACATGTCAAAGTTTTATTACAATTACTTGAAATGTGTGTGTATAACATTTTTTCGATTGGGTATAAATTTTGAATTTGTCTTATTAATAAGCTTTCGATTTGACTTTGGTCGTTATGGGCTAGTACCAAAATCGCTTACGGTGTTCCCTAGCGTTACAGAAATATACATCTCATTATGGACTAGAACCGTTATAAAGTGATTGAAAAGGGACCCCAAAAGATAAAGAAAATATTAGGACTAAACTATAGTCTAAAAATGCTGCTAAATCCAAAGCTCAATATGACTATTATCCAAAGCCACTGAGTCAACATTTAACAACTAATCTTCTCAACTAATACAACAACACACCTTCATGATATATCAACCTCGTTTTTTTTAACATATTGTACTCAAATTTCTTGAACTTAAACATAATTCAAACTAGTCATAAGAGATACGAAAATTGAATCTTTCAAAAATTTACTCCAATCCGTGATTTCAGAAGGGGAAACAATGTAAAAACAGAAAAATAAAAAAATAAAATTTTGACCGAAACAGTATCTTTCCTTTTCTCCCCCAAAAAAAAAAATTAAAATTTTCACTTAATCCAAGCGTACACCAGCAAAGAGAATCCAAGACCATTGCCGGAGCCAGAACCAGAAGATCCTACTCCACCGTACTCCGCCTCATCAGCACTACTAGCCCACTCCATTACCGATGAGCTACAAGCAGATGAAGCTGAAGACATAGAGATCGACGAAGAAGACGAACTCCTCTTACTCTTCACGAATCTCTTCCTCATCTTCCTCCACTCCACAATCCCTTTAATCCCTAAGCTGCTTCCACACTGCTTCGTTTTCCACAAAACGATGCCGTTTCTCTCATCTTCTTCTTTCCTCTTCGTTTCACAAAGCTCCCCTGCTTCTGGATCGCTTTCGAATCTGAACATAAACACGGCGTGTCCTCCGTCACCGGAATTTTTACTCTGAAACAACCAATTGTAGACATCCCAAGAGATCTGAACTTGAACTCCATCGATTTCAACTTTCTCATTTCCTCTAAATTTCCATCTAAGCCGTTTGATCTGCAAAACCTGTTTCGAATCAACGCTAAAACAGAGCCTCGCATCTTCATCAACACGACAATCAATCGAAATCTCTCTGTTCTTCCCTCCAAATCTCGCTTTCGTATTGAAAACCCTAGCTCCGAACACATGCTCTTTCCTCAACAATAGAGCTTGTGGATTAGTCGGTGGTTTCGCCGCTTTAGCACGAGCGTAAGCTTCTTTGACGGAATCTCCGACTAAAAGTCCCATCTCTCCGTCGACGATTACAGCGATGAAGAATCCGGATCTAGGTTCGGATCCGGAGTCGAATTTGGCGCGTGTTAAGTCCCATAAGACTTGGATTTTAGGGGATACGAATCTGGATCCGCGTTTTCTCCAGAAAGCTAATGTGTTTAAGTTGAGGTGGAAAGAGACGGCGGAGGAAAGAGAGAGATCGGTGGAGGAGAAAGAGAGAGGTGAAGAGTGGTTGTAGTAATCTTGTGAGTGGAGGAAGAGATTCAGAGAGTGGCCTCCTAAGGAAGTGCGAGACCATGTCAGATAGAAGACTCCGTGATCTGTTTGGTACAGGCAAGTTGTGAGATTCGGATCGCCGGAGTCTAAGGGAGAAGGAGATTGCGACGACGGCGGCGGAGGATGATCATGATCGGTGGTAGGACGGAGCCAAGCCGGGATGTGGCGAGAAGGAGACATTTTTGTGTTTCCTTCTTAAAAATTTTGGAAGAAAGAAATAAAGAGAGAAAGAGAGAAATTTTCGGGAGTTGTGTTGGGAGGTTTTTCAATAGGTTTTTCTTTCCTTTTTATTTTTATTTTCCCTAAGGGGTTTGGTTTATAATAAAAACTTTGTTAAATCATTAAATGGAATGGTTACAATAATGTTTGACTCGAATCATGCGTAAAGCAAGAATTGGACGAGGATAGAGACATAAGATTATATAAAGTTACAAGAAATGGAACTTCGGACTTTGCAACTTGTAAACTTGGGCATGAACTGACTTTTTCAACTTGACTTTCTTATAGGGGAGGAAGAATTTAAATATTTTTTTTATTTTCTTTGGGAAGTGCCGTAGTGGGTAGTACACAATTTCAAATTTATTTACACTTTTTGTTGCATACTTCGTTGTGTTGAATATATTTATTTTGGGTATTTTGCATTTGATATGTCGGTCGAAATGTTTTTGGTCCAAATTTCAGAGTATTTTGGGGTTTTTATATCGAATAGTATATATTGTTGGAAAAAAAATTGAATAGTATATATTAAAAATTTAGTCAAATCTGATTTTTATCAAGGATGATTCTTCTAAATTTTTATAAGTGGTAGTCTATCAAAAGCAATTTAGTGGAATATTTCAGGTGTAAGAAATTATATATTTGTTTTTTTTCTAGCGGAGTAAATAGTCAAAAGGCGTGTGTTTGGAGTCAAAAAATATTAAACATTATCAACTGCTCGACTCTGAGGGGCACGATATGATAACTGCCTACACACTTGAGAGTTCATTGGAGAATATAATCAATGGGTAGATGCTAGGTCAATTAATTTCACATAATATAACTTTTATTTTTGTCATACCAAAGACCTAGAAGTGATTTAATCTTATAATACACAGCCATTTATAGCTTTAACAGACCTATTTATGATCTACTTATAAGACAGATTAATTTCACTTCTACTAGTACACACCAACTATTTTGTTATTTTAACACTAAATGGACATATTTATATCAAATCATGCTTAAACTCTTAATCTTAGACATATAACGGTAATATTAAAAACGTTTAATCTAAATACTTTTATTACTGTGATCAGTGATCACTACTGCCAAATTTGGGAGACAATTAATGATTCCCTTCTGCTGCCCAAAATAAACATAAATAATTGGTATGGTCGAATAAATATAGTATAGTTTGTGAAAACATCGTTTTCAGTTTATTTAATTTTTATATTCATAAGTTTTATTTTATATATTTCTCGACTTATTCGGATACGTTGGCAGACAGCTAAAAGGAGGTGGATAAGTACTCATTGAGTCATTGAAAAAGGCATATCCGTAGTATTAATTTTATATTTTGTTAGATCTGTATAATAAGATTGGATTTTAAAACTTTAGCTTCAAGAAATTGAAACTGTAAGACAGCTAAACCTCTTTTTACGTTATTATATGATTAACTGCGTGAATAAAACCCCATTATAAGCTTGGTTTTTCTCTATAATAAAATTGTTGGTATATACACCAAACATATAACTTACTACCACCTAAATTATGATATAATATCTTTTAATAACTTAACCCTTTGACTATAAAATAATCGCTCTTTTTTTGTTTCCCCATTTCTAGATTAACTAAATTGTAGATCCAACTAGTCATCATTTTAACAGTATAACTCATGTGCAATATTGAGTTGAATAATAATAAAAAAAAGATTAGTTGAGTACGATTGGCTATGCGTGAAATCAGTCCCCAAAGAGTCTTTATTGTCTACTTGTCTCATATCCCATAATCTTAAGATCATAACCACATGTTTTTTCTGTACAAGTGAGATACTTGATTCAGTGGCAATAAACCAATGTAATAATTATGCTTATTTTGTAGCTAAAATGGTTTGCTTCAAAATTACTTTATCCCCTGTCTTTTGAAATACTTCAAAATCATAAGAGGGTATTTGTTTTAGTTAACAGAAGATGAATGCATTTTGTAAAGATAAATCGTACTTCTACATATCTGATTTTTGGTCATGTTTTATAATTTCAAATCAAGCTATTACTAGTATTTTGACGTTTTATAAATTTTGACAGAAAATAAGCTAGAATTCAGTTAACAATTTTGCATAGAATTGAAACTTAATTTGAAACCCTTAAAAAATCAACTATAAATTAACTTTAAAAATGAGATGTTTACCATGAAGCATTTAGATGGATACATATTTTTCTATTAAGAAAAATAGCAAATGAATATATATTTTTATAAATAAGGTATTGAAAACGATATTTTTATATTTTTTGTTTCATTATCTTATATTGTTATTTTATTTCTACAACTATTTTGATATGGTCTACTTTTTTGTCCGGCTAAATGTTTTAGTCGTTTTATGTTTACCAATTAGATCTCTAGTATATTAATTTTGTTTAAGAAATTAAGAAAAATAGAACGATGAAGAGCAATAGTTGACTGAAGTTTCTTATGTGGAAGACTAAGACCAGGTCAACGCGCTTTTTAGTATTCAACTTAACCTATCTCCAGTCTCGACCTTCGTTTTCTTGTACTGTCCCTTCTTAGATTCTGCCTTCAACTTTTCGTTTTCTTGTACTGTCCCTTCTTAGATTCTCCCTTCAACTTTTCAAATACCTTTGTTTGTTTATCACACCCACTTCAGAAAATATCAATGACTAAACGACAGATTTTTATTTTATTGATTTGGTGATGGTATATGATTGGTAATCCTCCACCAGAATGACAATAATTTGGCCGTTTATAAAATTCCAAGTAAAAATGTAATGAAAAAGTAGAAAGAGGCGGTATGTAAAAAAAAACAGTATAAATTAAGGTTTTTACCAAAATAAAATAAATATATTAATACGCTATTCAAAATGCTAATATTCACTAATCAGAAACATTATCAAAACAAATCATCTCTTATATATGAGATCTTTTGTTATGCTACATAATTCCTTATAATGATATATTATCAAACCGATATTTTATTTTTCTATTAACAAGTTCATGGCATTTTCCACACGACCATAAGGCTTACTATACTAACCCTACAGGCTCCAAAAGACACCTTTTTTTGGCTTTTTAAAAATAAATATCTGATTTCATATCTTGGTTATAGCTGTTTTTTTTTTGGCAATTGGTTGTAGCTCTGTTAATTGTAGGAGAAACATAAATAGATATATGTATTTACTAGTTAATCAGATCCGAGAACCTTGTTAATGGACAAATAAACTGTAATAATAAAAACACAAAATATGTGTTAACACAAACAATGCTGCGAGCTGTCTATATAAAAATAAAAATAGAACAATGTTGCGATTACAGATCCATTGTTCCATGTGGAATTTTTTTTCACTAACTTACAAATCACTTTTAACTTATTAGTATTTCACAGCAGTGTGTATATATACGTATATGCTTCAAAATTAATTCATCGGCGGAAAATTAGCTGCCACGAAGTTATTGAGATCTCGGACTATATATGCTGGGATATAGCAGGTTCATGTCTCCAAGCCTCCAAGGTCATTAGTTTAGTCATGTAATAATAATATATGTACGCAAATGTGAACCACTTATACCCTAAAACAAATTGTGAACCACGTAGATATATTCTTCATCTCCAAACACGACTTGTGGTAAAATCATTTACCACCACATTTTTCGAACCGTATACAAGTTAAATATAATTGTATATATATCTGAACTATCTTATATAATTTAAAATTTGAAAATTCCAAAGATACACAATTTTTTTTTCATAAGTTACCCAAATTATCCTAACTAATATGGAATTACACAAACTTTTTCGGTTCGCTAACACAATCGTTGTAAGATTCGGACCGAATTTTTAATCAGGCCTTGGTTTGGGCTTGAAAATAGTGGTTTTGAGTTGAAATCAATTCTATAGCTTTTGGTTCAGTTCCGGTTTTGAAAGCACTTACAAAATTCAAAGCTCCAATATTTTCTCGTTCCCTCTTTTCCGACGGTTATTATTTCTTCTCGGACGAGTTTCCAGTTTCGTCGCTCTCCATGATAATTAGCAAGTATGTATATTAATCTGGGGATATCATCGTGAATTTTAAGATTGTAAATCGAATTTGTTGTGATGTTTAGGTAATGAATGAGTTTATACATCTAGTAATGTTAATAAGGGTTTAAAACAAAAAATGGCTCTATTTTTTGCTAGACTAAAAGTGTTGAGCTTATTTGTGGCCCAGCTTCTGATGAAACCCGGTTGGCTCTGTTTCTAACCCGCGATTTCTTTTTTAATTCCCTTGGTGAGTCGACGCCGTTTTGAAGTTAGGGTTTATTTCTAGCCTGAATCGACGTCGTTTTGTCCTCTTGCGCCAAAACAAAAACCACGATATCTCTCGACTCTCATCGTTTCCAGCAGAAGGGACAACAAAACACTCTTTCGAAAGTCTTTAAGCATCTTCCCGAAGTCTCTCGATCCTAAAAAAGTTCCCAATTAGTTAAGTGTAAGAAATCTTCTCTTGTCCTCGGTCTAATTTGTCTGTTTTGTAACTTGAGTGACTTCGTTTTGAAGAAACTCTGAATGTGGCTTTAAATTCGTGTGTTTTGATGATTTTGTGGGTGTTCAGAGATAAGGCTTTGTTCTTCGTTGACTTGAAGAAATTCAAACTGGTTCGCCCGTCTAAAATGTATCTTTAGATTTCAATTTTAGCTTATGTAACATTTTTCGATTTGGAGTCTAAGCTACATATGCTGTTACCTTTTTCGAATTTGTATTATAGTTTGCTATTTAGGAATATACGGAATGTGTAGATTTTCGTTAGGTAATGTTGATGAAGGTTATGTATCTTCGAGCTCGTGTAAGCAGCTTCTTGTTGAGAATGTGAATTGTGTTTTTAATTTCTCCGTGAGATTTTTACGAGTATATATGTTAAGTTCGCCATACAATAAGAGACTAAAATGGTGTCCAACTTAATTTATGTGGGTGACTTGAGCAACAACTTAACAGAATCTGCAATTTTTAACATAACAATTATGTATCATACATCAATTTCGAGTTGAGTCTATTGTCGTGGTTTTAGGTAGAAAAGGATGAATTTTGTTCTTGTTATACCATTAGCTTAAACGCTTTTAAGAACACAAGTTAAAAACTTGTTGGCTGTTTATTAAATGGTCTTGGTATATTCTTTTTAACTATGTACATGATTTTTCGCAGATAAAGAAAGCACAGTGACTAAGGTGTGGCTGCAATGTCAGAAGCAGAAAAGAAATTGCCTTTCATACCAGAGGACTGGTCGGATGCAGCAAGTTCTGTTTCCTGCAGTTTGTTGCAGCCGGTTGTAGCTTTGGTCTGTGGCCCTAAAAACAGTGGCAAAAGCACGTTTTCGCGCAATCTTGTTCAAGTTCTTCTCCAAAGGTTATTGCTTTTCTTCAGATTCTCTATATTGTTCGAGTCTCTTGACCAGTGTTTGAAATTGAGTAATCAGCATGCAAAAGAAATCAGCATTGGGGAAAAAAAGTTCTCTATTGTTTCTTTTCAGTGAAAAATGTCTTTTACCTTCTTACAATTTGCCAATTTGAATAGAGAGTTGGGAAGCAGATTCAGTTTCATTCTCACCAATATTTGCTTCATTGGCTTATGGTTTACAGATACAAAAGGGTTGCTTATTTGGACACCGATGTTGGCCAGCCTGAATTTACTGCACCTGGTTTTCTTTCTCTCACAGTTGTCGATAAATCAATTCTAGGTACCTCATACTGATGCTTTTCGAAGATTCTTGCTGTTTACATTCCAAAAACTTGTTTTTATAATGCTGTTTCCGTCACTTATGTTATTGGTTTAATATTTTGTGCTCTCTAGACTTGGATTGGACAGTTCCATGTGTAAAGACACCGGAGAGGTAGTTTGGTTCGAGCAAATTTTCATGGATTCAGTAGCACCAAATGATTGAAGTCATTTATCCTCTTTTACTTGATGATGCAGATGCTTTTTCTATGGTGATGTTTCTTCAAAGAGGGATCCAAAGGCATATTTAAGATATATATATACCTTATTTGATTACTACCAGCTATACTTCTGCAAGTCTAGCGAGAACAAAACTGAATTACCGCTTGTCATTAATACACCAGGATGGGTTAAAGGTAACTCACTCTTTCGATTGTTTCAAAACAAAAGGATTATGTTTTAATAGAAGAAACTATATATTTTTCTTTCTCTAATATTATGATTACTATCTTTAGGTATTGGCTATGATTTATTGGTGGACATATTGAGATATGTTTCTCCTTCACACGTTGTGAAAATCAACATCTCTGCTTACAGCAAGAACCTACCAGCTGGGTTGTTCTGGTTAGACGGTAATGATGATGAGAAAGCTCATTTGATTGAGATTCAATCTGCTTATCAAGACCGTTTCAATCGATCGTGAGTCCTGTAGAAAGCTAATTATCAAACAATCTCGTCAATATGCTTATTGTCATGTAGTAACATGTTCATGTATTCTTTTCGCACAGCGTTTTAATACTAAAGGATGCTCGCTTGCTGAGGGATATGCGTATAATCGCCTACTTCAGGCAGTGCATTAAAGGAAAAGAAGTAAACACGATCAAAGAGCTAACTCATGAACTTGCTTCCCATATTCCTTATGAAGTTCCAATCTCGAGTTTAACAATCAGTCATCTCCATTTTCAGGTTAAAAAAACAATATTAAAGGTCATATTTGCTAATCTGTATATTTAATAATGCCAATAATGGGTTTCTCTTATTCTCTTTTTCCTCGCTAGATCCCAAGTTCTGAAGTGTTTTATAGTTTGAATGCTTCCATTGTCGGTTTGGGAATTAGCAGCGATGTGTTTGAAGATTTGCCATCATGTGTAGGTCTTGGTAAGTTGCTCTTTATCTATTGCAATTAGTAAAAAGCTTATTGAATCTGGATTTATGATTATATATTGAAATTGGTTTTGGTTGTTATATATAGGAATCGTGAGGGGTATTGACACAGAGAGAGGAGTCTTATATGTGATCACTCCAGTTCCAGAAAATGTAGTTGAGAAAGTTGATATTCTATTGCAAGGCTATATTCAGTTACCCACTTGTCTTTTGGAGGTGAAAGATTACAGGTCTCCTTATTTATCTCCCAATGTCTTAGCTTCCTCCTAATTTTCTTCTTTTAAGACACATTTTTGACTCAGTTTGTCTTTTTTTACTATCAGTTAATCTACCAAGTTTCAGTTTTTTATTGTTCAATCTCATACTTAAGGCAAAACCCAAAAAGTCATTTGGTAAACCAGTTTTCAGACATTATAGCTGGACAAGAATGGGGAAGCTTTGCTCATCATATATTTGTAATTAATTCTCACTTTTTTCCGTAAGAATAAATCATTTACATTACAAAATAGTCCAGAGAATTCTAATTAAAGGGATACAAAGAAGGTATACGATGAAAAATCGAATTCGATCTGTAATGTTCCGGTTAGAACTTCGAACCCAATACACACATCAAAAAAACCACCTACCGATCACTCGATTTTTTAATAAAATCTGGTTCTGTGATGTTTAACAATGATCCATGGAAGAAGATTTGATGGTCTTTAAGATTCCACCAAGTTCCATTGGAACCGAAGGTATAAGAGAATGCAAGACGTCTGTGACCAACGGTCTATAACTCGGTTCTGGCTGCAAATAAAAAACCGCCACTGCTGCTACCTACACATTTACATATTCGCATCACAACTCATGAATTCTATCTTAAAACCACATATATACTTTGCAAAATCAACTCTTGTACCGTGTAAGTAAGATTCCAGAGAAACATTTGGCATCAGCTCATAGACGATGAATCGTGCAGTATCATTTGTGCTGTAACCTAATAGAGATATTATATTTGGGTGCTGGAGCTTACTCAATATCTCAACCTCACTCTGCAAAATGCATATGGAGGATGGAAAAATCAAAACATGGAAGAGTTTCACAAAAAGAAAGATTTGGATTGCACCTTAAATTCCTTTGCCGCTTCTTCATTGGATTGTTCTCTAACGTAGCTAAATATACACATCCAAATCCACCTTGAAACCACTAGTTCCCTTTTCTATCATACTGTAATCAATCAACGACACGATTCCTTGCTTTGTAGAACTCTTCTCTAATGTTTTTGAGCGACTAAACTGATTCAAGAACCGTGAGAACGTGATTCCAGTACACTCGCAGCCTTCAAAACCCAAATTGGTGCATTTAAGATAATACTCAGACAATGTAGGTTTCATTAAGGTAAAAAACAGAAGCAGAATTAACAAACAGCTTCAAGGATCAAACCCAACAGAGCAGAGAGCAAACTAAGATTATAGCAACTAAGGAAAAAGCAGCTGCAAGTGAAATCAAGACTCTCTCTCTCTTAAATCAAAACCATAAACCATGCATGTGGAGACCACTGAACTTAATAAGCTCCGTCCAACTACGAGGTTAGATTTATATAATGTATAAGTTAAAGTAGATTTTGAATTACGTTGCCTGTTAAAATTTACAAAGCATGTAATCAAGACTCTCTCTTAAATTAGGTATAGGATTCTGTTTATGTGAAAAGGTCGAATATGGATAAGATTGAGTGGTCCAATATGAAATACGCATACATAACATGAAATTATATAGTTAGTTGTTATGCAATTAATTCAAATTTTATTGCAGACTACTACCACATGTTAGGTGACCAATGGGTTTGTCTCGAGACATTAAACTATATTTTCCCTCCAAAATCCCAGAAAGGCCATTATTGTGCTATAATCTTTCTAATTATGCATAATGGTTTGTGTTCCTCGATACTTGACAAATGAATTTGCGAAAAATTAAAGAGGTGAAATTAATTGAAGAAATTGAAGTTATAGAAAATGCCTTTGAATGACCTCAAAAGTTGCAGGATCATGAAAATAAAGAATCAAACAGGAATTTGTAACAAAAAATAATTATCATAGTGCTCACGATTTTTTTACTAAAGACTCTTCAACTTTTCTTCAACGAGCTCGATGCATCGATATAGTACCAATTCAATTGGGTTAAGAAGGCATAAAGTGTCGACTGAATATTCGTGGCCATGATCCTCCTTGAGATTCTCGGCGATGCAGCAGCTCACAAGAGTTCGAAGAGGCAGAAGCCATTCCTTATACGCTTTCTCCAGATTCTTCTTTGATAAAACCTCACTGCCTCCTCTGCTTCTATCTTTATTTGCTTCACTTTCTATAACTTTGTCTTGTCAGAAAAACAGCCAATAGAACAAAAGAGATTAAATGTTTTCTTATTTAGATAAGATTACATTTAGTTACACACGCAAAAATATAGACACAGTCACACACATATACTTGCAGGATATTTCTAATCATCAAACACACACACAAAAAACACTATCCAGCAACTTCTGATAAAAAGAAACACCTATACTTAGCTATTTAATAATTTCAAATACTAATTCGTAACATTTTAAGGAATCGGGTTTCCTCCATTTACTTGGAAGAAGTGAGATAAAGCAAAGTACAATCCTTCCATTTATTTGAGTTGAGACTTATTACCTCTTGATTCAAATAATAATGCAAATCTGTAGAGATTCAGTGCTGCCAAAACCTGCACAACCATCACACAAGACTTTTTGTCACACGAATGTGGCTAAGTATTTAAAAACAAAACAAATTCAGTAGAGCAAACAAAAACAAGCTCTCCCTGTTTCTGATCTGACCCTCTCATGCTTATAAATGGTGAAAATTCTGGGGTCTTGTGTTATCAGAGTTTTCCTTACAACATATCAGAAACCAATGGAACATCAGAAATTTCCTTAATTAGCGAGATAAGCAAGCTACTCTCATTTGAACAGAAAGGAGCATTTTCTCCATTTCTCTGTATGTATATATGTCCCTTAAAGCAATCACCTTAATCCAAATCATTGTATTGCCTAAAGGGCTTATATGATGCACACAAAAAGAGAAACATAGTATATTTATACAGAATTAGTATAGGAATGAAAAAATCACCGCATCACTCTGGTCTGGAAGTAGTGGAGGACCACCCTCTGGAGGCCTTAAGACCAACTCCACTAGCTCAATAGCATGAGTATCAGCAATCGCACAATCTGTAGCTTGCAAACTGCTTTTGCTCATGCTGTCTTTAACTAGACCCAGAAGGATCGCTGTCTGGTTGATTTAGCAAAACCATATTAGTTGAAATGAAAACCACTCTTTTTTTTAAGTAGCTGGACTTGTACTTTGAACAGTAATAGAATAATATGACTACTGAAGACACACTAAACTACGCAGTTTAGGAATGGTCAACGCATGCAAAGGTGTATCTTCATAATCATCATCTCTGTGAAGTGTTACAGGTTTTACTATTCATAAAGCTCAATGGGACACGAAAATACTAACCATTGAGGGAGACTTGGAATTTGTGACAAGGGCTCTTAAAACGTCAAACCTCTGAGGAGCTGGGATATCAGAAAGAATCTAATCAAACAGCACAGAAAAAATAGTTTGTAAGACAAAATTTATTATCATCTCTGTAATTCTAAACCAAGCTGCATAGATAGCTGAAGTTCTGAACGAAAAAACATTTGTAGTCACTCTGTGTCAAAGTTGGTTAACACCGCTTCTCCTTATCAAGGATCATCAGTGCAAGTCAAACCATCTAAATTTGTTAAATAATAATTTATATTTCGAACTACAACAACGAGTTTAGATCTAAAGAAACAAATTCATTTCAGAGTTAAACGAAAAATGATCTTTAAGGAAACAAAAGTCATTTAAAAGTTTGCGTTTTCTTTTTGAGTGGATTCATGCTTTTTATAGTATCATGATTAAGTCGAGGTTTATTTACCCTCTTCAGTGCCTCAAATGTCTTTTTCCTCAAATCTGCGTCTGGGGCATACATGATCACTAATGTAACAGCCTGGAAGAAAGAAGCGTGACACTTAGATTGTTGGTAAACCTGAACAATGTAAAGATTAAGGAGAAGAGTATTATGCCTGTAAAGCAGCGTAGATGCTAGGTGTGTACTGCGAACAATCTATTTGCTCATCATTGCATTGAGATGAAGTAACTCCTTTTGTTATGTCAAGCAAGAACTCAATAGCGTGTCTTCTGAATTCCCAAAGCAGATCTCCAGATGAAAGTATATATTTCAACATCCCATAAGCTTGCCACCTTTTCACTGGAATGCTTTGAAGTTCATCTACATCATTTCTTAAAGCTGTATTAGCAGTCTTTGCAACCTCATGTGAGATCTTCGCCCAGATGAGTAAAAGCGATGCACCCAAGTTGATGTCAGGGAAAGAGTTGATGAAATCATCATCATCTGTTCATGTTACAACCGTGAGAAACTATCTTGTGACACAATGCGTGTTAAGGATTGATGTAGTTGAGAAATCAAGAAGAAGTGAGTTTTGAGTATTGAGATTAACCTCCAGCAATCATGCTCATTAATTTTTCCGTGTCACTCCCAGTGATTAAACCAAGATGTGTTAAACCACAGTATGTCAAGAAAGGTTCTAACTGCATCAGCAGAGGAACACAAGATGCCACATTGTCTCTGATGCTGACTGAAAGAATAGCCTGCAAAATCAGACAAACCTATATGTTTTAGAAAAGAAAGTCAGCAAAATTCCAGGATACAAAGCTGGATTCAAGTACAAACCGTTATCTGTGCCACATAGAGACCAAGCAAACAACGGACTTTTGCTTCTTCTGTGTTATTCTGTAAAACAAAGAAAAGAGATCAAAACAGGCAAGTGATATTCAAATTAGAGAATGAGCATTTTGGGTAGTGATTTAGGAATATCCCAATTGCCAATCTATCACACTTACAGACCAGTTTTGAAGAAACATCTCGAATTGAAAGGGCAATGCCTAGAGCCATATCAAATAAAGCTTCAACTTGCACGTTTGTTTCCAATAAAATGTCCTTCAAAACGTTCAGGACAACTGGAAGTGCAACTTTTAGTTGCTCGTAGTGACGCCTCTGAATCAAAATAAATACTGAAACCAGGAAAATTTTGAATAACTATTCACTGCTTCAGTTTGAGAAGATTAATTTAATATCTTCAGTAAAAAAAAACTAGTTAGGAATTGAAATTTAGGAAATTCATACTTTTATATAATAAAGGCTATGAGACCTTCAATGTGTAAGAATAATGCAAGAACATTACTAAAATTGCAGGGTGCCAAGCAGAAATCACTTTCATGAAAAAAGTCTATACATATTTTGTAAATGAAAGAAAGCTTCAATCGATACCTTTAGCGAGCCCATGTAACAAAGGAGTAGAACAGCTGGAGGGTGAAAGAGAGCACCGTGCAGCATCGAGTGCCTGGTCATTCAGAGTCATAAGGCGATCAAATTGACAAAACACTCGGTCATTACAAGAACTTGAGACTAGTATATTTACTGCCTTAACTAGTCTGATCTAAAACCAATTCCAGATCTTATACCTCACAAAGAATTGAAAGCATGTCCCGTGGATTGCATGCTTCCACACATCGATTAACGATTTCCTCAACTAACTGTAAACATCTGCTTGATAGGTTTGCAAACTTGGGAATTACTTTTGGCAATTCAAATGACAGTGCATCTATAACAGCCTGTAACGCAATGAATTGGGAAAAATCCATAAGCTTGACCGAAACTTCTAAACGAAATCATTTTTCTTTCAAAGCGATTTAAGTACTGAAAAAGTACCTGATCCACTTGAGGAGATGACAGACGTTCAATAATTTCAGCTAGAACTTGAATAACATCATTCTCCAGTTCATTGCTGGCATTCAAAGTTACGTTATCAGACAAATAATTCAGACAGCTAATGAGTTCTGCCACTAAGCTCTCCAAGTCTTGAAATCCTCCAACTTCAACTGACTGAAGAAAAAAAAACACAAAATCAACCGAAAATTCAAAATCAATTCAGAAAACAATAAAATTGGCTCCATATCCAATACAAAAACCACGAGCTCGATACTATGCGCCATTTTATCTGCGAATAATTCAATCAAACTCCACAAACATCACAAAGCAGCTAATTATTCATCGATATCGAAGCATCTAGAAATTTCCCCCCAGAAACAAATTACACAAACCCAAAGCGAAGAGAAGAAGTTGGTAAAGCTTACACTGAAGCACAAGGCTAAGAGTTCTCGTACACGGCGTGAAGGAGAAGCAGTAACAGTAGACATCTCATCAAACTCGGAGCTCCCTACAGTGGGCGACGTCATCAAAGATGAAAATTTTTCGAAAAGTTTTCAATTCGCCTCTGTTTCGTTCACAGTGAGAGTATTAATAATCGCTATTTAATCAGGTGGTTTGATTAGATGATAACTTGACCCAACATAATCGCAATTTAAACAAATCTAATTCTACTTAACGAATACTTTAAAACTTGTATCCAAACATACCACGTGCTCTCTCTCTCACCTTACTCGTTTTCGTCTTCCCCCCAGATCCGGTGCACTCACCTTCACCGAAAGATCCTCATTGGCTCAACCCCTTCTCTGATCTAACCATGGAACCTGACGTCAGCATCGAGACTTTACCGATCATTCGGATCGCTGTCCTCCCGATTGGAACTATCCCGCCGGCGGTTCTCCGGGATTACCACTCGATGCTGCTCCGTCACCACACGATCGCGCTCTCTGCTGTCAGCTCTTTCTACACTGAGCATCAGAAATCTCCGTTCACGAATCAGCCTTGGGACTCCGGCTCTCTCCGGTTCAAGTTTGTGCTTGGTGGTTCTCCGCCGAGCCCTTGGGAGGATTTCCAGTCTAATCGGAAGATTCTCGCTGTGATCGGCCTTTGCCATTGTCCTTCGTCTCCTGATCTCATTTCCGTCCCTGAGAATTTCAGTGTCGCTTGTAATAGCTATTCCTCAGCTCTTGTCCGGCGCTGCTTTGCTTTCTGCCCCAGCGATTCGCAAGTGAGTTTATCAGTTTCCTATTCATTTTGTAATTTCGATACTTCTAATCTGCTAGAGCATCGTAACTCGATGCTGTGAAGTGATGCACTATAGTTGATAGTGATGTTTATGTATTACTGAATAATTTCTGATTCAGTAAATTATGTTCTTGATATTTCGGCATCAGCTTTTGCATGTGTTCGATTGAAGATTCTATGATCAATGTACTGTCTTTTGCAGCTTGAAGATGGAGACAAGAAGGGTGAAAATTTGATTCTGTTTCCTCCATCTGACAAGCAAACTCAGGAATTTCATTTACAAACAATGATGCAAGACATTGCTGCTTCGCTGTTAATGGAATTTGAGAAATGGGTTCTTAAGGCAGAGTCCGCAGGCACAATTTTGAAAACGCCTTTGGATTCCCAAGCTAGTCTCAACTCAGAGGAGGTTCAAGTCTAGGTGTCCTATAATTTAGTCTATATTTCATTTCTTCCTGTGGAAGCTAGTAACTTATTACCATAGTCTTCAAGGCTCATTTTTTTGGTCTAATGCAGGTTATCAAGGCCAAAAAGCGTAGGCTGGGTCGTGCACAAAAAACTATTGGAGACTATTCCTTGCTGGCTGGTTCACCTGTTGATGCCAATGCTCACTATTCTACTGCTCTAGAACTGGCCAGATTGACAGGAGACTACTTCTGGTATGCGGGTGCCTTGGAGGGCAGTGTTTGTGCCTTACTGGTAAGGCTTTATGAAAATAAAAGTCTAAATGAATGTGGTGTGTATTTGAAATTCCCTGGATATGATATTGCTCTCATCTGTCTTTCGATATTTTAGTAGTTTTCTCTTTTCTTAACATTAGGTAGATCGGATGGGTCAACAGGATGTGGCTTTAGAAGATGAAGTTAGATATCGATACACTAATGTTATCTTACACTACAGAAAGTCATTTATTCAAGAAATTGCTCAGAGGTACTTCTACGCATTACCTATTTGACACTCTTCTTCAGTAAACTTATTACTGCAAAATAGCAATCAATTCTTTTTCCTTGCAGAGTTTCCCCCCTAAGCTTTGAACTCGAAGCTACCCTTAAATTGGCCAGATTCCTTTGCAGGTATCATTGTTTGCTCTCTGTTTCTTTAAATAATCATGGTGTAGAATCCTTTTATGCCTTCAGTATGCTGCTTTAGTTTATTGTAGCTATGATAGTTGTTTGTTTAGTATATTTAGAAAATTAACTCATGGCATCTTGTGTATGTGGCTTTGATCCTCAATGCCCGTCTGCAAAATTCAACTTATAGTACCAGTTTATTTAGATTACTATTAAGTGATCTAGTGGAGGATGGCTGTCTGGACTTGAAGTGGGGGATTCATGACCTCTTAAAGTTTTCTAATTGATGGTTATGTCAGCTGGGAATGAAAGGTTATTACGTTCGGAAAAGCTAAACTACATAGGTTGTCTGTTTAGTATTACACGATGATCTCTGGTTGTGGGAAGCTTGTATGTTTATTTGTACCTTGTGGTTGAATCCACATTTTCTCTTGGCTTTATTTGATCCTAATCTTCCTTAAAATGGCATTTTTATGGGTTGTACAGGAGAGAACTGGCTAAGGAAGTAGTAGAGCTATTAACTAATGCTGCCGATGGTGCAAAGTCTTTAATTGATGCCAGTGATAGGCTCATATTATACGTGGAAGTAGCGCGCTTATTTGGAGCACTTGGTTACCAACGGAAAGCAGCCTTCTTCTGTAGGCAGGTTGCCCAATTGTATTTGCAGCAAGACAATCGATTGGCTGCTATCAGTGCCATGCAAGTTCTTTCTATGACAACTGATGCATATAGAATCCAAAGTAGAGCATCCGTGTCAAAAGTTTCTGCTAACAATGTGAGTTTGACAGCATTAGAACTATTTTTTCTTCTCTTTTGGGTAATTGAGTCTTCTTCATAAACTTGATCTGCGTTAGGATTTTTTTGGTATCATCACCGTTCATTATCTTGGTGTTTCTCCACTTATTATACTTTGATGTTTGGTTTATCTATTATATTTTCTCTTGTGTTTGTTGGTAAAGGAAACTGGATTGCGTCAACCTGACGCTGGGAAAATGCATCATCATTCCTTTGTCTCCCTGTTCGAGTCTCAATGGAGCACTTTGCAGATGGTTGTGCTTAGGGAGATACTCCTCTCTGCTGTTCGCGCTGGAGATCCCCTCGCTGCATGGAGCGCTGCAGCGAGGCTTCTGAGGTGGCATTATCCTCTAATTACACCTTCAGGTCAAAATGGACTTGCTAATTCCCTTGCAAATTCAGCGGATAGATTGCCTTCGGGAACTCGATGCGCTGACCCTGCCTTGCCTTTTGTAAGGTAGGTTTATCAGCAGTCAATCTTTTTGCTTTTAGGGATGTTTTGCCTTGTGCACTCTCACCATCATTACACAACCTAACTTCATCATGTCAAAGTTCTGCACACTCCAAAGTAGAGCAACAAGATCAGACTAATAATCACTTTTCATTAACCTCGAGGCTTCATATATGCCCAATAGGTGTTTGTATTTCAAGAAATTGTTCCATGTTTGCTTGGTAGCTGACTCTGGCAAAACTATGGTTTATTTTATGGTTCATTTTAAACATTTTTCTTATAATAATTTTTCAGGCTATTCTCTTTCCCACTCCATTCTTCCCAAGTGGACATCGTAAAACGCAATCCAGCAAAAGATGATTGGTGGACAGGATCTGCTCCTTCTGGGCCATTTATCTATACTCCTTTTAGCAAAGGAGATGCTAACGAAAGTAGCAAGCAGGAATTAATTTGGGTGGTCGGTGAACCAGTTCAGGTCTTAGTGGAGTTAGCAAATCCTTGTTGCTTCGATTTGAGGGTTGATAGTATCTATCTCTCAGCTCACTCAAAAAACTTTGATGTGTTTCCTGTCAGTGTGGACATTCCCCCTAACTCCGCAAAGGTGATCACGTTATCTGGTATTCCCACAACAGTAGGACCAGTGACAATTCCAGGCTGCACAGTTCACTGCTTTGGTGTAATCACTGAACATGTTTTCAGGGATGTTGACAATCTGCTTCTTGGAGCAGCACAAGGACTTGTATTTTCTGACCCTTTCAGATCTTGTGGATCTGCAAAGCTGCGACATGTATTTGTTCCTAACATTTCAGTTGTACCGCCATTGCCCCTCCTTGTTGCTAATGTTGTCGGTGGTGATGGTGCAATTATTCTGTATGAAGGTGAAATTCGTGAGGTGTCTATAAATTTTGCAAATGCTGGCACAGTTCCAATAGAACAGGCACATGTCTCATTCTCCGGAAAGAATCAGGATGCTGTTATCTCGATAGCTGATGAAGCTTTACAGGCTGCTCTTCCCTTGAAACCCGGGGCACAAGTGACTCTGCCTGTGACTTTAAAAGCTTGGCATGTGGGACCAACAGATTCTGATAATGCTGTTAGCAGTGGCAGGAATGCTGCGGGTAACACAGGAAGGCCAAAAGACGGAACCAGCCCTTCATTGCTTATTCACTATGCGGGTATTCGTTTCTTCATTGACGTGTGTTGGTGATGTATCTTACTTTTGCAGTGCTTCATGTAGCCACATGATGACAGATTACTAAACACATATTTGTATTCACATTTTTTGCAGGACCATTGTCTAACAATGGGGATTCCCAGGAAAAAGAATATGTCGTGCCACCGGGCAGACGTCTTGTTGTTCCCTTACAAATTTGTGTTTTGCAAGGTTTGTCTTTTGTGCAAGCTCGTTTGCTTTCCATGGAAATCCCTGCTCATGTGAGTGACAATCTTCGGGATGAAGACACTGAAACAGAGAGCAATACAGACAGACTTGTCAAGATCAATCCTTTTAGGGGAAGCTGGGGACTACGATTTCTTGAACTTGAGTTATCTAACCCAACAGATGTTGTTTTTGAAATCAGCGTCTTTGTTCAGCTGGAAAACTCTGCCAAGGAAGATGATTCTTCCCCAGTGCAAGATTCTCCAGAGTATGAGTACCCAAAAACAAGAATCGACCGGGATTATTCTGCTAGGGTATTGATTCCATTGGAGCATTTTAAGCTACCGGTTCTTGATGGTTCATTCTTCACAAAGGACCCTCCGCCTGGTAGCCCTTCAAGTAGTAGAAATCCGAGCTTCTCAGAGAAGAACACAAAAGCTGAGATAAACGCATTGATCAAGAATCTCATTTCTAAGATAAAAGTTCGGTGGCAATCAGGAAGGAACAGCTCAGGAGAACTGGACATCAAGGATGCAATTCAGACAGCCCTCCAGACAACTGTGATGGATGTTTTGCTCCCAGATCCGCTAACATTTGGTTTCAGACTGGTCAGAAATGGTTTGGAGACGAATTCTGAGACAGAGGCTCAGTCCCCTTTGTCAAAGGGATCTGTTCTGTCACATGAAGTCACTCCTATGGAGGTTCTGGTCCGCAATAACACAAGCCAATCAATCAAGTTGAATCTAAGTGTTACTTGCAGAGATGTAGCTGGACAGAACTGTGCTGAAGGAGCTGATGCCACTGTCCTCTGGGCTGGTATAATTTGTGTAAAATAAAGTTTTGCCACCGTTATAGCTGTGTGTATTATATATGTGGAAGTTGGCTTATACATGCCCGTGACTTCTTATGTCAGGTGCTCTTAGTGAAATCTCAATGGAAGTTGCGCCGCTACAAGAAGCAAGACACTGTTTCTCACTCTACTTCCTTGTTCCAGGAGAGTACACAATGGTCGCAGCGGCTGTAATTGAAAATGCTAACAATGTACTCAGAGCAAGAGCACAAACCGCATCTCCAAACGAACCCATCTTTTGTCGTGGACCGCCTTTTCATGTCCGTGTCACTGGGGGAGCAGTGTGATCCGTTTCTTTCAACCAAATCAGGTTTGTGCATTATACTCTGTTTTTTTTGTTCCGTTTGTTTATTTCACGATAATCAATTTGAAGTACTGGTTTAAGTTATGGGTCTTATATATATATATATATATATATATATATATATAACTGTGTTTTACCTTGGAGCATCTTACGACCATCAAGCACATACTGTACGTTTTTTGGAATCTTACGGCCTCAGTTCTGAGACCGCTCTTCTCAAAATAATTGTTTGTGTACTCTGCTCAGTAGGATCAAAGACATGTCAGTTAATCTATGGCCCGTATTATTTATTCCAGTTTGATTTTGTCGTGTTTAATCACGTTTCGAGCCAAGTTACAGTGTAACCAGTTTTATCTGATTTTGCAATCTTAATAAACCAAAATTAAAACTAAAAACATAGAGAAAGAAACTGGAAACTATTCATACTCATACAAGCGTTTCATAGTTTGGCTTTTGGAAAGCAATTGAATTTAACTCTGTTCCGGATGATAAAGAAGACATTCAACGAGCTTAGAATACAACTCTACATTGAATCGATTGTACCATTATACTAAAAAAAAATGTCCATGGATTCTTTCCTGAGGTTATGAATTAATTTTAGTCTATTACTGCTTACTAGTGATAATATGAAAAACCACCATCAGTTATGTATGTTTCAGGCAGTTTTTGGAGTTTTAGTCAATGGACCTTTTCTTCTACCACCATTAAAATCCAATTCTGGAGAGAAAACAAAAATCTTACTCTCTAGTAATTATTGTTTAAAATTATTATATTTAAAAAATATATTAATGATTTTGGTGTAAGAAATTTATATGTATGGTTTTAAAATTTTATTTTGTGACAAGTGAATCGATAAAAAGAAATGAATTGTTTCCTCTCTTTTTTTTTTAAATGAATTGGTTCTTTTATAAATATGATTTCTAATTTGCGAGTGAAGTTATTGGTTTTGTTTTAGTAATTATTCTAATATTACTAGATTTTTGTTGGGTGGGCTTAAACTTCTCCAAAATTTTATCCTTCCAAATAATTGCAGTCAAGTAACTAATTTATTACATAAATAATTTTTTTCATTGACGGTCTTCTCATTTACCACTTCGTCAGTTACATATTTATTAAAAAAATTCATTTCAACAATTAACCTATGAGATTAACTCTCTAATTATTCCCGCCACCTTATCAAGAAAAAACACAAAATTATTCTCGCCGTTATCTTACACTTCAACTACTACAGTTTACTACTATAATCTTAAATGACTAAAACAATAGACATTAGAGGGAAACCGTAAACTGCAAACTGTGGGACAACTTTAACTATACAATTCATATTGAATCATCGCATGCATCTGGAATCTTTCAATCGCAGTTTCCAGTAATCTCTTAAAACGTCAATGATATATGCAATTTATGGAGTATAGTTGGGTGGGTGGTGTTACAACCTTTAGTTCTAATATCTCTACGAACATCTTCTTGTGGGGTTTTGCCATTTATTTTTTAATTAATGTTTTTTTAATTACAATGCATTAAATTCTAATAGATCCTTTTAGCGTGACATGTGTGTTTAAGTCCGGATTGCCTGCAGCCGTATAAATTCATGTCTTTAGATTTTTTATTTATTTTTGTTGGCAAATTATGTCTTTCGATTTATAGCCTAGAGATATATGGGTTTCATGCTTGTCTGATTACCGGTTTGTTGTTCCAAAAAGATCGTAACATTTTCGAATGGTCCATAGATTTTTCCGGTGCTTTAATCGTATTTGACATATTTGCACGGTACTAAAAGTTACTTTTTAATGAATACCTCATATTTAAATTGCTTTAAATAAAACACGTTGTACCATAGAATTATAGTAGATTACTGAAAACATATACTACACTTTAGAAATAGAGATGAGTTAAATCAATTTTAAAAGTTTATATATATATATATATATATATATATATGTATAACATTTTTCTTTTCGAACCATGGCATTACACTAGCACATCCGCATGATAAGACAACCATTTTAAAATATATATAGTAGATTATGTTAGGTTATAGCCGATAGCATATCAAAACTAAGAAATCACATTGAGAATTCTTCAAAATTGCTCCATATATTAAAAAAAAAAGATAAAGATAGACGTGTCCATGTTGATATGAACTAAACCTTTACAAAAAAAAGGAGGGACATTGAGAATTTGAGATGATTGGTATTGGTAATAAGTTAATTTTCTAAAAAATTACGATTTCTGGATCGTTTAGATAATACCAAGATATTCACATGTCTCTTTAGTTTTAGGTGGATGCCTAGATGGTTATTGATTAACCAAATCTACAAAAAGACATCGAAACGGAGAAGAAAAAATGGCAAATCAGCATAATATCATCATTATTGAAATCTATATATTATAATACTGGATAGCACACCATCATTGCTACCGCCACATTAACAAATGAAAATATCATAGAGTAAAATAAGCATCTTATTCTTTATAATGGGATTCTCAAATTTGCTTCAAATTAAATAATCGTCAAAATCTTTACCATTGGCATGAAGCCATCGATATAAGATTTTTTCTTTTTTTTTTTTGATAAAGGGAAAATATTTTTCAATTTTACATTCTCAAATCAACCTTTTTTATTTTGTGTATGAGATATCGGCATATTTTTCCATTAAAGGATGACTTTAAGACGCTTTATACTAGCCCATATAATCAAAACATTTCAATCGCCAAAAGAAAACAATTTAACGGATGCTAGTATATTGTTAAAAAGATCTGGAAACATCTCGTCACCATAAATTTTGTTTCCCCTTAAACTCAATGACCTAAGATGAAAAAAATTACTCTTATGATGTCGCCACCTAGGGTAAAAGATTTTCCTTGCAAAATATAATCACATGACTCACTGACCATGTTAAATAAATATAATTAACAGCTACTCTAATCCAGAGTCAAACATTGATACACCAGTTAAACATTTTGTCTCTTGGATTGTTATGATGCTAGGAGTAGCCTGGACACGTGTGACCGCTAAAAGACACGTGTCATGGTAATGTGGACGAGGTGGTAATGTTGTTAGCCTATTGCCATAGCACATTGTATGTCCCGACCATACAAAAATAACTGTTGTGTCCCTAACTCACCCAACACGAACTCCATGTGCCCCGCATCATTGTGATCTACTATTTTAAATTGTTTTTATTTCTTAGATTCGTCTAAATTAACCGTTGCAATCGGCGTTCCCACTTTATTATGTATATAATGTTTAATATAGTTAGAATTTTACTTCCTTATTAAGTGTTATACTATTTTAGTGTTATTAGTGTTTGATAAGTGATACTATTAATTACAGAATCAAGACCAATTTTCTTTTCAGATAGCATTCATATTCAATTTATATACAGAAATATGGTCTGTACAATCTTGATCAAGATAAAGTGGTCTCACCCACTCAGAAGGCAAATATAATTTATTTTGCTATTTTATCAGCATATCCATTGTTGTTCTTTAGGCCAAAAAAGATAAAAGATATTGAACTTCTTAAAACAAGAAGTTCAGTCCTTGATCATTTTAATCAAACTTAGGAAATGTGTAGATTAACCTCATTTCGGTTTAGTAGATCAACAAGATTCTTACATCACCTTAAAATTGGATTTGTTTGAAACCTAGATCCAAAGCCAACACTAATTATATTCTTCAACAAATATTTTAACAGTCTGGACAAAATTTACGAAAGGTTTCGACCGTCAAATGCCTAACTTATGTCGAACCGTATTTTAAATGTTTGGCTGGTAAGAAGCTTTTTTGGTTTTATGCACCAAACGATCTTTACGCAGATTTATTGGAAACAAATTATTTTCCATCTTTTGCGGTTGAGGACGCAATTAGAACTAGAGTATAAGACATATATTACTGTGCTTGAGTTTATGATCAAATTCTATTTTCAGAGAAACTGTTGTGCCTTTGTGATAGCATATGCTCTAATTACATCCGATTAGGGCTCGAGTCCTTAATTCCATCAATTCGTAGGGATTTTTTTGGACCCAATATCGAAGACAGTTGCATGGGACTCCTCCACCGAAACAAATTCATACCGAATTCTAGATTCATTGTGGTTGGTACCTTAGCTTTGAAGCCCCTGCAAGAGTTTGGCTAACTTAGTAGGTTTGAGGTCATAAGTTGTTGAAATATGTTAATTTGTTACTCATGATTATTACACGTTATGAATTGTTAACTCTCCTGTGTGGCTTTTGCATGAAAATATGGTGTTACAGCCTTTTATGCCAAACCATTTTAATCTTATACTTTTGTATTTCAAAATCTTTTTCTCATCATAATACGATATTTTAAAGGTGCTGATTGACGATACGTAGTGCCTTTTATACGATGGTTTAGATCATAGATGCAACTTTTTTTTTTTTGGATAAAACCATAGATGTAACTTGTTATGCTTACATTCATGTTATAAGATATTTATATTGATGTTAGATATTAACAACTACGTTTGGATATTAGTTATGTTTCAGACTAAACGCATGTTTCGGACAAACAACATCACTAGAGACTGCGGTTACAACTTGTTTTTTTTGTTAAAGGGTTTGACTGCGGTTAAAACTTTTGATAAATTGTATTAGCTTTTGATATCTAATAAGTTTTACTACAAAGTCTAAATTATTAAAACAATACAGAAAATTTTAAATTAATTTATACTAAAATCCATTAATTTTAAAATATGTTTCAATTGGTAATCTATAACAATTTATGTCAAATTTATATTTGAGACTTTGATTGGTTCGATAGATGTGAATTTAGTTGACTAATTGATATATTTTAACAAGTTGACAATATTTTTTTTTTGATAACTAAGTTGACTAATTATTTAGTATTTTGAGAACTTTATTACAAAATATTTCATAACAATATCTGTATATATATATATATATACACATTGAAAGAAACTATACTGTTTTAGAAGACTAAAGTACCCAAATGTTGTTAGATGGTCTAGAATCTAGATGGTAAACTTTTGATCCCAAAATGAAACCTCGAATGGCGATTTCGTATAATATTATTTTTTTCTAAATCGATACGGTTATGAAACCATTGGATTTGATTGTACTGTGACGACAAAGAAAAAACAATTGGATTAAATCCGTCCCTTGACAAAACAACGGGTAATGGCATTTCGTAATTATCGCAACTTTTCTGGGGTACTCTCCTTACCTGCGAGCTGACATCTTTCTTAGTATAATACGTGGCAGCTTTTCTAACTGCCCACAAAAGCATTCCCTCTGAGTTGTCATCTCAGCCGTTGGATCAGAACCCGATTCTTTTCGAAGCGGCAAAACCGCCAAGTTCAAAAAGAAAAAGGAAAAAAAAGATATTAAAAAAAAACCCATAATATTTGCTAACCATGGTTAAGTTTGACCAACCTGACATAGAATCACCTAAAATTCGAAAAGGTCAAACTTTTAGAGGTATTTACATTTTTTGCCATTGAACTCATTTTGTTATAAATTTGGTTCCGGAGACTCGCTAGGTTTGCCGAACCAACCTCCCTTAGGGGCCTTCTTAAGAGCTAAAACAACCACAATCTTCTTTTTTTCTTCTTCCTCCTCTTAAGACTTTTATCAATTTCTGTTTTGACTTTTGAAGAAAACAATGGTGACTACATCGTCTCGAACCAAATCAAGCGGACCAGTGCTTCGTTCTCAATCGCCGTCGGGTCGATTTTGCGGTGCTTATTCCAGAGCAGTTCCGTCGTCTTCTTCATCAGCGTTCGCTTCATCTACGAGTTCTAGCTTCTCATCGCCATCTTCAGCTTTCTTCAGCAACAATCGCCACGATAGCAATCACAGTCATCACCGATCTGCGTCACCTACTCGTGTGAATCTCTACACAGCGCAGCCGATGTCTCAGTCGTTTCGGTATTCTTTCGATAGCAGATCTATATCGCCAACGAACCGATCTATCTCGGTTTCGAAGAAACAGCAACCGAACGGTCACAAGATCTCAGAGACGAGAAGATGTATGTGTTCTCCGACGACTCATCCTGGATCTTTCCGATGTAGTCTACACAAGAACGTGGCGAACCCACACGGTCAAGGTACAGCTTCGTATACAACAAACGGTTTGAATATGCGTCGATCGGCGATGACGAATTCTCTGGTGAGAATCGGTGGTGTTGAAGGAGAGTGGGTGAGAAGAGCTTTAACGACGTTGATTAGACCTTCTTCACATCATCTGAAAAGAAGAGCTGCATATCAGCCTCGTCCAAGTCGGCTCTCGATTATGTCGAACGCCGATGGAAATTAACCTGGTTTCTTAGGTTTTCCAGGTTTCAGGTTTGTTTGTTCTCTCTAAAAACACACCACAGGATAGATCTGGAGAAGAAATGTTCAGAAGCTCGCATCTGGTCGGATAAATCAAAAAGTACGGCGAGATCTGCGAGAATCATACTCGAAATCGAGTTTTGTAAACGAAGAAAAGAAAACACACCATCATAATTTTTGTTGTTGTTGGGTGAAGAAAATGCGAGATACATTGTAGATAGTCTTTTTACTATTTCTGATGCTTTTGCTCTCAAACCAAAAAAAAATGTTGACGATTCTCCAAATTAGACCTAAAATCGAAGATCAAATCTGTGGTAAATAGAACTAAATCCAATTCCTGAATCGAATTTTCATGAAGCAAAGTGAGATTTTAGATCTCTTTCTTCTCACATCCAATGGTGTCTGTGTGTATTGCAGCGTTGGTCGGATTTCCGTTTTTTCGTGTTCCTTGACGGCAACGTTCGCGTCTTCCGTGTCAACCGTCGTCGTTTCTACCGTTTTAGCGTTCCGGTTTTTTTTTTCCAGGTACGCGTTGTTCGTCGTGCGAGGTATGTTCGTTCTTTTTTATTTTATTCTATTCGTCATATATAATTTGCTTATATTTTCTCGTACTTTTATTTTTGTAACCTTTTGATTTGTTTTTCTTTTGTGTTGTTTTGCAGGTTGCGTTTGGCGATGGAGTTTGAACAAATTTGACTACCGGGGCATGAAATTTCGGATGGAGTTGAGAGAGAAATGAGAAAACCAGCAGAAAAAAAAAACAAATTTAAGTGACAAAAACAAAAATATTTTATCCAAGACGAGGGAAAAGGTCACATCTGGACAGAAATTATAAATCGACAACAAAAAATTTACGTAGGAGGAAAATGAAAAATCAGGAGAAATGGGAGAGTAATTTGGTAAAAAAGATAGCTGACTGACCAAAAGAAAACGGGGGAACATGGAATATATAATATGAAATATGAAACTGGGAATCTTTGGATTCATGAACTGGTAAAATTTGGAATGTTTAAAAGAAGAAAAAAGTGCAACGACACGTTTTCCTGATCTGGAAGATATACCTATTAACAATCACTAATTTACTTTAGTGTACTTTAATTTCTAAAGGTTAGCCTTATTAGTAGTTCTTTACGCTCATAAGCATTTGATAATATTTAATGATGGTTTCTTAAAGAAGAGGAAATTGTATTTCTATCGAGTTTGCAACAACTAGAATTCAAACTTTCGAGACACATTTCTGGGTCATTCTCGAGGACTCTGTGATGGTTAAGTTAAAAAATTGCGATTCATCAAAAAAGGTCAAAACTAGGTGAATTTGTCAAATATGTTAAGATTCACATTGTAAGTAATATGTTGTTACTTTTTCTTTTTCTTTTTCATATTAATAGTTTTCTAAGAAAAGACAAATAGTGGAAGATTAATGGAAGTTAATTTTTGCCGTAAAAAAAAGAAAAGAAGAAGAGAGAAGGCAGCTAGTGATGAATGGTTGGAGACAACAGAGTTGGAGCAGAGTTGTGATATTCTTTTTTTGTTTGACGGACCACCACCACGGGTTACATCGGTTTAAAGTGATAATAAGTGAATGAGACGTTCGGACTATCAAATGGCACAATCGATATTTTTTGGAAAATTTTAGTGCTTCATGCTTTACTTGGCTGGCCTAGAAATGGGTAGGAGGCTCTCGGGACGATTAAGTTGAGTGCCAATAGTTTTCTAGGATAATTTACATGTTTTGTTACTACTCGTCTCCACCTTCATTTTTTTATCTCCGAAATAGTGGGAATTTGAATAACTTATGGCTGTCACAAAAAAAAAAATGATATAAATCAACATTTTATCAACAAAAAAAGAAGTGGAAATTTGGATAGTTGGATATAAGTTATTTGTTTATTTGAGAATGGTAGTCTTTTTTTAGAATGATAGTCTTATATATGAATTTTCATATATTCACAATCATAGTGACATCATAAGAAATATGGCCGACCATTTACTAATATTTTGGTAAAAATTTTAAGAGGCATAACAATAATTTGTACCTAAAGAATAAGATGAAGAATAAAACCAAAAAAAGAATAAGATGAAGAAATAGTGAAATAGGATCTTTTAATTTATAAAGGAAAAAAAAAGTGGAAAGAAGATGGGGATACACGTCTTTCTTACCTGGAAGAGTATATGCCACCATCATATTTAACCAATTGATTTATTAAATATATCGACATTTTTCATAAATTTGGTTCAATTCAGAATGACATCATACGAGGTTCGGTCGACTAGTTGCCAACTATTATTGTTAGGTTGCAAGATCACCTCTGCAGGAGATTTCAGAATAGTTTTAAGATTAAAAGTATATAAATTATATTGGTAAATGTATTTTAAAAAAAGAATCGGTTTTTAAATAAAAGTTTTTAGAATCGATTCTTAACAAAAAATTTTTTTTAACATGTTTATCGATATACTTTATAATAAAAATATTAGTAAAAACCTTTATGGAAATGGTCTAAGATTCCTAAAACAAAAAATATAAAGAGATATACATGGTAATATTAAATTCCCAATTATGATCACTATTTTTGCACTAAATCTGTATCATAGAAATGAGATTTAAGCATGTAACATTTTATAATTAGGATTTAGGTGAGGTGGAACTGGAAACCAAACTTATTATGATGTGAAAACCGAAATAAAAGTAAGGAAGCATCTTCCATAACAAGGGCAGATACTGCTTAAGCGGTGTGATTAAGATTTCATCTGATTTAGAATCTTTCAACGATCTTTAAATTTTAGAGAAGGCTTCTACCATTGTTAATTAGATTTGAAAAGATATGTAGCAGTACTATTAAGTAATACACCATCTTCAGTGCTGATTAATTTAGTTCTTAACTAATCTGAAGCGTTACTTCTGAATTCAATCTCGTGTCGAGTCTAACAAAGACGTGCACATATATTAATGGCTTCTCAGAAATACCCTTCATGAGAATAAAAGGTGATATTTAATTGTGTTTAACTGAAAAATGCTGTTATTAAATTAATTAATAAATTGGTTACATTCATTTGGTGAGTTGAGGTCGGAAAATGACAAAAGTGAGTGGATTTTGCGTGGCGGATTGGAAATTCCTGAAAAAGATTAGAAGATAGGGTTGGTTGTATCCGAAGCGTGGGTGTTCAACCAACTTGATATTCTTTCTTTATCTCCAACTTCATATTTGTCTTCTTTTCGCTCATAATTTGTTATTATTATTATTATTTTCGTTTTCATTATTTCGATTTTTTAATTTTTTTTTGTGAATTCGCCGACTTAAAAAAAAACTTTTGTGAATTCACATTGTCATATAATTCTATGCGTTTTGGATCGATAATCGATTATATTCGTATCCGATAAATTATAACGTCCCTCCGTTTCATATTACTTATTATTTTATAAAGTATAAACTCGTTTCGTTTTATATTTTTAATGTAGATATTTTAATAAAATTCTCAATTTATTGAAATAAAATCAAATAAATATTAATTAAAAGTAAAATAGAAAAACCAATAATTTTTTAATAAGTGTAATACGATAATAAACTTTTAAATTATATGTCATATATCAAATTTACCGTGAGATTTATAGCATCTTAAGATGAAGAGGATTGCATCCCATAATTTATCTACCCACCTTACAGTTATTTATGTTGTGTTGAATATAAGAATAATTGATCATATTCGTGGCTAGAAGGTTAAAATTTGTCGATATACCAGTTTAACGATAGAATTTTATTTTTCTTCCCACATCATTTAAAGAATCGCTAGATTCATGTGGATATAATCTCTATTATTAGTTTGTCAATATCACACTAGTCACTAGTATTCTCTCAAATCTTCCACACCCAATCACACGTATTTTTGCACTCTTGCTCTTCTGACACGTAAGCGAGGTTAGATTTTCGAGCCGACCTTTAGCAAAAGGAGATGACTATGAACTAAGAACCATAGGCTATATTAAATGACTATATTATACTCCAATATACTCATTATGGTGGTGGTCTTTTTCCTTTGGCTTGTAATTGTTGAACTTCAAAAATCTTCTCTTTTAAGTTTGATTATGTATAGAACGGACAACACAATAAAGGCGCTTAACAGGCAAGTTCTCCGAGGATTTTGGTTTCAAGTCAATACTATAAAATATCAGGGTTATCTTAAACTACTTTGAAAGTTGTATAAACTAAAATCTTTTATCAGTATAATATTATTCGATTAAGTGATGATAGTTCACTGAATTTCAAAGATTTACTTAGAAAGAACCAAGTTTTACTTAGAAAGAAAATTAAGGTTCTATTCTCAAGTTGAGTTTTTCATTGGAAAAAAATGGATCATTCTTTACTTTTGTTTTTTGTTCCCATTATTCTATTTTTGGTGATCCATTATTGTTTCGGCAACGATCATGCAGTCTTGACGATTTTAAAGGCTTTTTTTCTTTCTACGATTTCAAATTTGAGACTGAGAGCATTAAAAAACTGAGGGATGGTCAACAACGGTAATTCAATGATCGAGGAGTCCTAAATATTCAAAATTTTCATGCTGTTAATTTCAAATGTGACATCTAGCTATATATAGCAAAATTAAAAGATAGAGAGAGACGCATGATTCTCTTCAATATGATTAATTGTTATCAACCGTTTCAGTAATGATGACTATTAAATGTAGGAGGCAATGCTCGTGACTTTGTTTTTTTTCCTATCCCAATCTTATTTTCTTCCAATAAGCAACGTACTTAATTTTTTGTGCATGGGGACTATTTTTGTTTTTGTTTTTTAGGAGTAATTCACGGTAGTTTATATATATTATTTTCATCTCACGGTAGTTTATATTAGTTGAAATATTCACCTTGTAGATCGAGGGATTAATGGCTGCCCCAAAAAAACGAGGGATTAATGTTAGAACTTTTCACTTCGTTTTTTTTTTCTTCCACCTCGATTTTGACCATCATCTATGGTTATTCTCTGTCGTTTCGTTTGTATTTCGCGTCTGGATGTAAAAAAATCATCATATGACGGTAATTAGTAATTACCTCTTACGTATTTATATTTAAGCTCGGTAGCTTAATGTATTATTATTTTGCTAGTTAGATGAGTGATTTTGTCTTAATACTCATTTATCCCATTTTATAAGATTTTTTATTTAAAAAGACGCTTATTAAATATTTTAGTTTATTTTTAAAAACTGTTATTTATTATTTTATTTTAAACAATTCATTCAATTATAAAAATTGCTACAAAATAATAGAATATAAATGGTCACAAAATATCAAATACATTTGAATTTTGTATAAAAACTCACAAAACATATTATAAAATGCAACAAAAGAAAAGCCTTAAAATACCAAAGATGGAATACTTGTGTAGTTATCATTATTTCAAAACAATCGCTACTTTTAGTTTTAACCAAACTGTATCCGTTTAAACAAAATAAAAATTTATCCGTCAAATATTTGTTTTCTTAAACAACGTTAAGTACATCATTAAGATGAGTAATTAACTCTTTAATTTTAACACGAATCAAAAACTTTACTTTAAAAATTGATTACCAATTAGACAGGTTGTAGATAGGGAAACGACACATGAGTGATTAGTATGACCCACACGCTTTCATTAAGATGAGTAATTAACTTTTAACTTTTGCTAGAGAAGAAACAATGTTCAGACACTACATGTGACAATCAGAAACCAGAAAGAGATTAGATGCGTTTATTTTTTTTCTTTTCAAGGCTATGGCACAATTTCACTTGACCTTTTTATATATCCTAAAACTCGTTCACATTCTTTCTGTGAGTTTCTGATTCTCTCTTCTGGATAATTGAAAATCTTTCTATCCACACAGTACTCTTACAAAACTAGAACATTCTTGTTTCCTTCTGGATAATTGAAAATTTTCTATCCACACAGTTTTTCAAAACTAGATAGAACATTGTTGTTTTCTCCATGCCCTTTTAGTTGTAGCTCTCGAGCCCCTCTACATGTTCCTAGATAATATACAACCACTCACTATAAAGATTCTCTGTGTATTTATATAATTTTTATCCTCTAACTTTATGTCTGTATTTACATGAGGGTATTCGTTCGGACGCAAATTTATGCATTTCACATTTCATATATCAAGAAAAATTTAGGACATAAAAGTAAGACTGAAAATTAGAAGCATAAGAGATTGTACTTGAACTTGATGCATACCTACCTATACTATCCTAAGTTTCCATCACATCTAATGTAATTTGAATGAGGATTTTTTTCTTTCTCATTATTCATGATTTCTTATATGTCAACCACATGATGATATTGAAGAAATAAATAAACGAAGATTTTTGTTTGTTTGTTTTAGATTCGATCTAACACTGAAATATATGACGTAAACATAGCATAACTTCATAGTAATCTTGTGTATAATATATAAAGAATGCTACTATTAATTAGTTTTGATAGGTGAATTTTATTGTAATTTAGTTAGGTATATATATGTCTAACAACATTATTGTTTTCTTAAAACAATATTAAAGGCAACACGTGATATATCAATTTTGAACAGTTTAGTGATACAAACTAATGCTAAGCAAACAAAAATTTAGTTAAATATTTCCCTTGGTTTCTGTTGCAAGTTCAAATACTTATATTCGAGATTATCCAATCAGGATGTGTCATAAGATAATCGGGCCATATATGAAATAAAAGTTGGAGTCTTATAAAATCTTATATCATATAATTTACATAGCATTAGTTCTAGTATTTGCTACAAACAGAGTAATTTAAAAAAAGGAAAAAAACTACAAATGGAGCCAGAAACAAAGGTTTCATCATGCTGTCCTCGGGTACAATTGAAGAAAAATATAAAACTGATATAGATAAACGAATTTAGTGTGAGATCCCGCCGGAAAAATAGAAGTTGAGGAAAGAAGAAATGTAATTGAATGCGGAAAGTGAAGTAAAAAAGTCAGAAAAGAGTTATGACAAAAATAGATTACGTATGTCCATGACATTGTCAAGTGATCCATCTAAGGCTTTGATAACGATTGTAAGTGCACTTTTATAAATTACAGGCTTACAACTAATACCTATACAGTTCATAAATCTCACCATTCAGCTGCCGAAAAATAATTTGTAAAATACAGTAATATCCTTGTTAGAAAAACACGAAGCATAAAACTATCAATTTTTCCCTTAAATCATCTAGAAGCATAAAACTTGTGATTGGCCCACATCCATCACAAATTTGGGCTTTTGGTTTTCCAGACTCTGAATACTTATATCCCTTGTAGGCTTGTACTGTACTTTAGTTTGGTTACCGTCCAGTTTAGTTTTTGTTTGGATTCAGTTCAATTTTATTTTTTGAAAAAAATAAAATATTAAAATAATGACTGAAATAGATATATATACCAATATGATTCCTACACTTATATTACATATATATTTTTAAAAATAGAAAATTTAAATAAATTTTGATTTTTTCAATTCAGTTTAGTTTGATTATACGAAAAATTATTTTGATTTGGGGGTTTTCAAGTACTAAAACCACATAATATGAAATACATAATATATGGTAATCTCTTACAAAATTACACGTGCCAACCAAAACAAACGACAATAGCAGCGAAATAAAACCAGGGTCGGTGTTGTTACCAAAAAAAAAACCCCCAGGGAGGTCTAAATAGATTAAATAAATAAAAAAATTCCAGAAGCATGCAGAAGAAGAAAAAGAAAACAACATCGAGATAATGAGATTTAGAGAGGATCAAATCAAAAGCAAAAGAAAAAGAGAGAAGAAGAAGAATCTTAAAAGCCAAAAATCAATAAGATTAGATTAGAGAATAACTACGCGCCAAGTAATCTCCGCTTTAAGCCTTTATTGTCGATTACCAATTCATCTCGAAGCAGAGCACTCTCTGTTCCGATGAATGGATCCCATCTAAAATCATCGTGTCTCTTGTCTCCGGTTCGATCCTTATAGAAGTGGGAAAAATGGGGTTTTTATTTGGTTTGTTCATAGGAATCGCTGTTTCTGTCGGTTTGGTCGTTGCATTTGCACGCTATTCTAATGTCAGATCCACTCGTCGAGCTGATTTGGTAAATCATTTCACAATAAAATGTGTTTTAATTTGTGATTAATTCGTTTGAGAAGAATAAATAATAATAAATGAGAAGAACAATGAATGTATTATTCTCTTGGGTTTTCACTTAGGCGAGGACGATTGCTGCATTTGCAAGAATGACAGTTCAAGATTCGAGAAAACTTCTCCCAGGAGAATTTTACCCTTCTTGGGTTGTATTTTCTCAGAGACAAAAGTTAAGCTATTTCAGATGTATTACTATCATTTGCTCTTGTTGATATATGGCTATGTATTGATACTTGTCCTTGATTTAATTACAGTTAAATTGGCTTAATCTTGAGCTTGAAAAGATCTGGCCTTACGTAAATGAGGTAACTTTTTTTATTCAAGAGCATTGTTTTTTTTTTACCTTTTGAATGTGTTGTTATTTTAGTAACTTCAATGTTTTTTGGTTTGTTACTTTTGTAGGCAGCTTCTGAGCTGATTCGAAGCAGTGTGGAACCAGTTCTTCAACAATATACACCAGCTATGTTGGCATCTCTCAAGTTCTCTAAATTTACACTTGGGACTGTGGCTCCTCAGTTCACAGGTTTGGTTTTGTTGGTTCCTACATATAAGCCTATATGTAATCTAGTAGATTGCTTTACAAGAAACAGATACTAATCAGTAGTGTTGAATTGTAACGAATGTACTCCTAATTTGGCTATTTTGCTTAAATCATTCGAAAAAATCAGATGAAAGTTTATCGCGGAAATGTTTTGGTATAGGAGTTTCTGTTTTTGTCCATCTGGGTTATAACTTCTTGGATAGAGTCCACGTCTTGGTTTTGCTTAGTTTGTATATATTGCAGAGGTAAGGCATTAAAAACCGATGTGATGTTCACTCATTTTCAGGAGTTTCTATCTTAGAAAGTGAAAGTGGACCTAATGGAATTACGATGGAACTTGAAATGCAATGGGACGGTAACCCAAAAATCGTGTTGGATATCAAAACCTTACTTGGCGTGGCTTTACCAATTGAGGTACTTCATTAGTAATGCTGTTATTATAAAATTTAGTATACATTTCTGTTCTTGAGCTTTCCGTGTTGTTTGTATAGGTAAAAGATATAGGATTCACAGGCGTTTTCAGGTTGATTTTCAAACCTCTTATTGATGAATTCCCTTGCTTTGGTGCACTCTCTTATTCACTGCGTGAGAAGGTAATTTAGTGATGATCTTCATTTCTTGTTATATAACCTTTACGGTCGTGTTATAGTGAGTGAACTTTTTTTTTTTGTTTCCTATGGGCAGAAAGGGCTTGATTTTACACTTAAAGTTATTGGTGGTGATTTAACATCAATTCCAGGGATTTCTGATGCAATCGAAGTATGCAAAAACACGTTTGATCTTATATTTTTACAGCATAACGTAACCTATATTGGTCAAAAATATATGAGCGCCTTTGACAGGAAACTATACGAGACGCGGTTGAAGACAGTGTAACATGGCCTGTTAGGAAAATTATACCTATATTGCCAGGAGATTACAGGTTTTTTGCTTCTTTATACTAACTCATTTGGATTTATTTATGGTGATGGGTGATGACCATTTCATATAAAATCTGAAATGTGTTTTAACAGTGATCTGGAGCTGAAACCTGTTGGAACATTGGATGTGAAGCTTGTGCAAGCAAAGGACTTGGCTAACAAAGACATAATTGGAAAATCCGATCCTTACGCTGTTGTGTTCATTCGCCCATTGCGTGACAAAACCAAAAAGACCAAAACTATCGTAAGGAAAATTTTCCAATATCTTTTGTGTAGATGATTTGGATTATGACGTAACACACTCATTGTTTTATTTTTTTCTATATCATTTAGAGTAACTCGTTGAATCCGATATGGAATGAACATTTTGAGTTCATTGTGGAAGATTTCTCAACTCAACATTTAACAGTAAGAGTCTTCGACGACGAAGGAGTTGGATCTTCTCAGCTAATCGGGGCTGCTCAAGTACCATTAAAGGAACTCGAGCCCGGGAAAGTTAAAGATATTTGGTTGAAATTAGTCAAGGATTTACAGGTCCAAAGGGATACAAAAAATCGGGGTCAGGTTAGTATTTCTCGTATTCTTACAAATGCTAACATCTCTTTTAGTAGTATTTTATTTAAGATATATGTGGTGATATAGGTGCAGTTGGAGCTCCTATATAATCCCTTAGGCAAAGAAAGCTTATTCAAGAACCCTTTTAACCCGAACTACTCATTGACCGTTTTAGAGAAGGTACTTAAGCCGGAAAGCGAGGATTCGGATGTTACAGATGAGAAAACATGGCCGAGCTCTAAGAAAAAAGATGTGATTGTAAGAGGAGTGTTGTCTGTGACAGTGGTGGCTGCTGAAGACTTACCAGCGGTAGATTTTATGGGAAAAGCAGATCCATTTGTGGTAATCACGATGAAGAAATCGGAATCAAAATCCAAGACAAGGGTTGTACCGGAAAGTTTGAATCCGGTTTGGAACCAGACATTTGATATTGTAGTGGAAGATGCGTTGCATGATCTATTGATGCTTGAAGTATGGGACCATGACAAATTTGGCAAGGATAAGATGGGGAGAGTGATAATGACATTGACACGAGTGATGTTAGAAGGAGAGTATCAAGAGTGGTTTGACTTAGACGGAGCTAAATCAGGGAAGCTTTGTATCCATCTTAAATGGACTCCAAGACTTAAGCTCAGAGACGCCTCTTGATGAATGATGATTCGTTAATGTATTTTCAAGTCTCAACACATAACTTTCCTTTTGTATGTGTTTTTAATGTATACTGTGCTGATATGTTTGTTGTCACTCTTCCTTCCTTGCCATGGAAGCAACTTACATAAATATTAAATATACACCTTTGTTTTTTGGAATTTTGCTCGAGTATTACTTTTTTTTAACGAATAAATTTGGAGTGAATTTAGTTACAGTATACTGTAGATATTCGTGTAGATTGTTTCTGGGAATATTTTTGTTGAAAATACACTTCTTTAAACTATCAAAATTATCATAAAATAACACCATATGTGATCTAATTTCTGATATCTGATTTTGGAGGTGTTACCCTGTTACGTCGGCGATAATGTCGTGGCATAGTCGTGAGCAAACTAATGAATATAAAATTCCTGGTGAAATTCCAACTCATAATGATAACAACACCAAAGGAAGAATGTCTCGGATTAGTTCTGTTGCTGTCTTTGAGAATTGGTTTGCTCAACACAACGAGAAAAAGCTTTATATTGTGTTAATAAGGTATAGTCACTATACTTGAGAAAAAATTGGTGTTCTGTAGTTGGGCTTAGTTTGTTACACATGGTGGTAATTAATAGTAGAAATTGTCTTGCAGTCTTCACGGTTTGATACGTGGTGAAAACATGGAGCTTGGTCGGGATTCTGATACTGGTGGCCAGGTAAGCTTCCACCTGTAATCATTTTGTTTGTTTTTGAGTTTTAAAATTTCTTAATTCACACAGTATTCTATGACTTGTGCACTCAGGTGAAGTATGTTGTTGAACTTGAAAGGACATTGGGGTGGGGTCGATGCTAGGATTCTATCGTGTCGACTTGTTGACCAGACAGGTATCTGCGCCAGATGTGGATTCCTGCTACTCTGAACCGACTGAGAAGCTAAATCCTTTAGACACAGATAGCACAGAGCAGGAGCATGTAGAGAGTAGTGGCGCTTATATATAGTCCGTATACCTTTTGGTCCGAAAGATAAATATGTAGAAAAAGAGCTCCTCTGGCCTCATATCCCTGAATTTGTTGATAGGGCACTTAGCCATATCATGCAGATTTCCAAGATTCTTGGTGAACAAATTGGTGGGGGACAAGTGTGGCAGGTTTCTATTCACGGGCACTATGCAGATGCTGGTGATTCTGCTGCTCTTCTATCTGGCGCTCTGAATGTACCAATGGTTGTTACTGGGCATTCTCTTTGTCGTGATAAGCTTGAGTACCTCCTGAAACAAGGGCGGTTAAAAGAAGAAATAAATTCTAACTACAAGATAATGAGAAGGATAGAGGCAGAGGAGCTATGTCTTGATGCTTCTGAAATAATCATTACTAGTACAAAGCAATAGATAGAGGAGCAATGGCGCCTTTATGATGGTTTTGATCCTGTTTTGGAGCGAAAACTCAGAGCAAGAATGATGAGGGGTGTGAGCTGTCTAGGCAGATTTATGCCTCGCATGATTGTAAGTATCATCGCTTTCCTCTTTGGGACTTGAACTGAAAATTCTTTTTTTTTTTATTGCAACTCATGAGTAGCCTTGTCGTGTGATTCTAGGTAATTCCTCCAGGAATGGAATTACATCACATTGTACTACATGATGTGGATGCAGATGGAGAAGGAGCAAGAGACGATGAAAATCCACAATCTCCTGATCCACCAATTTGGTCTGAGGTTATCATATCTTCAAATCATAGCCTATTCTTTTTCTTTGAGAAGGAACTGTGTTTCACTTTTTTCATACAGACATTGATAATGGGAAATCGAAAAGATATTGATGAATTGTCCACCACGAATGCCTCTGTGCTGCTCTCAATTTTGAAGCTAATCTATATAGGATCTTCTAAAACTATAAAACAGTGTCTCGTTCTTGATTTTTTATTAGAACAGGTCTCCGCCTCCGTGTTTCGTTTGAGAATGAAACGTACAATTTGTAAGCAGGCCTACTTTGTAATGATTAGAAAGCCCATAATAAGGCCCATTTAGGGTGGTCATTTAAAATTGAGAAAACAAATCTTTTTTAATTTTGACTCTAAGTTGGCCTTTTTGCCTACAAGTTTCGCCAATCTCATGACTCCTTCTCGTTTGACACTTTCTAATTTTATATTTTATTTTTTTTGGTACCTCTGGTTTGAGAAAAACAATTACCTAAAACAGAAATTGTTGACAAAGTCAAGAACGCGATAATAGCGATGATTTCATCGAGTCAAAGTCAGAATACAATAAACCTCTAAAATAAACGTCTTTAAAAAGAGGGAAAGAGGGGATGAGAACTTCAGATTTTTCTTTCGAGCTTTCTTGTGATAAACAAAAAAAACCCAAAAGCTTTCTCTGTTCGAAATCAACTACTTTCTATTTTTGTCTGTGTTTCTCAAGTAAAAGACAAAGATGAGTTTATGTACAGAGATCTCTCTACACTCTCTTCCTCATTGGAACAGAGCATACTCTGTTTACAATGATGACGATCAAGACTCTGTTCTACTATTCCCTGAGCTTCTTTTTTCTCCTTTGAACAAGTCTCTTGCGATCTCAACCTATGTTTCTTCCGAAGTTGTCTATGTCGGAGAATACAAAATCAAAGCGAGCCTTGCCTCCACTCTTCGAAGCATATTCGACAAGTATGGAGACATTACATCAAATTCCAAGCTCCATTCTCTCTCCACACGAATATACCACCTCGAGACTCTAGCCGAGGTTGTTATCGAGCTACAGTCAACGCCTCTGCGTAGGCTGTCTGAAACACGAGCCAGTGAGATTCTAGCGGTCGTTAAGGATATAGAGACGGCAAAGATCCAAGTAGGTTGGCTCAGGTCTGTTCTTGAGGAGGTTATTGAGGCCACAAGGTACTTTAACAGACACAAAACTGCAGTTAAGGAAAAAGAAACGTGCGAGCGCGGTTTGTTGCTTGCGAAGCAAGAAATGGAGGTGGGTATGAAGAAGCTTGCAGAGAAGGAGAAAGAGATGAAAGAGTTTCGGGAGAGATTGATGAAGACAACAGGGAAGTTGGGTTCATTGGAGATGCAACGGACGTCTCTTGATAAGAGATTTGAGTTTTTGAGATCTAACGTGGAGAAGTTTCAAGGTCAATCTGTTTTTAAGGACATTTTGTGAAGAAAATGTTCGGTTTTTCTTTTATTTATTTTTTCTTTTATTTATTTTTTTCTTTGGATAGAGAGACGTATATTCTTTGTTTGCGTTTGAAAACGCTGATCCCAAAATTCATTTTTATTTGTTAGGTTTGTATAGCCAATGGCAATTGTTTACGGAATTGACAAAGAAAAAATCCTTTTTTTCTTTTGGACGTTTTGGTGTTTGATTAATCACATGAGACGATTTCTGGTATTGGTTTTTTCAGGTTATAGTGTTTGAATAACAATATTCAAAATCAAAGTAAATCCAAATCTGGTTTCAGTACTTAGAAGTCGGAACATTTTCACAGATCCATTCCACCAAAACCTAACAAACTGTCGTCGTTTTATAAACTTAGAAAACCCTTAAAAATCGCATCATATACAATAAAACTTCTATAAATTAATAATATTAGGATCATAATATTTTATTAATTTATAGTGATATTAATTAATTTATTAATGAATATTTATTAGTTTATAAAGTTTTATTTTAATTGTTAAACAATTTTAGAAAATATGAGTTAGAAAATTTTGATCTAAAAACTAATATTTTGGATATTATGATTTTTTAGTTTTGGAGTTAAAATTCTAATATTTAGAAGAAAAAACAATTTTTTTAACAATAAATAATAAAAACTAGATGAATTCACTTATACGAATGATATATGTAAGTTGAATTTATGATTACTAACTTCAATTGTTGCATTTGAGCCGCTTATACGACTATCAAAATTAAAATAATACATATTAAGAATTTAAAAAATTACAGCAAATTTTGGATATTTTAATAAAAAATTTATAGATATTACAATAAAATAGTTTAAAAACACAACATAACATTTTTTATATAAGAAAAGTTAGTGATGAGTTTTAACAAAATTTATTTAAAGAAAAACACTAAAACTATATATTGATATATTATATATATATATATATACGTAAATTTACATGATTATTAACTTATGTTATTAATGAGACCATATATTTACGTAGGGATTCAAAAAAAGTATTATCTTATTATTTTTTCGAATTTGTTTATTTTTATACTGGTTCGATTTAGGACCAGATTATTTTATTATTTTATAGTATTTAATAATTTATCTAATATTAATTTATAGAATATTAATTTATAGAGATTTTATGATTATTAGTAGTGAAATATCACACTTATAAATAACAATTGATTCCTTAATTCAAAGCAATGTTCAGAAGATGATACTTGAAAAAGCACATACACACATTTTACACAACGCATATCTCAGATTTCAAAATCGAAGCAGAGTCTGATACATTCCCGAGATCGGGAATGTTGAAGATAAGAGAGTGTATTCTTACTTGAAACATGAAGGAAGACTTAGGCCGTGGCGAACATAGGTCATCGCGATGTATACAATCACTGAGAGAACAAGTATCAGAGCAATCCTGCAGAAAAAAAACAAGCTCATGAGAAGAGAACCAATAATAAGAAACTCCCCAAAGAATGCAAGATTACAAAAATGTACTTTCAAACAAATGAAGTGATCAATTCCACAAGAAACCAATGTAATGGAAACCGCTGATTTGTGTCTTGTCGAGTTTATTAGGGTATATAGGTTTCTTGGAAAGAGTTTTCTGGTTCAAGAAAACTTACGTAAGCTTGACGTTTCTCCACCACATATCAGATCTGTAACGGCGAGCTTGCTTTCTGAAACGAAAAGTGTTCCCTTGCATGTTTTCAGTTTTATCAACTAGCAACTCCAAACGCTCCCCTCTAACCAAGACTTTATCAATATTCTCAATCATCACATTTCGAACCTGGAAAATATAAAACAACCGCACAGGTACCAGTTAGTAATAGAGAGCTAGATATTGCATAAAGTGTCGAGCAAACCAAAATCATCATTTTGATGGATGAAAAAACAAAACGTTACGCCCATGTACCGACATTTACTTAAGACCGCAAAAAGAGAGATGATTTATGTAATATTACCTGACTCATTTCACCTTTAATTCTGCTCATCTTGTCTGCATGAGGATCATTCGAATAGTATTCCATTTGCTGACTCACAACTCTTGAGAATTCATCATTCATGGAATAAGCTTGAGCTGAATGAATCGCACGGCCGTATGTTCTCACAAATCTCTGATGGATATCTTCCAGAAAGGCAAACGGAATATTCCATATACAATTATAAGATGTTAAATTAGTGAAACTATGAATACAAGAAACAAGTCATCTGTGACAATCCTAAGATCACCAAAATGTTTCTCAGAAATAACATCAGTTATATAAAATTATCAACATCTTTATATATCACAAAAAAAAAACCCCAAAATTGAGATTTCAGCTAGCCGAATCCAGACAACAAATGAAATAAGACCTCAGCAGAAAGCGAGCGATTTACTTCCGGCTGTTTCATGGGCCATACAGAGAACGGTACGACCATCGGTTCGCTTCACATGGAAGATGTACCGAGCCTGAGAGTGGGACACGTGGCTGTCGCTATCGTTTCCAGGCAACTTCTCCAAAATCTGCTTCGCGATTGAGCTCGCGTTGATCGATGTAGCGCTAAACTCAGATAACACTAGAGGTCCACGAGCCACCAAAGCATAAAAGATCGCCTTCTACTTCAGCTCACTCTCTCTGTAAATCTCCGATGAAGTTCAGATTCCCAGAAATCTCAGATCTTGACAACAAAAATCGCTCAATCCAACCATAAAACAAAACTGATCAACTAGACTATAAAATCCGAGAATTATTCAACACTGACTTGCAATCAAAGCAATGCAATAATTTACCCTACTTTGTTGAATTTGATCGGAGAAGCCCGCTTAGAGTGAAGACTTGAATTATAGAAGCCAACATATTATTTGGACCAAGATTGCAGTAATGAATAGTTTTGTCGTAGAATACCAACCAACTTTATCAGTGCTCTAAAACAAGTAATAACCGCATTAAATTTAGTAAACGTACTAGTGGTACTTTTCAGATTTCACGCATGATTTAGGAACGTATCTTTACCTTCTTTAATGATTACAGTTATTGGAACTTGATTAAGATAAGTTAGTGATCCATCACCAAATCAACCAGACAAAAAAAACCGGTTCACCAAACCGGCGACGTTAAGACGTTTTCATATCTCGTTTTTTACCAACCACTGCAGTGGAAAGTACACATTTCCTAACCCTCCCACATTAAAACAGACAGCAAAAATCAAAATCTACAGGAAAGAAAAAAGAGAACGAATACAAGAAGTTGGAACCCTAGAGCATTAAAAAGAAACTGTAATAGAGAACATGAACTCTGCAGGAAAAAAAAACCCGAACCGAATTAACCGGGTTGTATCCTAACAGAACTCATCTAATCCACTAGGCTCCACCAGCACATAAAGTGGCTTCCCTTTCAGCTTGTGTTGCCCCTTCAAAACAATTCAAAGTTTTACATTAAACATTTTAACTCAAGAGCAAATTTCTGTTGAGGTTATATCCAAATCCGAACTAAAACCAACTCTATCACTACATTTAGAATTCATATCCTTTCTAAAGAACAAACCAGAGATAACTTCTTAAACAAGTAAAAGAAGTGTGTCTCACCTTGACTTCAGGCAAGCCAATAACGCAAGCACACTCCACAACTTCAGCTCCTTGGCTTTCTTTAAAACCTCAAAACAAAACATAACAAGTGTCACATAATAATAAACCAAGAAAAAATCTGATTAGATAATCGTAAGAAAACAAGGAAAAGGGAAAAAACCCATAAGGCTAATGGCGGCGGAGAGAGTGCCGCCGGTAGCAACGAGATCATCGATGATAATGACACGCTCTCGTGGCTCAACGGCGTCAACATGCATCTCTAAACGGTCATGTCCATATTCAAGCTCATAAGATTCCGATATCACTTTCCCTATATATTACAATCAGTCCATTTTCAGAATCTCAATAGTCTATCTATCTATCTATCTATCATCAACAAAAACAGAGAATGAAGTAAAAAATTTATGTAATAACCTGGTAATTTTCCTGGTTTACGCAAAGGGGTAAACTTTGCGCCTATGGCTAATGCAATGGAGGGGGCGAACATGAAACCTCTTGCTTCAACTCCTATATTATAACATACATTTACATCATTGCATGTAAAGACAATTAATTTTCTGAAGAAATTAACCCAAAAAATTTCTTTAAGGAAAAAGACAATCTTTTTAAAGTCTTTGTTGGCTTAATGATGTAAACCCAATTTAGAAAGACATCGAATTTTTGGCATTACTTAACAAACTTGTTGACGACACACACTGTGTAGTAAAGAAAAGGAGAGGATGAGATAAGTAGGTAAACGAACAGAGGAGTTTATACCAGCAACGACAGAGATATGCATGTCTTTGTAACGATCTACAAAGATGTCAATTGTATGTTTAAATGCCTTGTGATCCAGTAACAACGTTGTTATGTCCTGAAACATGATCCCTGTCCCGAGGAAAGAAACATCTTCAGAGAATTGCAAAAAACAGAGCAAAACAGAGCAAAGAAGAACAGAGAAAGAAGTTTAAAGACCTTTCTTGGGGAAATTAGGAACAACTCTAATGGCTGCTGATATAGCTTCAAGCCTTGGATCTCCTTTCAGACCATTCTCCGCCGCAAACATGGTTACTCTCACCTTCTCTTTCTCTCTAGAAGTTTTGAAATTTTGAGAAAGAGTCAAGGAGCGTCTCACTTGTATATTAATCTCTCTCTTGATGAGTGAGTGAGTAAATGGAAGAATTCAAAGTAAAAAAGAAGAATTAAATTTCCCTCGCAGAAGAAGGAAACGAGGAATTGAAAATGAGATGAGATAGTTTTCTCTCTCTCTGAGTGTCTCTGTCTCGCTCTGTTCATCTGTTCACCACCAGTTGTAGAGAAAAGTGGGTGAGGGAGCATTTAATATAGAAATGTAACAGAGAAGAGCGAGTCGCTTGGAGTGTGAATCCCACGCGCGAGCTGAGTCGGCACACAGGATTTTATGAACCGCAATAAAATCACAATCACAGAGATGGAAGAAGATCCGAAGGAGAAAAGAAAATCTTATGGATCATCGAGAGAATCTTTGGCTTTTAGCACTTTCTTTTGTTTTGAGTCTTCTCGAACGAAAGACATATAAAGAAGAGAGATTCGATACTCTGCAGAAACCAAATACATTTATGCTATAAAAAAGAAGTACCCATTCTCCCTTAAACTAGTTCACATTCCATGTTTTGTGTCCTGTCTCCTCCATCCCCATCTACTTTACCTCTTTTTTTTTTTTTTTAAATTTAAATTAGAACAAAAGTTACTATTTTGTGAACTGTAATGTGTATTAAATTAATTTTAAACTTTTATATTGCTAGGCGTGGGGATTGATATATTTTCGTTTTCCTTAAATCTCTCTTAGTAGGTGTTTATTTGTTTTTGTCTACTACACTACACTATTGTGTTTGTACGAGTGGTATTTTTTATAGATTGCGTCTGCAACAAATATGTAGTGGTACTGGTTCTCTATGTGAATTCAAAGCATAAGTAGAGTACATGGCAGCAAATCACTGAACCAAAAATATAAATATTTATCTCATCAGACATCAGCAAAGAGCCAATATACACTCAAATTGAGGGGTACATGCCAACTCTAACATAATTTATTTTGGCAGCTGTATGGTACGGCGTTAGTTTCGACTTTTGAATTCAGTTTTAAGATATTTCACTCTATAGTTTACATCTTCTCAGCAAAAATATAAATGCAAGCTTGATTACATTTAAGAAAGTACCATAGTACAAAGTTCATAAATAAATAGCATTGTAGAATCTCATAAATAACTGAATATCATGTTTTTGAACGGTTGGATTAAAATTCAAAACCCTTATTCATGAATCATGAGCTTCGATTTTGAATTTTAATGCTATTATTTAATTCCTTTAATCATAGATTAAATGTGATTTCAAATGCGGAGATCACCAACATGAAGAATCAATCTTGGTTACAACGATATCTTCCATGCTCCAATAAAACATACATAGTCATTTAAGTTCAACAGAATCATTCCAATAGTTTGCCTCTAATAGTTTATAATTATAATTTACAAAATATTGTAACATACATTTCTTAAAGCTTAAACAACTAATGCTTTTATTCTAGCCTAAATCATTGCTTTTCAATTTCGATTTTAAGTTGAAAATCATTTTAAGCGTGTACCTAGCTGCCGAAAAAGAAAAAGAAAACAAAAGTCTACTGCATAGTTCAAAGTGTAAATGAACCTCGTACCGAGAAACCCACCACAAAACGTATCGACAACCTAAAGAAAATCCAAGTTCAGAAATAGAATAACCAGATAGTTACAACTTCGAGCTCGTTGTCTAACTTTATACTTTTATAATTAAATAATCAAAATCATTCAAAACTGATTACACTTTAATTTGATTATTGTTTAATAAATTGCAAAGGGATCATTTCGACTTCGTTATGAGCGTGTTGATAATTTACAGGGTAGTCTCGTTCCATCTTATGGCCTCATTGATTTATATTTTCTAGAGATTGGAATGATTATTGACTATATATTTTCTTAAACGTGACCTACGTACACGCCTTTTTTATGTTAAATATATATTAATACTACCAAATATATTTGTAATATACAGTAAAACTTCTATAAATTAGTAATAATTAAAATTCAATACTTGGATCAAACAAAGAATGGAAAAGCCCTGAACCAATTTTTTTTTTGGGGGGGGGGGGGGTAAAACTTAAAATACTAGAGCCAGATTAAGCCGAGGAACCTGGATTGTTGAGGACATTTAACTTCTACTTTCTGCAATTTTTTAAAAAAGTTTCTTATTAACTGAGACTGTTATTTTCTGCATACGTGTGTGGATCAAATTATTGCACTATTTTTTTGGAAAAATATTATTTTACATTTTTTATTTAACAATAATATACATTACGCAATTTTAAATTCGAATAATAAGAAAAAACAACACTAATACAAATCACAAAACTATATGTCCAATACGTAAAGCCACCTTGTTTACTACTTCAATTAATTATAGGCGGACAATATGAGACTGAAATATCTTTGCAATGTCGGTGAATACATTTATTTAGCCTCACGTTACAAGAATTCTTGTTCTATCTTATATGAACGTTGAAATATCCAAGGCCTTCACCACCCGACCCACCGACATTTATTTGGCTTTTGTTTTCAGAGATATAACCTTTTTTTTTTAAATTACAAATGTTAAAGATCTAAATAACCAATGTATGATGAATTCGGAACTCCCCAAACCAAAGTTTACTTTTCATATTATGGTGTATCTTAAAAAACAAAACTGTTTTCATAAGTATATAGAGAAGTTTTAATAAATATAACTCGCTAATTTTATTTTTTTGTGGGTGTTAAAACTTAGGCAGGAAAGTTACGTTAGGAATGAAGGTACAAGTCGTGTCTTCACTAAAGTCATTCTGATGAAGTAAGGAAGTTGTGTTATGGTTCTTACGGAGGCTTGAGAGACACATAGTGGGCTCAAATATCCTAATCAACATCATAAAGAGAATTTAGTAATTAGATCATGGAAGAAAGGTAAATTTATAAATAAAGAGAGTTCAAATTAAAGCTCTATATAAATATTAGTTGGAGACAATTACATTAAGACCCCACACTTAACAGTCTTTCTTTATCTCTCATCTCTATGTCCGAGTTCGTGTCTGCTAAGAAGAGAGAAAGTAAGAACCCTAATTACTTAGCAAATATTAAAATCAGAGAAAATTTTAACCTACGAAAATAAAAGAACATTCGAGGAAGTTCCGAGGTGTCCGGCAGCGACAATGGGGTTCTTGGGTCTCTGAAATGCGCCATCCTCTATTGTAAGTATTTATCAAAAAAAAGGTATAGCTCTATATATATGATATAAACCTAAACAGGGAAATAATAAAACAAGATCATATATATTTGGTTTATATATATCTGGTGCAAACAAACGTTCTACAAGTATTTGGCGTTTGCTTCAACAACCTATGAAAATAGATGAAGAAGAATTAAAACCAACCATGATAGAAGTTATAGACTGATGAGTCATAGTTCGTGTAAGTCGTGAATGAGCCCTCGAAAGCTTGATGGCAAATAAAGGCCTTATAAATTGAATTTCATCTACTGCGGTATTTAAGAAAATCCTATTTCCTATATGGTTAATTTGGATTTCGGCTCAAAATTTATCCGGTTATTAAAACATAAATGAAATGTGTAAAATTTATTTTAAAAAAAACTAAACGTGAAAAAGTCCGTTCAAAGTCGATGCCTATACGAGTGATGTGTATATAATGCATTAACATGTGAGTGAAAAATAATCAGGAAGAGAAGAGTGTGGCTTGGAAGATTTGAAACGGCAGAAGCGGCGGCGAGAGGTTACGACAAAGCGGCTCTTTTAATGAACGGCCAAAACGCTAAGACCAGTTTCCCGGTCGTCAAATCAGAGGAAGGCTCCGATCACGTTAACGACGCTCTGAACCCTGGTTATTCAAAAAAAAATTAAAAAATGCTAAGATAAGGAAGAGCTGCAAAGACAACGCCGTCGCTGACGTGTCTTCGTCTCGACACTGACAGTTCCCACATCGGAGTTTGGCAGAAACGGGCCGGATCGAAAACGAGTCCGACGTGGGTCATGCGTCTCGAGCTTGGGAAGATGGTCAACGAAAGTGTGGATGATTTAGGGTTGACTATTAAGAAGAAACAAAACGTCGACGAAGAAGACGAGGCTATTGGTGATGAGGATCAAATAGCTATGGAGTGATCGAGGAGTTGTTGAACTGGACTTTATGACTTTGACTAGTTGGAAAGAATTAAGGGTTTTTAAATTAATTTCCGGATTTCTACTTCTTCAAAGTTTATAGTGCGATGGCGATGGATCTATCGATTATACATGTAAGAAGCTTGTCAAAAAAAAAAAAAAATTATGTAAGAAATGTAATATATATATATATACAAACACTTGGTGGACATTAAAAATATATATATCTTGGATTTGGATACACTATTAATATATTTATTTCTCTGTGTCGTTGGTTGTATTAAGTTAATAATATGCGAAAAAGCTATTGTGAATACAGTTAAACTTTTATAGATAAATAATTTTTTTCGGTCATATTTGGACTAAAGAGTTAAATGAATAACCTCGTTAAATACATTAATAAATAATTTTTTTGAAATTTTTAAAGATTATGTGTAAATATAAATAAATAATCATCGTATTTCATTAGATATATATATATATATATATAAAGATTTTTTTTTCAATTAACAATGTTCGTACAATAAGTCATTATTTTACAAGAAAAGGAGTCTATAGTTTTTTTTATTTTTTTCACCAAAATTCATTTCATCCTTGATTTTTTCTAGCGCAAACAAAACTTTAAAAATATTCTGCTCGTATTGTAGAAAGTAGTTCGGTAAAGTGATTACTGCTAGATATGCTTTTTTTAATGACACATTTGGTGTGACACTACTATCATCTGGTTCTAGATCATTCTCATCAGTCAGTACGACTCAATAATTTCATCGTCGGTAGTCAATTCTATAATGACATCATTCTCGTTAGGATAGTTCAAAAGATGTTCGACGTCCATCACATTTGTATAGTGTAACTTAGAAATTACATCCGTTAATCTTTCGATATCTTCTTCTAATTTATCAACTTCTGCTTCAGAAACATCGAGTTCTTCAGATCGTATTTTGCAATGTCGAAAACAATTTGCAATTGTTGTTTCCTTTACATCAAATCTCTAAGTCAAGTTAACAAAGTTAATAGCATCGAAAAAGTTAATATTTTCAGGATTTGATGAGTCAACTTCAAAGCTCTGCAAAATGGTAGAATAAGAATGACGTTGATAGTGAAGCTTAAATGCCCGAATACTCTCAACATCACATAGCTAAATCACATAGCTAAATTTTAGATGTTGTGTTAGGATCAAATGTACCTTAATCCACGTAATAGAGTTCATTTATTAGTCTATATACATACAATGTATCTTACTAATATAATACAATGTATTTTAATCCACATACGTACATTTAATGTATAACTAATATAATTTCTTCAATATCCAATATATATATATTTATATTATATTTATATAAAATCTCTTGAAATAAAATTATTACCTACTAGGTATATTTGTATATTACAATATTACAATATGTAAAATAATTATTCATACAAAAATATAAAAATGTGTAAAAATACTATTTAAATGAATAAAAATTCATTAATTGATAAATAAATAATTTATCTAAACGAATATTTTTTTCTAATCCCAAAAATATTTATTTACTGAGGTTTAACTGTAATACTAACAACTTAAAAGAATGGATGAGAGAATAAAATGAGTATTAACGTTTGTACACGTTTCCTGTGACATGCTTCATGTAACTAGGACATAAAAAAATCTTTATCAAAAAAAAAAAAAAGAAGTACATGAAAATTTGTATAAATAAGACCATTATATTTTTCACAAACAATATGGATTTGAAAAACAATAATAAACGCTAAGAGCCTAAGACCATTGTAACTGATACTGTATTACTGATTACTCTTAATATAATTAAATCTCACATTGTAAATATGAGCTTTAGATCGTATTTATCTTTGCTGAATTCATCCCTTTCTCGTCTGTCTAGCAGCATATGGTTTCATGTCCAGACCACGTACGGGGGAGAATGAATTACACTCCAGATTCCCCATTTGAAACATAAATGTAATGATATCAAAAAGACTTCTTTTTCGAAATATGATTCTTAGAAAAAAAGAGATGCGTTCGAATGAAGAGAAAGACAGAAAATAAGAAAGACGCTACTTTTAACTACGAAACAAAACAATACTAGAAGGTCAAACCCTGAATCCTGACATAGAAAAACCTCATATTCCCTTGTACACAAACCTGACGAATGTAAGACGAGAGTGCAATCATCAAAACAAGGGACTAAAATAGTGACACAGCACAAAGGGGGGGGGGGGGATAATTGCAAATATCCTTGACTCTTTTCCCCATCACAAGCCCAGCTTGTTATCTATCTTACGACGGCACTGCAACAAAGAAGAAGAAGAACCAGTGCAAGTGTCAAAACCAAACAAAAACAAAGCTTTTGCGTAATTGGTAAAATGATTCAAGCTTACTGTATGTCGAAGTATCAATCTGCTCAGGAAGTTCCTTTATATCAACCTCAAACCTCTCTTGTACCTGTCCACATTTCAGATTCCCACTTTACTATATACATACCAACCTCAATATGAATATCAAGTGGAGGGTGAATGAAGATCAAACTCCAAACCTGGTTAAGAACTTCTGAATCTGAAGCTGATGCAACAAATGTGATTGCAAGACCCTTTGTTCCAAACCTACCAGCTCTTCCAACCTATACAATACAGTGCATAACAGTAATGTTAAAAGAGTCCTTCACTGAACTCAATCATCTGTAAAAGATTTCAGATTTTTTTGTAAATGAGAATATTTACCCTGTGAAGATATGTATCAGCAGAATCTGGCATATCATAGTTGATAACAATGTTCACACGCTCAATGTCAATGCCTCTTCCTACCAAGTCAGTCGCCACAAGAATTCTCTTGTGTCCTTCCTTGAAACTTTTGTAGCGAGTCAACCTAAATATAATACCATATCAAGTTTAAAAATTGGTCTACACACACACGATTTAAGAGCAATAGCTCGAAAGGATAATCTTTAGATACAAACCTCTCTTCCTGAGACATGCCAGAGTGAATGCATATTGAGGGGAAATTGCACTCAACCAGCAGCTTGTTCAGCTCCGCAGCTCTGCTCACGCTCTTCACAAATATAACAACTTGGTTGAAGTCCAACGCATCAAGAAGGTCATTCAACTTGCGGTTTTTCTCCATCTCACTCAGTTTGATGTAATGCTGTTACCCCGTAAGACAGAAAAAAATAGTCAATAAGTACAAAGAATCAACCAATATGAAAAGTAAGAAGACCTCACACTAGTTAAAGTACCTGGACAAGTCCATGAAGAGTCAACTTGGCTTCATCATCAACATATATTTCCATTGGCTGAAAGGAATAGATATTAGAGTAAATGGTATTAGCAAGCCTTCCTCAGACAATGGTTTCCACTACAAAAATGACGACAGATAAAGAACCCCCGAACTGAGATCCTCATCTACTAGGTTTGCCTCCTCAATATTGCTCGGAACTTTAAGGCCAATAAAATTAAGTAGGATGAAACCTTGAGGCCTTGCAGCGCCCGACTCAAAACCCACTCTGAACTGTTAGCATTGCAAATAAATAAAAAAGAAAAGCAAAATGATGATAGAAGATCCCACTGAGAAAAGACATCACTGAACCATACCAAAACTAAGTGACATACTCAGAGTTTCCCAGTTCTCCAAACCCCAACAAACTACCTAAGGCATTATTGGACTGAGACTCTGCATCCAGGGATCAAACTGAGGTTTCTCGGGGCAGAAGGTGCTTAGATAAACCTACGATCTCCCAGAGAAGGCTAAAATAATTGAAGGTAATGGCTGTGGGACATTACATCTTGCATAAATTTCTTGCAGACTGGGCGTATCTCTTTGCTGAGCGTAGCTGAGAACATCATAACTTGTTTATCATGAGGAGTCATCTTGAAAATCTCCTGCACGTCCCTCCGCATGTCTGATAAAGAAAATTTACAAATGTTAAAGCATCATTATTAAGGGACAGGTAAGCTATCTTATACATAAATATATCAGAAATCAGCATACCAAGTGACTCGAGCATTTTATCGCACTCGTCAAGAATAAAATGCCTCACATTCTTCAAAGATAGATCTTTGTCCCTGGCGAGTGCAAGCACCCGACCAGGTGTCCCAACAACAATGTGAGGACATTCATTCTTCAGCAAGTCCTTGTGAATTTTAATATTGACCCCACCATAAAACACTGAAACCTTTGTATCAGGCAGATAGGTACTGAATCGCACGAACTCATTGCAGATCTACAAGTAATTTTCAGTATGAAGATGAAATAAGCATGAGACAATTTGGAGAAAGAAGAAATAACAACTAGAAGCAGAAAGCCAAGTTAAGGAAGCAAAAAGGTCATACCTGGTAAGCTAACTCTCTTGTATGGCACAAGACAAGTGCAGAAACCTGGCCAGGAGATGGTTCAATCTGTTGAAGAGTTGAAAGCACAAACACAGCAGTCTTTCCCATACCAGATTTTGCTTGGCAGATAACATCCATGCCCAAGATAGCTTGAGGGATACATTCATGTTGCACTGAGGGGAACCAAATCAAATTGCACCGAAGGAAACCTTTATAAGTTAATTGGCTTTAACAGATGCTAATCTCACTCCAAATCAATAGATGGAAATAGCGTTTATTACCTGAAAAAATTAATCACTGAAATGTCAATGGACATAGCAATTATAACCAAAAAAAACTATTTTTCAACACTTCTTTGTTCGAACTTAGTGAGGAGATCTAATTTCAGTAACAATGACCAACAGTAGACTGCCCCACACATCATATAAGACAAAAAAAAAGTACACACAGAAGAAGAAATTTTGTACAGATCTATGCCATATCAGTTCACCATCAAATTGTGCAAGGCCGACAATACAGGTCTGGCTGAAAGCTCAGGAAAAAAAGGAGAGGAGTGAAATGTACTTGCCTTCGGATGGATGTTCAAACCCTGAGTCAACAATAGCTCGGAGAAGCTCCGGTTTCAACAGGAAGTCTCTGAATCCAGAACTGTGTATTCCCACGTATCCTCTGCCCCCAAAATAAGAGAAATATTATCAGATTATCAAGTCAATAAGAAAACTGTTAGTTTCCAGGAAGTATCGCATTAAAGAACTAACAAATAACTATCATCATAAGCAAACGACAACTTAAACTTTCACAGCTAATGAGCAGTAATCTCAGAACAACCTCAAATTTAAACAATCAGAGTGCTCATGAAACAAATCGACAACAAAAAAACTCACTTTTTCACGGCTTCGCCGTTAACTTTGCTTCCAGAATCTGGGACCTTCTCATCCTCTTCCTCATAGTCCAAAAGCTCCTCCTCGTAGGCTTCGTTATCTCTAACGTCTCCCATACTTCACGAATTCTACAAACAGACGGGAAAATTTTAGATAAAGTTCGCAATTCAAATCTATAAAACCCCTAAAATTTTGTGAAAAAGCGTATAGTGTTCTCGAACCCTAAAGTCGTGTAAGGTCGAAAAATCTGCTAACAATCAAAGAAATCTGATAGACACAGAGCGCGAAGATACCTGAGAGCTGAGCAGAGTTGGTTAGATCGGGAAATCGAATTAGGGTTTTGAAAGCTCTGATTGCAAAGAAGAAGAAAATATCAGAGCTACGGAAGCAGACGAAAGAGAGATATGTATGACACTGGATAGGCTTGAATAATGAATCTAAATTGGGCTTTATTTTTCTGGGCCTACAAATTATAGGAATCAATTAGCCTTGCCCACCAATTTAATAATTTCAATTTCGTTATTTTAATAACTAGATTAGGACCGCTTAATATATGAATTTTAATAACTTTCCTGGTGTAATTGCAGAGGAGATGTAGACAAAACTTATTTAATTAAATTCAAACTCTGTGCGAAGGAACTCAAAATACATGTTGAATCCTTTTTTTTTGGAAATTAGGTAGACATTTGATCGTAGAAAATAAACTATTTATTTGTTCTTATTTTTCCTCCAATTTTTTTTTTACATTTTCATACTATACATTTAGTGTTAATATGCATTACAACCACAAAATGGTCATGAACATACTTTTTTTGCGGAACTTTTCACTACCACCAATATATTTTATGTGATTTTTAATATGTTTTACTGCTGAAACATGTTTTCCCCCATTTTTTCTACTCCTTTTTTAGAATAGTTTAATTTTTATATTCTCGAATATAGCACATTTTAATGATAAATTTCGATTAAAACGACAAGTGACTAATGAAATCGTTGATAAATCTCATTGCTGAATTTGTCGTTGTCGAGAAAAACATTGTTACATGGTTGTTGTCCACCTTCGTCAAAAGTTAAGACCGATACTAAAAAAGTTGAGGCTGGAACTAAGATAGAAATGACGCTTTTCATTCTATTTAACTTTTAAATTGATTTTCTTTGTGGCAGCAAAAATATTGAAATCAACAAACTTGTATAAAAATATTTATTTAGTAAAATCAACAAACTTGGTGTCTCAAAAAAATAACTATCATAAAAAAAGCTATAAACACGTTAAAACAATTTAATAACCTTAAAATTCAACTCAAATTTGTCTTCCGGACAGAACATGACCTTTGTGCTAGTCAAGTTGACTCGAACCCATCTCTCAATTCTATAAAAGTGAGTTCAATATTTATCACTAAAGAAAAAAAAACCCAGATAGTAATATTGACACACTAGGCCGATTACTACAAATTGTAGGCCCATTAAATAGAAGCCCATTTTAGACTCGATCTCAACCCTATCCAGTCTTGTCTTATATATGCGTACGGATACCAAATTTTAATTTTCTTCAATCAGGTACTTCGAAGCCCTAATCAATTTCGAGATCCAACCAGCTCTGCTTAGCTCTCAGGTAAAGTTTTTGCTCAGAATTTATCGTGTCGCATTGTTCTCAGAAAATTTCATTGAGCTTTCACTGTTAAGAGTTCTAGAACTCAATTGCATAGAAGTATCACTGAATCTTAGGTTTCTGAATTGGATTTGGAATCTTATCCGAAGTTTCTATGCAGCTTGTAGAACTTGCGAAGTATGGGAGACGCTAGAGACAACGAAGCCTACGAGGAGGAGCTCTTGGACTATGAAGAAGAAGACGAGAAGGTCCTAGATTCTGGAAATAAAGTTAACGGTGAAGCCGTCAAAAAGTGAGTTCGAGACATTGTAATGTTTAATTTTGGGGGTTTATTAGATTAGTAGCTTAACTTAAGAATAACAATTTTCGAACTTATTCAAATGCTAAAATTCCTGGAAACCAATAGGAGACTGTCATGCGTAATCTTATTCTCATCTTTTATTTTCTCTTTGGGGCAGAGGGTACGTGGGAATACACAGTTCTGGATTCAGAGACTTCCTTTTAAAACCGGAGCTTCTCCGAGCTATTGTTGACTCAGGATTTGAACATCCATCTGAAGGCAAGTAAAATTTTTATACTCACCCATCTTTTATTTATATGGCTTACCAGTGTCATATTCTTTTTTATTTCCTGTTATATTTTTCTTTTCTATTCTTTGTTCATTCATTAACATTTCACTGATTATTTTTTCCAGGTAATTAACGCTATTTCAATCTATTGATTTGGAGTGAGCTTAGCATGTGGTAAAGCCACCAATTGTAAAGAAATGGAGGTTATATTCTACTTATAAAGGGTTCCTACAATGCAATTTTCTTTGCCTCTCCACCAGTGCAACATGAATGTATCCCTCAAGCTATCTTGGGCATGGATGTTATCTGCCAAGCAAAATCTGGTATGGGGAAGACTGCTGTGTTTGTGCTTTCGACTCTTCAACAGATTGAACCATCTCCTGGCCAGGTTTCTGCACTTGTATTGTGCCACACAAGAGAGTTAGCTTACCAGGTACGGCCTTCTTCCTTCCTTAACTTGGGCTCTCGTCTGTTACTAGTCATACTGTCTTTCCGCAGGTTATTCTTGTCCCACATTGATGCTGAAAATTACTTGCAGATCTGCAATGAGTTTGTGCGATTCAGTACCTATCTGCCTGATACAAAGGTTTCGGTGTTTTATGGTGGAGTCAACATCAAAATTCACAAAGACTTGCTGAAGAATGAATGCCCTCACATTGTTGTTGGGACACCTGGTCGGGTGCTTGCACTCACCAGAGACAAAGATCTCTCTTTGAAGAATGTGAGGCATTTTATTCTTGATGAGTGTGATAAAATGCTTGAGTCACTTGGTATGCCGATTTCTGACATTTCTTATCTATATGATATCCAACATATTCCTGAAAATTGTATGTGTTAACATTTGTGAGTTTTCTTCATCAGACATGAGAAGAGATGTGCAAGAGATTTTCAAGTTGACTCCTCACGACAAACAAGTTATGATGTTCTCAGCAACTCTCAGCAAAGAGATACGCCCTGTCTGCAAGAAATTTATGCAAGATGTAATGTCACATGGACAATTCTCTCTCGCTTTACAACTCCTACTTTTGTATTATTCTAGCCTTCTATGGGAGTTCGTAGCTTTATTTGAGCATCTTCTTCCCCAGAAACCTACCATTGGTCCTAGGAATCATAGTCTCAATTCAATAATGGTTTGGGTCAGGAACTGTCAGACTCTTTTCCTGTAGTTCAGTGACCTTTGCACTATGGGATCTTCTTTCATCATTATCTTGTCTTTTTCTATTTCTATGCAATGCTAGCAAGTGCTGGGTGTGTTTTTGGTCGGGGTATGGTGATGTCCCAATGTTTCATTGTGGTCAATAAGTGTTACGAGCAATATTGATATTTCATAGCAAAACTCTCTTCCTGAGGCAAACCTGGGTGATGAGGATCTCAGTTCGTGGGGTTATCATCCTTCATCATTTTTGTAGTGGAAATCCTTGCCTGGGGAAGGCTTGCTAATATCATTTACTCTGATATCTCTTCCTTTCAGCCAATGGAAATATATGTTGATGATGAAGCCAAGTTGACTCTTCATGGACTTGTCCAGGTACATTAACTAGTGTGAGGTCTTCTTACTTTTCATATTGGTTGATGTTTAGTACTTGTTGACTGACTTTTTTCTGTCCTATGGGGTAACAGCACTACATCAAACTGAGTGAGATGGAGAAAAACCGCAAGTTGAATGACCTTCTTGATGCGTTGGACTTCAACCAAGTTGTTATATTTGTGAAGAGTGTGAGCAGAGCTGCGGAGCTGAACAAGTTGCTAGTTGAGTGCAATTTCCCCTCAATATGCATTCACTCTGGCATGTCTCAGGAAGAGAGGTCTGGCATATCCTTCTGAACTAATGTTTCTTGTTCTTAAATTGCGTGCGCTTAGATAAAATTTTAAGCTTAACTATGGTATTATGTGTAGGTTGACTCGCTACAAAAGTTTCAAGGAAGGACACAAGAGGATTCTTGTGGCGACTGACTTGGTAGGAAGAGGCATTGACATTGAGCGTGTAAACATTGTTATCAACTATGATATGCCAGATTCTGCTGATACATATCTTCACAGGGTAAATATTCTCAGTTATAAACAATAACTTGAAATCTTTTACAGATGATTGAGTTCATCACTGATGAAGGAGTCTTGTAACATTACTGGTATGCACTGTGTATTGTATAGGTTGGGAGAGCTGGTAGGTTTGGAACGAAGGGTCTTGCAATAACATTTGTTGCATCAGCTTCAGATTCAGAAGTTCTTAACCAGGTTTGGAGTTTGATCTTCTTCATAAGTCCATTCATCCTCCACTTGTTAGTCATATTGAGGTTGGTATTTAGTAAAAGTGGGAATTTGAAATGTTGACAGGTACAAGAGAGGTTTGAGGTTGATATAAAGGAACTTCCTGAGCAGATTGATACTTCCACATACAGTAAGCTTGAATCCTTTTACCAATTGTGCAAAAGCTTGGTTTTTTTCTGGGTTTGACATTTGCACTGTTTCTTCTTCTTCTTTGTTGCAGTGCCCTCTTGAAATGCTTTGTCTATCAGGAAGAAACCTTTCAGATTACAACCTTGTAGGTGTTCGAAGGGCTCGCGTAGCTTCCCAACTTATCCCCTTTTGTTTTGAGTACAATTTTTCTCTATATCTAGACCGTTTGCAACTCTTTTTTCTTTAGAAGAGATCTAGTTACTCTCCAAATCGCCCTGTTAAAACAGTCCTGCTTTTTTTGTACAAGAGATTATTATGTTTTAACTTTTAAGATCTCAGGGATTAGGTCTCTTATGAATCTATCTATTTTGCTACGGTGCGGATATCATCAAGTTGCCAAGAAGCATCAACTCTACTACCTAAAATGGAACAAAATTCTTTTAGTAAGGAAGATATCGGCAATATTTATTTAAAACGTTCCCTTCGAATGAGTTAAAACAATTTTTTTTTTATCTATAATAACACTAAGTTTTTCAATACAAAGTGAAGAAAAAATCTTCCACATTTGGTTTTTACGTTTGCAGTTAATAAATATATATTGTTTAGGTTGTTCGTTTTGTTAGAAAAAAACGTGAGGTAAATGTAAAAGCAAACACAAACAACAATAGTTTTGAATCTTTTGATTATGCTAACTTAATCCTTAACAGCTGGGCAGTTCCTAAATTACGGCGGCGAACTGAATCTGCGTAATTACTACCTCCAACATTACCTCCTGCATCGACTGGCGCGAGGGCAGCGTCGATCTGCTCTCCTTGTCTCTCAGGGTATATCTTACCAACAAGAAGCTTGAGTAAGAGTAGAAGCAAAGAAGCACCAAAGACGATCGAAAATAGAGCTTTAAAGCTGTGATGATCGAGCTGGATTGGAGAATCTGATGTGGTTGATTCAAGACAATGTTTTTCTCCGACTAACCACTTGTTCTCCATAGCTTCCATGATCTTTCCCTCAGTTAAGTTCAAGATCTGTCTTGAAATATCTGACACCAACGGAGAGCCCAATGGAAAAGCCTGCCAAAAAACATGGAGATTTTAAATCACTACCAACTTCCTATGTAAGAATGGTTGAACAGTGGCATTCACAAGTTTTGGTCTTCAGTAGAGCGGATAGAAAACTTTTTTCTTTTTTTAAAAAAATTTTCCTTGTTATCCCCACTGCTATAGACCAAAACTTTTGAATGGTCCTAAAAGCAGGTTTAACTGTAAGCAGACCCCATCGTTTGCTACCATTAAAAGAAATTAAAAAAAAATCAGCTTTACTTACAAAGCCAAAGCCATCGGCCTTAAATTTAAGCTTCATATAAGGGACTTCGTCAAACGCAGCATCTATACCACCATTGCTGCTCTTTTTAAGAAAAAGCTCACACAGCTCTTGAGGAGAATCATAAGTCTTTAACCTTGATTCTTCGAAACCCAATTCTTTTAGCCTTTCGAATGTAAACGAACCAGTTTGATATCCAACGTTACCTCCGCTCTTCCTCAGATCATCCATGTGTCTCACTGTTGGTCGAAGCTCTTGAACCGTCAGCATCGATGTCAGTGTTGCGGTGTAGCTCTGAGTCAGTATTAACAACACAAAGCACCAAACCACCACAAGAGCCCTTGTGAAAAAGCTCTTTGATTGTTTCCCTATAGATAATATATTGAAACTTGGTATTAGTTTTTTTTTTCTTTCCCAAAGATGTAACCGATATGATTAGAATATGAAGTTGTGTGACAAAAAAAACTCACTGTGTGCGAAAGACATAGCTGAAAATGAGAAGTATAAGACATTAGATATTTGACCAGTTAGCTTCTTTTCCCTGGGATTTTCTTCTGTTTTGTACTCATAAATCCAAACTATCATTCCAATATAGAAAACGCAGCAGCAGTGAGAAACCAGAGTTCCTTTGTTAAAGGCTTGAAGAAGACCCATGCTCCTTTCTCGCTCTCATCCTTGACCGGCACCACGAATACAACGCCAGTCTCTGAGTACGGCAACACGAAATCAACATATGTTGACCGATTAGCCAATATTGTGGTATCCCCTACGGCTCCATCAAACTCCTGTTAACATCATTAGAACAAATATATATTGTAAAACCTTTTAGCACAATATTAGAAACTAAAGATCAAGTCTCATCTCTAGACACCTTTAACTGGCTAGAAAAGCAGATTATCTACATGTAAAAGGTTTAGGGGTGATTAATGTAACTTACCCCAAGAAACACATTATAAACTATTTCGTCGTAACTTCCATCAGGAGTTTCAAAGGGGATGTACTCATAGGGGACATCATATGGCATTTGTCTCATTGCTGTGTCGAAAATATCTATGCAAAACCCAGTGATCGTTAGAGCATTAGTGTTTTCATCCTTTGTTACCTCCACAATATTGTTGAAACCAGCCTTCTTTGGAATTCGCAGCTTCTTTCCGTTTGTTCGGAGTTCCCATCCTATGGGCACAAAAGTAGTGTCCCCAGGCGATATTATCGGTCTAAGGCGGTGTGAGCTGGGTGATGTTTTATTGCCTATTTAATCCACTCTTAGGCTTTTTACTAGTCCTGCTTCTGATTTCCACAATCCAACCCTTCTTTCCCCACTTTCTTCCATATTGATTATCTTGAAAGTCTTCGCTTCTAGCTTTCCGTTCAATACCTTTGAAACTAACTCTTATCAATGCTTGAAGAAGCCTGGGACCAGAGAATGCGACGCCGATATCATCAAGATTAGTGCCTTTATCTTCTCTTGAAGTGTTTGTTTTGGTCTTATTGAAACTCATGTTTACGTTACTTATTTCCTCAATTGGCATTGCAAGTGCCGTGGCAGCATCATAAGCCCAACATTCAAAATTGTTTAGCTCTACTCCTCTGAATCTTTTTCTCCAACGAGCTTGAAGATACATTAGCTCTTTTGACCTTGCGAAATATGTCTTGACACCCAAGACACCATGCATATCCTCCAAGCTTGACTCCCCCATTAAACTCATCAGATCAGCTATACCATTTGTAACAATCCATACATATCCTTTACTAATCATGCCAATCTCTTTCGCTATCGAAAAAAGCCTTGATCCAAGATCAGGCAACATGTGCACGATAAAAACTCTAGTGGGCATGGTCATTAGTTTGTAAAGCTCTTTCTTGATTTGATCATCAGAGGAATGTACCGATATGGCACTTCGATAACGGATACGAACGTTGATCTCTTGAAAAGCATCAACTAAGTAAGGAAGAATACCTTCTCCGATGTTTGCATAAATAGTCACAACTTCTCTCCATCTAAATGACTCTATGATGGCGTGAACTTGAGATGAGTCGTCGTGTATGGCTCTGATGAAATATGGACTACGTAGGGAATCAAGAAGAGGGCTTGTTGCAGAGAATGAAATTATGGGAACTTGAGAGTGATTTCCAAGGTTGATTAAAAATGGAGCTTGCATTGAATTCCCTGGTCCGATAATGGCCACCACTTCCCTTTTCTTTAGCAAGTATAAAGCTGCATAGTTAAAGTTTAACATCCCCATATTGAAAGTCATTTCTCAAAAATTTAGGTGTCAATCTCTATCGCATCCTCGCAGATAAATTAACTAAAACAGCATTAACTTTTGTAAAATATTACAAAGAGGTAACTTTTACTATAGCCTATTTTTTAATAGAAAGAACTAAAAATTTTGATTTGAGATTCCAACCTCATATATATGTTTCCTCTCATCTTTGTTATCTTGTATTTTCAAAAACTAAAATAAACATTTCAACATTTTTATATTAAAAATTAACTAAATATTAAAATATTCTATATATTATATATGTGAGAAATTACCTTTTAAATGAGGTTAAGGTCGATATAGAAATTTTTTTAATATTACAGAGAGGTAATTTTTACTATAATCTATTTTTTATATAGAAAAAGTTTGATTTGAGATTCATTATTATTTTTCCATTTATATTATACGATTATTCTCAACGGATTACATTATTATTTATAAAAATGTCTCGAATATCAATAATAGATGAACTAACATTCTTCGAAAGGCGAGTGAATTGGCGACCAAAAAAAAAGAAAAAGGCGAGTGAATACCAAACCCATATAAGAAGACAATTTTTTTTTATATCTTCTTATATACCAATACAGTAGAGTGTCTTGATTTTATTTTCCCATTTTATTATCTATGTTAGTAAAAGACATCCACAGATATTATATTCTAAAAAAAGAGAGACTTTTTGATTATTATCCCAAGCGGGAAAAACACGTCCAAGCGACAAAAGCATTGAACTACATTCACACGAAACGCGCATTGCAGGCCGCGTGACTCTGGTGAGACGCATAGTTCACACCCTGACGCTCAACGCGCGTTGGCCTAACACCCTTTTCCGCCTGGTGTCTTGTGGTCCCTGTTGGGCTTTCGTTGCGATCAGTGGGCCCATTTATTGATTAAAGCACAACAATTTAGCGAAATCTTGGGATGATGACAACTGTTGTTCATGAATTATTTACAAATCTCGGCTCATTGAACAAAAAATCTATTACGGATTTATCTACCTACTAAATAGTAAATACTATAAATGAAAGAAAAAGATAATGAAAATTATTCAAAAACAAATTTGTCTACATTAAGTTGTTCTGACGTGTTTTTTAATAAAATTATTTTTAATTAAATAAACTATATAATTTTTTAAACACCTTACACAAGATTTGGTAACCATACCCTTTTTTTTTTTTAGTTTTTATAAATTTAACATTCCAGACTAAATCCAAACTAATTTTTCGAAACATGTGAAAAGCAAATATTTTTTTCGTTAACAAATCTATAAAAACAGATCATATTTTTTTTTGTGTGTGCAACTTATGATTATCTTTCAAGTACTCACGTACTTTAATAACTACTCTACTCAAAGATCCATAGGATGCTATAGAGGATATACATTGCCTATTTTCATAATCTAACACATATCTTGTTGTTGTAAAAGCGTTATCTCAATTAATTTCGTGGCTATCTATTCGTTTCTATTGATTTTTTTCTCCATTCACATTATTATCGTTTATTATTTAAAATTTTAATATTTCAAACTTAATGAGTTATTATAAATCGTGAAACGAAACATGGAAGAGCACAACTGGGCCACTTCTCTTTGACAAAAAAAACCCCCAAGACTTTTTTTTCAGGATCTCACCAAACATTTACAAACTACAAACTCTTTCTCTCTATATATCTCTGCTTATCACCACCGTCGTCTCCGCCACAGAACTACCGTACGGAGAAGCGAATCTCACGCAAAATCCGACGCAATGGGGAAAGGCGGCACACTCAGCGATAGCGTGATTAAGAAGATCGTTCTCTCTTACAGCTACGTAGCGATATGGATCTTCTTAAGCTTCACCGTTATCGTCTACAACAAGTACATCCTCGATAAGAAGATGTACAATTGGCCTTTCCCGATCTCACTCACCATGATCCATATGTCCTTTTGCTCAACCCTAGCTTTTCTCATCATCAAGGTTTTCAAATTCGTCGAGCCAGTTTCAATGTCTCGCGAAACTTATCTCAGATCCGTCGTTCCGATCGGTGCTTTGTACGCTCTCTCGCTCTGGTTATCGAATTCCGCTTACATTTATCTATCCGTCTCCTTCATCCAGATGCTTAAAGCTTTGATGCCTGTTGCTGTTTACTCAATCGGTGTTCTCTTTAAGAAAGAAGGATTCAAATCGGATACTATGGTGAATATGCTCTCGATCTCGTTTGGTGTTGCAATCGCTGCTTATGGAGAAGCTAGATTTGATGTTTGGGGTGTGATTCTTCAGCTTGGTGCTGTTGCGTTTGAAGCGACTCGTTTGGTATTGATTCAGATCTTACTCACTTCTAAAGGAATCACTCTTAACCCAATCACTTCGCTCTATTACGTTGCTCCTTGTTGCTTAGCTTTCTTGTTTATTCCATGGATCTACGTTGAGTTTCCTGTTCTTAGAGATACATCTAGCTTCCACTTTGATTACGCCATTTTTGGAGCCAATTCGTTCTGTGCGTTTGCTTTGAATCTAGCTGTTTTCCTTTTGGTTGGGAAAACATCTGCTTTGACTATGAATGTTGCTGGTGTGGTCAAGGATTGGCTCTTGATTGCATTCTCATGGTCTGTGATTAAGGACACTGTGACTCCTATTAACCTTTTCGGGTATGGGATCGCGTTCTTGGGAGTTGCGTATTACAATCACGCGAAATTACAGGCCTTGAAGGCTAAAGAGGCTCAGAAGAAGATTCAACAAGCTGATGAGGAGAGTGGTCGGTTGCTTGAAGAGAGGGAAGGAGATGGAGAAGGTAAGAAGAATGAGTCTGAGAATTAAACGAAGAAGTCTTGACTCAGAAAGAAGATAATGGAATTGAGCAACATACACAATTGGTTGAATAAGAGCATGCAAGAAGATTATGATTATGATTTGGATAATCAGGGATGGTAGGGTTCTTATGGAATTTGAGGTTGCTTTTGATCCATTGATTTGCTCATAGTTAGTGAAGTCAGAATCTCTTATTGCTTTCGTCTTGTTTTTTTTTGTTTTTGAGATTTCTTTCTTTCTCCTTTTGTATTTTCTTCTTCATGTTATTTATGATTACAATGTTGTTACAAAACTTCTGTTTACGGATGTTCCTATTTCTTATTTAACAATACTGAATATTGGAAGTTTTAGTATACCTGTGGATGGTAGATTTTGTGGATGCCATGTTCGGTTAATTGATACTTTGGTTAGGTTGTTCAAAGCAGTAGGTTTGGCAACATAGTGAGTAGGTCAAAGCAATCCATTGAATTACTAAACAAATGCATTAATTTTTCTGTATGAAACAAGAAAAAGTATCCATTTAGAAGATATTGCTGTAATGTTGCCTCTTGCATTATATCATCAAGGAGGTTTGTGAGATGCAGCAGTGGAAGATTTACAAGAAACAACTCTAGTTATGTTAGTTAGCATCGCATCCTAAAGCTCCATTGATGAACATTTGATAATACACAAGTTCCTCTTTTAGTACATTTTCTTTTCTTTTTATTTACCACTAAAATTATATGATCTGATTGTTTGGAGAATTTGAACAAGGAAAAAAAGCACATGAGAAACTTGTGAGGAACAAAATAAATGAAAATTCCAGGGCCCAACCCTTATTTGTTTTTTACCTATAAGTTGGACTTGATTGATTAAGCCCAATCACTTGGCAACATTGATTACAATGGTTTTTATAAGGCCTTTTATTTCCGAACATAATCGATCACTTCCGTTCTTCTTACCGCGGACTAGTAATCCCAACTGACACAGCCTAGTTGGCGCTTTATCTTATTAATCCATAAATTTTCGATTGATAATTCCTTAAACCGGTAATAAGTACGTAATTCATTTTGACTAACCCGTTCGCCGTTTTGAACCCCAAACAAAAAAAACACAAACAGAAAAACCTCACAAAAACCCTAATTTGCATATTTTCTTTCTTCTTCTTCGCGAGCCCTCACTCACCGTCGCTCTTCTCTTCCGCCTACTGTCTACAGATTCACCTCCTGGGCAAGCTGAACAAAATTATATTTCGTTGCTTGTTCTTCCGCTTATCTCTCTATCTCCTTCGCTTGGTCTGTTTGAGCTGGTTAGTTGCTTGTTTTTGTTAATCTCTAAATTGAATTTGATTTTTTTTTGAGTGATTGGGTTGGTAAGCATTTTCTCAACTGAAATTAGGTTATCTTTGAAAAATTTAATTTTATACATGAGCTAAAAGACACTTATCCATTCATTCCTTAGACATTAGTTCGATTCTTCGTTGTCAGTTGATATGAAAGGAACTGTAAATTCATTTTCTAATGATTTTGGTATTGAATTTTGGATATTTTTTCCAGTTGAAGATGTTAGTATATGTATAATGTATGCGTATATATGATTGTTTGCTTGAAATAATTTCAGGGAAAGATGAATTTGGTGAACATTAGAGACGTATTGACTTCTTTCAGTCCTGCACTAGATTATCTCGCTCTTAGCACCGGAGATGGCCGTATCAAGGTATCCTCAGTTTTCTTCTTTTATAGGGATTTCTATCCAAAGGATAGATCTTTGCTTTTCAATTAAATGTAATTTTCTTTCGACATTGTATAGATATGGGATACTGTCAAGGGTCAGGTCCAAACAGAGTTTGCTGATATTGCATCTACAGAGGAGACAAATATATATACCAAAGTTGGGAAAGGTCACCTCTCAGTCGATTATACTTGCATGAAATGGTTGTCTCTGGAGAAAAAGGTAAAGAGGCTTAGTTTATTTTATTCTAACCTCGCGGTGTAGATGTAGTTTGTTAAATCATTGTTTTTGCTTACAAATAAGCTTTATTCATGTTATTTGCAGAAGAAGAGAAAACTTGGAACTTCGGTATTGGTATTAGGAACTGGTGGAGGAGACGTTTTAGCACTTGATGTGACTTCTGGTCAGTTGAAATGGAGAATAAGTGACTGTCATCCCGGGTGAGTAACTATTCTTTCCTAGGACCATATTTGAAGGCAAACTGATCTATTTGTAGAATTGGCATTCTCGTATTTGGTTATACGCTAGGTAGCTGCTCTCGTTGCAAATGTTTATAGAATTTCCTCTTGGAACTGGTTTTGGACATTTATCAAATACTTGTTTCCTGTCTTCTGCAGTGGTGTCAATGCTGTTTCATCTTCAGCAAAGGCCTCTTGCATATACAGCGGTGGGGCAGATGGGATAGTTTGTCAAATTGATCCCCATAGTGGAAATCTGATCAGAAAGTTCAAAGCTTCAACAAAAGCAATTTCTTCTTTATGTGTTTCACCAGGTCTGTCCTTTCGTTTGATCTAATTTCTTCAAGTATGTTTTGAGCTGTCTTAAGAAAAACCACATTGAAGTAATGTGGGGAAATTCCTGTGAACATGCTTAAACTATAACATGTATGTGTACATGATGTTGTTGTTTTTCTTTTCCTTCCAATTGTAGATGGAAAAATATTAGTCACTGCATCGGCTCAGTTGAAGACTTTTAACTGCTCAGATCTCAAGAAGATACAGAAGTTTACTGGTCATCCGGTGAGTACCTGTACTATTTGTAGGCACTACTTTTATCTACCAAGTTTTTTGTTAGGATGCTACCTCTATGCCACACATTAGGAGGTTGTTAACAGTTTTAAAAATTATATAGGGACGTGTGCATTGTGTGGCTTTTACTGAGGATGGAAAGTACGTCCTCTCGTCCGCAGTTGGTGAAAGATATATTGCAGTATGGAAAACAGATAGTGCAAAGAAGCAGTCAGCTAGCTGTGTTCTTGCCTTGGAGCACCCTCCTGTCTTCGTGGATAGTTTGGGTGAAACAGATGAAAAAGGGTTATACGTTTTAGCAATTTCAGAAATAGGTGTCTGTTATTTTTGGCATGGATCAAATGTTGAGGAGCTATGCAATGCAAAGCCTACAAAAGTTGCGTTAGCAACTGAAGGTTCTTCAGTCAGACATCAAAAGGGCTCATTGCCTATAATCTTTGCTGCCAAATTACAAGGCATTTTGAAGCCTGGTTCTGCTCATACATTTATTGCTTCCGGATTGCTGGTGAAACCATCATTCCAGAAAATGGTGTTGCAGTTTGGCACCGACTTGGTGATGAATGCCTCTAAGGATGGGGTTCTTCTCCCCATCACTCAGTCAGTTTCGAAGTCCAAGAAGGGGCAAGGCGTGCAGAATAAAGGTATCTTCTCTGGTTATACCCTTTACTATATCATGAAACTTCCAATAATTTTTTTAGGCTGTGTTTGTTTATTTTGTTATTGTATCGCTAAAATCAAATTGACTACTTTATTCGTGCCTGCTGTTTAACAATATCCACACCATGTTTAAGTAGACTCGATAAATTTTCTTATTATGTGGAGCTGATTTCTGACATAAATGGAACTGCTGAATATATCTTTTGATATGTTGAATCCTGTTGTTTCATCTTCTTAGTATGGAGGATCTTTATACTCGATACTGCCTTGTCGCTTGCAGTTTCCATTTTTCCCCTTTCCTGTCAATAACAATGGCTGACTAGGATTTTATGATTTAATAGTTACAACATTAGACCGAGCACATGCTGAGGACGCTTTGCTGCCAATCGCCAGAGTTGCTGATATGCACGAGAAAAACAGTGTACAACTACACTCGTCTGATAAGGATACAGATATGGTTGACCGAAGTCAAGCTGGTAAGTTTTACATCACGGTACTGAAGTTGACTATCAGACCTCTCATTAACCATTACTGTACTGATGCGGATCACTTGATTGTGTCGACTCTTTTAGTGTATATATGCAGATGCTTCAGTGCAATAACTGCTCTGGCCTTTTGTTCATGCTTATTTATTTTGAAATTTCAGATCATGTAGAAACATTTAGCATGGAGGATAAGTTGAGATCGTTAGGGATACTTGGAGGTACAGATGAACAAACAAATCTTACCTCTGCTTCAGTAATTGATGGAATTGATCTTGAAGCTTATCTACCACCAAAGAAGGTATATTTGAGTTCCGGATGCTTGGTTCTTTGGCTTGTGTCACACCTTACTGATGCATTTCTTTATAGATTTCCAGGGATTTTTCTTTGAATCTACCAATCGTAGTAGTCATATAATTTGTTTTATATTGGCAGTTAAAGTCTGCTGTTTTGTCAATGGAACCCTCCTCTGCATTCAAGACTCTAGAAGCTCTGGTTGCTATGTGGCAGACAAGGTTGGTTCTCTGCTTTCCTTCTTCCTGTTTGCAAGTTGTCTCATCTATGCTTATTATCGAAGGTTTTAACACTGGAAAATAAGTCAACTCTTAAAATCTAGATGTTCTTCTGTAAACTAGCAGTTTTTTTCGTTTATTCTTAGACTATGATTATAATCCAGACCATGTTTGATTCTCTGGTTTTAACACCATTGCATTTATTTCAACAGGGCATGTGGTGGGAAGCATCTTCTACCATGGATATACAGTATAATGGTGAATCATAGTCATTACATCATGGCTCAAGAACCAAAAAACCAGCAACTTCTTAATACATTGCAGAAGGTGAGAGATAAAAGTAGAGCCAAAGATTTTGTTAGAGTTCTTTAATATTTTACTTGGTTTAATTATGTTACACTCTTCCAGATTACCAAGTCCCGAGGAACGGCTCTTAAACAGTTACTCCAGTTATCTGGGCGATTACAACTTGTTACAGCCCAGGTTACATACCCATCTTCTTCTATTCAATTCTCAGGCGGATGCAATCGCTATTTAGTTTTAATAAACACTTCTCTTATGGCAGATCAATAAAGCTGCCGGAGATCAAACTCAAACAACAGCTCATGATCAAGAGATTGATGAAAGTGACGATGAAGAGGAAGATGTAGAAGAGCATTTCTATACTGCGAATGATAATGAATCTGAATTAAGCAGTGATGATGAAAAGGATAAAGGTAATGATTCTTGTTTCATTTCTCGCAAATTGGTTTATGGAGTAACTGTTTTATGTAAATCTTGCCTACGGTTTTACTTGCAGAGGATGATGATACCTTGATGGAGATGTAAGCTAACGAGTGAAGAAGAGTAAAAGAGATTGGCCTCATTTTTCTTGTCTTCGACGCATTGCACAGAATTATATTCACTCATTTTAATACCAATTAAGCAAATCTTTTTTTTTTGTCAACCGAGCAATTCTTAAACTCTTTTGAACAAAACGAAAACGAAACACTAAAGTTTCAATAACAGAAATAATAAAAGGAAACCAAACTTGTTTATTTGCTCTCTATTCGCTACATGTTGGATTACATTCAACGACCAAAAGATCAACAATGTGCATATAGCTACCGACAAGCAATAGATCAATCCCAAGGGGCAACTAAATCTTCGTCAGCCTCACCAATTCTAACTGTTACTTATTAGTGTACCAAAACTCCAATACCTCTGTACATCGACTCGATTGTACTGCTACATTACCAAACGAAGCACAACGGGTCACATAGCATTGACCATTCTCTTCATCTCGGCTGATCTTCTAGGATCCGGTTCTTCAATAGCTCTCTCTGTCAGTACATGCTTTATGCGGCACATTGATCTCCTCACCTATGTTGAGATTCAGACACATGTTCTGGGCTTAGGGAACTGCATGTTCTGGGCTTGAAGCATCTGACGCTGGGTCATCAACATGTTCTTCTCTTTCAAAAGAACATACCACAGCTTCTGAAGATCATCCCATGACTTGAGACGCAGTTCCGAAGCTTTCCAAGCTCGACCTAACTCACCAAATAATTACAATTGTTCTTTAAAAAAACTCCATTATCAAAACAAGCAATCCTCAATTCTATCATTAACAATCTCCAAGCTTTCCATGGCAAAACCACAAAAAAAAAAAAAAAAATTGAAGAGCGACAACGCTTATATGAGCAAAGAATCAAAAGGATCCATAAACATTCAAAAAACTTGAAAAAACAATTGGTAACAGAATAACCACATTACAATCCGAAGACACAGTGAGATTACTTTAGGACTGATCCTTAAGTACTTCAATTAATTACATTCTATGAACAATCCTCAAGTAAGCTAAGGGACTGATATGACACAACTTTTAATGTATAAAACATTTTTAATGATTTGCAGCGTATCACAGACAAAATGAAAGAACAAACACTTCCCAAAGAGATAGAATTTGAAGTAAATTACACAACGAGGAGAAAAAAAAAACGAACCGTAGACAACAGGTTTATCTTCGTCTTGGCTTCTGTCGAATTCGAAGAACTCTTCGAGAGGGGTTTTGGGTGTTCGAATGGTTGAGGTAGCTGCTGCAGAAGTTGACTCCGATCTCGTGGTCGTTGATGCAGCCGTCAATAATCTCCTTCCGAAAAACGAGTGAGAAACATAGCTGAACAACAGTTCCTGCGCGAGGTTTCAGTAATATAATCCGAGACACACCAAAGGTCATCACCAATAATTCAGAAAGAAAACATTAATGTAGGGTTTTTACATTGGAGCAGAACAATCTGGGATATTACGAATTTCCAATTCTACCCCTGACAGTTTAAAAAAAACAGAACGAAAATACAGTGGAACACAATGTATTCAAAAGAGTATAGCGAAAACAAGAGATCATTTATTTTATTTTCACATCCGCCATGGCTATCGCTCAGGCTCTCATCGTGTTCAACATTGAGCAGCAACGTTTGAAACTAACCTACATATATAATTGCAAATGGAGAATGAATTCAATTAGGGTTTGATTTATGCATATGTATTGTTGCAAGAAAAAAGAAAAATTAGGTAACTGTTTGAGCTGCTTATGGTCCTCCAAAAGTTGGATGTAGGAAGAGGCCTCTCATTCAAGATTAATTGTCAAGGAACCTCTTGTACGTGTATTTCTGCAGCGCTTAATTGTACGTACAGCTTTGTGATGCTGTCATGTCAAGAGCATGAGGGAATTCTTTGAGGTTTTCAAAGTATGACCTAAGCAACTCATCAAGACGAAGCCATGACCTGCTCGAGAGAAGCACTTCTTATTTTGGTTCCTTCGAGCTTGACAACTTTGACGTTTGTGGGGATCTCAGTAAAACTTTTCAACATTGAGCAATTACTGAGATCAAGTTCATCCAAAGATTCTAAGTTGATGAGGCTGGGAAGATCCTCTAGCTTAGAGCATCCTTCTAATCCCAACTTTTGCAACTTCTGAAGGTTTCCAATAGAAGGAGGAAGTTCCACCAGTTCTGAGCAACCTCTAGGCCTATGAATAGATTGTTTATGAACATATCACTACCTAGTTGTTCGAGCAAGTTATGCATCCTTACATATCCCTCGTCTAAGATACGAGAGATTTATCAGCTAAGACGTTAAGCCTATAGGTCACTTCCAAGAACTTATTTGCAAGATGCTCTTCCACTTTTTCAATCGTTCGATGTTTGAAAAAACATGCTATATGAAGAAATAAATCTTTATCTTCAACATCTAAAGCGTCATAGCTGAACTTTAAAATGCTTTGAATATCAGTGTCAAGGCTAGTCCGTAACTTTGGTAGTGACTTTGTCCACTCTTGCTTGGACATTCCCCGGAAATAGGAGCCCATAACCCTTAACCCCAAAGGAAGTTTACCAGAAAGATGTGTAACTTGCCAAGCAAGGCCCTCAAAACCATCTTTAGGGTACTTTTGACCAAAAGCATACATGAGGAAGATTTCAAGAGCCTCATCGTCTGGCGGAAAATCTACCTTGTAAATATGGTTAATCCCATGTGCTCTAATAAGTTTATGATCATGTGTTGTAATGATAACTCGACTCCCAGGACCAAACCACCAAGTTTCTTTCGCAATCGCATCTAGTTGTACTGACTTGTCCACGCCATCAAGAACAATAAGAACTTTCTTGTCTTTCAACCTATCTTGAGCAACTCCTAAATGAGAAATCTCTATATCCTTATGGCTGGTTATTTGAGACATAAACAGTTGTTGTAACTGCAATCTTGTGCTGTAGTCATCGGAGCAAGGTCTTGTTCTGATGATTTCTTTGATATTCTCCATAAAGACACTCATTTGAAAACTGTTGGAGAGTTGGTTGTATGCAACTGTGGCGATTGTGGTCTTTCCAATCCCAGAAAGACCCCAAATCCCAATCATCCTCACTTCATCTGAGTCTAGGCATAACAACGGTTCCATCTTTTCCAAATTATCACTTGATGTTATGGAACTATTCAACTTGTTGGAAATATCAGTGGCGATTTCCTTGATCATGGCCGATTCATTGTCCCTAACAATAGAGGCGATCACATCCATTAAATAATCACGTGAAAATCACACATTTAAAAAAAAAAGAAGAGAACTATGAAATTTTATAAATTAACAAAATAGTATTAATCTAAATTAAGTAAACATATTTAGATTTCATAATGGAATCAAGGAAAAAATTCTAAATGTTTTTAAATTAATAAAAATTAGTATAAATCTAAAATCTAAATCTTCCAAATTCTAAACACTAAATCCTAAAAAAGAAACTTTGATAATACAATCTCTAAAAGTTAAATTATTAACTATATCTAAAGTTGATCTATATTTAAACTTCGAAAGAGTCAACCTATAGTTATTTTTTATTTTATATATTACTCCTTAAAATATATGAATTTCTTCGATGGATATTGTATTGTTTAAAGCTAGAAATGTCTATAGTTTGATGTGTTGTGAAAGATTAAGAAACAGCAAGTGGGAATCAAAAGGACTAACCAGTTGTTTGAAGACTTTCCCGAAATCTCCGGTCAGCTTTTTTACATCAGATGGATCCACTTTATAGAAAAATGGCCATCACAGTTTGACCTAACTCTTCTCTGCACTTCATAATCTCCACCAGTTCGTCAAGACACCATTTTGAAGAAGCGTAATTCTTAGAGAGCAAGATGATTGCGATCTTTGATTCTCTAATAGCCCGAATGAGCTCGGGACCGATGGATTCTCCTCTTTTGATCTCATTATCTATGAATGCAGTGATTCCCGTTCTTTGAAACTCCATCTGAATGTGACTGAGGAAGTCTCTACGAACATCTTCCCCGCGGAAGCTGGGAAAGACATGATATGTCCAGATGGGAGACGAAGAAGGGTGGGGAGCTGATGAAGGAGACAAAGAAGATGGAGGTTATAGAGGTGATGAAGAAGACAAATTGTTTTCTTGGTTATCTTGATGGACTCTGAGTTTTCTGAATAGGGTGAAGAAGCCAATTGCAGCAGCAACAACGATAAGGAAAAAAGAAGAATCCATTAATTAGTATGATGGAAAGAGGATCAATACCACACAGATTTTTTTTCTTTCAACAACTATCACTGGGCGTTAAGCCTTTAAAGAGATGTGGAAGAAGAAATTACTAAAGTAGGCTTTGTACACATTGAAAACCGTTGACTCCGTTGACTGAGAATGTTGAAACTATGAGCAAAATTACATTATACATATACCTACTTCGTGGAAATTTCCTCACAGAAAATTACAAGAACAGGGTCCTACAAGTGCAACTAGCAAGAGAGGAAGCTTCATCCATTAATGTTTTCCATAGAAAAATGAGATCCAAGAAAAAACTAAATAGTTTGATCAAAAACAAAAATATATATATATATACTATGAAAATAAAGAATTAGACAAGCATAAACAAAACATAGAAGACACAAACCCTTTTCTTTTTGTAAGAAAACAGTGAAAGAACGATAGTGAATCTAGAATCATACGAATTGTTCCATGAAATCGGTTGTGACATTACGATTTTAAGAAGAAAGCAGCAAGTAAGAGCACAAGCAATTTGAAGAAAGCTTTGATCTAAATCTGAATCCCCTGTTCATTCTCGAGCTTCTCTTTGCATATTGATCAACGCCGGTTTCATTTACGAAACCATCTGGATATTATCTTGGATCAGAAATCAGAAGGCTTGGGGGGCAAGAATAGAAAATATCCAAAGATAATTTTACTAAATAAACTCTTTCTCCTTAATTAATCAACAACTACATTATGAGTTTATATACGTGATAGTAAACAGGATCTAACCAAAACTAAACCAAGTGTTATAAAAACACTAATAGCCCCCCTCAAGATGGGACGAAGATATTGAGAAGACCCATCTTGCCAACATACACTAACACACAAGAAAAAAGTGTCAGTGATCTTTAAAAAGCAAGTATGATCAGCATATGACTGAGTAAATTCCAAAGTGATCAAAGTGCTTGAAAATTTCAAGAACCATTGGCGAGAGGCTTGCTTAAGACCATATAAAGATTTTTGCAATCGACACACAGTGTTAGGAGGAAGAGGCTTTCCTGTTCTATCAGCATAACCAGGAGGGAGTTTCATATAAATTTCCTCATCAAGATCCCCCATTGAGAAAGACATTGGAGATATCTAATTGTGTAAGAGAAAACCCATGAATAGTCGACAAAGCGAGAATGAGTTTCACTGATGTTAATTTGATGACTGGAGAAAATGTGTCAAGATAATCAATGCCTTCCCGTTGAGTATACCCTTTTGCAACTAAACGAGCTTTGTATCTCTCAACAGTCCCATCAGAATTGAATTTGACTTTGAAAACCCATTTACAGCCGATAGGAGTTTTATCAGGAGGCAAAGTACAAATAGTCCAAGTATCAGTCTCTTCCAAAGCATTTACCTCATCATCCATGGCTCCACACCAAACCAGAAGTTGTTGTGCCTCAGCATAGGTTGAGGGTTCTTTTTCTTTGTCTATGGAAACCAAGAATGAAAGATAAAAAGGAGAGATTTTATCATAAGAAAAAAACTGAGAGATTTCATGAATGGTTGAAGACCCTACTGAATGACAGTAGTAATCTTGAAGATAAGCAGGCTGTTTAGTCTTCCTGTGGGATGTTTGAACAAAAGGTTCAGAAACATCTTGTATAGGATCAATAAAAGATTGAATCTCTACAGAAGATGAAGGTACAGAGGTACTATCATCAAGAGGTTGAGTAACCACAGGAAGATGATGAATCTGATCAGGAAAATAAAAAGAAGAATCCTGAGAAGCTGCAGATTCAACAAAAGGAAATAGCTCTTCATGAAATACCACATGCCGAGAAACAATGATGGTATTAGATTCAATGTCAAACAATTTATAACCTTTGTACCTACTAGGATAGCATAGAAAAGCACAAGCACGAGCTCTAGAATCAAATTTATGTCTGTTTTTAGGTGATGTAGAAGCATAACAAAGGCATCCAAAAACTTTTAATTGGAAATAATCTGGAATTTTCTTTGTTAAAACTTCAAAAAGGCATTTATCTTTAAGAATAGGAGCAGGAGTCCTATTGATGAGGTGAACTGCAGTAAGAATACAATCACCCCAATAAGGAAGAGGCATATGAGATTGAAAGAAAAGAGATCGAGCAACATTGAGTATGTGCTGATGTTTTCTTTCAACCACAGAATTTTGCTGAGGAGTTTCAGGGCAAGAGTGATAGGAAACAATGCCTTTTGAAAGATAGAAAGAGGTGAAGTTGAGTTCTGGAGCATTGTCAGACCTAACCCCTCTTATCCTAGACTGAAATTGTGTTTCCACCATATTGACAAAGTTTGGGAATACTTGTAAGACATCCGATTTGTTCCTAAGAAGATAAACCCAAGTGGCTCTAGAATGATCATCAACGATGGTTAAAAAATATCGAAAACCATCATGAGTTGGAACAGAAAAAGGACCCTAAGTATCAATGTGCACTAAGTCAAATGGAGTTTCACTCATTTTATTGTTGGAAACAAAAGGAAGATATTTTGTTTTGATAGATGACAGACTTTACAATGATGATCTGCATCTAAGTTTATGTTATCTAAAGACATGACTGACTTCATAGATTTGAGTTTGGACATAGAAGGGTGACCTAGACGTTGGTGCCACAAGACAGAGTTAGAAAAATAAGGAGCAACAACAGAGAGAGAAGTACCTGGACATGACAAGGACTCAATATCTAAAAAATAGAGATTAGCCACCATTCTACCCATTCCAATCAGAGATTCCTGAGTAAGATCCTGTATACCACAAGAGATTTTGTCAAACCAAAAACGACAACCCATGCTATTGGTTAAAGCACTAACACTAAGAAGATTGAATTTGAATTGAGGAATGTATAAGACATCATGAAGAATCAAATTTCTACCCAAATGTATTGTACCTATACCAACAATGCTCACAGTGATCCCATTAGGAAGATTAACAAGATTGTTAATAGGTTTAAAGGAAAGAAAAGATGTTTCTCATGAGAAATATGATTAGTTGCTCCAGAATCAATCACCCAAGCATGAATGGCAGGAAGAGTACCATTCATGGAACAGACATATGGTCTATCAATACCGATAAAAGAACAAAGGATAGAAGGAAAAAAAGTACCGGGTATTGGACCGTTAGTGGAAGAAGAAGAAGGCAAAGAAAGTGCTGAGACAGAGTGAACTTCTGGGATGAGAGTGGAGTTAGGAGGCTGAAGCTTGCTTGTAAGAAAAGACATCAACTGTTGGAGCTTGGCAGGAGACAAATCATTATCAGTTTTGATGCAAGCAAGAACAGATTCTGTAGTAGCAGCACTAGCGATCACAGAAGAAGGCTTGTCGGATTTCGTATTTGACTTGAAACAAATAGGATAACCATGCTTTTTGTAGCATTTATCAATCATATGTCCAACCTTTCCACAAAATGTACAATAAGGTCTTTCTTTTCGAGGATATGATGAAACTTGAAATGCTGCATGAGAGATATCAGATGCAGCAGAAATCACTGTCCTCTGACTATCTTCTTGATCAAGAAGATTATAAACCTCAGAAAGAGAAGGCAGTGTCTTTTTCATCAATATACGGCTTCTAATGTTCTCATAATGCTCATTAAGTCCCATCAAAAAATCCATAACTCTGTTTATTTCTTTCTGTGCAACAAGATCTTCAACAGTATATGGAGAAACTTGAATATGTGATAGTTCTTCCCACAAGTTTTGAGTCTGAGTATGATAGGTAGACAGATCCAAACTACCTTGACGAAAAGAATTGATCTGATGTCGAAGTTTATATAGGCGAGGCAAGTTGGATTTATGAAAGCGAGCGTGAAGATCTTTCCAAATATCAGCGGAATATTTGATATAGAGAATACTTGAATATATCTTCTTAGAAACACTATTCAGCAACCAAGACTTGAGCATGCTATTGCAACGACACCAGATTTTGTGATATGGATCTGCGCAGGTTTAACAACAGTTCCATCAAGAAATCCTAGTTTATTCTTAGCTTCAAGACTCATAACCATAGCAACATACCAAACACTGTAATTATTGCCATCCAAAGGTTCCGAAGCTAAAACCAATCCAGGATGATCAGAACTATGCAGATGATATGGAGAATGAATATTGTCTGGTGAATCTGATACCTCAAAAGGCGTTGATAGAGATCAACGAACATTGATGCGATCAGATCTTTCTCGAACTCTATTCCCCAATCCCGAAGCCATAGGAAGATCAAATCCTTCACCATGACCTCGAGGTGACAACGGTGTGCCGGATTCTGGTGAATCGGGAGCAAGAGATCTATACTTCGATTTGCAATTTCGCTTTCCCATGGAGCTTAAGATTGTCTTCAAATTGAAAGTTTGAAGAACCGAATTGCGCAGGAAAATGAGAAGATAGCAGATCGAAGTGAGATTGAGCTGAAATCGGCAGAAACGCCGGTGAAATTTGATGAAAAATTGCAGCGGTGGCGGAAGTTTGTTGGAGAGAGAGTGAGGTTGTTAAAAGCTCTGAGTTGAAAACCTTGTTGCAAGCCTTCAGAGATAAGATTTCCGGTGAATCTGGTTGAATATTGCGAAGCTTCGTGTTGCTCTTCTTCTTCACTATTGAAACCAATTTTCAGCAAAAAAAAAAAATCAAAGATCTAAAGTGATTCCAAACTGAAATTGCACGGAGAATCGAAAAAAGCAAACAAATCGGAGCTCACAAAGCCAGATCGGAGAAGAAATCGAAGAGATTTTCTAGTGAGATTCTGAGAAAATCGAGATCGAAAGATGCACCGAAAAATTGTTAGAGAGAGAACGAGCTTATTTGTTCTGATACCATTTTACTAAATAAACTCTTTGTCCTTAATTAATTAACAAGTACATTATGAGTTTATATACGTGATAGTAAACCGGATCTAACCAAAACTAAACCAAGTGTTATAAACACACTAATAGATAACATTCTTAATTAGTCGGGGCTTTGAACCCGACGTGAACCTTCCACAGTCATATGACACATACCATACAACAAATTAAGCTTTTTTCTTTTAAAAAAAAAACAAAATCAGCTTTGAATTAAGAGAATCTGAAGAAAGGCTACAAGGGAACTCGGTCAACAATATTGCGAGTTTAGCTCTTAGATCCCATATAATATTTACATTTTTATTAATACAAGTCCCTGTAAATTTTATCCACAAAAATATCACTAGGAAAAGAAAATCAAAGGCTTGCATCAGCATTAGAACCAGCACCTCCTCTCTTGTTTCCTGTTGTGTTCTTCAGAATCTGCACCCAAAAAAAAACCCAAAACATGTGAAATAAATAAACCATTATAACCACACAAAGACCAAGAATCTAACTTTGCATTCTGATCTTCTCCATCACTTGAACAACAAGACCAGACCAGCAAATTAAACATCCATATAGATCACAGTAAATGAATACTCCAATAACCATTGAAGAAGTAAACTTAAACATGTTCTAGCTGCTTAGTCCTTCTAACTTACTAAACTAATTGGTGAATCTTAAGCTACCAATTTTGCCAGCAAAGTTATAATCTATAATTAAAACAAAACGTCAAATCCTTGACATTGCAGATTAGATAAACGGCATGAGACTTACATGTCTAAGCATATGATTCTCGTTCTGCAAAGTAGAAAGTCTCTCTTCAAGTTCAGAGTTTTTGTTCTCCAAGTCTTTCACTCTGTTTTCCAACTCACTCAAGTAAGCCTTTTTCCTCTCTCTTGCTTGCTGAGCTGAAACTCTATTCCTCAGCAACCTTTTCACCATAAATTACCAAACAACCCCATCACGCAACCTTTATTTACCCAAATTACCTTTAAACGCTATAAAGGGTACAAATTTAATTTTTGCTGGAGAAAAAACAACAAAACACCTCTTTAGCCGCTTGTTCTCTTTCTCCGCCGGTGTCCTCCCTCGCTTCCTTTGACTTTCTCCGACCGTTGCCTGTGTCCGCTCCTGACCTGTCGCTGATCCAGTTTCTTTTCCAGAAGCTTCTCCTCCAAACTCCGGAACTCGCCGTATCTCCTCATCGCTTTCAATTCCTATACAACAAAAGAGGAACTTTGGATGAACAAGTTTGAAGCTTTTTAATACAATTCAAGTTATAGATCTTCTCGATCTCGAGAATTCTGTCAGGAGACTAAAATCTGCGGACCCAATTGAGAAAACCAATGGTTGGTCAAATATTAGATGGGGATTTACTATATACCCATTGCATGAGGATGAAAATCAATGAGATCAAACGTTGGGATACGGAAAAAAATTGAAAACTTCAAATGAAATTTTTTACCTTCTTTGATCTCTAAATGCTGAGCAGAGCTTGATGATCTCTCACTGCTTGATGGTAATGAGCTTGCAGCGAAAGAGCTAGTTGCTTGTTCTTGCATTTTTGCTTCCTTTTGAAGATCAGGAGAGAGAGATTGTCGTCTTAGTAGCGGAGCTGGAGAGGAAGATAAAAGAGCGGGACTTAGGATTTACAGAACTTGGAAAGAATCTAATTGCGAGTCATTTTGGGAAAGAATATATTGGTGTGGTCACATCCGTTAGATCTGATGGGAATCGGACGGATATAGGGAGTGAATCGTGGAGAAAGATGAGCCTTGAGGATATACAGGCATCCAAAGGCCAACGAAATGGGAACGCGGTTGGAGATGAGCCGTCAGATCTGCTCATCATCTTACGGTTAATAATGGATAGGGAGATAGTGGACCCCATGTCTGTCCTTGCCTAGGGCAGCGTTTTCAAAACTTTTTTTTTTTTTTTGTAATTTGTCTAAGAAAAATGAAAAAAATAAAACTTTTCTATAACCGGTCGGTATACAATTTTGTTTTGGTTTGATATAATTTCAAACCTATCAAATTGAACTAAATCCCAAATTTTATCCAAACAAACCAAACCCAAATACATGGGAGACAGAACATTCAAGTAAACACCTCGTATTACCAAAGCATTCTATATACAGCATCATCAAACATCATCAAATTTTTAAATCTATGCGAGACGGAACATTCAACTAACAAAGAAATTGAACACATCTCGTATTACCAAAAAAATGTACTTAATGACTATGTTGATCTGAAAGCAACTCATTGCCTATCTCATGTAAACATTAAATCAAACCGGAGCTTGATATGGAGCTCGCTTCTCTGGAACTCCTTCCTTGGAAGATTGGTCACTTGAACGATGCTGCTAACCACAGCATTCTACACAGTATCATCAAACATTCATAAAAATCTGTGTGAGACAGATCATTCAAATAACATATAATTGATCCACATGTAAAGGAGAATCCGTACAGTTGGTGGTTTTGATCTTCTGTAAACTTTTTCTAGCGTTTCAATGTGAGCTTTCTTCACCCTTTTCTGAGCAGACCATCTCTGTTGCATTACATGAACTGCTTCATCTTTTACTTTTTCCTCAGGTTGACCACAACATCTTCAGCCGATGATGATTCCACAGGAACTGGTTCAGGTGAGGAGTTGACAGGTGCTGCTACTGGCGGTTTTTCATCTGGTATTGTAGCACTTAGCATTAGAAGCTTCGGAGGTGGGTCACGAAGCAATTCAAGAACATAAGCCCTGTCAAGACAAAGCACAGCAGCTAGATTTTTTATCTGCAGATCACAACAAAACCATCCCTTAACAATAATGCATTCAAATCAGAGAATTGCTATCAATCATAATGACTCAAGCACTAAGCTAAAAACTAAGATTCAAACGATATATTCAAAAATCTATACTCAACACTGAACTTTGCAAGCAACGAAACTTACACTAGTTTTACGGCGCCCAGCTTTCAATGCATAAGCCAATCTTCTAAGCTGCCAATTCTTCAGCTTAGTTGGTCTTACATCTTCTTCGCTGTCATCATCATTGTCCTCATCTTCATCATCAACAACATCACCAGTGGCTGAACCAAACAAGTCGATGCCATCAACATTGTCACCTCCACCCAATGCTTGAGCTAACTCCTCTGCTAATGCATCTAGGTCTTCCTCGCTTATCTCTTCATCATCTATTGAAGAATTATCATTCTTCAAATCTTCTTCCAATAGATTAAACAATGCCTCAAATGGATCATCTTCCTCCTCACCTCCTCCATTTTCCTCTACTTCAAAACTTTTCTGCCAAAATTTATAAAATCGAAGGCTGATACGAAATCAAAAATAAGTAACTCTAATTCGAAAATTCACTCATTCAAATCGTTTTTAGCTCACTTAGTATATATATCAAAATTCCAGAAAAACTCGGCGAAAGCAACTGCGAACATTCTCATTTTTCACAAGCAAATGGTTATGACGTGAGATTTGCTTACCTTTTTTTCCTCTTCAGAGGACGAAGTCGCGAATCTTTTCCGGTTCTTCCCACGAGCAAAAACAAGTACAGGTCGAGAAGGAGGGTGAACTGGAAGAGCTAGCCGACAAGGAATAGCGTTCCGACTCCGATACAGAAATCTACTGACGGAAAAACCTGACGACGAAGAAAACGACGGAGGATGAAGATGAGTGACGACGCCGGAGGGAGATAGAGCAACCACCATAGCTTTTTATCATCAAAACTATTTGGCGTTTTCTCAGCAAAAAAAAATTATATGAATCATATGACTCTATTAAAACGACGTGGTTCCATATTAAATATTTAAAACACTCATGCTGTTTAGTGTTTATGATATAGCAAAGCGTGTCGTTTATAAAGCATATAATTTGTTCGTCGTTATCGTCTGGTTACAACGGGTCCACTCGGTCTCTCTCTATAAAGAAGAAATTGATCTCTTTCTCTCTAAATTCGATTTCTTTCCGTGCTTGATAATGGCGAATCCAGCACAATCAAAGGGATGGATTAAGAAGTGGTCGTCCATGGCTTCATGGGTTTACTTCGTCTTGATCATACTCCAGATCCCTCTCTTCAGGTAAATTCATACTAAAACAAACTCTCACCTGCATAATTCAAACCCTAAATTTCGTTATTTAACGATAGATGCGTCTATGAATCATAAATTTGGACGACGCTAAGTCTTTCTCTTGCGTGTGTGGATTGATGAATACTTGATTTCAGATACACGTTCAAGTTTCCCCATTTTTGTGTAGTTTGTTTTAGTATGTATTAACTACTTCTGGATCTCTAGCTTAAGAAACTGTAAGCTAGTTTTCATTACTTACTCGATTTGAATCAAGCGAAATTAAATTAAATTGACCTTAAGAAAGTGGCGCTAATTGTTTTAACTTTGGAGTGGCTCAGTAAATTATACTCTTAATTCTGTGAATCATTACTTGGTTGTGCTCTCTGGTTAAGCTGACTTGAATCGTAATCTTAAAGCAGGGTTCCATGTAGATCTGGTATGTGTTCATCGCCAATCCATGTGACATCGTCTCAGTTGATTTCTAGTGAGATCTTTCCTGTTCCAGTGATTAAGGCTCTCTTATATCCTGGTGCTATTGTCAATGGACTTGCCACCAACATAACGTTTCCAAAATGGGAAAATGTGTTAGATATTTATAATCTCACCAATGTGAAAGAAGCATCTGCTGTAACCGATCTTCAACGCCTAGAGGTTCCGTTTTTACATCCCGAGATCTCCTAACAAAGTTTATTCTCACATTCTGATCGTTTCGTTTCATAAGCACCTTATTCTCTGTTTTGCTTTATCTAGCAACTAGTTACTAAGATTGATGTGCACTGGCTCTTCCCAGCAACAGTCTCATGAGTAATTTATTTTGACCAGGTTCTTGCAGGGAGCTACTTTTCTGTAGCTGGGGCGTTTGTGGGTTTGCTAAAGCCCGGTAGGATGAGCATGTTTGGGTCATTGCTACTAGTCTGGGGTCTTGTTAAAGAAGGGATCTTAGGGAAGCCAGTAAATACTGACCCAGCCAGGACCGTTTATGTGTACCCAACCATGGTGATTGCGATGATCTGCGCTTTCTCTATGATAAAGTATGACTTGAAGAAAGCCACGCGGGCCGCTCCCGCTCGTCACAGTGCTAAACCTTTAATGAGCTCTTCAAAATCTAAGCTTAAGTGAGTTTTGAACGTGCGATAGGGCTTGTTGTCTAGTCTTTGCTGCAAACACCGTGATAGCAAGAATGGCACATTCACTCTGTTCACCGTGTTATTAGCACTCATGTATCCTGAGTTCTGTGAGTTGTTTATTTTGTGTACTTTACTCGTTTTCAGTAATTGATATACTAGTTTTCTTCTCTTACTCAGTTCATCCTGACGGATTTAAGTGTGAAAAGTTTGGTAGGGATTTCTTGTTAGTCTAGTGGAGGACTATAGTAACTAGTCTAGGGGTTTGTAGTGAATTGTATATGTGATAGCTCAACTACAGAACTGAAGTGGGTTTAGTTGAGAGTTTTACATGTGAAGTTAGGAAAAAGTGTTGGAATATCTTCGAATTTTCTAGGATTTGGTTGAATTTGCAGGAAAGTGAAGAACTTCAAGCCATGGAAGCGCATGGATTGAAGTATAACTACAGAGTAATTCGTCGAACAAGATCAGGCTTAGAGGAAATGGGAAAAAACAGGATAGCAATTGTTACCAGGAAGATGTTAATTATAGATGGAAACGTTCCCATATGAATATAGGACATAGTGAAATCAAAACAAACAACATAACAATCCAGCCATGAAACATGAACTATATTTATTATTTTAATTTATTGTCTCTATTCGTTTTCCAAGAGCTCTTAGGTACAGAATCTCACAGGATGGTGAATAGTTGTAGCAATGGGATTAGAAAATTCCATCACATTTATTAAAGCTAAGGGGTGTGACAAGTAATGGCCTACAATCAAGGCGCCAGACAATAGCTACAGAAAAACAGAAAGAAAACTAGGGATTTGATCACCTTGTGACTTGCCTATGCTTAAGTTTCGGTGATTTAATTAGAACAACGCAATGCTCGGTTTCATCTTGAGAAAAGTGATGCGACACGTTTGGGAGGTATCAGCTTTGCCACGCTCTTAAACTATCAAAGTGATGCAGCATTAGAACCAGTTCAATCACCAGTTTGTTTTTCACTTTTCTTCAACAATCCGAGATTTAACAGTGTTTTTTAGAGTAATGTACCTTTGCTTGGTTGTATTTCTCACGGGTGGCAGTGAGGGTACAGCCACTGGTGTTGAGCTGCAAATCCTCCAGCGCGAGAACTGTGCTTTTCAGCTCAGCTACCTGATATCTGGTGTAGTGCTGCAGAGTAGGGTTCTGTAACCAATAGCCAATAGCATTCTTTTATCAGCAAAAAGAAAGGCAAACACAAAAAGCCCTTTTTCAAGATTCAAGAAACATGAACTGACCCAAGGATGGTCTATTTGATTGAGTGTCCATCTGGCTAGGAAAACAGCTGAAGCAGCAACTAGTGATGGCAGGAACCTTAGGAAAGTATATTCGACTAGTGTCAGCTCGGCCAGATAGTTCGCTAAAAACTCCAGTTCAGTGAGAGGCACCTGCATAAATTATTAGAAAGAATGACAAGTTTCAGATTCCAAGTTTCTGTAGTAGTTAGTACTAATGGCGAATGGATCATTCTTTAATACCTCGTAAGAAGCTTGAGCTGCTTTAATGAACCGCCTGAAAAACATATTGTTGAGGTAAGATGAAAAATGAGTGGTACTCTTTTTAAACTAAGTTGGGAAGATGAGTAGTGTTTACCTCAGAAATGTTTTGGTGGTAGGAACCGATAATTTAAAGTGCACAAAATTTAGAACTTGAATCTCCATGCTCAGCACCTGAAACACAGTTTCTAGCTTGTTTATTTTGATCAAGAATCAGTACACATTGAAGACACCAAGGTATGTGTAATTTGAATGGTAATTACTTCTGGTCTTGTGTATGTATTGGCCGTAATGAAGCAAAACTCCTCCAGTCGTGGTGCGCAAAGCTCTTCGTACTTTCTACATGGCTCAACAAAAAGGTACAAGAAAGAAAAATCCTTAGTGTTTCTCTACTTACAAGTATAAATGTATTTTAACGTTTGCACTCTCCTATTAAATGGAATCGCGTTACTATAACTCGAAATGACACACACACAAACAATGAAGTAGGGACTTACGAAGCTATTAGCATGCAAGTGACACCAAGGAGCTGAAGTCTTTGCCTTTCAATGTAACTGTTGGACAGAAACCGGTCAATAAGATTAACTGTAAGGTAAAGCGTATCAGGAACCAGCTTGTAGTCTTCAGAAACCTGAAGAAATATCAAGCAGTGGAGAATGTTACTTCAAAATGCTTGGAAAAATATTCTCAGTTTATGCTCAAAATTTTCAAGGAAAACTATGTATAGGAATGTTATCATGTTCACTAAGAAACATGATAAGAGGATGCCTTTATTTATATGTATGTGCTAAGTTTGAAGGAAACTAACCTCTACAAGCCAGTCAATCAGAATCCTTCTCATGTCTGGGTTGATATCTCGCTGCACCAGCTCCATATAGTTAGCCAAGGGTCGTTGTTGAAGCTGCAGGCAAAGAAGGGTTATAACTCCAAAGCTCTTTATATGAAGTTATATTGAGACTATTTACAAAAAGTTAACTGTGGAAAGTTGTAAACCAAATATTTAGATCATGTAATTCAATACCTCAGCAACATATATGTTGCCGTATATATCAGCAGCATATAAGCTGCAACAGTGGGGATCGTTGACGTTGGAATCAATATCTACAACTTGAAGAAAATCCATGACACTGGATCCATCTTCTTCTGCACAATCCAGTAAAAGATACATACCTGAAGTAAGTTTGAGAAATCTACATTTTTGTATAGACTTCACTCGTTTCAACCCTTGAAAGCACAATTTAATGGGAACAACTACTAAAATTTCAGCATTTTGGAGTCCAATGCTTGTAGAAGTTGGCAAGGGAAGAACATGACCTCGGAGTTGAGGAAAATGTGGATTCTATCATTATATTCACTAACACTGCAGTTCTTACGTTGATCAGTAATTTCTTCATCTTTGGAGTTTGAAAGAGAGGCATCTTGGGCTTCAGCCATCCTGATCTTGGACAAATCTTCAGCTAGTTTTGATTTTTCTGTATGCATATCCACCAGCATTTCCATGGCAATATTAGCACCTTGATTTGCAGCTTTTTTAGAGTCTTTTAGACATTTTCTGGTAGCCTGCAACATGATGTCATTTAATAAGAAGCCCAAAGGGAAAGTTTGAAGGGTATAACCAACATAAGATATACACCAACCAAGAAACTGAAAACTTATAATCTGAAATCTTTACCTTGATGTTGCCTCCCTTTAAGAGTTCTGAATAAATATTATCTGCAGAAGTATTATTACTCACATCCTTAAGTACAGCACGTCTCTTTTGCTGATAGACAAGAGGCAGGAAAGATAAGTGATTTTAGCATCATCCGCTGTAATTCGTTTATGACTTTGAATAAGAACACACCTGTTTAAAAGAGGGTTTTGTTGGAACTATTGATACTCCTCCTCCCAAGGCTTTTTTAGCTTTTGATCTCGTTATTCGTACAAAATTTGCTTGAACATCTGATGTAGAGATATTTTCTTTGTTTGCATTTGGATACATAATTTAGTCTTAGAAATGCCAGTGGGTTTACCCAAGCCTACAAAAGCAAACAGGTCATAGTCATTTGTCTCCATCAAGAAGATTGATTAATTAGTGTTCAAATGCAGCATAAAATTCAGGAAGAAACAAGCATATAATGGAAAGTGAAACGAATTCTTCATACAGCCAAAGAGGAACAAAGAGGAACGATCTCAGCAATTTCACTTTCCATCATTGGCCATGCTTGAATAAACAAATACACAGAAGCCAAATTACAAGCGGAAACAACAAAGAGGAATTATCTCAATCGAAGACAAAATAAAATAAAATAAAACATTCGCCAGAGAGATCGCTCATCCTAAAGCCCAAACTCTGATCAAGTCCGATCGATCAAAACGAAGAGCAACAAGCAACGATTTAGAGGGGAAAAAATCAGAGAATCGATAACCAAAACAGAAAACGATGTGCAGATGATGAAACCTGGCTCATAAAATTGGTTTATAAATTTACGAACGAGCTCCAATGGTGCAGAGAAGCTAAAAGAGAGAAGAGAACCCTCCAAAGAGAGAGAGACAGCAAATGAAAGTCTCTGAGCGAATGTTGAAAAATGTGTAGGTGGGGGTGAGAGCGGAGAGGAGCGGGGGAAGTGACTGAGTGAAAGATACTGTTTTAAATTCATAATTTTTCTGTAGATAAAATTAAAATCTAAAAACAAACATTCTATTTAAATGAAGGGGACGATTTTTCTTTGCCTTTTTTAATATTTTTTCTAAAAACTTTGGTCTTCATTACTATACATAGAATAATACAACTGTATTTTATTTTATTTATGTTGAAACTATCAAGAAAACTTATATAGGTTTGGTTAAATTTTAATTTTTTAAAATTAATCAATATTATTCACACAATATCGACAATCCATTTGTTCATAAATTTTAACAAAAAAATATATATAATTTACGGAGTTTTCTAAAAAAATAAAACGACAAATTTCTGATCACTTTATATTTTAAATATAAAAAATTAATCAATATTATTCACACAATGTCGACAATCCATTTGTTCATAAACTTTAACAAAATATATATATAATTTACGGAGTTTTCTAAGAAAAGAAAACGACAAATTTCTGATAACTTTATATTTTAAGAATAAAAAGTGCAATAAATGTTGTATAGATTATACTTATACATTATAAAAAAAATTATCGCATAAATATGACGTTTATTTTATCAACTATTATATACTATCGTCCATTGTATACTCGTTGACTTTGCCTAATCATGTTAGAGATGTCAATATAGAAATTACACAAATAATATTTTATTAAATAAATAATAAATGATATATATATATATATTTCATAAGATGAAAATTTAGAATAAATTTTATTATTTTTATTAAATAATTTTTCAAAATATGAACATTTAGTTAAAAAATTTGATAACGAACTACTAATTATAATATGTCACAACTATTATGGTCATAAGTAATTAACAGAATTTGTAGAGTTGGCTTCATGAAAAACAAAAACTGTTTAAAAAAATTTCTCAGAGAACTTTCATGGTTCACAATTAGGATAAATCCTTTTTTCTTTAAATAATTTATCTAATATTTTTAATATAATATAACTATTTAGTAATGGTTCGTTCTTGTTTTTGTTTCGCAAAGAAGATCTTTTATATTTGCAAGATGATAAATAAAAGAGTCTTACTTGCAAAATGAAACTCTCTGTTCGCCTCTTTTCGCCGCAACCTCCACTTCCTTCTTCATAAATTGTTATCATCTGGCCGTTCATGGCCTCTCATTCCCGTCGAGCCACTTATCCAACGGTTACAATCACCTGCCGTACCTGATTCTACATGTACTCCACTGCATCAAATCACTGTCCCTGAATTTTCAAAAGCCGATCTGTCCACCATATCAAATCTTCTCGAGAACACTAATGTTATTCCCTGTTCAAGTCTCGAGTCCGCTTTGAATGAAACCGGAATCGAACCGAGCGTTGAGTTGGTTCAGGCAGTGTTCGATCGGTTAAGTTCATGCCGATGTTGCTCCACCCAGTGTTCAAATGGGCCAAGATGAAACCCGGTTTTACACTTTCTCCTTCACTCTTCGATTCAATTATCAATTCTCTTTGTAAAGCTCATGAATTTGAGATTGCTTGGTCGTTGATTTTTGATCGAGTGAGAAACGATGGAGGATCGAATTTGGTTTCTACAGATACATTTATCGTTTTGATCAGACGGTACGCTCGTGCTGGTATGCAGATCAATTTGCTGTAACAAAAAACCTAGCTTTGTCGAAGATTGAATTAGAATCTCTGTTATAGAGCTTTCCCTTTAATCAAGCTTTTTGCAAATTTGCTTGTAGGTATGGTGCAACAAACTATACGAGCTTTTGAATTCGCTAGAAGTTATGAGCCGGTTTGTAAAACAGCTTCAGAAGTTAAGTTGCATGCACTTTGTAAAGAAAAACATGTTAGAGAAGCTTCAATGTATTTAGAGAGAATACGAGTGATGATGGATTCAAATTGGGTTCCTTCTTTTATGATTTTTAATTTAACTATATTAATTTTATGATTACTATTGTATTCTTAATTATTTTATTTAAAAATACTAAAAATTAATGGCATTGTATGTAATTATTTATATTTTAAAGATTACTATGAAAATTAATTAATTAGCTATACAGTATTATTAATCCCGCCAAAATATATAGTTATTTTGCCATATAATTGTTTTTGTTCTTTTTATATATAGACTAGTCAACTAAATTTTAAATTTGTTAATAGAAAAGAAAGGAGTCAACAAATTTTAAATATATGAAGAAATATTACTAGACAGCAAATTTCTGTATGTACTTACTTTGAGCTTTGTAAGCTCCTAATCTCCCACTAAAACAGGATCAAAACAGATTAAATTAACTTTTTCGAAAAAAAAATTCAGATAAACATGTTTTAACTATTGTATCTAACGCTTTGATGATTAAAACCTTTTTTTAAATTAACTTTTCTAAATGTTAAAAAAATAACTGTACCATGCTACCAAAAAAATAAAAATATTTGTAGACAATCCGGTTGAACAACTTCAGATTTTAGTACGCCACGCTTACAAGTTACAACCTAAGTAAATGTTTAAATGGATTCAGATAGAGGGTTATAAGATGTAAATTAAAATTGATATAGTCAATCAACGTGGCCTCTATGGAAAATTTAAGGGACAAGACAGAGTCGGTACTGGCCTACTGCACACAACAATGAATAATCGAGAACTGCTCACAACAAGGCTCTTGACATTCATAATAGAAGCACATATTATGAATCTCAGAAGCTTTCTGGTTATAAAAACAAAATAAAAGGCAGAGATAAATTAAAGTAGACGAAAAAAGCTCTAGATTTGCCAAGAAATAGAAATCTGATAAGATAAACATGGTAGTAGTAGTTTTCCTAATAAAAAAAAACTAGCTGTACAAAAGGAAATGTGTTACTATAGTCTGAATTCGTTAAATATAATTTAGTTGAGAAGTTAATCTAAAAAGTAGAAGGCACGACATGAAATACTGAAGTTCAGAACCAATTTGACATCAATTGCACCAAAATTTAGAAGGCACGACATGAAATCTTATTTTGTAATCAAAGGAGTAAAAATTTAAATTACCCAAATTTACAACCCATGGTAGCTTTAAAAATCAGGAAAACTGTTCATTAAAAAAAAATCCAACTAACATCATCAGGGATCATGAAAAAGAAGAAGAGTCAAAATTGAGAACAAGAACAAAAGAAGTACCGAATTATTATTACGATTTATTAAAATGAAGATGGATTATATGGGAACTACAAATATTTCTACTACTCAACGGACCGTTAAATTTCATCCATTGCTCTGTTATATCCTCAGCGATCTTAACGGCGTCAAAGGCTGTTCCGGAAAGTCCTCTTCTCGTGAAACCCACCGTGTATAGTCCATTCTCTCCTTTCCATCCGTTAGGAAAGGGCGTTTTTGGCATTCCTTCTTTTGTGAAAAACCCATTGTCCTGTTAAAAAAAAACAAAGGGAGATGAGACAAAGAAAAGAAGAAAGAACAAAGGCGATAGTGTTATCTTTATATATGGTAATAGTTTGTTGCAATTTTTGGGATCCTAATTTTAAATAGTGCAAAAGGTTTATTCCATTTTGCATGGAGAGAGTTTTGGAATGTTGTTCCCTTTGTTGCATGTGTTATGTCCATATCTTAGAAAGCTATGGATGATGCGCTAAATGATAACACTAAATACCTATTATTCTTTGTAATCTATATATATGTATATGCATAAAATATTAATTTCGTCCAAACTTTATTTAATCATGTAACTTGTATGTTTTGTCTAGGGTCTTTTCTTATCGAGCTAACGAGATTTAATCATATCCTTATCAATAAACCATCACCGTTATTCTTGAAAACGAAGCTTTTCAATTGCATATTTGCATGTGTATGTTGCTGGTTCGCATCATTTCATATATAGACGACCTAGAGATAGGGAGAGAGATTAATTTATACTTTATAGTACCTTGAGCCAATAGGGTACATTACTCTTATACCCAGTCGCTAATATTATTGACTCGAAATCAATTTCTTGCCCGTTTATAAACTTTGCTCCGTTCCTCGTTATTTCTTTCACCGCTTGCGTCACCTATGAGTTAATAACCACAAGACAAATCAATTACGTTAGATTTTTTTTTAAGCCATAACTGTTAGAAAAATGAAGTAAAATACATATCAGTCACATTCAAAAGCAAAAGGTACAAACGCACGTACGCATGTAGAATTTTTGACCTAATTAAAAGAACGAGTTTTTTTCTTCGGAACTCATGAGGGTACTATGTTTGATAATTTGATTCATATATCTAATCTTTTAGCTAAAAGAGAACTTAATTAAATTCAAGATGGTTGATATAATTTTCTTTTTGATAAGATTTGGTTGGTTAATATAACTTTAAGAAAAGAAAAGACTATGAACTTACTCTAATTTTTCCTGATTGAATTAAAGATATGGCGCCGACATCAAGAACCGGAGTTTTTCCGGTGATGTTCTTGAGCTCAATTGGTCCGGTTTTGGGACGTCGGAGGCCTAACCGGTCGGTATTGCCCAACGTAGAATTAGCAAGAAGTAGGAGAAAACTGTCCACCAGCTTTAGAGGAAACCATTTCAGTAGTGTCATTGCTTTTCCAAATGTCGATAGACCAAAAAAATCTCTTGGTAATACATGTACCTGCGTCATTAATTATAATAATTAATTAGACCGGTTAGTTTGATAATCATAAAAATATATAGTTTGATAATTAGAGCATAGTTAACTTTTTACTTACAGAGTTTCTAACGACTATATGAGACAGAGCCTTGTATCTACAAAGATCCAAGCTGACCTCCATACCAGAATTTCCACAACCAACTACCAAAACCTTCCGGTTTGCAAATCCCGAACCGGACTTATACGCACTGGTGTGAACAACCGGTCCAGTAAACTTCTGCAAACCGGGTATATCCGGAACCACTGGTTCTGCGTTTTCCCCTGTGGCCACCACCAGCCACGTGGATGTGTATACACAGTCTTTCGTCTTCACCTTCCATAGACCAGAAACGACATCAAACTCGGCTTTCTCGACGGTTTGGTTAAATACCGGTTTGATATTAAACCGTGTGGCGTAAGACTCAACGTAGGAGATGAATTGTTGCTTGGAGGGATATTTTGGGAAGTTCTTCGGGAAACGCATAAGAGGAAGCTCGCAAAAATGTTTAGGGAGATGGAGTTTGAGACGGTCGTACGTTCGTTTTTGCCATAAAGAAGCTAAACAATTAGTTCTCTCGAGGATAACCGATGGTACGCCTCGGTTTGACAAACAAGCCGCTACAGCTAAACCGGACGGACCTGCACCGACGATAATCGGACCGGGAACGAAGATTTGACTAAGCTCAGCTTCTATACAAGTGCCCATGTCACTAAGTAAGAAGCTAGAAAGGGAGAAAAGAAGAAACTGTCTTTATCTTTTGTCTGACGATCACACGGACCTATGACGTGTCCTGTTTTAGGGTCTTCGGTTGATTGTTTCTCGGGAAAAAACAAGGAACGAAGTTGGAAATTATAAAGAGACCGCGTAAGATGAGGTGTAAATGCGAGAGAGAGAAGGCGTGAGATAAAAGGAAAGGATGTGTGTGTTTCTCAATGAAAGAGAGTGAGAGAAGAGTTTATGTGTACTGTGTGTGTAGGGAGTAGAGTCGGTCTAAGTGGGGAAAAATGGTGCAGATATTAAATATAACTACTGGAAAAATCTTTGCTAATAATGATTCTTCTCTTCTAGTCAAACTATTTTATTTTTTCCTACGATTTTCCTGCTATAAATGTCGTTAAAGTAAATCTTTTGTATTCCGTGGTCTCTCTACCTAAAATGAAAAATCTGTCCTAAATATTATTGACAAAAGAGAAATCAATAGAGAGATGTTATATACAACTTCAACAATTAATGAGGATTGCACCAAACACGTAATTAATAAGTAGATATGTGGAAAATGTAATTGAGTTGCGCATGACTGACCACTCCTTCGTTAAATGTCAACTAATGTAGCCGACTCTCCACTTCCCCTATGATCTCCTCTGAGGTTGCAAGATAAATATTTAACATATTCCATGTGAAGGCATCTTTTTTCAAAGCAACTTATTTTGAATGATTCAGTTGTAGCTTGGATTTAATGCTGGACACAACATCACATATATTTATAAACATACGGCTAATTAATATTATTATATTTTAATTAGTTTTATATTATATCATTTTATCATCACTGGATAATGTAACTAGCTATACTATATTTGAAACAAAATTAATTCGACGACATTTAAAATAATATGCTGATGGAACCAAAACCATAAGATTTATAAGATATTTCCTTATTAAACAAAGCCCTTGGGATCTCATTCATCCAGGTTTGCAGCCAAAGAATGTAACAGTGATTGTGATTAATATGTATATTGTTCACTGGGTTAAGATAAATATGGTTTGTATATATTTTTATATGTATACGTAGTTCATAGGTAGAGAGAAAAAATGCGACTTAAAAAAAAGTTAAAGAAAATAAATTAGAATGTGACTTATTATTCTATTCTAAAATGTATGCGCATGGTAGTGTTTTTGAGCGGTAAATCAATGATTTAGTGCATGCTAAACCTCATCTCACTTATTAAGGTTTGACGTTATTATGGACACCATATTCCATAGAAGGCGTAAAAGATATCCAACGTAACTGGTAAAGAGCAAGCTTAATATATTGACTTACTTTCGGGATATTTTTTAATCGAAACATAATCTACATATATTCTTTGACCTATATGCATATATATATATATAGACCCAAATGGCCAAATGTTTTTTGTACTACAATTAAATAAAAACTAATTATTGTCAATAAATGATAGACTTCATATTAACAATAACAATATTTAATTAACATGCAAAGTTCTTCTTATACACGTCACTTCATCCTTTGTCTGTAAATCATTTTTAACCTAGTAATTGTTCTACGTCCTACGTGAGAAAATCTGTATATTACTATATAATATTGAATTTTTTAAAAATATGAAAGATGAAAGTTGTTCTAACTGAAGATTAAGTTAAAGCATTAATTAATTAGTTTTTGTTACAGAATTATTTACTCAAAATTTCTTTCATGACTATATATAGTGATTTCTAATCAAGTAACGACTTCCAGTTTTGGTTATTTTAATGCTTTGATATTAAAAGACACACAAAATGTTAGATTTGTGAAAAAAACTAGTGTATATTATATATGATTTCATTTAGTTAGTTGATTGGTTTAAATATTTTGTTTTTAATAGTTTTTTCTCTTATAACTATATTTGAATGTAATATATATAGTGACTCTGCATGTGTATCTAGTACTAGTAAAAACTCGTTTTGGCTAAATAATACTAGTTGCAGATATCCATATATCTTAGCCATTAGGTAAGTATACTTCTTGGATAGAAGTTCAATCTAATTTCAAAACTTGTAGCACTAAACAAGCTTTTCTGAGATCAGATGTGCATTACTAATAGACTAATTAATTAAGAACTACCATCACTTGAATACTTGGACCAAAGTCAAATGATTTCTTACGAAAGATTCACTTCAAAATCAAGCAAATTCTATAGACTCATTATTTAGCATGCTTGGTATACTAGAATGGTCCTCACTTTTTCTTTTGTTAATTAAGATGGTCCTAACTTACAGTTGAATAGAGTCTAGACTCATGACTAAGCTGGAAGAAAAATACAAGTTATACAAGTGTATCAGCTAATATCTACTTTGTATGCATGTTACATAGTGTATCGATGATCCCTTTGGTTAGACGAGGAATATTGCGGAACTTGGATAGATCAACATCAGCAATCTAGTAAACACTATCGATAATGGCAAAAATATGAATATTACAATGTAGACAAAAGGATTATGGGTTCCACATAAACATCATCTTCCTTTGGCTCTTCTTCCATTTTTCCCTTCTGCATTTTCCCCGACTCAACGCTTTTGGAATTTTCTGTCAGGCTTGAATTTTCCCTCAACCTCAATTTGTCTCACCATAGCTACATGACCACACATATATAAACATATACAGTATATATACCCACGTTAGAGAACTGAGATAGCTTAGTCGGGAATTTTGGATGTATTTGTTAGAATTGAATGATCCCTCTTTACATTATATTCAGTATTTGTAACTTGTAAGTATCAAAAGTAAGTCATATCTTATCAGTATAAGTCATTATTACTTCAGTAAAATTAGTTTCATTGCTTTTCATATATATAGTATAAAAATTGGAATCTTAAAACCAGTCTACATATATAGGATAATTATGAATTAGTGACTAATTTGGTTCAATTGGTATAAACGTTCTGGATATTCTAAGAGAACCCTAGTTCGAACTTTCCACCGTTAGACTATAGAAAAAAACGGGACAAATGATTCCTTAACTTCTGCCATAAAATAGATTGATGTAAACTTAACGAAAAGAGTTTAGAGTTCTACCCTTTAAAAATGTTTCAAGTACAAAAAACTGAAGTCAAAGTTTAGTTTAGTTGTCGTGCCTATTCTTATCTAAAACCAGCGGTTGACATATTTCGCCAATCTTTGACGATTTAGTATGCAATCCACTTTCTATATTTTAGCTTGCAAGGCTATGGGACATGTGATTTGGAAAACAAAATATTTTTTACATGATATCTTATCCCAAATGTGACATTTATTTTTAATCGTGATAGTGTAAGAAAAAAGGATATCAAAAAGTTTAATGGATTTTAACCCAAAAAAAAAACTTTAATGGATGTTCCATACGTAACTAAGGCATTTCGTGTCTCGCATCACATCAATATATATATATATATATATATATATATATATCTATATAATATAACTGTCAAAAAATACATTAAGATGTCTAAAAATAGTATCTACTTTGCAACAAGAATCTCCCAAAAATCTATAGTGTCATCTTAATCTCGAGTGTCATCTTCTACAAAATACCAAACATGAAACAAGAACGGTTTTGTTTTCAACTGTTACAAATAATTTAAAATTATTTTGTGTACAACGGAACACAAGCGTCTGTAGTCCAACGGTTAGGATAATTGCCTTCCAAGCAATAGACCCGGGTTCGACTCCCGGCAGACGCACCATTTTTTTTCCTATTGACAATTAAAAACAAAAGTTTCTCCTGCTTTGTGGTTTCCATCCTCTTAGCATCTGTAAACACAACGCTGTTTTTTTTTTGTCATTTTTCCATCAGTTCATAAAATTTGTATTCAAAGTATCCATAGTTTCTACATGGACGTACCCAATGTTTTGAACTTATGATCATGTCTTTTAACACAACATAACTCGATTACATACTTATACATTGCATAAAATATTATCACTAGACAAGAGGAGCACTAGAGAAGAATGGCTTGTTTCTCTGCTCCAATCCAATTCCGTCACGATCCAGACCTTGCTTGATACGCCCCAAACGCCTTGAATACAAAACTTGCTCAGAAACGACGGGCAATCTTATTCTCTGATATTCCTCAAGACCCAAACTTAGATTCTCAGGTCCACATTTCTCCAAGCACTTGCCTAGCAGTTCCGCATCAAGAATCAACATGTTTGTGCTTCTTAGACCATGAGGGGTTGTGGGATGAGCCGCGTCTCCAACCAGCACGACATTTCCCCAGAAGAACCGTTCTAAAGGATCACAGTCGTAAATAACATTAAGGAGAGGATCGTTTGTTTCTCTCATGAGTCTCGCTAGCTCCGGGATCCAGATGGTTTCTGCTTCTTGGTGCATCTTATTGATAATTTCTTGGCTCACCTTCATAGTAACAGAGTTGCCCTGATATTGTAATGTCATAACAACAACAAAGTAGAGTCAAGAAAACAACTTAAAATGCATTCTAATAATTAAAAAGAGAGGAAGTATTAGTCTTCTTACTTTCAGGTCAGGCTCTGGTTGATTGACATACCAAATCCAGTTGAGTTTCTGGTTGATAAGCTCGTAAAGCACACTATGCGTCTGTGCACCGAGATCAAAATACAAGCATATTCCAAGATCTGGATGCTCTTCCTTGATTCCGGTAACTGTTTCCGAGTTCTCATTCTCTGAGAAATCAAAAATACCTCTCCAAGCGCAATAACCAGACTACCTTACAGAAACAAAAGCCTATATGATCCAGTTCATAAAATGTTTGCCTGATTCCATATAATAAAGTAAAAGTAAAAGATCAGAGTCTTATCTCAAACCTCAATTTAAAGTCAGGCAAGAATGTTTTCCGAATCGAAGACAAACACCCATCTGCAGCAACGAGTAAATCTCCTTGAATTTCAACAGTTTCCTGAGTTTCCATAACTAAAGTCTGAACCTTTACAGTAACTTTATCTTGTGACATTGTGAAAGACAGCAACTAATGTCCCCATAGAAACATGGATTGAGGCAATGCTCATTATCTGGATCAGGGGGGAAATGATATTTTGTGGCCGGACCTCGGTGTTTCCTACCATCTCTCGAGTATGTTAAGATAGAATGGCCATTGAACAGGGACATGATGGAGATGATGAAACTAGTGAGTTACTTTCTTGAGAACTCAACAGTCCTCAAGAAACTAACTCTAGATCAAGTTCAGAAACGATGAACCTGTCATCCTTAAGGAACTCCTTACCATTCCAAGACTCCCTCCCTCATGCCGAGTGGTCGTTCTCTGATCCTGGTAGTCATCAACTATAAAATTTCAAGTTTATTCGTTATGTGTTGAGATTCGTAAGAGAAGCATTTGTATGGGTTAAATTAGCACACTCCTTTTTGACTAAGACAGATATGCTTTGGTAGTTTGTCAGGAAAGAATATTTATGCTTTCTTCTTTTGTCTTGCGACGTTCTTATCAAAGAATTCAGATTAACTATGAGTCTGAGTGCCGAGATCAAAATACAAGCATTCTCCAAGATCTGGATACTATTTCTTGATTCCGATAACTGTTTCCGAGTTCTCATTTTCTGAGAAATCAAAACCACCGATCCAAGCGCAATAACCAGAGTACCTTACATAATAAAACAAAACAAAAGCCTATATATGATCCAGTTCACAAAATGTTTGGCTGTCTGACGAACCCTCCGTCTCATTGAGAATGTTACGCTTTATGGGCTTCAGTCAGGCCCAGTATGAATTATAGGCCCAATCATTTGTTCTTTCTCCGCCTGAAAAATCTCACCGGGGACTAAATAATCCATCATTATTTCTAGTTTCCCCTAAATCGAGCTCTTCCTTTGATTTTGCTTTGTGTGTCTGTACGACGTGGATTCTAGATTCTTCGACGGCGATATGGGAGCTGGGCGAGAAGTCAGTGTATCGTTAGATGGAGTCAGAGACAAAAACTTGATGCAGCTTAAGAAGCTCAACACGGTTTTGTTCCCAGTTCGCTATAACGACAAGTATTACGCCGATGCAATCGCATCTGGCGAATTCACCAAGCTTGGTTCGACTTCTTTACTTGAATTTTCTTAATTTCTGTTTTATTTATTTTTGCATGCGCGTGGGCATTGGCGATTACGATTTCATTGGAATGTGCCTTTGAATCAGAAATAAAAATTCATCGGATTGTCCGATTGTGTTATTTATTCATGAAAATTTCTTTTCTTTCCGGTTATGGTACCTGAAGGAGCATTAATATCTTGCTGTAATAGTAAAAAAGTTAGTTTCTTCGGAAGTTTTATGAACTGTTCTGTAGTGGCTTGATAGTGGATTCACTGGCCATTGTTAAAGGTGATTATGGTTTGTCTGCTTGTTTGTTTGGTCGGTGAACTTTCTTGTCTGAGCCGTGTTATATTTAGGTTCAGCAGTAGTGTCTGAAAAATTAGGAAGAAGATAATTTTATTTGTAATCTTGGTATAAGCCTTGAATCGACCAATTTTGTCGCTTATTTCATAAATACTGATTCATGTTTGAACTTTGTGATTGATAACATAGATGTTGACGAAGTAAAAACCTTCAAAATTGATGTTTCTTGTTTTCGGGCGTAAAGTATCACATTGATCGTTGTTGCTAGCTTTAGAAGATTAATTTCCGTGTCCTCAGAAATTTTGCGTCTTTGTGGAATGCGTGGAACTTATTTTGCTCCAACTAGTTCTTTATATGTACGACGATATGTGATTGTGAAACTTTAAAACACTGTTAACATAATAATTTTGGCACTAACTATTTCATCTCTATTACTTGGGTAGTTATGTTCTCGGTGGTTACATTTAGTTTCTCTAATTTGTGAGACATGAAAAATTCTTCCATGTTCTAATAATGGATTTGCTTCCTCTCAGTATATTACAGTGACATATGTGTTGGAGCCATCGCTTGTCGGCTGGAGAAGAAAGAAGGTGGGGCCATGTGCGTTTATATAATGACACTTGGTGTTCTTGCACCATACCGCGGGATTGGCATTGGTAAGACATAAATCTGCTATGTCAAACTTGAATCTTGATAACGAAAAAACATGAATGATATAGGAAACTGATAGCATGTTGCGTGATTCCGTTGTTTTCCTTACTAGCGGTAGTATGTTTAGTCTGTAGTTCTCTATTTTGAAGTTCCTCCATTTAGAGATTCAGCCACCAAAAATAGTACTTGGAGTTTTATGTGTATCTTTGTTTTACCAAGAAATAATGCCAATCATTTCCTCATGTATCAAAATTTAAGATAATCGAAATCCCCTTCTTTTGAAAAGCAAAACTCTCTGTCTTTAACTTGTGTATCTGATTTTTCTTCTTTTGCAGGTTCAAAGCTGTTGAATCATGTTCTTGACATGTGCTCCAAGCAAAACATGAGTGAGATATACTTGCACGTGCAGACAAACAACGAAGACGCTATCAAGTTCTACAAGAAGTTCGGGTTTGAGATCACAGATACCATACAAAACTATTACGTCAACATTGAACCAAGAGATTGCTACGTTGTCACCAAGTCCTTTGCTCAATCTGAAGCCAACAAATGATGAAAAATCCCAACATGGGGAAGCCATTCCTCCCCAGTTCGTTTGTTCAGTTCAAGATCTATTAATCTTATTATTCGTCTGTTTTCGAGTTTTGGTTATTTTGTTGACCTTAAACTTTTTATTGATCCTAAAACTATAGATTTTAACTTTGCATCTTAATCTTTTATCACTACTCAGTAATCAGTATCATCGCGTTTGTAATCGAGACGTGCCCGTTTGATCAATGAGATGATACGTAACAGATATTGAGGATCCATATATGAAATGTAGTTCTATCAATTTGAGTATCTAAAGAGGTACACAACGTTGAAGAAAGTAAAGAAGAACCGAACCGATCCAAAAACCGAAACCTATAATTAATTTCGCCGAAAATTTTCGGTTCGGTTTAATTGGTTTGTACCGAACGCCCAGGGCTTCATGTGTTATAATTTTGAGTATCGTTTTGAGTTGCGTGCCATTTATTCACTGTGAAGACAGAAAGCTGTGTACTGCTAGATTCTAAAAACGGCACGATTAAGAGTCTCCGTTAATCGGATTGAATCGTCTCTGTAGTTAAGCACCGCTTCCTCGAGCTTCGAGGTCGCTCTCTTCCTCATTCCGTTCAATTGACTAATGCGGCGTTCTCGTTTTGTTGCTCAACTTTTCTCCGACGCTGCCTTCGCTGACGCCTCCACTACTACTGCTTCCATCGTTACCATGTCTACTCGTGCTCCGGTAAATTTCCGCAGCCATTCTCATTTCGTATCACTCTTGTTATGTTGCTTCGGTTAATGGAAGATGCTTTGTTTCTTATGGAGCAGTACAGAGGTGGCCGAGGGAGAGGCCGAGGCCAAAGAAATTTCTCCGATCGTCCCTACAATAATGCAGGAAGAGATCAATTCGTGACTGCAGACTCGCATTTCCAGTCAGTTCATGACGCCAATCTCCAATTCCGGTATGGTGAACCCTATCGACAACCTCAGCCTCCGCTAAATCAGCGGCAGCAACCGCCGTTCAATCAGAATTACGAATTTCGGCCTCCACCGCCGTCTCGAGGTCAGTGGCAACAATTCCATCAGCCTAATCAATCGCCACCCAGTCAAAACTATACGGCTTGCCCTCCCCCTCCGTTCTACCAAAACCAGATGTCTCGGCCGCCACCGCAGCGAAGCTTCCGTCAACGGCCACGGTCAAAACCTTCAGATTACCGCGAATGGGAATATGCCAAAACGGCATTGCCTCCTGGCTCCGGTAACATCTGCTCAAAATTTACCATCTCATCGAAATTGGCGCCACTTTTTACTATTTTGTATCTTTGACTTCCTTTCTCTTCTTCTGCAGAAAAGTTTGTTGTTCTATCGTATAATATCTTGGCGGATTACCTTGCAAACGATCACTGGAGAAGTCTTTACTTTCACATACCGAGGAATATGTTGAGTTGGGGATGGAGAAAGAGCAAAATAGTGTTTGAGCTTGGCCTTTGGTCTGCAGATATAATGTGCCTCCAGGTTATAGGCTATTGCTATATCTTCCTGCAATTGTTATGTCTGAGAGGGACTAAGGAGACACAAATTTTTTGCTTTCCTCTTTTTCATCATATACTGAATGTGTCTTCCATATGCAGAGTAGTCTAATATTATCTTGTGTATGTCAGGAAGTTGATAAATTTCAGGACTTAGAGGAGGATATGAAGCACCGGGGATATAGTGGCATTTGGAAGGTATGTATGTGTGCTAAACATTTTGAAAATATTATAGAGGTTATTAAACATTTTGAGTTAGCATCATCAGCATCGATTATTTTTATTAGTTTTATTTAAAGATGGAGATTTTGAGTTTGTATTCTCCACTGACTCTCTTGGAGTAAAAATTAAATGGTATGTACCAAAGGTTATATGAACTAGGCTTCAAATGTGGGGCTAACTCTGTTGTATAAAACTGTAGATGCGGACTGGTAATGCTGTTGACGGATGTGCAATATTTTGGCGATCAAATAGGTTTGATCCTTGTTCTTCCTTGTGTGGTTCTGTCTGGAATTTTCTTTTGGCTTCTCACTGTTATCGTATTAGATTCAAATTGGTTCATGAGGAAAGCATCCAGTTCAATCAACTTGGTCTTCGGGATAATGTTGCTCAAATATGTGTGCTTGAGGTAATATGGATACCTTATGTTGGTAGTGACTTACATACCTTTGCCTCTTTACACTAAATTAAATTTCCTCTGTGTAGACACTGTTGACTTCACATACAAAAGAAAATGAGGCCTCTCTACCTGAAAGGTAACTTAAATATTTCTATTAATATTACTATCATACTATTTTATTTTATGGATAGATAATTGCCATTCTCTAGGAAGTGGCTGATTTTCTTCAGCCTTTAATGGATTTCCTTATTGACTCTACTTTGTGGGGGGGGTTGAAGTGAATTGCCATTTTCTTTTGCAGCTCTGCTGGTTCCCGCCGAGTTGTCATTTGTAACATTCACGTGCTCTTTAATCCTAAAAGAGGAGACTTTAAACTTGGTCAGGTACTTTCCTGTAATGCCATATTCTAGTTTGCAGAAATCTTTTTCCAAACGACGATTTTACTCTCTGATTTAACTCTGTGTATAAGCTATGAACATGTAAAAATGTTAGTTGTCTGATGTCTGAGATAAATTCATGGAGCATCACACTCCTATTTGAAGGAATTCACTTTGCCGCTTGCTTAACTTGGTTTGTTTAACTATTTCCAGTTTTCATCTATGTATTTATCTCTGTTGCGCAGGTCAGAACACTCTTAGATAGAGCTCATGCTGTTTCAAAACTCTGGGATGATACGCCTGTTGTTCTTTGTGGGGATTTCAATTGTACACCAAAGGTAGGACATTTTTACCTTAACCAGTTTGTTTACCCAAAAACACTTGCTTTGTCACATGGTCTTAAGATTATTTTACCTGGTTGCAGAGTCATTTGTACAACTTTATTTCAGAGCGGAAGGTAAAGCTTCATTTTTAGGCACATTTCCTTCACCTATTAGCAACATTACGTATATGGTTCACATTGTATCTGTTGCTGCTCTGTGCAGTTGGATTTGTCTGGTTTAGCCAGAGACAAAGTATCGGGGCAAGATTCTGCTGCAATTCGTCCACCAAGGCCAGAAATTTATACGACGAGGTAGAGTATGAATTCACCAGGTTCTTGAACAAAATTATGTATTTTGTTTTGCAACTCTGATTTTTACTGTCTGTAGTGATAGGCCTATTCAATTTTCCAGGTTTCAGTCTGCCAATAAATCTCCACAAGGTCAAGTTCAACCACCAAATTCAATCGCAAATGCTCATATAGATGGCCCCTCCAAAAACACATCTGAACTTCCATGTAGTGATACATTTCTTGCTGGTCAAGAAGCCACCTCCAGCTCTGACCGAGTATTACCAGGCGAGGATCTGGCCTCAGATTGTAATTTAGGAAGAGAAGACAGAAAATCTGATGCCTCCACGGCTCTCTCGATAGCTGGAGATCTTTCTTCAGTAACCTCATCAGATACAGAACCTCCACATGCTTCCAGTACTAAAGCCAATTTGAATACAGAACTTTCAGGAAGTTCCGTTTTATCAGTGACAGAGCATTCTCCTGAGGAAATTGTGTCCAGTGATCAAAATATTTCATCTAGTCTCTCCACCAAGGTTGACGACACTACTTTGGCTGAGATGAAACTAGATGGCTTAACGTTGGACGAACCAGTTGTATTTGCGCAAGATGAAGAAGGTTTAGGTGAAGATAGGGAAACCTTTTTGGCTAAGCTACATGATAATAATGAAGACTCGAGTCAAAAAGGGGATTTTCTGAATGAATTTTCACATAAATCGGGTTCTGAAGCTTTTAATAATGAGAAAATCATATATAATCCGTCCTCTTGGACTCCAATGGAGATAGCAACTGCAACAGGCAACCCAGAAAGAACTACGGTTGAACACGCTCTGGAGCTTAAGAGCACTTACTCAGAAGTGGAGGTATTGTAATATATTCTCCATACACTTTTGTCCTCTGTTTATTGAGAAAGTAAATTCTTAGGAAGCTGTTGATAATCTTTTGTTAGGGTCAAGTGAACACAAGAGATGAAAACGGAGAACCTGTAGTGACCAGTTATCACAGATGTTTCATGGGGACCGTTGACTACATATGGTAATAACATTCGAACCAAACAAAATTCAAAACCATTTGTGACAAACCTTGAAATTAGATTTCATAGATTATGAGTTTAAACATACTTTCATGTTTGATTTCTGGTTTGGGTTAGGCGGTCGGAAGGTCTTCAAACGGTGCGTGTACTTGCTCCAATACCGAAACAAGCAATGCAGTGGACACCAGGCTTCCCTACTCCAGTTAAAAATCCCATCATCTTGCTTGTTATTTAGCCTAGTTTTTTTAGCTATACTTCATTATGAAACTTTTTATTTTTTGTGTTTCTTGTTTGTTACAGAAATGGGGAAGTGATCACATTGCACTGGTTTCAGAGTTGGCTTTTTACAGCAGCAAAAGTCGGCCCAAAAGCTGAGATATTAAACAGGTGGTGACTTCATTAAAAATCTAAGAAAGTGTTAAGAAAGTTTAATTTAAAATCAGTTTTTATTATCCAACCCTTTCAATTTTAGTCTCATTGTTTCGTTCAATTATTACAAATAAACCCCAAACTTTATCAGTGTCCAATATAAGGACCTCTATACATTAATAATCTAATACTTAAACTCTGCAATATAATTAAGAGCATCCAAAACTTGCTGCATCAATGGTCGTTTCTCCTTGTTCTGCTTGGTGCATCTTTGGATGAGTTCGCCCATCTGTTCTGCCTCATTCACAGGATAATTGCTTCGAAGTATGGGAATCGATATTTCGCCAATCTTATAAGTAGCAGACGAGAAAGATCTATTCAAAACATCTAAGCTCAAGCAAGATCACACCAAGTGCATAAACATCGCTCTCCATTCCAAAATGGCCTACATACATTGCACAATTGTCTTAATATTTAACAATGATAGATTGATCAGAATTTTGTACAACAAAAGCTAAGATTTTGCTGTACCTGACGTTACATATTCAGGAGCTATATAGTATCCAACTTTTCTGACGAATACTTTTTGGTCTTCCAAACATTGTTTGCTTGATTCAAGATAAAACAACTTTGCATTGTATTGCTGATGAAATCCAAAATGAGGTATTAATTTCTAAGATCATAAACAAAAAGAAGAATGGAAATAAAGTCATTACTTCGTCGAGCAAAATGTTATACATTCTGAGTTCATGATGTAGCGGGCTGTTCTTGATGGAGTGAAGAAATGCAAGACCTTGAGCTGTTCCAATGGCTATCTTAACCTGTATTTCCATGGCAATGCCTCTTCTTCTGTTGAGAGAAACAAGAAACTATGTAAAGCAAAAATTGTCTATACTACATTTTAGAATGGACACATTAATTAGAAGAGATCTTAATTTACAAAAATGTGACGATCCAAACTTTCTTTGTGCAAGTGTTCGAAAACCAACAAGAGTGATTTTTTATCTTCACAACAACAGTAACCAAAAAATTTGACCAAGTTTGGATGAGAAATTTTCCCTAGAGACTTCACTTGTTCCTGCAAATCAGTTTTTTTTGCCCATCATATTACTTAATAAGTACACAACAGATCTAAACACAAATGTAAGTTTGAGTCGTTTGACCAAAAAAATATATAGAAACACAAATGTAAATAATATATATGGTTTGAGTACAAAAATGGAGAGACTTTGCTACATACACTCTTGTAGATCCTGTGAACTATCTTGAGGACATTTGACGACAGAAACAGGGGTTCCAGTTTTAGTTCTTGATGGTGCAAAAGTGGTGTCATCGAGGTAGCACTTGCAGAATGTTCGAACAGAGCCATTTTCGCATTCTACGACCTTTTCTTGTCTGAATTTCTTCGTTGCTTTCTTCAATTTCGCGAAGCTGAAGACGCTCAGATTCTCTTTTTCAGGCTCCACTTTCATATACATAAATAAATCGGAGTTACGTATTTATAAATATTACATGGAAACAAATAGCAAAGTACATTTAAAAGGAGAGATATGTACCTAAAATTGGAGGGTTGATGAGAGGCTGGTAAGCAAATGAAGCCGTTTGCTGTTTGAAAGGCTTTACAGAATTTCCCATTGTTAATGATGAAGGCTTCAATCTCTATGGCTCTCAAAATGGTAATGGAATGCACAAGATACTTCCGGTTTCAAGACATCTTGTTGGTTTTTAAAGAGGTTCCAAGGAATTCAACCCTTTGAAAGTCACGTTGTGCCAAGACTAAAAAAGAAAACACCGTGTAACAGTAGTTGTTACTAAGTTCAGAAATTTTTCTAAAGACTCAAGTAAACAAATTCACAGAAGCATTGCCGATTTTAGTAATATATTTGACTTATTGCTTAATTGATTGAAATACAAGCTGTAAACTTGCAAATGTAGCATATATTCTGCTGAAAAAAGAAAAATGTTACATCAGATTTTTTCGGTTTTTTTTCTTTTACATCAGAATTACATTGATTAAAGGTTTAAGAAAAAAAACATGGAATTTGTTTTTCTTCTCTCCTCGAAAGGCTTTATAGTATAACGTATCCGTATCCGTTTCCGTATCCGTATCCTGCTTCTTTGCGCAGTTTTATTATTATAAACGTAAAAGAAAATAACTATGTGTAAAATTTCAATACGACTGCTTCTGAATTGTTCACAAAGCTTGCCTTGGTGTAGGCGGTGATTGGATTAAAATTTCAGAATTATGGAATAGGCCCAACTAAAAACTAATTGGGCTCATCCAAAGCCAACTTTATGAGCTTTGAAGTTATACCTTCAGGCCTCAACGTAGCACAAATCTTCTTCTTCTCTTACTATACCGACTTCTCTCTATTTTTTTAATTCGCATTAAAAGCTCTCCATCCTCCATAGCTCTTTTTCCTCTCAGCATTTTAGGCAAGTATTTCGATTTCGCATGTAGATCCTCTAAAATTTCTTGTATGTTTCATTTATTCTCCAGAATCGTTCTCTAAATTTGAATTTTTGAGGCTTTCTCTTCATGGGCTCGACTTCGATTGGTTATCAATTCGGAATCTCAGCTCCATTTGACGGGAATTTTAAATTGAGATCAGATAAGTGTCTCTTCTCTTCCGTGTAAAGTTGTGATTACCAGAAAGAGCCTCTTCTCAGCTGCAAGCTCCACGCACAAGGTTAAGACTTGTCTGATTGTTTCCAAATAACACAAAAGTGTGAAACTTGAAATATGGGTCTCAAGGATTCTAATGTAGCTTTTGATGTCCAGAAATTTTCAAATCGATCTCGAATTTGTTCTTTGCCACTACTGATGAGTACTGCGATGAGAAAGTTGAGACGCCAATACTAGACAGCATTGAAGCTCCATCTCAGTTGAAGAATTTGAGTGTAAAGGTAAAGTCTTGATGTTGTTATGTCAAATGTAGTTGAATGAAACTCAAAAGGGATTGGAGTTAACGAGGATGGTTTTTCTTGTCGTAGGATTTGAAGCAATTAGCTAATGAAATTCGTACAGAGCTTCTTTCTGTAGTATGGAATACCCAAAAGTCTGTGAACCCTAGCTTGGCTGCAATAGAGCTTACTCTTGCTCTGCATTATTTTTTTCGTGCCCCCGTTGACAATATATTGTGGGATGCTGTCGAACAAGTAAGCTTATGTTTTGAAATTCAGGGGATTGATGATCTCATTTTCTTATGTTTTCTGAGTTCTTGTTGGGTGAATAGCTTTTGGTGTCTTTTGTAGACATATGCACATAAAGTCTTGACAAGACGTTGGTCTGCAATACCATCGAGACAAAAGAACTGTATTTCTGGGGTAGCTTCTCAATTGGAGAGTGAATATGATTCTTTTGGGGCCGTGCATGGCTGCAACAGTATTTCTGCTGGGCTCGGTAATAGTTTCTTCACCCTTTTATATAGAGTCAGTTGCCTATAGCTTTAGCTTATTACTTTTTTTTTTTGCCGTGAAACAAGAATTAGACTTACCTAATGCATGTTATATATCGATTTGGTGTGCTGAACGTTTATTTCTATTTCTTAGGATTAGTGGTTGCTCGAGATATTAAAGGAAAGAGGGACCGGGTTGTTGCTGTGATAGACAATGTGACAGTAACTGCTGGCCAAGCATATGAGGCAATGAGCAATGCTGGTTACTTGGATTCTAATATGATTGTTATCCTAAATGATAACCGTCACTCTTTACATCTAAATATGGAGGAGGGATCCAAGGCATCCATCAGCGCACTATCTAGCATTATGAGCAAAATTCAATCTAGTAAAGTTTTCCGGAAATTAAGAGAGCTTGCCAAAGTATGCATTGTCCATACTGTCTTTATGAAACTTAGTTGTTTACGATTTTTAGGCTCGAATTTTAGTATTCAACAATTAATGTTATTTGTTTTTGCTGTGAATTTTGACAGGCTATGACGAAAAGAATCGGAAAGGGCATGTATGAATGGTCAGCCAAAGTCGATGAGTATGCACGTGGTATGGTGGGACCAACAGGATCAACTCTTTTTGAAGAACTGGGTTTGTACTACATAGGTCCCGTTGATGGACACAACATTGAAGATCTAGTTAGATTCAATGGGTCCTATGTTGGTCCACGTGATAACAGAGGAAAACTGAGATGCAGAAACCAGAAAGAGCATGGTCGACAAAGGTATATATCTCTCTGCTTCTGTTAATTTCTTGACAATATTATGCATATCCAAATCTTGACTTTTGCAGTTTATTTTTGTGTCTCAGACGGACGCACTTACAATGATTGCTTTGTGGAGGCTTTGGTGATGGAGGCAGAAAAGGATAGAGATATTGTTGTGATTCATGCAGGAATGGAAATAGATCCATCACTTCTTAAATTTCAGGTGAGATTTCCAGATTGGTTTTTCAATGTTGGAATGGCTGACAGCACACGGTCACATTCTCTGCTGGTCTTGCTTCTGGAGGTCTCAAGCCCTTTTGCATTATCCCCTCTGCTTTTCTACAAAGAGCTTATGACCAGGTTTCTCTTTCTCTGTCATAGAGTAAGATTGTTCTAAAAGGTTTTTTATTAGAAGCAAATGGCCTCAGTGTCATTGATGGTTTCTTTAGGTGGTCCATGATGTCGATCGCCAGAGAAAGGCGGTGCGGTTTGTTATTACAAGCGCTGGGCTTGTTGGATCCGATGGTCCAGTGCAGTGTGGAGCTTTTGACATAGCTTTCATGTCATCTTTACCAAACATGATAGCCATGGCTCCAGTCGACGAGGATGATCTTGTAAATATGGTTGCAACTGCAGCTTACATCACTGACCACCTGGTTTGTTTCCGGTTACCTAGAGGCTCCATCGTCAACAGGAATTATCTTGTCCCCACTGGACTACCAATTGAAGTAAGTTCCAATCTAATCTTCAAATTTTGTGTTGCAAAAACAGACCGTGCTGACACAAGAACCGCTTTATCATATTAGAGTAGATCGGAAGAGGAAGAGTTCTCATAGAAGGTCAAGACGTGGCTTTCCTTGGGTATGGAGCCATGGTTCAGAATTGTCTTAATGCACACTCGCTTCTCTCGAAACTCGGTTTGAACGTGACTTTAGCTGATGCAAGATTTTGCAAATCCCTCGACATTAAGCTTGTGCGTGATCTTTGTCAGAACCACAAATTCCTCATCACTATCGAAGAAGGCTGTGTTGGAGGGTTTGGTTCTCTTGTGTCACAGTTCATAGCCCTCGATGGCCAACTCGATGGGAATATCAAGGTAGAGAGACACATCAAAACCGCAGCTTTCCAAAGTTCTCATCTTTTTGGTTTTGGGTCCTAATTTACTCTTTCTGGAACTAAACATCGTATAGTGGAGCCGATTGTGTTACCAGATAGCTACATCGAAGAAGGTTCGCCTAACGAGCAGCTTGCTCTTACGGGGCTAACCGGACATCATTTAGCAGCAACTGCTCTGAGTCTTTTGGGTCGACCTCGTGAAGCATTGCTTCTCATGAGCTAGCTTAACCTTTACAAGAAGATCAGAGACTTAAAGAGGCATCACATTTATGACATTTTTTTACTCTTGAGGAGAGAGTGATCGGTGTAATTATTAGCTTTCTTAAACAGAAACTGTAAATAGATATATATTCGAAATTTAAGAACCCATTTTATCTCCTGATTTTGGAAGAGCTTAAATGACTCTTTTGTGTATGTTGAAGATGTAGAGGTGAAATTAACTGAAGTAGAATGATTTACTTTCTATTAAATAACGAAATCAATATTATAGTATAAATGCTATTTTAACGTTAACAAAAAATATAAAGTTAAATATTTACTTTTAACATTTAATTTTTAATTTTTTTTCTTTATTTGATAAAAGATACACATGTCATTTAAAAAAATTATAAGAAAAAAAAAACTTTACAACTCATTACAGCTATATAGTTTTGTACGATACTATTTTTAATCGATGCAACAACACAAGACATGGATCAGTAGTTGTCACTTGTCAATATCTCACATTCCTAATATACAGCCAGCGAGTTTAGATTTGGTGTTTATTTCTTACATGTCCCCAAATCTGGAAACAACACAAAATACACTATAGAATATACTTTTGTGTATTTTCGACACTTGAAATTAATTAAAGCTTTTAAAAATTAGGAAAGAGTTATTCGTTTAATTACCATCCCGATTTCTTCATCGTCTTCTCGATCTCTCTCGCGCAAACTCGATCATTTCTTCTAAAGAAGCTTCTTTGATCTGAACGTTTCTTAATGTAAGTTTTCTCTGATTTCTTCGGTTTCGTATCGATCGGAATTGAGTATATCTGTTGTAGAAACTTCACCTGATTCTTTGGGAATCGGAAAATTTCATTCTGATTTAGCGGAACCCATGATCGTTGTATCTAGTAAAAAACCCTAATTTCGGATCGTAATTCAATTTCTTCACAAAAGTTTGATGCTTTCTCTGTTGCAGTTAATGGAAACAGAAACTGATCACCAGCAAACTGTCTCTGTAGATGACAACGATAGCCTTGTTCCAGAGCCAAGCTCAACAAAAGAAAGCTTTCTTGAAGATATCTCGCTTACTGGGCAAGTTATGATGAATCCTGAACTTTCAAATGCAGGCCAAGTTTTGACTAAATTTGAATTGGATTTTGCTTTTATCTCTGAGAAATTGGTTAATCTAAGTCTTCTTACTATGCAACTCGGCACGAGAGAAAATGATTTTGAGTCCTTTGTTTCTGAGAAACTTGAAGAAGAAGAAGAATCTTCAAATGATGTTGATCATTCAGCTGAGAAGGCCTTGGAGTTTGATCTCTTGTCTTCAATTCTCAATTCAGAGGTGAAAGAACTTAAATCGCTTCTTGGTTATCTCCACAACGAAATTCAAAGTGCTCGTCTCATAATATCTCCGTTTCAACATGATGGAGAAGCTTTCTTAGATTTGGAAGGGAAGTTGCATGATGCTGAACAATCTTTGGGGCAGTTAATGGACCAAGTAGTGGAAATGAAGAAGCAATCTTCTAACTTTCAGAGGTTATCTTCTGGTTTGGATGAACTTGGAAGCTGTAAATGATTAACCTAACCAATTTTAGCTTTTCTTTTAATCTTGTTATGATGTGACAATAGCTGGATTCCATTAAAGTAGAGAAGGTTCTCGGGATTTGATGAAAAATATGTTAACTTTTGTTTTGGCAGGGTCTGGAGGGCAAGCTGCAGTGTCTCAAAACGATGGTGAGTTTGGTGATTTGAGCGCTAAGATCAAAATGCAGACTACTGATCAGCAAAGGAACGTTTTGAGGATGCTTGAGAAATCTTTGGCCAAGGAGATGGAACTTGAGAAGAAACTAAGTGAATCTGGAAATACTGAACGAGAACTAGAGATGAAACTATATTCTTCCGAGCAGGATGTTGTCTACATGAAAGAAGTGACCGAAGATGCGTTCTCCAGGTGGCTTGAGGCAGATAACGCTGCTGAAGTCTTTAAGGGAACGTCAAAGGAGATGTCTGGAAAACTCCAGATTCTTCAGTTCAACTTAAGCGGTTCTTTTAAGCGGGAAGATAACTTGAAGTCTGAGCTCGTTGATTCAAAGGAACGTTTAGAAGCGAAGGAATCTGCTTTGCACAAGCTTGATAGCAGCAATGCAAGACTTAATGACTTTCTTATGGCACAAACAGAAGGCTTAAAAGAGATTTTGAAAGAAGCTGAGCAAAATTTGATTCTGTTGAACACTGAGAATTCTACATTAAGTGAAAAAGTTAGCTCCCTTGAGGAACAACTGAATGAATATGGGATTCAAACAAAAGATGTGGATGCTACTTCTGCTGCTCAGATAACAGACCTCGAACGTACCAACGTGGAACTCAGAGAGAAATTGGCGAAAACTGAAGCAAGGGCTGAGGAAGCAGAATCTGAATGCAAAACACTAGGAGGAAGCAATAAGGAGCTTCAAGACGAGTTGGGGACTTTCAGAGCCAAGGGCTTTACTCCGGAGAAGTTAGCATCGCTTGAGAAACACTTGAGGGACTCAGATCTGCAGCTAGAACATGCAGTTGCAGCTGTCGAAGCAAGTAAAGAAAAACAGAATTTGTTATATTCTACTGTTTCTGATATGGAGGATGTGATCGAGGATCTAAAATCAAAAGTTTTGAATGCTGAAAACCGGGCTGACTATACCGAAGAGAAGTTGATCATGGTATCTGAGTCTAATGCAGAGCTCAACGAAGAACTGAAGTTCTTTAAGGGTAGATTGAAAGAAGGGGAGAAATATTTACAGCAAGCAGAAGAAAGAAAAATTCGAACCGTTAAAGATATTTCTGTACATAACAAGATCATGAAAATATTGGTCATGCAACTAGCTGCTGAACGAGAACGACTTCATAAACAGGTATTAAGACGGAAGATATACTCATAAACCCAGTTCGTTGTTAGTTCATGTCGTTGTAGCTTCATCATCATCGCAGTGGATGCTTAGATGTAGATACTTTTTTGCAGATAACTATCTTGTCAAGAGAGAATTGTGTGTTGATGGTGAAATTGAAGAAGATTGGGAAAACTTTTTATATGGATAGTGGCATTGGAAGTGAAGTTTCATCAAAGTATGACCAGAGTGCTCCTTCTTGCCATCAAGAAAGTAGACCACAAGCCACTGTCACTTCACTAACTAATCCAGAGGTAAATTAATTCTTCCTTGCTAAAAATCTGATTTTGAAGGCATCTAAGTGAATTCACCATTTAGCTTTAGTTGAAAACATGGAATACTGCAAATCTAATCTTGGATTTGTGTTTAAAGACTACATACACAAAAAAAAGAAGTAATGTTGGTCATTGTTTTGTAGGAGGGAGAAACAAATTCAAAATCAGATATTGGAAGTGTAAGGAGATTAGATGTTGGTGTTCTTGGATTCAAGTACATTCTCGTTGCATTGCTTGCGATCTTAACGTCGTCAATGGCTTACTTTATATTCCAGTAAAACATCTAAGAGTCTTTAACTTTTTCAGAATCTCATAGGCTCAAGTTCTGTTTTTCTCTCTTTATCCTAGTTACAATGACAGACAGATTATATGTTAGTTCTTTTTGGCTATCCAATAAAGGAAAAGTTATGCTTCTTGTTGTTTACATATCTTCATTGTTAACCCCCAACTCTTTCAATTATAGTCTTAGCACCTCTGTACTGATATTTCCAATTATTACAACTAAACCCCTATCTTTTTGAATCTCAAATATAAGTACCTCTACAGACTACACATTAGTCCTTAATCACTGCAAAATATCATTCAGAGCATCCAAAATGTGTTGCATCAATGGTCGTTCCTTCTTGTCCCGCTCGGTGCATCGGTTGATGAGTGTGCCCATCTGTGTTGCTGCATTCGCAGGATAATCGTTCCTTAGTCGGGGATCGATTATTTCCCCAACCTCACAATGATGGGGCAAGAGTAAGCTTTGCTTGTTCTTAATTTTATTATTCCAAACCAATCAAAAGTTCAAAAAAGATCACACCAAGTGTATAAACATCGGACAATGAGATTAATCCGAATGTGTAAAAACAAAAGTTATGATTTTTTTTTTGGTTGCATATAGACCATTTCCTTATATTTACTCGAATCCATGTTGCTTTTTTTTTGTTGAAAACGCTGCAGATAATAACTATATATTGTATAGTTACTATTTATAATTTTACATTATATAAGGGTTGAATCAAAATTTATGTTGTTAACTGTAACCATAACGCATTCAAACCTAAATATTAAAAATGTAAGAGATAAAAGTTTATGTAAATTTAAGCGGTAACTTACTGACTACAGAACATAATGAATACCTTGGAACTGATGGCAATTTTGTTATTTCAACGCAGGTATGTTACCAAACGGCGACTTCGAGCTACGACCAAAACCATCGGACATGAAAGGAACGAAAGTGATAAGCAAGAACGCAATTCCAAGCTGGGAGCTTTCGGGCTTCGTTGAATACATTAAATCTGGTCAAAAACAAGGAGACATGCTTCTCTTCGTTCCCGCCGGAAAATTCGCAATTCGGCTAGGCAACGAGGCATCGATCAAACAGAGGCTTAACGTGACCAGAGGAATGTACTACTCGCTCACGTTCAGTGCCCGCAAGGACTTGTGCTCAAGACGAACGGCTTAACATTTCGGTCGCACCTGAGACGGGAGTTGTTCCAATACAGACGGTATATAGTAGCAGCGGATGGGACCTCTACGCCTGGGCGTTTCAAGCCGAGAGTAACGTGGCCGAGATCGTGATTCATAATCCCGGCGAGGAGGAAGATCCTGCTTGTGGACCCCTCATTGATGGTGTGGCAATCAAAGTTCTCTACCCTCCTCGACCTACCAATAGTAAGTACTATTTATATATCATACGAAGTGGAGTTTATATCTTCTTCTTTTTTTTTGATAAAGCGTTTATATCTATTATTATTCTTAGAAAATCTTTTTCATGAATCATGCAATGTGATCTATGATGTTTACAACTATATGTACTTGTTACATGATCGTTATAGTTGCCTTATTTAAGGGGTTAAAATAGATATTTGTTAATGATTTTTTGGTTTGGTTTATTTGTTCGTACCGACTGACATGTAAAATATTTCTGTTCCGATATTGGTTTCTGAAGAATTTAGCTTGCTTGATACGGTTTATATATTCACTTGTAATTATAGTCATCTTGGGTTAGAAGTTATAACATATTTTTTTCTACAACAATTAGCCAATTGATGTGTTTTTTTTTTGTTATACTGAAACAGAGAATCTATTGAAAAACGGAGGATTTGAAGAAGGTCCCTAGATACTCCCAAACGCAACAACCGGCGTTTTGGTTCCTCCCTGAAGAGATTTTAAAATAAGAAGATTAATAGATTTATGCTCAAATGAGCTTATTGAGATTGAAATCTATACTAGAAACAAAATAGCTCATTAAAAGCTTTATTGTGCAAAGGAAAATAAAGAGAAGAAAATTAAGTTAAGAACACCAAAGTTAAAGATTTTTATATTAATCTCATCAAAGGGTTGAAGAAGGAGAGTTGCTTTGTCGCAACTTGTAGGATAGAAAAATCCGGATGTGAAAACTGCGAAATAAAACTTTGAATTACGGAAAGAAAACGAGACGAAAACGTTTTTCAGAAACCGGAAAAACGTGGAGGCGAGATTTGATCTCTTTCCTTAATTCTTATAATCGCTCGTAGTGTGACGGTTTTCAACGATTAAGAATCCCAGGATACAACCACGAGGAAACCGTAATCGCAACACTCGATAAACGGAGTATGCGAACAACGAATCTACGGTATACTCTCGAGACACTTACGTTTTGACGAAGAGAAAGACGAGAGGGAGTTTTCTGTGAAATTTTGAGAGAGTTTTTTTTTCGTTTGGAAAAAACGATAAAACTCGAAGAATGGAAGCGGCCGAAAAATGAAGGAAGGCGAGGGCGGTTTACGAGTCACGCACGTGGCGAGATTTCAGGCGAAAAATCCGGAGCGGTTTTGACTCGTTCTATTCGAGTTTGAACTCGATTTTCTTGGAGGCAAAATATCTTGGTAAAACGTTGACTAAAAGTCAACGAAAATTGTGGACTAATTGGGTCCAAAAAGAATATCTTTGACGTGGGCCAAAGGTCCACATTCACCAAGACCCAAGACCCAAGCCCGAGCTCGGCACGGCACGGCGCGCGCGCGCGTGTGTGGTATTTTGCATAACCCCCTTTGTGTCTCCATAGCATGTTAACCAATGCTAGAAACAATCCTATATTTATACTTGAGAAGAATTTTTCCAAGTTCCAATGTGGGACATTTTCATGTTTTATCATGAAACCACATTGGGCCTCAAATTCTTATTCACATTTTTTACCCATAACCATATGAATATGGGTTCAACAAAAGTGATACCCATTTATGTTAATTATGGGTCCAACAATCCCCCACATGAATAGGAATTACTCTAAACATATGAAAACTCGACTAACTCTACTGACTGGACAGACTTGACAGACTGAACAGACTAGACAGACTCGATAAAAGGATTTTTCGAGAGTATAAACGAAAATTTACTATGTCTGAGATGGTAGCATATTTCAGCCTTGAACCACTCATTGTTAATATCTGTCGGGTTTACTGGCCAGGAGGTGAACATGATGTCTTGAACCACCCGGATATTTATGTAAACCGAGACAACAGTTATAACGCAGCTCATTTTCTCGTAGAACTTTGTTCTCTATTGTGTTCATTTTTGGCCGTGAACTTGCCTGGTTACTCGTGAGTGAACTTAGAGAATATAGTCTGAACTTCATTCTCCTAGAAACGGCCTCATTTCACACTCACTAGGTGTTCCCCATAAATCTTTGTTTTAAGAAGTATCCTGTAATACTCCACATACAAAGCTATGGACTCGAATCATTAAAAGCTAATGCTTATCCTTATTTATATACAGAAAGCACTGCTTATCATCTTGGAAATTGAGTAATGACATAAAAGTCTATCAGTGCTTTTAGATTTTGTTTGATTTAGTTATCTCTTTGAACCTACATATTGGGATCTCCAGGCACGTAGGTGGAGTTTCCATCAAACATCATCTTTAGTTTGTAGGCAATAAACCCATTCCCTTTGATGATTTTAAAACTTGATCACGAGCCAAACCTTTAGTAAATGGATCCGCTAGGTTATTGGCTGATTTGATGTAATCGATCGTTATTACACCACTTGAGATCAAGTGTCTAATGGTTTTGTGTCGTCTTCTGATGTGACGAGATTTACCATTATAGAGGTTACTCAGTGCCCGGGCTATGGCCGATTGGCTATCACAGTGTACACGTAATGCCGGAACTGGTTTCTCCCACAGTGGAATATCTTCCAGGAAGTTCCGCAGCCATTCTGCTTCTTCTGCGGCTTTGTCAAGAGCTATGAACTCTGACTCCATGGTTGATCTAGCCAGCAGGGTTTGTTTGGAAGATTTCCAAGATACCGCTGCACCTCCTAAAGTAAAGACGTATCCACTCGTGGATTTCGAGTTCTTGGAATCTGAAATCCAGTTTGCGTCACTGTATCCTTCCAGAACTGCCGGTTCTTTACCGTAGTGCAGCCCATAACTTTTTGTATATTGTAAGTAATTTAATACTCTTGTTATGGCTTTCCAGTGTTTATGACCTGGATTACTCGTGTAGCGACTTAATACGTTTACCGCATGTGCTAAATCGGGTCTTGTGCAATTTGTTAAGTACATAAGACTTCCGATAACACGAGTATATTCCAATTAAGAAATTGCTTCACCCGAATTCTTGGTCAAGTGGAGTTGAGAATCAACAGGAGTTTTTGCAGTCCCGGTTGTGTATTTCTTGAATCTATCAAGAATCTTTTCAGCATAATGAGTTTGAGACAAGGTGATTCCGTCAGAAGTTCTAGTGATCTTGATCCCTAGGATTACATCTGCGAAACCCATGTCTTTCATGTCGAACTGGCCGCTAAGCATGTTCTTAGTTTGTTGGATTATGTCTTTATTGCTACCAATAATGAGCATGTCATCCACGTATAGGCATAACAAAATATACCCGCTAGGAGTAACTTTGATGTAAATGCACTTATCACATTCATTAATGTTGAAGCCATTTGACATCATTACGTTGTCAAATTTTTCATGCCACTGTTTTGGAGCTTGCTTAAGTCCATATAATGACTTCACAAGTCTACAGACTTTGTGTTCTTGTCCAGGAACGACAAACCCTTCAGGTTGTTTCATGTAAATTTCCTCTTCTAAATCACCATTTAGAAAACCGGTTTTAACATTCATTTGATCTATCTCTAGGTTTCTCAATGCTGAAATTCCTATCAACATTCTGATGGAGGTTATTCTCGTCACCGGAGAATAAGTGTCAAAGAAATCCAGGCCTTCTTTTTGCCGGAATCCTTGCACCACAAGCCTAGCCTTGTATTTATCAATTGAACCATCAGTTTTCAACTTGGTTTTGAAAATCCATTTACACCCTAGTGATTTAAACCCTTGGGGTAGATCGGTTATTTCCCATGTATGGTTTTGCATAATGGAGTCGATCTCACTATTGACGGCTTCTTTCCATGAAGGTGCGTCCGGAGTAGACATGGCCTCTGTGAACGTTTTTGGTTCATTCTCTGCGAGAAATACCATTAAAAAATCGTCACCAAAAGATTTTTCCTTTCGGGCTTTTTTGCTCCGTCGAGGTTCATCTGCAACCTCTTGTGATTCATTAAATGAAGTACCAGAAGTGCTTGCCACGTTCGTTGGTTCAACCTCTTCGCGAGTTCGTTTTGGATTTTGTTTATCCTTACACGGAAAAATGTTTTCAAAAAATGATACATTTCTTGATTCCATAATTGTGTTTACATGAATATCCGGTATATCTGATTTATGAACCAGAAACCGGTAAGCACTGCTATTGTGTGCATATCCGATGAAAATACAATCTACGGTTTTAGGTCCTATTGAAACCTTTTTGGGAGGCGGCACTGCGACTTTTGCGAGGCACCCCCACACTTTCAGGTATTTGTACGAAGGTACTTTACCCGTCCAGAGTTCATATGGCGTTTTGCCAGTTACTTTGTGCGGTATTTTGTTGAGGATATAATTTGGGTAAGGAGTGCTTTCCCCCACAGGTTCTGGGGTAACCCAGATTCCTGCAACATTGCATTCATCATTTCTTTCAGAGTTCGGTTTTTCCGTTCCGCAACTCCATTAGATTCTGGTGAGTAGGGAGCGGTTGTTTGATGAATAATGTCTTGTTCTTGAAAAAATGCATTAAATGGACCATCATATTCGCCTCCTCTATCACTTCGAACTATTTTAATAGTTTTCTGAAGTTGATTTTCGACTTCAAGTTTATATTGTCTGAATTTTTCCAAGACTTCATCTTTACTATGTAGTAAGTATACATAGCAGTATCTTGTACAATCGTCTATGAAAGTTACAAAATACTTTTTACCGCCTCTGGTTTGTATATACTTTAAATCGCACAAATCTGTGTGGATTAATCTGAGAGGTTCGGTTGTTCTTTCGACTTAAGGAGAAGGTGTTTTAGTGACTTTTGCTTGAACGCATACTTCACATTTATCTTTAATAAATTTGCATTTCGGAATTAAGTTCAAATTAATTAATCTTTGTAAAGATTTATAATTCACATGTCCTAACCGTTCATGCCAAATATTAAAAGACTCGGCCAAGTAAGCAACTGGTTTCTTATTCATTGAAACTTCAGAAACAGATACATCAGAGTTCTTAAGGACTGTGATACAACACATTATCACAAGTCCTTCCTTAACATACCCCTTACCCAGAAACACCCCATTCTTCCTAAGAATCAGCTAGTCGGACTCAAAGCTCGTGGCGAAGCCATGCTTGCTCAGTAGAGATCTGGAGATGAGATTTTTCCTCATGTCTGGCACGTGCCTCACGTTGGTGAGAGTTATGGCATGTCCAGAGGTGAACTTCAACACCACTTTGCCCGTGCCTTCAATCTTGGAGACAGACTTGTTACCCATCTTCATACCGGCATCAGACTTGGTCTTCTGATAGGTGCTGAACATTGTCTTGTCAAAACAGATGTGAGTAGTTGCACCCGTATCATAAAACCACTCTTTGGTCTCTTCATCAACCACATTTGCTTCCATAACCACCGCACACAGGTCATTTTCTGTCAAATTGGCTTGATTGAGCGTTTTAGCCTTTTTGAAGCACTCCTCGGCTTTGTGCCCTTTCTTGTGGCAATAAAAGCATTTTCCGGTGAACTTGCTTGGCGCACCTTGCTTCTTGAAGCTCGTGGAGGCTTGAGGTGCAACCTTTTTAGGCGGCCCCTTGCTTGAATTAGGCACAAATTTTCCTTTGCCTTTGTTCTTGTACTCAGCTACATTAGCATTGTGAGTGAAAGTCGGTTCAACCCTGCGTTTGAACGACTCATTTTGCAGCCTGGAAATGAGATTTGCCAAAGTTAAAGCATTTTGCTTGTGGCCGAGATAATTTTTGAAGTCGACCCAGCATGGAGGTAGCTTTTCCATGATGCAGTTCACTGTGAATGTTTCACAGATCTTCATGCCCTCATCAACTATCTCTTGGATTATCAGTTGCAGCTCATGAACTTGCTCCATGATGGGCCTAGAGTCCACCATTTTGAAGTTCAGGAATTTCGCCGTAGCGAGCTTTCCCGAGCCTACATTGAAGGACTTGTACTTCTTATCCAAGGAATCCCAAATTTTCTTGGAAGTTTTGGCCTCACTGTAAACGTTGTACAGCTGATCCACCAGGCGAGCTTTAATGTAGCCTCTGCACAGATAGTCCCCATGGAGCCACGTATCGACACTAGCCAAAACATGTACGTCAGTATTCCCGGGAGGCACAACAGGTTGAACCTCGGTGAGATACCTCTCCAATTTTAGCGTAGTCAGAAAACGAAGGAAAAGGCGAGGGCGGTTTACGAGTCACGCACGTGGCGAGATTTCCGGCGAAAAATCCGGAGCGGTTTTGACTCGTTCTATTCGAGTTTGAACTCGATTTTCTTGGACGCAAAATATCTTGGTAAAACGTTGACTAAAAGTCAACGAAAATTATGGACTAATTGGGTCCAAAACTTGGCCCAAAAAGAATATCTTTGACGTGGGCCAAATGCCCACATTCACCAAGACCCAAGACCCAAGCCCGAGCTCGGCACGGCGCGCGCGCGTGTGTGGTATTTTGCATAACCTCCTTTGTGTCTCTATAGCATGTTAACCAATGCTAGAGACAATCCTATATTTATAGTTAGAGAAGAATTTTCCCAAGTTCCAATGTGGGACATTTTCATGTTTTATCATGAAACCACATTGGACCTCAAATTCTTATTCACATTTTTTACCCGTAACCATATGAATATGGGTTCAACAAAAGTGATACCCATTTATGTTAATTATGGGTCCAACACAACTCTCAAAATTACATTGCATCAATGTTCTAATCACAAATATATATGAATCTCTTAGTGCTAAAACCCTAATGACATGAGCTAATAGACTTCTCATTGGGCACTATCTTGAGCTTTTTATGGATCCATGAATACTCCCTTCGTAGAAGATGACCACTCTCTTTTACCCGCTTGGATGATCGAATCCCCCAAAGCCATCAAATACGTTGACTTCGAGCACTTCTCGGTCCCACAAGGCCGTCGAGCTGTGGAGCTGGTCGCCGGCAAAGAAAGCGCAACCGCTCAGGTGGCTCGGACCATTGTGGGAAAGACATACGTGCTTTCATTTGCAGTTGGAGATGCCAACAACGCGTGCGAAAGATCAATGATAGTAGAGGCGTTTGCGGGAAGAGACACTTTAAAAGTTCCTTATCAGTCACGAGGGAAGGGAGGGGTTCAAACGCGCTTCTCTGCGGTTAGTAGCTGTTTCAACCCGCACGAGGGTTATGTTTTACAGCACGTTTTACGCAATGAGAAGTGATGATTTCTCGTCACTGTGTGGGCCAGTGATCGACGATGTCAAGCTCCTCGGCGTTCGTAAGCCGTAAAAATGGTCATTGTTTTATTCTGAATTTAAGGTTTTTCGTATGAGCGGTGTGGGTTTTTATTATTTTTTTTGTTCTTTTTCTTTATCTCTAATGCTTTTGAAATGAGATGGTGAAATACTAAAAGAGTTATTGTGGTGTAGGGTTTTATATAATGCAGAAAATGTCTTGATTATATCTATTTTCTTGTATGAGAAAGGCTGAAGAAATGTTGTCCTTTTTAGTATATTGGATTCTTTTAAGAAGATCGGCTGACTATGAGAATAAAAGTGTAATACAGATATAAATGTTGGAGGAACGATGATAAGAATTTGCCTTTTAAGTTTAGCTTCGGATGGTTATTAGTTTAATGTGTACTACCCATTCGTGTAAGGATCAACTTTTTTGAATCACTTTCAAACTGAACTTTATTGAACAAGGCTGTTCCAAACTATTTATTTAAAGGCATGTTCAGATTTTTTTTAAGACATATATTTGATATGATTATAACATTTTTTAAAAGATGATATATATGGCCTAAATTTATATGCATGTTTGTTTATCTGTTAAGTTAAAAAATTAAAACCTAACAAAAAAAACCCCGGTTGAGCACTAATTTCGGTGGATGTATCATGTGGGTACAAAAATTTATGAAAAGCAGATAAGTAGGATTTCAAACGCAAGAAAACGATTTATACAATTAGTAGGTCAGTTAAAATTATATATTTTGATTGTTCCATAGCGAATAGTAAGTTACCAAAATTGACATTAACATATGTAATTTATGAAAAACACCAAAAACGGTGGCGTTTGGGGACAGTAGCAGGTTGTATATAAAGCTGGAAGTTATAAAAATGTACAAAGGCTTTTTTCATCGTCATTCAATATACTATTTCTCTTAAGCCCAATAGCCCAATAATGTGCGAAAATACACCACACGGTTTCCTTTTACCACCAAGCAAACCAGAAGAGCTGAAAGTTTATCACAAACGCTAATCCGCCTCATCCGGATTGGTTGGTTTCCTAGGGTTTCCTTCTTTTCTCTTTTGTTCCGCTCAATCTCTGCATCTACAGCCTCCGGTGAATTCGAGGCGCATAATTTCGTTCAAACTTATATTCAGGTTAATACCCGCGTCAATGGGTTCTTTTTACGGTTGAAGCTCTTTGTTTTGATACATGTAGCTGAAATTCTCGTCTTTTTATTCGAATTATCTGTTGATTTCTTCTTGCAATTTGTGTTCCTTGTGAATTTTCACGTTTTTTTCTTATCCCTTTCGATTTCGATTGTTTGATGAGATTATCGGATTTAGTTGATTCCCTTTGAGATCCTGAAATCGTGTTCGATAATTGAGATGCATTTTTTGGGTGTATCCTTATCTAAACGAGCAGATTCAAGCATTGAAATTGATATGGGAGAAAACACACAACATTACTGTGATTTTTGACTCTCTTTATGTTTGTTTTTACCTCGCAGCTGTTGAGCTCTGTTAAAGAAACAAAATTTGATGGAAATGGCTGAGTTAAGTAGGTCCATGCAGCTACCAGGAAACCGGAAGTCACCACCTGAGACCTCTCTCACTGGTTCTGCATCCGAGCCACCAAACAAGCAGGTGCAGTTTAGACCATGGTTACAGCAATTGTCTCCAGCAAGCAATGGGATTCTTCATATTCCCACCAATATGCTTTCTCCAAAGACACTGTATTCTCTAAAGCATGGCAAGAAAGCGATGCCAATGGAACCCGATCTCCAGAAATCTGGAAAGCATGTTGTAAACAAGAAACATCATATCCCACCGCGAGGCTCGGTGAAAAGGATTGATGAAGTAAATGAGTCTGTGAGGTCTAAAATGAGGGAGTCTTTAGCATCTGCGTTGGCCTTGGTTCAGAAAGATGATGAATTTCCGAAAGGGAAAGAGAATATAGAGACTGAAGAAACTCCTGTGATGACACTGGAGAAGACTCAAAGTTTTCAGCCTGACTCACCTGCTAGCATCAGTGTCCCTATAGGCCAAGGGACCATGTCAGAATTTCCCACCGGTTTTGAAAGTTCTCTGCCGAAGGACAGTGAGATTTCCATGGACATCGGGCTGGATAACGTTACTCAATCTGATGGACTTAAGTCTCAATATGACGAGGTTTTCCCTCGGGATGATGTTCCTTTTTCAGATATTATTTTTCCCAACGATGACCTTTTACAGGGTAATGAACTCTCATGGGTTCTGGAAAATGTTTCAGATCTTGGCGATACTAAGGACTATGGAACTGGTGGCAAAAAGTCATTTAAGGATCCAAAGCTCTTGGCATCTAAAATTGAAATGGAACTGTATAAGCTATTTGGAGGTGTAAACAAAAAGTACAGAGAGCGGGGAAGGTCCCTCTTATTCAATTTGAAGGATAAGAACAATCCTGAGCTAAGAGAAAGAGTCATGTCTGAAGATATCTCAGCTGAGAGATTGTGTAATATGACTGCCGAAGAACTAGCTTCTAAGGAGCTTTCTGAGTGGCGTCAAGCCAAAGCTGAAAAGATGGCTGAGATGGTTGTCCTGCGGGATACAGATATTGATGTCAGAAGCCTGGTGAGGAAAACACATAAGGGTGAATTCCAGGTTGAAATTGACCCCGTTGACAGGGGCACGGTAGATGTCTCTGGTGGTATCATGTCACGTACCAATCGTCAACCCAAAGCCAAACCTCATTCTGCCAAAACCTCTCTCAAAGATGAGCCAGCAAAAGCTGATCAAGCAACATCACATGCAACGCCTCCTTCAACTGAAGAGATAGATCCCATGCAAGGTCTGGCAATGGATGATGAACTGAAGGACGTGGAGTTTCTTCCTCCAATTGTATCGCTTGATGAATTCATGGAATCCCTGGACTCTGAGCCTCCATTTGAAAGTCCGAATGGTAATTCTGAGATGCAGGTGTCTGTATCTGAGAAAAGTGACTCTGAAGTTGGGTCACATTCAAAATCTCCTAAAGGGTCTCCTAAGGAACCAAGTGATAAAAGTTCGCCTGAACCGAAACCAGAGAAGATTGATGAAGTGTCCCCAAAGTTTGACACCAATGTCAAACCTAATGATGATGTCTCTAGACATGAGAAGACACCTGCACTTAGTGATGTTAAGGGAGAAAGAGTATGGGATGGAATACTGCAACTGAATATGGCCTCCGTGATCCCTGTCACTGGCATATTTAAAAGGTAATTTTTTATCACGTAAACCACTATCTCACTATTATTTTGGTTTCTGTGAAACTGTTTTCTTTGGGCATTGACAGTTGTCTTCTCTGTGCTGATAGTAAATATTTCTTCGAAGATTGAGTATTATTACACTGTTGCTTGAATTTAACTTGTGTTACCAATCAATCACTTTGCTTTTCCAACTTGAATGGTATTTGAATAAACTTAAGATTAGGTTCTTAGCTAGCTTAATTGAAAAGGAGCTCAGTGTGGGATACTTATCAGCGAGTTAGGGGGTAGTGCCTAGGATCAGTATAAATAGGAGATGCATCAGGTGTTTAAGTGGGTCAAGTAATCTGAGTAGGGGATGCTCTAGAGTCCATCCCTAGGTTTAAATGTCTCCCTTATATCAGTTTATCATGGTAGTTTTAGAAATCAGTTTCTGTTCTTATTAGATATACTTGTGCCAACCCACCCTTGTATATTCTTTTTTTCTTCGGGTTCCTATTTTATTATGATTATCCTCAGACTTGAATCTTTAGTACAGACATGGGTATGATGTCCGATAATTGATTTCTGCTGATATTTGCTATCATTGGTTTAACAAAAAAACAACTAATATGAGAAAGTAAGTATGCATTCTCTGACTGGGTTTTTCTATGGCAGTGGTGAGAAAGCAGAGACGGGCGAGTGGCCGGCAATGGTGGAAGTTAAGGGTAGAGTTAGGCTGAGTGGGTTTGGGAAGTTTCTTCAAGAACTTCCCAAGTCTCGAAACCGTGCCCTAATGGTATACAAAGCTTTCTTTTGTTATCACTGTAGTAGCATTACATTGAGTAATCTCCAGCTGTCTCACTTTGTCTTATTTCAAAACTCTTCTGTCTTCTCTTCATGGAAACCAGAAAGCAAAGAGATTACAATTAAACACGTCACATGTATGAGTTACAGTAATGGGACACCCGTTTTGAGCAGAGAACCAACTTTAGATTGGGTCAAATTTTGTATTAATTCTTCCAAAAAGTTTGGATGCCAAATCCGTTTTATGTCTGTATGTGAGTTACTACTGTGTCCGTGTGGGGGATATGTAGAATATTCGGGAAATCTTACAAAGAATCTTCAATCCCACTCGCGAAAACAAGGCATCTTACAAAGAATCTTCCATTCCAAAAAAAGTTGACTATGTTTTACCATCCCTTACCCCTAAACCCAGAGCTCAGACTGATGACTCGTACATGAAAAAAAAATGCAAAAAAAAAAAGTCTTAAAGTTGGATCTTTTGGGTTAAATTATTGTGAAGTCTTTGTTTTAAAGGATTCTCTAATTCTCGGTACTTTTTTTCTTTGCATTTGCAGGTAATGTACTTGGCTTGTCAAGACGGCATTTCTAAGAGCCAGCGTGGCAGCCTTTTTCAGGTAAAGAAATCAAATCAATTTTTATTAGTCTTAACTTGTATAACACCATTGAGAATATGAACATGTCTTTAAATGTCTCACTTTTTTTTTTTTCTTTTGGTTAAAGGTTGTTGATTCCTACGTTGCTGATCAGAGAGTAGGATACGCAGAGCCAGCCTCAGGAGTGGAGCTTTACCTTTGCCCAACACGTGGAGAAACTCTAGATTTATTGGCCAAAGTCATCTCTAAAGACCAGCTCGAGGAAGTCGAGTCTTTGGATATTGGATTAGTTGGAGTCGTTGTGTGGAGACGGGCCACCGTTCACAAGCCCGATTTGAAACGTCAGCATTCTTCTTCTTCTTCCTCTGGTTTTAAAACCTCTGTTTTGCCTGTAAACAAGAAGCAGAGAGTGAATGCCACCGAGAAACCTCCTGTCGGTCCATCAATGGGGAATCATCATCATGTTTATAGAGGTGAAGCTGTGAAAGATGATAATGATGATGATGATGTACCGCCTGGATTTGGTCTTGTAGCTTCGAGAGATGATGATGATTTACCGGAGTTTAACTTCAATTCATCGGTTGTGCCAGTTTCTTCTCCTCGGCCATTACCGGCTCAATTCAAGTCTTTGGATCAAGTAAGAAAGCTCATACACAAGTATGGAAAATCTGCAAGCAGCTATGAAGATGATGATGATGACGACATACCTGAATGGCAGCCACATGTTCCTAACCACCAGCTTCCGCCACCGCCGCCTCCACCTCCTGGATTCAGACCCGTGATTGTTAGACCGCCTCAAGATGGGTGGTGGGATAATCAAAATGACGGCTCAGGGCAACAATATGATCAGAACCGGTCAAGAAACAGAGGATTTTAAAGTCTGTTGATAGTGTTCTCTGTAATTGTAGTTTTTTTGTTTCCTTAGGCTCTTTCATTAGTTTTTTCGAAAACTCTGCAACCTTCGAAGAATGCAAAGTTCGAATATTCCCAACTTTTCAAATAAAACTTCTAAAACATTTATGAATTGTTACTTAAAAACCGAATATCAGTTTATGCTCTGCTTTTAATAACGATGGGCTCCTCCATACTGTTAAGACACGTTTGAGTGTGGATTCTTAGCCAAATGGGTTATTTTGAGCCTGGTCTGTTTTAAGCTCAGACTGTTCTGAGCTCAGCCCGTTATGGTCATGAAACATTAAAAGCCTGGGCCTGATTCTGGTTTATGGGTAACAACCGAACAGTAATGGAATTCAATTACAAATGCTTTTTTTTTTTTTATGGTTTTAATTTTGTAAACCTAGAAAAACTACAGTTTTCTATCCCAATAATTCCAACCGTTCCATCAAATAAATATCATATATGATTTCATCAAGCTTAGATCCAAAATTCAAGACCGTCTGTTTGGATTTTTCTCATATTAACGTTAGCGTTACTCAAACCCATTTTGTTGTTATATTGTTATGATTTTTTAATACTTTTTGCTCTATTTACAAGAAAATAAAAGATTCTCCCTTAAAAAAAAATGTTACCACTTATCAATTTTAAAAGATGACTAGATAATTTCATCTCCATTTACACAGAAAAATGTTTTTGTTATCATTAACGAATCAAATGAAAAAAGAAAAGAAAATGGCAATATAGCAAAATAAACATATCAATTTATCATTCATATGAAAATCCAATCCACAGATGGAGCTGCAAAATAAAAGGGGTCAAAAGACCAGACTAATCTGCCCAAAACAACACACCCACTCAAAATGCACTTCCAAAAACTATACATTAAACTACTCACATATCATTTCTCTAAGATACCATCAACTTGATTGATACCATATATATACCCCCAATACTGTATTTATTATGGGTATGCAAACCCAAAAAAAGAGAGTAAAACTTCACAACTAAGGATTCATGAGATCAGAGCGATACAGGTGCATTGGGGATAACCGATGATGACGATGAAGCGACTTCAGTAGCTGCATTCTTTTGTTTTGAACCCTTTGATGATGTTGAAGGCCCTGATTCAGTGATATCCCCAATATCCAGGGTCTCTGGGATGTGTTCTTGAGCTTCAGTGCCGTATATCTACATAGAAAGGAAAATCAAAATCAACGCTTAAGATCATTACATCAAACAAACACAAAATGTGGCTTAAAAATGTGCCAAAGTGTATGCTGTTTTAAGCGAGTTTTACCTCGAGTTGATTCAGCATCTCAATGGTTGATTCAAGATTACCGCTATTTGCGAGGTATACATCAGTAATAGACTCTTGTGGGAGACCGGAGAATGTAACTAAAAGGTATTCAATATCCATGTCTATATCCATCTCCATATCCAAGATCATCATCCCTTATCTGCTTGTATGCCATTTCAGAGGATTTCTAGGCATTGGCACTTCAACGCCTGAGAAACTTATCTGTTGTCCCTGCATCATATGTGTTGGTGACTTTGCAAACATCAAAGCATCGTCACTACCACCATAGTCCACTCTTTTCGAGATTGGTACACATGTTGCTGCATGTGGGAAAATCCCAATTATGGAATTATTAGTATATGGTCAGAAGCGGATTATAAAGAGATTAGTATAGTGTCCGTTTACATGATCGAGGAGTGCCTAGCATCACGTTTGGACCCACGATTATTTTTATCCTTAATCGGGATATTGATTGAATCTAATATACGTGACGACCAATACTAGGCTTTAAACCGGAAATCAGGTAATAGGTTCGGTTTACTGTTTGGTTAAGTATTCCAATTGATGATTACCATAGGAGAAACCCGTTTTGAAACTATCAAAAACAAAAAGAGTGAATGGATGAGCTTAAAGGAAGAAGACGTAAAGCTCCTGAAACGCCATAGCTATGGCTCTTCTCTGTCCTTCTCCGAATTGTTGTCTTTTCAGGTAAAATTATCTGCTGCGATATCCGTGTGCTTTCGCCAGTGGTTTTTTGTCGAAAGATTTTGTGATTTTCGATGAGAATTTTTCAGGTGCAGGAGCAGCAACGTTTCGAGCAAGTATCATAAGGAACTGATGATTGCTCGTTCTGGCGTTTCTACGAGATCGATTACTTCGGATGAGGGGCTTTCTCGTAGGGATTTGGTGCTAATTGGTCTCTCTTTTCCATTGTCTATGCTCTTGCCACTGTCTCCTGGTAATGTTTTGCGTCTCTTGTTCATCTTCCACTATCTCATAAATTCGGTTTAATAGTTAAATTTGGATTCTTGGCTTTGATTTGGAAGTAGAGAGAAGGAAGAGATTTGGTTCATGGACGTATTAGAGAATCTCTTACGGTGTTTAGGCCATTAATATTCATCTGCTTATCTTCTGTGATTGTAGTCACTCATGCAGAAGAACTGAAAATGGGATCAATGGTGGATGATATTAATGCTTATTCTTATGCTTACCCATTGAAGTTTCCATCTGAGAAGCTTGTCTTCAAATGGTATTATATATCTCTAACTGAATTTGACTGAATCTTTTGATGTAAATGCTTCCAATTACTTTAACATGTATCTCACTTTTTACATTGATTATGTAGGGTTGAATCAAGAAAGCCTGAACGTTACTCTTCAGCTGCACCACTCTCTCGTAAGTTCTATGCTTCCTTTGGATTCCATGAATTCTGGATGGATTAAGTTGTGACAATCTGTTATAACTGGTCCAGCTGATGCGCGTCTACGGATTGTTTCTGAACGAGTTGACCTCATCGACAACCTCATAATTTCAATTTCTGTAAGTTTCTGGTGCTACTCACTTACCATTAGACTGCTTCTCTTTGCTATCTTTCTTGCTATATGTCTTTTACGGTTCTTGATCCAGATAGGTCCCCCAAACTCAAGATTAACATCAAAAGAAAAGAAAACATGGGCAGCTAAAGAAGTTGCTGACTCTGTTTTGTCTGATAAATCGGCACTGGTAACCCTTCTAACATGAAACACTGATATCACAATGACAATCTCTCCTTTTCTCAAACTTTAAACAAATTGTTTAAATGACCAGCGTGTCACCTCAAGTCCGCGTCTCGAAGAGAGCTCGGTTCTTGATGCACATGCTATGGATGTAAGTCTGATCTTCCATTAACAAACTATAAACCACAAGTAACGAACTTGAATCTACAAAACTCATAAGCCCATATGCTTACTATATGCAGATTGATGGGGAGCCTTACTATTACTACGAGTACCTTGTCCGCAAATCACCAACCAAAATCGTAACTCTCTCTAATTCTGAATAGATTCTTCTTGTTTTCAGACATGAGGGTTTTATTAATGATGGGACTATTGGCTTTGCTATGGTATGTGGGCAGGCTGAAGCATCAAAGCTTTACAGACACTATATTTCTTCAACAGCTGAACGCGATGGTAAACAGCTTTTCATAATGAGTTTGATTGAGATGCAAAGTTTGAAATTTTCTCAGCAAGTATTAACGCTAATTTAAAGTAATAACATTTAGCTGAATCTCATTCGTTGCAGGGTACTTATACACCATAAACGCGTCAACCCTTGGCAAGCAATGGGACAAGGTACGGTATCTGTAACCTCTTCCTCTGAAAATCTATTGTGTCAGTGTGAAGATGTCTGATTTTGAGGTTCTGTATAAAATGTAGATGGGACCAGTGTTAGAAAGAACAGTTGGATCCTTTAGGCTACTTCTTCCTACTGATAGTTATGTTCCTCCATACAAGGATCCATGGAGGTTTTGGTGATACTTCCATCTACCTCAGCTTTTCGTCAAAGATGCTTTTTTCCCCCGAAATTGTCAGCTCAGTTTGATAGGAGAGAGGTTGACAAATCGTGATACTTCTCGAACTCTCAGTTATTAAAGTTTACTTAGGAGAAAGGAGCTAAGAGTAGGAATTTTCCCAAATCTGAAGATTTTGTTCACAGTCAAATGTTTTGGGAGAAAGATATATGCATAACTTCCATTCTTCTCAACTCATCCAACTAGTATTCCAGGAAATTTTATGCATATATTCTTCGAATTAAGAATAAAGTAGCATCTTATCAGATTTGTTACTGTAAAATTTACACAAGATGGCTGCTAAAAAAAGAGAAAAACATAAAACACAAAATGAAAGAAAAATAGAAACTTTCTTCTTCATAGATAGTAATGCCTCCTTTCATGGGAAGGATTTGATACATTAACAACTGACTCCTTGAGATTTTCTGGATAGCATCAAAAGTTAAGAAATAAAAAAATACATAACCGGAGGGGAGCCACATAAACCGGCTTCTACCTGCTCTTATATGATAAATTAAGATTATAATATCTGAATAAATGAAAAATAATTATAAATATCCATAACAATAGCCATGAAGATGAGGCCAACTGTGTTTTCTTTTTCTTTTTTGGGTAGGTAGTAGAAGCAAAAGCAATATACAAAATTTCTTTTTCTTTTTTGGGTTGGTAGTAGAAGCAAAAGCAATATACAAAAATGATCACCATGGCCGCCTCGGTTTAAAGAAACCAGCAGCTCTTTATCTTGAACAGATGATCAGCTGAAGCTTCTACCTTTCCTCTTTGGGCTCAGATCGATCACGGAAATGGTGGGTCAGCTCATGGTGAAGATCACACCATTACTCTTCTTCTTAGACAGGTCCTCGTCTGAAGATGAGCCAGGCTTCATTGCTTCTTCATCTTCTACTTCTTCTTCTTCCTCCTCCTTCATTTCCTCATCCAGATCCACGACCTCTTGACGGCACTCGGTACTGCAGAAAGCTTTGTATCCACTGAAATATAAAACCAGGACATAGATATTTAACAAGATGTTCAATTGTGATATGGTTAGAGTTGAAAGAACTAACTTGATTAGTATAATACCATATAACCTAAGCAATGCAGTATAATAACAAAGTAATGTAAAGAACCTAACTTTCCATTGTGGGCACAAAACTAAAGAAAGTTCGAGATTTTATCTTAACACACAACAATGCAAAGAGAATAGAAGACAACACTACGTGCATTAAGTTGCGAAGGAGAAGAAGAAGAGTACCTGTACATGTATATCTCTTCCCCAATATCCAACTTCTTGTTACAGAAGAAGCAGGTCCTCAAGAAGTTTTTGGGATGTACATCGATAGGTGTTGTCAAGTCAGAATGAGCAATTTCAAAAATGCTCTCTTTCTTCTTTTCACAACAAAGCTTCTGCAACTCGTTGAGCTCTGCAGACTCAAGAACCTGATCCCCAAAAATATGGGTGGTTTTGGGGTTTGGACCATGTGAAGTAATACAAGTGTAGTCCTCTGACATCTCAATGTCACTTTCAGTACGCCCATTGATAGCATTGTTGTTCACACAGTAAGTATCAACCGAGCCAGACCTTTGAAGCTCAACCACATCAGAAAGATCATGTCCAATCCCAAAAACAACATTGGGCACATCAGTCTTGGGCATAAGAGCTTTGGAAAAAGGTTGAGAGAGTAGAGGTTTCTGGCAATTGAGGTTTCCATTTCTCATCAAGGACCCAAAGATCATGTTTTTGCTATCCGGTGATGGCAGAAGAATCCTTGATGAATCAGTTTGATGATGATCATCAGCAAGAGAATGCAGAATGCTCAAGCCAACTTTTCCAGAATCCCAGCTCTTCTGTTTCCCTTTCCAGATTGATCTCGAAGAAGATCCACCAAAGGGATTCCCCAAACTCGAGAAAAATCTGAAATCCAAAGGAGAAGTTGGGCTCCAAGCTGATTCATAATCAGATGGAGACTTTGCTTCAACCACACCAGAGATGAATCTGTGGTTCTTAAGCCCTGACAACTCCGGTTTTGTTGAATAGTAATCGGAAGCAGAAGAGGTCAGTTGATTGTTGGCATGATGAGACATGATTGATCTGAGTCAAAACAACAAAGCTTATTAGATGATCATCTAAGGTCCAGGGCATTCACAAGAAGTTTAGTAATTCACAGTATCGGAAAAAAAAGAAGAAGCAAGCTTTAATAATCAATAAGCAAAATCAAATCTTCGAAACAGATGAGATGAAAAGAATCCAATAAGAAATCGTTAAATACAAAGGAAAAGATCATCGAAAGAAAATATCAGACAAACAGATTACTTAAAGGTTCAAAACCCAGAAAAGCTTCAATGGAAATAATATCATAGGGACTTGTAAATTGACTAATGAAATCTGGGAAATTTCTTAGGATATTAAAGAGTCAGAAGTATGAGAAATTGAAAGGAAAAGAGAGACCTGGGTTTTTCAGGACTTGTTCTTCTTCCTTTGGATACAAAATTTAGTGACTGTTGAAGAAGTGAAGAAGAAGAAGACAGAAATTGCAGAGAAATAAGACAATGCGAGTTAAGAAGACTTGAGGTTTATATTGTGCAAGTCTTGTGAGATACTCTTCTCTCTCTCTCTCTCCTCAAAATCAGCGTAGCAGTGAACTTCTGAGACTCTCACTCTCTCTCTATCTATCGGACTCACGTTTTAAGCTCTCTCTCAGAAATGTAAGTAGTAGGGTCTATATAGATATAATTAAATAAATTACCTTTTCTGACATGTATTTAATATAAAACAATTTAGTAAAAATATTTTATATGGTAACAGATTTTTTGTTTATTTGGTAAAAAATGGCTAAAATGACTGAATAAAAATTTAGTAAAAAATGGTTCATGAATAAAAATGATAGCACCTGACGAAATTCTTTTTTACTCTTTAGTTTGGAAGATTTGGCTGTTTTTTAGCAAAATGATACGGATAGCTGCTTTTTTTTAGTTTAAGATAGATTTTAGTATATTATTTATATGGTTATTATGAATAATGAAGCATATTAATCTAGAATTTTATATTTTTAACACATATTTGAATTATTCTATTAATTTATTTATTATAAAATTAGTTACTTCATTATATGAAAGTTTATGATTGTTTCATTCGATCCGTCATTATTAATCCTTATAGATTATAAAGTAAAATTTAAATTATATAAACTTCACGACAAAAAATTAATATAGATTAAAAATATACATATATGTTTTTGTAAACCATTAAATAAAATTAAAAAAAGAAATCAAATAAAGAAAAGAGAGAGAAAATAAAAAAATAAAAATAAAGTAGAAGAACCCAGATTCCAAAATAAAATAAATATATTATTTTAATATTTCTGCTGATTATTTGGATTTTGTAGACGATAAAAAGTCAATAGATTCCGTTAAACATAGGTTATGTTATAATTTACTTATCGGTCTGACAAAGAAAAGTTTACAATCTATCTGACAAAAACAGGTTCACGATCAATCTAATAAATAAAAGCTTACGATCGTTTTATAAATTAGATATATTTTAAAATTGATCTATCATAGTTAATTATTATAATATAACGTAAGTTTTACGATAAAATAATGTTTTCTTTACGTTTTGCATGTAAAAATAATATTAGTGAAAACTGTAATCATCTATTGAAAAATATATTTTTCATTTGAATTCCATATCTAAAATTTTTGCTTTCAAATATTTTTAATAATGTATGTTGTTTATGTGACTACAACTCTAGATAAAATTATGAAAATAGTCTAAAGTTTTTTTTTTAAGTATGATAGCTATTCGGTTAATTAAATTTCCATAAAATTGTTTTCACTGCGTTAAATATTCAAAGATCATTTTATTAATCAAATAATTAAAATTATCTGAGTGATTCATCATTATATATTCTTATGATTTAGAACATAATTATTTAACTATACATTTTTTATAACAAAGCACCTTAGTTTAAATAAAATACATATCAGGGTTTTATAGATCCTATAAAATAAAAATCAAATAAATAAATTGTTTTGTTAGTTTTAAAAATATAGACTATTTTAAAATTTCTATAAAAAACACTCTAATAAAAATTCCTTTAAAAATTATTATCAGTCAAAACTATAATATTTTCCTTTTATACTAATCCTTTTCTTTCTTTCTTTTTTAACTGCCTTGTATACTCATCCTATCTATCATTTTCATTTGTGTATATATTATTACACACATATAAATTATATTATAATAATATTAATTAGTCAAGTTTTTTCTTTCTTTTTTTGTTAAATTTAATTAATTAATTAGGCAAGTTCCATAGGTCTGTTCGACGAATTATATTTTTGTAACTATCATGTAAGAAAAATAGAGTCAAAAGGAGAATAGGGAGGACAAATAAAGGAAAATAAGTTATGATCAGTTCTTGTTTCTTTTCCTGTTTTTTTCGTTAAGATCTTTTCTCGTGAGTAAATGGTTGTTTGTGTAAGATTTTTTTTTGTCCGCATGTTTTGTGTAAGATAATTGGTTAATTCGCCAACGTAGAATAATGGTTATTCATGTTTTATCGTATAACGTATTTTTCTCTCTCAAAGTCCCAGTTATGTCGACATTATATAATTATTAAGGCGTCAGAATCTACGGGAAATATTGAAATTACAGTTGGTAAAAATACCAAATAATATGACGACAAAAAAAAAATACCAAATAAAAAGAATCCTTACAGAGCAATTATATTTCTTTTGTCCTTTTTCTTCTTCCTGTTGTCTACTTTTGCTTTTTATATTATGTGTAATACCATATAATTATTTTGTTTTCTTTAATTACGCTGTATCACTATGCAAACAACCCTATAATAATAAAAAATTATGCACTATAAGGAAAGGCTTTTCTCGGTAACTCAAAATTCATTCTTATGTCACACTATCTGTCCTTGGTATTTTTGTTTTTAGTAATATATCTTTTTAGTAAATTATACTTTCAATTTTCAGTTAAAGAATTTTGTGAGATCTATAATCATTTCTTCTTCATTGATATTTGTATTGTTTTAATCTTTGGTCGAACATACTTAACAATCTAGTAGCTCACGCATTTGACAATATTCAATTCATTCTTTTCGTATATAATTTATCGGAGAAGAAAAAGGCATATATCTATCATAAGACAATCCACCATATTCCACATTTGATCGGATAATTGATAAGCCGAACATAAATAAAATCAGTATCATTAGACACGATTCACCGTATCATTATGATTTGGTTTTCAAGTAATCTGGTTTTTAAGTAATCTTAACACAAGCTTTTTATCAAAAAAAAAAAAAAACGTAATCTTAACACGTATTGTATTCATTTATAGTTTAACTGTTTAAGTTATACTCCTATATTTTTATCCAAAGGTTTCTATATATCAATAAGTATATCTTTTTTACAACAATAATTTTGACAACAAAAAAACATAAATATTAGAGTAGCACATGATAACATTATAAAGCAAGATAAATAAAAATATGACAGAGAAAAAATAGTAACGCAAGAAAAGGAAAAAAAACAAAGAAGAAAAGGAATAAAACCTGTATCACGTTGACGGTCTGGTCTGCTTGAAAATGGTCACATTAAAGCGGATGGGTTTAATAAGCCTTTAGGGGTAAGACTTGCTTTACTCATATCAAATTGACCGTCAAGATCTTTGTATGCGTGGAGGTCTCCCTACACGCCACGTGGATACGAGTCACCACAACCTGACCAGTGGGCCATAGTTAAACAAATCTTTACTACTAGTTCTTAGCCATCATTAGTTTTTTTTCACTTATCTGACGTCGTCTGCTGAATCAGATTTAACTTTTCCTAAATGCATGACGCAATGTGTAACGTTCGCTTACCCGCTCGTGCCAGGCCGTAATCTTCAACACGGTGCGTTTTAGTACCACATCCTGTCTCTTTAAAATTTTTTAAAAATTATCCGCCTTCCAAAAAATTCCTTTTGCTATATTTTATTGTAACAGAGATTAAATAATTGTTGTGTCTGATAATTCCCAATTATTCAATGTAACTTTTTATGTTTCGATCGAGGACCCTTATAATCTAGGCTGATTAATTTAGTGATTACGCCTTTATGGTTGTGGAGGCTATGGACGAGAACGTCGTGGAGAACGTACGTTCATATGATGTGAGGTCGGTGAATGGTGATAACCTTTTACCACAGATACATACTATACTATAATGTCTTCTTTTCCGAATAATAAATTTCCAACTTTAAGATAAATCCTATATCTGAAAGATACGGTCTTATCATACTACCGTTATAATTTTGTTTGGCTTATAAATATTTTTTTTACCATATTCAGAATACTTGTTTGGACTAGAAGCAGACTGAATTTGAATAAGAATTTCCATAAAATAGTAGATTGATTCAAACTTTGATTAAATTTCTCTAACTAAACACCATGTGTTTGTTTATATCTGTAGCTCAGTATTTACAAAAAAAAGAAAATTCTTTTTTCAAAATCACCATTTTCCTTTACGTGCAGCTTCAAGAGTTTCTTATGGGTCGTCTCATTCATCAGCAGTTGAGCACTAATCACTAGTCCATATATTAATCACATTTTCTTATTCGGTATCCCTCATCTAAAAAGCATATCTTAATTTTTTGACATTGACCTTCGTTACCAAAAGGATTAATGGGTGTTCCGAACAAATTTAGTGGGCTTTTATTGAAAAAGTTTATAATAATTGGGTTTAGAGATAGTGGGCTTTTATGGACTGCTCGGTTTTGGTTAAACAAATACGGCATCGTTTTCTTTCTTTGCCCAGTCAAAGAATAAAAAGATTTAAATTGCGGTGAGCGTAGATCGAACACGCGACCTTCAGATCTTCAGTCTGACGCTCTCCCAACTGAGCTATCCCCGCAAGATGTTTTCAAGTCCTATATTTAAATAATTAAACGCTATCTCTACGGATGACATTGTGAAATTTATGAAATTCAATAGAGGCCGATGAATTGTAATACAAATACAAAAACGAAATCTCAGCTTTGAATTAATCAAAAACAACGCCCAAATAATTGGTACACCAACTGTCGATAAACCTTTTATGTTTCAAGAATCATGACCGATCCAATAAAAATGGTGGTCTTAATTAAAAAAATAATTTTTATGGCCTTTTTAAAAAAATTATTATTCAATGAACAATATCAATCTTAAAATTGTAAAAAACTGTATTCAATATTTTATTAAACAACAAATTTTTAATAATTTTAATTTGTGCATTTCCTATATAATTTGTGCATTTGAACAATTTTTTTTTAGTTGAACGGGTTGAATCATTTTTCAGCTTATTCATTTCAAATGGTAAAATATTAGAGAATGCTCGTTCAAATCTTTCAACTTGTTAATTTAAGTCAATCATTTTCGGACTAAGTTTTTATTATTTTCCGGTATATTCTAGAGTTTAAAATATTTTAAAATATTTAAAGTATTCTGAATTAGAAAGAAAAAAAAAACTCTTTTGAAGATAAATAACAAATAAAATTAAATGTAATCACTTATGCAAGCGATACATAAAGTTTGATGCTTCATGATTCAGATGCTCAGGTTAATTTTATTTTATATGTAGAATATTTTGTTGAATGCAAGACACAGACTCCTCCTAGCATATCACTTGTTTTGTATGATTAGTACCAATTTGATATAAAATATGCTGTCAGGTAGTTGCCAATTGCCTATCTGCACTTCAAGAAACTTGGAGTTTAGAAGCAAGCCACTCTGAAGAAGCATGCCGGGAGAAGGAATCTTTGCTTAGCAAGCCAGTTATATATTATTTCTTGAATCGGTATGTCCTTAAGCTCCTCCTTTAGTGATTAAAAAAAATAAAATAATAATCTCCTCCTTTAGCCTTCAATCACAATACCTTGGTGTTGTAGTGGTATCTCAGAAGGGAGAAGCAAATTTCACCTTTGTGGTATTTCCTCGCAGGATCAAGGAATTCAATGAATGGGCACAATGTCTTATACTTGAGTTGGCAGTAAAATATGTGCCGTCAGATAGTAATGATATTTTTGACATTATGAAATCTGTTGGAAGACAGACTTCAACATGCCAATGGAGCTGTTGTCTTGGCAACAGTCAAAGTGTTTTTACAGTTAACGCTCTCCATGACTGATGTTCATCAACAGGTTCAAAGTCCACTTCCTTAATCCTTAATCATAGAAAAAGGTTCCTGATGAAATTAGTTATATGGGGAATTTCATGATGATAAATTTGTAAATTAGTTTCTGCATTGTCCAAATAGTGAAGCATTATATTACTTTTGGTCCCGTAGTTAGGAATCTTGAAAATGAGATCTTAACAAACATAGTCATCACTCATCACCGTTAAATGAATTTTGAAATCTTTTTTATATTTGTTATCATATAAGATGATCACTGCCTCACGGATGCCAAATGATCTTGTATAGGTATATGAGCGTATTAAATCCCCACTTCTAACTCTCGTCAGTTCTGGAAATCCGGAGTAGTCATATGCAATCTTGAGCCACCTTCATCTTTTGGTTGTTCGTGCGCCATTCATCTTTGCCTCAGTACAATGAACCGTCATATGTCAAAAAGCTGAAGCTTGAGATGTTGACTGCTGTTGCAAACGAGAGCAACACTTACGAAATTGGTAGTGGTTTCAAACTATGTCAATATGGAATTTGGAACAAAAAAACGCTTCTGGCTTTATGTGACTAATTCGTACTTTTTCCTGTTCAGTGACGGAACTGTGCGAAACTATCATATGTACTATTCACAGAGATTATTGCACTTATCTGGTTCCTCCTCTAGGTTCTTGTGAAGGACCTTCTAAGGAAGTATCCACAATGGAGCCACGACTGCATTTCTGTTGTTGGGGGTATCAGCAGCAAAAATATCCAGGAACCGAAAGCCAAGGCGGCTCTTATATGGATGTTGGGTGAATATGCTCAGGACATGACTGATGCTCCTTATGCTTTGGAGAATCTGATAGAAAACTGGGAGGAAGAGCACTCGGCTGCTGAGGTATTTAAGCATCTCGTTTCTGTGTTTTCCTTGCTACTGAAATTATGGTTCCATGTATGCGTGAGAATGAGGACTTGCTCTTTTGTCTATGTTTTCAATTTGTGCCATTGAGCAGGTTCGGTTACATCTCTTAACTGCAGCAATGAAATGCTTTTTCAAGAGGCCACCTGAGACTCAGAAAGCCTTAGGAACAGCTCTAGCTGCAGGCATTGCTGATTTTTACCAGGTATCTTCCAATCTTTTCCTTCCAAATTTCTCTTGCTTTTAAAACCATTGGCCCATTAGATTACTTATTCAATGTTTACTGCTGGAGTAGGATGTTCATGATCGAGCCTTGTTCTACTGTTGGGTTCTGCAATACGATGTACACGTGGCAGAACGTGTTGTTAGTCCTCCAAAACAGGCGGTTTCAGTCTTTGCTGACACCAAAGCAGTGAAATCAAAGACCGTATATTTGATGAGTTTAACAGCCTTTCTGTGATCTACCAGAAGGTATGTTTCCCGACTTTACTGCCAAAAACCAATGTAGTAGTATGCATTCATTAGCCTATATTATTCAGAGGTTATCATAATAAAATCAAAATTCTTGCAGCCATCTTACATGTTCACGGATAAGGAACACCGAGGGCCCTTTGAGTTTTCAGACGAACTTGGAAATACTTCCATCACACCTGAAGCCTCCAGCGACATTGTTCCAGATCAGCAATATGAGGCAAATGATAAGGACCTGCTTCTGGGTATTGACGAGAAGAATGACAATAAAGGACTTTCCAATAACAGAAGTTCCGCTTACACAGCTCCTTCATTTGAAAACTCCTCTAACATAACCTCACAATTGCAAGAGCTTGCAATCTCCGGCCCAGCCACGACTACAACTACCCCACAATCAAGCTTTGGTTTTGATGATATTCTTGGTTTGGCTTTATCAACAGCTCCCGCTCCAACACCATCACCACCTTTTTTGAAACTTAACCCAAGAGCTGCTCTAGATCCAGGCGCCTTCCAACAGAAATGGCGCCAATTGCCAATTTCATTAACACAGGTTTTTTTTTCCCTCAATTTTGCACCTCGCAACACTATTTTCTTACCTTTCTAGTACACACTAGCCTTACGAAAGACATTTGTTTAACTGAATTTGTCAAGATGCTTAAGTTAGTACGAGTGTTTTAACCACTAATTAATGAACCTATTACCTGAGTTTCTTACATGGTTAGATGCATTTGGAATCGTAACATTAAAATTTTGTTTCCCTGCTTCATGAAAGGTTTTATTTTATTTTATTTTTCTTACTCCTCGTATTCAACACGCAGTAAGTTCTCGGGGATTTTGACTGGTGAGATTGTAACTAGCTTAACTTCATGTGCACGAGTGCTCTTTGAATCCACAGGGTATCGCGGCCTCGACAGTTCCACAATCACTTATCAGACACATGCAAAGTCACTCCATTCACTGTATCGCATCGGGCGGTCAATCTCCAAACTTCAAGTTCTTCTTTTTCGCTCAAAAGGAACCAGAAGCATTGAACTATCTCACTGAGTGTATCGTAAACTCTTCATCCGCGGAAGCTCAGATAAAAGTAAAAGCGGACGAGCAGAGTATGACTCAGGCATTCACAACCGTATTTGAAACAGCTTTGTCCAAATTTGGTATGCCTTGAAAAGTTTTTAATAAAAATCAATCTGTATCAATAGAATTCTCTGGATGGATTCTCTACATCTGTTGTAAAATGCGATGATACTTTTTCGAGTTTTGTAGTCTCTCTCACCTTTGATTCCGAGTCGTTCTTTGTGCTATAGAACATTAAATGTTTCTTTTTAGGGTGTTATGGATAGGTACTTTTGATCCTTTTGACTTGGAACTTTCAAATGAAATTATATGTTTTGGCCATGATACTAAACACACAGCTTCAATACATGCTGCACCAAGTGATCTTGTCGAAAATGTAATCTCATGGTCATCACCAACATAAAATAAAATATTTTTTTATGGATTTCTAGTAGATTCCTCGTGATTTTTAAATTCTATGAAGTAATAAAAATAAAAAATTTAGGCCCCAGACGTTAGATTTGTAAAAATGAGGATTAGTTTTGGAAATTTAATTTTTATAAGACGACGGAGGAATAAAAGTCAGCAGTTTATGCTTTTTATTGTCTCGAGTGGTTACGATGTCTTCATTGTCGTAACTTATAGGGAAGAGAGGGGAGATAGAGAAGTGAAAGGGGGAAACCCTAGATTGGATCTCCATTTCGATTTGGTTCGTTCTCGAATCGAATCGATGGTGTTCTACTTCAAGGCCCGACCTGATGCTGGCGACTACACCATTTTCATGGGGCTTGATAAGTTCGAGAACGAGGAGCTCATCAAGTACGGCTTCCCTGAAGACGTCTGGTAAGCCCGTCTTTAGCCTGAAGATTCTAGAATTTTTCCGATCCTTGATTGTTTTGTTTCCGGATCGGTGTTAGTTTCGGATGCCCCAACTGTTAATTTAGCTGGTTCTATCGAATTCCGTTTTTGTTCCCTTTTAATGTGGTCAGATGTTTTGTCATGTCATGATTTATGTAGATTGGTTTATGTGGTGAATAATTGGAATGAAAATTGTGGTCAACCTTTGCTCAAGCTTTGTTTTTGATTATTTCACTGAGTTTAATTTGTGCCGAGTCTTGCAATCAGTTGTTGTTCTTATCTTTTATATGTGTTGTCGTCATGCAAACTTGTTTTTGTTAACTTGGCCGACTGTTTTTTTAGTTAGTTGTGGTTTCTGAATTTTTTTTGTTTGTTTGAGAGAGATGGATTAGAATTGACATTATGAATTTATGATACTAGATTAAGCGTTGTCATGGATATTTCTTTTCTGGGATATAATAATGTAAATGAGGATGGAAATATTATGTCCCCCTCATCGCCAGGTCTTGGTGTTCTGAAACCAAAAGTGAATATAACTGTGGTAATGTTTGGATACTTTTCTGAAACGTTGTTTGTTTTGATTATATAGTTGCGAATCAAGTTATCTGGAAATATCTTGAGATTTTGGTAGTTCCAAATAGCTGTCCATTATTGATAATGTTTAATTGGTTAGTCCTTATATGAGTAAGACTTATGGATATAATGGAAGCTGTGGCTCGCCCCCTATTTGAGTGTTGAGCTGTTTCTCAGCATGTCTATGGTCCACTCGTGCTATGTTGGCTATATTCAAACTTCGGTGTCTCTAGATATGAGTAGGTTACCTTCTAGTTTCACTAAACAATTTATATGAGTTTCATGGCTTTTCTATTGATCATATGCTACTGCTTCTTAGGATTTATTTTGTTGTTTAGTAAGTTAATTCATAACTCAGATGTGTGAGGAAACCTATGGATATATCATGCCTATTTTCTGCTCATGCTTCTCTTGCTGATTTCAGTATTTGATGTGTTAAGACATGAATAGGGTGTTGTTTCCTTGTAATTTGACAATTTTCTTTTTTTCATATAAACCCTAGGACCTTGACCTAGTCAGAATTTGATTTTTCGGTTCAGTAAGTTGAGTCATGACCAAGCTGGTAACAGTAGTTTTCATTTGATGCAGGTTTCACGTTGACAAAATGTCTTCGGCTCATGTTTACTTGAGGCTTCATAAAGGCCAAGGTTTTGATGACATTAGTGAAGGTGTGCTGGAGGACTGTGCTCAGCTTGTGAAAGCTAACTCTATTCAAGGTAAACCTGAAACCTTTTCTACTTTTTGTGAACTTAACATTGCAGAACCTTTGGTCTTAGAGTACCACTTTGCTCCCATTTCTCTGTTTCGTTTAGAAGGAGGACAGATATAGGCTATTTTCTGTTTTCTTACCGACTGGTGTGTGGGATTATGTGCCAGGCAACAAGGTGAACAACGTCGATGTTGTGTACACTCCGTGGTCCAACTTGAAGAAAACTGCCTCCATGGATGTTGGTCAAGTTGGTTTCCACAATTCAAAGATGGTAAGCTTCTTCATCTCTCAAGAAATTTTGGTTTTGCATTCATGGAAACTGCTTAAATATATGGTTGTAAAGCAATGATGATATCTAACTGATATTTGTTTATTCAAGGTCCGGACTATCAGAGTGGAGAAGCGAGTCAATGAAATAGTTAACAGATTGAACAAAACAAAAGTTGAAAGAACACCTGATCTGAGAGGTAAGTCTTTGGTTTGTAGGCTCTTCCTTAAATTCCAATAGCTGGAGATCATACATACATTTTTCTCGTTCTCACAATTCTTTTGCATATGAAGTGTCAGTAAAGAGACTATAACTTTTTTCAGTCAGTATAATTTTAAGATCTCTTAAAATAATATGGTTGTTTGTAACTTTGATGATGAAGCCGAGCGAGAAGCAGTGAATGCTGCAGAAAGGGCAGAGAGGAAACAACATCTGAGGGAGAAGGTCAGTTTCTGTTTTGGTGTCCTTATCATCTGAAAAGTATTTGATTAAGATTTTGACTAAAGTCTTTGTTGATTCTGGGTATTGCAGAAGAAACGTGAAGAGATAGATAGGCTTGAGAAGGAGAGGCAAGCAGAGATGAGGAGTTACAAGGGCTTAATGGTAACCGACAAAATGACATCCAACAAAGACATTGCTTCAAGTAACAAATCGCTTCAAGAACTCGAAGACGATTTCATGTAAAAGCCCTGAAGAAATGAGGGAAAACAACCCAAGTCGGTAACATTATGCCGGAGGTAATCTGGTGCTGTCCTTCAAAGAAGGCTTATGATGTTCTCTACTAGCCTTAAGATTATGATTGCCTGGTTTTACGTTTTGTTTTAAAAAGTCTTGAAGATCTATAACCCTAATCTGCTTTTGGACTCCTTTTGGCCATTGAAATGTTTCGAAGGATATGAATCTGAGTTGTGAGAAAAAAAGAGAGCACTTTATATATATATATATATATATATATCACAGGTGAGCCAGTGATCATGAAATTATCGGAAATTATTCGGATAGACTGCAAGGCTAACTATATACGGATATTATACACTATGGTCATATGAAACCAATTTCTTCATATAACAAAATTTAATATCCATTTAAATCGATGCGGTTTGAAATAGTAATCATTTTAGATTAGTTGGCTATCCCCACCTTAAAGTCCCATGATAATTCAGGTGGCCCCTAAGTTGATATCAACGATCGATATTCAATGAATAATAATCCAACAATTCTTGTACTGAAAATCAACGAGTATTAAATCTGGGGTAAAATTTCGAAAATGGGAAAAAGAAGGGGGAAACAAGGGATAAGAAACAAATAATGAAATGCCCGTTGCGAACTTTAAAAGATAGGAGACACGTGACCGATAATATTTAAAATGTACGGCTGAGATTAAGATTCAGAGCCGCTCATAGGAAAAGAAAAATAAAAATGTTTTGACTTCACTAATAGGGTTTGTTGAAGAAATTTGCAATTAATTTGTACTTCCGCCATTCTTTGTTTGAAATAGCTCTGCCGACCGTTTTGATTTCTCTCTTTATTTTCTCAGCGAAAGTTTTTCAATCACTCTCTCTTCAAACACACTGTAATCATCTTTCTCCGATTGGAGATTTCTGGTTCTCGATTTTAATTGGGTCTGTTCAGTTTCTGTGTGTTCTCTCGCTTCTGCATCGTCATCGCTCTCTTTGATTCCTGATTACTTTCATTTTATGGTTTTATGGTTAGAGATCTTCAAGTATGTCTTACTGATCTTTGAATCTAGGTTGATTTGGGTATGATGTGATTTTGAATTTATTGTCTGATCAAAAATATTTCTCTTGTTTTAACTAATTACCAACTACACTTTACAATAGAGTTGCCTGGATCTAATACCAAGTTCAAAAGTGAAGTAAACTCCAAATTGTTATTTGTTAAAAAAACAAACAAACTTGGACTATGTTTAGTCCTGATGGTGTATAGCCAGAGATTTGGAAATGATCCATGCCTAATTCATTCTTTATTTCCACATTCTATATTAGGCAGATTATGAGATGGTGCACAGAAAGGAGCAATAGCTTTGCAAGATAATGTTTTGGAGTACACATTGCAGAGAAGAAAGGCAACCTATGGGAATTGGAATAACCATTTTTGCATTTTCATTGACAAGATATGGAAAGTGAGAGTACACCTATCTCAACCCGTCCTGAGGGGCTTACTGAAGGGACCACGAAATCGCGTCACGGGTATGGTTCTTTTTCTTCATATCTTACTGTTGATAAAGCGTTTTCATGTCCTCTATATATCACATCTATTCCTACATGTTTGACCCTTCTAGAATTGAGTTTCATGACACTTTGTGTGGACTTTACAGGAGGACTAGTGGCCCTGCAAGACGTTCTACTCGAGGTCTATGGACAGCCGAGGAGGTGAACACTTCTGTTTCTAAGTTTTTTTAATCTGTTTTCACTTGCTTGATATATTGCAACGAAGTCCGCCCTGTGTTTGTGCATTTGCATGATATCATTGATCATGTTACCATGAGATTCACAAGATGTAGACATATGGATATATGCTGCATTTTTACAGTCTTTGATCTGCATTTTTGATAATTTGGTAACCAAACATATTTTCAGGATGAGATCTTGAAAAAAGCTGTCCATAGTTTCAAAGGGAAAAACTGGAAGAAGATAGGTAAATTTTACAATTTGATATACTTTTCCTTTGATTTACTGAGTGAACTTTAATTTTCTTCTCTAATTGAATGTCACTTCTTTGTCTGATCTGCTTCTTAACTTCCAGCTGAATATTTCAAGGATCGAACTGATGTCCAGTGCCTCCACAGGTGGCAGAAGGTCCTTAATCCTGAACTTGTTAAAGGGCCGTGGACGAAGGAGGTGACATAGTTTTTTCCTTTCTCTACTTCTATATATGTGCATCTTGCATACTTGACCCTGTTTGCTTTATAATTTCCAAACACCTTCAATGACTGCTTATTGCTCTCTTTTGACATGTCTGTAGGAAGATGAAATGATCGTTCAGTTAATCCAAAAATACGGGCCGAAGAAGTGGTCCACTATTGCTAGATATTTACCTGGCCGTATTGGAAAGCAATGTAGAGAGAGGTATGCTTATAGACATTTCTCTTGGAACAACAGTGTTTTACTAGCACTTGAAAGTTTTCATCCTCTTTTCTAGATCTTTACTGTGAAGTGTATAAGAATTCACAAGGCTTGCAATTGATATAGGTGGCACAATCACCTCAATCCTGCCATAAAAAAGGAAGCTTGGACTCAAGAAGAAGAGCTGGTTCTGATTCGTGCTCATCAAATATACGGTAATAGATGGGCAGAGTTAACAAAGTTCTTGCCTGGCAGGTACTAATATGTATGCTCTTTTGGAAATTATCTTACACCTTTCTTTAATCTTAAGGTGTTCTTCTATCTGTTCTAGCACTAATTTTTTCGTTGCTATGTTAACAACAGGTCGGATAATGGAATTAAAAATCACTGGCACAGTTCAGTTAAGAAGAAACTTGATTCCTACATGGCTTCTGGCCTTTTGGATCAGTATCAAGCCATGCCACTAGCTCCTTATGAGAGAACTATAGATGGAAATGGCTGCCTAAGTGGACAGGCAGAGAAAGAAATGGATAGCCCTCAGAGTTCAAACATGGCTGGCTGCTCAATGTCGGCAAGAGATTTTCCAAATGGAGCTATCAACGACATGGGGCAACATTTCCGCCCCTGTGGAAACTCTCATGAGCTTGAGCAAGCTGTATATCATCCAGATCAGTATTACTATCCGGAGTTGGAAGATATCTCAGTCTCCATCTCAGGAGTCTCTTATGACATGGAGGACTGTTCACGGTTTCCTGATCATAATGTTGCGAGTTCTTCGAGCCAGGATTACCAATTTGATTTTCAGGATCTATCGGATATTTCACTGGAGATGAGACATAATATGTCAGAGGTACCAATGCCATACATGAAGGAGAGCAAGGCATCTACTCTGGGACCTCCAAACTCAAATATTGATGTGGCTTCTTATACCAACCCAGCAAACGTTTTGACATCTGAAACAGAATGTTGCAGGGTCCTTTTCCCTGATCAAGAGAATGAAGGGCTCAGTGTTTCTAGATCCTTGACCCAAGAGCCAAACGAGGTTGTCCAGGCAGACTGTCGAGATTCTATTTTCAGTGCATCATCAGCTTCTGACAGCCAGATATCAGAAGCAACAAAATCTCCTATGCAGAGCTCTTCTTCAAGGTTCACTGCAACAGCCGCCTCGGGCAAAGAAACTCTTCGGCCAGCTCCCTTAATCATCACACCCGAGAAGTATGCCAAGAAGTCATCTAGAATGATATGTCATCCTTTCGAGGCAACACCAAATTGCAGAACAAGTGAAAATGATAGCTTCATATGCATCGATGATCCATCAACCTCCACTTGTGTTGATGAAGGAACTAGTAACTCCATCGAAGAAGATCAGTCATATCATGTGAATGATTCCAAGAGGTTGGTTCCCGTGAATGACTTTGCTTCTCTGGCAGAAGTTAAGCCACACTCTCTTTCTAAGCATGAGGCAAGCATGATAAGCGAGCAGCATCATGAGGATATGGGAGCATCATCAAGTCTCCGTTTTCCAAGCTTGGACCTACCTGTTTTCAGCTGTGATCTTCTACAACCAAAAAACGATCCTCTGCATGATTATAGCCCTCTTGGCATACGCAAGCTACTGATGTCCACCATGACGTGCGTGAGTCCCATTCGACTGTGGGAATCTCCCACTGGAAAAAAGACTTTGGTTGGTGCAAAGTCAATCCTAAGGAAACGGACCCGTGATCTGCTGACACCGCTATCTGAGAAAAGAAGTGATAAAAAGCTTGAAATTGATATAGCAGCCAGTCTGGCAAAAGATTTTTCACGTCTAGATGTGATGTTTGATGAGAGCGAGAATCGAGAATCTATCTCTGGGAATAGCACTGGTGTCATTCTTGGAGAAAGAGAAAACCACAGAGTACCAGAAGAGACCATGGAGGCAAATGTCAGGGAAAAGGATGATTCTAAACCAGAAATTGACAATGTAAGTCTCTCTTTTCCTTTAAGCCAATTGAATATCTGTTGAGCTAATTAATTACTCAAACTCAGTTCCATTAGATTTTTTCCCCAACCATGTCATTTCATTACCCGGTTTCTATATGAAGAATTCGTGGGTTTTAATCTTCATCGTGCAATAGATTTTGACGTAACTGACATACATTACTTTTTTATGGATCAAATCTTGTACAGGCTGATAGTTTCTCTGGTGTTCTTTTTGAGCACAATACCAGCAAGCCAGTTCTGTCTTCTCCTGGCCAATCAGTGACCAAAGCAGAGAAGGCACAAGTTTCAACCCCAAGAAATCATTTGGATAGAACTCTCATGGCTACCTCTAACAAAGAACAACCTTCCTCTTCAAGTGTTTGTTTGGTGATTAATTCGCCTTCTCGAGCGAGAAACACTGAGGGTCATTTTGTTGACAACGAGACAAGCAATGAGAATTTTAGCATGTACATCTGTGCCCACCTTTGCTACATTTTCTTTTTCCTCTACTTGCTTTCAACTCTTACTACAATGATTTGGTTTCTCCTTTTTTGGTCATTTTACAGATTCTGTGGAACTCCATTCAGGAGAGGTCTTGAATCTCCCTCAGCCTGGAAATCTCCATTTTACGTAAACTCTCTCTTTCCCAACCCAAGGTTTGACACAGAATTAACGATTGAGGTATTGCATACTTCCTTACGATACGTCTATTATATATTCAACCTCTTACTTCATGGGTGAAAATTAATGTCAAACTCTTTTAGGCCATATATATACTCCTATTGTTCTTACGATACGTCTATTATATATTCAACCTCTTACTTCATGGGTGAAAATTAATGTCAAACTCTTTTAGGCCATATATATATTCCTATTGTTCTTATGCAATTTGTGCTTATTTTTCAGGACATGGGCTACATTTTCAGTCCTGGGGAGAGAAGCTACGAGAGCATCAGAGTGATGACACAGAGAAATGAGCATACATATACATTAGCAGCATTTGCAGATGCAATGGAAGTTTCATTTCCATCAAGTAATGATGATGCGAGGCAGAAGACGGAATTGGATAAAGAGAATATTGATCCTCTACTGGTATAAGTATACTCTACAAATCATCCACTCATGAAGTAGACGATTCTGAGATTATGATTTTATGGTCTAGAAACAAATAAAAATGTTTTTACTTTTATTAACTTTGGGTTTCTGAAACATCCTCAACTATAGGCGGAGCGTCGAGTGCTGGACTTCAACGATTGCGAGTCTCCCACCAAAGCAACAGAAGAAAACTCATCGTACCTCGTGAAGGGATGTAGGTAAATGCCAAAAAAACAAAAAACTCAACACAAAATATGAAACATGTATAAATATGTAAGTGCATCTTTTATGAACAGGCTTTGTTCCTGGCTGGATCGTTTTTTTTCTTTTTCCTTTTCATGGATCAACCTGAATGAATTTATGTAGATTCTGTGTTCAATATCACATATATACATATTTCATATTGCCTGCAATGAGTATGTACATACACGTCCGAATACTTTGGAGAAAGAACCAATACAGTGCACATATGGGAGTATATGAGTAATCATAGACCAACTTTATAACTTTATAGCTTCATTCTTCATGAATTGTAAGTATAGCTTGACATTATTAGTGTCAGTAACATCAATCTGACGGTAGATTCAGTCATAGATTCGATCTGAACAAGTATTTTTTAAGTTTTCCCTTGCTAACAAAACACTGAATAATGACAATGGGTATTATAGCATTTTAGACTTGTAGTATAGCTTGAAAAAATGTCTGTTTCAGATTTATGATTAGATATCCCGACTGACTTAGCTAAAACGTTGCAAAGTTACGACATGGAATGTAATGGCTTTGATAAACAGCAGGAAAAAATTGTAATTCATACTAGAAGAGACACAAAACTCTCTTTGCGTACTTTATTACTACTGAAATGAAATAATAAGAATATCGACATTTATCTTGTCACTGCCGGTAATGCTAAAAAGAAAAGGAAACAAAAGATTCTTTATTATTACGATTTAACCCAAGTGGTGGTGGTGGTCTCACATGGCTTTGGTGACACTAGCGTGGATAGAGTCTGCAAGGTGCGGTACAGTCTTGGAACTCAGACCAGCCATGCTTATCCTCCTTTGAACCATTTAAACCAATCACACCGAAAGTTAGACAATTTCAAGAAGATTAAAAGATGAAGAAGAGAGGCTTACCCGTCAGAGGTCATGTAGATGTGGTACTCTTTAGTCATGAAGGAGACTTGAGCTGGGTTTAACCCTGTGAATGTAAACATACCAATCTGCTTTATGATGTGACTCCAGTCTCCAGGCGTGCCTGTCACGTAATTTGAGCGACTTTTCTTAGACGTGCCAATTTAAACAGTCCTGATCAATCAATAAGACCTTACTTACCTCGAGCACGTAATGCCTCAAAAAGCTGTTTTCTCATGCTGATGATACGATCAGCCATGGCCTTCAATTCCAGAGTCCATTCGTTGAACAAATTCCTGTCACGGAGGATCACAGCCACTATCGATGCACCGTGAATTGGAGGACTCGAGTACATTGGTCTTATCACTAGTTTCAGTTGGCTTTCAACTCTCGCTGCAACATCTGCTGATTTGCATACCTACAACAACTCCTTTATGTCAGAATTCGATTGAAGAACGTCCTACGTCGATTTCTTGCAATGCAACAGGTTCTTACAATGCTGAGAGCTCCAACTCGTTCTCCATAAAGTCCCATGTTCTTCGCATAGCTTTGAGCAATGAGGCATTCTCCGCCATCAGCAACAAACATCCTAATCGGTTTTGCATCTGTATCCAGACTTCCACTTGCAAAGCCCTGCAATGCAAAAAGAGAGACAAGTATTAACCATTTATTCAGAGGAGAAATGGTTTAAACATCAAATCTTATACACAAGGATCCATCAGGTGTACCTGATACGCGCTATCAAAGAATGGCATCAACCCCTTCGATCGCATCAACTTCCTGATTTGCTCCCACTGTTGAATGGTTGGATCAACACCAGTTGGGTTATGAGCACATGCATTGAGAAGCACTACAGAACCAGGTGGGGCAGCACCAAGGTCTTCTAATAAACCTGTGAACAAAAGAAAAAGACAATTCAGAAAATTATATAAGCTCATCCAAAAATATCAAAAAAAGATGAGATACAATATGAAAACATTGAATTCACTAGCATTTCAACAGTCACTACAGTCTCACCTTGAAAGTTCAACCCACGTGTAGCTGGGTCGTAGTAGCGGTAAGTTTTCACTGTCAAACCGGCAAGGGTGAAAATTTTCGGATGATTTCCCCATGTTGGCTGAGTAATATAAATTGTTTTCTGGAAAGCAAAGAGAAGACTCCAAGTTTTCATGAAAAGTTCTCTAGGATAAATGAAATCACTCAGACAAGAAAGTAAACTTAAGCATCTACCTGATGATAATGCTTGGCCAAAAACTCTCCTCCAACTCTCAAAGAACCAGTACCAGACAAACACTCCACGGTTGTAACCCGATTCTCCCGAATAGCAGGACTAAGTATAAAAACACCGATCAGAAAGAACTGTTTGAAGACAAAAACTGATGAAAACATAAAGAGTAATAATCAGATAAGATTTACCTGTCAGCGCCTAATATGAGCTTAGCGCTTAACTTGTTGAACTCAACCAATCCAACAATGGGAAGATACTCCTTGATCCTTGATCTACAGATTAAAACAAAATAAAACAAGACTTGAACATCATCAAGCACGTACACACATAAAGGATTAGAACCAAAAATAAACAAAAAAAAAAAGAAAGAGAGCAAAACATGTCATTGATAAGCTGCTGCTCAGCTTTCCTCACAACATTCAGAACCAAAGGCTTTCCCTCCTGTAATCCATTAACAAAAACATACCAAAATCAATAAATTAAAAGTATTGTTTTTACCTTTCATGACAGTTAGGGGAAAGAACAGAGACAGCTTCAGAAGATCATCATTACCTCAGTTCGGTAAGCACCAACTCCCAAATTCAGTTTAATTGGGCTTGGATCTTTGTTATATGCAACTGTCACCTATTTTATTTTGTTGAAAACAAACATTAGAACCACTTGTCTAACCCAACAAAAGTTTATCATAATTTTATCTTAGAGCTGATAATAAAATTATCAACCCCATGTTTCTGAATTTTTCAATAACTAATGAATGAAAATTCGGTGACAAAATCAATTAATTTAAATAAATTCTATGATTATACTTAACTAAGCGAATCAAAATCATAAGCATAAACATCAAACAATCTTCCATTTCCATCTAGCATCATATCACGATCCCGTAATTTATCGCGAATTCCCACTAACTAATAGCCGATCCAATGCGTCTTCGAATATGTTTAAAAATTATATACACACAAAATATATATATCGAAGAAGAAGGTACCCCAAGAATAGGATCCTCAGGAGCTTGAACAAGATGAGCGAAAACAGAACCGCCGGTGACTCCCGATGTCGGCGAGGCGATAACGGAGCTCAGATTATCCGAAGCCGTAAAATCTGTCCCGGCAGTGAGATGACGGAGTAGAGCACCGATCCTGCGATCGCTTGGCGACGAAGATAAAGAGAAGTCAGTAGTTTTCATTTTTTTTGTTCTCGTTGTGTGTGTGTAACGAATACGAAGTAGCCTCGTTGTCGTTCCCTTAAAAACAATTTGGACAACATTACAAAGTGCCACGTAGGATTGACATAAAGTTGCGTGTCTGAATTACGTTGATGAGTAGGGACCATCATTAACATAATAAAAAAAGTCTTTGTGAGATTATCTAAAATAAATAAAAAGAAATACTACTCTCCTAAAATAGGGTTAAATTCGCATTTCACTCTAACAGGGATAGATTATATATCGAGATTTACAGTATTATCAATATCTCTACAAATATCAGATGTTTTACTTTAATCGTTTTTGGTGATGATGAAACTCGACTTCTGACTTTAGTTTACAAGACGAGTTTTCTATATATTTACTGTTGGATCACACATTTTTAGTTTATATATGTAAAAGAAACAATCTGAATTCTTTGAAGGTATTATTTTCTAATTGTGCAATGTTTTGTTTCGCTGTTTCTAATAGAAATTTTAATTTAAAAATATCTTAGATATAACATGATAAAAAAAATCCTATCAAAACGACCCTACTCGAATTGGATAAAATTTTGATTAAATATTCCATATTCGTCAAAGATAAAGGTCATTTGGGAAATCAATGCAGCTTTAGTCATTAGAATACATGGAACTAATTCTGATTGATGACAACTGTTGTTAACTTGTTATGATTCTAGAATGTGTTTTATCCAATCCCAAAACCAGTTTAAGTTGATAGTCCAACTTTATCATTTTTTATAATCTTAATGAAATAATTTTGATATGCTTAAAATTTAGATTGTGGGATCGTTTAATTAACGTGAGAAAATCCATTCGGCTATTGGAGATGTTTATATTTTCAATTGATACCGCGGTATTTTCTTACTTCATCAACAATGAAGTCGTATCTTCGAGTGTACTTGGTTGTATGATATAACACAGCATTTTGTGTTGGTCTGCGGGCCGACCCATTTATCCACCGAGTTAACCCGTCAAATATGAACAATCTGATCATCCGCGAAAATTCCACTTTTAAAATGTTGTTAAAAAAATTCTTGGTTAGAAGTGTTTAAAATTCTAAGTCTATATACCTAACATATAGTGGAGATTGTTGGGTTTGGCATACAGATTTTGACCCGTTAATTTAATGAAGATCCAATTATTTGGATTATTAATAGCTTCACTGAAAAATTTGAAGTTGTTGTAAATTTGATTTTCGGAAATCCTATGGTGTTCAATAGATTCAAGAGGCCAAATTAGTTGCCTTTTACAGTTTTACTTATAATGGATAAATAAGTGAAATGTTTTACTATATAAATGGTTGGTCCATAAATGTTGTTGGGAGAGGCACGCCAAATTTTAATTTGAGTTCGTCAGTGTAGAAGAATTATTTTCATGCTATTTTTGTTGCAGTAGAATATGGATTATATTTGAGACATTTTACTGTGTTTAGATTTTCTATTTAGTTATACAATTAAATTTTCTAAACTTCTTATTTCGCAACGCAACTCAATTTTAGTTTTCGACGGAAGATATATATATACACGGATCATAGGATTTAAAATTCCTTTGATCAAAATAGAAAAGGGAACCATAAATGCTGAAAATGATACCCGGAAACTTAATTGCTTACACGACAAATGTAACTATGAAAGTGTTGGAAGTTTGTGATATGATGTAATATTACAATGGTACATCTCATGTCGTGTTTGAGCTGTAGCTCGTTTTAGCTCTAATAGTCTCCTTCATGACTTCACAAAACTCGAGTTTATATAGATACGACTAATTACGAGGTAGTCCAAAATAGTATTTTCTTCGAGATTTTTTCATCTTTTTTTTTGTTTTTGGGTTTTCAAAGTTTAAGATTTATTTTAGTCATCAAGCAACAAAAAAGAAACTACTGGATCTTGAGAAATGACAGCAAAATATTTTCTTACGAAATTAATTTGGCAATCTCTGCCTGACCAATAAAATAATGGAGCATTTTTCTTTAAATCAACTTTTTTTTTTGTTTTGTTTTGAAAAGGAATTCTAAATACCAAAAAAATGGTTTACAAACTTTTTATATACCAACTGTCACAGAAATTTTATGGTTATTTTGGAAACAACATGTAAATGATAATTCATATAAAATTCAAAATTGTCTACTTACTAAATTCTTACAAATCATCTCTAATTTTTGTTCCTACTGTAAAATCTCAGCTGGTAAGACATTTTAGCTGATATCAGCAAAAATGGTTTAAGGCAAACTAACTGTAATAGTTAATTACTTAATTTTCAGCAAAATACAGTAAAACTTCAATAAAGTAATAATATTGAGATTTTGATTTTTATTAATTTATAATGATATTATTTTATTTATAAATTAATATTTATTAATTTACAGAGAAATTAGTTTCAATAGGTTTATCATTTTAAAATTTATAATAATTTTTTTGCAAATTTGAGTTGAGATCATTTTGTCCAAATAAAATAAATGTTTTTAATGCTATAAATTTGTAATTTCAACTTAAATATTCAATAATTAGAAGAAAAAATGTTGACTATAAATAACAAAAACTATCGATGAATTCAGTTATGTAAACGATTTACATAAATTCAAATTTACGATTAATAACATCAACTATAATATTTTAACAACTTATACGAATATAAAAAATAAAAATGATGCATATATTTAGAAGTTAAAAATTTTTAAAAAATGTTAGCTACTTTAATATAAAAAAATTATACACGATACTAAAGCTTCATAATTTGAAATACAACATAACAATTGTTGTTTGATACAATAAAAAATAGATATGTGCTCTAACAATATTCAATTTAAAAAAACAATAAAAACAATACATTAGTATATTATATTATATATATGTGTAATTATTAATTTATGATATTAATGATTACATACTTTTATATAAAAATTCTAAAAAAATTATTATTTTATCAAATTTTGTTAATTTTTAGACTGATCTAACTCGGAATCAGAAAATTTTATTATTTTATAATGTTTATTAATTTATCAAGTATTAATTTAATGTAACTATGGGATTTAAATATGTAAATGAGAATAACTTTTCTTTTGTAAAATGCTGGTATGTAAATTTAAACATCCGACTTGGTCTATTACGTTTAACTATATCAAGTGCTGGTTGTGTGTGTGACTTCTTTCAAAACAAAGATGCGGATCGTGTGGCTTAGACGAAATGCTTTTTGGTTTTAACCCAGTTTTTAGGTAATGTGACTATTGTCTTTACAAAATTGGAAATTTACCTAGGGATATTAAAAAATATCTATTTTTATATTTTACGAGACATTGTTTCGTGTTGAACGCAGAGATAATAAAATTTTGAATATTGATTATTGTGGTTTTACTTAGATATGAATCTCGTTAAATAGATATACTATATATGTATGTGAATTAATTTATAATAGGTAAAACACGAACACAAGTGTATAGCAAAAATTATTGTTTTAATAGGATATTCACCTAGGCCTATTAAAAATAATTAATATCCTATTATACATCTATATATATACATATATATTATGTTGTTGTATAGTATTAACGATATTGCACATACATAAAACACGAACACGAGCGTGTATTTCCATGCTTTGGTAATGGATTATGGTGGGAAGTTTGTGGTTAACTGATATCATCGTGGCTTGAGGGTTTACGTCGCCACCATAATTACGACCAAGTAATATTCAAAGACGACAGCTTTAGTTAGATAAAGGCATATACGTACGTAATGCACAACACATGCATCCATTTATGTATCTAAAACAAATAAAATGATTAGCGAAAGAAAAGCTGATCGAGATTGTGGTTCATGAAATTTAAACTCCTTAAGATTGATCACCAGAAATCATGAACAAACATCCTCCGACTTGGTTCGCATACAATCTCCCTCGCTCCTCAGTAGAAATTACGTGGCTCGCAGTAGCTTCGAACAAAGATTTATTATAACACTGCAAAATGTCCTCTTCTTTTCCTTTTTTGAAAATATTACTTTTTCTACATATTAAAAGAAAAATATTAGCTATCCGAGTCCATGAATAGTTTAATTGGTTAAGAGAAATACTATTGTAGTTTATAATTTTCTATTATTTGTTTGCAATTGATTTTTTGGTTTACATGTTAGCGTATTGTTCTTTATATAAAACTAGAATCTTTAATTTATCTAACTAAATTTGTTAAACACAAAAGCCCATCGCAAACGAAAGAAAAAGCTTTGTTTAGCTTTTGGCATTTTTACGTATCTTTTTTAACAAATTATTTTATCACAAAAAATAAATTCCAAAAAATGTTAAGAAACTCTTATTTTCAGAAAAATCACAAGTAATTTTTTTTGTTTGAAGCAATAAAAGCCTCAAATCGATCCTCATTTCCGAGATTATATCCTCGTTGATCATGCGTTTAATGAGATTATAGATTGACAACTATATAAGGATATTCTTGTGCAATTTAATTAAATGTTTGGACCGTCTCTACTCGACTTGTACATTTACGTTTCGAGAACCAAACAGATCGCTGATCGCTAATTAGTGTTTAGAATGTCGTATAGGAGGTAACACATCGATCTCAACATAGTGAACCGTACGCAAGTGTATATCTGCGTGCATAAATGTATATTTAGCTTGAATGCTAATAAGGAATTTTAATGGCCCACAGAGAATGCGTGAATAATTTAATACGAATTGACAATATCTGAATAGTCTCATATGGCCCACGAAGCATATCAGCAGGCAATATTACCACTCGTTACTTGATTAATGAGCTTTTTATTTCTGCTTCTATGGTATCTGGTGTTTACCCTAAGGTGAACAAACTCTTGTAATCTAATGCTTTTTTATAATTAAGAAATTTGGATCTTCGATATGTAAATGTTTTATGATACATGGGAAAACATAAATCATTAATATGATCAAAAAATAAATTATTCCAGAATAAATCTTTAGACAATCAATTGAGCTAGCTATCTTCAGAGAATGTATCGGATAAAAAAAAAATCATATTCTTTTGACAAACAGTCTCTTCAGAATGATAACAAATATTGTTGATAATTGACGCATTACAAATCAACGTTTCTAACAGAGAGCTTAGGGTTTTATTTATATATTGTATAAAAAAATTGGTTAACCGAATGCGATAAGCTATCATCCAATAGATCATGTATCAAACATTAAGACCATATGATTGTTTTTTCCAACTAAAGTTTTGAGTTAAAAATTTAAGTATTGTGTAAATGAAGGGATTTGTAACATCTAATGGGTGATACATATTTTCCCCCCTGGGGTGATTTGATACACATAGATGCATGTAACTGACTATATAAACACATGTATAAATAAGTATATGATGATGTTGGGGTGTGTAAGAAGTAAAAATCCAAAGTTAAAAAGGGTCATGGGGAGAGAGAAGGGTGATGTGGTTGTCGAGATGCTAACAGAGAGGCACATGCAAAGCTTAAATGATGGTATCGCTGGTGGCCAAAGCATCTCCTTAAAGCTGTCCTTTTTCATCTTAATTCCTTTTTTTATTTCCCTTTCCTACCGCTTGATCTCTTTCTCTCTCTATACTTAGTAAGATACATATTTGTATAAGTTGTATCTTTAGTTGTGTTTATATACCTTTTCTCTTACATATCAACTTCATAATGCGCCGTTGTGCACGTATGCATACCTAAAAGTGTATCCATTAATTAATTATACATTAAATCCCCTTCTCGAGTTACAAATACGTTTGAAGATGATATTCAAAAATATATGAGTCTTGATTTATACGGTTGAGATCAAATGTTTTGGTTAAAGATATGTTCCTCGTAATTTCAGAAAAAAAAAGATACGTTCCTCGCTTATTATCCATAAAAAAGATAGGATCATCAAGAATATGTGCTCACTCCCTTTTCCAATTTCCATAAAGTTGTGTATTAAATAATGAAAATTTTAGAGCGGCTTATATAGTATGAGATTTTCGTGATAAAAGTAAGTAATGCATCAAAAATTAAAAACTGATCATTAACACGTTTTGGTATATATACTCTACATCACAATTTGTCAAACAAGAAAAAAAATTGATCTCATGTGGCAAAAGTAAATAACAGATATGGCTGTGGGGAAAAAAGGAGGTTATATTTTCCCCCACAAAATAGACGAAACCTAAATTTCTCTGGAAAGAATAACATTATTATTAAACCTCAAAGCCCACAAAAACAAAGTAATAATAAAAACACAATGTACCGAAGAAATAATATTAGAAAAATACAACAGCAACTAGCAAGGAGAGAGAAATGTGTTACAAAAGGTTAAAGCCCACTAAAGGACATCACTCATCCAACGGCTGTATATAATATATATAAACATACATGATCTAGTACATTATTTTCACTAAGATTAGGATTATTATACGTTTGTATAATATTTAGCACAACTTATATAATAATACTTACTTCTACATATATATGTGTGCCAATACGTACAAATCTAAAGGAAAAAAAAATTAGCTGTCGAACAGTTACATCAAATCTTGATTTGTATTGATTATGTAATTGTAGTATAATTTATACCGACGAATTTGATAAACAAAGTAGAGTCAACATCCAATTAATTGGTGTATATATATCGAATATGCAAAGGTCTAAAGAAAAACAAAGCTAACTCTTTTTTTTGTTAAACTTCGCTTACATGATAGGTATCCCACTAGGTTGGTGTACCATGTGATGATTCTACCACCAAAAAAACAGAAATGAATTAAAAATAAATATCGTACATATACATTTGTATAAATCGTTTAAAAGAAATAAACTGGTTTATGTGAACTGTAAACCAACTCTGTGTTATTTTACTGTGGTAAATTTGGGGAAGGGGAAAAAGAGTGTTAGGGTTAATATATTAATCATTTATTGAGGAAATGGGCTCATCTACGGTAACATCACCTACCCATACAATATTATCATGCTTTCTTAGGGCTTTTATTTTCTCTCTGGTCCCACTACTTCCACACTCTCTCTTCTTTCGCGTGCACCACACGCGAAAAGGAAGTGCCGTGTTTATCACGCGCCTAGGGTTTTCTTTTTTCAGGACACACAAATGGGTTTGTGATTAGAACCGCACATTACGGCCACGCGGACATTTCTGACTGGTTTCTTGTGCCCCATCCTATCACACAGAAACATCTATACAAAATAAATAAAAAGGTATAATAAAAATGGTTTCCTTAAATAAGGAAAACACTGAAATCTGATATAAATAAATTACTTTTATCTTCTTGTTTAATTTTTAGATATCATTACCATAATGAATCTGTATATACATGAATGTTATAGATATTTTACTAAAAATGATAAATACTGATTACTACATAGAAAAATCAATTTTTACTATTAACAGATACAGATACAGATAGAGATACGTAATCTAAATTTGTGTAAATAGAAATAAGCAGACCAGATGGTGACATGGCATTGTCATGTTCCATAGATGAGTTGTTTTATATTTATTTAATTGAATTAAAACCCTTATATCAATGCAAAAAAAACCCTCATTTCAAGGATAAGAGAGCTCCATTTTCTCTCTTCTTCCCCTAAACAGTCTCTCTCTATAAGCCATAGAAACAATAAAAAAGTCCCCATTTTCTCTCTTTTCTTAGGGTTTATAGAAAATTCGCAGTCAAATTCTTCTCATCTCCCGACGAATCATCCCTCGGAGCTCCTCTAATCTTCTTATTCATAGGCTACTCAATCTATCGACATAATTTTCATCCCTCGCCGCTTAAGATCGAGCTGCAATCGGTTTTTCCTTATTTCTGGTCGGATTTATCCAGGTGCGTAATTCTCCGACATGGATCTCCGATTTAAGGTTTTGGTTATGTCTGAATCTTGTGGGTCGGGATTTAGCTGACTTGGAGCTGACTTGAGGGCATTTCTAGTTTCACTGTTCATTTATACGTCTCTTCGGATACTCGATGTTCTTACCTTTTTTTTTGGGTTCTTCACGGACTATTCACGTGCGGATAGATCTGGCCCGTATTAATTGGTGGGTCTTCGTTTATCTTTGTTAATCACATGCGTTTAATTTTAATTGTTTTATTTATCTCTTAATTTGGTTCTCAATTTCATTTTAAACCCTAAATTACGAAGATTAATAATTTCACCTTTATTGGGATTTGTAATTCGGAGATTTTATTGAAACCGGACCGTTCTTAATTTTCTTTTTTTTTCTTGTCATGTTGAAAAAGGTTACAGCTTTGTGGGTTTCCCGTGTGTCTGAAAACCCTAATTTTAGGTCAGTGTTTTAGATATGGGTTAATATGTTGAGTGTTAAATAGATGTGTATATGTTGAGTGTTAAATGTATAAATGCTGGTGAAGAATTTCGTTCTTGATTTTATGTAGACCTTCGGGTTTTAAAAAAATTATTTACCATGGAAATGTGGAGTTTGATGTTGGTCATGAATGTTATTTTATGTGGATATTGATGGAATATACTTGAACATTATTGTATAAATAAGTTATATGCATTGATTTAGAGTTATGTTTGGTGTCGTGTATATGGAAAGTTAAGATTTTGAAGCGTTATATCTTTTATATGCAACAACACTGTGATCATCAAGCACAATTATACGGTGTGATATGTAGCTTATATGTTTATATTTCATCGATGTGTAACTTTTGTTGCTCTAGTTGCGGAGAGAGTATGGAAGTTAATCGTCACTGAGGCATAGAATCTCCTTCAAAGCAAATCAATGGGATCCTCCATTAAGATCAACTCAATATCCATTGATCTCGCAGGCGCTGCAAACGAGATTAATATGGTGAAATGTGATCATTTCTCTATACGGTGAGCATAGTTTATTGACCTTATATATTATCAACCTTCCTTCCTTGTTAGAGGATGTTTATGTTTATATTATCAATTAGTATGTTTATAAATGAGATGAATATTGAGCTTTTGCTTCTTCATGATTAATGCAGTGGATTCGTAGCTGAAACCCGTGAGAGAGACCATAGAAAATGTTGGCCATTTTCAGAAGAGAGTGTTAGTTTGGTAGACCAACAAAACTACTCTCTTCCTTCTTTATCTGTTCCAAAGTTTAGAAGGTGGCAGTGCATGAGCTGCATTAAAGATATTGATGCTGATGGGACTAAGGGTATTAGTTTAAACGCGTCTCCATTATTGTTTTATGTTTCTATACTAGCTAGATATGCAGTCTGCTTGAACTTATGTGCGTGGCTGGTTGCTTTCAGATTGTGGACTGCATTCAAACTCAAGAACTATTGCTGAGAAAAAGCTTGATGGAAGCTCTTCGATTATCCCAAGCAAAAGCAAATTGAATTCGCTAACTATCATTGATCAAGAAAGACAGACTGATACTGCAGGTATGCATTATCTGCTTGGTTTAGTTTCATAGTTCATAGCAATCTTAATCAATATATATTATCTGTTCATAGCAAACTTAATCAATATATATTATCATTTGTTTTCCAGGAAATGCTGTTGAGGACAACGAGGATTTAAACTGTGAAAGATCTCAGAAGGATGATCAGACAGGTATATAGTATATTCTCTGGTTAAGCAAATCAAAGTGTGCGCATGAAGCTGAAAACTAATAATTTTTTATCTCAAATTGCAGCTACTAAGTTACTCAACAAAGTTCGTCCTCGATCTATGGATGCTTCTACTGTTAGGAGCAAGAGCAGAAAGCTTGCGAGTCCAGAGCAAGTAGGCAACAAGAGATCTAAAGAAAAAGTAAACAAGTCATCCATGGATACTAGCCGCTGGAAAGAGAGACAAAATGTGGATCAGGCTGTGACAGCTTTTGGTTCATCTGAAATTGCTGGTGTGGTTGAGGATACGCCGCCTAAGGCAGTCAAGAGTCGTAAAGGCATACGCGGTCTGTTGGAATGCGACATTGGGTCATCAGAGAGTCTAAATCTTGCCATGAGCGGATTGCAGCGTAGGAAAACTCGCAAGGTTCGTCTACTTAGCGAGTTGCTTGGTAAAGCCAACACCAAAACCAGTGGTGGTAGTAACAATATCAGAAAAGAAGAATCTGCTTTGAAAAAGGAGTCGGTTAGAGGTAGAAAAAGGAAGTTGTTACCTGAAAATAATTATGTCAGCCGGATATTAAGCACAATGGGAGCAACTTCTGATAATGGCTCCAAAAGTTGTGACTCTGATCAAGGTAATAGTGAATCAACTGATAGTGGGTTTGACAGAGATCCAATTAAGGGTAAGCAGAAAAACCGAAGATTTCAGGTTGTTGACGAGTTTGTGCCATCACTTCCTTGTGAAACTTCACAAGAGGGCATCAATGAGAATAATGCTGATCATGGTAAGAGTGCTTTATCTACTCCTGCGAACTCTTCATTCACCGGAAAAGATTCGGTCCCTTGTCCTCTGAATACTCAAAGAACAGAGAGGAAGCTCGGTTTAGCCAAGAAGAAGACAAAGAAGTCTGTGGTAGATAACGGGAAGAGTACTCTGATTAGTTTTAGTGCTGGAATGGATGAAGGAAATCAGGTTAAATCGCGGATTGGTTCTTCCATAAACGCGATTTCGCAAACTACTCGAGATTTATTGAATGAGAAAAGGGTGGCCAGTTCATTTGACAACCGTTTAGCTTCAGAAGGATATTTCAGAAAATATATCCCTCAGCCTAATGATAAGCTGGTCGTTCCTTTGCATTTGCAAGACAATGATCATGTGAGGTCAAGAGAGGCAGAAGCAAACTGTCTTAGAGATTTTGGTTCCTCTTCTAAATCCAACACAGGTGGATGGTTGAGAACTGGAGCAGATGTTGTTGACGTCAGCAGCAACAACAACAATCCAAATAGATCGTCGGCTTTCTCGAATTTTCAGCTAAGACACACCCCTTCTTCTGCTGAAGTTGCGGATCTATCTTGTGTGCTGCGAAAGGTACAAGCTTTGCATCTATTGATACTAAAATATTGTTCTTAGGTAAAACTCTGTATTACAATTTGTGAATGAGTTTTTCATACTGTTTGTCAACTTGCACCTATTGTTGTTTATACCAAACTGGTATGCTTCAGTGATTGAACCAGGAAAATAACGGTATCGATTTACTTGGCAGGATGCTTCTGTTGCAGACAGAAAGGGGAAGACTATTATGGTCCAAGAACATTATGGAGCACCCAGAAGCCAAAGCCGAGATAGAAAGGAGAATACGACTGAAGAGCAAAACGATGACATTCCCATGGAGATAGTCGAGCTTATGGCCAAAAACCAGTACGAGAGGTGCCTTCCTGACAAAGAAGAGGACGTTAGCAACAAACAGCCATCACAAGAAACGGTACACAAATCCAAGAATGCTCTACTGATTGATCTCAATGAAACCTACGATAACGGGTTCTCACTTGAGGACAACAACACATCAAGGCCACCAAAACCATGTGGTAGCAATGCAAGGAGGGAAGAACATTTTCCTATGGGAAAACCGCAGAACTCTCTTGATTTCTTCCCAATAAATCAGCCTTATGTGCCTTCTCCGTTTGGGATGTATCCTCCCACCCAAGATAACCGAGCCAGCTCCATTCGGTTTTCTGGTCACAACTGCCAATGGCTTGGGAATTTGCCAACTGTGGCTAATCCGAATCCATCTCCATCCTCATTTCGAGTATTACGTGCTTGTAATACGTGCCAGAGTGTTCCACATCAATACAGAGAAGCTTCTCATCCAATTTGGCCATCTTCTGTGATACAACCCCAGGGTCATCATAAGCCAGTTACTTTCAATATGGATCAGTCAACAAAGCCATCCAGCAATGAAAACAATATTTGGAACCTCGACTTTGTTGCCGCTGCCACCGGGAAGCAAAAATGTGGGTCTAATTCAGAATTCTCATTTGGCTGCAAACATGCTGCTGGGGTTAGTAGTAGTGGATCAATGGACAAGTTTTCTAGTGAGAGCTCTATACCAGCATTGCATCTACTCAGCCTTATGGATCCTCGACTAAGGTCAGCCACTCCTGCTGACCAACAAGGAAACACTAAATTTACTAAAAGACATTTTCCACCAGTGAACCAGTCCAAGGAATTTGTAGAGCTTCAAACAGGGGACTCTAGTAAGTCAGGCTACTCAACGAAGGAGTTACCTTTTGATTTTTACAACAAGAGATTGGCACACGAGACTTCCCAAAAGAGTTTCCCTGTCATTCCACCTCATGGGACGTCTTCATTTTCATTTCAAAATGCCCAAGCTTCATGGAGTCATCATCAAGAGAATAAAACCAAGAGAAAAGACACATTTGCACCGGTTTACAATAGTCATGAAAAGTCGTTGTTTGCAAGCAGCAACGACCAAGGGAAATTCCAGCTTCTTGGGGCATCGAACTCCATGATGCTCCCTTTGAAATTTCACATGATAGATAAAGAAAAGAAGCAAAAGAGAAAAGCAGAGAACTGCAATAATGCCTCTGTGTGGCCTGTGAAGAACGCTTCTGGACCCATCGTGTGCAGTGTCAATAGGAACCCTGCTGATTTCACCATACCTGAACCTGGGAATGTTTACATGTTAACTGGTGAAAATCTTAAGGTCAGAAAACGCGCAAGCTTCAAGAAAAAACCAAACTTGTGTAAGCAGGACGCAACTAAGCAGAACAAGAAGCCAGTTTGTCCAGCTACAGAAAATACCTAAAGATTTTTGCAGGTAAAGATTCTAGGACTACCTATTTCTAATTCTTTTATTTCAGAATTTACATGGTTCATCTTGAAATCAATGAGTTTAAAAAATTAGCTTTCATTGAAATATAGTGCCGGAAACAGATAATACTACCTGCAACTTACTTAGTGTTTCTTCTGCAGTTCCCTTAGTGTGAATTTAGAAGAAATATATGTTGAAGTTTAATCAGTATCTTCATCAAATATTTGTCTCCAGTTCTAACAAACAGGTTTCTTCTCCTAACGAAATGTGAAACAGATACAGAGTGAGAGGGATACAAAGAGATAGATAGACCATTCCTATTGAAATCAAGAATAAATGTTCCTCCTGTTCTTGGTTTGGTTGTAAACTGTAAAGTGCAAATCTTTCTCCTGTTCTTGGTTTGTTGTCTATTATACTCTATACATCTCATCTCTCTTCTTATGTTTTTGTTCACGCAGACATTCAGCGTGTGTATATACTTAAATTACTGTACTACCCCTGATAGGCCTTGTTTTTCGTTTTTTTCTTTTCTTTGGGAATACTTTTGGAAAACCTTTTTACTTCGTTTTATTTATACACCGTTGTATTATTCGTTTTTGGGTTGAAATGTTACTCTTAGAAAATTATGGTAATTTCCGGCGATATAATTTTAAAAAAAAGTAAAACATAATTGAACTTTATGGGTGATCTATGGACATTATATTTAGAATGGACATTAATAGATTTTGTTGTTAATGTACAGTCAGTTTTTGTTCACAATCAAAATGTTCAAAATGGGCGTGGAGAGCCCATTTTAATACATCTAAAGCCAACTCATTCAACATCATATATAAACCTAAAAAGAAACCTTCCAAGTTTTTCATTTATAAAGTATAAACTAAAGTTAAAGTTAAATCTCCAATTTTAAATCATCTACAAACCAAGTTTTTTTTTTTTACAAACCAAGTTTTAGTCAATTAAAAAGCTGATATTGATGAAATAACGCATGAAAAAAATCGTAAAAATTAATAAAACTAGGGCAATGTTTATCGTTACTTTACAAAATAAGTAGGATATGTATTTTTTTAAAAAGTTGGGTATGTTGATTTCAACGCAACTCCGAGTTTGCATTTGGTGAGATGGTGGCAGAAGGAAAGATGATTTTGAGTTAGGATCATAGGGGGAGAAGGGAATGAGATTATGAATTTAAGCAACGATAGCCACTGTGGTTTGTAAGATATCCCAAGAAAACGCATTTAATGGACCGAAAAGCTAATTAACTTGTGAATGCGGTAGCAAGAAGAGTGGGGATAACAAAGATTCTAAGATAAGTGACTATATATATATATATATATATATATGAGATGGGCTTTTAATTATAATAGGCAAGCGAAAGATATTTCATTGCCAATAGAGGAGAGGGAGTAGAGCTCAAACAAAGTTTATAGAATTCGAAATTTCTTTTAGGATGCCCATTTTTCTAGGACGTGTAAAGATCGAATTTACTCGCTTGCGTGCGTGTATTAGGTTCGATACCATATAATTTAAACTCCATGACAAAAAGGTTTCTTTCTTTCACGGAGGACATAGAATTTAAACATAAAACCTTGAGAGTTACGCCATTAGACCTTGAGAGTTACGCCATTAGACCTTGAGCTGGAGAGAATCTGCAAACCCTAGCTTGTGTATAAACAAGGCCTTGTCTACAAAAGTAACCTTTGGAAGGGCTACAGTGTCTGTCTTCTGAACACACACAATTCCCTTCAAGGGCACATCCCTCATACTTGGAACCTTCTTTTCCAAACAACATCTCATCAGACCATTCACTAGAAAACATCTCCTTAGGATCTAACTTGTTCTTCACTTCCAAGAATTTATCAAGGTTAGGTCCATACTTTTGCTTCACGCCAAAGAAACCAACTTTTCTATTCTTTCCCCAATGCGGCTTTGCGCCGTGTTTGACAAACGCCATCTGCTCCATCTCTTCCATCACGTCTTCGTTCAACCTCGGGGTCAAAGCATCGTCCGCTCGGTAATAATTAAAGTCAACGACTACAGAATCTTCTGTCTGGCCAAGATAAGCCTTTGAGCCCTTGATGAAACGTATGAGGATGCCGTTATAGATATCAAGCCCGCAAAGTCTTTCGGGTTTCAAGTCTCGTAGCTTCTTCACGTCAAGGAGAAAGTCTCTAAACCTAGAAACCGGGAATATAGCGGTTGTTTCATAGAAGAAAAGACCGTTGTATCTCGGATCCCATGCACAAGAGATGTCAATTCTAATTGAAGATGAGTAAAGGCAAGACCCAGAAGTCTGGATTTTGCCTTGGCTCCCGATAACCGGATATTTAGTAAAGATTAAACCATCATTCTTCAGACCGTTCCCGGTTAATTTCTTGTAAGCCAACGTAGTATCCGCAGTGCTGCATTTTCCGTTCTCGTTCTTGCTAGATTCAAGTGCCTTCTCTGCAACATTTTCAAATCCAAAATATTTATTTTGAACATCTAAACCGGACTAAACCGTGTGTGGCAATGTATACTTGAAAGAAAAATGAACTAACCCACTGCTCGGATCCCTTTAGATACCAAGATAGGATTGGACTGAAAACCAATGAAGTCGTTGACTCCTTTGCCGGAGACGTTGAACGGTGATCGGAAATCGTAACGGTAAACCGCGGTTTTTCTAGAAGGATACCAAGTTATGTCTCCGAATTCGAATTTCTTCCCATGCCCCATGAAAATGTCTTCAAGTGCCACGTCAGATGTAAAATTGTACGTCATACTTCTCTTGAATGATTTCTCAATCGAAAGCTTCACCTACAAATTACAATGATTAAAGTCGATGAAAAGAACACACAGAACAGTTAACGGCGTTACGTTATTATAAATACCTTTGAGATGACTCCTAATACACCCAAGGACACTTTAACGGCGTTAAGAAGCTTATCGTCTCTTCCTTCTTCGATTCTAATAACCTTGGCAAAACCTTCCGATGAATTCACCGGAACCACAAGGCTGATTCCGACAACATGGTCGTGAACCGAACCACCTCGTCCCGACCACGAGCTCCCATGGGACCCAGTACTAATCAGCCCACCGATACTAACTCCTTCCCAATACGGTGACGTTCCAATGCTAAACCCAGCTTCTTCAACTCTGTCGATCAGCTCTCTCAACGAAACTCCGGAATCAGCCGTAACCGTTAACCGATCCGGTTCAATGTCGATAACAGAACTGTGTTTCAACGTACTAATTAGCAATGCGTCTGAACCGGAGGGGCAAGCGAGCTTTGGTATGGTGTGTGAGAATTTGGTGACGGTTTTGACTTTGAGATTGTGCTCAGACGCGTAAGCCACGGCTTTAAGAAGCTCCTCCTCCGTCGTTGGGTATGTGACGTTAGCCGCGTGGCAGGTTTTACGGTCAGGCCAAGTGCCGTACGCGTTGGAGACTGTGCAGCCGGTTTGGTCGCATTGAACCGGTGGTTGTGGTGGTACAGATTGGACGGTCCATAAAGTGACGAAGAAAGATAAAATTGAAAAATTGAGAGTTGGACGAGAATAACGCATGATTATGCGCAGAGATTATTGGATCTGTAATTTTATTTTATTTTCTTGGAGGTTATGTTACTTATGTAGAGATAAGTTTGGAGCTGGAAATCATTGCTTTGAAGAAAACAAAAATTGTCAGATCTCTTACTAATTAAATATTCTTTTTTAAATCTTATGTTTTTCTAGAAGCATTTGGTAAGCACTTTTTTTGGGATACTTCAGATTTTTGTGTGAGAATATTTTAGCGTGACCTGTAAAAAGGCTAGAATTAAATTTTCGAATACTTTAAAAGATCTAGGTCAAAACCTAATTAATGGATAATATCGTTGGTTTAAACTTTGAAATATCCATTAAGTATGTCATTATTTATGTAATACATGTATATATGGATGTTGTTGGTGTTGTGTAACAGAGAAAACAATGGGTATAGAGAAAAGGCGGAAATTGCCAAAAGACTTGACCTGACAAAACACAAAAGGACGCATGTAGTGTTGGTTTTAAAGCGCAATAAAATGATTGATGCTTAGAATTAGTTTAACAATAGTTGATACTAGTTGTCTAATTTAGCAATAGTTATATATATATATATATATATATATGTAAAACATGTTAGCATCAGTTGAATAAAATCCATCTTGATTCATTTCAATTCGTCTCATCAAAAAATATTGACACTGAGAACGTGAATAACATCGATAAGATAATCGATGTGCTAATTAACTAGAGATATTATATAATTTCAAGATTAATAATATTTATAGTTGACAACTTAAGTGGGAGTCATGATTACAAGTCCTTAACATCTGTGATTACTTATTCAGAAAGTGTTGAGATTATTACTATTAATCCAATATATTTTAGTTGGTTACAACTCCGATTATTGTCACTTATCATGGAGTAAACGGTAAACAAACCCTCTAAAGTCATTGTTCCCACTGGCGAACCGACTACTTGACTCCTTGGGATCCGGAGCTTATTCGATTACTGCTTCTTGACCTAAGACCAATTCAAACCCAACATAATTATATATCGGTTAACTTTTTAATAATTCGTTGGCGAATTTGCTAGAGAATTCAGTTTTGTAGTCGATTTCAATAGTTTGGAAGACCTTAAGTCATGCAATAATTTTTCTCTGAATTATTAGCCATGCAATAATTTGCCCCTGGGTCGAAAACTATTCAATAATTTGGGAGAACTTGAGTCGTGCAATATACATGAATTGGTTGTGCGTTTATGGTGTTTTTTCTAATTAATGATAGATCATTCCGAGCATTATAAACAAAACCATATATTTTAGTTTATCAAGAAAATGCAAGTCTTACGTCCATTGATAATTAGATGTTTGAATGTTTTAGAGTTTTGACGTAAAGTACTTCATTTTTGTAAGAAGAAAGAAGTATGCTTAGAATATGAGATGGTTTTTTTTTAATTCCTGGTGTTCTCGCTAATGGATCATGCATTAACTTATCTGTTGAGTGCTCCTAATTCTGCTGAACTATTTTGGCTTATGGCTTAGAGTGATCATTTTGCTTCTATCCAGCGATTGCGTTGTGGTTCTGTTAGACAAAAGAGGTCAGTAGTATGGTATATATATATAGTACCACCTCATTAGCCGATACAATCGCAAACCAGATTATGGTTTGGATCGATTACCGTCGTTGGTCATATTTGTATAATTAGGTTATGGTGGTATTTGGTCATTACTGATAATGCTTATAGATCAGTAGATCATAACTGTTTTCATGGTTTAAAAGGCAATTTGAAGAAAACCTAGATCATTAATTAACTTTTTTGTATACTATGGTGGTTAATTTGTAGATTTAATTATACATGTATTATTTTTGTATACATATGGCAAATCTTGTATATCGCCCGGTTGGAAGCTTATAAACTTTGCATAAAAAATTCTAATTGGATTCGAACTAGGGGTCATTTTAAATATTTTAGGAAATACCCCTAAATTAAAAACTACCGGATGATAGTTCAAAGAATGTTGGTATATTTATGTCAGGTGGTAGTTTTTATTGAACCACTCGTTCATTTATGTCAACTCTGAAATTTAAGATAAGACGATGTAGTCAATTACTTTTTCTGTATTTTAGGGAAAGAGTTATATTTAATTCTTGTTATAAGCTTCTACCCTTCGAACAGAAAAAATAATAACAATAATAATAAGTAAAGCTTCCAGCCGCTACCCTTCTAATTCTTGATTTTAGACTTGCAATATCAAAAATATAAAATAATAGATTATATATAAGGTTCTAACATAGGTATTATATAGTATTATCAGAATTGCTGTATACAATATGAAATGACCTGGACATATATAGTCTGGTCTCTGCGGAGTTGCCTCTCAGCTATAAATAGTGACCAGCACACATGTTAATGCACATAATTATTAGGAAAATGACCAATCCATGAACAGGCTAAAACGCATGAGTTTACTTATTTATAAAGTATATTCTCTTTTATTTTTCGATGAAAACTTCATCAGACCAGTTTCTATATGTAAAGACGATTCTTTTTTTTCTATCAACCAAACACGCAAAGCGCAAAGTTCAGTCTGGAGATAGATATTAGGTATCTCTCTATTTCTTTACACATTTCATCACCATCGTCATTGGTTCGTTAATTTACTAGTAGTGTCTTTTACTTTAACATCACAAATTATTTTTAAAAAATCAAAATGAATGATTTTTTTGGTAATGATTTCTTTATTTCTACACATACATGTTTAAAAATATATAGAGGTTATCTAACAAACAATCCCCACCAAAGTAACATCGTATGTTTGAACTCTTAACTGTTTTTTAATTTTTTTACAACGTTTCACCTTATACTTTTAACAATATAAATTATTTAGAAGAATCAATATATATGAGTTTAATTTTGTAATCTTTCTGCAATTTAAGAAGGTTTCTCAATCTATTTTCTTTATTTGAAATTTGGGAGGTGTTATTGAATTAAGGTTTTAAATTGCTTTTAACGTATTTCAGTTTGGAATGTATTATGAAATAAATGATAAAAGACTGGTATTTTGAGTACTCATGTTTTAGAGAAAAAAATACATTAAAATCCATTTTAATCCAAATGTAACTAAATTAAATCAATATTGAATAACACTTGTTTTTCATGTATTCTAAAATACACAAACAAATACTTAATCTATTAACAGTAAATTTTAATGTATTTCATCAAATACATCATTGAATAACACTGGATTTTATTTTGAATTTAAAATACATTCAACTCCATTAAAACACTACATTCAATAACACAACCTAGATTTTGGGTAGTTCGAATTTTATAACTCGGTTGGTTGCTAATATATATTTCGAATAATAAATATAAGTTTTTCTAATCCGCAGTAAATTTTAGAAAATTTTAAAATCGTCGTTTAAGATAATGTATTTAGGAAAAACGAGTATATATATACATAGATAGAGGAGACAGAGACGAAGGCCCACACTTCTTTAACAAAAGAACAACAAGCCCGTGACCCCAAACTAGCTTTCAGATTTATTTTTATCTGACATAATCTCCACCGTTAATTTCAATTTTTCATGTCCCATTCTGACTCAGATCCAACCGTCCATATTCCTCAAGGGTCTTCAATAGGTGGGCCCCTTTTCTTCTTCCTCTCGCTGTACACTCTCCTTCAAGCGCCAAAGCCACCGCTCTCGCCACTTCTTCCGCCGGCGCCACCGCGATCTCCTCGTCGGAATCTTCTCCTCTCCGGTAGACCACGGAAAGTATGCTTATGGCGTACTCTCTCCCCCTCCCGGCCAATCTCGCCATCACCGCCACCATCGCCGGCACCGTCATAGCGTGAGCACGAACCTCCGTTGCGCCTTCCGCCGTCGTGCACATGAGCTCAAGCGCAGCTAAGGCGCGTTCTACCGCTGAGATCTCTAGCCCCGCCGCCGTTTCCACAACCGCTCTGGCGGCTCCAGCCTCAACCGCCACGTGACGGTTCCCTTCCGCGAGGCAGAGCGCGAGGAGGATCTTGGTGACGTATTTGGCAGTTACGATCTTGTTGCTACGAAGGCAAGAGACGAGGCTTCGCATGAGACCCGGAGGACAAGTCGGATCAGATGGCGGGTCGGGTACGACGACCCGCTCGAGTAGCTGTAGAGCGAGGAGCTTGTCGGATTCGGAGACGGATGTAAGATGAAGCTCAGCGATCTGGAAGGTTTCTTGAAAAGTGGTAGTGGCCGGAAGAGGCGGTGGCGGAGGTGGTGGTGGAGGAGGAGGAGGAGGAGGAGCGGTGGATGGAGTTTGATCAAGGTGATGAGGGAAACGCCATTGAGTGAAGCTTTGAGAAGTGGAGGTCGAGGAGGAAGAAGAAGAGGATGTGGTGGTGGGCTTACGGCGAGGTTGCTGCTGGTGAGGAGAGGTTGGACTGAGGACGGACTGTGTGCAGCGGCGGAAGAAGCCACAGGAGAAGAGAGGACGCGCTGGCGCGTGGGGTTTCGGTTTCTGGTTAGCTTTCTTCATCGCTCGCTGGAGAGATTTGAGACTTAAGTGAAGTGAAAGTGAGGCGTATCTTTTTAAATAGGAGGGAAAATAATTGATTCGCACCAAATTTGTCAGGCGTTACACTTGTATTCTCCCTAAGATTATTTACTTCTAATAAACCCCATAAAATAATATTATTATAATCATAGAAGAATATGGTCCGCAAGAAACATTAGGCTACAAGAATTGTTTTTGTTGGTCAAGTCATTCATTATCTGAAGACGACAAAATGCAGGCTCATTTGGATCTCAAGCCCATAAAAACTTTATTCTGGTACAAAAAGCTTAAATATAGGCTTCTATAAACTTTACATTCTAGAATGTGTCAAATGTCGCAAAGCAAGAGCCCGTAAAGTACTCAGTTTCCAAGCCTAACACCAAGAACTTAGTTAAGCCAATGGTTTTCTTCTACGAGTGCCAAAAACAATTCATAAACATTCTACAACTGTGAGACACCAAAGAGAAAAGGGTTTTTAACCTTTGAACGATCCGATCATCACCTCCATTTTTCACTTAGTTCCTTCTTCTCTGAAAGGACCCAAGTAATCTAGATGGCTGCAACAAGTGCTACAGGCTGTTTTGGAGAAAAAATTTTCCATCCGGGCTGAGAGACCAAACGATCCTGTCTTCAACAGGGAGAATCGTGATTAGGAGAAGCGCATAGCTAAAGTCGTCGGTCAGCTGAGTCGTAGGTCTTTGAAGAAGCAAGCCTTGTGTAGAAGAGATCCACTCCATAGGCAAAGACGTGTGTTGTTGACTCTAGCTTGGCCGGAGCTGTCATAATGCCTCTTAGAACTTCTACTTTGAGGGAGTGTGTGACGTACGACTGTGAAATGTGACAAGTGCATTAGAATCGATATAATCACCAAAAATAGGAGTGTGCACATATACAGATAAACCGAAACCAAACCAAGGATTGCCTGTTGAAGTAAGCTTGAAGAAAGTTTGAGCTTCAAGTAAAACCTTTACCTATTCAAGATAGGAATAGGAATTAGATATGATATGTGTTTAGGAGATATCGAGAAGATTATCTAGACACATTATGTTTTCTAGTTCCTTTAGGAATAGGATAAGGATATCTATATAAGTAGTTACCAAGGTTGTGGTATCACTTAAGAGAGAGCTTTGAGAGTTTAAGGTTTTGAGTGATTTTCCTTAAGCAATAAAGAGTGTTTTGTTAAGCTTAATTCCTTGAATAGTTTGGTCTCATCTAACATCTCTCCCAAGCTAGCCGATTTTGAAGATATTTCAGATAGCTTACCGGCAAAGTCATCTATGGTGTCAGTTTCTTTCATCTTTGCCCACTCCTAACAAAAATATGGAAGATAGGTATGGGCGAACCTGAGGACTGATGGGTAATGAATCTGTGAGAGGGATGATTCCTTCTTCTTTCTCAGCTTGCGACGGGTTAAGTGTCCGACGTGGATCCACAAATCGTTTATCAAGAGCCACTATCTAATCATTCATAGGAACAGTTTTAAGTTTTGGTATTACAATCCATGGAGGTATCTCTATATATGATAAGAAATGTACAAACCTGATCCCCGATGGTACCAATGAGAAGCTGCTTTGAAGTTATACCCTTTGCTGTTGATGTCACCGCGATGGTTTTCACAGACTGAGCAAAGAAGTATGACTGTGACTTCGTTAACACCTCTGGTCTAGAGTATGAAGTAATTGGTGCTGTTAGATTGTGCTTTCCCAGAATGAGTTTCCAGACGTTTCCCAATTTATAGCGTTGCACAATAACACTCCATCAACTGATAAAATGTTTGGGTATGAAGTCATACCGCCCGAGACTGATCACAGATCTCGACAACTGTAACCTCGTACTTGTGAGCTCGGAGATTGAAATAGTGGTAAACAACCCAATTCTCACTAAACACCTGCAAACAATTTGAAGGCTAAGAAATTTGCATTGAATCTGCTACAAAAAGAAATGAGATGAAATTGCATGAGCACTTACTGCATGAACTGGCCCATGGCAGCCTTGATGTGACAAACGGTGCAGAATACGTCCTGTGATGATGTCAATGAGGTATATCACAAATGATGACTCCTCTGGTGTAACTGAACCAATCTCACCCGCACATTTTGGTGAGACGGTGGCCACGAAGAGTAAGTTCTTTGATACATATTTGTACAATAGGTCTTGGTCTGTGTTGACTTTGGCTGTGTATGAATAACCTGGAAATAAAAAGAGTACGCAAGTCATGATAAACATTTATTGACTGAGCTTCTATTCTAGTGTTCTGGATTATAAAACTCCACGAAACGGCTACTCGCAAAAGGAAACACCGCAATCTGTGTATATGTTTCGAGTAAAACACTAACAAGCATTAAAGAAGAATGGTAAAAACCAAGATTTATACCTCATTTGGTTTTCGTGTTAGTGTTGATATAATTTTCTCTGATTCCGAAGGAAACACAACAGTCCAAAGTTCTCTGGTAGTAAAGCAGTACTCATCTGCAGTCTCACCAGAGCAACTGCTCTTCATTGCATGTCCTCTGATTACACCATCATCAGCCCCAACAGTATACCAATATACATTTTGAAACTCGCGTTGAAAGATGCTGAGAGCCTCTGAAGTTTTTGGGTACAAGTGGACGTGGCCATCGGTATCAGCTATTAAATGTAAACGTTGTTCTGTTGAGTCGGTAAATGGAAGAGGCATAACTTGCACAACAGAGTGACCAATATCTGATGAGCTGAGCTCCTTTCCCGTGTACACATCCACAAATGAAAGAACACCGGGTGCACTTGAATCTGATCCGCACCTGCCAAATACAAGAACAGAAGGATTCTCGTCCATGGCGTGATGATGAGGAACCTGCCATTGGTACAAGCTAATACCGTTTGGGCGTTCACAGGCTTCTAATTTGCTCGGAGAGTTTAGCAGATAGACCAGACAATTCTCCCATCTCCAGTGTGCAGAGCAAAAAGTTTTCCAGCTCGAGTAAGTGCTAAGATTAATTTTCGAAAGCCATTATGGTCACGGGTCAATTTGTTCTTTCCAGAATTGCTACCACCTCCCCTCGGCTTGCTAGCAACAAGGATCCCTTGAGCTTCAGCATATGCACCTACCAAAAAAAGCAAAAAAAGTTCAATTCATTAGGGTGAGAAAATCAGAGAAATACATCAAATACACAACAAAATAACACAAATCCAGGGAAATTAAGAAAACCCAACCCAGACGATTAAGAGCATTCATACCCTAAGCCACTCCAAGAGTGTGTGCTCCACTTTTGCCACAGGGTGTTCCGCCGTTGTAACATCAGTCACGGAAGCCAGGCCTTCTTCCCTGTTCCAAACAATCTCCCCTTGTTGCAGTAACAAGAGCGAGTGATCTTCCATCACGATAAGTGCCCTAAATCCATTAGTCCTCTCTGTCCTGATATAGTTATTTATGGAAACTTTATGGAAACCCCCCCTATGTTGGTCCATTTGAATGTTCTCTCTAAGCAATACAGTATCCAAGTCATTAACAAGTTTCACCATAAGGTGAATCTTGCTCCTTCATGATGAACTCAGGCAAAGGCCTCCTCATCATCTGCAACTGGAAGTGAATCACTCATGGCTGTTTCATCAGATAATGAGTCTACCACCTCCAACTTTCCTTCGCCACCAACCCTCAAAAATATAGTGCGTTTATTGACCTTTACAGCAAGCATATTTCTAAGAAGAGGTGATAAAATCGCAGCCTTTCCGGAATGCTCAACAAGATCTGAAATTTGGGTCTTCTGGAAGCTAATATCTCCATCTAGGAAGCCAATAGTAACCAAAATTGACCTCGTTGAATCAAGAACAACAACTTTGTCGTTTGAAACCGATGAAATTTCGCCAGAGAATCCACCAGGGAACACCATACTTTTTTGTGCCACTACCTCTCCACTTTTGGAGTCAATCTGATAAACAATAGCCTCAGACGAATTAAGAAATCCCAGAACATAAATTATACTACTTCCAGGAGGTTGAAGAACCCGCTGAATTTCGAGCCTACAGGAGGCACCATAAAGCAAATTGAAAATATTACTAAACGCCAAAGAAATATAATATGAATGTCTGCATTTGAAACAACCTCATTCAAATGCAACGTGAAGACTGTCATACCCTTCCGCTGTGAGAAATCTTCCTCATTCAAATGGTTTTATTTGAGAAATTGGTGACTCTGATGATTAGAACATAAAGCTTGTTCATGTGTATGTTATGTAAATCTGATATGATTTGGATCTATTTTGACCATTCTACTGGCTTTTGTTTCTTTTGCCTTGTAAGCTTTTGGCAGATGATTACTCAGTTTGGTGTTGGGGTTATGACATTTGTATCCTTTTTCTAAATGTTACCGTGTCAGGCTTAGCTTGATATGATTTTTTTTTCATAACTACATTTTTATTTTTTTTGATCTCTACATTGGCTGCTACAATCTATGATTCATTCAATCCTTGACTGGTAAATGGATGGCCAACTTGGTTTTGATGGGGAGAACTCCTTGGCACCATGCTTGATAAAAAATTTCTTTGAACATGAAGCATCTAGTTCTTCTCTTGAGGATTCAGGTAGAGAAGCTAAATTAGATTTAAAGGTACGGACTTGGAAACACTTTCTTAGTGTTTATAAGTCAAAAGCCTGAATCACAATGATTTTCTTTATGCTTGGTAGGTTTGTGCTGTCAAGGCTGGATCCATGATGTCACTTGCCATTGATAATGTCGGAGGTCTTTGGATGTGGGGGAATGTTCCACCACAAGAGAGCGTACCTGAGCCACGTTTTTCTTTTACAAGCATCCCGATTCCATTTCCTATACCCGAGTTCCATGGCCGGATTGTTTTGAAGGTAGCATGTGGGGATGAACACGTTATTGCCCTTGTTGGTCCCGGGGAGATCCATGAAGATGACGGTTATGATGAATCTGTATTTTATTCTTGGGGCAATAATCATCATGGCCAGTTAGGGCTTGGGGATAGAGAGAGCCGTGCAAAGCCTCAGAGTGTGGAGACATTTAACCAGAACTCTGGTCTTACAGTCTATGACATAGCTTGTGGTGCTCATCACACAGCTCTCCTCACCTACAGGAAGGAGACACCGAAAGGACCAAGCATTTGTTGGACATTCGGCTTGGAGAAAATGGTCAACTTGGGCATGGAAGTACCAAGAGTTCATCTATTCCAGAGCCAGTTTCAGGGCTCCCAGAACATACTTACTTAGTTTCTGTAGACTGTGGGTTAATATCTTTGAAAAAATGTCTGGATTGATGCAAGAGAGTCATAAACTGCCCATTACTTAGACCGCTGTCTCATCTTTCTTCTCTTTCTCATGTGCTCTCTTCTTTTCGCTCTAAATCGACTAATTAAACTTAATTAATCTGCCGAGTTACTTGATCCTTAGATATTTATAACAAACACAGTAGTGAGAAATTTCAATTGGTTCAGTTAAACTTTTTTTCCATAACAATTTCATCATTTTGTAGTCTTTTTTTTGACGATTTTGGTCGAAGTTTAACAAAGTAATAAAGGAGTCAATAATGATTTCTTTTCCGTTTTTGGAGTTATGTATAGTACCATCATTAGACAGATAAATTTGATTTAAGAATTTCAACACCTCACATAAGATATGCAAAAAAGTTGTCGGATCCACTCTATATTTGGTATAATGTCGGTTAATAAAACCTAAGGAATATGTATACATATATAATAGTTAGTGGGGAATAGGTAGAGCTATGTGGATATAAAATCAAATGAAACCGATAAGATTAACCCGAACCAAAATTAAATCAAGATGACATACCAAGGTAAGGAAACTGACACCGAATCAAGTTAAACTAGGTGAATCAATCCAAAATTAACTAAAACTAACAAAAAACACATCAGGAGTTACATAAAATATATCGATCAAACAGAATCTCAACTAAACAGCAATTAAAATCTTGTTAAACCTAGCTAGCAAAACTCAAAATACCATCCCGTTGGTTTAGTTAACCTTTAACCGTTAGATTGAACTTTATACTTTCGCAGTTTAGGTGAAAAAGAAAACAAAGCCCTTTAACAAAAAAAAAGAAACAATATTTTTATACCCATTTGTTATGGTTTCAGGCAATTAGTAAAACCTGTCGGAGGCACCCCTTTTAAAGGATAGATGTATTAGGCAATGTAACACGTAACAACTAGAGGAAAAAAACCACGTAACAACCAACAGTGTAAGAGCATCTCCATAAAAAAATCTTAAGGGGTTTTTAATAGAGTTCTTAGTATAAAAAAATATAAAATTAAATAATAATACTATTTTTATTAAGAACAGTCTCTTAATTAGAGATTTTAAGAATTGTTAAAAAATTCTTATATTTTGATTTATGATTGGTTAATTTTTTTTTTTTCTTTCTTTTTTCTTTCTTCTTTTCTATTCTGTTATCCACCGTTGTCTTTCCTCTCTTTTTTTCTCCACTGTTCTCCATTGTTCTCTTCTTTATCTTTTTTTAATTCTTAATTTTAAATGATGTAAAATTTATAAGAAAAATATTGGTAAAAATTTCTCATGGGTTCTTACCAATAGACATAGTCTAAAATATCCATTTTGTATTTTTATATTTTTTGATAAAAAAAAATATATTGTTTTTTGTGATCCTTTTTTGTATTAGAATATTTAAACATATATAATATGGATCACTAGTCCACGTCCCACACTCGGGTAAAAAAAGTCTTAGGGGTAAATCCAAAAATCTTTCATATGTTTAAAATGGTTGCTGTGAGATCATTATGGTAATAGTCTTTATCCACCACATAGGATGCATTAAGTTTTGAAATAGTCATATCAAGTCGATTAATCATTTTCAGCAAAGCTATACTCGTTATTAACAAACACAAAAAAGTTATATATTTTGTATATCAAAGAAATTACATGTTTCAATATACACTAACTTTTGGAGTTTGCAAACTATAAGAGACCTTTTACTTTTGGAGTTTGCAAACTATTAGCCGCATTAATTACAAATTTGATTAACAAGAGAGTAAATCCAGCATAAATCGATATGCAAACTCGAGTAGCATATCAATGACTAAGACAGTTAAATTTCATGGATATTCCACTTCAGAACGAATTGTTTAAGGATTATCACAGCTCTTTCCCATGATTATAGTGTTCCTAAAAACGAAATCTTGACAAATAAAAATATGTACACATATGATAGGACTTGACACGTCACATTCTAGAGGCTTTTTAGTGCTCCAAAACACTTATATTTTGTCGTTAGAAAATAACATTTGTTCTTTTCTTTTCTTTTTTTGCATAAATAGACGATAGAAATTTGTCGTTTTTGAAACTATTACTTGGACAATAAAAATGTCCTTAGACATTTGTTCATCACGTTTGTTCGATAGTAATATTTTCAAAAGAATTCCCAACCTTTCACAAATTTTTAAAAACTTTAACACAATTTCAAAACATACAAAAATTTAAAAATTGTTGTTTATTATACATTTTATCTCCAAATTTTATTTAGCATAACACGAACTGTTTTCATTATTATAACAATAGTTTCAGAAAATTGTATTTTCACACCTTTTGAAACTTTTACAATTTTTTAAAAAACCACAAGTTTTCTCATTTAAAGCGTTCGTTCATTATTTTCATTTTCAATTGATATTTTCATTTTTAATATCTGGATCTTAAATCATTAAATATAAAACTCAAAAATATAAACTCAAATACTAAAATGTAAACTCTATATGGACAAATTAATAATGAAAAAGCTATCCACCAAATTCTTCTATTTTAAACTATTCAAGTCCGACCATGTGCATATTTTTTAAGTGCGGATCATAATGAAAATTTTACAATCAAATCTTTAATCCAACATAACATGAGCTAGATACCAATTCTGATACTCCTGAAATAAATTAGATGGATCTTTCTCATGCCCCGAGATGCTTCATTGAGCGCCCAATGTCACCGAGAACAGAAATGCACCTCCCACTTCGCCGGTATATAACATTTATAATCGAACTGAAATTTCGTAGAAGCATAACTATGTCACCGGTGGAGCTACGAATCAGATATGGTTTAATCATAAGCCTTCCTCTTTGCTAATTCTATATTAGTCGAGTTGTATGATGCTATTCTGTGGCCAATATTGTGCAATAAAATATTTGTTGGAAATTTTGGACATAAATCATAATCATCTAATAAAAGTATTGCATGGATGTATCATGTATGTATATATGTGGATGTGTAATGTTTGCGTCAGCTTGGACAAGTTGCTCTCGCTTTGTGTTTTTTACAATAATTTAATAGTGAGATTATAATTAACATTTTAAAAAAATTTGTTGTCAAATTTACTACTAATGATTAGGTTAATTTATACTTTATTTTTTTGTAAAAAAAAAACTGGTCCGTTCTAAAGAATCTGAACTCCTGATGATTTGTATTATTACAATATGAGAAAGTTAATGGACTTATATTTAGTTATCGCTTATTTACTTCTTTTTTTTGTCGTCATTATCGCTTATTCACTTTATGATACTTAAAAATTAAAATTCAAACTTTCTTCCTCTTATTTTCCGACAAGCCAAACGATATTGATATTTATACACAAATAAGTTTTGTACACGTATTCATTAGTGGAGCTCACACACGCACCCAAAAAAAACCCAACAAGAAAAAAAAAGACAAGGGCTCATAAAAACGTGACTAAACAAAACATTAATTATAACAGTAATACTAATTCTGTTAGAGATACCATGACAAGCCTTGTCCAAAATTAGGGATAATTCCGTAACCGTAATTATCTTCCGACGATTGTCCCCATGGCGGCGGATATAAACTGTAGTCCAGTGAGTCACAGAACACGAACTCGTTTCCAAGCTTAGCCGAGTCGACGTCGTAACTAGCTCCAAGACTTGGCAGCTCCACGATCTCACCGAGCTCCTCCGACTCAGTCCTCGAGTGGTCCATCACCAACACGAGAGACTCAAGCGAAGACGTAGACGACGAAGAAGACGATGAGGAAGAATAAAACGACTTCGTTGGTTCCATGTGAGCCGCTTTAAGAGCTGCTGTCTGACTGTCTCTAGGGCTTAGCGAGGCGGGTCGAGGGAATGACTCAGCGAGTTCAGGGAAGTTTAGTATAGCAGAGTTTCCTTTTATGCTCAGAGCCGCCACGTCATGTGCACGTGCCGCCATCTCCGGCGTCGGAAAAGTTCCGAGCCAAATACGCGATTTCTTCCTCGGCTCACGAATCTCGGACACCCATTTTCCCCAGTTTCTCATCCTTACACCGTGATAAACCGGGTGTTTACCGGAATCTCTCACCCGTTTCGTTTTCTTGTCGCTTTGCTCTTTACTCTCATGATTCACTGAGTCAGGAGCCGAGTTAGGGACAAGAAGCTGGGTTACTGTCTCCGTGTGAAGACTATAGTGTTCCTCCACGGACGCACTCTCTGTCATTGTTTAGCTTCGACACAAGAACCGTACAGGTTTCTTATTCTGACTGCTTTTGTAGATTAGGATCCCAATATTTATGTAAATAAAGGAAAGAGCTGCGGGGGGGAAAATTAAGTTTGAGAACTATTCAGAATGAGGAAAAAACAGGGCAGTGAAGTGATGAAGAAATGAGAGAGAAACTTTGATATGAGGAGAAGAAACGTTGGTAAATTTTTGTCTATCATTTCTCAGTCGCTCATAATATTTATATGCATTAATATTTGGGTTAGAGAGAGATAAATGGGACCAAAACATTGCAATAAGTCTATTATTAATAAAGGAAATGGACCCAGTGGCTCCATTTATTTTGTATTTCTTACAGACCACTATTTTTTTAAATAAATATATACTATTGGTACAAAACGAAACGACACACTAGGAGTCACTGTTTGCTTTAATATCATCCGGGCTTCTTATTTCTGAAGATCTTATTATGCAACTAAATTCGGAAAATTATCAGTAATTTTTATTAAAAAAGATTATGAGACGACCACTATATTTAGAAAAGCAATATTGCAGCATATAGACCAATGACTTTGTCTCGGCCGGGTCATAAATTTTATGAAATTAGTCTTCGAGATGAACATGGCGGACAAGATTTTTATGTTTTTATTTGTGGCATAAGGAAAATTTCACATCAGTTATACTGTTTAATTGTCTTTTACCCTGATCTTCGACTCAATGGACCATAGTGCTTTCTATGACAAGAACATTAGTGTATATATATATATATATATATATATATATGCATATGCATGCTCAAGTGAAGCTAATCGATGCATCCGCATATAGAATAATGTACATACCATTATAGGAATTTTTATTTTGATTAGAATTACCATATTTTTTAAATGCATACTTTCTTGTCTTTCAGATTTTGTTTTTCTTTAAAGGTGTATATTTTGCAGTTTCATGGAAAAAAAAGACCAAACAAAATTCTTTTGATGATTTGTGACATGGTATAAAAGTCTTAATCAATTTGCAGAAACTTCTAAGCGATTATCATAAATGACCCAACTTCATTCCCTAAAATCAAAACCGATTTTTAGCCAGCTATAAATCTTTTGGATGTAATATTAAAAGTTTGATCTTTTAACGATAGGTTAGATCTGTACGTCATAACTTTCACTTATTAGTATTGATATTTATTTTGTTATACATATGTGCTCGCATATCTAGAGTTTTTAAGAGACATAATTAAGAAATTTTCTTTATAGCATATAATAGATGATCGAGGGTCAAAGGAATGTGTCTTACGTACCCATATACCTCGAAGCTGAAATTTTAAACTGATTTTCTTTTTCTTTTATTTTTTCTTGGTGGAGATGATAAATTATCGCATCAAACGGTGTGAATAATTGTAGTATTTCATTTGAGCGAATATATATGTATCAATACCAATTGATTTATGTTTGAGTTAGTATTATCTTAGAAATTATTTTAAACTTTTGTTAAATGATAATTAAGACATATGAGAAAATATATATGCCTAAGATCCATAAAAGAAATTTATCAGCCAATTGATATTAGGTTCCAAACGCAAAAACAGACAAATAAGTACATTTTTGTGAAATCATACAACTAAAGAAAAGAAGTATGTAAAGGAAACTTCAAGAAATCTTAAGGGACATTAGCTTGTTCAATCATGGGACCGCATTTGCGTACCTATAAGGACGAGTTCTGTCAAACATATATAAAGTTTTCTAATAATCAATTTTCTTTTTATATAAATCATAGCAATAGCTAAGTACTTGCAATGAAAGACGTTGTTTGTTCTTCGCCCCTCGTTTGCAGTATACGCATTTTATACTGATCACGTGTATATATATGTTAAAATAGTTTTATTTTTAAAATTTACTCAATAGACCGGAACTGAGTAACAAAGGTTTTGGGATTATGAGTTTCAAAACTCAAATCTAATTGATAATAAACAAGTGACTCATATTATTTATATAATATGTTTAATCACATTTAATGTGAATTCTAACAGGTCTATTTGAGATAACAACGAAAATTGTCCAACGTTTTGAAAATACTACTACAAAGCGAGAATTGTTTATAAGATTAATTGAATTACATAACCGTTCTACTAATCATAAAATTTCTGCTCAAAACTAATTAGAACAACTTTTGTTTGTTTAATGGTTAATACTAAAACCAGAAGAGTACTTTACAAAGGAATCTTATGCAGAGGATTTTCATTTTTTATTTCAAAAGGATCATTTTTTTCCAAAACACTAACAAAAAGGAGGCCTTTTTCGTCAAGAGACATTGCATTATGGAGGGAGGAATGCTAAAACCTATTTCATTACCTACAAAAGGATTTTAACAAAAAGGTTATTGTTTATAATGTGATATATAGCTATATATTTGCTTCCGTATCCCCTTTACAAGATCGTTCAAGCTTATTTTTTTTCTCATTTCATTTCAGTTCAGAAATTGGTATATAGTTATGAATGGAGACCTTCTCAATAAAAGAAGCGGACCCACTTAGAAATAGAGTGGAGAAAAGAAAACAATTTGCTGTATATGTGTTTATTTTATTTTATTTTATTTTAGGTTAATTTATGGGTGTTTATTTAGGCAGACAAAACCAAATATCAATGTCTTCCAAATATGAGTTTTATTAGGTGTAAAGTCAAAGTCGTAAATATCAATATCTTTCAAATATTGATATAATTATTTTTTGTAAATATTGTAAATACCAATTTGTGATTTTTTGCCAAAATTGTGATTTTCACAGTTTTGACGAAAAATGTTATTTTCTGATTTTCCATTAAAATTACGATATCAAGATTACGATTTCACAATTTTGACAGAAAAATGCAATTCAGAGATTTTGTGGTTTAGTAAAAATCATAATTTCGTGATTATACATTTTACAATTTTCGTAAAAATCGATGTTACGATAATTTCGCTTTTAAATATATTATATGATTTTACGGAAAGATTCAAATATGATTAGATTAAATTATGTATATTTGAATCATTTTATTGGTAAAAGTATCTATATATAATTATATCTTTTATTTTCCATTAGGACTGAAAAAAATAATTAAGATTCATGACTATTTGTCATGAAGATTTCAGACAAATTTGAAATGGATAAAACACGGGCATGACCGTGTAATGTAGATCTGGAACAAGAATTCCAGCCAGAATACGACCAAGTGTCAAGCGAGTGTCGTGTTTTAGCAAACCCAGTAAAAGATGAATTTGTGGGAAATGATTTGATAATAAAATCATAAGTGCAGCACCGATTGGTGGTGGTCGAGCAAGAGAGGTTCTAGGAGGAATTATGATACAAAATTTACAAAAAGATATGATAGAAATTTTTTATAATATAGAATCTTATATACAAAATTTAAGGAATATCTAAATATTTGTAATCTATAAATTAAAATATATTTATCTATTAAATGAAATGACATGAGGTAAAAATTTTAGGTTATATATTCTTGTTTTGCTTGTCAAATATATCAAAGATGCTGATACTGGTTTTTTTCTCGCTAGAAAAAAGGGCTTAGAATATAGATACACATTTATAAGTTATATCAGTAAAATAAAAGTCATATTGGGATTGGCGTCGTATGTGCAATCGTTTGATTGCTACTATTTAGTTTAAGATTGTTGATAGATCAGTATGACCAGTCTAGGGAATTCATTTATTTTCCGTTATAAATCATTTAATAAGATTAGACATTTCGATGTATTGGATATTCTTCACTTGACTTTTTCTAATCTATCACACATATATAATTATGAAAAGTTAAAATGATGAAAAGTTGGAAACCATAAGATTGTGTAAGAGACAGACAAAACATACAAAGAAAACATAATTCTGATTCAAAAGTACAATAAACAACAACAGTCAAAATTCACCATCCCTATTTATTGCGCTCTAGTTTTTATTTACTCCCACATTTCAGTAAACAAAACATATCATTAATGAAAAAAGATATTCAGGGAAATTGAAAATATTTGGTAACCTGACTATTTGACAGCTTTAGTCCTCCTGCTTGTTTGTCACATGCGATTGCTTGCCTCATGATACAACCAGACAGTGACTTACTGACTTTGATCACTAAGTTCCAAAAGGGTATTTTTAGAGTCAGCAACTTCTGAATAATATTAACAAAAACAATTCTGAATTTAGTTGGTAAATAACTTGTTTGGCCGTAGAAGTTGTTTTTAGAAAAAAAATGATGAAGATAACGTTGGTTAAAGAAAAATTTTAGAGGTAGGGAGGGTTCAATAGGAAAAAGATTGCTAAAAAATCATTATAAAAAGTTTAACTAGCACGTTTAGTACCTAAACTAGTAAAAGTTTTTAAATTTCTATGATTTTACATTTTCCTTCTCTTGTGCCTTAGAATGAAATCATCATCGTCGTCGTCATCATCATCAACAACTGTCTTCTTCTTTCTCGCATCTAAACCGTTGTTCTTGGACGCATATGTTCTTTGAGAACTCTCTGGTTTACTAGAAAACGATGGTGCCGGTTTAGTTGGTGTCACCATACGAATTTGCTTCATCTTTCTCTGCTTTTTCTCATAAGCTTTCTTCGCCTTTTCCGGAGACAACATACCATGTTCCATTAGCCTGTTCCAACACATACACGTTTTTAAACTAGAATGAGCCGAGAACAATGCTTTAAATTCATCATAAAGACTATTGTCAATAGTAATATATACCAGAACTCAGCCATTTCGCTCCCTGGTATTTGTTTCGCTAATGATTCATAAAATATCCTCAAGGGCTCTCTCTGCAAATGCAAAAGAACAGAGAAACCAAGAATCAAAAACATGATAACAAAGAGAGATTCAACAAAGCAATCACTAGATATATATATATATATATATATATATATATAACCTCTTCAGGAGGATCAAATTTTTGTCCGGGTAATGAGTAAACTTTCTTCTCTCTTTTGGCTTTCCCTTTCGCCAAGGTCGCTGTTGCAGATGTTGTTGCTGTGGATTTCACCGAATTTACAGGTATTTTGGGCTTTGCATTCACAAAAGTTTTGCAAAAAATATGTTACAAGTTCTTTGTATGATTAATTCGACCTAGAAACCAAAATATTCCGGATCACGTTCGAAACGGTAAAAATGATCTATCATCAAACCCAATTGAAAAGTTCGATCTACAACGAATCAAAAATTATGTAATTTTTTAAACCTAGAGATCAGCTTTAATCCTTAAGAAATTATCAAAATCAGAGCTCTGAAGAAAGTTCAGAGAACCCAGATCAGAAATGTGCGATCAAAACTTTAAAACAGTTGTTTTTTCCAATTGATACCTCGGGTTTCGCCATGACGGTGGAAACAGAGGATCTGGGTTTGGTATCCGACATGATTGGTCCGCTAGAGCTAGCGATCTTCTTCTTGTCCTTAAAAGACGGATCGATCTTGACTTTGGAAGCAAGAGAAGAAGACCCACGGCGTGGATCGCTTTTAACTGAACTGGGTTTCGTCTGTGTCGCCATGAAAAGCTCAGATTTATCTGAAATTCAACTTAACTACTTTTCCTGCTGGAACACGACAACTAGTTTTCCGATCAAGTCTTGCCGCTTTCTTAGTTATGTAAAAACTGAAAAGTTGATTTGCTTTTACCGGTTTAACGGTAATTTTAAATTTACACAAGGAATTAATAATTAACAATCACCAATCGGATGCTTCTTTCCTCCTAATCATTTTTATTTAACTGGAGAATATTTTGGATAATTCTAACATTTTTAAAAATATGCTGAGTAATGAATCTTTTAAATGTAAAAGTTAAATTACTGTGTTAATTTATTTTGAGAAACTATATTTATTTTCATAATTTTGATAAAAACTTATTGAAAAACTTTTCTTTTTAGCCTTTAAAAACTTTCTCTAACTTAACAAATAACTATGTATCCAACTCATAATCCTTGCCAAACCGGACTGTATCTAATCTGACTAAAACGTTTGGAAAACACGGTTATACCAAACCGAATGAAGAATCATATGAAATATATCATACCGAACCGGTTCATCATCATGCCACATGAAATGTTTTTGAACCTTCAACACCCTCTTCTGCATCTCCACGTATCTCTTCACCGAAATCGATATCAAAATCTTCCTCAGATTCGGAATCTCCTTCTCCGGCACAAACACGGCGAAAGATTCCCAATCCAGAACCTCAAGAAACGGAGGCACAAAGTTATCAGATATGATCACCGGAACACAACCGTACAAAATCGACTCCACAACTCTCGGGCTATTCACCTCGTACCCTTTAGCACAAACGCAGTATCTGCTTTGTTTCATGAACCGGATGTATGATTTATGGTCGATCCGGTTAAAGATTTTCATATCTGGTTCAGGTCTGGACGACCATTGGTCAAGCAAGATGGGTCTAACGTAACCGTGTAGGTTCCCGGCGAAGAAAGCGAGGATGGTTCGCTTGGAAGGACGGCTACCTCCAATATTTCCGTTTGGGTTTCGTGACGAATCGATTTTTGTTTCCGGAAAAGAGACGTCTTTACCGACCACGAAGTCTACTCCGACATCGGCGTTACAGAGTGATCTAATACAGTTCATGTATGGTCCTCTAGTCTCAGCTGGAGCCTAAAACAAATGTGAACTTGCATTAAAAAAATAAGGATCAGTCAAGAAAATAAAGTCTATACTTGGTCTCTAAAAAATAAATTGAAGTCTCTATATTTTTGAACTTCAATTAAAGAAAAAAAGATTTATATTTGTTCAAAAAAAAATGCCATCTTCTGACATGAACCAAAACTCCAAATGCAAATGGCATTCTCTATCGGTTTGCGTGTTTGACGTAACAGTTACAACTAACAAATTAATTTTGTTTAAAATATTAAAACATATGGTTTTATTTTAAAAATACCCTCTATTATAATTTGGAAAGGCAAACGTAAATGGAAACAAATAAGTTGGGGACCTTAAATGACGTACCCAATCATGGCAAGCGGTAAAGAAATGATCGGAGCCGCGGGTTCTATTCCAGAAAGAGTAGTTGGAAGCGATGAGATCGATGTAGTTTCTGAGATATTTAACAAGATTTCTACGATTGTGAGAATCAGTAACGTAAAGTTTCAGTTGAAGAATTCTGGAACTGAAAGGCAAGTAGAATAGATGAGCTTTGGTGGGATCTTTTGTCAAGAATCTATGGCTACTCTCCATTAGTTTCATAAACCATCCTTCTGACGCGTAAACCCCATCCATTATTGCCTCAGGCTGATGAAAGATCGGTCTGTCCCCTTCTGAGTAGACATACACTTTCAGAGTCCGTTCCATTAGCTCGTAACTCCTGCAAGCAATCAACCATTTAACAACATCCATTATTGGACTTGAACTTGGGTGGTGAAACATTGAAATTAATTAGCACAAAGAACCTTTTGAAGATGGATATGTTATGGTATATAGGCGCATAAAGAGAATCATCCTTCTTGACCAAAGCCGCGTTCTTGATCTTGTGTCTTGCAGTTTTAAGCTCTTTGTCCACTTTTGATCCCCAACGAGGTGCCTATTCACATGAAGAAAGTAGAAAGAAAAAAGTGAATCAACGAGTTATGAGTACTAAGAAATTGGGACTTATGTGGTAAAATCATTTGCATACAAGTGAATTATTTGGATCACTGTGCCGTTTCAGTATCATATCGTTCATCTGCGTTATTGATGTGACAACTAAAGGTGGCTTTTTTATGATCCTCTGCCTATGTTTCTTGCGGATTTGAGGAATCTTGGGTCGAAGAGAACTTGTGGTTTTATTGCCTCTACTTTGTCCGGAAGCTTCTGTTTTCGGAAAATCATTCAGAAACTTGTGCTGAAAACTCTTCAAGACCTCGTTTGAGCTATTATACGGTTTATAGCCGGAAGATGCTTCTTGAGATGCAAGAAACGTTTCATTTTCAGCACTTTTGGTGGTACCATCGGATTCTCTTGCGGTTTGATTGCCTCTACTTTGTCCAGAAGCTTCTGTTTTGGGAGAATCATTCAGAAACTTGTGCTCAAAACTCTTCACGACCTCGGTTGAGCTATTATACGGTTTATAGCCGGAAGATGCTTCTTGAGATGCAAGAAACGTTTCCTTTTCAGCACTTTTGGTATTATCATTGGATTCTCTTAACTCAGAAACGGTGCCGTTTCTAGGTGAAATAATAGATAATGGAGAGAGCTCGAAATACTGAAAGCCTAAAACGAAGGCAAAAACTAGAACCATGAGAAGAATAACTCTACATGTTTCTGTCTGGCCTAGAAACCGCGAAACTCGATTTTGATCCATCACAATCTGAAAAAAATGACTACCTTAGAATTTCTATTGAACTAAAGTTGCTGAATTTTTTTTTTTTTTGTCTAATTAGCCCGTCAAAAATCCAAAACTAAATACACCAGTTGTAATTAATACATGAACTTTGGGCTAAAAGTTTATGTACTGATTCACGAGGATTGTTCTAACCAAAGAATAATCATATGAAAAATATAGATATATATTTTGAGAACTTGATCACTTACAGGGACATCAGAAAATAGCTTGAGACGTTTCTTGATATATGGAGCTGTCAGATCCGAGCGTTTCTTTGATTTTTTTTTTAAGTGATCATCGATTCATCAGGAGAAGAATCAGACAAATCATTAACAAGTAAAGAGCAAGACAAGCAATCGATGGCTTTTTATTTTGTCTAATCAACTAATTATTTTTTTCCAGAAAAAAAAACAATGTTTGGATTGATAAGCCAACAAGCTGTAGTATTAACAATTATACAAAGACAAAGAGGTATGATAATAACTTTTCTCAGATTTTCAGAAGCCACCCCCTTAACTTTTTGTGTTTGATCAATTATGACCCAATAGTATATTTTTCAAAAGCTGCCTCTGTTTTGTCTCTTTTTACTATTAATTTTCAACATTAACCATATCTATGATAATACTACCCAATCTGTTAACAAAGTACTATTATTTATTAGTAGTTGACCGAAACAGGGACATCAGTATAGTATATTTCATGAACTTTGGAACGTATATTACCCAATAAAATCTATAGAGGGCTCTCAAAACAATGAGTTTATAATATACAAATTTGAAGTTCGATGTATATCTGAATTCGAGTGTCAGCGTTTGCGTCCCGCACTCTCTTTTATCACGTGATCCAAGCATCGGAAGTTGCGAATTTTATGTGTTTCCCCAAGAGAACTATAAATCCTCGGCATCATCGTCCTTTTTTGTTAATTTAATCTTCCTTTAGTATTATCTACAAATACTTGTTGTTAAGTGTACATCATCTTGTTTAAAATGAATAAATGATAGTATTAACAATCACATAGCAATCAATTTTTCACCATCCTCAACATGGCCGCTGGCTCGGGCCAACCCCGTCCTGCTCCTCCTCCTCATCAACATAAGGAGCAAGATTCAAATAACAATTACCGTTGCAGTTCTCGTAGTTACCACCAACGTTAGGACTCTTACTAGAATTATTGCCTCGCCACCGTGCACGGCAGACAACGCAGATCGCCGGCCGCCGTCCACGACTCGTCCTCCACTTCAGCATGCATTCTTCATGCACTTTGTTCTTGCAAACTCTGCACTTCACCACCGCTCCTTCTTTCTCCCCGCCTCCACTATTTTCACCGTTTTTTAAGCTTTTAATTGCATTAATATCGTCTAGACATATTGGACAAGTCGCCGGTTCTTCTTCCATCTCATTTTCCTGTCCAATATAACAAATAAATGTGGATTAAAGATACTTGTATTTTTATTTTTATTTTTGTAAAAAGGATTAAAGATACTTGTATATTAACATAAAGATAAAGTAATATGTTGTTTGAGCATTGAAAATTTCAGATAATCTTACAAATGCCATAAAATATGTAAAGTATTCAGATTTCCTACATGTTTGTTTGGATGTATTATTTTGCAATGATTATTTTCTTGAACAATAGACATAAGATAATTATATTTTTTTGTTCTCAATTTAATAAAAATACTTACCATGATATTTTAATAAAAACCCCCATTTATAAGGTTTTATGTGTAGAATTGTATTCCCTGAATAAAAAATTCATTAAAGTATTACATGCATAGGTCACATATTAATTTATCTGATTGCTTTATCCAAAAAACGTTACAACTAAAAAAGATTCTTGATGATAAATTTTTCCAAATAAGTGTGAGATATAGCTATAAATAGGGTGGGCATTTGGATTTTGGGTTCGACTAAAATTCGATTGGGTTCGGATTTTTGGGTTTACGGATTAACATTTTAAATGGAATAATTTGTTGGATTCAGATTCGGATTCGGATTTTGGTAGAATCTTTTGGGTTCAAGTTTTATAGTTAAAACCTTATAAAAATCCGAAATTTTGGGTTTTAATTAGGTTCGAAATCAGAGTTTAAAAAAAAAAAATCAGATTTTTTGGATTTTTTTATTTTTTATTTCGGATTCGAATTGAGTTTGTGTATATTACACATATAAAACTCATATTAATAGGATACACTCTTCGAATTAAAGTATTTTTCCATAGACAGTACATATTTTTAGATTTATAAATTTACACTCTAATAAAATAATTTACTGAATTCATATTCGAATTCGGATAAAGATTTTCTGATAATTTCTTGCCAAATGCTTGAGTTTGGTTTGTTTCCCACCCCTAACTATAAGTGTTATTCGTTGGATGGGACGAAAGTACTATAATTGTATATAATTTCTCAATCATAACAATCCGTAATATTCCCCCGCTTGTCACATTTTCCGTGAATTTTAGATATTTATATATTTGGCAAAATAAGAGAAAAAACTACCATTTTAACCGTGGAGGAGGAATTAGAATCGCCTGGTTGAGAAGTAGCGGCGGAGAAAAGCTGAAGAAACCGTTGCCGGAGGTGGAAACTGGCGAGGCATTCAGGTCGTGTCGGAGCAGAGACGAGACGGTAGAGGTGACATGGACGGAGTCTCCGTTGCCTGAAACACTTGTCGTCGAGAGAAATCCCAAGAACTCGGATTAAGACAAACAGGATGTGTTTGCACGGTTTCTTTCGGTCGGGACAAGTGCAAGTCGGTGTAGCCGTTAGCGTCACGGTGTAGACATTACACGTGGCGCCAAGGACGTGGAAAGTTCCGGCGTTTGGACGGTGGAGGAGGCGGATACGATGACGGAGAGCCCGAATTATCCGATCTGCCACCGGTTGAGCCAAGGGTTGGTCTCGATTACTGACAGACGGCGATGATATCTGATTCGATCCGACAGATTCCATGGTTTTAAGAATACCGTTAAGGCAGTTGGAGATTATGCGATATATATTCAAGTTTTGAGTATATAGGTACAGTTACTTAACAAGTCATGTATTTTGTGGAGATTCTTTGTATGAAACGATGGCACACGTGTGGAATAACGGCGACGTGTAGGAGATAACAAAGACGGCGTTACACGGAAGGTAAAGTTTATTTATTTAATTACCGGGTTTAGGCAAAGTCCTCATTTATTTAATAACCTAAGTCTGTACTTAAGAAACCCAAACCAAAAAACCGAACCGAAGTCTATACTTAATTAGACGTCGTGTCGTTTTTCTGGAAGTAATGTTGCACAGCATGCCATTGTTTTCATGACTTTATGTTTGATAACGGCGTCGTTTTTGGTTAAACCTCGTAAAAACCCACCCCTCTGTCTAGCTCGCAGCTAAACTAAATACAAAATTCCTGCTTTCGTTATCGTCAAAATGGCTTCTCGATGTCGATCTTTGTCGAAACCAGCGTTTTCTGTGTTTAGATCTGCAATGAACAAGCCTTCTCTCCGACTTAAATCGACTTCATCATTTCTCGGTGTCCCCCCTTCGCCTGGAATTGCAAGGTTAACCTTCCTCTCTCACTTCTCTATCCTGATTGAGTCATAGTTTCGTATTCGTGAGTTACCATTTCATGTAATTTGAAAGGGATTGTTTTGTTTTTGGCTTTGGCTTTGACAGGCCAATTGCTCAGCTGGGCTCGCTTCAGTCTTTGCTTCCATTGTACAGTGCGGTGTCTTCAGCTAGGCTAACTTCTTGCCTCGGTATCGATTCAAGGAACTCAAGGTCGTTGTCTCAGGGTATGCTCTGCAATGCGAATCCAGGAGTTTGATATTCTCCAAATGTTTTGTGTTTGGTTTATCTGTAAGACAAGTTTTTTCTTTTACTCTTTGATCTTGCATCTTCGAATTTACATGTTGTCTACTCTTCGTGCTAAGTTAGCGCTTTGATTCTCTTAATTCTCATTCGATCTTCCCAATACCCACCAGAACGCCTTTGGAGATTGCTAAACTTTGTTACGCATCTGTGCTAAACTGATTATTGACATTGAATTCAGAATTGTCATATATATCTGACTTTTTGATCTTGCTTTGCTATTCCTTTCACATTGTGCAGTTTCACCAAGGACTATTGCTGGGCTTAGAGTTCCCATTTAGTGTAGTAGCTCTTTTCTTGAACTATTATTGCTTGCAGAGATATAAATTCTACTATCACATTAACACATTTAAGTTGTAGCCTTTGAAACAGTTGTCTTGGCATAATTTGTACGGTCACATTGAACATTGTGTTGGTGCTGCTCTTTCTTCATCTTCTCTTCTTTGAACTTGTGGTAGTATTGATTGAAGAAAAGAACTGATGCAAGTATGCTTTTATGGGCCATGTGCTAATCTATTTTGGTGTCTCTCATGAATCTTGCAGAGCTTGGCCTAAGCGTGCCTCGATAAAAAGACCGGACTTGAAGACAATGGATTGCTTTGAAATCGGATTCTTGCTTTACTTGTCTAATTCAGTTACTCAGATCAGTTTTCTGTTTTCTGTGTTATATACACTCTCTCCTTTTCGTTTCATCCAATGAAGTTAACTATTTCGTTTCTAATATTTATCTTCAACGCATCAAAGATTCAACAACAATATAGTCTCTTGTCTGTCATTGGTGTTCCTGGATTCTTCTAAGCCATGGTTTTAGTATTCGATTATTGCCTTTTTTAAAAAATAAACTATAATCGTGTATACGAGTTATTCAAAATTTCAATTCCTGTTTAAATTGAAAAAAATCATTATTTATAAGACGGACTAAATCCAGTGATCGTATTCAAATATCAAAAATGGTATTTGCAGTGTGAAAAAATTGAGCCAACACAAAAGTACCCAAAATATTTTAGTAGTAGGTAAACGCCTTGGCGTTTCTTATTATTCAAAACAACGTGACGTCTGCTGTGGTTTCAAACAATCATTCGCTTTTACCTCAAACCCTTGTTTTAAAAATCGACCGATCGGTTAGTCACTGAGGGAGATGAGGTTCTACAAGTTGGTTTGAAAGGCTTTTGTCACTGTCTTTTATCCCTGCACACAAAGTTGGAAGCGCTTATCTGAGCTATGAAATGTTTAAAAGATGTTTTTCTGATTGATGTTCTATTTGTTACGGATTGCTCATACATTATACACATGACGGTGAACCCGAAGAATTGGCCATCTTTTGATTCAGAATTGAGGGATTTTATAGTTATTAGGGAGTTTTTAAGTCTTTCACTATTAGACATATTCCGCACGGTGAAAACTTCCGTACGGATCAACTTGCAAAGTGTGCAAAAACATGAGATTTTTGTTTTTCCCATATAACCATATCAGTGCATGTTTGGCTTTCTCTAGACGAAAAATCTAAAAATTAATATATGGGGCTTGTTGATAAAAAAAAATAAAAAAAATCGACCGATCGGTGAAAACAAATGAAATCTATATAGTTTGTGAAAAATAGAAATTTTCTTACATGAATATTATAAAAATTCTGATTAAGGCTTAATGAATATTAAAACATGGCCTTAAAGCTCAAACTCAACTAATTGCAGTAGCTCTTCAAAACGGAGAGAGCAAAAATGGAGAAGAAGCGTGAAGGAGTAATGGAAGGAATGAGTCGGATCGTATCAGATCCTTACTATTTTCTCCATTTCATGGCCTTTTTCTCTTACCTTCCGATTCGTAACTCAGCCGCACCGTTCACTTCTCATCGACTCCTCGACAGAGAAATCCAAGCATTTCTAGCGTTTCTTATGTTTTCCGCTATTAAGGTTTGAGCAATCTAATTTGCTTACTTGTTTCGCTTCCCTGCTTCATCGATTGCTCAAAATCGTTTTGTAGATGGTGAGGGAAGAAACATGGGAGGCTTTCGTTGCTGATAGTTTACTCTATGCTAAGGTAACTCTCTCGGACTTCAGTTTCCGATCAAAATTGATTTTGTAGGATTCATGTGAAATCTGATGATACACAATTTCTTGCTCAGATCTTTCTCATAGCGGTTTCGTTGATTATGGATTATCGAGTGGCGATCTGGTTTAGTATCATATTCTCAGGTCAGCCTTTTTGAGCTCAATTATTGTCTCTTGTTTGATATAGATGCAGATTTTAATGTTGATCTAAACACTTTAATCTTTCCAAGTTTGATTTGAATGTTTCCTTTTGCAGTCATATATCTCTTAGCTCAACAACCAGCATTTAGTAAATTAGGTATGTGAAGATTCAAATTCTTGCTTTCTGGATTTAAAAGTTGCATTCTTTGTAAAATTCTTAAACATTTGCAGGAACTGCGACGAAGCTAACACCTAGGCAGTTGGAGGATCTGCTATCGGATGGGAACACAACAAAATACTGGTTGGTATGTGGCAACTATGGCTTTATCTTCTACTAGATTGTGTTGTTTTGAAAAACGAAGGAGTAGTTTTTAGGTAACGAGATTGATTTTATTGCATAGGAGCAGAGCTTACATTCAGGTTCCAATAAAGCTTGATGTCTATAGAAGCTAGATAATGCATGTAGCCTCCCCTTACTATTATGACATCAAATTTTATCTTTTTTCTTTTCAGTTGTCAATCAATTAAGAAATGGAACTGATCTGCAACATCTTAACCAGTAAAACAAAATATGAAATTGAAATTTGACTCCAAGGGATGATGTATTTTTTTCACACTTTTTGCAGATACAATTCTTTGCATGTAGTTCATCCAAGTGTGTTTGTTCAAGCCGCTGCTTTCCCGAGCTCTCTATCACGTAAGCTTTGTGTAAGAAAACACCCCGATTTCACTGATTGTCTTACGAGACAGGCGCACTCATCTTTCATTTCTTCAGGTACTCAAATAATCTTTTGTCTTTTGGAACTGTCGATCTTGGACTTTTCCCTAATACTGCAGCAAAGTTTGGAATATCTCTTGCCGGTAACAGTCCTTCACGAACTCAGTTATTTGCACAAACTCAAAAACACATTGAACCTCTGTTGTGGAAGGTACTGATGTGTTGTGTAACATATATAGGTGGAATGTCTCAGCTTCCCACATACATATTGTTCGAAAAGGGTGTCGAAGTTTCTCGGTTCCCAGACTTTTATGTTGACGCTGCACCTTCTTTACCCGTAACCAAGGTTTGCATTGCTTTGACACAAAAAGCAAAAAAAAGCCAATTTTTCCAGTGGCTGGTTTGATTCTCTTAAGGCTTTAATGAAATCTCTTATTGTTGATGTTGCAGAAACTTGTGTGTCAACATTTTGAGCTTGATCGGCTTCTGCTTGACTATATAAACGGATCATAGCCGGAGAAAACGAATATACGAATTCCTGGCTTCGTGCAAGATCACTATGGTCACATCAATGCTCTATCGGACTATCACATTCGTTTGTTTGTTTGTTTTCTTATAATGGGCATTTTTGGGGAGGCTCGCCAGAGAAAACGATAGATCATATTTTAGTGTTATAGAAAGATAAAAAGATTCTGTTGAAGTTTATGGTAATCAAATCTCAATTTCTGACTTTTATATTAATGCCTTTCGTTTTCAAGACTTTTAAGGCTCGTTGGTGCTCCTACGCCTCTTATGTGTTGTTTTCATGTGCTTACTACGATCTATCGTACTTCCTATGTCATATCATATGTGGACTAAAATTATCATCAAATAACAAAAAAATTGAACTTACAGAAATTTGTAAGAAAATCAAGATACTTTTTTAGAAAGTAATCAAACTCACTTCAAACACTTAAAACACATATATTATAAAATAAGAAAATTCGTTCTATAATAATCAAACTGTTCATATATTTTTTTTATGAAAAAGTAAATTTGTTGCAAATACGATGAACCATGGTTTGAAAAAAAAGAGAAGAAAATTCGATTGTAGATGTTAATCAAAATTTATGTCAATTCAAATTTCGCGATATAGATTATGTAGTTGTATAGTATTTAAAGTTAATATGAATTTATGATGGATCGTGTTCGTGCGACGACCTTGCTTCCAAGTATCGTGCGTATCTTATCTTTCGTTTCTTGCGATTTATTTTCCTCGAACATTGCAAAATTAATACGTACGGAAAGTGACAACTAATAAGTATGTGACAAAAAGCATCGTTATCTTAAAAAGTCGTGTGATTAAGAGAAAATGAATCACTTGGTAAAGATGATGCCTAGTGGTAGAGCTAGGCAACACGTTCCAATGCTTCCAAATTCGTAATAAGACATGAAAAAAAAACCGTATCCGTGTATCCGAATCGAATCCGACTTGAAAAATCGTATCCGAATCCGTTCCATATCCGAATAAATTATTCTATTGAGTATAAAATCTTTAAACCCAAAAATCCGTATCCGTTCCGAACCCAAAAACCCAAAATCCGAAACGAAAACCCGAAAATACATAACTATTCATAAGAAAATATCCTATTCGAAGACTCTATCCTATAAATGTGAATAATCAAAAAACATTAAAAAACTCAAAAATCCGAAAACCAAAAATCCGATCCGAAAACCCCCGAGAAAACCCCGACCCGAACCCGACCTAAAAATCCGAAAAATCAAAAAAACCAGAATCCGAATTCGAACCGGATCAATACCCAAATTTTCTGGATTTTTTTTTCGGGTTTCAACTCTTATACTCGAACCCGCAAATTTTTACCCAAACCCAAAAAATTATTCTATTAGGTATGAAATTCTTAAACTTGAAAACCGTAACCCGATAAAATTTTATCCGAATCCGATCGGATTACCAAATTGCCCACTCCTATTCCCAACTAAGCTATTGATTAATGATTGATTTATCTTGGGCTCGGCTTGTTTATACACTTACCCGTCTCAATCGTTTTATTTGCATTTACTGTATAAAAAAATACATGATCATATTAGATTCATATATAATAAATATTATACAATACATATTAGAATATGTGCAAAATCTAACAAAATATGCGATGGAAGTCAAACTTTGAACTCTTGAGATGAAAACTCGATAGATGAAGGTCTTTTTGACGGGTTTGATCTACCCTCATGAGATTATTTGGGAGGAGGTATAAAATCGAATAAATAACTGATTACGCAACTACGCAAGGTTGTAATATATTTAATGTAATATAATCATGTTATATATCACGTACTATTCCAGTTTGATGTTCGGATCATCCAAAATTATCCTAAAAGAAAAGCTTTCTCACAAAATAATTAACAGATCAGGCATACAACTTTGTGTAACAAAATCAAATGGTAAAATATTAATTTTAATTTAACCCAAAAAAACGGTAACTATTTATTCTAAAAACGCGGTTATTTGAGCCGAGCAAACGGAGTTGTGACTAAACTAATTATTGTAATTAATTAATTAATCATTAATGTCGTAACGGACCAGTTATCCTTCTGTCCAACTCATCAACAGTTTCTGACCGAACTCTAGCAGAAACACCGAATCTGCACCGTCCAATGCTCTGACCAGACCGCTCCAACAATATTAGTATACAATAAAGACCATCAAACCTATATCTCGTTAGTTGAACAACCAATGAAATAAAGCCACGTTGGTTTACTCAGACGATCCTCCGCCACTGCATCAGATCAATAAAACTTTGTCACCCATTGACTCATTGAAATATTCACCTTATAAACTGAGTCCCACCATTTCTCCTTAATTTTCCTTCTGACATTTTCTCTGTTACACGCTTTCTTCTTCTTCTTCTTCATCTTCCTCCATTTTTTTCAATTTATTTCCTCGATTTGTGTATTAATTTTTTTACCGGCGATGGCGTCAACGTCGGCGGAAATGGAACAATTGACATCAGGTGCGAGCAATCGGATAATCCCGATCTTAAGAACGCTTAGGAAATGTCTCATCTTCATCCTCTCTATCGTCCTTTCTCTTCTCCTCCTTCTCCATCCTCGTCGCCGTATCTCGCCTCTTCCATCGCCGGAGGAGGCTAATCCGACTCCTTCGAGGCGATGGAGGCGGAAGATGGCGTGGAAGCTGGAGGAAGAAGATACAGCTAGACGTCGTTCTTTGGCTGAAGACGTTGAGATGACCGGAGATGGAGAGATCGCTTGTCGTTGGAGCAGTTCGTTATTCTTAGGTCGCCGTGGTAACGCTTTATTTTCACGGTCGTGGTTGCCTCTTTCCGGCGAACTTAGGTAAAGTTTTTGATTTTTTTTGCAAGCTTTACTTGTACGATTAGAATTCTCCGATTAAGTTGTTCATCCGGAGTGAAAATTCACCTTAATTTCGATTTCGATTTTGACTTTGAATTTTAATTTATCTATTTCTCCAGGGGGATTTTGATTATTATCCATGGATTGAATGAACACAGGTGAAAAAATCAAATCTTTTTTCTTCAGTATAATTATTTTCTTCTCCGTTTTCTTTTATAATTCTATGAATCACTTAATCTGTAAATTATTTTGATTTCCAGTGGAAGATATTCTCAATTCGCCAAGCAGCTAAACAGGAGTAACTTAGGTGTATACGCAATGGACTGGATTGGTATGAACACGAGCTTGTTTTGTTCTTTTTCGTTTCTATCTTTGTTCTGAAATTGTGAGTCTGAACAGGTCGCCATATGTTTGGTTCCATTATTAGGTCATGGTGGGAGTGATGGTTTACATGGCTACGTTCCTTCTCTTGATTATGTTGTTTCGGACACCGTAAGTTCACGATCATACAAGATGAAACTAGAGAAATGTTTTACTTGAAGTTGTTGATTTCTAATGATTTGGTGTCTTGATTTGGATTCTACAGGAAGCTTTCTTGGAAAAGATTACGTCTGAGAATCCCGGAGTTCCGTGTTTCCTCTTTGGTCACTCTACCGGTGGAGCTGTGGTTTTGAAGGTACCTCACTTCGTACCTTTGAAGCTCTCTTCAATATTTTATTGTTTACAGTGTCCTGATTTATCGTCTCGCTTGTGTTATAGGCAGCTTCATCTCCCGCTATTGAAGATATGTTAGCCGGTATTGTCTTAACATCGCCTGCACTGCGCGTCAAACCTGCTCATCCCATTGTCGGGGTAAGTCTGTCTCCTTTACAGTGCTCAAGTTAGATGCTTTTTCGTCCTAGGTGATCATAACTCATATGTTTCTTTGTAGGCAATAGCTCCAATCTTCTCCTTGGTCGCCCCAAGGTTCCAATTCAAAGGAGCAAACAAGAGAGGTATTCCAGTCTCAAGAGACCCTGAAGCTCTCTTAGCCAAATACTCTGATCCGTTAGTTTACACAGGTCCAATAAGGGTCCGAACAGGACATGAGATTCTCCGCATAACAGCTTACTTGACCCGGAACTTCAAATCTATTACAGTGCCATTCTTTGTCCTCCATGGTACAAAGGACAAAGTCACTGATCCACTAGCTTCACAAGACTTGTATAATCAGGCTCCATCTGTGTTCAAAGACATCAAACTCTATGAGGGTTTCTTACACGACCTTCTCTTCGAACCTGAGCGTGAGGAAGTTGGTCGTGATATCATAGATTGGATGATGAAGCGACTCGATGATGTTAACGGACCAGCAGCCAGCCTCTGGTAAAAGATCAAATGAGCAACAGAGGTCCTTTTCTTCTTCTTTAGGTAGTTGTGATACGAATGGTATGATTGTGATATAATGGGTTTAATCTATGAATTGTTTAATTCTGTTGTTTGATTATTAAATTGCCAATTCTTGGGTAGTACTTTTGGAAACGAAGTTTCTTCCGGTTGATAAAAAAAGTGAAAACACTGAAAAGTCTATTCCGTTGTTACGTTCCTTTGGGCCTATTTTGAAGAGCATTTTGGCCCATTGGACCTATTTTGCCTAGTATTAAATATTAGGGAACTGGACCCTTTTCCTAAGATTATATATATGAAAATTAAATAAAATAAAGTAAACTAAAAGTGAAAACATTAAGAAAAAAAACTGCACTTGAATACTTTATAAAAAAAAGTTATTACAAAATCAAGAAAATTAATGTCTGTATTAAATTTCTTATAAAAAATCATTGGATTATTTTTTATTTATTTAAAACTTTATGTGGACCAACAAAGAGATCAAAGGTTTCATGTAGATTATATGAGCAGTTAGCGGGATAGCCTCTTTTGAAACTTGTTTCAATTTTTGTCTAAAATCAGTAAACCAATAACATTAAATTTTAAGATATTAAATACTCAATGAAATTCAGAACATTTGAATCACACATGACTTTACTTAAACAAATAATTAATCAGATAATCGTAAACTCCTATTGATTTTAGATAGCCTGTTATAAATAGCTTAAACAAATAACACATGATGGCCATGAATGTTTGCAAGTTTTAAAGTGGTTTTTGGATTATACTTTTTGATTTTTGGATTTTGGATTATGGTTTTTATATTTGTTTTAAAAATATAAGGACAGATTATCACCGCTATTAAAAAAAAAGTTAAGTCACGTTAAAAATTGAAAAACCAATGAAACATAGATTTTAGAATTTCTTTGAAAATTGACAAAAACTATCAAAATATAGATTTCCTATTTTTTAAGAAAACCTCTTTTCTCATAATCATGATTGTCTATAAAGTAGATTTTGTGAAAAAAATAAAACCAAAAACAACTTCAAAATCTACAACCATTCATGGTGGATGTTAACAGAGTTTTGAAAACTCTCAATTGAAGAACAAATAGACTTTAAATTCGGCTTCCGTTCAATTACTTTTTTTTTGTTTAAAATCGACAGCGTAAACAAGCAAAACCAGAAACTAACCCAAACCCGGATAAATAACCGCAAAAATATGGAAATTGGGCCTAATAGACCTTTAAATAGGGTTTCAGCTTAAAAAGCCCAAATAGTATCTGTTGACATGGGGTCAATATTATTAAAATCAAAAATTTCGGGCGAAATCCGACTAAGAAAGAAGTTGAGCGACTAAGAAATGATTACAAAGGTTTTAAGAATAAACCGCGTGATCTCGAAGCTGCGATCCGTCGTCTTTTATTATCTTTTCCTCGTCTTCTTCAATTTCTCCGATCAAATCGTGTTTATCTCTCAACGAACGAGGTATGTTCTCTGAGATCCTTCAGATCATAGGCAGCGCGAATATGTTTTAGTGAAGAATTTACGAGTGCAGGCTTGCTTGGAATTGAGCTTGGATCGTTCTGTGACTGCTTTCTTATTGCAGCTATCAAATTTTGATTCTCTTATAATTAATAAATTTTATGTTTTCTTTGTTTATTGATTGATTTGTTCTTATCAGTTATTATGAAAAACCTCAGGTTTTGCTTCTATATTGTACGAGCGGTTTAGTTTTGAATAGATAATCTCAATGTGATTTGCTCTTTATAGAACTGTTAATGTTGTGCAAAACTGAAACTGGAAGGCAATACTAATTTCATGAATTATGAAGAAGGTATCTTGGGTTTAACGTTTCGTGTTATTGTTGAGTCTAGTTTCATTATTTTACATTCTCATTTGTATGATCAATAATACCTTACATTGTGCATCTAGTGATCAGGCTATGCAGAGAAGCAGAACAAGACAAAGAATAATATAATCCATTCGTTTACCCGGCTTGATTAATCTCAAGTGTAGATCATGGCGCTAAACCCTCAATTGCTACCCAATGGGATGCCTATTCCCTTTGTTAATGAAATGTTCGTTCTAGTCAGAGATGGTGTTGAGTTTGAAGTCGACAAGATCCCTGGGTTCGTGTTCCCTTCTCTTGTCTTGCATGTTTGGGATTCTTAAGTGTTTTATCCATTGTGGGTTTCATTCGATAATTATTTTTGGTTTCCACTTTAGCTTGATTCAGAGGGCAAATAAGACTGGGTATTAAACATTTTTCTGATGTTCTTTTTGATTGATCTAGAGGGCATGGAGGTCATGTGAAGGCCAAGGGAGTGATCTACTTGTCTAATATACGGTTGGTCTTTGTTGCAAGCAAGCCTGTTGCCAACTTTTTTGCTTTTGACATGCCAATGGTACACTATCTTTATCTTATGTCTTCCTCTTATTCAGTTAATACATGTCACAAGTAACTGCTGATATATATATTAGCTGCTGGGAATTTATGGACTATATGTTACTCTACTTTGTAGCTTTACATCCACGCCGAGAAATTTAATCAGCCAATATTTCACTGCAACAATATATCTGGACAAGTAGAACCTGTAAGCACAAATTTTCATGGGGAAATTTACATTTTGTTTCATATGTACCTTTGCTTACACCCCTTTGACATGTAATAAAATTTCCAGGTGGTCCCAGAGAACGAACATAGAGCTCTATATTCAACACACAGTTTCAAGATCCTATTTAAGGAAGGTGGTTGCGGGACGTTTGTTCCTCTCTTCTTGAATCTCATATCATCAGTGAGACAACACAATCGACAAATGCAACAAGCTGCAGAAGCAGCAGCGGCAGCTCCACGTGTTGATCCTCTTCAGGCTGCTCAGACCCCTGTGGATGAAATGATGAGACACGCGTAAGTCCCTCTAAATCTGGCTGAAGGTTTTGATAGTGTTATAAAGGCCATTGTTTCTGAAAATCTTGTGTGGTTACAGGTACGTAGACCCGAATGATCCAACGAAGATATATTTACAGCAGCCATCAGGGGAATCTCAGTTGAGGCGGAGAGCTTACCATTCGGGTGCAGCGTAACATTGACATACACCAAATATAAACTGATAAACAGCAACAGATTAGTGTTGCAAATAATCAAAAGTGTGTTTGTTGGTTTGTTGAAACTTAAAAACTAAACCACTTGTGTAATGAGAAAGAATGAGAGTTGATGAATGTGTGGGTCAGTGGATGTATCTGTTAAAGTTGGAGCAGTTTGGTTTAATATATCGCGCAGAAGAAACAATAACATCAATCATACGAGTTTTTGGCAAACAAACGAGGATCACTAGAAAATAAATTATGACAGACTTGCCTTGAAGCTCAGATTATAACATTCAGCATAGCATCGATATAATTTGATATTTTATAGAAGAAGATAAAATAACGATTGGTAATTTGAAATTAAACAACTAAAGTTACTTTAGTCGTTATATACTATTACTAATAGCTGATTGCTTACACCTAGAAACCCTAATTTCAGAGGGGCTCTGTGCAGTCAGCACAGTTCTCACAGCCTCTCTGATTAGAAGCGACTTCGTATATGTCACTTGAATCTGCTTCTTCTTTCTTTCTGGTTAGTGTTATTTAATCTCCGTTTTTTTTACTTAATCGAATCAGAGTTCCAATTATTCCTAGATTAGTTAATGTGATGTATTTCTGGTATTCGGATTCGTATGCTGAGCTCAATCTATTACTTCTAAGGATTCGTAGTTTCGATAAAATGTAATTATGAGGCTATAGTCTGTTTACTCCACTGGATTATTTCGTACTTCTGATTTCTACAACTAACTAGGTCTCTGTTCATATTCGCCATTATCCAACAGTTTTTAACTCTTTTTAACCTTTCAACTTTTTATCCCGTTAGAGACACAACATCTGTAGAAACCAGCCTTGTCAATGTGTTGTAGTAAGCTGCTTGATGAGTGTCTTAGATAAGTTCTTGAGCTTCCTCTCATGTTCTTACTTGAGGTTAAGAGCATAACAATAATAATTCTGTTTTGCAGGAAGAGAATCAAAGGCTTTTATATTGATTGATAGATGGACACCCGGAAGAAGAAATCTCGGGAACATGGCCTTTACCATATAGTTGACGATATCGGTTATGCATTTGGAATTGGAGCTATTGGCGGTTCTGTATTTCATTTCATTAAAGGAACATCCAATTCCCCAAAAGGTAGTCGTTTTGTTGGAGGAACACAAGCAGTGACCATGAATGCTCCGCGTTTGGGAGGCAGTTTTGCTGTATTTGGAGGATTGTTCTCAGCATTTGACTGCACAATGGTGTACATCAGGAAAAAGGAGGATCCATGGAACTCGATCATCGCTGGTGCTGCTACAGGAGGGTTTCTATCAATGCGACAGGGGATTGTTGCGGCTTCCAGATCAGCAATGATGGGAGGGGTTTTGATTGCTTTGATCAAAGGACCTGCGTTAATGGTGAACAAGTAGAGGCTTTTTGGGTTGTGTTTGATGAAACTAAAATAATACTGTGTCGTTTAGATTTTCATGGTAATTGTTCTCATAAAATACTCCAAACCTACTTACTATTTCATCAAAACTTTAGATTTTGTGGCAATGTTGTGTCGTTTATAACTTTGGTCATTTTTTATAAACTTTTCATCAAGACATGGTTATTGGTACATACAAAAGTTCGTTGTCAAAAAAGTTTAAAGTAGACGTCATCTCTAGGCAAAACCATTTGGTAAATGACTTGCGAGTCGGTGTAATCAAGAGCTCATTGAGTTCAAAAGTCAAAAGTCAAAAGTCAACTTTTCTGTGGTTTTGATAAATCCTTAATTAGTCCAACGACTGAACAACACCAACCCAAATTCATTTCTCGTCAATAATGTACACCAGAAACAACTCAAAAGTGTACTGAGGCAGTAATAATAAACACAGCCCCAAGTAGATAGATCATTAGTCACTAATCACCGATGCGACCATCCCACTCAAAAAAACACCGAGACCGCAAGAAACCCAACAAGGATCTTTAGATTACAAGTTCTGTCCCTAATTATGTCTCATTAAATAAAATTTTCTTTTTCTTTTTCTTTTTCTTTTTTTCCTTGACAATCGGAGTTCCTTCTCCTTTGTATCCTAATTCTATTCACCTGGAGTAATAGAATTACAAGAAGAGAAAAAAAAAAAACTGAAACCCCATTCCAAACTGGGACAGGGCTGCTTTTAACTGTTCAGAGAAAAATTAAGTGACAAGACTTGTCACGACTGCCAAAACAGCTCAAAATCCTTACTATACAACGAGCGGTCTTGTATCTCCAGGTTTGCTACATGTCTATTTATGAGCTGCGATTGCATTATCTTACACACGACCAGTCCTGCTGGGAATATCCACCATTCACTTTCGCCCCTGCATCCCCCAAAAACGCACAAACATCACAAACCCAATAGACCAAAACATAAGATTGAGAGAGAGAGAGAGAGTCACTCTTTTCAAGTCACTTTGCATAGTCGTCAAACTCACATATTTATATTCCATGGCTGAAATGGGATTTTCTTGCTAGCTGATGATTCACTGTTATAATGAACATATCCACAGAGAAAAGCAACAAACTGTCACAGAACCAAAACTCGTCATATAGCGTAAGACATGCAACATTTTCTAACGAATCAATACCCATAATGTCAACAGATATAGCTGTTGAATTCATCCCCATGTCCTTGTGACGTGAACCACAAAGTTCACAATGCATTTCTCAACAAAACAAGTTCTCAACAATATAAAAAGAAAGAGAACTTACCACGTTGACTAGGGACATAAAGTTCCACAAAGCGTAAACACGTGCTAAGCCAGCAGAGCGTCTGGGCCCATGACTGAATAAGGCATTGATCCCAGCGGGGAAAGGCAGAAGCAAGCCGAGAGGTAATATGAACAAAGCCAAAAGTACATCTAGCAAAGAAATCGAATACAGCTGGAGCAGTGTGAGCAAGACTAGACTAAAATCTCCTAGAAGTAACATCGAGATAACTAAGCCAACCATATCCTGCAATATCACAAAAAAGAACAGAGGGAAGAGACATTAAAATTTCTTGAAAAGTTGAACGGCACAACAAACAGAATGAAACTCCTACTATAAGGATTTTGATTTGAGAGGTACCTGGTGGCCCACAGGTTTAGTGTTGTGAACTAAGAAAGAGAGAAGGAAAAACATATCTCTCTTCTCTTTCAGACTTGGTAAGCTGTCAAGGTCGATTATCCCTCCATAGTTCTTTCTACGTGTTGTATAATCCTCGGAGTTTGCGTGGGTTTGGTTGAAGAGCATACTCTCTTTTAAATGTGTTTCAGAATTTTCTTTATGTGCACTCATGCCGTAACTAGAAGTTAAAAGAACAAGACATCAAATCTTCGTATAACTGGATTTGAAGTGCACAACAAATACATGCTAAAGTGTGACATCACAAAACAAAAACTTAGATTTCTAAAGTGATCAACAGAAGGAATAGTAATCATCTTATTTATCTAGATTGTTCAGTTCCTATTTTGTATTCAACTTAAAAAAACACAACACAATCAGAAGAAAGAACAGTACTGTGACCATTGTCCCTATGAATGGACCCTATGATACTGTAGAAAGACAGAATGGATGCAATTTCTCATTCATTTACCGTGGCTGGATGTCAGTCCATGATGTTTCACTGACACACTGGGGTGATGTTGGTTCATAATCCTCAGCAGTATGAATCAAGAGACCATACTGGCAGTAACCACAAGCTGTAGTCTGGAACCAGGCCAGGTCAATCCGTATGCGATATGTTTCAAGAGCGGGGTTTGCATGACTTTCTAACCATCTCAGAACAGCATGAAATGTTGATTTCAGACGCCCACGGCGAACAAGGCGTAATTGAGCATTTACACCAGCCACCAGTCTGTACCAAGTAGTGGGCGGAACAAGCTGGGAAAATAAAACAATGACAAAAAATCAATACAACCTTTAACATGGCTGCTAAAACTGCTTCTCGTTAACAAGAAACCAACCTGACTCATCAGACTGGTAAGAATGTTGTCATTTTGAAGTGAGAACGGAGCCATGTAACTGCCATCACCACCAAACAATATGGGCATTGGAAACCTTTTGTGAAGCCGAGGTGGAAGATCTGTCCTCTTTTCATCCCCACCAAGGAAGAAATCCAGATATGCAAGCATCAGATCGGAGGTGGCAGCGACCTATATTTAGGTAAAAAATATATATACTAAAGCTTATATCAACAAATCCTCGTAAAACAAACCAGATATTCTCAAAATCTGTAGTCCTGTTAAGCAATTATAAGATCAAATAAATCATCAAGAAATTACCTTCAGACCCTCGTATAAAGCTCGGGAGCGACAGGAGCGTAAACAGGAATGATCATATTCTGAACGTACAAACTCACGCAACTTTTGTAACTTCATCTTCCGCCGCCATTGCTGCCATGACCACGCAAGCGGATATGCAACCACTGAAAGAATACTATATATTGCACCTTCCCACCATTGATATGCAGCTATAGAGTTGATTTCGTCAACAAATGTGTTAAATGCAGCCTCATATCTGAAGAACCCAAAACCAGTTTAAGAATAGTTCAGAAGAAGGCAATTTATTAAGTAACTATAGACAAAAGAATGAGACACAAATCTAAATCAGCTTGAAAATAAAATAAGAAACAACTAACACTATCTCTTTTATCTCCTCCGGGGGGATATGTGAGAGATGCCATGGCTCACTGAACGTATTAGGACCCATAAAATACATTCTATGCACATGACTCTGAGATTGCTCAGCTCTATTTGTTTCCAACACCTGACAAAGAAATAACACTATAAACAACAGCACAACACTGTAGTAGAAGGATAGTGTAGCGGGTTATTTCGCTCAATCATGTATGCCGGCCAAACTTGCATCTGGAGTGACAAATCAGTGAATACATATAGCATTCTTTATTTGCTTATATATATGAGCGTAGAAAGTAGGACAAACAAATAGTTTTTGGATCTAATGTTTCAAGACGAAGAAAATCATCTAACCTCATTTAGTGATTCAAGGAAAGGGAAGGAGTGATTTATTTGAGAGCCATGCTGTGTGGGAGCTGGACCAGGTAAATCATCAACTCCAACAAATTTCATTCGTGCAACACTAAGTACAAGTGCTAAGAGGATGAGGAGGCCCATCAAAAGCAGACCAAACAACCAAGGCCCACCAAATGTATAAATTAACTCCTCCAGCGCAGTGTAACAGTGTGGCATGTGATACCTTTCCGATATGCATCGATAAGGACATGGTGTCTCAGAAACACCACCTGTTATTAAGTATACAAAATTCCAAGGTTTATAGTTGAGACATGAACATATCACTATTCCAGTATCAGTTTACAGCTACGTAATGAGTAAGGAAACAATACAATAAGCCAACTTAAATAAACACATCAACGACAGTAAAAAATCTATAGACTTGGTAGTTCAACAGTTAATTCATGATAATGGAAAGATGAATAGAAAACAATTTTGGCTTGGTAGATGAACGGAAAAAACCTTACCACTGACAGTTAGGACAACATATATAGCGCATATGTAATACACAATAGGTCAATATAAGCGAATGCTATTTATACCTCGAACTGAGAGATAGACAGCACGAGTTGGAAACTCATTAACAGGACAAGGACGACAAAGAGATGAGTCAGATCCAGTAACATTCTTGTACGTACCAGATGGGCATTCCTGGAGGAAATAATAGAATTGTGAATACAATGGGATTAAAAAACTATAATACAGTTCAGTCGTGATAAAGAAACAAAAGGCAAATAGAATATATCACCCCTGTGATATGACAGAGAAGGAAAATGTTAAACCGAGTTTTCCTAACCTTGCAAAATATACCGTGAAGTCCCTTTGGACAAGCCGTCCCAGTTACTGTGCCATTTTTGCCAGAAAAACCATCATCTACTGCAGCTCCCCCCCTACGATAAAAAAAGAGAGCAGTGTTTTAATGCGACAGGCTGGAAAATGATATCAAATAATAACATAAAAATGGAAACTGCAGTCAATGACGGGATAACATCTTGATGATCATGGGAACTGCTCAGATATCTAGAGGACAGACCGTGCATGGATTATTCCTTTTACACTAGCAATAGGCTGGTAGATGTCCCCAGTGGGAATGTTTGACCAATGAAAATGAATCCTCCCACCTCCGCCACCACCACCACCAGCAGGACTTCCAGACCCACCACCACTTGAGAGAAGAGACGACTCTCCTAAAACAAGATAACGCAGAAACAAAAGGACTGTTCCACCAGAACCACCCCCAGGTGCTAGAATAGAACCGTTTTCATCTCTACTCAAACGTTTGACACTTTCTCCATCAGTCCTAATTGAGCCTTCAAGTGATAAACCAGATAGAGGCTGCTCCACTGAACCAATCACTGACCAGATTAGAAGGAAAAGAAAGAACAGGTTAAAAGGGAAATGGATACCAAGCTTCTATAATTTTACCTGGCGATGAATCATAAACTTGCAACAAAATTAAAAAAAATTGCCAAATATTTGACACTTGGAATACGAATATAGTCAACAGTCTACATTATAACTTCTGCATTGTCATATGACGACGACACAGCCTAATCTCAAGTTTAATAGACCTCCAGAATCATCAAAATCTCTGCTGTTTCATACCTACGATACCGCCACCAGCAGATGAATAACTCAGGCTATAATCGCCACTTCCACTGCCAAGTTCACAAGGAAGATCTGCATTTCCATACGTATTTCCACCTTCAACACAGCTGCTATTGTAGCATACACGCCCCCCTCTACCACCATGCCCACCACCACTACCAATGCCATTTCCAAGCAATTTACCTTCACCTACACCACCTCTACAACCTGTGAAACACATTAAAACATATGTATGTTGCTACGAGAATATATTCAAAAGAACGTAAGATCATATCTTCTTTCTCCCTATATGGCGAATGGGTAGCACCTTAAATTTATACTGGGGGAGTAAGCCAAGGACAAGCCCATACGAAATGTAGAAGTAGGATGCGCGATCAAAACAAAATCCAAAAATAAAATAGTTATTGTTACCCATTTCACTGGCACTAATCTCTCCAGAGGGTTCAATGGTTACTGTTTTTGCTCGGTGGAAATGAACTACTGATCCTCTGATGAAACCTTCAACGAGAATATCCTCAACTCGGCATATCTAGAAAGAAAGAAAAATTCTCAGAATTTTCATGCTAGAGCATACTAGTTAAAGAATGGTAGAAATACCTGTAGTGTAAAGGACAGAGATGAATTGACATTGCAATCCTCTGGAGGATTCAGTAGTTCATATGGGCAATCTTGCCGTTCACAATAGAGCTTTGGTGTACTGCAAATGATGTGGGTTCAACTATTGTTAGCTGTTTTATATATGAAGCATAATGGAATCAAACAAAGTAAATATGTCATTTTCCATCAAACTCACACAGCATTTCGGGATGCATTCTGTAGAGGAGCACGCAATATAGATCCAGGCCCAACCTTCAATTGCCAGGAAAAAAATTCAGTATCACTATCTCCTATATCTGTTATTTAAAAGCCAATATGGCCTCTCAAGGAGACTGATTGTCAAATTATGCCTATATTCATTACATTTTCAGAGCTATAAACACAAGCTAACTTTTATTCTGCACAAAGATATAAGATGTCATCTAATGCAGTCACCAAAATAAACACAAGGAAACCCCTTACATGAATCCGGTAAAACAGTGACAAAACAAGCCGCTGTGCTTCAATCGAATCCCCTGGTCCAGTTAGATTCAAGAAACCTTGTCCATGGACTCCAAGATTTGCACTTGACCGAATGACAGATGAGCCCTATATTTAGGTTGAGAGGTCACAAAAACTAATTAGATGCAACGGTATGTCATAAATTACTTGGAGGAGAAAAACAACGACATGAATTTGTGAGTACCCTAAGAACGAATAAATTGCTAGCCTCAAGTATGGAAGTCGAAACAGATGTATCTCCTCCTCCTCCATCTATATGCAATTCTGAATTCCACATTAAGAACATCTTGACAGTCATCCGTAACGCCCCATAAACCTGGTATGTACCAATAAACATAAACATGACGAACGAGTGATTTACATGAGTACCAAAATAGAATATGCAATATGAAGAAAGGCCAGGTAAACCAAGAATGAAACAGATAGTAGCAACACAATATTCATATATGGTGTAGACAGACACAATACTGTTGCATCCCAATTTGCGAAAAAAGGTGGAGAATCAGAATAAGACTCACCTTGATAGTAGAATCGCTCATTAAGAGTTCTTCAGCCAACAACTCAAACACTGATGTACCATAATGAGCTAATCCGAAGCTCAAAACACCACCGCACAACAAACTAATTTGTCCTTGAACCTACATAGTGAGTTTTGTTTGAGTACTACATCTCTCAGTTTTGCAAAATCAGATGCTGAAAACAGAGCATATGTAGAGGCAACACAAAAGACACTAGAGTTACAGAAAAAAAAACTATATTCTTGAATATAAATTCACAAATAGTGGTAACATAAACAATGCTAAAGGTGATAAAACAGTTAGCCTATGAAGCCCATGTACTGGAAATTCATTTTTTTTACATACCTGGACACGACTCCATAGCAGAGGACAAGTTGCTCGCGCTTTATCCTGGATATAAACATTGGTCCAAAGAGGCTGGAAGGGAAATTCCAAGAGAAGCGTATATGTATCTGTCGTCATATTGTAGTTGCTAACGAAAAGGCTTCGGGGAACAGCATCGTATAGTGTCCCTGCAGCACCTGAGTTATCAGGACATCCAATACTGTATCCGCCTGCATGTAGGAGAATAAGATTAGTTCCCATGACTGAAGATGTTAGGTAAGTCCATCTTGGAATGGCTCAAAACAAAAACAAAAACTATCAAGGAGATATGAAATGTGCCAATTCAAACAAAATAACCAAGTAATCAGGATGAAGACTTTTGCTGTGATAATTCATCAGTTAAGGGAATGGAATTATAGCATAAAAAATTTTGATTCATACTTTCAGACCCAACAAATTCCACAACAGTTAAAAGTTCTGGAGGTGTGGATATTATTACGATATCTGGAACGAAACATTGACCTCCTAAGGAAGAGAATCTAACCATGCACAAAGATCTTCGGGTCATCATGCCTGCTAAAAATATCGACAGATACTCTTCCACCACCCCCACCACCATAACCACTCCCACCACAGGCACTAATCTGTCCAATTCCAGTCCTGCACTTCAAATAACAGCAAAGCAGAGGATGCTAGCTGAGATCAATATACCAAGAATCTAAGAAGACAAAAGGCTCACTACCAACCATGAAGTAAGCAAAGAAAATGAGTTGTTTCATGTGTACCATACAACAGCAAACAACAAATTCGGACAATTACGAGCAAGATCTAAAATCTAGCAAGACAAATATATCATAAGTAACATAAATTTTTAATCACATATTTCAAATTGAGAATAGAAGCTCATAAGTACAATTCTCAAATATGTAACCATGAAAGGAAACTGTAATTCTGTTCATTTCCTCGAAACTCAACTTGCCCTAAGGTAAGATTATGATATTGAGAAAAAATCAGGAGCAAGCATTTATTGGTGAATTTTCTATGTCTAGACTACCTTTTACATTTGCAAATCCGTGGAAATAAAATCAACAGCTAGTGAAAGAGAGCATAGAAACGAAAGGCCATTACATCTTATATGCCTTGATGAAGATGCTGCCACCAGACCCACCACCGCCTTTGGCTCCTCCATACCCTCCATTTGCCAAAATGCTTCCGTTAACATCCAGAAACTGCAGAATATCCATCTTCACTCTCCCACCACCTCCTCCTCCATAATCAATCTCTTTACTCGTAGACCCTCCTTTACTACCGTAGCTCCACGGCTTCTGCAGAGTCGACCACGAGTATGCATCACCTCCCCATACATCTTCAGGAAGCTTCCTAGTATCGGTCAAACAGCCAGCGCCTCTTCCACCATGTCCACCACCTGCACCATCAATCCCCTGAGGCGTCCCACTAGTCTGTGGCGGAGGGTTCCCAGCTAACCCCGTCGTGTTAACTGCCGACCCATTGGCAAAACTAGCATTACCAGCTGAAAGTTCCAATGTACCAGCGAGAATTGTAGATTTCGCACCCAAAGAGAAGTTTCCAGAAACATTGATAGCTATAGAGCATCCAGGGATCGGGCAGTGAAACCTAACACCAGGCAGGATGATAAAATTCCCCTTCCCAGCTATATATACATCACGTGTAAGGTTTAAATCGGCAACAATCTTACAAGTAGTATCCAAAAATCCAACGCCGCCGAGATCCTCGTTGCAAGATACCGAAGGTCCATGTGGCGGTGGCGGTGGCGGAGCAGGCGGCGAGTAATCCTGATGGAAAAGTAACGACTCTGAATCTGAGTCCAAATCCGAATCAAAACCCGAATTCGGTTCCACAATGGTAAATCGGTAGCTTGAACTAGGGTTTACAACCAAAACCGCAACAGCGACTAAGAAGAAGACGAAATGAAATTGAAATCGAGCCATCCACTAGTATCAAGAGTCATCACAGACAAAGTCTAGTAAAGTTTTCGATTCAACCCCAATTCGGGTCATTGAGCAATAAGGGCTAAAGAAACTGAAAAAAAAATCCAGAAGACCCAATTAACACACCATAAACACTCCCTTCTCCCCACCACGCACACACTTATGCATACATCAACATGTGCATGTGAACGTCTTAGTTCTCTTGCACAAGAAGATATGAAGAAAAATCACATAAACCTTCACCGAAAATGGCTGTTAGAGAGAGAAGCGGTGTTTTTCCTTTCTCGGAAGGGAGAGAAAGAGAGGGAAGGGAGCTTCCAAGAAGAAGGGAACAGGTTGGAACGGGGAGCAGTTAGGATCAGGTGCATGCGGCTTCACCGTAATCACCTAAATCATAGCTTAGCTATTACTATTGATAATTAATAACCAATCGTGTTAGGCCACGTCGTTCTTTAGATTTCTTACAAAGGTAATGCTACTGTACATCGTGGCGCACGTGGAACTGGAAGTGTCAGCTGAATCTTAATTTATTTTCTCTTCGAATTGGACTATGACACCTGTCGTTTAAAATTTAATTACTCGTTTTGCTGTTGGATTTAAGGGGTTAATGACTTGGTTTTTTAAAATTTAAAACGTCAAGGCATACGTTCGGACATTTGAAAGGTGCTTAGATTTGGGCTTTGATGGGCCCTGTTTACGAAGGAGATTGATAAAGACGGGCGCGTTCGATTTTGAGAAACAGAAATGAAAAGCGTATGACCTGGACGAAGTAAAACAAAAGTTTACAAATCTGGCTTGCCCAATAGAAAACTAGCTGCATTATCAACACAAAACTTTTAACTAATCAAACAAAATCATAAATATGATATTTAACGTTATGGATCATATTCCCCTCTGCAATGGAAAATGGTACTTAGTGAATATAAAATAATGCTTCACCGAAAAAGATAAGTATGGGTGTGTATGATAACCAACTTATAGCTTCAAAACATGAAATTCAGAATTAAACATGGCTTCGGAACACTTATGTTAAAACTTAAAAGTAAGAGATCTTGGTCAAATTAGTGGGCTACGTGATGTATAATTTGATATTATATGGTTTATTTTATTGGTATCAGATAAAAAAAAATGCAATTTGACTTTACATATGACTCATGACGCTGACTTCTACAATAAGACAACACCTATATTTTTATATAGAGAAATTTGTTCGTTGTAATGTTTTAAGCTTAATCTTATTTGACCAGTATCAACTACTTGGTGTGTAATTTGAATAGGCCCGATTCAATCATAGTTGGTTTGTATGTAGATGCATTAAGTGAGAAGACAATTTGGTTATTTTACACCATAATTCACAGTTATTTGACGCCTTTAAAAGAAAAAACGCGAATTTTAGGTGCTACTCTTTTCTTCCTCAGAAAAAACCAAAAAAAACCAATAAAAGATAAAACACAAAGAGGAGCCATCTTAAATCAGATCTACACACTTCTCCAAACAATAAAAATTTGGCTGGTGTTCGTTTCTTTGTTCGTAACATTTTCACGAACTCAAAATGGATTTCATGAAGGTCTTCGATCAAACGGTTCGAGAGATGTGGGTTTGGCTTTTCGTCTATCTATTCTTCTTCGATTTCGATAGAACAGATTAATTTCCATAGATCTTTGGTTTTGTATTTGTCGATTGATCTCGATTAATTTTCAATTACAGAAAGAGGGAGGTGAATCTGAAAGTTTTGAAGGTCCCTGAGATGGAGCAAAAGGTGAATTCATTTGATTCGTATCTGTATGTGCAAAAATGTTTGCATGAGAACTTTTTAAAGTATTAGCTATTGCTCGGAAATAAAAAACTTGCTAGATCTACGAATTAAAAATACACACTAATCCTGAACAGTTGAGCTGCGTTTGTGGTGTTTCTGTTTTCAAATGCTGAGTGTGTTCATAGTTGTTATTTTCTGATGCTATAACCGAAATTAGATACGTCTTTGGGACTCAGAAATCTCGACTTCCAATTCAATGGATATAATAGTTAAGCTTGAGCCTTCATCTTTACATTAGTATTGTAAAGTTAAGCTTAGAGGCAATATTTAGTTTTTTAGTTTCCGAATTTTTGTGTTTGATGACGTCTTCTAATTCAGCTTGTTCATCTCGAGTTCTGTGATAATTTTTTTAAAAAATATATGGCTATATTTAGTACAGGTATTGGATGCTACAGATAATGAGCCTTGGGGTCCTCATGGTACTGCATTGGCAGAGATAGCACAGGCCACGAAGAAATTGTAATCTCTTTAATTATCTTTCTTTCTTGTGTCTTCTGATTTAATTGAAAGGATTTTGAATTTATAATGCTTAACTTGTACGTTTGCAATATGTTTAGCTCGGAGTGCCAGATGGTTATGAGTGTTTTGTGGAGTAGACTGGGTGAGGCAGGAAAGGATTGGCGATATGTCTACAAGGTGAGAATCTTCTTGATGTTTTCCTGTGATATTTGGAAGTTTACTGTTTATATTTTTGTTGTAACCTGAGGTTGTTTTTTTGTTTGGCCAGGCATTGGCTGTTATCGATTATCTGATTTCAAATGGATCAGAACGAGCGGTTGATGAGATTATTGAGCATACTTATCAAATATCTGTCAGTATATTTACACAAATGTATGTGGTTCTCTCGCGGTAGAGATTGTGGTTTTTGTACTGAAATGATATTTGTTTCGTGATTTGTCATCCATGTAGTCACTCACGAGTTTTGAGTATGTTGAACCAAATGGAAAAGATGTGGGGATCAACGTGAGAAAGAAGGCGGAAAACATAGTCGCTCTCTTGAATAATAAAGAGAAAATCTCAGAAATCAGAGACAAAGCAACAGCAAATCGCAACAAGTTAGTTATTATACAACTGGAAATATTTTGTTTGCTCGTTCTGCTTTATATGTTGCCGTAAACTGTTTTTGCTGCCTCCAATTAGGTACGTTGGCCTCTCATCAACAGGAATAACTTATAAATCTGGTTCAGCTTCAGCTTCGTTTGGTGGTAGTTTTCAAAGTGGTTCGAGCAATTTTGACAGCTACAAGGATAGGGATTCAAGAGAAGACAAGAATGACTACGAGTCTTTTCAAAAGTCAAGACGTGGTGCTAAAAGTGAGGAGCAAAGCTACACCTCAAAGAAGAGTTTTTCACGCTATGGCAGGTTTTATGTCAACCCCATTCTTTTTCTAATGTTATGTTCATTACGGATTTTGGGTATATTTCACTTTCGTTGGTTTTTTTCCCCCGGTTGAGGCTGCTGTTTACTTTTCTGATGTTAGTGTTTTTCTTGATGTCGAGTAAATTTATCTTGCATTCTTGCTCAGTCGGTTTCAATTCTAAATGTGCAGCACGGACCATGATAATCTATCCAGTGGAAAAAGGTCACCCGACTCTGCAAAACATAGTTCCATACCTTCAAAAAACGATGATGATTTTGATGATTTCGATCCACGTGGAACTTCCAGCAATAGTATGTTTCTTTCTACAGCTACTGAGTTTGCAGATTGTTTATCTTTCATTGGAGTAGAAGTTGATTTAATAATTTATAGTACACTACATGTATATATGATAGACGTATGTGCATGTTTTATCTCTATGGTTTTTATTTTTGGCAGAGCCATCCGCAGGTAGTGCCAACCAAGTGGACCTTTTTGGAGCAGATCTGATTGGTGACCTCATGGATTCTGGGCCAACAGAAACATCTTCCACAAACAACAACGGAAACTTTCAAGAGGCGGATTTGTTTGCTGATGCAACTTTTGTATCAGCCACGGCTCAGGGAACAGAATTTGGGTCACAGAAACTGGTGGGTGACTTCTTTCATCCAAGCTAGCATGCGGCTTTTAACAATGGCAAATTCCCTGATTAAGTGTGATTTAGTGTCCATTCATGTGATGCAATTTCACACTGCTTGACAAACACGTTTGATTTTTGCTGTTGATGTCATTACACCTTACAATGACTTGTACTGTTGAATTGTTGACTGATATTTCTGCATGTCTGTTTCTACAGAAAGAAGTTGATCTTTTCTCTGCGTCTGAACCTTCTGTCACAGTTTCTTCAGCTCCTCCGACGGTTGATCTTTTTGCATCTCCTGAGTCAGTTGCAAGCCCAGAAGCCAAGATTCCTAAACCTGAGTCTATGACCACTCCCAACATTGTTGACCCATTTGCTGCAATTCCTATGGAAAATTTTGATGGATCTGATCCTTTTGGCGCCTTCACTTCTCAATCAGCTTCAGTCTCTACAGGTCCACAGGCTCCAATTGCACATGGTAGTGCTACTAGCAGAGCAAGCCCGCTATCTTTGGCAGATTCAAAGCCACAACAAATGCAAAAGAAAGATCCTTTCCAGGTGAAATCTGGAATTTGGTCAGATTCGCTGAGCCGTGGACTGATTGATCTCAATATAACTGCTCGTAAGTCAAAACCTCCTCTTATGTTTTTCATCAGATTAGTTTCTTTCTTAACGCATATGCGATGTCGAACTATAATAGAATTTAGTTTGTTTTCTCATGAACCAAATTAAATGTGGATCAAACCCAAAAATCAAGATTAATCAATTACATTCTGCACTATACTAGTTAAAATTCTTAGCTCACAAGAGTTCCAGAACCGCGTAGCTTGACTTTGCATTGTGCCTAGACAAATACCTCATCTGGTTTTGCTTTTCATGTCCCATCTCAGTCCTGAGTCTCCGAACTATTTTTGTTTTCCCTGTAATCAGCCAAAAAGGCTTCTCTAGCTGATGTGGGTGTTGTGGGTGGTCTGAGCAACGATGAAGGGAACAAAGCATCTGCTGCTGCATACTACTCAGGGTGGTCAATGGGAGCAGGATCTGGGCTCGGTATATACAATGCACAGCAGCAACAACAAGCAACTGAAATCGCAGATGATTTCTTCTCCAGCCTCAGTAACCAAAGGTACCAATCTGGAGGCTTTAAGCAGTGAATATGTCTGGGATTTGGTGTTCGGATAAAAAGCATATCAGGTTCGATTCTACATTCAATACCGGAAATCTAAGTTTTTTTTTTAATGGGTTTGTTGTTCTTGAACTTCATTCATGAGACAATCTGGTCGGTGCTGATGTGCCATTGTTGTTGCGGCATTTACTTTGGGTTTAAATGAGAGATAATTGTCATTATATGGTTTTTGATAAGAGAGTATTATTATTGGTTTAAGTTTTGTTTTGTTCATAGAACGAAGTATATGTATCTTTCCAACGACCTCGTATGTGTGATTCTTAATCAAAGGAGACTCCAAATTTCTTCTTAGTTGCTGATTTATGATTTTTAGTTCATTCTAATGGTAATGTTAACACTAATCTCATCTCACACAATTTGGTCCGGTGGTGATGAATCAACAAACTACAAAGTATAGGCTAATTATCTACAAAGAAAATGACTACTTGAGCCCAAAAAAAAAACATAAAAATAAATGAAATTGTATTTTGATGAAGAGGAAAAAACAGTCCAACACCAAAATCAAAATGTCTTCTCTTCATTGGTTTCCAACATTCCTCGTTGCTGTCCTCATCTTTTTCTTCTCGAGCTTAGCTCTAGCCTCTCATGGAAGCTCAAAAGTTGTAGTTAGATGACGAAGAAGCCACAGTCGTTGGATACGGCTACGTCGTTAGATCAGTGGCCGTTAATTCCAACCAGAAGGTTTTGACGGCGAATCTTGGTCTGATTAAGCCATCCTCCGTTTACGCACTAGATGTTCAAACGCTTAGTCTTCATGTCAGGTCATTAATATCTTCCTCTCTCTAAGCAATCTCCAGAAAATTATAATTTAGCTATTAATTATGAACTTCTGAAGTTTTTAAATGTATAATAAATCTGCGATTAATATGGAAAGCTCACATTAATATGATACAGTATGTATATATATATTTAGTTTTCACTCTCCACGACACCACACCGTTCGGTTACTCCGTCTTTCGACGCTCATCCGGCGATATCCTCTTCGACACATCGCCGGATCAATCAGATCCGAACACTTACTTCATCTTTAAAGACCAATTCCTTCAACTAACTTCCGCGTTACCCGAAAACAGATCGAATCCGTACGGTCTAGGAGAGCACACGAAGAAATCGTTCAGGCTAATTCCCGGCGATACAATGACTTTGTGGAACGTCGACATCGGCAGCGAGAATCCGGATATTAACCTTTACGGATCGAATCCGTTCTACATGGATGTAAGAGGATCAAACGGCCTTGAGGAAGCAGGGACGACTCACGGCGTTCTCTTGCTGAACAGCAATGGAATGGACGTGAAGTATGATGGACATCGGATTACTTGCAATGTGATTGGAGGTGTCATTGATCTCTATGTGTTCGCTGGACCATCGCCGGAGATTGTGATGAATCAATACACAGAGCTTATCGGAAGACCTGCTCCTATGCCTTACTGGTCATTTGGTAAGTGATACTCTTCTGTACAGCTATGATTAAAAGTTAATCCATAACATTATGAGACAATATTCTTGTTGTATGAACTGAGATGTGTGTTTTGCTTTGATTTTGCGAAGGATTTCACCAATGTAGGTATGGGTACAAGAATGTTTCAGACCTTGAATCTGTAGTTGATGGATATGCAAACGCTGGAATACCTCTTGAGGTTATGTGGACAGATATTGATTACATGGATGGCTACAAAGACTTCACTTTGGATCCCGTGAATTTCCCCGAGGACAAGGTATTGGTGTGGATAGCTCTTACGGGACATATAATAGAGGAATGGAAGCGGATGCGTTCATAAAACGGAATGGGGAGCCTTATCTCGGTGAGGTTTGGCCTGGAAAAGTATACTACCCCGACTTATTGAATCCAGCTGCTGCAATTTTATGGTGCAACGAAATCAAGATGTTTCTGGAAGTTCTCACTTTGGATGGTCTGTGGCTTGACATGAATGAGTTATCAAATTTCATAACTTCACCTCTGTTCCCTGGATCTTCACTTGATGATCCTCCTTACAAGATCAACAATTTAGGGGACAAAACACCGATAAACAATAAGACTGTACCCGCAACATCTATACATTTTGGAAACGTTAGTGAATACATAACTTGTATGGCCTCTTGGAAGCTAAAGCCACTCACCAAGCTCTGGTGGATATAGCAGGAAAGAGACCATTTATTTTGTCAAGATCCACATTTGTAAGCTCAGGGAAATATACAGCTCACCGGACTGGTGATAATACTGCAAAGTGGGAGGATTTTTTTTGGGATTCCCCGGAATTCTCAACTTTGGACTGTTTGGGATTCCAGTCGGAGCTGATATCTGTGGTTTCTCATATGATACCACCGAGGAACTATGTCGGCGATGGATCCAGGTAAAGTGATTAATTCTGGGACATAACCTTTAGACTTTTCCTGAGTTCATGATCTGACTTTCGCTCTTAGACAGCTTGGAGCTTTTTACCCTTTTGCAAGAGATAAATGGTAATAAATCCTTAAATCCAGTTAATAGTTGTAAAGTTAAAAAACCAAATCAGAAAAAAATAAAAAAAATTGACGTCATGATCCGATTCCGATATACGCCAAAGTCTACGTTAGACAGACCAGCAGTCTACGCAAAAACCGCTTCGGCGTCTTCTTCACTTTACTTTTCAAGGTCATCTTCTCGACTCATCATCTCTCTTTCTCCAAGTTTCGAGACGGATTCGTAACTTGTCAGTGCTTCCGTAAATCTTTGCATCATTGATACTTGCTTTTTCGACACGTGGATTATCATCCTCTGCTTTTTTTTTGCCTTTCGTGAGATTCGTTTGCTATATTTATGATTGTGAAGAAGACTTGCGGGAGATGGAGTTAGTTTCTTGAAGTAGCTCGCTCTAGATCCGGTTACTATTCGAATCAACTTCTGACGGTTGCAAAATGCTCTAAATTGATTCTGTTTTGCCGATGAAGTCTCAAGCTGCTTTGTTGACTTGGTGATTAGCGAGGAGATCTGAAGTTGTAGTTTTAGGATCTTACGCGTAAAAATTATTGACTTCGAATTTGTCAGAATTACTCAAGTGTTAGGCTTACTTGATCGTGATTTAGAACATAGCTTTAGATCAAGTTAGAAAGCAGAATTAGATTACTACTAGAATGATGCAGACTAGGGTTGTACAGTTGGAAGAAGGAAAAGAAAATGGAATCTCGGTTAGATCAGGGCAGTACAAGGCATTTCCATCGAAATTTCTTCTTCTGCTAGGTTTTTTTCTTGCTTTTGCTATTACTGTCTTCATCATTAGTGTATCTACAATCAAGTATGTTGGAATACAAAGTGTAGTAACCACAGTGACTAATAGCTTTGTGCCATGCCGTGAGGATGAATCGAACTGGTTTGAGTAAATGGATACAACCTCCTGCGGTTCTGATGCATAACATGAGCGATGAAGAGCTCCTTTGGCGTGCTTCTTTTTCGCCTCGGAGTAAAGAATATCCGTTTAAAAGGGTTCCTAAGATTGCGTTTATGTTCTTGACCAAAGGCCCTTTGCCGCTTGCTTTGCTTTGGGAGAGGTTTCTCAAGGGTCACAAAGTACTCGGTTTACATTCATCCACACCCATCATTTACAGCCAAGTTTCCAGCTAACTCTGTTTTCCACCACAGGCAGATACCAAGCCAGGTCTGGTTCTTCTAATCCTCTTTCTCACAAGTTCTGTTTCATTTATACCAATTACATATACGAGACAAATGAAACTCTTTAATCAAACTATGTTTCTATACAAGCTTTTTTGGTTGCTCTTAAAGTATAACTGTTGATTGAGTTATTAGTGGATATTATCATTAAGATAAAATATCAGGAAATGTAACTGTAATCAAACTTTTCACGTCTTAGCTAATTGGTTATGTACTTGATTTTATTGTAATTTGGTTATCTACATCATTGCACAGGTTGCAGAATGGGGGAGAATGTCCATGTGCGATGCAGAGAAGCGGCTTCTCGCCAACTCCCTGCTTGATATCTCAAATGAATGGTTTGTCCTCGTCTCAGAGTCATGCATTCCACTCTTCAACTTCACAACCATCTACAGCTACTTAAGCCAATCAAAACACAGCTTCATGGGTGCTTTTGATGACCCTGGACCGTTCGGGCGCGGCCGCTACAACCAGAACATGGATCCTGAAGTTCCCATCACCAAATGGCGAAAAGGGTCTCAGTGGTTTGAGATTAACCGGGACCTCGCAGCTACCGTTGTGAAAGACACATTGTATTACCCGAAATTTAAAGAGGTTTGCAGGCCTGCTTGCTATGTAGACGAGCATTACTTCCCAACGATGTTGACAATAGAGAAACCAGCGGTCTTGGCAAACCGAAGCTTGACATGGGTGGACTGGTCGAGGGGCGGGCCCCACCCAGCTACGTTTGAGCGATCGGTCGTTACGGAGTCGTTCTTTGGAAAGATCTTTGATGGAAGAAACTGCACTTACAATGGTCGCAACACTTCCATGTATTATCTCTTTGCGCGGAAGTTTGCTCCGAGTGCTTTAGAGCCTTTGCTTCACATTGCTCCCAAGATACTGGGATTTTGAGTTAGTAATGTCTCTGAACCTCTTGAAATTAAATATAGTTAATGAAATGGGAGATTGACGATGAGATTCTTTTATTTTGTTTGTTTTGGTTTTAGTTTTTGGAAGAAATGATATATTAGAAGAGAAATGAGAATCAATTCCTTAGTCACGTTTCTATTCGTCTGCTAAGAATATGACTTTTTTTTTTTAAATGTTTGCTGATTGTTGTTCTTTTTAACGTAAATAAAACAACAAATGGAAATTATAGTGTATGCTCGTCTCTAACTTCATTTTCTTTTGATTCTAAGTAGTTAGAAAAACTAACAAACCTTTCTTAATATGGATATAGGAAACTAATCTTAGTAAATAGCTTACCGACCTGAAAAAGCAAAAAGATTTGCTTACCAACCAAGTTTTTGCTTTGAATGTGAATACATAACTATGGCATCCGTTCCACAAAAATAGATTTTGAAGGTTTTACACACATATTAAGAAATTTTTTACATCACCTAAAATAACTTTAAATATTAATTAAATATTAATTATTATTTTTACTTTAATTATAATTAATAAGAACAAAACAAAAAGTATCATTAATACAAGTCTGCGCATCTTGGCCGTTTCCTTCACGGAACCGCGTGATTGAAAAAATGGACAGCTCATCATTTTCTTCACGCGCCAAACAACAATCTCGCCCGACCGTTTCGCCTTTATAGGTTAGCGAGTTCGATGCACGCGCCTCGGTGAGCGTTCAAAGAGGCATATCGGTTCCGAATAAATTCTTATCAAATGGCGCCGTAACGGAGAGATGACCTATCGAAATCTCAGTGATTACGCGGACAAATAGCAACCGTCGATTATCATGATTTGCGGGACCCGTAAGTGGACAAGCTGTAATTGAAGAATTCTCAAGGTGGAAAAATCCGGGCAGCTACACCAACTTAACCGGGCAGCTCAGCGTCTGCCCGACCTCTTTATATACGCCTCAACACATTACATTTCAGAAAACCCTTAGAGCTTAAGTAAATTCGAAGCAGCACCCAAAAACCCTACACCCTTTCAAAATCTCACTTTCTCTCTGAAATGGCGATTTCCAAGGCTTCCATTGTTGCTCTCATGGCGGTGATCATCTCCGTCGTTGCTACCGTTGCTTCTGCTCAATCTGAAGCTCCAGCGCCAAGCCCTACTTCTGGATCTGGTGCGATCTCACCGTCCGTAGTCTCAGTTGGTGTTGCAGCTGTCGCAGCTCTTGTTTTTGGCTCTGCTCTTCGGATCTAAGTTTTGTGATGGTGATTTTGTACAGAGATACTATTATCCGAGAATAGGCCATTCATCATATTCGTCCTGCGTATTCCGAAGCTATAGATCTCTTTCTATTTGTTTCTTCTTTTTCTTCAATCTAATCTTCATATCTGTATGAGGATATATCTCTCTTAGAGTATTGTGGTTTTGGTTCCTAGACTATTTTTAGTTATGCGATATGGTTTTTGATATTATATGAATCTATTCTATTTATTTATGTATGTTTCTTAGATTTATTCTTTGCATATGAAATCTGCTACGACTCGCAAATCCTGGGAAAAATGAGACTATGCTTTGAATTATAAAATCTGAAATATATTCTAACGCGTCTAAATCGGTTAACTCCAAACCAAATTGAACCGATAAACTAAATCGAAAAGCGAACTTTTAATCTAACTTTAGTGACCTTTATTCGAGAATCATTGTGTAATTTGGTGGAATCTGATTCTTAAATCTAAACTAAACAAATCCTTAAACTGAAAATTCGGAAACGAAGCCTTGAAGTTTCAAATTTTGTTTCAGCATGTGCGTGGTTCAATTTCGCTATCTTACTACATTTTGTTTTTCTTGGTAAAATTTATCAGTAAAATATTTTTTTTTTGGTGCAACAATCAGTAACTAAAATTTCATTTTTGAGTGTCCATTTCTGCTGTCTTCTTAAAACACTAGTGAAACTCATTTCCAATGTACACCTTGACGTTGTTTTGGAAATTGCGGTCTGACTTGTAAAAGCACGTTTGTGTGTAAAAATCAAATTGAAGAATGAGAAAACCGACAACAAAAAGGCTTGAGCTTTCATTATCAGGTCCGGAAGAAAACACTGCAAGTAGCCCCTGAAGGAGATTTAATAACGGAGTCAAGTTTTCTTAATGGAAACTAATTTTGGTCAAAAGTTTATAAAAGTTGGTGATGGGGAAAGTTAAGGACTTTTTTTTGGCAGAAATCAAATGAATCCAGCTTCTTTAAACGGTGAATTATAATCAAACTGTTTATTAGTATCGCAATATTTAACATCTTGATATAATAAAAGGATGTGTAACCTGTTTGTGAATCTTGTAAATTTGTGATTTTGTGTAGCTATGTAGCATTTTCATAGTTCAAATATTATAAATATTTAAAATATTAATAATAGTTAAAATCTATAAAAAGTGTAAAAAAACATAAATGCTCTTTTTGACAAAAAAACATAAATACCCCAAAAAAATCACATTAAATATATTTTCATGTATATGATTTGATTATTTAAATTATATTAGTGATTTTAAGTCATTCATTTTACTAACTACATATACTTTCAAAAACCATAATTTTAGTTACAAAATCAATATGCTATTTTAAAGATCAATATATTTTTGGTACTGAGACGAAAAAAGTGGGTATTATATGAGAACGGATAATTCGGGTAACAAAAATATTACTTTAACGATTTTCGATAAAATAAAACAAAAAATTTGCATAACGGTACGTGATCAGAAAAATTAGGTAGGTAAATTTAATTCTCAGTAATTTTAGGAAAATTTGAGTATAGAATAGGTAAGGATCCACAACGAGACTAATGTTTAATGAATTTTGAGTAATTTTTGAAAACATTTAGAAATTTTTTGAGAATTATAGAGTTATTTGGATATTTTTGTTAAGTTTATAAAAATTTAATATTCAAATAGGAAATACAAATATCCCATCTAAAATCCTTACTTAATCTCTTATCAAAAAAATTGCCGAAGGGATAATTTTTTTTATATTGTTGAACGAATAATTATTTAAAAAGAAACAATTATGAGAAGAAAGATTTTTGATGAATACTAAACGAGATGATTTTCCGGTCCAAAATGAATATACCTACCTTATATACTTAAATAACTCAAACTAAAACCAAATGAAAATTCGATTTAACACCCTAAAAAATTTGTTAGTAATATTTTGTTTAGTTTCGAAAATACACATATAACCTCACTTATTATTTACAAGTAAATTATATTTAAAATTTAAATATCAAATAAATTTGTCTTATTACTACGGATTCGTAGATATATTAAAAATATATATTGAATTAGGGTAATTATTTATACAAAGGGTTTTAAGTTTTAACTTTTAACTTTTAACATTCAAAACTTTGCTCCAGCCGCGAAGGGAAAGAATTGACAAATAAAGGGATAAGCTGAATCGCCATGAAAAGGGTTAGGAAGAAGCACAATCCACATATACAAGACTCAGTTGTTTCTATTCCTCAAGATCCCATTCTCCAGTAAAAATCTAAAAAATTGATCCATTTATAATCTTCGGACAGTTGGTTTTAGTTCAAAATGATCAATATGTGGAATCAGAACAAGTGATTGCTGAGATTCGCGGCTTATTATAAAGATGAATACAAAGTAGTGTCCATGACGGTGTTGAAACGTGCTTACATATATCTATCGGTTGTGGCGGAAGAACATCAAGTTTTCAGTTTGGGAGCTCAGAAGAAGAAAGCAAGATGGAGAACCTTCGAATGTAAGCATCCACACTATCCTGCAACTAATGGGCAATGCAATAGTGGTGTTGTTTATTATGGAGCTTGGTCCAACACTCGTAGGAAAGGAGCTCTAATAGTGGGCTTTGGTGTGAGATTGGAAGAGTTTACTATTGTAACATTACTCGATGGTGTCGAAATTAAACCTTCTCGTCAATCTGAATTGGTGAACTACCATAAGAAGATAGCTAGCTTTAGTGATTCAATCATATAAAGGTAGTATCGAATTGTGGGTTTTGGAGGATGTTGACAAACAAGAATGGTCAAAGATAGTTGTGGTGGTTCCTTGTTGGGAGGATTTAGTTGGAAAAAACTTCTTCTTTTGTAGAGGTGCCATTAGTTCCTAAGAATTCATATTTGCACCATTTCATGAATTATTTTTACCCGCTGTATATCATCAGTTATGATCGTAAGGAAAACATTGCCAGAAGAGTTGAGATTGAAGGAACTGGAGACGACACACATCTTGCTCCACAAGCTATATCTAATAACTTTGGTTCTATGAGAGTCTTTTTAGCTCATGTAGAGTGTCCTATGTTTCTCTAAAATAATTCTATTTCTATGTTGATGACCTTCTGGTTTCTGCTCAGTTTCATGTAAGATGTCAGATTAAGATGGATCATTTTTCTGATTGAAACATCATATCACCCACTTTGTCTAGTCTCTTTGATCTAATGCAATTGTTTCTGGTTTCATTAAAGGAAGTTTTAGTTATGTCTAGAACTAGCAAGCTTCAGTTTTTTTTTTATTTGGTTATTTTTGGAGAGAAGCAGAAATACTTGATTTCATTTCATGGTGATGATACTCTATTAAGGTTTTTCTCTTATGCGCATAAAGAGAACGGGTTTATTTTTCATGTTAGCAAAAAATTCAGGGGTTTATATGAAAATTACCAGTAAAGAAATGAAAATAAAATAAAGAAAGGGTATATTTGATGTAAGAAATTAAAAACCAGGGGGTTATTTGAAAATTACCAATAAAGAAAAGGAGTAAACAAAAAAAAAACCCCGGAGGAGCAACGAGGGTTTTGCTGGTTCACATTATCTTCTCAAAACTCCGCCAATCTGAAATCTTGCAAAGTAAAACAGATTTGGAGATTGTCATCCCATAGATCGATTCTTCTTACGGAGAAATGCAATCGATTCGCGGCGGTACAAAGTTACTTCAGAGGCACTATTTCTCCATCTCCAACACTCTTCGTTTCACTTCTTCTTCTTCTTCAAGCTGGTCTGCTAATGAATCGAGGAGGCTAGGGATTGATTTTTTCCGTTCTACCAGAGCTTTTGATTCAGCAGCGACATATCTCATTAGCTCGTTGACAAAGGCCGTTTCTTCCTCTTTGGTAGTACCTGTAAGCCACTTTCGTATTCTATCTCGGTTTAAGACTATAGAAATGTAGAGGAGATTTGGTTGCTAATGAATATCTAATTTTCAGATTTGTTTGAAAATTGCGATTAGTGATAGCTTTGCTCTTGCGTTGGTCTTGCGGAATACTGATTAAGAATCTCCTACCCACTGATTTCGTCTTCCAAAATCAAATTTAGCTCACATTTTTTTAATGTAATGGGGATTGTTGTAATTACAAAATAGAAAATGATTATAAGTAAGTGAATTAAAAAAAAAAGATCTTCACTGTTTAAATCTTCGTTGCTTGTTTATCTTCTTAAGCTCTTTGGGGTTTTTCTTGTCATGTAGATAGATAGATGAATCAGTTTCGTACTCTTGTTATTTGTTTTCAGCTTTGACACAGATTCAGTGATATATAGATTAGGCTTCTAAGCGTTTTAGACACTCTCTGAATTTATACTGCTTGGAAAATGTTTTGCAGCAACAAAACTTTACGTATTCATCGAGGTGCTTTTCCACCAATGGAGATTCTGTTCAATCTACTCTGCAAGAATCCCCTGAGTCAGCTTCTGATGATGTGCCTCAGAGAATCAAGTTTAAGCGGCTTGATAAAACCGCCAAGCATATAATGCAGGTATAACTTGAACTTGACAATTATTGTCATGGATAAATCATGTCATGTTTACCTATGTCTACAATCTTCTGCAGATTATAGACAAAGAAGCAGTTGAGGAAGTGAGATCTCTTAGAGAGATACCGGAGATAAAGCCCGGCTACATTGTGCAGCTAAAAGTGGTAAATACTATTCAATTTGGCCTAGATTGTTTCTTCTGTTTCCTTGCAGAAGAAAATGGGATCAAAATATCTTTTATCTTCTAAGTGAAACCTTGTTGCTTTTAACTTGTTTGAACAGGAAGTGCCTGAGAACAAGAGGCGTGTATCAATTGTAAAAGGCATAGTCATAGCTAGGCGTAATGCTGGTCTTAACTCTACGTTTAGGATTAGAAGGCTTGTGGCTGGAGTGGGCGTTGAATCCATGTTCCCCTTGTAAGTAACTTCAAGCTTGTGCGTTAACTCATAATGACCCACCATGTTTTGTGTGTTCTCTTTGCCTTGGTCATGGAAAGAACCCATGTTTTAAAATTCGTTAGGCGTTAATCGGGCATTGAACGACCAACTAGCAGAAAAATTAATCGAGAAATAATCGGGATTAGTATTAAAGAAATTTACGTAGTGCACGAAAAAGTGATATATTTTAGAGTGTAGTTGGTTAATTATGTATAGGTTGGTATCAACATGGACAGTTCGATTATTGGAAGATTTTTTATTTATTTTTTAAATTAATATAAAAGTAAAATATTAAAATCTTTGAAATAAACACTCATATCTTCTTTTTCTTCCTAGAATATATTTTTTCAGTCGTTCTAGTGTTCTACATAGTTTTTCCGAATTTTATGAAATTTTTTTTTCATTTTTCACAAATTATATTGATTTTAACCGTTTTCACCAATTAAACTATTAAATATGTCGATTAATCGGAATCGACTCGGTCCACCTATGTTGAATTCGATTAATCAGCAAATCGGCTGATTTTTAGAAGAAAGGAAAACTGACGTGGATGGGACTGGGTTGTTTGGTGACAGGTATTCTCCAAATCTGAGGGAGATTAAGGTGGTGGACAAGAAGAGAGTAAGAAGAGCCAAACTTTACTACCTCAGGGACAAGATGAATGCTCTCAAGAAGCATTAACACCTTGAATAAAAGAAGTCTGCTTCTCTTCTGGCTTACACAATGGAGACGATTTGGCCTATATCACATATTTGATTGTGTAATGGTGGATTCTTTCAATCTTCTTGATAAATTTGTTTGCTTATTATCTGTTATCTCCACCTTATAACTTCGTCAGCATATAAATTTAATAAAAACTTATTTTAATACCAAAGGTAAATTTGTAAAAAAAAGACAAATATTTATTCTCAAATCAAACGCGAGAGAAAGCTTTTACTATAATTTAGATAGATTTTTAGCGCGTTAAACCCTACAAGCTACTGTTTGGTTTTTATAATTTATCAATTGATTAAAAAAAAAGAGTTACGAACTTACAGTAGAGGTACGACTCGTCGCCGCACCTATCTCTCCCAAAGGCCTAGCTTCTTCGATCTTCTTCATGTGGCGTCGTTTCAAAATTGTAAGTTTACTCTTGAATCTTTTTCGAGGGTTTGTGTCGATTGATAAACCCTAATTTTCCCCCGTTCTATTGTAGAAACTTGACCTAGATTCTGGGTATTATTAGATTGGGGAATCATAATTTTGTGTGATGTTTATGTGAAGAAATCTAGTTATGGGATCGTTGCATCAAGTAGCAACACTCTAATTTTGTGGATCTGTACTAAGTTTAATTAGATAGCAAAGTACGTGTTCATATTTAAATTCGAATTACAATGTTATTATCTCTTGTAATTTAGGGTTAGTTTCTGTTACGGAATTCTTAATCGTTTTATATATTTCGGAAAAATGCAGTGAGAAAGTAAAGTTGTGGAATTGAAGGTGTGTTTGAATCTCTGGGATTGTGATTTTATATGATGCCTAAGAAGAAGAAGAGTAGGAGTACTCCCTTGAAGAAGCCATTACAAGCCGGAGACAAACCTGCAATACAGCAAAAGAAACAAGTTCCAAAACCTGGTAAATTAGGGCCAGAGATTGATGATATCTTTGGTGGGAGAAAGAAGAAGAAGCCAGAGCTCGAAATATTCGAAAAGAAAGATACCAAAACAGAGATTGCAAAGTGGAAGAAGAAGAGGAAGAGGAATGAGCTTGATAATGGCTTCAATAACAACTCGAAAAGACGACCCAGGAATAGAACTGTAGAGGGGTTCCCAGTGTACACAGAAGATGAACTTTGTGTCAACAAGCCCAATGCTGGTGATACTCCTCTTTGTCCTTTTGACTGTAATTGTTGCTTCTAGATTTTTTTGTTCAAACCAGTTTTGAAGCTTTCTGTTGTGGTGCCAAAGTAGATTAAACTTGGTCTGGTAGAAATGGATGAATGATCTCAGTTATACACCAGATTTGTTGTTGTTGTTGTTCTTGTTTGATGAGGAAAATACATTTTACTTTCTAGCCAAATGCCCCTAGTCCGATGACATCTGTTCTATAGAAGAACATTGTTTTCCAGCACTTTGCACAACATGAACTATGTATGGTCTCAGAATTTTGTGCATTTGATGAGTAATGACACAGTACATGGTAACTCTTTACCTGTCAAAGCAACTAGTTAAGGGGCTAAACCTTTTGTTTAATTGGAGATAGTTTTTGGTAATAAGATTGACGACTCTAATTTTTATAGGAAAATGAAATATGTTAACTATTAAGGATCATTGAAACCATTGTGGTGATGCGGTTTTCCATGCTCGGGACATTTTTTTGCCGGCTTCAAATCGTGTTGCCGCTGAGCTTCGTTGCTGTTTATCGGTTATTCAAAGCTGTTCTGATCTGCATTTGGTGGATATTGTCTTTGTGTTGGACTGTGTTAAGGTGTTCGAAATTAAGAATCCTTCTAAATGGCCTCGTTATCGTTCGTATTTAAACAAGATCCGTCGACTTCTCCTCAGCTTTCGCAGTTTCAGGTTTTTGGCTGCTTCGCCTCAGGCTAATTCCCTGGCAGGAAAATTGCGAAAAGTGTGACAAGGGAAGGAAGGTTTCGGTCATACCTTGCCATGGGAGGCCCAGCATGGTTAAGTTTGCAAATTGAAGCAGAGAAATTTTCTCCGTAGCATTGTTTTTTATCTAAGTTTTTGTGCTCTGTCTAGAGCTCGTTTCGTTACGTACTCTGTTCACTTTTATAATACAGATGACAAAAAAAGGATCAATTTAGGCGGTAATAAGTATATATCCATCGGTTGTTTGTTTGCATCTTCATTTACATATCAGTATATATAGTCGATAAATGCACAATAAGTATTTATGTTATTAACAGAGTTATGTGACCTTACTACTTTCTTCTTGAGCCCGGCCTAATTTGTACTGTTAAAGAGAATCTTGGTACACGAGCTGGCCGACGTTGGGTAGTCTTCTTTGTTCATGATTCATGGAGACAAAAACGCGCACACACACATATATATGGCATTGACAATGAATGTGTTTTTTGAAATGTGTGTAAAATGTAAAATGAAAGAAGAAATGTTTCTTTTGTTTGTTAAACTGTTTAATCATGTGCAAAGATAAACGGTGTGTGCACATAGCAATTTATGTAGAATAACTGTTAAGACTGTTATAGAGATACATAGGCATAAAATTTTATTCAGTGAACATCATACAATCATACAAAGTTTAATTAATTTTTAGCGATTTTAGATGTGGAAATACAATGGTTCCATAAATCATCTTTCTTCTTCAAATATTGGGTTTCATTGGCACGAAGACTTGGTCTATCAGTGATATATTGAATAAGGGTATCATGACAAACTCTTCCTTTTTGAACAAGACAAGGTCGTGGCATCAAGAATCAGAGATAGTTCCATTTCCAAAAACGTTACCAATGATATCGAACACACATTTTGGAGTTGTTTTAAGAAGACAAGTATCCCACAATTGTTTGGCTTCACTTTCTTCGACGGCAGAAGTTGGTACACATGCATACACCAAAAGTATGACAATAAAGATGGAGGTCAACTGGGTGGTAAGCTTAACCATTTTGTATTTGTAGAGGGGATATTTGATAGGATCTATAATAAAAATATAATGTGTTATGCTTGTTGTTCCAGGAAATGGAACATGACCACTATTTATAAGGGATATTGGATACAAACTGAAGCATTCAACAAAACTATGTTTAGAAATTAATACCATTAATGTTGTTGCAATGACTATACTGCAGCGTTAAAATACAATGAATGCATATATCTTTTATTTATAATTACTCACTTACGATGTCAAAAGGAAGAAAAAAAACTACCACTAATCGGCTTTTGACGTCTCTATTTATTAATTGATACATTTTAAACTGAACAGGTTTTATTATTAGAACTACCTAAGTTTTCATCATATAAGATACAACTCTGTGGAAGTGTTGGATCCACAAGTCATGTTTACTAGGAACATAATATAAAAATTAATCAAATAACATATGTATCATATAATCAATTACTATTATTACATGTTACATATAAACAGATATTTAGCAACGGGTGATCCAGATTCATTCAAAATTTCCATACACTAAAAACATATTTTATGATTTTAACAGTCACATGCCCACACTACTTCCTTTTTGAGTCCGTTATGAAGATTCGTGATACATGAGCCGGCCGACGTTGGCTAGTCTTCTTTGTTCATGATTCGTGGAGACAAACAAGCTAGTTTATTATTTATTAAAATTTATTCAAAGAACATCGTACAATCATATAAAGTTTGATTAATTTTTAGCGATTTTAGATACAGAGACACAATGGTTCCACACATCATTTCTCTTTTTCAAATATTGGGTTTTATTAGCGCTAAGACTTGGTCTATCAGAGATATATTGAATAAGAGTGTCATGACTCTTCCCTCCTGGACAAGATCGTTGCAACATAAATTAGAGATAATTCCATTTCCATAAACGTTACTGATGATATCCAAAGCACACTTTGAAGTTATTTTAAGAAGACAAATATCCCAAAACTTTTTGGCTTCATTTTCTTCAACTTCAGAAATTGGCACAAATGCATACATCAAAACTACAACAACAAAAATGGAGGTCAATTGAATATTAGGCTTAACCATTTTGTTTGTATAGTTATATGAGACATGATCTATATAAAAAGATAAATATGTTATTTTTGTTAATCCTAAAAATGAAACATGACCACTATTTATAAAATATAGTGAATGCAAACTGAAGCATTCAATAAAATGAAACATGTTTAGAATTTAATACCAATTTATTTTGGTAATAACTATTCTTATGCGTTAATATATCATCCAACTCAGACTAGAAGGGCACGCGTACACCAAATCATAAACAACGGAATGTCTGTATATAAATCATATTGAAAATATAGTTCATTTCATTTGGAATGATAAAGATTGGAGCTCTCTTGATCTTAAGAGCCTTGTAACTCCACTATTCGCCAATCTCGCAGATACTCATCGATATGCTAAGTGGCTGCTGCATGCAGCTATAGATCCGAATCCTCACAAGAGTACATAACGACCAACATTATGTCAACCACTCATTTGTCCGTATTAAGCTTTTGAAGAATTATTACTCACTCTCATACATACATAAAATATATGTATATATTCAGCAATAGTAAGCACATAGCTGAAAACTGGTAGATATATAAAAAACGAACATTTTAAAATTATTAAGTTGCAACAACAAACTTAGAAACACACTCCTTTACGTGGCATCTCCACCACAAAGAAACATGCAACATGCAATGAAACGTCAACGTTTTTATTAGTCCCAAACTTTTGGTAAAAATGTCCGAAAAAGCCCCTTTCACAATTGGAGGAAGGATTCAAAGCTCACTTGTTCCACCAATGCAAGAAATCCTTGCGCCTGTTGATTTTCTTCTGAAGCTGGAGGAGTCCATAGAGCAAAGCCTCAGCGGTTGGAGGACACCCAGGGACATAAATGTCGACTGGGACAATCCTGTCACACCCTCGAACCACTGAGTAGGAGTAGTGATAGTAACCACCTCCATTCGCACAACTTCCCATTGAAATCACCCACCTTGGTTCAGGCATTTGGTCATAAACCCTGTCATTGTTTTCAGACATTTAGAAGTTGGAATTTCACACAGGATAAACGAGAACATAAACTTTGAATCATTTGAGTTGATCCGCCTATACAACTTCTCTCAATCCTAGCAGATCAAGACTGATTTCTGAACATATCTCTAAATACTAGTTTCTCACCTAATGTTTTATTCAGTATCTGAACTAATCTAGACCAACCTATAAAACTGTCAATCAGTCTCTCATATGCATCTAAGCTCGTCATATTGGTTGATGTTTTGAGAACCTGTGGTTCCTTGTGGCTATTCGATTGACTTGGGATCTTTTCAATCTAGGCCTAAAGTTATCATTAGTATAAGCTCAGCTGCCTACCAAAAGCCATCGACACACATTTCTTAACAGGATTCTTATTTAAAGAACATAAGTTCTACAGTGGGATGAAGCCTTCAGACATCAAACAAGAAAAACAGGAATCTGTCAAGTGCATTAGATATCCATCTCAATAACAAAACACCTTGCAGAAAGATGGATATCGGGACTAAGAGACAACGATCCTAATCAGTCAGCAGAAGGAGCTACAATTAGGTATAATAAAACATCGAAAGAATACTATCTCCAACCTCTAATTAGGACCAGCTCTGAAAAATTCAAGCATGATGATGATTGCTGAAAGGACACTAACACATGTCTCCCCACTAAACACCAAGCTAGACAATCTAAAAGCCCCATCTCACCCCCACAAAAGACAAGCACATATATTGAAATTATATCACTCCTCCATAAATACCTACTCTTCATCCCTGAATGCTAGAACGCTCGCAAGTTCATGAATTCGAACCAAAAAAACTTCAACTGAATAAATCTGAGAGACAATGAATACGAACAGTATGGTTTCCAGGTCAATCTTATATATTCATACAGCAATTCTAAATTTGACACAGACTTAGCAAAATAATCAGAATACATTGAACCCTAAATCACCAGGAAAGAGAAAATTCCAACTAAAATACCCAATCACATTCTCCTCAAAACCTAATTTTGACACGAACGAAAAACTGAGAAATCCGAGATCCGAGAGAGAGAGAGAGAGGGATGCGTACTTGCGAAGAGCCGGAGCCATCTTGTTGGTAAGAGTCCCGGCGACAATCATACAATCAGACTGGCGAGGACTAGGCCTGAAAATGATACCGAATCGATCGAGATCGTAGCGAGCAGCACCGGTATGCATCATTTCGACGGCGCAGCAGGCGAGACCGAAAGTCATAGGCCAGATCGATCCTCTACGGGCCCAGTTCATGAGATCATCAACCTTGGAGATCACAAATTCCGCTGCCTTGGAGATACCAGGCGGAGGAGGAGAGGTCGAAGGAAGACCTGGCACGGTGTAGGAAGTCGGTGATGCCGAAGGGGAGAGAGCGGGGAGGGATGTGTGGAGGTGAGAGACCGCAGCGGCGGCGCGTTGAGATTGGAAGAGGAGAGGGAGGCGCGTGGCGGTGTTGCGCGTAATCATGGCCATTGAGATTATCTCTTCTTCTCTGAGTATTTCCTCTTGTCGTGGAGTTGTGATAACCAGGCGACTTTTTACATTTACTAAAAACAGGTTGAGAAGTATATAAGTATATGATTAGCATTTTTCATTTTTTCGCCTTTGATCTTTTTTTTATTACTGTTTACAGTAATTGATCCATTTTATACGATTCTGCTATAGAGAATTTAAAATGTAAATTCACAAAAAGATTGATGTTTTTTTTTGTAATCAAGAAGTTTTGGTATTTTAGATTTATAACATTTTTGGATTAAGACCATTAGATTAATTGGTTTCCTCTCTATTGCCAATGCTCGAAATCTTGAAAACTTTTTTTTTGGGAGGAATATAAAATGATATACTAAATTTTGCAAGTATAATTTCGCTAGTAACTTAGAAATATATCAAAACTTAATTTATGTATGATTGTAATTTGTAAACATTATCACCTTACTAATGTAAAAAAACAAAAAAAAAATACAACGCCATATGTTTTTTTGCAGTGAACCGAATTTGAAAATGAAATATGATGCATTTAGACTTCCCTCTCTTTATTCGCCCCCTTTACTTTGAATTTCATAGGGTTTCTGTTTCCTTCCAACTTCCCAAATTCAAATCCCTTCTCTGTACTTCACCGACACAGGACAAATCCGAAAATGCAACCTCCGATTTGTAAACCCAGGCCTCCGAGTCACCTCGAATTTCTTAAACCGCTTCTCAATGACTCAATCAAACAGCTCTTGTTGCAATACCGGAGCGGAAGAACTCATTTCTCCGATTTCGACTCTATCTTCACTCGTATTCTTCACGATCTTCCCGAACCACCTCTCGAACTCGTCTGGTTCTACTCCGCCATTAGATTCTACTCTTCGAAATTAGCTTTCCGGGACGATTCCGTTAGGTTAACTTCGAGCTTCTTCCAGTTGCTAGTTTCGTTTTCCGATTCTTTTTCCGGCTCTAAGAAGGTAGCTCTGTTATCTCCCGTTGTTTACCAGCTGAGTCGTTTAGTTAGAAGGGATTGTAAGCTATATTAGCATGTACTGTGTCGATGAACCAGGAAATGAAGACGATGATGTGTTAATGGTCTCAGGGTTAACTTTTCTGATTTGAGTCGAGTTTGGGTTGTGGATGAAGTAGAAGAGAATTGTAGAATGGAGGCTTGTTTGGAGATCTTCATGCCATTTGTTAGTGAGGAATTAAGTAAAGAGATAGATTCTGTGTGCTGCCGCGTTGGTTACTTAGCTGGAATTTTTCTTGCTCAGTTTATGTTTGAGATTTGATTCAGAATTAAGTAGATCCGAGCTAGAGAAAGATCTGCGGGAAACCGTGTTTCAGATGATTTCTGGGTTCCTGAGTTGCTACTTTTTTGGTGAATGTTATTAACTTGCTACCTTTTCTTTAGCTTCTTTGGCATTATATGGAGATTTCTGGTAATTTCTAATTTAAATAACATAAGATTTACAAGGTATTGAGAGTAGAGAAGCAATATTTGACAAGTGTCATTCTTTATAAGTTTCCAGAGATGTCTCAATTGGTTGAAGCTGATGGTTTTGTGTTTGCTATTGTGCTTACATATTGTAAAGAGATTACCAATGACGCAATCATCACAAAGCATGTCCATTCAATCACAACTCGTGTACATTTCAAAGATATTAATATAGATATTACAATGTCTTTGTATCTGTATCTATCTACTTGTCAATAACTCTCTAGCTAACGTTCTTTAATATTGTACACGTTGATATGCTTTTAAGTTAGATCCCTCAATCATTTACAGGCTGAATATATGATTACAGCAGAAAAAAAAATCCAAACTTGTTTCATGACATGAAAATTAATTAAATTTTTATTGCACCATTACACAAGGGAAAGATAAAAAAGACACAAAACTAATTACAAGGGAAACAAATGGGTTGTGGGAGCGTTACTTCCAGGAAACAAACAATGTTAGTGTTAAAATCTGTCTTCTTTTTCTTCTTACTTCCTTTTCTTTTCCACATGGAATTTTTTTTTGTAGTTGTCAAAATTGGTGTACCAAACTTCAGTTGAGAAGAAACATTTTGGTTTTAGGAGTTATGGGATAGACGTGACATTAGAATCATCCGTTGCTTACCGCTTTCTGATCTTACAATTTCTCCTTTCTGACCAAAACCAAAGCTTTTTTTATTTCATCATATTATATAAACGAAGAAAGAACCTCTCTCCAGACCAACCAAAAATCAAACCAAGTTAATTACCTCTATAGAACTATCTGGGGAAAACCACCTTAACAATACACCAAGATGCACAACTGCTGGTATCACTTTGAAAACCAGAGGTGTTGTAACCTGCCGAAACCAAACCAGCTCAGCTACTTGGAACAAATATACAGAGGAGGCAACATAAACTTATCTGTTATCATACCAGGCTAAGAGCGGTTGTCCCAAGAAGAAGCAAGTAGAGTCTCCCCTGAGAATTTTCATAACTTTAAGCTTTTTTCTTAAAATTCTTTATATAAGCTTAAATCCTAGTATCTGTATGGTCTAGTGAGGAGCAGTTGTGTTACTTACTTCGATGAGGTGAAGATTGGAGGCACGGCTAAGTAGTACAAAGGCGAACTCCCCTATCTGGGCCAGTGATATTCCAACCTGTATCAATTTTACTAGGGGTGGTCACACAGTACCCAAAAAAAAACAAATACGGTCATAAGTAAAATGAGACAAACATCTTTTACCAGGAGAGCTGTCTTGTTGTTGTATCCAAATCCCTTGACAACGGTTGTAACTATCGTTGTTTTTATGATAATTACTAATATCACAGAGGCTAACAGTATATCCACATGGGTCCACAGAAAATGGACATTAATTAACATTCCAATGCTGGCTAGGAAAAGAGCAGCAAATAAATTACGGATGGGTTCGATCTGCAACAAAATGTAAAGGGTTTGAGTCAGACTGTGGACTCTTTAAGGGGTTAAGATCAAATACATGTCAGCTGATTACTTCCTAATCATCATATTCACCCCCCTGCTAGGACCCAGACTATGATTAAATTTTTATTCTCCTCTTGCATCAGTAAGAACACTAAGTAACAGCTGGAGGAGGAGATAAAGAGACTCAAGTAAACAGTAAAGTCTTTTTAGTAACATGTGCTCAAAACTTACTTGCTCCAATGTATGTTCAGCGAGATTAGTAGTTGATATCATGACCCCCGCAGCAAAAGAACCCAGCTCAAGGCTTAATCCCAGCTTATCACTACACTGAAACCATAAAAGACTAGTCAAACAAACATGTTGACAAAAAAACATATAAGAGCAGTCAAACCATATAAACACTAGATATAGGAGAAGGAACACACAAATGAGAGTCTTGATGAACACATAAGGTAAGATGGATACTAACAAGGAAGAATAAGAGGAAGAGGAAGGCTAAGTAGGACTCACCCAGGCTACAAGTAGACAAAACGCAACAGCGGCTAACTGATAGAGTTCATTTGTCTGATCGATGAAGAAAAAGTTTAGGTTAATCTACAAATTCGATTTCATTGGACCAGAAGATAGGGTAAAGAATTTTGAGAGGAAAATTATGTACCTGCGACGATAAGCTGACCATTAGCTTCAGTAACCAAGGAATACATGTCCGTGATAATATTGACAAAACAGCCAAAAATGAAAGCAACACGACCACCCTAAATAAAAGACAGGAAACGTATGATTAACATCGTCTATAGAATACGCCCTAGAAGCAAAAACTCTATGGTTTTTCCTTACACTTTTCCCATTGACAACACTCCCTGAGCAATGCCAGAATTTCCCCCAAGAACTGGAAGTAAAGCAAACAGCAAACCCACAGCACAGTCCTAGAAACAGATGCTCAAATCAAAACTCCAAATCATTTGAAAAGGATTCTACGATAAAAGTTCACTGTTTGACTGCCATAAGCACACTATACTGTCTAGAAAGACAATGGATGTCACATGTTGATGGAAAGTACTTGGGGTGGGCAAAAAACCCGTACCCGAGCACCCGAACCCGACAAATTATTTTATTGGACTGTAAATCCCTAAACCTGAAAACCCGTACCCGAACCCGATCCGAACTCGAAACCCGAAAACCCGATCCGAAAACCCGAAAATACATAACTACCCATGGGAAATACCCTAATTTGAGAATCCTATCTTCTAAATGTGAGTTTTGTATGTATAATATACACAAACCCGATCCGAATCCGAACCGGAAAATCGGAAAAAAACCCGAAAACCCGAACCCGATCAAAACCCGAATGCCCACCCCAAGAAAGAACAATCAGATACCTGAAGAATAAGGGTTCCAATCGTGACTTGGCCATGCAGAGAATTAGTTGAATTTTTTTCCATGAGAAACTTCAGCACCTATAGTTTAAAGGCAGAAACGCTGGATGAACATAATGCCAACAACAAGGAAAAGAAGCCTGCTAATGGAAATGGTTACTGAAATTACCACTGCTGTTGATGACATTGACAAAAATGCTCCTACAAATATCCCCTCCGAATGTTTACCACCACATAACTGCAAACAGGACCAATTGAAAACATGTCGAAGAGAGTATATCTGCAGAAGATTTAGGGTGTATACTTCTAATACACGACACTTTAGCTACATAAACCAAATGCCGCTCATAGAATAAAGGAGACAGCAGAATTCATTTGTCCACCAGTAAAAAAAAAGCAGAGAGAATTTGTCCAGAACCACTGATAAAAAACCTACGCACCGACACTGTGATTCCGCACAAAAACACGAAAAGAAGAATTTGAAGAAGGCCACCCAGAACAGCAACTGATCGAACAACACGAAGCTACATAGTAAGAGGAAAAGTGCTCAAGAGTTTGTTATTTAACATTTCAATTCAACACTAAGCAAATCGAGGAGGTTGATCTCACCTTAGCAGTGGAGAACTCTAGACCCAATGCAAAGAGCAGAAATATCACACCAAACTGGGCAACTGTTTCAACCTACATAAATAATCATGTCCAAATGAAAACGAAAAAACCACATGTAAGATCACATATAGTATATATAAAAATATACATTTCATATTCGAAGCAATCTAATGCTCTAGATTTTGTATCCAAAAACGAACTAAGGTCTCTCTTATGTATCACATGATAAAAACTCAATTTGTTTTTGACCCACAGAAGAAAAGAATTCCTAGTCAAAGACGAGTCACTACTATCGTCTTGCTGTGTGTAACATCTTAGTCAAAGACCCTCAGAAGAAAATAGTTCCTACACAAATGCTGACCTACCTAAACATTCGAGACATTAAAAGAAATCTGTCAACCAAAGTTATTGGGACTGAATAAAAGACTCAAATCTTTTGAGGTCAAACACAAAGCATACCTGGACCATCTCACTGATGAAGTTCAATCCTCCTGGTCCAATTATAGATCCTGCTAGCAGATATCCAGTTATAACCTGCATAAGCACAGAATGATTCCCAAAATCAGAAGACCGAGACATCATACTGAAACCTAAATACATAATGACAGAGAATAAGAGTTGCATTAGAATCAGACCGGCTGTCCAGCACAAGCAAAGGCGATACCACCACAAGTTGCAGATACAATGACAACCACCAAGTCTGATATCAGTCTACATGCCATACGAAGCACAAATCAGATGACTAATTCAGAAATGCAGAGTTTCCAAAGAATCCTGTTGAAAAGAAATTACTTAAAATCAAGAATCTTACCTCACGTCTAGCTGCAATACTGGATACTTTGATTTGAAATTGGATATGATGAAGACATTGTCCTGACACAACACCAAAATTGCCATTTAAGATCTTATACAACAAATCCAAACTCTTTATTCTTGTGCAAAAAAACTCACTTTTCGATCAATCAGAGTAGGAGTGTCCTCAGCTCTGTTATCATTGTCCAAGTTGAAAACATCATGGAGTTGAAAACCCCTAAGGAATATCAGATAACGATAAATACGTCTTCAATTCTAGAACATCATAGAAGTTTGTTTTAGAAACAGAAGGATAAACTAGAATTGAATAGTGTACTTCTCCTCTTTGGTCTCATTTTTCTTTGTTGTCCTTACTCTGGCTACAGTTTCCAGAACAGCCTGATCACCACAAGGTACAACAGCCAAGCTCACATTCAGATACTCTCACATTATGCAATTACTAAGAGAAGCGATCAAATCTAAAGCAATCCTTTACTTATAATTCCAAACAACACTCGAAAGTGGCCAACTTTGTAAAATAAACAGAAGATACTTCCCTTTCCCAAATTTTTATATATTAATGAGGAAATCATAAATCAGCCACTGGTAATACCAACCTGTAGCCCAGCTACACTATTGTTGAAGCTTCCAGGATCAGCCACTGACATCGGTATAACCACAAAAATAAGATTATAACAAAAAAAATTGCCTTTAAAAGTAAAGGCTAAGAAGAAGACAAGACAGACACACACTATTCATGTCAGGAAACCAATCAGAAAATAAATCTCGATCGAGAAGAAACAGACAATTCCACATTGGGAAATTCGAAAAGGAAGGACAAATGTGGGATTAATCTAAGTTCCGCATTGTAAATGGATCACAGATCCAATTCAAGATCTAACTCATAAATTGGATTAATTAATCAAACTCTGAAATTTTCAGAAAAATTCATGAGTAGACCAATTCTAGTTTCCATGGCCATTTCAAAGTAGCAAAGTAAAGGGAGAGAAAGAGTACCTTCGTTCTGGTCGCTTTCGTTGAACTCTTTTTCAAGAGCTCGATCGATGATGTCAGCGAAGCTACCTTCCTTGGGCTTAAGAAGAGAAGAAGCGGCGGAGGAAGAGTTGGCAGCGGTTTCTTCCAACAGATTTGAATCAGAGAGAGCTCGGGGAGACGCGACGGAGAAACAGAGGAAGAGTAAGAGGAGAGCGAGTTGTTGAGAGGAGAGTGAGGATCTACTTCTTCTTCTTCCCCCTCCTTCTTCCACCATGGCAGAACTGGTTCTGGACTAAACCGGTCTGGTGCAACGGTAAGTAGAACCGGTACCGTCGTGAGTCGATTGGAGAGTGGGCAAGTGGGCAAGTGGGAAGGGTGGGAGAGAAAAAGTGAGAGGGACAATGCGAAGAGAGATTGCTGCAGTGTAGTGGTCAAGAGGCAGTCCATACATATAGACTATATATACTATATAATATTATTATATTAGAAGATAATTATTATATTAGAAAATGGGATCATTACAAAATTAATATGGGATGTTGTGTAGTTTCTTTGTATTATACAACTGCACCATGTGGTCGATCAATAATAAATTTAAGAGATGATATTCTCCTCTCTTTGACAACAATGGCGGACAAAGCAAGCAGAGCATTGGTATTGTACGGAGACGGGTTGGCCCGATTCGTCGACCCGTCAAATAGGCACATCCATTCTCTGGCTTCCGTAGCTAACTGTGGCTTCTTGAGCCTTCCTAATGCACCTCCAGGTCTCCCTCTCCCTTCGCACCGTAATAAATTTTGTTACTTTCATTGATTCGTCTAGAATTTTGATCACAATCGCTAGTATTTGGGTTTTCACTTGTTGAATCCGTTTATTGGGTATTCTTAGTGTTGATCAGAATTGAACCGGGTAAGACCTGCTTGGATCCAATGAGTTTAATATATGTACCCTGCTGCTTGGATCCAATGTCTGTTGACGATGAAAGAAAATTTGAAATTTGACCCAATTTCTTAAGAATCGAAGATTTGAGATCACTTGTGTTACATTGCCTTTGCTATTTTTTTCAATTGCAGAAACTGACAACGAAAGGATGGTTCGAGAATTCTCTCTTTTGCTTGATGCATCAGAAGCTTATATTATAGCTGTGAGATACTTCATTCTCTGTAGAAATAATTCTATGCGAGCCCGAGTTAGGTGGTTCAGAACAGATAAGCAACAATTTGAGTGTGTGTTGATACATGTGTTTCCATGATTTGTTTCTTTAACAGAGTGGACTAAAACCAAAGGGCAATGAAAATGAAATCTCAACTTTGGCCCAAAAGTTTTACCTTTTCTCTGATCTCTATAGTTTTATACTCTTTTCAATAATCAATTGCCGGTATATCCAAATGATGAATTGATGATGCTAGTTTTACATTAATGTCACTGATACAAATATTATGGTTACAGGTTTATGGGACTCAAGGCTGCTTTAGTAACGGACAGTCCTACTCTGAGTTCTTTCGGAAAACTGATTGGCTTAGATGTATTACAACTTAGTGAAATATGCCAAAAGAGTGATTCTTCTCCTTCTGATGCCACAGCGTCTAAATTGCTAAGCCTGCTTGGATTTGAAAGAGGGAAGTGCTTGGATGTGAACCTATATGACTCGGTTTTTGTGCATGTTGGGGTTGATGATAGGAGCAACTTAGGAATTATCGACTCTTTGATTGGTAGTATTATGAGAAAGGCTCAACCAGGTTCAGATATTGGATCGCGCTTGCATCTGTCTCTTGTTCTTAGCTATGGTTCTGTCACAGACAAAGATGTTTCAGATTTTCCCGTCAAGACTCCACAAGAAGACATTAACCCGACATTTGCAGGACTTGTCCCGCGTCAGAGCTACACCATGCGAGGTGAAAAGACACGGGATGATGTTCGGTAAGAGATTCAATATCTTTTTTGTCAAAACCATAAAAATTTGATTGAAGCTTTTGTAAAGTTATCATTTCGTTCTTGACGGGGTTGGTCGTTCTTGCAACCTACAGGCACTACTGTCCTATGTTGGTAGCTCAGTGGCAGCATGCGGTGACCCGGAAAGACTTAGTTGATACATTATCATTTGAAGCTCTTAAAAAGGTATGGTTTCTATTTAATGCAAGTTCCATTTACAATATACGACATAGCTTGTCTCAAGGTTTTTTCTTTGTTCTCTCTTTTTTTCATTACAGCTCTGTGGAAATCTTGTTATACCGGCTGATCGGTTCATCCACGAAGTTGCTTTCAAACTTTGGAAGGCCCCGAAATATGGTGCTTAAGCAAAAAATCGAAATTTCAGGTATTTAATTGTAATATCTAGTTCGGATGAATTACATACTCTTTCCGCTGTTGGAGTTGATTGTGGATTGGTCTAAAATTTGCTAACTTTATATAAAGGGAAGAAACAAAGGCTGTTTATTTTTCTTCTAAATATTGAATCATGTTATCCGTTTCATACACACACACAAAAATGAGATTCAATATATATTCCTGAATCGGGCATGGAAGTTTTAAGATTATGAATCCTCTTGTACCGGGTGGTAGTTAGTAGCGCCGATCCAAGGCATTTTCAATTCGTCTCCAAAGAGCTTTTTCCCGTGATCGTATCTTGTGATCTTTCTTAGCTATATCTCTTCTTTCTTCACCACCCAAATACACTCTTCCTCCTCTGGATTATCACATTGCCACCTGAATAATCTCTCCCCGGCAAAAACTGTTGCGGTTTGAGACAATGCATGCCCAGTTTGTTATTAGCCGACCAACAGTCAATAGCTGAGGCTCCGGTTCCGTCCTACGCAACTACAAATCTCGTTTCTTACCTCGAACCGTGCTGCTGACGTGGTGGATGAAAGCAGGATGATGCGATGAGAAGGCACCACGTGAATGCGGTGGCTAATCGGAAACTTGAACCCGAACCCCATTGCTCTCTTGAACACTTGTGTTTTTAAAAAAATTGTTTTTGTTGTTTAACAGAAAATGGGTAATTGTTTGGTCGTTATATGCTCGATGAGATTTCTTTTCCTTTTTCTAGCCCTTAGTTTTCGTGACAAGTTTAACAAACATCTGTTAAAACTTTAATTTCAATTTTTTTTTTTTTAAAAACAATATTTTCCCCCATAGATTTGTAAATTCAGCTTTTCTGTTGCATTTTGTAACTGATAGACGCTTTCCCCATAAAAATCAATGTGTTCCCCGATTTTAGAAAATGATTATCTGGATTTGGGAAAAAATGAAACCGGATCGTTTTATTTTCTAATCTGTTTAGTCTGTCTTAAGATGACCAGTTAGACTGTATACCCTCTACTATTTTTGGGGCTTGACCTCTTGCGGGAAGAATATCACTTCCTTTTTGTTCATCGAATATCACATATTCCACATCATATATATATATATATATATATATATATATTCTGTTTTTAAAGAGAGCTTAGGACATTTCATGGATGTTTTATACCTAATTAACTAAGTAAGTGATATATATATATATATATATATATATATTCAGGTTCACCGTACACTCCTTAGTCCTAACCAGCACTAAGCACCGGCACCATGTTTCCCTTCATATCTTTGTTAATGAATGGTCATATCTTTGTTTGTTTTTACTTTCATTGTAACTTTTACAATAATTAGCAGCATATCAGCTTTTACAACAATCCCTACATGTTTACACTTATCAGATTCTGGGGACATTCCCAAACCAAAAAAAAAAGCAACTCCATAGGCTTATTGTATTCTTTTCATTTCCTTTTCTTTTTTCTTTGTTTTTGTTTATTTACCTAATTTTATCGTTACAAGTAGTCGACAATGATGATAATAATTATAGTTACAAAGGGTTCTAATAGGGCTTTTCTTTTGTTGTTGAGCTCCCACTTCGATTGAACTCCACAAGCTTTTCCCCAACCCGACAATCTTTTTGTTTCTCCTCTCATCTGTTCTGACCGTAAAAAGAAAAGAAAACAAAAAAAAGCAAAGAAAAACTGGCAAACCCCACCCATTGGCTCTTTGAACCAGACCTGGTGAAGCACCAGCTTCTGTCTACATATCTTACATCAAACTTTCACTTGTGTTCAATCGGTTGCTTATGTTTAGGCCCTGAAGCCGCTTCAAACTTCGCATCAATTGTGTAAATGATGGTCGTAAATGTGGTTCCCTGCATAATATTCACAATCTTAATCCACCAAAATTGCATGATTACAGGTTGGGATTCCAGTTAAACCCAAACACTCACCCACTTGATAGCATTTTACACATTTCTATAGTGATTGTATAAGCACTACAAAGCTGAACATAAGATTCAGAATAATCTTAGGAACATGGATTCATATATCATAAAGCTCTAGTTAGGAGTTGTGTGATCTACTTTACTATATTTTAAGGATTTTTGAGTAATGAAATGAACTTACGTTTGCCAACATTCGCGGATTATCTGTGCAACGGTTGGATCAATATCATCTGGGATTTCAAGGCGGCGATTCTGGAATCCCACGGCTCCAACGACTTGCATCGGATTCAAACCTTTCCAGGGGATGCGTGAAGTAGCCAGTTCCCACAATATTACACCAAAGCTGTACACGTCACATCTGCACAAGCACACCACTCAATACTTCTGTACTAACATATAAACAGGTTCTCATAGTGATAAATTTCACTCACTTCTCATTAGCTGGCTCATTCCTCAACACTTCTGGAGCCATCCACTCAGGCTGCACAGCCATTAACAGGACATATTATCAAGTAAGTTGTTCCATTTATCTTTGCAACAGAGAGTTCATCACTGAGAAATAAGGAATAGTTCTATTTAAGATAAAAACTAACCGTTCCTGCAGTTGATTTTGAGGACAAATAAGTGTGGTGTTTCATGCGGGACAATCCAAAATCACAAACCTTCACTACCCAATTTTTATCAACAAGAAGGTTTGGAGATTTTAAATCCCTATGTACAACAGTCGGGTGGCTGGTGTGCAAATAGTTCATTCCCTTTGCCTGCAATTCCATCAGAAAGACAGCAAGTGTCAGATAATTTTTAGCGATACAGCAGTAACTTTTAAATCCTTCTTTTTAACCAACGCAATTCATTTATACCACATCAAGAGCCATCCGCATTCGCCTCTTCTCATCAAGCTGATGATTTGGGCGATGGAGTAATCTATACAGACTTCCCCTGCATAGTATCATGGAAGTCTACACATTGAGTCAATAAGAAGAATAAAGAAAATTTTAACAAAAAGAACATCATGGAATAGAAAAGGATTACTTCATGTATATAAGAGGACTGGAAATCAAACTAGCAGACCAAGTGGTGCATTCACGAATTGTAAACGAAGAATATGAGATGGTCAAACCTGGGTAGGAACTCTGTCAGAATGGAGAAATTTGGCGGCCGAGTAACTGCTCCCATGAAAAGAACAACGTTTGGATGCCGCAACCTCAACATTATTTCAATCTATTGGAACAAAATAAAAACATTCACAGTATGACTAAACAGATTGTAGAAAATTCTACAGAAAATAAGATGTCCATGGTTAAATGATTTGGAGTTACTTCAGATTTGAACTGTGTCAATGCATCACCAGAGAAATCTTGGTCCAGAAACTTCTTAACAGCCACTTCCTAAAAGGAAAAACACGATCAGTCCAAGAACTCCATGACTAAAATAGCAATCCTCTTCATTGAAAGGAAATGTAAGAGAGGTTTTTAAAAATGCAGATTAAAGAACATTGCAATGTACAGTGGATTAAGACTCCTAAACATAACTCACAGTTCCATTCCACTCTGCACGATAAACTTCTCCATATGAACCTGTAACAGAAACAGCACAGAGAAAGATCACATTAGATCTTGTGATTCTGGATAATATGAGGCTAGTCTGGTGTATCAAACTGAATTGTTTGGATGTATAGATCTTATCCACAAGCATAAGGGTGGATAACAATTAGAAAGTATCAAGATTCATCAAAGGTCGCTCACGGATACCACTTCAGTTTACAATACAGTTTGCATGATTCTAGCGAACCTAATATCTGATAGACCAAACCTTACCAATACCAATGCGCTCGCCAATCTGAAGATCTTCCCACATAATTTCCCACTTTGCAGCCTCACCAAGCAATGGATTAATTCCTTGGCCATGACTATCACGAACAGCAGGCTCCCCATCAACAGTGCCAATCTCCATATTTTTGGATGAAGAAACTTTACCAATATTATCCAGATCAAAGTTTCTCTTCACTGACAAATCGACATCCACTGATTGTTGGTAAGTCTCAGCTGTGGGGTTCCTTTCACATTCTCTCAGTTGTTCAGCTAACAGATCTGCGACCTATTGATTGCAGATGAAAATAATTAAAGACTTCAAGAATCTTAAGATATATTAAGGGGGCAGGTGGAAAAGAATAAAAACAATTGCGCAGGATGTGTATCCTAAGAATACCTTTTCTGCATAGCATGGAGCACCACAAACCATAGAACTGCTACTTTCTTGGCAGAATTCTTGAAGCAAATTCTTCCCCCTCAAGTTCTGTGGGTTAATATCCATAAACAAATCTGGGGGAGGTGATGCACCACTTTCTAACAAGACAGCATGTAATTTCTGCGCAAATTCAGGATTCTTTGCTGCACTTATGACATACTTTGAGACATTCTTAACTTTAACTTTCTGTGCACATGTTGGTTTCCCAGAAAATGGCGGCAAATTTTCACCAGATATCTGCTGTGATTGCATTAGCTTTCCAAAATCATGCTCAAACCTCTCTGTTTGATGTTTTTCAACAGCATATCTGTCACTGTTTTCCGCATGGTTTCCAGGGAAGAAGTTTTCCACCATACCAGATCTGGAATCTGTTTCCCCCAAAACTGAAAATGCTGGCGTTTCAATTTCTTTCTCAGGTACAGGGCATGAGTGTTGCAATGTGTCCAGATCATCAGGAAATACTCTTGTATCTGTGCCAGAAACTGGAAGAAAACTGCTAGGAACCTCAGCGGGGATCAGAGCACCCGGAGCACCCATTAAATCAATAATGTATTCACTGCACGTGAGGAATGAATTAGGACTCTGCAAAAAATCACTACCATCACATACAAACTGATCCTAATATCAGGCATCTAGAATGAATACATATGGGTAACTGATTACAGGAATCAAAGAGTACCTTTTGTCATCTAGTTTTATCAAGTTCACAGCCCCATCATCAGTTCCAGTGTAGTAGCTTCCTTTTACCAGCATACATGGAAGATTAATCCTATCAGCAAGTACCTAGATCAAGAAAAGGAGGGAAGTAGTTAGCTTCACCCAACATCTTCTAACAGCGACCAAAAGGGGAACACAGCAATGGAAAAAGAAATAATGAGTGTTGCCACTAGAAGCCCAAAATAAGATACCAAGAGGTCCAAGACCAAAACTAGAAACAAGTAAGAGGAGTTGTTATAACCTTGAAAAGCAAAGCCCTGTGACGTGCAAGACCAACAGTAACTCGACCAAGTGGAAGAATAGTAGTGTTCAAAGAATTCCTTAATTCATAGCTTCGAAGCATCCACCTTCTCAATGCTTCATCAGCATTTTCAACGGGGCCGCCCATTTGCTCTACAACTATATTTGCAATTTTCTGAGTTAAATCACTTGACACCTGACCACACACAAAGTCGGGACATTCTGAAGCCAAAGCGGATGCCCTCCTCTCTAGCTCTTGCAGTTCAGGATCAATCAATCGGTTCACTAAAATGACCTCATAATCAACGTTGTCTGAAATAGAGATCGCTTGAAGATCCACGAGAAGTGGCATCTTCCCATGTGAAAGAGAATTCGATGTAATCCCATACACATCGTAAAAACCATCCCTGACTTTCTGGTCATAGTTAATGACCTTATGTCCCTACAAGAAGAAAAAACAACAGCATGATCAGCTAAAGTCTCCCATTTTCATAATCAAGGCAGAAATCATCCACATTGAATAAACCTCGATAACTCCAACCCAAATTGAAAAACTATACAATCAAGATTCAGGAATACTAGCAACCAAGAGAACAGTGCAAGCAATAGCAGTGATCAGCTACAGCAAGATTCTAATTCCTCCCCTAGCTAATCGAGCGATCAGACTCACTAAATCCCCCAACCCTAGAGGAATTAGAGAAATTAACCTAAGCAAGGGTCAATTACAGTGTATACCCAATAACGGAGCGATAGAAAGTCAACGGCGGAATCAGCGTCGGTGACCGGAGCCGAAACCCCAAGGCTAATCCGCTTCGCAGCATCAAGCTGAGCAGTATCTGCATTCTCTCGCGGATCAGGATCAGACACGCTGATCGCCATAGCTAACTGGACTTGATACTCCTCTTCCATCAAACTGAAATCGACACCATCCAGAGCCGCCAGATCACGGCCTATCGGCTCAAATGTTTCCAGTCTCGGCATTGTCGTGGAGGCGTTACCAAAACCGGACGAAGATACCGAAGAAGTCGAAGCGGGGCTAGGGCTAGTACTAGGAATAGGGCTAGGATCGATCAGCGATCTAGTCGAATCGTCTAACCTATGATGGTCTCCGAATCCGCCGCCGACGCCACTACTTCCGCCGATGTGGAGCTTCCGTAGAAGATGCTTCATCTTCGACATCGATCGTCAACGACGAACTGATCTCTCTCTTTCTCTCACTAAAAATCTCCAGTTTATCTCTCTAAAAAATGAAGCTTCCTTTCGCCGAATTTTTTTTTTTGGTTATTTTTCTTTAAAAATATTGTAAATAATATTGGCAAAAAGAACTTAATTGTAAAGAAATAAATAATGCGTCCTTCGTAAACTTGCGATAAAAAAAACAAAGAAGCAAATAGTTGCACAGTTTAAGAATAAATAAATAAAGATAAATAGAGCTTAACCTGCGCCGACGTCTTCGAAAGTAGATTCTACTAAAATGCGCACTCTTCTTCTTCGTCAAGTTTCCCTCCACTTGGTATGAATAGCTTTGACTATTTTGCTCGAAAACCTTTTAGTATTAAAGTCACGATTATCCGAGATGACAAAAACAAATTGCATAATTGTTCGTTTGTGGAACAATAAATTATAAAAATGGAGTCCACTGTAAATTAGACACGTTAGACGCTAGGTGCCTAGAAAGTACGACCACCATGAAAACTGAGAAACAAAAATAAGACTTGTGATCAAAGAATAAGTGGCTATTTGTTGATTGGATTAAACAATGATGATTTTTTGGATTTTGTACAAAATGAGTTTTATTGGATCGTGAACTATGATACCGCAGTTTATTTGGAGATTTACTTGAATGGTTGCTGCTTTTTTTTGTTGGATCTTTGGAAAACCAAAAAAAAAAACACTTTTTTATAAGATGTAACTTTTAGTTTTCATAAAAACTAGGGCCCTAAAAACTAAAAAAAACAGCAACCATTCAAAGTTTAGGGAGAAGTGGTAGACAGATTACGAAATTGTTATTAGAAAAATACTTGAGGAGTGTTCATCGCAACTGGTTAGAGTAGCACAAGTCATTGTTTTTGTTTGGCTTAACGAGTCCCAGAAAAACTGAGCCAAGACACTTAACCGAAAATAAGAAAAAGAAGATGAATCTCTGACAAAATCAATAAACTAACATAATAAGTTTGAATAAAATAATAATCACAAATAGCGAAGGAGCTTAATGGAAAAAAATAACACCAACCCAAAATCAAATATACAATATTGACACCACTAGATTGATGATGTCATTAGACCCTTAAAACTCATTTTTGTCTCTGATTTTCAAAGAATTTTGGCAAAGAAAACACTGTTACATTGGTAAATCTATGTGTCGAGTAGTAAATAAACCAGGAAGAAAAAGGGAGAGACAATTACAGTTATTGTGCATAAAACTGTTTACAGGCTATCATGTCGTCTCCGTATACAAAGTTCTTAATTTAAACTAATAAGAAACAACATTGATATATTATATATATCTCGCACTTTGACCCCCTCCAAGCCTAAGAAACACTTCCATTAAGCTTTTCCAAAGTAACCTCTTAAAGAGCAAGTCTTCTCCTTTACGTCACCGAACAAGAATTTGTAGCCCGCAGCTCTTATGCCAGATTCTTCCTTAAAAGCTTACAACTTGTTGGCGAAAGATTTTTTACCTTTCGAAAGGATCTCCCACATCAGCAGGATACTCGGGTGCAGCAGCAGCTGCATCAATCTTCTCCCTTAGATTGAATTTCTTGGCGATCATCGGCCTTACATCTTCAACTCCAATTAAGCTTTCAAGAAATGGAAGCAAGTGGAGGAGTTCCTTATCTGACGGGTCATTAAACCAGCTCTCTATTGGCACCCCATTATCCACTTGGAACCCAAATGCCTTAAACATTGCACAAAAGGAAACACCCAATGAGATTATGCAATACCCTTGAGCTAAAGCTTTGAGAATTCTTAATGGCGGTTCTGAAGTACACTTCTTTTATTCAATTCCACACAACTTCATAGTTTTAGATAGCTTTTGCAAACTAAGAACTTCTACTGAATTACATACCATCTTTCATAGTTATTATAGTTTTCTTATACAAAAGCATAAGACCAATTGGCTTTGGTTTAATGCATAAGAATGGAGAAACATAAAGAGTATAATACCTGTGGGGAGTTGTCGATGATGATAACACGAGATAAATCACGCCCAAGGACAGACAAATCCTTTAGGTAGTTACCGTCAAAGAAAACACAGGAGTCACGGTAGACTCTATGGCGAAAGAGCTTCCTTTTAGGGTCAAGCACGTTCAGAAGTTGCTCAGCATATATACTTTGGCTAGCTGTAAATATAATGATCTCAAAAAGACGGGACACTCTCTCCATAAACTCTTTGAGATGAGGACGGCACCGCACATACACCATATGCTCTTCTTCATTAAAATTTACAGGGAATGTAAAATCCACCTCACCACATGGTTCTAGAGTCGAGTGCACAAGAGTTTCTGCGAATAAAAAACATATATGTCATAGCGATAAAAAAAATAAACAAAACAAACTCTTTCATGGAGTATCAAAGTACTTAGAAGACAAATCTTGCATTGGGTTTAACTTGAGCAGAAATGGACAAACAAATTAAACTTTACGCCCTACATCTTCTGCCCACATGTCGTCTATGGTTATATCACATCTATAAACAATACTGATGAGAAAGACAAAGACTTGTGCTCCATTAAAACTTGCAACAAGAGATACACAAACAACGAATCAACTGAAAAGTAGCCTTACCATCAAGGTCTAGGACTAGAGAAATAGGAGGGCAGCTTCGGGTTTGTTTTGGAAGCAACACAGGCCTGACAGTTGGGACAACAGAGGACAAGTTCGGCAAGTTCTTAATAAACAGATAAGGATCAAACTCGTCAAGTTCCTCATCCAATTCATCCTCCATGCATACCGAGGTTATAAGAGAATCTTGGCCACGCTCATCAACACATTCCAGCTTAGAGCTCTTCATAGCTAGATAAATGGCAGAAACTGAATCCAAGTTACAATTTGAATCTACGGTACTTGTATCTAGAGCAAGCAATCGATCATAAGGGTTCTGTGCATCCAAATCCCGAGAAGAAGCAGAGTCATCGTCTTCCATTAAAAACCCTATTAACATCAACTTGTACCTGAATCAGTCAACAGAACTAAGAGCCTAATGCAATGATTCCACAATTTCAATTCGACCCAGTTTCCCACATTCATCCCCAACACACAATGCTCAAGAACTACACATCTACAAATACAAGCTAAAGTTCACCTCAGGAAACCAATGATAAGTTTTCGAATTTTACCTTGTAGGAACTCTGTAGCTACCAACCAACCGAGACGCCGGTAGATAAGTCAGATCCAGAGTCCTTCAAATTGCAAAAGCTATACCTCAAACACAAAGGACAGTCTGGAGAATTAAAAAACAGATCTTGGATTAGAAAAGGAGCAAAGCCCTAGATAATTCAACACTAGCAACCAAAGACAAAAACAAAAGCGCGGAGATTTAAAAGTATTTGATAGGTAAAAAAACTTTGGAGCCCAAAAGAAGCAAAATTTGAAATCTTTGCTCGCGGAAAGTGACAGAATCAATATTTTAACTAGAGAACCGAACCGGAATTGAAAAAACCCATGAAATCGATTTCGGATAATTTTCAATTTGATTGTTTGATATGTCTAGGGATTTTAATACAGACAAGAGGGAAAAGAAAAAAGACAACTTATTTCCTGTAGAAAAAAAAAAGCAAAGCTTTGACTGGAAAAGATGATGAATAAATCTATATATTTCCGCTTTCTCCGCTAATTTCTCTGCAACGACGAAGCAAGACAATTTCCTACGAAGCGCCCACCTCAACTAGCCCCAGAAACTCGAGCTGAGATTGAAGAGCTAAGAAGGAAAAACGGAGAAAAAAAGCCCAAGAGATAGTAAATTCGTCGGAAAAAAGTACCTCCGATCAAAACAATTTCTTCTTGCTTCCGTCTTCTCTCTCCTCGAAATAAAAGAGTAAAATTTTACTCAAACAAAGAATGCGAGACGAATAGCCTACTGTCTACATAATCGAAAAAATATTGCATTTACACGCCCTCGTTTTTATAAAAATTTCGTTTATACCTCAGTAGTTTTGATTATTTTTAAAACACCCCATGCATCCCGGAGTATGCCGGGAAATGATGACGTCCTCTCTGGTTAGATGAGAGGAACAGCGTCGTTGGACAAGTCTCTATTTCTTCTGAACTAAAAACATTCTGGTTTATAATTGCAAATTGAATTTGGACTTGTATGTGCATACGTTATAGAATATAACTATTAGAATAAAAACTTATTGAAGATTTTTGAATACATCTTTAGATGAAGGGAATTACAAGATTTTATCATTTTATATTTTACAATTTTTTAAAGTATAATATATGTTTAATTAGTAATATATATAGGATGAGCTATATTTTTTTGGTTCTAGTTGGAATAGTGTAGAATTGTGGGTCAATGTGGTTTACTTTCAAGAGCTACTACATACATCAATACAAAAGATAGTTTCAACATGACCATCATTGTGGTTTACTTCCATGAACTACAACAACAAAAGCAATAGTTTAGCAACTTTCTTCATTAGCTTTGCCTTCTCATGAGAAACATATAGAAACACTAACCAGAAAAAACATATTTAGTTAAACTAGTTGCAAAAATAGCTTTGCCTTGCCTTCTCACAACGATCTACAATATTGTTGCTTAGTGAGTGAACTCACTGCCGCCAAGCTTTGAAACGTTGCACATAATGACATAAACATGGGTTGTGAAAAGATTGGTCAGAACCATGGAGGTGGATATATCAACACATAGAAACATGATTGCAAATAAAACAGACAATTCCTTATGTTCTTCACTCCTAAAGTTCCTCTCAATTCCTTTCGCCATCATGTCTTCGCTGATAAACGCAACTTCATGGGTATTAATTATATCACTCTCTCTTCGCTCGTCTCATTTGTATATATGTCTGCTTTTTATCTTCTCAAACCTGATGACAACAGACTCATCTGGGACACTTTTCTTGTTCGTTTTTCCTCACCTTACTTTGTCGTTATATCAATCTTCTTTTAGCTTATGGAAATGGATCTTCGTTCAGTTAGGCATTGCTGTTTCTTGCTTAGTGATATGGTATTTGTAGATATTGACAAGCAAATTGTGAATAAAAAACTTAAAGAATCTTCTTATAGCTGTGGAAACAAGTTATATTAGTTTTCTCGGGTTGGTTCTAGGAGCACTTTGTGAACAAAACTCATCAACTACTTCTTATAGCTAAAGCATAAGAAGCTTTAGAAACTTTGGGTGTAAAGTTTATCGAATGGCAAAGTTTTGCTCATCATGTTTAATGGTTTGTTATGACTAGCTGTTTCTTGATTAATGAAGGTAAAATTGCAGATATTGATTGCGTATTCGTCGCTTTTCTCTAGTTTTTTGGTTGAGAGAGCGGGGGAGACTGTAGGAATGAGTTGCCTCGTCTTGCTTGTATTCATATCATTTCTCAGTGTTGCTTACGCCAGGTAACATTATAAACCGAGAAATCATTACCTCTTCTGTATATTTTCTTCATGATTTTAGTCAGGTTCAGATTGAAATTATTAGTTGATGGCAGAATGTTTAATGATCTCCGATTATGCCTGACGTTCCTGGCGATTCCCGTCATGACGATTTTGTTACTTTCCAAAGTATACTCACTCTGCTCTAAATATACAATGCAAATCATTATATCATCAGTGGGCATTCACTGGAGTATTTGTGCTCAGCCGTAGCTATACTTTTACTTACCATTATGCTTTTATATAGAAGCATTCGGTTTCATAGGTAACTTTTTATTTTGTTGTCTCTCTCTTTGTTATTTGAGTTCCTTGAAACCTGAGAGGGGTCTTCATTCTTCTTTTTTGTGATGAAACCAAAACAGAATACGGGTGATCACAAAGGCCATCCTTGACATCCATTAATGGCTCCTCAAGGTTTTTTTTTTGGTATTCGGATACTTCTTGATTCTTGCATTGCAGATTTTGTTGGGCTACTAAATAGATCTTTGACCTATGATCCGACTAAAAAGTTGTTTGTTCGGTTAAATCCGGGTTTCTGATTTTGAAACAGCTTTGGCTTTTTAAGTTTTTTTGTGTTTGGACAGTAAACTAACTTTGGAGTTGCAGTAACTAAGAAGAAACCAAAAGAATTCACCATTTATTTTCTGTTTCATAACTTGCGTCCTTGTTCTTATTCATAAGATCACCTTACTGAGGATTATGAAAATTTAAGACAGCAATAGCACTACGGTCCTGATTCGGAATAATCATACAATTCAACAAAAATAGCAACAATGATGCGAGAAATCTCAGAGCTCATAGACCTTCAAAGAAACGCAAATGGTCATCAAATGTCTCAGCATGCCTGATCTTAGTGATTGACCCATCTTCTTCAACCTGCAAGAACAAAACAAACAAATTTTCTCTCAGGATCTGGATTCTCCAGTGATTTCCCCCAACAAACAAGAACAAGAAAATGTGTTGGTACCCAGTATTCCGGAGGACGCATCTTGAGATTGTAAGTGGAAGCCATGCTCATACAATACGCACCAGCGTCATGAACCACAAGACCAGCTCCCTGTAATGAATACAATATATTCATTAGATTCCACATTACTTGAGCTGCCAAACAGAATTAGGTCCTTATCTCACCGTTGGAGGAGTGGGGAGCTCTCTGTCTTTACCCAAGAAATCAGCAGATTCACAAACAGGACCCACTACGTCGAATTTGGAAACCTCTGCTTCAGGTGGTGGAGGAGAGACCAACTCAATGTGCTTTTGTTGTTAAGAAACAAGAACAAGATGATGTTTAGCTATTAACTCCAAGTGAGCAAAATCTGCAGATGCTGTTGTGAGAAGCATATTTGTTTTTACCTGATAAGCATCATAAAGACTGGGACGGATAAGCTCAGCCATACTTCCATCAATCACTATGAAGTTTTTAGTTCCATTTGTCTTCACACCAGTTACATGGTTGACGAAACAGCATGTGTTTGCAATCAGCGATCTCCCTGGCTCGATTATCAGATTCAGGTCTCGCGAATGAACAAGCTCTCTTACCTGAAACACATCAAGGGTTGTAAATATTCTACCAATTCCAGTACTTTTGAGATCAGATGAAGGAAAGAGTTGTGAGATGTTGTTCTTACGGTGTTGATGAGATCCATGGGTGTAGGAAGGACAGCACCGGCATGGTAATAATCTATCCCTAAACCACCACCAATGTTCAAGTAACTAACTTCAAAGCCTTGACGCCGGATTTCATCAATGTATTCAATCATGAGAACTGCAGCATCTCTGAATATATCCACCTGGAATAAACAAAACATATGCAAATATGTAGAGCTCCAGAGTCGAGATTTCAGAGATGGAGCAAAAGCAAACATGGGAAACATAAACAGAGGGCAATCCATATTCATCTGATTACATCAAACACACAACTTAAAGCAACTATAATCAGAGTTACCTTTGTAATGGTAGAGCCTAGATGGCAATGAGCTCCAACAAGCTTTAGCTCTTTGGGATGTGCCTTCACCTCATCCAAAAACCATTGAAGCTTCTCGTTCCTGATACCAAACTTTGAGTTCTTGTTCCCAGTCGCTACATATGGATGCACCTGAAAAATGTAACAACAAAAAAGCTCACTCATATCCAAGCTGTGCTGCAGAACAGTTATGTTAAAACTAGGAACATGGAAGATTAAACCATACCTGAGGATCAACGTCAGGATTGATACGCAGCAGTACATTGACCTGCTTACCAGAAATTTTTGAAGCTTCCACAATATTATTCAAGTCAAACTCACTATCAACATTTACGAAAACACCTTCTTGAGCAGCTAGAACTAAATCTTCCAACAGTTTCCCATTTCCATTGAAAATGCACCTATTCATTTTATATAGCAAAGACATAGTCAGTAACAATAATCACAAGCACCATTAGACCAAATAAAATCATTCACATCAATCGTCTAATATTCTGACTCCATCAATTCGAACAATATTCTAATTTTACATTATGGGATAAAGTCAACTCCAGGCTACAGACATAGTCCTCTCACTACATCAACCTAATGGTTAGAGAAACTAAGCTCTTTAAACTGGCATTTTGATTTGTATGAATCAAGCTTGAAAAAAACTTTACTTTTTGGGATCGAAACCAGCACGAAGAGCAAGCCTGAGCTCATTTCCACTAACCAGCACAGCACCACAGCCCAAACTCCTCAAATGCTCCAAAATCTTGAGGTTGTTATTAGCTTTAATAGCGTAACCAATGACGGATCTCACTCCTTCCAAAGCCTCTTTGTACGCCACAAGATTCCTTGTGATCTGCGGTTTGCTGTATAAGTAAAATGGTCTTCTCTCCACAGCTTCCATGATATCCTCAACCTTAGTTCCCTCGCAATAGAGAAATCCATCTGATGATTTCTTGAAGCAGTGATTGAACGAAGATGCAGATTCCTTCGTTACGGTATTCACGGAGTTTTGGGATACGGCGGCTTTGACCGAGAGGCGTTTAAGTGGCTTGAGAGTGGACTTAAGAGACAAAATCGGGATTCTGGAGGGTGAGGTTTGGTTCAATTGGTATTGATTTATGGTTCCATGGAGAGATGAAGGTTGGGAGAGAAGTTGAGTAGCTGCCGCCATTGCTGGAGGGTTGTGAGGTTTTGTGTGGAGTGCGACTATACAGTGGCACTGAGATTAGGGTTTCTAAAAGTCAAGAAGTTTAGTTTGACCAAAACAAAAACAAAACAAAAAAGTCAAGAAGTTAAGTTACACGTGGGAACGGGTAGCTCCTGTCGGTCCCGGTTTGGTTCGAGACTTTGAGTGAGTGATAACTGAACCGGTGGTGTATAATGGTTTTAAACCCTTTTGTCTGTTTACATAAGAATGCAATTAATAAATAGCATTTGAGGATATGGTTTTCTAGATGGTTTGTGCTTGTTTGTTTGGATGTGCCAATTTTGTTTTCGTTTCCTTATAATCCCTTATGCATCGGGTGTTACTTGTGTTTAAACCAGAAAACCCTCATGGAAATATTTTCCTAATTAAACATATTTGCCATTTATCATCATTGTTTCATTACGTTTGTAGATGCTGATATCCGGAGGACTATGAAAAACATTGTTTTGGATGCTGACGATGAAGTGTTTCACTCTTGCACATGTAGAGATCGAAACCTAATTCAGCATCGTTGATGGCTTGGTGCACCACTCAATTGAAAAAAAACAAGGAGGTTGCAATATATGGAGGAGTCAATCAAATGACAGAAGAGGCAACTATATATGCATGCAACTGCAAGTTTGGTCGGTTAAGATATGAACATATTTTCATAGCTTTGCTTGGGAAACAATTACTGTATTGTATATATATTTAGGGATCTATGAGTTCTGATACCCTCCTAAACGAAGATGAAGCACTACAATTAGTAAGCGACAAGATTTTGGTGAATGATTGATTGCTAAGAACAAAATCCACTTTAGATTTAAAATTGACTTTAACGAAGAAAAATAAAAATAACATATCATTAATAAGATTTGATTTCGAAAAAATATCGTGTAACTAAGCCAAATCCAAATAGATAGGATAAGTGGACGAAGGCCTAAATGTTTGTAGTTATTTACATAAGAAGCTCACATATAAGAGTCTATGACCCTTATAAAATCGTGGGTCGGGTGTGCGTGTACATAACATCGTTCATTTTGCTATATTAAATCCGTTTCTTTTGCTATAGTGAATCAATCTCTATAACATTGTTTCTTTTGCTATGTATTATCGATGATTATGTTACTTATGTAGGATGGTTTGTGATGATTGTTTAGGTGATTGACAAGTGATAGTGTAACTTTTGGTTCGAAGTAACAAAGTAAGACGTTAAAACAAAAACTTTGACCATATATTATTGGATGTATTATGTGGACTTTATGGGATAGACACTTGACGTGTGATAGTTGGTAAAGGACTAAGGGAGAAATATCGGATAGAAAGTAAATATATTTAGAGCGGAGTATTGAATTATTTACATGCTTAATCTTGGGAATTGAGAGCTCGGAAACAAAGGGTTATCAAAACTGAAAGCAGAGCAGCATTGCCGATGAGGCCATGAAATAATTGACTTGGGATTTACTCTTGGGGTTACTCTAATGGAAGCTATATTTAATTTTCGGTTCCCTAATCTATTACTCCAACATCTGCACTCACTTATATTTTTAAAAAATATTTTTTTGACCTGCACTGACTTAAAATTCAAACTTATTCAATTGCGTGCACTCTTTTTATTTTAAGAAGAAAAAGAAGTGAACTGCTACCACTATCACTGTGTGTGTCGGTGGATTATTATTTCCGTCATTTTGTTTTGATATTTTGATTTTTAATTACATCTACAATGTTACTATTTTGCCCCTTTTCCTCACTTTATTTTATGGATACATTAACAATTATGATATCCAAACTCTAAACTCTACTTACTATGAGTTATTAAATCTTGGTCTTAACAACCCCACCCCCACCCCACCCCCAAAAAAAATAAAAAGTTATTAAATCTTGGAAAATTCTGGGTTAGTTGAAATTTAAAATGTTCTATAATTAACTGGAGAGGAAAACGAATCTAAAAACTGGAAGCTTTTAAATATTATTCGTTCACAAAATAGTGAAATGCTATTTTGTGAAATGCTAAAACCAAAAAAAGGGAAATAGTGAAATGCCATTGTGTATTTATTTTCAGAAAGTATTTTGTATTACTTGGGAATACTTTGTAAATAATACTTTAATAATTATTTTACCACCCAATGAAGATTCCACAGAATTGGAATGGAAGTGATGAACATTCACAAAAATCTAAGAAAAACTGAAAACCGAAAGCAAAATAAATAAATAAATTCTACATTAATGATAAAACAAAAGTATTACAAAATTAAAGCTACATTAAAGATTCCAAAAAAACTCTGTATTGTCTGTATCTCTCTCATTCTTTCACACGCTCTCTTTTGTGAGCTCAGATCTGACCAGAGGAGAAACAATCGGAGAAGAAGATGACAGACCGAGTCTTCCCAGCTTCCAAGCCAGCAACCGCCACTAATGGAGTTCCATCAGGTGGTGCCATACCACCTCCTCCGGCTCCAGCAGCTGTTACCACTAACGGAACAACAAACGGAATGGCCAATCAGAAACCTCAAGTCTACATTCCATCTAACCGTCCGATTTACCGCCCACAGCCTTACAGTCGCCGTCATCATCACCAATCTCGGCCAAGTTGCCGGCGAATTTGCTGCTGTTGCTGTTTCTGGTCGATTCTGATAATTCTAATCTTAGCTCTTATGGCAGCTATCGCCGCAACTGCAACATACGTGATCTACCATCCGCGGCCGCCGTCGTTCTCTGTTCCATCGCTTCGAATCGGCCGCGTAAACCTAACCACCGCCTCTGATTCCTCTGTCTCACACCTCTCTTCCTTCTTCAACTTCACTTTAATCTCCGAGAATCCAAATCAACACCTAACCTTCTCTTACGATCCCTTTACCGTAACCGTCGAATCCGCGAAATCCGGAACGATGCTCGCTAACGGAACCGTTCCAGCGTTTTTCAGTGATAACGACAATAAGACGACGTTTCGCGGAGTGATCGCGAAGTCTACAGCGGCGCGTGATCTGGATCCGGATGAAGCACGGCATCTGAAATCAGATCTGACGCGCGCACGTGTTGGATTTGAGATCCAGATGCAAACTAAAGTGAAGATGCAAATGGGGAAGCTGAAGAGTGAAGGAGTAGAGATCAAAGTGATTTGTCAAGGATTTGAAGGAACTATACCTAAAGGTAAAACTCCAATTATAGCAACTTCCAAAAAATCAAATTGTAAGTCTGATCTCAGCGTCAAGGTCTGGAAATGGAGTTTTTAGTGGGGAATGGGAGTTTGATAATTTCACAATTGAAATTTCTGAGTCGTTTTTATAAATTTTTCTTACTGGAATTGTAAAACTTTTGGAATGATCCAAAAGAAGATTTCTCAGTTTTTAGTTCAAAAATTCAGAGAAGAGTCAGAGATACGATATTGCCAAAGTAGAGAAGGCCAGAAATTCACAATTTATTTGGATTTTTGTTTTTTCTTTTATTTTCTTTGGAAGTTTCTCATTGGAATTATATATAATATTTAATGGATTGAAAAAATAAATGTTAATATATGGAATGGAGTACTAAAAAGCTGGAGATGGCAGTGACTGCGTTAATAGTTGAGAACAACAACTAATAGTGTGCATTAAAGTAAGATGTTAATATACAGAACCTTAAAAATGCAAAAGCAGCGTGGGGTTTGTGAAGAGACCTATGAAGAACTCAAAGAGATGTGTTAAATGTTAGATGTTGAAGCATCTCGCATTATGCAACACCATTTAAGAGAACGTGATTGCTCTTACATGCATAATATCTTATCTAGCAGTTGCATGCTGTCAAATTTAATACTACAGAGTATAGACTCCATTCATGAATGCTGTGTGTGTAGTTTAATATAAACAATAAATTCTATCCTGCCATCAGAATCTCCTAAAAGATGAGTGTTCCGGTCATGTTGTTCTAAAAAATGTACAAATGGTTCATGTAAGTACTTTTTTTAATGAACTAGTATATTCTAGGTTAAAAATTAGAAGAGGTCATTTGTAACGACTTCAACACGGGATAGACTCGTGAAATCCAATTTATGGACGATGTTGGTTGTCCAAAAATGAGAAAAATGAATCTGTCCAAGGGACAAACGGCAAATAAAGACCCACAGAGAAGTTGGCAAACATGTATTAGGTGCGATTTAAAATGGATTTATGTGTTTTTAGAAATGCCAATAATTCCTATTTTAAATTTAAAAAATAGCCGTGATGTGTATTTATGAATTATTTATAGAAACATAAACTTTATCATATGTTCCCTAGAATTTATGGAAAAGCTCAATAATTGAAGAAAATGATTTGACGTTTATGTTTGAAACCCAATAAAGAGTTGAGGCCCAAATTGAACCCAACACATGTCGGTTTTCTGATAAACCGGAAGCCCAACACAATGTCCTAAAGCTTTTCAGCTTTCTTCTCTGTTGGCTTATTCCGCTGTAGAAACCATATTCTTTTCCCATCACTACCTTCATCTTTGCTACACTAGAATCTCATTTTTCGCTTTTCGAAAGGGAAATAAAACTTTGGAAAATTATATATGTCGGAGAGGCTCGAACCGGCGAAGGTTTTGTACTGCGCTGTCTGCTCTCTTCCAGCGGAATATTGCGAATTCAGTCCCGATTTCGCGAGATGCAAGCCTTGGCTCATCGAAAACGCTCCGGATCTCTATCCTGATCTCCTCAAAGGTACCAAATAAAAGATCAAACTCTAATTATAAAGTTTCGACAACTGCTCGAAACTCGTTTGATTTTAAGTGTGTTAGCATTAATTTCTGCTCACTTTTGCTCTTATTTGAAATCACATTTAAAATATTCAAGCTTTTACTATTATTGCCTCGAATCAAGAGATAAAGCTCTTTATTTTAACTTCAATCGTATATGGGACTGTTCAGTTTGGTGAATCTTTTGTAAGCATTGGAAGAAGAAGGTCATATCATATCATAGTTTGCGTCTATGAAATACTTTTCTTTGTGTCTCATTGATTATATAATGTTGTTAATGTGTAGAGTTTTCGATTCTTCTGTACCCTTTGCACTTCTGTTATACTGATTTTGACAGTGTGTTTAACCTGATTTTGACGACTTACTAATATTTGGTATCAATATGAAATAATCTTCAGAAGCTAATGAGAAGGCGGCAGATAATGTTTCTGACAAACTCCAGTCGGTGGGAATCTCTTCAGGTGGCGCTGATGGAGCACCATCATCAGCTCAGACTGGTATGTAAATCGTGACTCTGAAATGTACTTCGTAGATGTATTCGAATGGCTCAAAGCTTCTGTAATGTTTCTCTTTTGCTTGGGAATCTGTAATCGAACTGTTAATCATTAATGAAAAATATTTCTAGAGTTACTGATTTGGTGTTGATGCATCTGAGGAAAAGATTCGGCTTTTTGCCGAATTTCTAACCACTAGATTTTTCCAATGTATAGGAGGGACATCCAAGAAGGAGGAAGTGAAACGCCTACCTGGGGGAAAAGTTAAAAAGAAAGTAAGTAATTAACCTACCTCCTGCCTTACTAGAATGTCTTAATGCGTTACCAATTTTCCATGTAAACGTACAAAACAGACATGCTGAGACATTCTCGTAGATAGTTCAATTGACTTACATAATTCATGCGGTCCTGTTTATCTGGTTGTCTAATTTTATAAAAATTCCTTCCGGATCCTAAATAGGATAGACAAGAAGTTATCATTGAAAAGGTTGTGCGCAACAAGCGCAAATGTATCACCATTGTGAAAGGACTAGAACTGTTTGGTGAGTTATTTGCTTCTTTGGTTAGATATCTTATTCTTTTAGCTGGAACAAACCTCTTGACCCCTACAATTTGTTTCTTTAGGGATAAAACTCAGTGACGCCTCTAAAAAGCTTGGGAAGAAGTTTGCCACTGGAGCATCAGTTGTCAAGGTATGTAGAAGATGAATTGCAAATCAAAAATGAATGCAAAATAAGTTGTATGTTTAGACAGACTAGTGATAGTGGGTTTTGGTCCAGCTGATCTTGCGACTTCTATACAACTTTTGACCCATCATCGCATCAGAACCACTGTGTTATATTTCCTTTCTTCCTCTTATGCTGAGGTTTTTCTTATTTACTGCGTTTCAGGGACCTACTGAAAAGGAGCAAATTGATGTTCAAGGAGATATAATCTATGACATTGTTGAATTCATCACAGACACTTGGCCCGATGTAACACAGTTTATCCTTTTTCTTACCTGCATTTATTAGATATCTCATTCGTTTTTATTGTTTTAACAAGATAAGGTTGAGAATTAGTTAGATACTTCGATGAATCAGGAGATAGTATAATCTATGATATCGTCGAAAACATTACAGGCACTTGCCTGATGTAACATAACTTATCCTTTTGTTATATTGTGCTCTTGTTTTTTCTGCATTCATTTGATCTCTCAATACTTTGAATAACTTGTCCTTACTCGTGATTTGCATTGTCTATTTGCAGGTACCTGAGAGATCCATTTTCTTCATTGAAGATGGGAAGAAGGTTCAGGCTGCTTGATGATCACCTTTGGCCTGGGTTTTTGGCATGGCAGGTTCATGTAGACGAGCTAGTTCCTGAGTTCTCCTACGTGTTTGGAGGAAATCTCATCATGATAATAACTTTCAACATAACGTATAGTTGGATTTAACGTTTACTATTTTCTTTTTCGGGTTGCAATACAGGTTTCTCCAAACGTTTCTGTTTTTGGTGGGTCTAAATATTTAAAATTTCGACTTGAAATTAATGCTTTCTTCATCCTTGAGCCATGATCAGCTTTCACCATTTTGTGTTTACGATACCTGATTGCAACTAACCGGATATGTAACTTGATGGTCGGTTTTGTAAGACCAAATATACTCTCATTAGCAAAACCGGTGATCTCTAGTCTTCAAAGCCAATATCTCCCCACAGCTTAGATCTAAGATTTGATGCTCGTTTTAGTCTATAACCAAACTAAACCAGGTGAAACCTTTATGATTGATTTTTTGTTGACATTACTAGACAGCATTGTACCACTACCTGACACCATGATTTTATTCCAGCATAATATTTTGATTGCTTATTGTGCTGTATTGTTTTACCAACCCGTTTATTATCAGAGAAAACAAAACCTCACCCGAGACATTTAAATTCGAGACATAATAGGACCAACTAATCTCATGGAGTCTTGGTTACTTGTACTGATATTACCTGAATCATCATCTTTCTTGGGATCCAATTTGAGGAACGAGTAAACAATAGAAGCAAGCTGATGCTGGTGAGAAGTGAATTCATGATCAGCTCCTTCAATACGACACAGTTTATGATTCTTTATATATTTGGCAAATTCTGTCGCTTCTGTTACATGAAAGATCCTATCATTTGACCCATCAACTGTCAAGACCCTGAAATTTTAAGAGCATCATGAGTTCCTCTATTAGACTGAAACCAAAAGAGACAAATCCTTATAGAGTATGATGTATAAACCTGCAGTTTTCATGAATTGATAGACATGCTTCATGAGTATTGATTGTGTGACGGTCCATTAGACTCTCTTCGGTTACCCGATATTCAAACTTTCCTGCAACGAAGAATGGAGAAGGAATCTACTGGTAAATACCAAACACCATGTTCTTTGGCTCTAACAATCACAAAACTAAAAAGGCTGAAAGATTTACCCATTCTGTTCCTAACATCAATGAACCCTCTCTTGGATTCTTTTCAAGTAGTCCTTACCAAGCCGGCCTTCAATTCCTCTCTCAAGAAAATAACTGCCTGAGATATTCACAACAAGCGGCACATCATTGTACTTAGATGCATACAAAAGCACTACACTTCCACCTGCCAAAAGTTCAGTGACAACAGTAACAAAGCTTCAGTCTTCAGATTTACTTTCTTGTAATTCTATAACACGAAATCCACCTTAGAAACGTCACGGTTCTCTCCACGCAAGTGTTGCAGAACAGAGGGCAAATCTTCAGCTTCACGGCGATAGTTACCATACTGTAATGATCCTAGGCTTTCCCTGAAGTTCAGAAACATGAGTAAAGCAACAAAAACATCAGCACTAATGAAAGAAAGAAAGAGAAGCTGTAATTTACCCGTTGCCAGCAAAGTCATACCGGAAAGAACTGATCATCGCTCTTTCAAAGAAATTCGCAATGGTCAGCATTGGAATCCGATCCTAGAAGGAAAAATGAAGATTACAGTGATTAGATCAAAACAATACAAATGGAATCTGAATTGGGAACAAGAGTAACCTAAGAGAAATGCTACAAAAAAAAAAAAACCTTTGATGACTGAAATCCATGGCAGATGACAACAGAACCAGTAATCATGCAACACTCCAACGAGTTTTTCGCCATGACTATTCTCAATTACAATTCTACGTATCTACAAATCCTATAAAAAAAAGGCTTGTTTGGAGATTTTTATGATCAATCGCTATAAATCGAGATTGAAATCCGATGGCATCAGTTCTTACAATTCACATAATTATTTATTTTCTTTTTTTTGGGACAAGACATAATTATTTCAGTTTTGTTTTTCAGAGGACAAAATATGTACATGCGCCTAAACATTACAAGTGAAAAAAACAATTATATCTAATAAAGTTATTGTTATCCTTAATCTTATCGTAAATTTGTCAAAATTTATTTCGTTAATTAAGTCCTAAAAGGAAAAGCCCATTAATTTAACCGCCAAAATCACCAACAATAATATATTTTTACCTCCCATACAATATCATTCTCCGCCATATTTTAGGCCTTATAATACCAAATGCTAAAGTTCTCTACCCATTTCTTCCAATCCAGATTAGAGTTCTCCATTTTGGCTCAGTTTTTTTCTTTTACGGATATTTCAGTCTTGTTTGCATCCCTATATAATATCATCACTCCAAGGTTTCCTCTTGTCACTTTATTTTGTCCCCTGCGTTTCTGCGTTTTTTTAGTTTCTTTCTTATAAACGACTTCAGGGAATACCTTGATTTTGTAGATATTATCCATTAATGGAGGACAATCAGAGAAGCAGATTCAGGAAAATTTGTGTTTTTTGCGGAAGCCATTCTGGTCACAGAGAAGTTTTCAGTGATGCTGCCATCGAACTCGGCAATGAACTCGTTTGCTACTCTCTCTCTCTCCTCTTCTTCCTCTTTTGATTGCTTATGTTTTGGTTTTGTGATAAAAATATGAACTTTTCTAAATATCAAATACAGATATCATTTTTTTCGTAATAGACCAGATTTTTCTCGGTTGCTGACTGCCAAAATACGAACTTTATACTTTACGTGTTTATTCACATGACTTTCACACAATGGGTTTGGTGGATTCTATTTGTGATTGCTCTCTATTAGAGATTTTACGGATATTGTGGTATTTGGAGTGTTTCCTTGTTTGTTGACTCTTTAAACTAGGGATGTTGTCATTTAAAAAACTGTGAAATTTCTTTACGATTTTTAAAGTGTTGAAATGGGTCTTGCTCTGTTTTCTGAATGTGTTATCTTCGGTTGTGTGATTGGATTTTGGAATTGTTGGGAATTGTAGGTGAAGAGGAAGATAGATTTGGTTTATGGTGGAGGAAGTGTTGGGCTGATGGGTTTGATATCCAGGAGAGTCTATGAAGGTGGTTTCCATGTACTCGGGTTAGTTTTAAGAGCCTCCAAACAGCTTTGTAACTCTTTCAATCTCCTTCATTACCAAAATTCTCTAAGGGTTTCTGATTGGATTCTCTGCGATTGCAGTATCATTCCCAAAGCTTTGATGCCAATTGAGGTATGTATCTTCTTCTAGAAGCTCAATTTATTTTTTCCAGGAAGTAGCAAACTTGGCTGGAGTTTTGAAGTTTATCTAATGTTGAACCATGTATTTGGAAGTGATTCATTTGTTTATCTACTAGCTCTTGGTTCTTGCCTGCGTTCCTATGATTTAAGATCAGGAGAGGAAACTATGTTCTTGATTTTTTGTGTTTGGTTAATTTGGGGATTCTATGGTTTATCTTTTTCCCCAAAATCTCTGGGTTTTCTCAGATATCTGGCGAGACTGTTGGAGATGTAAGAGTTGTTGCAGACATGCACGAGCGAAAGGCTGCAATGGCACAAGAAGCTGAAGCCTTCATTGCACTCCCTGGTGAGAAAACGTCTTTACCACTGAATGCTAGCAAGTTTGTAAAGTTGAAAGCTTTGGTTTTTACCCTCGAAAACCACGGACTTTCATTTCAGGAGGTTATGGAACTATGGAAGAGCTGCTGGAGATGATAACATGGTCACAACTTGGTATCCATAAGAAGACGGTATTATAACATTTCCTCTGCCCAGTTGAAGAAGAAGTAGGCTAGTAGTTCCTATGTTGATTCGTTTGGGATGTTTCCGCAGGTTGGTCTATTGAATGTTGATGGTTACTATAACAATTTGCTTGCTTTATTTGACACTGGTGTTGAAGAAGGTTTTATCAAACCAGGAGCGCGTAATATTGTGGTTTCTGCTCTAACAGCCAAAGAGCTTATGGAGAAGATGGAGGTACATTAACTTAGCCTTCCTTTTTCTTCTTTTTTTGATATTTTGTAGAGAAGAAATCAATGGGTAAATCTTAGTTAACTATTTTTGTTTTGCTTAGAGTATGTTTGAATTACAGAGTCCACCAATTTTGCTTCTCAAAAAAAGTCATATGGCAGGAATATACTCCTTCACATAAGCATGTTGCATCGCACGAAAGCTGGAAAGTTGAAGAACTCGGAGATTACCCGGAACAATAAAAACAAGCTACTTCCATTTCAAGTTTAGTCTCTGATCTATTTGCAGAATCCACAATGTGTATAAGAAAACTCAGATCTTGTTGCAATATAAAACAGCACATTGGGTCCCCAATATGAAAGCGTTGGTGATTATTTCATTAAGTTTGGTATTTTGGGTAAAGAACCAAAAAATAAAAAAGACTCCACCTTCTGTTTGATATGTTAAGTTTTGGTTTCCCCCAAAGAAAGAAAGGAAGAATCTTTATGATTGTGGGTGATGCAGAAAAGTCCCACAAGTGTCGTCTCATAGTGAATGTCCATTAAGATAGGAGTGTGGTCCCTTGTTTGTTTCATTCGATGGCTTCAATAGAAAAGCACAAAATGTGAATGATGTGTGCCCAAGTTGGACATTGATGGTTTCTTCTTTTTTGCCTAGTGCCTTTTGAGGTAGGAACTGATTGAAAACGTTTTCCTATTTAGTTTTATTTTATAATGTGTGTCAATTCTCTCTATCTCTCTCTTTTTACGTTGGATCATTTTGATTAGGTCATTGACTTGTTTAAAGGTGATAATGATGACTTCATGGTAATAAAAGATTATTTAAGAACGTGTTTTTAGATGGCTACAATAGATTCGGTCAAAGTTTGATCTTATTATTCTTTACCACTATCTATTTAAAAGATAGTATCTCTTCTTATTGATCACCAACAAAGTACTGCAAAACACTAATAGAGTAATAGCTTCAAAATTTTGCATTCAACTTGCATAGTCTTTTCTCTAATATTTTCAAATATTATATATTTAAAAACAGTTTGTAGTTTTCTTCGCATAAAGTTATTAGTTATGTGCAGTCTAACACCAATTAGTCTTTTCTCTAAACTTGGTTATACACTTTCTTCAGGATATCTCTAGCTATTTAAAAATGGTTTTATAGAAGATTAGAAAATCATAACCTCTTGTGTGTTTTGGCAAAAATTTAATATCGTCAATAAAATAATCTTCGACTCTATCATTCACAAGTCACACTTACGTTTTCTGGCAACGGGACAAAAGCAACGGCCCTGTGGGAATTGGGACCCTCGTGAAGGAAAAAGAAAAAAGATAAAAAGTAGGGAGATGGTAAAATACTAAAATAGTAAAATGTGAGTGTGTCACTTCATTGTCAACCATTTTTGTCTCCCTCAGTTTTGATGTATGTCCTGATTTGGTACCAATATAGGTTAAGCCCCAACCGAATTGTAGTTTGATGTTCGTATCTCTTGCATTATTCATCTCAGTTTCTTCCATATTTTCCCATTAGATTGGTTAACCGGTCTTTTTCACTTTCAGTACCAACAACCTACTTTCAGATCCATATCTTTTGAGTTGTTTTTTTCCCCAAGTTATTAACTAATAGGCAAAAGAGAAGACCATCGAAGAACAAGAACTTTAAGAGCTATAACAAAATATTTGTTTATAAACGGATTCAAATTTGTTTATAGAATAAAAAGTTTGGAAAACTTGACTTACAGGAGCAAGTGATAGTCCTCTCAGCATCAACAAAGCCTCAAAAATGTCCATAAGAAAACCTAATGCCCAAGGTTTGTTAACAGCATATGCTCCTATCACCTGAAATTCAGAATTTACTATCAGGTCAGATGTGAGCTACCTCTTACTCATGGCCAATGATTGACATTGAAAACCCAAGGATCATCGAAAATCACAACATTGTTAATTGAAGAAACCAAATGTTGACTCCGATCCAATTTAGAATACTTGGATACATCCATTTGTCATCAAATTAGATGTATCTGACACGAAATGGAATTCGAATTTACAGATATGAATTCACAATTTCCATAAGTTAGGTTAACCTACAATTCCAACAAATTTCACATTTTTAAAAATAAGAACATCTTCTATTTTTTATAAAACATTTTTCAAATACAATTATACAACTGTCAATATGATACTCTATTTTTCTTCCTTTTTTTTTTGTTCAACCAATTTTAGCAGCTATCATAATTTTGGAAACCGACCCTTTTAGGCAGCTTCTTCGTAACTTGAAATATGACTCGAGTATAATAGTACATGCATTTACAAAACAGAGTGGTATTGAAATGGTTTTTTGTTTGTTAGAATACTTCATTTTATTAAATAATCCTAATTAAACAAGTTCGACATCAAAACGTCGCTTAGCTGATTTGTCCGCCAACGCATTGGCAGCCCTCAAAATATACCGAAACTGGATAGTCGAGGAGAGGATATATTTTAAATTAATTTGGTTGATCGATTTGATCATCTCATTCATTTCTAGTTGATCTTGAAGAAGTCTTGAAACGTAGTAATATATGGGGAGGATAATGACTTTGTCATAAGTTTCTGATCTTAAAAGAACTAATCAAATGAAGATTGACCTAATTTCAGTTAAGTAGTGGACAGTCTCGATGACAAACAAATCATATAAGGTCATCCTAGTGCAGTCTCAGATCCAAACCGACAAAGTAAACTAATGAGTAATGAGGACTCGCACAAATACAGAAATGGTCCCAAATAAAACTGAGCAATTTTATCAGATTTTCAAAGACCAAGTTTATACTCGAGATCATATTTACCTACAACGAGGAATCATGTAGTAAAAAACTTGCTTTCTAAGATCTCAAGTTCGAGATACGAGGACATATTCAATAGACCTCAAATAAAGTATCTAAGGATCATTCACACGACAAATAGAGTTGCTATTGTTGAATAAAAGCAGAGCTTTGATGCAGAGTTATGAAATTATGTGAACATAATTAAAATCCAAGGAGTGGGAGATTGATTCATCACCGGATATAAATTAGTCTAACACAAAAACCCCAATTTTTATCAAAATCCACTGATAGACCAAACAATAATCTAAGCAAAGGGCATCGAATAAGGTTCTCAATATTCCCAGGTGCAAAAGATTCATCCAAATTTTTTTACTATACAAAAAAACCTGAAAACTAAGAAATATATGTAAAACTAAAGATTTTATGGCGATGAAGCCATCACAGTTACATTCAAGATTACAACACACACAGATACATAAGAGAGAGATAGAACACAAACATAATTACTTGAGAAAATCAAAAATCAAAATAAAGAAAAACCAAAAGCTCAAGAAGAAAAAAAAAATCACCACCAACCATAGACGACTTGTGTGTACCTCTGCTTAAGCCATCTGAAGCTTTTTCTAAAAGAGCCTTTGACTTTACCTTCAACACTATACATCTTGTAACTCGCGACCCGTTTCTTCCTCTGGAGCTCCGGGTCCGTTACTCCCCACGATTTCGATCTCGCTATCGGTTTCTCCTTTTTCAGATCGTATATATTATTCCCTCTCGTCGCGTACGATGCGCTATAGCTCCTGAAATCGCCAGCTGTGTTGCCGTGGTATGGCTGGATCTGCATCCCTCCGTCTCCGTATGGTCGTTGACGGCCGAAATCTTCCATTGTCGCCGGCGACTTCGATAGAGAGAATCTTTTGTGTTTACAGCTCAGAGAAGAATAAAAGAGGAGAATAATAGTAACGCACCACAGGCCGTGTCTTTTGAGCTGCTCTCGATTTGTTTTTCTGAAATTAATAAAAAGCAATTTGGAGATAAGGAAAAAGCAAAAAAAAGAAAAGGATTTTACAGATAATTATAAAACGTATTTGGACATAATTAACATTAAGAAACAGACGAGGATACAATTCAGATTATTATGTTACTTTTTAACACAAGGGGCTTATGAAATTTTATTTTCTGAATGAATTTATTATTTACCAAGTATTACTAATAAGTTTCAGAAAAGAATAAGAACAATGGAAATATGAAGTGTATATAGTATTTTTGTTGTAATTGACCGTTGACCGATGATGTGAAATAGCGGTGAATGGCTAACTCGTGTGTAATATTATTGTTCACGAATCCAAAATTAATTGGCGTGATGTTCGTATCCACATTTTACTGGGAACATGACTAACCAGACCATGTATTATACGTACACCTTTAATCACTGACTTAATTTTCCCACATGAAAAGGTGATGATAATTTTTTTTTAATTTAAGTATTCAGAAAGTAAGTTGCAAAACTAGTATCAGTCATAAACTAATATATACTATTATCATATCAAAGGTCCAAAAGAGAAGGACTAAAGGCAGGAGGTGTTGTTATCTTGAATCGTAAGAGCCTACCAGGTGAGGTACATATGTAACTTCTGGAACCTGGAATATGAAATTTGTTGAGAATTTGTATATTTCTAATTTTGTTATATACAAATAGTGTCAAACGAGTACTAAAAATTGCTTGGCTTAGTTCCAGTTTTTAAAAAGCTACATTGATGTTTTTGATTTAAAAACTATACTGATGTTAAGTTGTTACTGTGCTCAGTTGTTAATATATTGATTTTCTGCTAATAATCAGAAATGAAGATCATGTAATTTTCTTACGATCATGTATATATATGTATTCTAATTCTTATTTTTGTTTATTTATAGAAGAATGGCACATTTTGGGATAAAAAAGCCACCACATGGAATATTGGTAGAAACAAGATAGGTTGAATGGGTTAGCCATATTATCAATTTTGAAAGAGCCATGCTTGAGAAGATTGATTGATTACGTGACTTTGATGAATGATTTTATAGGGAAGAATGCAAGAAGGATCATATTTACTAAGTAGTACTTAGTTTTAAGTTTTGTTCAGCTCATGATTGAGATTTAGTGTGTTTTTTTCTTCTATAACTTTATATCTTGGTTTAATTTTTTGTTTGATGTTGATGTTGATGTTTTATGTTTTTTATTTCATTAAGTAAGAGTAGAACTGTTGTTTTTTTTGTGTGGTTTTGATCTTTATGTTTCATTGATAACCTCTGTTTTTTAAGGTTGGTATTATGTTGGGAATTGTTTTTAATCTCGCGGCCTTCCATATCGTTGGACCGGCCCTGGCCACATGATCTTGTTTGGGACATATCATCATCAGTATATCATCGCATCGTCCTCGTCACTGGTTTTCTTTATTTTCCGTATCAAAATAATTTCATCAAACAGTTAGAATATGTTCTTATAAATTCTTACAGCTGAAAAGCAACTAAAATTGAATTTAGCTTTTAAATCACAAGTGGTAGACTCAGAAAACTAACTCAAAATCAACCCATTAAACATCTGGATGCAGCGAACGAGACCTCTCTTAGTTTTTTTTGGGCCTAGTAGCCTGAGCCCAAGCCTACAGGCTCCTTATTTCCGGTCGACTACTAAACCGTGAACGGATTAGCCCATATAGCGAGAATCAAATCTCAAGCAAATCGATTTTTAAGTCTTAGAGGAAGGGATAAATGATGAGATCGCCAGCGTGGTCTGATGTCCACTTGGAATGTGGGGTTCATCGGCATATTCCTTCCGACCACGTGTCTTGTTGGGGACTCTCCACGTGATTCCCACGCCGAAAGTGGCAAACCAGAGTTTGAGAATCGGAGGAGAATCTTAATTGTAATATTAAATTAAAGTTAAAAAGTATTCTTTTGTGGTCTCTCGATTCTTTTTAAGTGATCAAAAAATGCTAAATATATATCTGTACCACCACACATTTGTAAGTTATACGATAAAGAAGCTTTAATTAGTACTGTCATGTGTCCCACGAACATGCTTTCTAGATCTCTAACACCTACACCAACGCAATATTTGTTATATTAAGTTTAGCAGCCTTACCATCAATCATATGATTCATATCTAAATAAAAAATTGTCATGTTTTAAAGTCTAGCTAGTTTGATCACGAAGATAGACGCTGATTTATTTGCAAAAATTTTAAAAAAAAGAAAATTCAATTCAGAAAAGAAAAAATTAATTTGAAAAATAGGTTTATACAAAAAAAAACAATTTAAATAAAACTGTAAATCTCTTCAAACCATTATAAATAAAAAATATTCCTTTTCACAAATCATTCAAAAATCTCTATAAAATACCTAAAATTTTAGATTCATTGTTCTAAAATCCTTTTTTTTTTACTCAAAAAACTTTAATTTTTCTCATGTATTCATCAATTTCAAAACTTCAATAATGCAAATAATTCTCAACTCTCTAATTTTTTGTTTGATTTAAACCTAAGTACAACAATACTGATATCTCAATGATTCAATACATATGTATATACACTGAAGTAAGTACAATTAAGAAACTGGCTTCTTTAAAGTTGGGCATCTAGAATTGAATATATACATCTTTAACTTTTATAATCCACAAAACATTGATAATTATCGTACTCCTGACTAAATATGTATTCTGTAATCAATGGTAAATGGGTAATCAGTTTTGATTATATAGACGAAGTCATTGCAATGCAATTGCTTAACTTAATAAATACATTAGTCGAAGTGTCTACTACATGCATTTGATTTAATTCTCTTTTACTTTCTTTTTCCCCCAATTGTTGAGGCTTCAACTTCAAGCAAACATCGTATCCATAATGGATCCAAATTAGAAGTCAAAATGACTACGTCCCTCAAAATTTGATTCCCTTGCCGTTCGATGACATACATTCAATTTGGGAGAGATATGTATATACAAGCAGTAAATATTTTAACTTTTTGGAATTTCTATGATTTATTAGTCCCCTTCTGTTGATTTTATTTTTTAGTTTTCATGCATTTATTAGTTTCAAAACGTTTAACCATTATTTTCTCCGTTTCTCAAAAAATATAATTTTGACATTTTCATACAAATTAATATAAAAAACATTTAATTATGCAACTATATCTTTATTTAATATACCATATATTATATGAAATTGACTTAAATTAAAAAAATGGTTATATATAGAGGGTAAATTAGAGTTTTAGTTTTTAAAATTACATTAAAAATATAAAACAATATTTGTTTTAAAACAAATATTGAACTTTAGAATGACATTAAAACGAAAGAAGTATAAAACTAATAAATAGCAAAAACAAACTCATTTTCTTAACACGCACCTCAGTTTTTGTTCAAGCGATGTAAAAGTACGTATTTTTGTTTTCGCAAATAGAGCTTTTTTTTATAAAGAGCTTTCCGCAAATAGAGTTGCATATATGAACGCAACCTTCTTCCATTTAAGGCTATGTACCCCTTGAATGCAATGAAGATCACAAGTCTAGTCGGTATAGGTGAGAAAGTATAATAACATATACAAAATATTAGTATATTACGATTAAAAGTAATAGTAACATAAAACAAAAGTGAAATTAAACGCAACCAAAAACAATTTATAGTTTATGGTGGGTGCAATTGTGTGTGTTTTCCCCGAAAGGGAAAGTTTTCAAGGAAGGACTATCATATGCGCCCTTCCATATTCGGAATTATTAGCTAAATTTTATTGTTTATTTTTGGTGGTCTATATTCTATCTTCATCTTGACAGAAAGATAAAAGAAAAGTATTTTTCTTCTATTCTGATTGTACCCACCGATGCTGCAATGCACCAGATGTCATCATTGCTAGTTCGCGTTCTCGACAGATCTCATCTCACCGTGGAACTGAATTTTATAATGATATTCCCATTTGTGATGGCAATTAAAACGAATTTGATGGAAGAAAATGTAGTTAAAGAGGGCATATCGCATATACAATATATATTTTTTTTTGGAAAAAGCATGCAAGCTTTAAGATGCTTTAGCGCCGTATTGAACATTTGGGTGTGGCTAAACTTTTTCATGATGAGGCTCGGTCGATCTGCAATTGGTCGGTCTAATTTTTTGATTCTACTAAATTATATTTAAACCAAAAAGTCATCTATGCTTTCCTCCACAATTACCAGATTAACCTAATTCTATATGATTTAACATGACGATTAAACTTCAACCAATGTGATACTATGTGAATAAAACTTGTAACTTATGTTTAATAAATATTATGTTGGATTCGATTAGCAAAAGCAAACGATGCCTTGGAAAAAGATCAAGTAGTAAATCAGCATTTCCAGTGGTTAGAAAACGGACCGATCGTGAGACACCAATAGCACGGGTGGTCCCTGTAGGCGACTCTTGACAGCAAGATAAGAGTTCGACGTCCCCCAGCGGTAGATATGGGATAATAGCCTCCAAAGTGGGGGCCGCCAAGAAAAATGAAGAATGGAACAATCTTTATCAATAATTATTCATGAGAGAGATTTGAGTTTATCTCACTTTTTTTGTATGCTATTCTCTTTCTCTCCATTTGGCTATAAAAAGCCCCGACAGGTTTCAGTTTCTTCCCACATCCAAAGATAGAAAGATGTAAGGTCTAGTGTCTTCTTCTTAACTCCCTAATATATATAAGTATGTCTATACATCTGCATATAAAAGTAGATTTATGTGTTGAGATCGGTAGTTGTGGAATAGCTATAAGGTTTTCGAGTCTGGTCACATGCGCAGATCGTATGGAAGGTAAGAGGAGGTGACAGAAGAGAGTGAGCACACATGGTGGTTTCTTGCATGGTTTTTTCTGATTAGGGTTTCATGCTTGAAGCTATGTGTGCTTACTCTCTCTCTGTCACCCCTTCCCTCTCTCTATCTCTCTCTTACAAACATGATTAATCATGGTATATCTCTTATTTGGTTTGATATCTTTAAGGTTTTTGTTAATTTTATTATCATCAAACGGATCAAAGTAATTTGAGCCTTTTTAGTTTATGAGTAGTATGCAACCCTTGTTTTAATTGTTAGCTATTGTTTTTATATCAAATATATTATTTTCTGATAAAGGATATCATATATATTGTTAACGTAGACACGGTATAATTTACATAAGTACTCCAACACTTTAAGCATGCACAGTTTAAGAAACACCATAATTTTGAGGGGAAAAAAAGAGTAGATCTACTTATGGATAACAAAACAAAATATTTCATTTGTCATTGTTTCAAATATAACTTTTAAATTGCTCTGATGTATCTCCTTTAATCACAGACATTGTTTATTTAAAATTGCTATTAATTATGTACACCCTTAATTATGTACATAATCGTTATGTTTATATGTTTGGATGTGGAGAAACTTTTCATTTTTTGTTTAAAATGTTGGAGTACTTAATTAATTATGTTAATCTCTATGTAGTTAGACGTATGCATCTTCCTACATCATATTAGATTTCAAGGAATTTGGCTAAAAATGTCTATTTTGGTAAATTTGTGAAATCAATATTATCTAGTCATTTTTATATTTGAATACTTTGCACATGTTAGATTACTAAGCACCCTCGATTTTGATACGCTAGAGGAATTATTTTTTGTTTGTAAATAAGATATTTGATTGACTAAAAAATTTGTAGAAAATGAATCTTGAATACAATTTGTTTTGAGGCAAAGGGAAGCCGACATTCAAGACTAATATTGGCGGTTGAGAAATTAGGGTTTCGGACAAAAGACCCCGCTTTGTGAATGATGTACGGTTCATGTGGATGTGGACTACATAGGACTTTCTGTAGATAATGAACAACATTTTTGGATGGTGGAAGAGTTGACATATACGAAAGACCATTTTCGTGGAGGATAGATGAGTTTGTGTAGATAAACTTTACGTAACGTACATGTACACATGTATAATATAAGCTGTAAAATTGTCCACATATGTTAGTAGATGCTTAACTTTGTTCACATACATCATGTTAAATTGTTAACTAATAATGTCTACATAATAAATAAAATATTTAATTTCAAATTTTCTTCATGAATTGCGGCTAAAATATCAGTCTGATATAATGAAATACCCCATAAATAATCTGTCTTGATCTCCATGTAATTGCTTCTCCTTTCCTCGTTTCTTTCTTGCAAATTGTAGACCAAATCCAGAGATAAAACTTGTTCGTATTTTAAGAACTCATTGATTAAATGCGGCCAATTAACTCGAATAACACTCTTCCATCCAAACAAAGATTCAAAAACTACGACAAGAAGAGCACTTGGGGATGTTATGATCTTGTGTGACCAGATCCAAGATTTGGGGAGCTCTTGCAAGAATGGCTCCAAAGAATTACTTTTATTTTTTCAGCAGAAAATATAGAAAATTTGGATGAAGTCTCAAAAAATAATCCCATCAATTTTATACCATAATCTATTGATATTCTTCAATCTTCACTTAATTTCAAAGCTTTTGCTGTATCTCTCTCTCTACCATATCATTCTTACAACATAAAGACAAATTTATGAAAGATCTCTCAAGACTCAGGTGTTTTCTCAGGAGTCTGCAAGGGTATGGGACGGTTGTCTTCTTTCTCCTTCGGACTCTCAACTTGTTGTTCTTCGGTTTGGGAGGTCACATCGTTCTCTGATGCATTCTTTGTCTCGGTGCTGATGACCTTTGGAGATTTATTGGATGGTTCTTGAGAGGATGATGCAGCTAAGATGCGACCTAGACCTTCGTATGCGCTCTTGGCATCCATAACAATAGTGGCACCACCTGGATAACATCGGCCAAAGCACGTGGCGCAATGTGGAAAAACCACCTGCAAGAACAAATAACCAAAAACAAACATAGAGGTGTTCAATCTGGAATCTGTGGCTACTGACTTTTAACTTCTTGATGCAAAATTGAAATGAGATGAGATTTAAAATTGGACCTCGACAAAAGCTCGGCAGAGAGATAGGAAGAGATTGGATTCATTGAGTCGAAGCATCCGAGTTGTATTGTATCTTAGTAAGGAGTCAGAGACAGCCTTAAGTCCCTTAATCAGTTCATGAGCAACAACATTCTTTAGACTAAGTGGGGCACAAGGACGTAATTCGTTCATAGCAGCAGAAACACCTGTGGACATACATACCTAGGATTATCAATCGCAATCAGAATGAAAAAAAAAACAAAATTTTGTTACATTTGTAATAGTAAGAACACTCATTATTGGTCATATCAACCATATATATTATTAGAAATTGATACTGTATAATCAACTCACCGTTTAATAAAACTGCAAGAGGCGGGTGCTCCATCAAATATGATGGCGGTGTGACATCATCTTTGGTATCTTCACTAATACCACTTGAAGGGAAGCCAACAGATGGTAATGGAACCCATCGATGTGAATCCAAAACTAGCTGCAAGTAAAACGTTATGAAGAACTCAGTAGAGAAATTTAAGAGGACAGTATGTGGTTGATTGGAAGCAGGTACTTTATGTTGAAACCATATTAAACACTGTCTAAGTTGAGTTCCATTTGCCAGAAAAAAACTTGTAAATTTTTGCCCACCTGGAAATTCTCAACTGCTGTACTCATGTTCTTGGAGAATAAGTTTAGAACCGCCCTGAAAACGTATGTGAGTTAAATACTGAACTTGTAAGGAAATAAGTGAAAATTTATGACAGAACAAAAGACGTAACAAGAAGAAGTGTTTACTCTTCAAATAGTGGAGGAAGCAAGCCCCGGAAGTCTAGCCCAACCCAACCAAGCCCCATCGCACAGTACTGTGTGGTCATGAGAAGGTAAAACGTCAATCAGAGTTGCACAGTGAATTCAAAAGGGAATTACATGAGATGCAGAAGAACTCAACCATGCACTGATCCAAAATATTTGATAGAGATCCTCCTTCAGTAATCTTTGGAAGCATAATTTTCAGAGTCTTCAGGTGTGATGTTATTTGATGCATGGCCCAGCTAAACAGAAGTCCACCATCATAATTTTCTTCACTCCCCGATGTATCATCAGCAAAAATAGCTCGATATTGATTAACCACATCAAATAGGTGCATTCTGTGACAGTTTATCATGCCTTTTAAATATTCATAGGCATTTTTCTGGTCTACATCCTCAAGAATTCCAGTGAGCCATGCCTCTCGGCATCTTAAGAACTGCACAGACAAGAACATCCATTTCGAAGTGAAGGCATAGCTTACAGAATTAACATTTCCATTATCGAAGGCATACAACGCAATGGAAGGATAAATTCAAATAGTTATCTGTCAAAATAGTTCACCTGTAATCGCATTTCATACTCGCCAAAGACTCCTATTCGGCGTAAGTATCCAATAATACGAAGACATTCTGGAAGCTGAAATAGAGAACAGCAAAAAAATATTTAGCCTCCTAGATTGCTATGCCTAACATAGTTCACTGAATAAAACTGTTCACATGAGACCTGTATATTTGAGCGTAGTTTCTGGAGAAGCTGTGAGAGAAGTGAGTGAGTTGTTTGTCTGACCTCCGCTGCAAGTGCTTGGATAACAAGCAGTCTTGACATTGAGAGAAGATAGATTTTAATAGCTAAAAGCTTGAAGTTTCAGGCCTTAAGTAGCCAAAGGAAAAATGATCGTGAGAAACATAACAAAAAAAACTCACTTGGGATGCATGGTAGCAAGTTTGGAAACAAATGCTTCCAGGTCGAGAGCCTCATCAAAATTCCCGTTCCTCACGCATCTGTTGAAGATAATAATCATTTTGAAGAGAACTTGTACACATTTAGAAGTTGCTTAGCGCCAGGAGTAAGATTCGACTTTCTCTCATGAAAAGGCATGACCAGAGATGACAAGCAATCAGATTGAACTTTTTGGTACAAGGTCTAGTAGCTTACGTGTCCATAAGCTGAGGAATCTCAAGCAAGTCAAGAAGAGTGCTGTGATTTGCCAGCAAAGCTTGGTTCATCTTCCTCTTTTCCAGAATATTCTCAGCAGAATCAATAAATTCTGTGGAACCAGATGTTAGTTTTGGGACTTCGCTAATCTGCAAAAAGTGAAAAGTACAGAATTCCGACATCAAAATTTGAAAGGAAAAAAACATCTCCAAGGGTACAACTGCTAAAGTCAGAGGATGTTTTGTATAGATGAGCAAGAATCTATCTTGTTTTATAAAACTACATGCCTAATCCAATGCTTCATTCACCTATTCTCAATCCGTAAGCTCTCTGCTAGACTACAATACCACAATGTCAATCTCCCAAATTTCGCATACACTCAGTTTACAAAACTATAAGACCTGAAACAACATGATTCTGCAACTTATCTTGATTCCAATCGATTTTCGAATTCCCTAACTCCAGTTTAGACTATGGAACCTATACCACAGATTTTCCCAATAACTAGTTTCAGATCCTAGCAATGACATTTGCACCGTCATTAATCGTAATTTATCGGCCAGGATTCAGAACTAACAAAGTGAAGCAGTAGAGCTCAATTTATAAAATGGAACGAAAAGGATTGATTTACCAGAGACTCGAGATGCTTATCAATGGAGGATACTTCCTGACGGATCGCAAGCAACGCATCTGCAGCGGTGATAAACGCGCGGTAATTTCCAACAGCCACCTCTTGCATTTGCCTCTGAATCCGCTCCGCATCCACTCGAAGCAGCTCCGGCTCCTTCAAAACCATTAACCGATGAGATTCAGAAATACATGAGCGCAGAGATGTCAAAAAAGTGGTAGAAAGAGAAACCTTGTGGAGACGATCAAGAGTGAAGGAGAGGAGCTCGGAGACGTATGGTTGCTGAGAGGCGGAAGCGAGAGAGAGAAGACTCGCCGTAGCCTCCGGTGGAGACATCTCCCCAACCTCCGTTGCTATTTCCGAATCTTCCTGCTGCAGGCGATTTTTCAGATCCACACAAACTCACGATTTTTCATCAAATGTTTCTGGGATTTGTTGGATCTGAAAGTTTTCTTTCATTTTTCGTTTATTCACTTCGTTAATTAATGATGTTTGAAAAGAACCGGGCATTTTAACCGAAATTCGGTTCAGTCAGAATTCGGTTCAGTTGGGAAAAGAAACCAACGTTAGTTGGAAAAATGATAACATAAATATTATGTCATGCATTTCACTTGTGTTACATGTACACTTGTCATATCAAATAAGGGTAAGTTTCGGTTCGCTTGCGACTACGTGGCTTCTAGTAAAATTATAAGTAAATTTTGATCGAAATTTTGATCTAGTAAAATTGTCTCTCTTTTCTCTCTCAAATCCTTCAGAAAGCGGAAAACTCTGTTTGTTGTTGTTCATACCTCCAATTAAAAATCGAATCTTTTCAAAAATCAGTTGAAAAAGTTATCCCATGTTTGAGCTTAGGATTTCTCCTTCAAGTTGAGTCTTTCTCAAGTTCAAGTCTTTTAAAGACTCTTGACAGGAACTTTTGTCTGAAAAAATGTCGTCTTATGTTTTCGACCGATGACAGAAGCTTTCTTAGCTCCGGTCTCAGTTTTATTAGGGATTGTTTTAATTGTTTTAGGTTTTTAGAAGATTAGTTCCTCATCAGGCCAATTTTGACTTCTATAAACCTTTCGGGCTAAGTTTGTTGTTTAACCCATATATAAGATATTTTGTTTTAATAATAATATCCTTGGTGAAAAAGAAAAAGAAAAAACTCCGGTTAAATTGTCAACACCTAGTGGACAAAATCAGATATTTTGTTTTCACACATCTAAAGCTACTACTTTGATGTTGTTTTGTTTTTTGGCGTTTGCTTTGATGTTCGATGTCGCATTCATGAAAATTTAATCTTATATTACACCGACAAAATGAATAAACATTAGTATAGTACAAGTATATAACAATAGATCTGGAGTCTTTTACACTGACGAGCCGTAAAGAAAAATAGATACAGAAAATATAAGAAGAGAAATAAAAAAAAAGAAGAAGAAAGGAGAGGGATGGAATTTGATGCCGTGTAGAAATAGAAATATGGAAATGGGTAAGGAGGTTGCTGCCCCTGTGACTGCCCCTTTGGTGACGGCGGAAACGTTGGTGGCGGTGGTGTGGACTGAAAACTACCGTGACCATGATGAGGGCCATGATAATGATCTAAAAATTGGTGTTTGGAGTGGAATGTCACTGCTTACTTACTTGGTTGGACATTAATCATCAGGTGAGTTGATACGAAGATGCTTTCTTGAGGGATTGTGTTTTGCTGGAAAGTTAACATTATAATTGAGAATATATATATCATTATCATATACTATATACAAATAGTACAAATTCCAATCTCTTTTGATGAGTATACAAATTTCAATGTGTAATATAGCTCAATGAGACCAAGTGTACTAAAAATAACCCTAGGCAAAGTTTAGAGGAACTAATATTGTGGTTTCGGGCGTTTCGAAGTTGAGCCACCATCAAATGAAATCTCATTGAGCTATATATTTTTTATGAATTATATTGCTCACTGGAATTTATATACTCATCAAAAAGAGATTGGAATTTGTATATAGTATATATGTATATATAATGTAAGTTTCTTCTACTGCCTCATATAACATCTGTGATCTAAAGGTACAATACATTATGCATAAACCAAAGAATCATAGTGAGTTTAGTTTATGATATAGAGGTAGAATAATTAAAGAACATTCTCCATAGCCCCTTTATATGAACGAAGTACCCGCGAGACCGTGATGCAATAGATTATGCGAGATAGTATCTCTTGCCTTCATTGCATTAACCGATCTCAATGCGTTTTCAGGCAAAACCTCATCATCAATCACTTCAACCATCAGCTCCGGATCCATCTTCTCACCTCTGATTTCACATATGTTATGAAGAACACAACAGGCACCCATAACCGTAGGCAAATCCTGCAGCTTCACTTCAGTCCGCTTCTGCAGACAAGCCCACCGTCCTTTTAACCTTCCAAACGCTTTCTTAGCCACTCTCTGCACTTCACTCATCTTCTCATTGAACGCGTGCTGCGTCCAAGTCAAGTTATGTTGCGTATATGGAACCAAAACCCAGTCCAATAGCGGGTGACCAAGTCCACCAGCGACCCACATCCCTTTTAACAAACCTCCATTATTAGCTCTTTGGTATAGCAATGACTTCTCTAACACTTGATCATCAGGCATTGACCCGGGCCATCCGATGCACAAGTCAGTAAAAACTCCTTTTGGATTCACAACAGCTTGAATTGTGATTGAATACGAAGTCTTCTGATTCCTCTCAGTATGTCTCTTGTTGAAATAAGCAGCTACACTAATCTTAGGAGCTATAATAGGAATGTGAGTAGTATACATAGAGCCAACAATGTTTGGAATACCCGAAACCGATTCGAATATTTCTCTAATGTTTCTCAAAGATTCATCATCAGCCCATTGAAGGTACTTGGGCATTAGAACATCTTTAATAGCTTTACATACCTCAAGAACAAGTTTGTGACAAGTTGAGATTCCTAAACCAAATTTTTTGGAGACGAGACGAAGTGGCTCACCAGTGGCTAATCTCCATACACAAACCGCGACTCGCTGCCGCACAGGAATCGCGTTTCTTAAAGCTGTGTCTTCTTTCGCAACCGCTGAATTCAGCTCATCGCAGATTAATTCAAACGTTGATTTTGACATTCGAAACGCTTTTTTGAAATCCTCTTCTGGATAATCCAATCGGCTACACTCTTCCCACCAAGCTCTGCTCCGATCTTTTACCCATAACCGTCTTTGATGACCCGAACCCGTACCCGAACCGCGAACCGATCCGGATCCGGTGATTTCTCCGCTCTCCGCTTCCATCTCCGAACACTCAGACACAGCAGCTGCCGCGGAAACGACGGCGCGTGAGACGCGTGACTTCTTCAAATTGAAATCTCCGGTGTCCTCAGCATCAGTATAGTAATCGTTGAGATCGGAATAGTAATCGGACATAGTTCTCACTCTTTTCCGGTAATTAGATTGGAAATCGGACATTTCTCGGCGTGAAGCAGCGTTTCGAGCTTCCTGGTTCTGTTTATCGTGCTCCTCCATCAAAAGCAAGGAAGTGAAAAATCCCTTGAGGTTTTTGGTATCGTTGTTTGTCTTGGACTCTACCTCGCCGTCGAAGACATTACAGACTTCTTCTTCCTCATCGTCTCCGTCTTCGTCCCGGAAAACGGCGGCTTTCATCGAAGATGTGTTGTTTCACGTTTTGTGAGTTGCCTCGAAAGGGCGGGTCTTAAATTTGGAGTGGAGGAGAAGATTTATTTTTTTGGGGTTCATAAATAAGATGAAATTTTGGGATGAGACGAACCATGTGGAACGAGTGTGAACACGCAAGTTGACTTTAGTAGAGCACCTCGTTTTCTTTTCCAATATTATTTATTTTCCCTTGGTTATTTATTACTCATTTTTATTCTTTAGTCATATGTTTGGCTTTAATTTATACAGCAGTACCGAAAAGGCAGAACCAGTTTTTCATAGTTAAGAGATTCAAATTTGGAAGCAAACTATCTGAAAACGTTTTTTACATTATTTATCTTCAATAAATTTCTTTAGATCATGTTCATACTACTCTGGCCGAATAAATTGGATCCCCAAAAGTTAAACTGGTGATACAGAGACTTCAATCATATTCTTAGAATCATGATCATTATCAAACCAAAAAATTTGTTTATAATTTTCTTTTTTAGTTTGCTTGCTACTTTTATACAAAGCAATTTGTTGACTAACGTTTACTGTTTTCTTATCACTATATTTTAAGCAGGTATTAAAGCACAAACTTATCTCTTTCCTATTTGGTTTTAAAAAAGCTTATCAATTTCCTATTGAATGTTTGTTAAACTAACTAGGCACTTTAGTGGAAATACATTTTAATAAATCACCAGTTGTTGCTACTAAACAATATTATGTTCAGCTATAAAAAGATAGATGCAATAATCAATTTATATGTCCTGCTACTTGACAGTGTGAACTAACATTCAAGCAGTCGCAATTTTTCCACTCTTGGTTTATACAGATGGCTACAATATTTTATAACAATAGATTTACTTTAATATAAAAACCTCAAGTTATTTGCTAGACGTTTACACTCACTGGTATTACCAGGGTATTTGTAACAGTAACTAATTCGTTGAGTTGTTCCAAACTCCAAAGGATATTTTGTTCTTGAATTTCCCATTTTGATCATTTAAAACTTGATACGTAATTCTTTATCATTGCGGTAAAGTGTAAATTAACTGTTATCAATCACAAAAAGAAATATATATATATGTATATAAACACATATATTCTACTATTCTGTTATTATATACCGTTTTCTTGTTCTATTAGAAGAATTTATTATTTTGTATCAGCAACCGTATTATCAAAATAAACGAGACCTAGAACGATACACGTATGATTCTCTATCTTCGTTAACGTTCGTTTTGGGTAAAGGTTAGAAATGGACATCTCTCTCCACCACATTTTCAATTTTATATTTGTCAACACATTGTTGTAAACGTTGTTATACACTTGTGAAGTGGGTGTTCACACACATATTTTATATACGAACCCATTATAATATAAGATCACAAATGATTGTATGGAGAAAGTAGTGTGAACACGTCAAGGAAGTATCGGACATCGTTAGTCTAATGTATTTGGCGGTGGTGTGGCACGTTAGGTAGCCGATGGAGACTTTTGGTCCCACAGTTTGTTTTTTTTTCTTTTTCTTTTTGTGTTTGCCCGAGTTGCCAAATGAAGGCATTAGGGGTTCTCGTAATATTTAACTATCATTCATAACTTACATAGTGGCCTCTTATCTCCATCCTCACCTAGTTTCACATTATTATTGTTTTTGTTTAATCAGCAAACCACAGATCTAAATATAAATATAAACTAATATTTGAAATCTACAATTTTTGTGTGAACTATGGAAGAGTGAATTCACATAGTCACACTATTTCTTCATCTTTGTTTTCTAAGGTTATAATAGTTGGGTTAGCTTACCGTTACCGACACTATTCTTTAGTGTATGCTAATCAATCGAACCCAAAGTCTGACATGCAATTTGTTTATCTTTGGTAAAAGTAACATGTTTAAAATTTCTAGAAAATTAAATAAAAACTAGAGTCTATTCATGAAATGGAGTCTATTATAAAAATATGCATAAAGTGACATAGAAGATCAATTTTGTGAAAATTTCAACTTTTAAGAACTATTGCCACGGTATAGGCTAGTGGGCTTGCATACTTGCAAAACAGTTTGACCATATTTCTCTTATGTATGATTAAAATGGTTACAATTTATAGTGAGATTGTGACTAGGCACTATTCAATTATTATGGTCTAGTGGCGAACTTATGTTCCATCAAAAAAATTTGTGTAACCTAGATCCTCTAGCTCGACACCTTGGAAGAACAGATAAATTAAGCCCGCTCAGGCTTTGACCCTCAATTTTGTGGATCTCACAAACAAACAAAAATCCTTGTTTCTGCTCGCTAATAATTATGAGTGTATGGAGGACTAGGCATTCAATTTGTAGAGAGGTACATGTTCAGATTCCTATTAAAGAGTGGTAAGTAAGTCGACGGAGCAAATAATGACATTAATCGACTGACATAAATCAAAACTCTCTATATTCGTAGAATACTAATATTTGCCACGACAAAAAATAGCATATTAGTGCAAGGAAATTCGAGTAACAGCCGCCGCGTAGGAGAACCTAGTGCGGTTTAGTGTCTCTACAAGCTCTATCTACTCATACTAGTGCAAGTTCTCACTCGTGTAGCTATGTCAAAAAACCACCATACCGAAAGACGTAGTTAGTTAAGGACCGTAACCAAAGATCATGGTTTCATCCTGCATTATAAAAATTCACAGATAATAATAGACGGATAGACGACGACAAGCACCCTAGAATCTTCCATGGGCAGTACATGTTGAGTTAAAAGCCAAATGGATGGCTCTCCGACCAATTGCGGAATATTTGACGCTTGGGGATTAGAGACCAAAACTTCTTAGTTAAAGAAGTAGCAAAAACAAAAGAAACTTGTTAGTTTGAAAAGAAAAGCACATGGTAGCATAGTAAACCCAGAAATCGTGTGTAGTGGAATTAATGGAAGCTAAAATCAAAAGTCCTTCACGGTTAAATTTCTGCACAAAACTTGACATCGCTCAGAATTAGGCTGACGTTATTTCCATTCTTAAAACGCAAATTTTCATCTAGAAGAATTATTACAAATGTAGCAGTTGGAGATTCAGTCACATCGTTAACGGTCAATACAAGAATTGCTTGTATTTGTAACCCTTAGAACCAACCACAAAATTGAACACACATATAATGAAACTCCTCCACCGAACACATTCATATAATACCTCAAGGGACTTGAAGCATACGTTATGTGGGTGTTCAAAGAAATTACTCCAAAAGTGTTATCTGCTGACTATATAAATCACAAGAAAACTAGGAACAAAGTAATTAAGAGAAGGTCGTAAGACAATTGAGAAAGATGAATAAAGGAATCGTGTTAGGCTCTGTGAAAAAACAGAGGAATCTCCAATTGGTCTTTTGAAATGATAGCAAAAAGTATTTTGATTTGACGCTCACATGTGTATTATGAAGTCCAAAAGAGATCGATCAAGTATATATACATTCAAGATGTAAAGATACACTATATTTCGCCAACGAACAAATACTGTTATAGAAACCAAACCCAAACCGGAAACTGATATCAAACCAAAATCAAGATTAAAAATATCTCTATTTCTGTCTCATTGCCACATGGATGTATGTAGAAGACTTGAACTTTAATATGAGGACAAAAAGGATAAAGACGAACAGAGAAACAACTTTTTATTTCATCTTACAGAGCACAACGATTGAGTCCTTCCCATTACATTCATAACCGATAAGTAAACACGCACACGATCACAAAATGGAACAGCTTATTTGTTTCCACTTCACAAAAGAAAAGAGAAAAAAACACACTAAGCAACCTGAACCTGAATAGTTTTGGGTTTCTTGGGCTCAGGAGGAGGAAGTTTCTGAACAGTGACCTTCAACACACCATCATTACAAGCAGCAGAGATGTTTTCCAAATCCGCGTTGTCAGGCAATTGAAACTTCCTCATGAATTTACCCATTCTCCTCTCCATCCTCACATACTTCACACCTTCGGTCTCTTTGTTCTCTCTCTGCCTTGCTCCACTCACCACAAGCACATTCTCGTTCTCAATCTGAACTTTGATCTCATCTCCTTTGATTCCAGGCATGTCCACGACGAACACGAACGCGTTCGGGTGCTCAATGACGTCAGCTGGTGTAGCTGCCATAGCCTTAGCATCACGCATGTAAGCTCTTGATGGAGTGTTACGAGTCTTCTCTTCATGTTCTTCAGGGATTTCGAGCATGTCTTCAAGGATTGAAAATATCGGAAGCCTTCCCAAATCCATTGTTACTTGTTGTGTAGCTTTTCTTGATGTCTCTTCTTTTCTGATTCTTGGTTTTTTGGTTTGAATGATTTTGAGAGAGAAATGTAGGCGTTTAAATAGGAACGGTGATGGAGACTTCTGGAGAGATGTAGATAGAGCGATTGTTTCAATCTTGAAACGCTTCCGTATTGTTCGCGAAGCATCTTGATCGTTCTGGTTTTGTTACACAGTCGGTTTAGTTAAATGTGGGCCATCATTTCTAACTTTAGTGATTTTATCGTTTCTACGTGGGCTTTTAAATTAGGAGTAGCAAGGCCCATCCTTTTTTTTTGTTTTTAGACTTTTTGGATCAATATACAGAAAGAAGGAATTTAAGATACATAAATTTTTGGGGGTTTAAAAATAGTATTGGATAGAGAGTAAGATAGATAGGATTTTGGTTTTAAAATTCGCATTAAAAATGTAAAATGAAATTTGTTTCGAAAAAAAAATAAAAAAAAATTAGAACGATTTTCTTGATGAAACGGTGGGAGTAGCAATGTAGGTGTGGTTAGGACAAACACAGTGGTGATCCGTGAAATCTGAAAATCTAGAAAAAGAAAGTTTTAAATGAAAATGTGGTTAGGTGAACGTGGTTGAAACCTGTTAATTCGATAATCCGCACATTTGTATGTTACTTTACTAACTGCTATTGAAACACGCTTTAGTGGAATCTGATCACCAGTGAAATGAAGTCAGCAGTTTCATCGTCACTTCTCAATTCGAAGAATCTTTTAAACCCTAGTCCTCTTTCTCGCTTCATCCCTCTCAGATCTTTGAAACTATCTCTCAGATCGATTAATAAACTCCCATCTTCGTCAACCTCCATCTCCTCATCCATGGCTTCTTCTTTTAAACCCGAACAAGCTCGAGTACCAACTGCTCTTCCCCTCCCATCTCCTCCGTTGACCAAAGTTAGTTCTGCTTTGTTCTTCGGTATTTTTCGATCATATCGTGGTTTGGCTGATTGATATTCATTTCCTGGGTAAATTGTAGTTCAACATCGGATTGTGTCAGCTATCTGTGACGGCTGACAAAAAGAGAAACATCTCTCACGCGAAGAGCAAAATCGAAGAAGCTGCTTCCAAGGGAGCCAAGCTTGTTCTCTTACCCGTCAGTTTTCTATTTAACTTAAAACCTGAAATATTCGCATCACATTAGTTTTGTTAAAATATTTTGAGTTGCTGGTGAATTTGACTGTTCGTGAGTTCAAATCTAATGTTCTCGAATGTGTACACCTTATAAGCTAAGTGATCTATGGGATTTTAAAACACTCAAATGGATTTGTTTCAGGAAATTTGGAACTGCCCGTATTCCAATGATAGTTTTCCAGTTTATGCGGAAGACATTGATGCTGCTGGTGATGCTTCTCCTTCTACTGCAATGCTCTCTGAAGTTTCTAAACGCCTCAAGATTACAATCATTGGTGGCTCTATACCTGAAAGAGTTGGGGATCGTTTGTATAATACTTGCTGTGTCTTTGGTTCCGATGGAGAGCTCAAGGCTAAGCATCGTAAGGTTCGGTTTTTTTCCAGACTAAACTTTCATAGAAAAAATATTCAACTTTCTTCTGTTTTAGGCCATAGAATTAAAGGATTCTGATCTCAATTCTAAAATCTTGATTCACCTTTTGAGATTTAAAGGCGTTACCCTTCCCACGGTTGAGAAGCTTCGTATATAGTGTCATCAGTTGAAGTATCTAACTAATAGACTTAATCAGTTGTAAGAATGGTCTGTTAATTATGTTATGGCTCGAGTTCTTCCTCCAGCAGTCTTAAGGATTAAATATGGGGAGAGATGGCCTTGAGCATGCATGCTTATTAGCTTATATTATCAGTTCTCTGAACATCTTGTTCTTGATTGTTTGTACTTGATTTTCTTTGGACTTGTGCCTACAGATACATTTATTTGATATAGACATTCCCGGGAAGATTACTTTTATGGAATCAAAAACTCTTACTGCTGGAGACACACCAACCATCGTTGACACAGGTTTCAATCTGATTTTGCTAAATATCTTTGCCAGGCTATGCATAAACAACATAAACTTATTGTTCTAGTATCAAAAAGATATTTCGCTTAGAATTTAAATCTCCTACCAGATTTGGGATCCACTTAGCTCGATGGTGAAATGATTCGTTTTCATGCTGTCCTAGTGTTTATGAATGATCATGGAGATGAGAACTTGTTCACCAATAATATTAATACCCTTTTAAGACCTTGCCAACTATTTTGACTGGGGAAATATCATTATTGAGTAATGAGATCATAGTAGGACCATTCTCATCGCCTCTCACTTTCTAGTACTTAAAGAGAGATCTCTAATATGTTGCAGAGATTGAGAATAATGGTTTTGTTGATTGTTGTAGATGTGGGGCTTATTGGCATAGGCATCTGCTATGATATCAGGTTCCAGGAGTTAGCTATGATATATGCTGCAAGAGGTGAGTCTTTATATTATAATGCTTTATCCAAATTGACTATCTGCTTTCTCTCTTTTTTTTGGGGTCCATAAGGGTTTTAAAGAACCTGATCATCCACATGTTTGCTCTATTAATTTCAGGGGCTCATTTGCTGTGCTACCCAGGAGCCTTTAACATGACAACTGGACCATTGCATTGGGAATTACTACAAAGGGCAAGGTACAATTTAGTCTACTACTTTATGAAACTTCCTTGGCTTAGTTAATCATGGGTAAATCAGACCGCTTACTAGATCTCTTTTGTCCCATTTCAGGGCTACGGATAATCAGGTACATGAACATAGTTAAATACTTGTATTAATGGCCCAAAGAGAAATACAAGTTTTGAAAGATTTTTTGATGAATTAATAGAAAACCTGCATCTCTTTGAGCTATCAATACAAGTATTTTCTTCTGCTCTCTGGGAGCTTTACTGTATCTACTCTACCAAAAGTTATGGAGCAGCTGATAGAACTATGCGTTCTACTTTCTCCAGTTATATGTAGCGACATGCTCACCTGCCAGAGACTCGGGAGCTGGCTACACTGCTTGGGGCCACTCTACACTCGTTGGGCCTGTAAGCACTAAACCTTTTCTTTGTTACTTGATTTGAATCTTTAGTTGAGCACTTAACTTGAAAACATAATAATTATTTGACAGTTTGGAGAAGTACTAGCAACGACTGAGCATGAGGAAGACATTATCATAGCAGAGATTGATTACTCTATTCTTGAACAACGACGGTAGTCACAACAACACCACAACATTTCTGATTTTGGTTAATCCCATTGTTGATCGTATAATCCGCTAACTGAACCTCGGGTTTTCCATCTCAGAACAAGCCTTTCGTTGAATAAGCAACGGCGAGGAGATCTCTACCAGCTTGTGGACATACAGCGCTTGAATTCCAAATGAATGCAGTCAAAATGTACATCTGAATTCTCTGTTTCTGAGAGATTGTGCGAGTTGAGCATAATTTGGTTATTTACAACTTCTTGATCAGTAGTCATTTCACAGCAACTTTGCTGAGATATTAAGAATAAAACCTCTATCTTGGGGTTTAGATTGAACAAAATAAGTAAATTCTGCGTAGATAATGTCAAATCCTCCCACTTGGCATGTGGACTATTCAGCTTGTGTTGGTTGTTTACAAACTTCAATGGATCGTGATCAATGTCGAAATTTTTTTGTAGTCTGCAATCATTATAGCATGGCATTTTTATCCAAAATATTTAATGCTTTTGTGAGTTTCTCACTGCAATAAGCAATGTCATTGTATTTGAAAAACAACTTATATTCACATTCCACGAGCATGTGCACTCTCAAATACTTTAAAATCTAAAATGTGAAAAACAGATTCTTCAAATGTTAGTAAATTGTAAATGGTGTTGGAAATACAAACGTGTGTTACTGGAAAAATGTTTTTTTTTGGAGGATCACTACTCTTAAGTCTTAAAGCAGGAAATCTTTAAATCGATAAACGTTTCATCACAAATATAATTCTATATTAGATAGTCCCAATCTTTAAAAATGTGATAAAGTGGATAAAAGATCGAAAATGATATAACATAATACTTTGTCAGGCTCTACATGATTTGAGTATCCGTGTATTGTTGAATGATAAATGACGGGGACGACAAAATGCAGTTACAACTTACAAGATTCAGTGTGGGATGAGACACGTGGGCCAAGCTTATAGGGTAGAGTGGTCCTTATTCCTCACAGGTAGGGATAGGCAAATTACCGTGATTTGTTACTAATTCGTGATCCGATCAAAAAATTCAGCAAGATGTTGGCATCCGGATCTAAATATAAAAATTACGGATTTGGATAATAATTTTTTTTGAAATTTATGTTTATATTTGGATTAATGTATAAAATACTATGTGTTTTAGTTTTAAACAAATACAATTCTAATAAAATTTGTTAGTGATTTAAAAAAATTAAAGTAATTTTACCACATCAATTCATTTATTTGTCAAAAAAATTTTTTTTAACTTTTCAATATTCAACTTAACTAACATTCTCGTTCCGTTGAAGATCTCTAAAATTCTAGATAAAAATATAAAATTAACATTTTTAATCATTAATTTTGATTTTAAAATAATTTTACATTATTATACCATTTTATCTCTTTACCTTTTTTGAAGTTATAATAATCATAATTTAAAAAATGAATTAAAGAACAGAATATACAACGGATATTCAATTTTTCACAAATAATCTAAATAACAAAATTCCGATAAGATGATAATGTTGGATATCCGATAAATGTCTACCTCTACTCACAAGTACTCTGTTAAAGAAGAAATGCCGTACGCGTGTAGGAGAGGCCGCACGTGCTAGGGGGGCCATGGCCATGGAGGAAACACAACAATGCTTCACGTGCCAGGTCACATGTGGGACAAACCCACACCACCTTTGAGGTTCACCTCTCTTTTTGTGTCAGACATAATTGTCTCTCCCTGACCAGCTCAATCTCTGACTCGCCCGTGCGATTTCTTCCTTTATTTTCTGTTTCTCGCACACATCCCTCCTATAACTCAAAAACTTGTGTACATTTTAAGATTCGTTATCATTTTATATATGAATGGAATGGAACCATTTTTTTCAAATAACGAAAAGAGCTACAAGTTTAGACTAATTTTCTTCAGTCGGTAGAAAACTCACTAAAACGTAAATGGTGAAAGTCAATCCCTAATTTAGATAGATGCACATGAAAATCTTTCAACACTCGGACGGTCGAACTATTAGACCACTCTTTTATCCAAACCAAAAAGAAAATCTATTAGACCACCACTCTTAGGTTAGTTTGTGTTTATAACTGTATATCTCACACCAAAATCTATATAATACTCGGGATATGTATATAATTATGATTGAAATCGTGGTGGTTAGTTTTCTGATGATTCAAATTTCGTCACTCCAATGAGACCCTTTTAATCTCAATTTAGTGTAGCAAACATCAACTTACCGTTTTCAATAAATATTTTTGAAATAATTTGTATTTAGACATAGTATTTTAACACTAACAACAAGGGAAAAAACTGGTATTTTGTTTTACAACAATTAAACAAGAAGTCTTTTCCTTGATTAAAAAAAAAACAAGAAGTCATTTTTATTTAAGCTTCTGTTTTGTACTATATCTTGTCTGATCTAAAAGTGTTTTGTATTGTTATATATTGGAACAATTAGGGTCCAAACTAGAAACAATACTTACGGGGGAGACTTCGAAACTGGAGATGATAATGAGCTATCAAGTGAAAAAAGCAATATCGGGCGAAGCGTGACAAAGATATAGAATATAAACAATAAGACATAAGTGTGGATGATACGAGGAACAAACAAGGAACAAGAAAGGCAGGAAGCATGTGAGACAGAAAAAGACGCAAAACAAGTACAATTCCTTAACCGGTCCTTGTCGACCCAACCAAAGGGCTATGGGTTGTAAGAGACACTTTTCTTAAATTTAATAAACATATACTGATTTAACTAATTAAGAGCTTAACTGATTTTGGGTTTGACAAATCCTTTTCCAAAACCCATCTATGCTTTAGATCTGTCTAAACAATCTGTTATGGTTTGGCTAAAATTTAAATTCGGCGGATAGATAAGATTAATGTTGATGTTATTTTCTAAAATAGATTATTGTGTTTCATTTACGATTTTTTTGGTATTTCGTGATTTTTTTGGAAAGATCAAGTTTTCTATTTTTAGTGTGTTGTCACTTGCATCCACTTGCATAACCCAATCATCTCCAATTGTAGAAATATTGGACAAATTTTAATGAATACCTCATTAGGAAGAATCAGGACAAAACTCTGAGATCCATTCTATACGAAAAAATTGAGATATAGGCTACAGAAAATCATTAGTTCCTCACATAATGATGAAAATGACATAAAATGGAGAAAATATAATAGATACATGCACATTGCACACATAAAGAAATTGAAGAATCGTCTTGTGTGGTCCATCCATATGGTCAGCTTACGTGAACAACACGCGCCGAGATCGCCACTTATATATAGAACTCCTCTTCCTTCTCACCTCATTCGTCGTATTCTTCGTCTTCTGTCTGCAAAAAACACAAAACCAAACAGTTAAAGACATAATCCCTCTTTCTCTTCTTTTGTCTCTTCTTTAATCCTATTTATCGATCAAATCATGCATAAATCCAAAATCCAATCTAGAAACCCGTCATTCTCTTCTACCCTCCTCGATGAAATCTACAATTCCATTGATCCTAAAACCCAAAAAACCCAATCTTTTGTCGGCTCTGTTAACACTACAACCAAAAAACAGAGCATTGTAACTAGATCGGTTCCTGACCGGAAAATCCACCGAGATCGGTTCTTTGGCTCTGTATCGTCTTCCTCTGATTCCAACTCCAGTATTTTCTCATCTTCCGATACCGAACTAACTCACGTTAAGAAGATAGCTTCGTCTAGGCCATTATGTTTTGGTCCTTCTAAGACAAAACCAAGAAAAACAGAGGACAAAACTCTGTTCCACCAAAACAGAGCAACCCGAGTGTACGACGACTATGATTACGCTTCCGACGTCCCGAAGTTCAATAGACACGACGAGAACTGGGAGAATACGAGAACCAGAAGATCGACGAAGAGCTCTAGTAATCAAAGGAAGCCCAAAACTCCAGCTTCACCTGCAGGGAGAATCGTTAATTTCATAAATTCGTTGTTCAGCAACAATTCAAAACAATTGACGGCTGTTAAGAGTCATCCGAGGAAGATGAGTTACGACGATAACGTCAGGAAACCAAATGATTATCATCCATTTACGTGTTCTTCAGCTTCTTCTTTCTCAAGGTCTTGTCTGAACAAAAGCTACGACAAATCATCTGAGCGTATCAAACGAAGTGTTAGATTTTCTCCGGTCAATGTTATCGCCCCTGAGAGCTTTACCAGCAGATCGTATGTCAGTAAATCAGAAGAAGAAGAAGATTATTTCAGTAACGGTAACATTAGAAAGTCGGTGAATAAGAATGTGGAAGATGGAGGGAGGAGATCAGTGGAAGAGATAGCGAGAGAGTTTTTGAAAGATTATCACAAGAATCATGAAAACAGTTTGGTCAAGAATGGTTTCGAGGATTATGAAGATGAAGATGAGGATGAGGATGAGGATGATGTTGCAAGTGATTCAAGTTCAGATTTGTTTGAGCTGGATTTAGTTGGGAATCATCATAATGTGTACGGAGATGAACTTCCTGTGTATGAAACCACTTTTGCTGGTTTGATCTTGTGAAGCTTTTTCTCTCTTTTTTTTTTTTTTTTTTACTTTTCTTTAGATTTTCGTTTTTAAGTTTTAATCCATGTGATTGTTGAAAACAAAAAGAAATCGCATGTGATTCTCCACATTTGTCTTTGATTTTGTAACTATATGTTGTGTTATAAATTTTGTGTTTGTAAAAATTTGATCCAATCATGTTTTCATAAGATCATTTTAGTTTTAAATTGTTCTGTTTATTATTTAAAATAAGTTATATTTTTAATAAATAAAATATTACTATTTTTACCAAACAAAATTGAATAAAAAGTTATTATAGATTTAACGCATACTCCAACAAAAAAAAAGCTAATGCATAAACAAACGCAGAACTCACGCAAATTGCTAATGCTAAGCACAAATACAAATGTTTAGTGTAGATATAAAAGTTAAAGGTAAACAAATGTATAACATAAACGCAAAGGTCCAATGCAAACGCAAACACAAATACAGAACTAAACAAAAGCTCTAACGAAAATCAGCAAACAAGATTTAATAGTTTTTCAAAACTAAAAAGAAAAATGTTGAATAGTAAAGGTTATCACAAACACAGAATAATAAAATGCATGTTCATACCTGGTTTTCTGGCAACCAACATGAACTTTTCGGGGTTCAGTAATTTTATCATTACCAAAAATATTTATAGTCATGTACTATTTTAGGCTCAACTAACTTTTGCAACTTAATGATTCGATTATTGAACTCTTTAGATGCAGACTCAGTATTTAAATACACGTACCGATACTGGAAAAACTTAGGTGACACCTCAACTTGACATCTAAATATTGAAACAAATGGCCATTGTAAATTAAGTATGATATTCTCTTTTTACGGAGAATGATACTAATTGCATCGTTGTAATTTCATCAAGAGCTCAAGTTTTTGTTCAATCTTTGTTAGCAATCAGGTCCCATTTTATTTTTGGATTTGCGAGTTTTTTCTCGATCTACTTGTCACTATCTTTTTTAGGGATCGAGTGTTTCGATATTTCAGAAGCAAATTTGGATTCTCAAAATACAACGGTATTTTTGTTTTTCGTAAAATATTGCATTTTGAGAAAAGCGATAATCACACATTGGCTAGCCTTTCACCACTTCAAGTGGCATATCCCGTCGACGTGTTCCGCCTTTTTAAGAATTATTAGTGATCGTTTTCTAGATCGTCGTTTTAGTCATTTGCATTGTGTTAGCTACTTATTGTATTTTATCTTTGTTCGGATAGGATGGATCGTTAGAATCGCATTAATCTGTGCAATCCTTTTCCCATGTAATCATATTAAAAAAATTTTAATTTTTTTCAAAAGAAAAAACCAGATGATTTAATATATGGAATTTGACGACAAAAACAAAAATTAATATAGAATTTTGAAAATGATATTGTTGAGAAGGATCCGTTCCGTGCAAAGTAAAATGATTTATGGAGCATAATTTGTTAAAGTGGTTGATGATCCCAAAGGAAAAACCCAAGCTACCGACTTTCTCTTTTCCTATGTATCTATCAATTGCTTTAGATCCAAATTTTCATGAATGCAATCACTTTTTAAATATAAATTTGAGTTTTTTTTCATATACATTTAATATCAAGAAAAGCTCATCAATTTTTGATTAAGGCTTGTATGTTGAAATAGAAATTTAGGGGCAGCACAACCACAAAATCAACTGTACTTGGTCACTAGTTACAAATATGATGTGCACATAGAAGCAGAACAGTGTTCAAAATCATATATTCTGTTCAGTAAAATGAGAAACACGCTACTACATTTGTTCAGCAAGTATTTCATGTCGAATGTACGTTTGTCTCTCAATTTTTTTTTTTTACAAAATATCATTTGTTTTTAATTTTAAATAGTTATTATGTATTACTTTTACCGTTCTGTACAAGTTTAACCAAAACAATTGTTTTTGGTCTTTTCAAATTATTATATCAAAGTAACTAGGCACTTCCTATATATACCAAGATATTATAAAAGTTGGTGGAACTAAATTAAACGATTAGATTATTAAAATATGCACATAACTGGTATGTCGGTTTGAAACGGGTGCGTTTGCAATAATCTAAACATAAAACTATAAAAATAGACAATTTATGTCACATCTATATAGCACCAAAATATAATATTTTTATAGTAATAAATTCATGACGAATTAAAAATCTAGATTCTCCATAGGTTTAAAAGATATGATGTGAAAGTAACAGACGCATATAGAAGATAAAGCGTGTAAAATAATAAAACATCGAATCGAAGATATGTTTGTTGTGTATAAAAAGAAAAGAAAGAGGGGAAATCGAGAGATTCGATATCCAAATGAGAAGCAAAGGGTGATTGAAGCAGATCGTGAATGGACACATTAAAGCTTTAATAAAACAAAATAAAAAAGGATAGTTTTAGTTTTAAAATAAAGTGAAGGGGTTGTAGCGATGGATGAACATCAAGTACTGATGCTTCCATGGGAACAGAGAAAGCCAAGCGCTTTTGCTTTACTTCTCTTTTTCACTTTGATCGTCTTTAAAAGTTTCGATTACAATCTTCTCCGTTACTTACTCTACAAATAAACTAATTATTATTACACGCATGGTCGCACGTACACATACCCCATTTTCAGTCCATGTCAACTCTTTTTTATTTTATTTTTTTTACTGTTGAGGTTGATACCCTTTAGTTTAAATATTGCTCTGCAATGTTAGCTTTATCATATAGTTTTATTATCAACCATATTTTTCTGATATAAAGTGTAAATCCTAGATTCGAAAAAATTGCTGGTGTAGGGAAGTTTTAAATAAGGATAATTTTATTGCTATAACCAGACTTCTAAGACATGGCTCTTTTTTTTTCTTGGTCGCAGACATGGCTCTTTTAAAACGAACAATTCAACATTTCACACCCCAAAGGCCCAAACCATGCATGTCTCATTTCCTATAATATTCTTCGACTTTAATACTCAAATTTAAAAATACTATACATTTATCAATTAAAATTTGAGAGAGGTGACTTATCAAGATAGATATTTATATGATTGTTTTTGTTTTTTTCATACATCACAAATGTTACTTTTGCCATATATATACATACAACTAGTCAAACAGAATAATGAGTTCGATGAATATGATTATTGCGTATTTCTATTCAATTATGCGGCGGATTAAATTATTCCGCCCAGAAAGCTCATAGTTACCAAAATCAACAACAAAGTATATTTATCGAAGTAAATTATTTAATCAAAGATCGTGCCATGTATTTGCACACAACAATACCCCCTCAAACTCCTAATGATTGCACATAATACGTAATGAATTTAGGTAAGTTATGTTGTATTAAGATCATTGGATGAGGGATACGCGAGTAATACACATACAGTATTTGCTACCACATTGTGATATGTCGGGGATGTAACTGCTCTGTTTTTTAAACGCTCTTGTTAAGTGATTGGAAAAAGTATTATGGCTTTAATTATACCTTCAATTCAATTTATCGATTATACAATTTTTTGGAAATATTAGTTACCAAATTTATCAAAAGCATGATTGTTAGTTTCGTCAAATGTGGCAAATAAATTTATTATTAATAGAATAAAATATAGGCATAGTAGGTTATAATATACTATATAGGTCGTTAATCTATAGATATGTTGATTAATTATGAGTTTGTTGTTTTGGATCGAACAAACCTTATATATATATATATATATATATTAGAGTAGTTAAATGCGGAGCTAATAATGTTCTATAAGTGAATAGCACGATACTGTTTTGTAGGACGAAAGCGACATATTCCTTTGAGCATGTAAAATGAAGTCAAAAGATCACATGATTACTCTCTACTACTTAAATCAGTATTCAGTAATCACACAAACAAGTTTCAAACACATAAATCAGAATCACACTATCAAAGGGAAGGAAAAAAACGTTACACTACTGAACAAAGCTCTGTGTGGCCCAGTGGGCTCATTAGTCATTATAATGTTATAAGATTTCGCATGGCCCAGAGATATACTGATTCCTTATAATGCCTCCCTATGGGCTCCATGTGCTCAGCTGTATCGCCTCTGGTAATTTTATTTTCCTTTTGTTTCTCGGAAATTTTTAATTTTGAAAGAAAAAACATTTCCGTGTTTAAAAATACAGAGAAAATAAGTCAATTATTTTTGGGACATTTGATGTTTGTAACCAACACTATGACCTTTATATGATTGAATAACACTAAATTATTCAAATTTGTAGATGGTAGTACTCATTCATGTCACATAATTAAAACGTGTACCATGGCCAAAAATTTTTAAACTCTAAAACTACACTTAATATGAATTAGAGGGAGTATAATGGTTTTTGGTTTTCTTTGTTTTCTCACAATTAGTCAAAACCATTTAGAAATTTACTTACCATTTAATGTAATTTTTTTTCTTAAATTGATATATTAAAAATTACATTCTTTTGTTAATAGTATTCTAACTGTGTTTGAAATTATTATGCTATTATTCTCAGAATATGTACGTAGTTGAGATGGTGGCTGATCAGTTGACGGCTCAACTTTGCCACCAATACATTATACAAATGGGGATTTCGAAGAATATATATTTTTAAAAAATCGAATTAGAAGGTTTCTTCTTGTAAGTTCATACTAAAAACTATGACGTTTTTAAAATATACTTGAATAAGGAAAAGAAAACAAACACGACAAATTTTATTCTTAGTGTTTTCTTGGCATGCAAGACGACAAATTATGCCTTTGGATCCCCATTCCAATCATAACGTATATCAAAGGCATCATTTTCATCGTTCAACCTGCATGGTCCATCTATGCTTATATCCCAGAAACAGTATATGCATGGAATACCCTTATGACCACCATCTCTGCTATCATCTAAATATCAAAATTGTCGAGGCCATGTGAAATGGCAAGAAAAAACTGTCGAACGCCAAATATTTGGTCTAAACTTAAATGACCAAGAGCGATTCGGAGCGAGGATTTGGAGGCTGAGATCGTCATCTGCGGACTTACAATGGAGCTTTAAGGTCAAACCATCATCACCAAGGCGGTTTGTGATCCTCACCATTGATTTTACTGTAGACCAATTGACATCAACATCTGAAGCAATGGTTTCCACTTGTGAGAGAGCTATTTGGATGAGTAGAGATATATACTACCACATGAACTTGTGTTTTCTGGATGATTGTCATCTTTTAAAAAAAAAAAAAATTGTGTGTTTTCTGCTGAATACTATTTGTTTGAATTTGCATTGGTCTAACTATAACTATGTTTTCTTTGTATTCTCTGTGATCGCTGGTACAAATTCGAAAATTGTATAAATACATGTTACAAAAAAAAAAGTCTTCGATGAGATGTACGTACATGACGTTAGTAGATTTAATTTAGAACAAATCTAATTGGTTGAATACTTGAATACATTGAATTGAAACCAAAGGAAAGTTGATTGTAATGGTAGAATATCAATATTTATAAGAAAAATTACATTAAAATGCACCAATTATTTATCTATTTCAACACAAATACATTCACTTTTTAGAAACCTAAGAAGTACACTAATTTAGATTATTTTCTCTTGTATTTTTTAAAAAATTAATAAAAAATTAACAAATATTATTTTCGTCACTCGTTGGTATTAAATGAATAGTTTGTATATTATAACAAAAGATATAATTAATTCATGTAATTTCTTGCAGTACCCAACATATTTTTGCATTTTTGTGAAAATAAATAAATAATTGGTATATTTTCATGGGATTTTCCATGTTTATATATATATATATATATTGTCTGAAAAAACAATTACTATTCAAAATAGGGTTAATCCCAAATGTTAACATAATTACATAAAAATGTAAAAGTTTGGAACAAAATAGTAGCACAACGTCGCAACTTTTTTTTGTTTTGGTTAATGGATATATAACGTCACAACTTTACGAATTACGGCATATTTGCTACATGCACAGACGGAAATCAAGAACTAATAAAATAAACAGTTTGTTCCAGTCATAACATAGGTCGAAGACATTGGTCTTGTGGTTAAATCTGCATGGTCCATTTTGGTCTATATTCCACTAACAGTCGATGCAGGGGTTACCCTGACTAACACCATCTCTGTAATGATCGTAAATATTAAACCAATGTAATTGTTGAGCCCACAGAAAATGACAAAAAAGAGTGTTGTTCCAAAAATATTTTGTCTAAACTTAAACGACCAAGGACTATTCGGTGCGATAGTTTTGACACCGAGATCATGATTCTTCGACTTGCAATGAAGGATTATTGTTAAACCACCACTAAGACGATTTTTAATCTCTACCGCTGTTTTCAAAAAGCCCAATTTGTATCCTAAGGAGCATCTGCAGCAATGGTTTTCTCTTGTAAACGCTAATGGTTTTCTCTTGTGCTTTTTTTCATAGTAATGGTACAATAATATTAACATTGATACACATCTTTATATACACTAAGCAAAAAGCCCAATATCATGAAATAAAAGAGCTTGTAAGAACTTAAGATTTTTATCTGTGAATACATTTATCTTTAAAATTTTCCTTTAATAACCATCATCATTCATCAATACATGATTTTTCTCGAGTTTGAGCTTTCCATTTTGGATTTTAACAAAATCGGTTAACAGCGGATGCGAATCAAATACATGTAATTTGGCTATCTGAAATTAATATCTAAACTCTGACAAAATCGAGCAGGAGCATTCTACAGTTGTCTAACTTTAAAATTTTAGAATTTTTTTTAAAAGACAAATAACGGTTCAAAACACGGTTAAGTTGTAGAAAACAAATTACGGTTCAAACCCCGGTTTAGAGATATTCCCAAGTTGTATTTTCAGGGGAGTTCTGACTTCTGAGCACTTGCTCGACAATCATGTATGTAAAGAACTGGAATTTGAGTCAAGTCGGTTTAGAAAACTCGGGATATGTTGATTAAATCGTCTACTCTAAAGTCTAAACAAAACCAGTCGAAACAATACAGTACCGCAATGTTTGGTACAAAAACTAAACCGGTTTAAAAAAAATTCAGGTCTTGGTGAGATGAACTTCCTGAGGAAGGAGAGTGTAATCGATATGAAGGTCCTCCAAGATTCTCTTAATGGCCAAAGAAAGTTCGGTTCTTCTGAGATTCCTCTCTCTGTATTCCTGAAACGTGATGGTGTGATTGCTGTATAGAGCCATCTTCAGTTTGTTCATGTTCTCTATCTCCTTCACCACCACTGTGTGTATTGCTGACCAATGCTGTGGATTCTGCTCCAAGTGCCTGATCCACAACCCCAATCTCTCTTTCAAGATTTGATCTACAAGTAGGCACAAAAACAGTTGCAAATAATTCAAGATACTTACTCAGCAATTCTTTCTTTGAGATGTGCGATCTTCGAGACTGGTGTAGAGAATGCAATAGAGAATTCCACTGTTTCTCCCATATCCGGACTTCTGAAGTAATTGCTTATCGGTTTCGTGGCCAAAACAGCGTTTGGATAATACACTTTCTCATTGTCAAGCTTCAAGAACACCGTCGTTAGCAGATTCATTTCTTCAACCAGCATCTGAAAAACCAAAAGAACATAAATTTTTAAGGAGTATATAGACATAATATATCATTTGAGTTTCATGGATGTTTAGTGTTGAGGTTTACCGGGACACCATCGACAACACAGCGGTCACCAACATCATAAGGATGCATAACGAAGACAAACACAATGGATTCAAAGAGATTTTTGCAAGTGCTTCCGATTATAAAAGCTAGAGCCACGAGTTGAGTGGAGAAGAACAGCAAGACCTTAGTCGTTGCTAATTCTAGAAGTAGCAGCCAAATGACAACGGTTATCACAATCAAGATCGCTGTCACAAGTTTGTTTAACTGCTTAACCGCTGTTTTTGTGTCGTTCAAAGAATGCGCTAGAGCTCTCCGGCTCGTGTACACCTTAACCTGATCCAATTGCAACACAACACAAGTCACTATATCAAGAACCCAAGAGAGAGAGAGAGAGAGAGAGAGAGAGAGAGAGAGAGAAGTTCCAAAATAAACTCTACACTTCTCCAATTTTTTCATACCATAACTCATCTTTAAGAATAAAGAGCATCAAAGTGTTTTGAGGAGACTTACCACCCATTCTGTGAAAGCTTTTCTTGTGATTTTCCCGGTCTCAGCACCATCAAACAATGGGAATACAAGATCAACCTCTTCCTTGATCATAAACCTAAGCAAGTCATCTTCATCTATGTAACTGAAAAAAAAAACCAAATCCACTGATTTCCATTAGATAATGCACAAGAAAAGAAGGAAAAAAAAGCAAATGAATATTGGAATTTTGTTTTCTCACCCGAAGAAAGGCTGAGCAACATTTCTGAAAACATGGTAAGCAGCAGCCAAAGCCTCCATTTCACTAGTAATCTCTCCTCTATCGGCTTGCTCTTTCCCATCGCCGTATGTTGTTTCATCCAATGTGTCAGAGATTGTAGAGAGACCTGAAGTTCTAACTGCTTCCACCAAAACCCGCATTGTCCAAGCAGAAACTTTCTCCCGCTTCATCTTATGAACTTTCCCCATATCAATCACTTTCTTCTCTTTAACCGTTCCTTTTTTCACTACGCTTGTGAAACTCAAATGGCCTGTGCTTGGCTTACGCCCCACCCTCTCTGCCTCTTCAATAAGTGGAGGACCCGAGAGCGTTTGTAGAACATATTGGTGGAAAACAGAATCTTGAATCCTATCAAAGAAGTTATTGACGTTGAAGTTGGCTGCAAGGATTTTCAACAAGAGTGTTTTCACCAGCCAAAGGAATGCCCCTGTAAGAAGGGAAATAAGTGTCCGGGTGATAACATTGAGGATTTTTGTGGCTGCAGGGGAGCGTTTCACGTCTTGGTTGAACAACAAAACCCAAGCAACAAGAATCAAGCAGAGCCATATGAAGACTTGAACACTCTTCTTCAAGCCGTGCACAAAGTAGAGCACTTTTCTCCTCAAAAGAAAGTTTGTTTCTATGAGAAACACAATCAAACGCATGACCCAATTCGTCACAAACATTCCGCTGAATATAACCATCACAAGCACCAACCATTTCCAGACTTCTAGTCCCCAGAAAGTATGATTTTTCAGGACATCAATGGTTAAACTCGCAACCAAAGCGCTCAAAACCACCACAAAGAAAGCTGACTCTATCAAAGCCAATGTACTTATCCTACTACGCATCTCTTTGTTCATCTTAACTTTTTTGTAGATTTCCTCATCTTCATCTTTCTCCACAACGGCTTTACTTGGAGTTAGCGGTGCTGTTGACCCAACACTCCTGTTCGATTTGTTATTCGGGGAAGCTCTACTAAAAGAAAAACCAGTACCAAGTTGCTCCTTAACTTCCTCCTCTAGCTTAGTTGAGTCTACAGGACAAGATGGATCAACAAACCGGGACTTGGGCTTTGAGTAAACCGACCTTGCAAAAGATTTCCTTTGAGTTAGACCCTCATTGTTCTGATTTGGAGCTCTAGGAGGCTTGTTAGGACTACCAACGAGCTTAGAGATTTCAGGAGAAGGACTTTTATTGATGGTCACTGTTCTCTCAGACTCTGGTGAAGCCATTTCCTTGGAACGCTTAGATGCTTCCTCACCTGAAACATTGATAACGACTTCTTCTCCTCCTCCGTTACTACTCTTTCCTTCTGCCATTCCAAGCTACCAATTTGACAACAATGGCTCTGAAATATCCCCAAAAACAAGATTAAGAACACTGTCTGAATGATAAAATACCAATTTTTATAGCTTGATTAAGATAAAGTAATTGGATTTTGACTTATTAGACGCTTGATAACAAAGAAAAATGACCATATGGACAAAGGGTTTAAGAAACTCTGCCGCTTCTTCTTAGTTTTTAAGGAAAAATGTGGAATCTAAACTCTAATTCCTTTAAGCAGAGATTTGTAACATAGCCTATGGATTTATGCCAAAAGATGATTTATTACTACTAAATCTATAAGAAAGATCCAAACTTTCCAAGAATAGAAAAACAGAACTTCCCCAGAAAAAGCCAAGAAACCAAATTAAAAATTACAGTCAAAAGAGGTTACCAGTTGTGAGAGATCAAAAATAATCTTCTTCTTCTGTGAGTATCAGCTCATTCTTGAAGAAGAAGACCCAAAAAAGAAGGGAGATCTAAGGAGATAGTACACACCACGACCATTTAACAATTATGAGAGATGGAAGAATTCAAACATTTAGTAAATAAGAAATGACCTGAAAAAGAAGCAAATAAGAGCAGCTGAAAAGCAGAGGCGGTGGAAAAATTTGGCTTAAACCCCCAAGCCGACAAAATACCAAAAGCCAAATATTTAAAAACAAAAATGAAAAGACCACGACTTTAAACCCACAAGCTTAAAATTTTTGTATTATTAAAAAAATTATTCACATTTTTAGGATTAAATTTATTCTGCATAATAATAATATATATAATAATTATCTTCTGAAATATTTAAGAAAATAAAGTTTTGTTTTCTCTAATGTAAATACGTGGATTTCGTTAGATAATAGTCACTAAAACGTAATATATGGGTTTGACGGAAAAATAAAAACCAAAATGAAAAGAGAAAAAAAAGAAAAGGATTGAGAAGATCTCTTCTTACATGAACAAAACATTCAGGCGGATCCAGTGGTGATAAATGTCAAGTCTTTTTAAAGCAAAAATAATACTAATAATTGAGCATTGTAATTGACATGCTTATTAAATTTGAAGATGCCAAGTTGGTGGAATAGTTTAGTCGACTATTAAAATTCCAAAATCATTAGAATAATTGTTAAAACGTTTAATGTTTCTAGTTAACAGCAAAGAGAACTAACTAGCAAGTTGGGCACAAATGTAAAACCAAATGTATTGGGGGAAATGTTCACACAAAACTTGGTTTTTAGTCAAAGTATCTAACCTAAGTCCTATTTTTAAGGAATTATAAAATTAACTTCTATGTACTTGCTGAAAGATAAAGTGCTCTGTCCTAGAATGTCCGGTTAAAATATGTGCCGTTGCTATTTTGTAAAAATTGTCTATACGTATATCCAAAATTTCAAATTTCAAACTCCAAATGTACACGAAATTCAGTTAAGTTCCAAATACTAGTGAAAGTCAAACACAAAATCAATTGATTGGTTGATAAACTAAGCTTAGAAACATTAAACTGAAATTACAATTTATTTATTTATTTTTGGTTAAACACGCAACACAGAGAATTTATATGCTTTTTGTTTGACGGCTCTCCCAACTGACCATACCACTCTGGCTCCACCATTGCGATTACGTCGTTGCTAAAGAGCTGTTTGTAATCATTCAGCTAATTCAGCTAACTTAGTTAAGTTAACCAATTGTAGTTCCATATTAATTTCTTTCCTCGCTGATATTTTTTCTCATAATATGATATCAAAGCGCTTTCATCAACTCCATCATTTGTGACTTTGTTCTTAGTCTTACTTCTTACTTATTTCTTTCCCAACATAAAATCAATAAATTTACACAATCCAAAATATTTAGAGAATACCCCATTTATCTAACAAAATTTGCAAAAAATATTTATATACACTTTTCAAAACAAAATTTCATACTTTCCTCATAATTAAAAAAAATTTCTAAGGATTTATCGTTAAGGATTGCAGGACCAAAATAATAGGTAAACTCTTTTAAAGTTTGTTAAAATATTTAGTTATTCTCAAAATTCATATTATTAAAAGAAAATTCAACCATATATATTCGAAAAGGAAATGGTGAGAAGTTTTACGCAACGACCCAAATTTCTTAGTCGTTGTAAAAGTATTGCATAATCTAACCATTTCTGTCTTGATCAAACTGAATTATTAATCAAAGTAATTTTTTTTTGGGGGGGGGGGGGGGAAATTAATCAAAGTATCTTTAAATTCGAGTTATTACCCAAAAAAAAAACCAGCCTCTGTACTAAAATGCTCAGAAAGAAAATACCTTTAAATTTATTTTTTTGAGCAATATTGTATTACATTTCCAAAAAAATGTATTTTGTAAAAGTTGTCCACTCACGTACTAATAACGTGTTTTACAAGGAACCCTGACGAGAGAGGAAACGCGTATGAGTTGTTGTTGCATCGGTTCTTGAATCGAGAAAAGAGAAACTCGTTTCGGCTGAAGTTGAAGATGAGAATCAGACGAGCTTCGAAGATAACAATGGATATGAACTTGAAGGTTTTTCCATCTAAGGCCCCACAGTTTAAGAAAGTTTTGAATAAGTTCTTGAGGTTTGAAGAAAAATCATCTGAAGCCCTTGGATTCCAATTTAGTTTTATTTTTTAGTATGTAGATCAGAAGTTACATGTTGATGTAAATATAAATCTCATCTCTTATGATCTGTATGTTACGACATTAAGTATTAATATAGTTTTGCTTTGGAGAAATTTGTTGGATAATTACATATTTACATCTTTAGCTATGTGTTTCATTTTGTGTTGTATCTGCGATCCAAGGTGTGACATGAATTCAAGACTATTTCCCACAATTTTTTTCAGTTGCCTCTCATCCATGGAGATGCCAGCAATCGTAACCATACGATTATGCCATCATAAACATGTTTTAAGAGGGGAACCAAATGAATGAATGATATCTTTGTTTGGGCAGAATTGGTTTCTCAAAGATTGTCTATGTTCTTCTGTGAGGCTGTTGGAAATAGGCTTGTCTATCTGAAGAAGATGATCTTGAAATTAGAGAACAATTACATTGCTTGGCAATAATAAAATTAGGATTAGATGATGGGATTTTTTTGGGTCACCGTATCATTAAGCCTATTGCATATGATCAATTTTGGAAATCTAAAACCAAAAGTATTGGATCATTAATGTGACGACGACTAGTTTGACCTAAAATTATAGTTTAATTGATAAAATGACTTATGTATATTTCGAGTTAAAAGTAGGGTCTAAATCCCAAACATACCCTTACAATGTTGTATAAAAAATAAAATAATTACGATAGTGCCATTAATGATTAATTCCAGCGCGAAATAAAATTTATAAAAATGTCATTCAGTTATCTTAGTTACCGCAGACTTATTTTAGTTACCGCAGAGTTATTTTAGTTATCGCAAACTTATTTCGTTACCGGAGATTTATTGAACATTGTTGCAGACTTATTGTACATTGTCGCAGAATTATTTAGTTACCGCAGACTTATTGTAATTATCACAGACTTATTGAATAGTTACAACAGACTTATTGAATAGTTACAACAGACTTATTGAATAGTTACGACAGACTTATTGAGTTATGTAGTTACGATAGACTTATTGAGTTATGTAGTTACGATAGACTTACTGAATTATGTAGTTACGATAGACTTATTGAGTTATGTAGTTACGATAGACTTATTGAGTAGTTACCGCAGACATATTGAAATTTTCTTTTGGACGAAGGTGGTGGCGGCGACGGCGGTGGTGGTAGCGACGGTAGCAGCGCCGGTGCTGGCAACGACGGTGGCGGCGGTGGTGAAGGCCGGCGCCGGTAATGGTGGCGGCGACGGGGTGGTGGCGACAACGGGGTGGTGGCGACAACGGTGATGGTGGTGGCGTTGCCGATAGTGGCGGCAGCGACGCCGGTGGTGGTGGCGACGACGACGGTGGCGGCAGCGGTGGTGGTGGCGGCATCGCCGGTAGTGATGGCGGCGTCGCCGGTAGTGGTGGCGGCGACTGCGGTGGTGGCGGCGGCGTCGCCGGTAGTGGTGGCGGCGTCGCCGGTAGTGGTGGCGGCATCACCGGTAGTGGTGGCGGCATCACCGGTAGTGGTGGCGGCGACTGCGGTGGTGGCGGTGGTGGTGGTGGTAACTATTCAATAAGTCTGCGGTAACTACCTGATAAGTCTACCGTAACTACATAACTCAATAAGTCTGCGAGCACGTTTCAATAAGTCTGCGAGCACGTTTCAATAAATCTGCGAGCACGTTTCAATAAATCTGCGAGCACGTTTCAATAAATCTGCGAGCACGTTTCAATAAATCTGCGATAACTACAATAAGTCTGCGGTAACTAAATAAGTCTGCGACAATGTTCAATAAGTTTGCGGAAACAAAATAAGTCTGCGGTAACTAAAATAAGTCTGCGGTAACTAAATAAGTTTGCGGTAACTAAATAAGTTTGCGGTAAATAAAATAACTCTGCGGTAATTAAAATAAGTATGCGGTAACTAAGATAATTGAATGATATTTTTGTAATTTTTTTCCGCGCTAGAATTAATCATTAATGGCATTATCGTAATTATTTTACTTTTTATAAAGCATTGTAAGGATATATTTGAAATTTAAAACCTACTTTTAACTCAAAATATACACAAATCATTCTACCAATTAAACTACAATTTTGGATCAAAAGTCATCGTCCCTTAATTTTAAAATTCTTGTCAAAATCCCATTAAGTTAACCTCCGAATACTCTATTTTATGTCTAAAGATACTTTGAAAGATTTAGGTGTCTTAACTTTTACCGAGCGCCTCCGGCAGCTCATAAATGGTGATTCGCTTACAACTCTTTGCGACATCTTCTCGGCATGCCACCGTCAAGTTGGCTGAGTCCACCTCAGCATGCTCATTTCGTCTCTTCTCTACCTCCTCCGATACAAACTCACCCTCAACTCGAATCTCAACCCGATGTATCACATTGTATGAAGAGATGAAGAAATCAGGAATACAAACCCAATAGGAAAACATATCATCTTTTGATTAGTGCGTGCACGGAGGAAGGGATAGAGCTAACAGAGAAAATATTTTTGGAGATGTCGTTGAAACCAGACCTATTAATTTACTATGGGGTTCTTCATTGCTACGCCGTACATGGAGATATGGATAAGGCTTTTAATTTGCAGAAGCAGATGATGGAGCAGAGTATCATAATGGATAAGACAACCTATAACAGCTTGATACTGGGACAACTGAAGGTAGGAAAGCTATGTGAGGCTAGGAGTTTGATTAATGAGATGAAAGCTCGGGAATTGGATCCTGAAGCTGATACATATAACATAATAGTGAAAAGGCATTGTGAAGTGAAGGATTATATGGGAGCATATGTTTGGTATAGAGAGATGCAAGAGAAGGGTCTGCTATTAGATGTTTGTATAGGCGACGAGCTAGTGGCTGGGCTTAAAGAAGAATGGAGGTCAAAGGAGGCAGAGATTGTCATTTCTGAAATGAATGGGCGCAAGCTAGGTGATGTAGCAGTTGACGAGGCTCTATGTGCAACAGAGAAGCTGTGAAAATTAAGAATGTGCGATTCAAGCTAAGTCTTTGATTCCTGGTTCACCTCCACCAATCTCGTCAGTCCGAATCAGAGCTCGATAGGTAGTTTGGTTGGGCTTAGCCAAAATCAAAGCAAATCACCCTATTTCAGTTTGGTTTTGTTCGGTTAGTTTTTTATTTTATTTTTCGTCCACCACTAGGTTTCATGAATACTTTCTTTGGGGAGCTTAAAGTCCACAACTTTTCTTTTTGTGGGATCCATATTGTATAGGTACAATGTATTTGGGTTAGTTAATGTTTCGCTATTATATTATTTTACTGTTTAATGAGTTTTTTCTTCAACAAAATGCATGCATTGTATAATATGCACTTATGCAGAGTGGTAGCACTGAACTGAACTACGAGTCTTCTGACATTACTCACTGGCATTTAAAAGATCAGTGATGACATCTATTTCTTTTTCTCAAACAAACCTAAACACAAATTTTGTGATTATATAAATTTGAATAAATAAATATATGTTCATGTGTATAATTTAACATTAGAATGATCAGCCAAAAGAAAAGAAACAAATCAGTCGAAAAAAAAGAAACTGACATGTCACTAGAAGCATCTTCAACCCATTTTCTATGTTACAGTATTTTTTAGAGCTCACAGTAAAACGCATATTATTTTTTATAGAATCCGTGGACTATGTTAAATTAATTATTTTTGGAAAGCAGATCCCTTTCAATATAAATCGAATTCGATATTTTTAACGTAACTGAACGTTGGTGTAAAACGCATATTCTCTGATTCTATTGCTTCTCTTCTATCTCCATAACCTTAACTTGAGCATCAATGGCGGTTACATTTTCTGATCTGCACACAGAGCAAGGTCTCAAAACCCTCGACGAACACCTCGCCAGCAAAACCTACATCACCGGGTTAACTCACATATCTATTCTTTCGTATTTTGCTATATTATCAATAGCTTGGATTTTCCACTGCCTCTCTTCACATCTTGACCTCTGGAGAATCTGATTTGTTTCATTATTTCTTTCAGCGATCAGCTTTCGGTGGATGATGTGAAGGTTTACGCTGCCTTATTGGAAAAGCCAGGCGATGGCTTCCCTGATGCTAGCAAATGGTACGATCCGTTGCTTCTGACCTCGCTAAAAGGTTCGTATAATCTGATTCGTTTGCTAATGTTGATCTTCTTGTTTAATGCTCTTCCGAGAATGATTAGTTCTTCTTCGATTGCTTATTTGATATTGTTCCCGTTTTCCCGGGAAAGCCGTCGGAGTCAGAATTGGTAGCAGTGTTACTCCATCTGAAGCTCCGAAGACTGAGGTACTAAACCTCTGTTGACTTCAACTACGTTTCCTAGACAGTCGAATCTGAAATGGCCCAAAGATATAATCTTATTGTATGATATATTGTGAGACACAAATTAAGTAGAGAGAGAGTGCATTTTGGTGCTTTTGGAATGGTTATGATTTTGATCTGGAAATGTTCTATGTTCCACCTTTGATTCTGTTGATGATCTTAGATGCTTTAGTTTAGCTTTTTTTTCCCTGAACCTGTTATCTGCAGGCACCTGCTGCTGCTACTGAAGCTGATGGTGATGATAATGATGATCTTGATCTTTTCGCTGATGAGACTGAAGATGAGAAGAAAGCTGCTGAGGAGAGGGAAGCTTCTAAGAAGGACACCAAGAGGCCTAAAGAGAGTAAGTCTTTCTACAGTTTGGATTGGATCATTGTGACTATAGCAAGTTGTTAGTATGTGCTGGTCGAAAGATTGTATGCTCAAAAACATCTTCTGATTCTGTGGCTGAATAGAGATTTAGCTTGAATTTATCTCACGTATATGGGGAACACTTTCGATTTGAGCTAGGAAGGAATGTACTCTTATCTTGAGATTTTGCTGATGTGTGCTTAGCTCTTACTCTTGTTACGTGGAAAATCTTCTGTGCTACTGGAAGTAAAGCCATGGGATGATGAAACCGATATGAAGAAGTTGGAAGAAGCTGTTCGTAGTGTTCAGATGTCAGGCCTTACGTGGGGAGCTTGTAAGTTTAGGAATTTCAAATCTAAATCTACTACATGTTGTATTCTTTTTTTGCTGATTTATAAAATTGTTGCATCGAAATTGATACCAGTTGGTTACGGGATAAAGAAACTGACAATCATGATGACAATTGTTGATGACCTTGTGTCTGTGGACAACCTCATTGAAGACCATCTCACCTCAGAACCTAACAACGAGTACATCCAAAGTGTCGACATTGTCGCTTTTAACAAGATCTAGAGAGACTCCAAAACCCTTTCGCATGAAACGATACCGAGTTTCCAGTTTTTTGTGTCAGTCTTGGTATGTTTCTCATATGGTTTGATATGACGATGAAGTCATTTTCTCTTAGGTTTCAAGATCTACTTTGGAGTTTAAAACACCTGGGTTTTAAGCTCTTGTCTTAAGCGAATCGCTGTTAGTAGATGGTGTGGTTTTTTAAAAACATGTTTTGGGTAGCTCCATGTTAAACATGCTGAGAAATAAAATATTAGGAAATTTGAAAGATCAATTTTTTTTGAGCAAAGCAAGAAACACTTGATAAAATCAGTAACCATACTCATACCATCTCATCCATCATCATCTCTCTCCCTCTCATTCCAATTTTTTCATTTATTCTAGAAGAAGCATTTAATCACCTTTTAAAGCCAAGGAGGCACAAACTGTCTAGACAAACTAAACAGATCTTTACCCTCAAAAGGTGAAGTCCATTCTCTCCCATTTCCCACTAAAGCAGCTTCCTGCATTCCCATCTCATTCCCACTCCCCATCATTCTTGTCCTTCCATTCATCTGTGCTTCATATGGGGATGCCGCTGCCACGTACTGTTGGCTTGGTCTCGGAAGAGCTAAGCCTCTGTCTACACTCCAGTCGATGCTGTTGTAATCTAAATTCCCCTTCGGCCCATCCATTTTCCAGTCCATCCCAGAAGAAGATCCTGATGCCGGCACTGATCCAAACCCCGAGAAGAGCCCAAGAGAAGCTGCTGGAGACACAGCAAGCGGTGCCGAAGCCCCTCCTCCCATTCTGTGACCGTTGTTGTTCCCTTGTCCTTGATATTGTTGATACTGAAGTTGCTGGTACATCACGCTTGCGGCCAGATCACCAGGAATCACAGTTCTTGGGGGAAAGTTTCCGTTAGATAGAGCCGCCTCAGATCTACTAATAGGGTACCAACCGCTGCCTACTGTTGCTGCTGATGCTCCAGTAAAGGATGGATTCATGGTAGAGACAGGTAACACATTTGTGTTAGCTGATTGAGGGCGTTGTTGCTGCTGCTGCATCCCCATAGCTGGTTCCCTCATTTCATGCTGCTGAAGTCTCTTGAATTGATCACCTAGAGCTGCCACATTATGTGTTTCTTCTGTTGGCCGTGACAGTGGTGTCTGTGGATATGGCATGCGTTTCTTCTCTTCCAGGACAGCATTTTGTTGCAATTTCATCCATTGCAACTTCATGTGAATTCTATCAATCGAATTTACACTTTGGTTTCCGGATTCTCCACTACTGTAGCTGGGTCCTCCGGGGTAACCGAGATTCTTTCTGTCAAGGGCTTCTTCACTGCCTACAGGATACATACCTGAATTAGGTTGCAACTGGGCTACTGTGTTCTGACTTGTGTGCACATAAGGGACTTTGCTATCACTAACAGAAGTATTATCACTAATATCCTCTGCTTTTCTAGAAGCAGTAGACTGGTCTTGCTTCTGTCTTCTTAATGATTCTTCTGCTTTCTCAATGTCCCCCTCTGCCGTAACCACAGCTCTTTCCACATCCTGCTTGGTACACTTATATTTAGTTTCCAACTCCAAGATTCTACCCAACTCTTCCAATATGTCAATTTTTAAGTTCCCAGCTGTAGGATCTAGTTTCTTATCAGCTACTTTTGCACCACCATCATCAAACAGCCAATTAATAGATTCCTCTATTTTCCCTTCATTTAACATAAGAGCGTAAGTGGCACGCTCATGAACAATCCCCATAGCTATGAGCTGCTGAGTAAGGACTTCAAGTTTTCTGGACATCAAAAACTGACAGCACCGCTCATGCAATTCATGAGCTCGCTTTTCCTTTTGACGTTGGTGCTTTCTTTCATTCTTCAGTCGCATCTTTTCTCGCTTGTCATTGTCAGCTCCCGGAATGATCTCTTGTTTTGCAGCAGTATTAGGTGCTTTCTCTTTGTGATCTTCGGAGTCACCTGACCAGCTACCATTATTGGAGACAGATTCACAATCAGCTCCAGTTGAATCCGACTCATCAATGTTTTTGAACCGGCCATTATTGTGAAGAGATGGGAAGCCAGTTGCTGAAAGCGACTCAACGGTTTGAAATGTCCCCAAAAGCGGGTTGTAAGCACCAGCCACAACACCAATATTTGCACCCATGGTTCCAGAGGCTTTACTAGGTGTCTTCTGTGAATAATTCAAGACCTTCTTGTCTCTCGATTTTGTCTTGGAAGCGCAAGACATCTTCCCAAAACAAAGTTATCCTACAGTTTTCATTAAAACGAGATTTTCAATACATAAATTTTAAAACAATCTTCTCTTACCAGAAAAAAAAAAAGAAAAAGAAAACTTTTTGTTGAACATCAATGGTCATTTGAGCTGCAAGGTCAAAGCTGGAGATTCTTCAATGGGAATAAAGATACAGAGATTTCACAGAGACGACTATTATACTACATCGTTGATTTCACAAACGTATGGATCCAAAGCAAGAACGAATCAGAAATCAAATACGCTACAACAATCTGCCAAACTAAATCAAACAACATCTCCGGAGCTAAATTTCTGAATCGAATATTGTCAAAACGCAAATTCATGGCGGAAAAAAAAATCGAAGCAGCGGAATCAAATCAATAAACAATAACAAAAAGTCATGTTTTAGCAGAGGAGGGACGAAATTCGAACGAATCAAGAAAACCTAAAGGGGCGAAGAAAAGTAAAAAGAAATGCGATTAGGAGAAGAATCTAAATCGAAGTATAGATCCATGATGTGAAGGGAGAGAGAACCTGATTGATCGGTGTCGTTGACGAAGATACGAGATCCGGAGAAAAGGAAGAAGATGAAGCTGAGCTAAGGCGATGAGGATGAGGAACGAGAGGAGTGCGACGTTATGAATATTAACCCAAAAAAATATTAACTCGGCGTTTCGAATCCCAAAATCGAAATGCCTGTCGAAATTAGGGTTTGGTTTAACAAAAAAAAGTTTTTTTTTTCTTCCTTTTTTTTCTTTTTTCCTAACAAACAAACCGAAAATGAGTTTTTTTTTTTTAAATAGTTCTGAGCCATTGATTTCTTTTATAGTTTTTCAGTTGTTTTTTCACGCTCAATTCCAGTTGTCCTTTTTGTTTGATTTCAGTTGTCAAAAACTGATTAATAATATTAAGATTAACATGGGTAGGACTCAGGACAGAAGTCTCGTAGTTTATGAATTTCGATCCCTTTTGTAAACAACTAATAACGTTGCAAATTCAACAAACAATTTTTAATTGGATTTTCTGTTTAAAAAAAAAACAATCCAAAACTAAACAAAAAGCATGCAATAAATGCACTTTACTGAATTTGTACCAAAAAAAAAGACTGAATATACTGAAAAGCAAAGTTTGAACGTCGTGGTTTAAGGGCTAAGGAGACTTTATAGAGTTTCAAGTACCCAGAAAAACCTCACATAGTCTTTCAAAGTTTCACATAGGAACACAAGGTTTCAAAGCTGCAATTCGTACACGTAATAATCTTTGAGGAAACCAAAATGCAAGTTATACTGATATTTTGGATTCGGGTCAAGGTCGATCGGATTTGAATTTTCGGATTTAGAAATTTACATTTCAATAGAATTAATTGTTGGGTTCATGTTCGAATTCGGGTATAACTTTTCGGGTTCAAATTTAGATATAACTTTTTGGGTTTGGATTTGGATATAACTTTCGGATTCGAATTCAGATTCGGGTATAACCTCTCGGTTTCGAATCGGATTTGAGTTTCAGAGTTAAAACCCTATCGGATTTTTTGGGTTTTCGAAGTTTTTTGAATTTTTCGGTTCAGATTCGGATCAGCTTTGTGTATATTACACATACAAAACTCATATTTATAGGATAAATTCCTCGAATTAAGGTATTGTCACATGGATAGTTATGTATTTTTGGGTTTTCGGATTTTGGGTTTGGATCGGATTCGGGTACAGATTTTAGGGTTTAAGAATTTATACTCCAATAAAATAATTTACCAGTTTTGGATTCAAATTCGGATAAAAATTTTCGAATCGGGTTCAGATCAGATATTCGGATTTGGTTTTTTTGTCCACCTCTAATTATACATTTATTTACATATGACGTTTGATCAAGGATCGAACCGAATGTAAAAAACTAATGATATTTTGCTTAGAAATCAAACTTAAACTAAAACCCTACTATAGCAAAACAGATTTTACATTGATATATCGAAAATAAAAAATCTAAGACACCGAAAAAGACCAAACCGAAATCCATGAACTACCAAAAATGAGGTGGTAATTTCATCTAATTTTTCAATTCTTCTTCGATTTAAATTCCAGGCCGGGTCGGGTCAAAACGGCAACCTTTTAACGGTCTTCAGCGATTGGTTTTGGATCTGACGCAAACGCTATGAGCTTAGCTTCAGTGAAATCGGATCAAATCTTTCTTACCATTCCGGTGGTTCCGCCGGATTTCGGAGCTCGTGGATGGACTAAGTCTCGTTTCTCTCTCCTTACAAATCCCACTCTCGTTTCAGGTCTCTTTCTCTTCACTCCTTACAAATCCCACTCTCGTTTCAGGTCTCTTTCTCTTCACACATAATTGCACTTCATGTGTGTGAATGGACAACTTCATCTATCTTGCTTCATGCTAATGTGCTTCTGGATTACGATATTTTCAACTGGGAGTCGTCGTCTTTCTCATCTTCCTCATATTGCTTGCTCCAGAGATATTGATCAAGAAGCTGATGTTTCTTCTTCAGGTGAATGCTTCTTCTCCAAAGTTTTGTTCTGTTTTTTTCCCCTACATTTTCTGCTTTCAAGGATTGTTCTTTTGCTGGATTGCTACCTCTATGTCAATCTTTTTGTTTGTAGTGATCTTCAGAAACTCGTATTATGATCTGCAGGTTTTGCATGTATCGACCGAGGCATCACTTGGTGTCGTGGCACTTTCTCTCAGCACCGGAGTACTGTTGAGCCCGACAAACAAATCCAGCGACAGCTAACTAAGAACTGGGAACAGATTCCAGAAGTATTCAATCAAACAGTTCATAAGAATAATAGCGCATTGTTCATCATCATCAATGCAGTTGGCAGATTTGTTACTGTAGATAAAACACAGAAAAGGCATGCTTTGCACTATGTATTTTACGTTTTGTTTGTTCTTTAAAAGTAGAACTATAATCCATTTGTCTGTAAGACGTGTGGGTTGTGTTGGGCCGGTTATGACTGTCAAGTCATCCAATGTGCCATTCGTTGCTCACTCAAGGAGTATTCCTTTAGCTTACTCTACCCATTTCTCTATAAATAGAACTCTTCGTTTCCCAATAAAAGATCAAACAGATCCCTCTTCTAATGCTCAAGTACTCTCTGAGATGAGCTTCTACTCTCTGAGATTAGCTTCTAACTTTCTAGTGGATGATCGGGTCAATTCATTATCTCTGGGAGCTACTCTCTTAAAGAAGAAAAGCTTAACGAGTGGATGGACACTAGCTTAAGGCGAGCTGATCAGGACAATATCCGAGTTTAACCGTGATCCAAAATTCTTAAGCTAGTTTTCGCTAGCTATTTTGCTAGTTAGTGCCTAAAGATAGAGGAAGCCAGAGAAGAAGAGTGATCACATTTCGTCCCCGTATGTTTGATGCTTAGGTAACTGATGGTCTCCTCTCTCCTCAATATCATTTCAGATCCAAGTTAAATTTTGATACTAGTAGAGATACCTCAACTACCAAGTTAAACATCTGCTTTTTTTTACAGATGATTTTAGTAATGTGATGGAGATGGTCATCACCTCTAGCTTTAATCATGGCTTTTATTTTCATCATGATGTTTGGTAAAATAAAGGCAGATGAGATAGATATAAAGTGACAGTTTACTAATTGCAATAGACAAACGAAAGTGAGAGAGATACACACAGTACCAGCTGGCACACATGGACTGGATTTCACATTCACTTATTTAAGGAGTTACCAAACTGGTTAAACATCGTGAAGGTGGTTGAAAGCCTCCAACTGCTTGAGATTCTCCCAGGCTTTCTCCAAAACCTTGGCCAGCCACCTCCAGAGTGAGATGATGCATTGTTCCTGCCACGACCTGTGTTTTTGCACCAAGGAGCCTCTTGTACTCCAAATTCACGTTCTGCATACATAAATAAGAGCCATGATTTTGCTCAAATGAGAAAAAAATGAAACTATTGTCTTTATATCATCAACACAAGCGAAGATATTTATATGTTTCTGAGGTAGTGATTGTGTTTAAAGGTTACTTAATTAAGAAGAAGACCACAACAAGCAAAGCGACTGAGAACCAGTTTCTGAGGTAGTGATCATTTGCATTTGCATCAATATCGCGACGACTGTTCCTCCTTGTTGATCCGCCATTTTCGACTCTTTCTTTCTCAATTATCTCAAAAGAAATTGATTCGTAGCTTTTCTCTTCTTCCGTGTTAAGTGGAACTATAATATATATATATATATATATATATTGATGGATTCGTTAACCTTTTTTTTTCTTCAAGAATAATTCTTTTGGAACAATTAAATACAATGACTCATTGTAGCACTAACTTGAGAATCTTTTTCACTTCTTTTGATAAAAACTAAATTTTTATCTCGGCAAAAAAAAACAAGAGCAAATAATTTATCATCAATGTCGTGGATAATTATAGTCGGTTTGATCTTGAACCGGTTTTACAAGCATGAAGAGTCTGCACAGACGAGACCTTTTTTACATTTTCTAGTTTGTTGGACAAAGGAGTCTAATTCCATGGCGGAGAAGAGGATCGGCGCACGGAAGAAGAAGAGGATGCGTAGTTGAGGTCAAGATTCTGAATCTGTTGCATAAGTTGTGAACGTCGTTCCTTGAAGAAATCCAGACGAGTGGTTAGCTCCATTAGTGCTGCAGATGCTGCAGGAGGATGATGATTTCTTGCGTAGTCCATTACCTACATTACCATATAATTGCACAAACACAGTTAGAATTCTGCTATCATGAGGCTGATTTTTAACAAGATAGCACTAACCGGAGAAAATTCTTCCATTGGAATGCCTAAGGATGCTTCATTCAAGCTCGGTGAGCCCGGTACTTGTCTGTTGTTTCCTCTACCGTTCCTCCAGTCAGCTCTTAGGCTAGTTTCATCCTATATGATTCAATACAAGTGAATGTTACTGGAAGATTATCTAATTATTGGTTATGAAATGTAGGGTAGAGGGGTCAATGGTTTATCAGATTCCTTGGTTACATAATAAGATCTGTACCGTTCGCTGATTTCTCTCGTGATTCACGAAAGCAAGAATGGAATCAAAGTCCTGCTGAAAAGATTTCCTGTGACATTGTAAAAGTGGAGAGTTATTTCTCTTAGCGAGTTTATTTTTGGGTAATATTTGGTATGAAATATTGAAATTTTACTTGAATTAGAGCTTAAAACCAGGTGTAGAGTGTAAACTTACAGTTGAGTATTGTGATTCTGGAGAAATTGGTGATGGCTTTGAGCATCTGGGAGTGAACTTAAGTGATGCTGTCGCTGCTGATTAAGCTGGTGATGGAGTTCTGCAACTTTCTGCTTCAATCTTGAAACATCAGCTTCAGCAAGAGCAATCTCCTCAAGCTCAGCCCTTGTCTTTGCATTTATTGTGATGTTAGAACTAAGGAGAGCAAGAGATATAGCCTCGAAAAAGATTAAGCTGATGTCTCAAGCTAAAGTGTATACTGACTTTAGAATCTGAAGCTTGTGAGCTAAATTGTCCACAAGAAATGCTTAGACCAACTTCAAGAGCGGATCGTAGGTCTCTCTCAGCTTGCAGTTGCTCTTGTAATCTGCCCACCTGACAATTCCATGGCAAGCTTATTTTCCTTCAAAAATTACACAAAAATTGAAGAATATAAACACAAAATCTCAAGAGAAGGTTTATACATCTTGTTCAAGTGCCAACCGACGTTCATGCAAAGCCTGCTTCCTTCTCTCCAAGCTCGCTTGTAGAGCTGCATTTCCTTTAGCCTGCAGTGTTCTAATTAATCAATACAACAACATTATGTAATCAGCATTTAATAATACTTCTACTGCCAGAATAAGTACCTCCTTAGCAATTCGTTGCTGCAACTCATCTTTCATGAGCTCAAGCCTCTGTATAAGAAGCCTACAAGGCAACAAAAGAATTTGGCGTCAACATACGTCAAGCTAATAAGAACAAAGAGAAATTTTCTTTTCGCAATTTAAAAGTGAAGTCGAATGCTGCTTCAGTAAAGACCTTTTTGACCTAATTAACCATATCATATTTTATATGGACCTTGGCAAGAGAACATATGTTAAAACTTTTCGGCCTTGTTTGTAATTAGGGATAAAAAAGGTTCAGAAACAGATGACACTATATTAAACTGCACTGTAATTGAAACACTAAACAGCAATTATCCGCAGAGAATAAAATAGGAATGTTATAGAATCCCAATATATGCATTCAGGACTAAGTATTTTACTCGTCATTTCCTGAGGAATCAAATGATCCTTTAGCAGGTGTTTTTTTGCCCTACACACAGTAAACAAAGAATGTCAGCTGAAGAGACTATGGCAGCAGATTATGATTAATCATGCCAGACGATGGAAAACTTACATTGCTCCTTCCCCAGGATGAAGAATGCTTTGCATTGACTGTTGATAAGCCAGTAGTTTTATTTGCAGGTTTCTCAGCTGATGTTGTGTGTCTAGGGGCAGTGAGAGGAGTACTGGGATTAACTGAGGGCATTGCATCTCTCCCTGATTGATAACAATTTTCAGTACGTGATAAGCTGGAAATTTCTATATCTTTAATAGGCTCTTCGATTTGTTTTTTCACTCCAGTGGGAAAGTTTGTACTTTCGACTGAACAATGGATGTCTCTAGGAGACTCAGCATCTGAACCTTCAACACCAAATCCCTGAGAGATAGCCCACACAAGGAAAGAATAAATTAGGCTGGATCTTCTTGCACCAAACATAACTAACTGTGGCATCTATCTACCAAAAGACCACAGAAAGGGTAACGAAAGATAACAAGACAATAGCTGATGGTTGAAGGAATGCATACAAATGGAAACGACTTGAAACTTATCCCATATTTCAGAATTCTGAATTTAGGTGTACTATGACCAAGATGTAAGGGGGAGTGGGATAAGATGGCAAGAACAAACCTTGTAGTCATACAGATCACTGCCAGCATAATCACTGCTCTCACTCGGTTTTCTGCTCAGCATAACATCATTATCATCATCTGTTTCCCCTTCTCCTATATCCAGATTATGCAAGTCAGAACGTTTAACTTCTGTATCCTCTTCATCACTTGAGTTCTCAGGGCCACTGTCGCCAATATGAGAATCAGTAGAAGTGGAGCATCGTTTAAGATCTTCACCCTGCGAACAAATAGTTGAGAAAATAGTACTGTGTGGAACCAGATACAGTCAGATGATCGATTGGAATCTTACATTGATCATATTCCCATAGTCTTCCAAAAGGGCTGTGACAATGGCTTGAGCATTATTGGCAGCATTAGCAGCAGCAAGAAGCTGGGCAGAGTTATCTTCTAGAGTGTCAAAACCATCTAGATCACATTCTCCAGCCAGTAGAGGACGTAAGAGCAATGGGGACATACAAGCAGCTACAGCAGATGGAGTCATCCGGTTTTCACAGGAATGAGAGGTGATAGTATGCATCATCTTTAGAATCCTGTAGAATACAACCCATGTTGAGAATAAAGCTGTTTGAAGTAACCTAAATAATGGACTTCCAAGCAGCTTTTCCATGAGAGCACCACATATTTCCCATGGTATATGCAGCTGTGGATTTAAATATCCTCCTAAGTTCAGTGCCTAAACAGAATGCCAAAGCAGTGTTTGCGATAATTTCAAAGACTACATTTGAAAGCATACCGCAGTAGTAGTTGCCTGTTTGGTTCTGGAAATGTTTCAATTATAGCAGAGCGCAGTGATTTAACCCGAGCTTCTTTATGATCAATTTCTATAGAAAAAGGTAAAGCATGAGTTATATACACACATATACTAAAGTACAAACATAGATTCCATATATACAAAGACTTACTATAAGCTTCCAGCAAAGCAGTGCAGCACGACGCTGGAACTGGAGAAGAAGGCAACTGCCGCAGAACATGCTGCAGATAGAAGAGCATGACACAAATATTTCAACACAATAAATACAACTGGAAATCATAGTTGACACACAATATAGTACCTTAACACAGTCTCCAACAACATGTGGATCCTCTTCAGGATTGAATTCTGTCTTGCCTAGATAAGTACATTTGGAAAATTTCATTTAAAATGGAACTTTTCAGAGAAAGAAATTGGAAAAGTAACACAGGAAATGAGCTTATATCCTAATCCCTAGTCCCTACACAAATATATATATATATATATACCTTCCCCAAGTTTATACCCAAAAGAGAGGGTTCACATGGAAACGATCAATACCTTGCTCGTATTCTTGAACTCTACGTTCTACCTCCTCAACGTCTGCAGACTGCCTTAAGATTCCCTCTACTTTGGTTCCTGTGCAGACAAAATGGTGCAAGATAAAAACAAAAACATTTATATGGGCAATTAAAATAACCACTTCTATAATAGCCTATAATGATGAATCGAAAAAGAAATAAATAAAATATATACGGTACTGAAGATCATATAAAAAACTACTTTCTAGAGGATAAACAATAGAGAATAATGACATGAGATTTAGTATATAAAATGAGAGGAAACTAACTGAACCAGGAGGCTAATACTCACCATATGTCTCAAGAAATTGAAGTGCTTTCTCAAGAAACGATGGACTTCCATCAATTTCTTCTAGAGCAAGCAAAATTGGTCTTCCAACAACCGAAGACTTCAATGGGCGCTGATCCCTCCCTGCATGCCAGGGTGTGATTGATATATATAGAAAATGTGAAAGGAGCCATAGCAGAGGAGCTGATAATAATAAAATAAATGAGAACTAACATGAATTAAAGGACCCTTCAATTGTATTGCTGGCTTCTGTTCGGAATATTCCATTTTGGCCGATTACCAGTGCTGCATTAGGAGCTTGTGCAAGGGCTTGCTCTAGGGCGGCCTTCCACTCATACAAATCGTCCAATGTCTCAGCCTACGTGAACCAAATAATTAGCATTATAGAGATGCATAACCCAGGAATCATAGCCCATAACAAAAGAGGGGAAGAACAACTAAGTCAGCCTTTTAAATATAGAAATCACCTTGAGGGTGAAGGCTCGTCCATCACGCCCATCTGGGAATAATACAGTCAACAACTTCTTATCCTCTCTCACCACGACACTGCAAACGAGGACGTTAACACAGGCTAGGAAGTTGGAGATATTCTTAGAAACAACAACAGTAGGAAATATATACCTCCCCGAACTGTTCAAGTCAATGCCTCCAAGGGTCAAATTTACTTCACCCCCATTTTGTGGTAATGCACTCTGTCAAACAGTTGAAACAATGAGTTAAGGTATAAAACAGTTCAAGAAAATTGGGAGTTGATAGTGTAAATCAAGATCGTCCTAAGCTTCTAGCAAGTTGATGCAACAGACTGATACAAATATCTAATCATTGAAAGCTAGGCTTTATTGTTATACAGGGGCAGTAAAAGAAGTGATAACTGAGCACCAGATCAACGGTAAAGGTATTATATGAATTGGAGAATGATTAAATATAAGGATAACAAATACTCACTGGATCATTTTTGAAGAACACCAAAGAAGTTCGGGTAAGGATGAACCAACGCTTCTTCCAAGATGTCCAACCTAGTCCTGCCAATCAGAATGACATAAAAAAAATTTAGTAGACGACAAGATAGTAGCTAGGGTATCAAGAGAGATTCGCAATGGGTAGAGGTGCAGAGTAGATAATCTTGAAAGAAGGGGATAATATCACCTTTTGATGAAATGAAGAGAGGACCACTCTTATAAACCTGTCAAAATTATAATGGAATTCTATGAAGGTTTATCATTGGTTCGCTGTACTTTGAAATTGCTATAAAATTCAAAAATTCAGAGCTACAGATATAAAGAACAAACATATCTGAAAGACTCTCCAAGAGAGACTAAGCAAGGTTATCTCCTGATAAGTAGAAACTAGAACAACATAAATCACAATATGCAGTTACAGAAAAACTGAACCAACATTCTCTAGAAAGATAATAAGAGTAGCTACTATCTAATAAGAATCCCCAAAAATGCAACTCTAATTCATTGGCTTCTAACTCGTCTCGACCCAATACAGTCATTTGAGCAAAATCTAATCTTTCAAACAAAAATTCATACTTACTCATTTGTCATATATGCCTTCAATAGTTAACAAACACACTAATTTTATGTCATCAGTATTCCACTTTCCCATCAAGAAAACAAATGATGAGAACCGAACAAGAATCAGACTAGAGAATGTATTTACCGTATTTAAAGCTCCAACTTGTGGTCGCTGCATAGCCGCTAATGAAGCCGCCATTGCAGAAGTACACTTAATCAAACCACGAATGACGCATCCAAAAATATCAAAATAGGCAGAAAAATCGAATTGCTTGGTCTCAAGAGCTCCCCAGACGAATTAAATTATATACATTAGCCTGATCGATTGCTTGATTCACTCCCATTTCGCCAAGTCTCTCACTTACTTTCCAGCGAATTTGCTTCAGAGAGGAGACTAAAAGAAGCAATTGGTCTAACCTACTGCAGCTACACGAGAAGATGAGTGAAGGAGGAAGAGACAGGGAAGGGAAAGCTCAGGCACAGCACGCTGTAGTCTATTTCTATGCATTGGCCCAATCAAAATGCGCCACGACAAAGACATTTCTTACCCTTTTTTTGTTTTACTCTCATTTTTACTCTCACTAGCGGTGCGGTGATAATTCAGGCAGTTCAACACGTTTTTTTTTTGGGTTTCGTTGGTTACTCGGTTTTCTAGATTTTCTTGTTACTAGTTTTTTGTTATGTAAATTTGAATTTGACGACGACAGAATGATGACATTAGTCGCAACCCACAACTTTATATCCTAATATTTCAAAATATAGTTTTCAAACTAAATTTGATATCATAATAGATGAGTTTGGTTTGATTTCAACTTCCAATCGAATTCAAGTTTTCTAAATGGTCATTATTTTTAAGGAAAAAAAAAACAATTCAGTTCAAATTTAATTTTGATTATTAGAAAAATATTACCATTCTATTAGAGGTAAAGCTCAATTTGGTTTATGGGTGTGATTTCTTTTCTATTTGGATTGGTTTAGTGGGATTGAACTGACCACACCTTGATTATATGAATCACATATCTATATATTTTAGCCAAATGTTTAATGTGGGTGAAATTATTATCTAATATCCAATAATATGTTATGATCATCGATAATTCAGATCTTTAATATAAAGTCAATTAAATTTAGGGGAAATTGGAAATACATGAACTTTTTCAAAATGTTTTTCCATCTAATTTTTAAAGTTTGGTGTACTAATATTTATAATATATTTAACTCCATTATACTCTCAATTTAAAAATTTCCAACAAAATCAAACATATTGCAAAACCTCTAATTTAGAAAGAGACTTTCATTTTTAAAAAATATTTATATATTATTAACCATATTTTCTAATATTCCAAAAGAAAAGAATTCTGACTAACAAATTTTTTTTTTCTCCAAATCAGAAATATTTTTAACCCTCCAGCGATCAAAGAGATAATTTACTTTCTTCAACATCTCTCATTCACTTATGAAACTATTCGTTTTCACCTTACCTCTCACCACCATTCTCACCAAAAAATGTCACTGTCGTTTTCTCACATATATACAACCAATAAATAAATAATTTTGAATTTTAACATATATATAAAACAATAAATAATTAAGGAAATTAATTTTTTAAATACTATTTTAATTAAATACTTAACTTATTTTTAACATATTTATGATTTTTTATATTTTTAGATTCACTTTCCTTATTTTTAGATTCAACTATTATTTTTTGGAAATTCAAAATATTTTAGAATATATATTCTAATATTTTTCAGAATATGTAATCTAATTTCTAGAATGCATAATCTAATTTCTAGAATGCATAATCTAATTTTTTTAAAACATGTACAACTGGTAGATGTACAACTGGTAGAATATGTATTCAAAATATTTTAGAATTTCGTATTCTAGAAATTTTAGAACAGATTTCAATTTTAAAATTATTAGAACTTGAACAAGTGATATAATACGTAATATAATATTTTCAGAACATGAACAACTAGTAGAATATGTAATCTAATAATTTCAGATCATGAGAAAGTATATTCTAAAATTTTTAGAACGACTTTATTAAACTAAAAACTTACTTAAAATTGTATAAAATTAAATGTTTCTTCTTCAAATCTTCTTCATATTTGTGCATCTACATGTTTATCTTGAATTTTTTAAAATAGTATTAATCTATTAGTATAAGTAGTTGAGAAAAAATTAACAATTAAAAAAAAATGTTTAAATATACAAATTTTTTATTAGAACTCATTTATTTCCAATTTTCCCTTAAATTTAATGAGTTTTCAACTCATCTCCTTCATGAGTAACTTTAAAAGTAGTAGGATATTCTTAACCTCTCGTTTAAATATATACGGATCCATTTACATGTATTTCAGTTGCAAACCTTAGCGATAATCATTTGCAATTGCATCCTAAACGGTGTGTAAATCATTTTGGCTTAAGCTTTCTACTTAACGCATGGGGTAAAATTGACTTCTCTAAAGTTAAAAAATGCACAATAATTAAAATATCTTTCTAATTCTACTTTGTCTAATAATGGAAAACAAGTTGGTAGGTGGTGTTAATGCAAATTGCTTAAAAAAAGTAATTGAAAAAGGATAAAAGCCAAGTCAGCAAGTCACTTCCGTCTCTCTCACTCTCTCCCCTCAAAACTAGCATAATCGGTTTCATTCCAGTGGGCTTTATCCACCATGGCAACGACTTCTCGCCGCTTAACCACCGGTTTAACCGCGTCGATCAGCTCGGTTCAATCGCATTCCGTGATTCGACTTCAATCCATCTCCCTAATCCGTCGAAATCACATCAGTCCTCGTCTACCGCTAATCACTCCAAGTTCCAAACGGTGGATAATCGAAGCGGTGCCACCGGCGAGATCCTGGGATGGATCTGATGATGGAGTTAAGGCGGAGATTAAAAAGCCAGGCGTGTGCGAATACGCGATCGGCGGTAACGAGATCGAAGGGAGCAGTAGTGGCCACGTGATCGACGCAGAGCATGTCAAGACAGCGGAAATAGTGATTTGGGCGGCGGCTACGGCGGCGTTAGGCGTCGGAAACCGTGTAATGTATAAGCTCGCGCTAGTTCCACTGAAGCAATACCCTTTCTTCCTCGCGCAACTCTCCACCTTCGGGTAAACCATCTCCGCCCTCCTCGATTTCTGTTTTTCTTGCTTGCGTTAATTAATTTTATGAGATCATAATCCTACTAATAATCTTACAGTTGAAATATACAATTAAAATTTTACGAACCTAAGTATTTCTAGTTTTATATTTAGGGACATTTCTACTATGCATGAATTTAACGGTTGGTAATGCTAAAGATTAGTTCGTATGTCCGGAATATTTGTTGGTTTATTAGGTTGGTAACTCTAAGTTAGGAGTGTTTTATTTTTATTTTTTTTCAATAATGACAACTCTGAAAACTTGAGGTGTGATGTTATGCATTTTGAAAATTCAAAGGCAGATACAAATAAATTAAAAACTTGTTCTTATGTTTTGGTAACGGGTCAGAGTTGGCTTGTAGTCTCTTTCTAGTTGGATACTTCTACTTAATTGGCGTATTATATCATTTCTCTATATGCAATGTATATACATAAATCACATTTCTTTCTGAATTAATTATATGACTGCTCGAAGTTTGTATTTGTATATTCAGTTTTCACAAAGCACTTTTATTTTATAACGATTTTTTGCAAATCAGAATATATTACTATAAAATGCTATTCTATTGGCAAAAAGTTATATACTCTATAAAAGAAAATTTAGCACAAACTATAGGCAATAATTTATTTTACAAATATCTGCAAATTTAATTCGTTGAATATATTACAAAAAGTAATCCTTGAACATGCTAGAGGAAAAAAAAAGACAACGTTGTAAGTTGGTGGAACTAAATTATCAAAAAAAAGAAAACAAAAAAAAGGTGGTGGAACCAAATTGATTTAAGTCCGTCCATACTTCATATCATTATCCGCCCCTTAGGAGCCTCTAAGTAATATTCTTATGGGGCCCATTGGCTTAGACTTGATTAGAAGAACTCCTAATGGCCCTACTAGTTCATAGTATAGACTATAGAAGTAGAACTAACTGAATTTTATGGTGGATACCGAAGCAAACCATTTCAAACCGAAATTTATGATTTGTTCCCCATTTTGTAATATTTTCTTAAACCAAACAGAGCAATACATACATGGGAGCTGAAATTAAACCAAACCGAAGTGATTAGGGTGAGTTTTATCTCAAACCAAAACTAAAGGGAATCCAAACTGGAATCCATTGTAAACCGAATGTACACACCTAATTCTTGGAGTCCCTTTTCCATGTGTTTGCTGTCTGCTAGCTATGTTTGATTAGCTGATTGCCTTGCTTCAGATGCTTCAATCGTAACATGTCAACAAAATGTTTTTAATTGGTAATTAACAAAATGTTTAAATTGAAGACTATAAGATTATGTCACCTGTGCTTAACAGAATGTTTAGATTAGCTAGATGTTTGGGTAAACATTTATAATTTTATAATGGTTGCTCTGTTCTTGGTGGACCTGAAACTTTGATCAATACTCGCTGCCAAATATTTGCTCTCGTATTAGTTTTCTTTTTTTCCTTGTACAGTGTCTAGGAAACATTTTAGTTTATATATCAAACTTAAATTTACAGAAAAACGTTCTTCTTTGGCTATTTCCTTCATGTAGGTATGTAGCTGTATATTATACTATCTTGTATTTTCGATATCGCGCTGGAAGTGTCACAGATGCCATGCTCTCGGTGCCAAAAACTCCATTTTTAGTTGTTGGCATCTTAGAGGCTCTGGCTGCAGCTGCTGGAATGGCAGCCGCAGGTAATATTCTCATCTTTATGCAAATGTCCACACGATCCTTAATAAAACTGGTTTTATGAGGGAGTGAGAAGTACTATGAGAAGCATAAATACCTCCAACTTACGTAACCAACTTTATTCATCTTAATCTTTTTTTTTTCATTTTCTCTACTCAGCGAATCTTTCGGGGCCATCTACTACAGTTTTATCTCAGGTTAGAAGCTGTATTAGTAAAACTTCTTAAATCATGAGTATGATTCTGTATGTGCAACTTCTTGGTTTAAGTGTGAAAAGCTGACAATTTTTGTTGCATTAAAACCTTGGTTTCTTGATTTTATTGAAATAGGATACTCGTTTGTTTCCTTGCAGACGTTTCTTGTCTGGCAAATTTTCTTCTCCATTATTTTTCTCGGGAGGAGATATAGCGTAAACCAAATACTCGGATGCACTCTTGTAGCTGTTGGTGTAATCGTCAGTGTGGCAAGGTTAGACCTGCTTAGTCCGCTTGCTCAACATTAAACCAAATCCCAATTTATTTTTGTGCATTTTCTTTTGGTATTTTTACACAAAGGATCACAACAAGAATCATCATAAATGTTTTTTGTATCTGCAGTGGATCAGGTGCTGCTCATTCATTAAAGGAAGCCGGAATATTTTGGATTCTTCTAATGGTCCTTTCTTTTCTGCTACAAGGAGCAGATACAGTATTGAAGGTCCGTTCATCACCCAATTACAAGCTTTTTAATTTATTTTCTTTAATCCCAAGTTTCTTTTTCTTATAGGAAGTCATCTTTATAGATAGCCAAAAACGATTGAAGGTACTTACATAAAAACTCGAATTTCCATCATAGAGATTTTCTTTGTTTGTTTGAAATACTGAAAAAATCATCTGCTCTAACTATCACAGGGTGCTTCACTCGATTTGTTTATAGTAAATTCATATGGTTCAGCTTTCCAAGTAGGTATTTCTTAGCCTAAAATATCCCTTCTTCTCTCTGAGCTCTGACTTGCATTCCAAGCTAAGTAATCTTGTCTCTATGGTGTTTTTTTTGTAAACCCAATTAGGCCATCTGCATCGCCTTGCTTCTTCCTTTTCTTTCAAAACTTTGGGGAATACCTTTCAACCAACTCGGTAGCTACCTGAAAGATGGCGCGGTTTGCTTTCTTAACATCGGGACAATAACAACAGGATGCGATGGGGCTCCATTATTGCCTCTATTGTTTGTGATAGTGAACATTGGCTATAACATTGCTCTATTAAGACTTCTCAAGATTTCATCGGCGGTGGTTTCTTGTCTTGCATCAACAGTTTCAGTGCCAATTGCAGTGTTTCTGTTCACAATGCCATTACCGTACCTTGGAGTTGCATCATCACTTCCAAAAGGGTTCATGGGAGGAACAATAATACTTGTATTGGGAATGATTCTTTACAGTTGGGCACCACAAGGTGCTAACCCTTCTCATACTGATACAGTCATTCCTTCACCTCCTCCCACCTAGAGAGGGCTTAATTATGGTTTTTCGTTTTTATCAAGAGATGTATGAAAATTCGATTTGAATCAAGATAATATAAGCTTGAAAATGATATCATAAAATATTTCGATGATGTTACTGGAAAAGCTGGCATGTTTTTTGTATGCTTAGAGCACCTCCAAGCTCTTAAAGAATTCTTAAGAGGGGTTCTTAAGATTAAAAAAAATATAAACTGCATCGCTAAACATGTTTTAAGAACCTTTTCTTAAAAACTAGTTCTTAAAAGGAGTTTTTTAAAAAGAGTTTCTTAACTAAGAGTTTTAAGAACCGGTTCTTAAAACTCGTTTATCAATACAGTTTATAATAAAAATATTAGTAAGAAAAGAGTTTTTACAAATGGAGATGATCTTATACCTCTCTGCAAAGGAAAGCCAAGTCACACTGTCCAGGGACAAAATGCTTGAAGTTAACATCTACAATAACCATCCCTTTGAATATACGTACGATCTTTGTATATCTTCATTAAATTTTACAAACCGATCAATGCAACAAGTTGAATGGGAAAGAATGGTTCATTCTCTGTCCGAGGAACAAAAAGTATCCAGACAGTACTCGACAGTCTCGTAGTACGGATAGGAGCTTTTCTTCTCTTTCCCCTAAACTTTGGAACTCTTAGGCTTTCTAGGTTTCTTTAGGACTTGAGAGAGTTGAGACATACAAAGTGAGATAGAGGGGAAAGGGTGGTTTCCCAACTGCCACTTGCAAGTTGTAATGCCATTCCTAAATTTTGTTTGTCTAGATACCTTTTACGATGCATCTGGTATTTCATGCCTTTTCTTGAAACAAAATGACTATACGAGGCTCAATATATAGTGATTTGGTTATTTGGGGTTTATGAAATCCATAATCTCATAGACAGTGTTTTCTTTCTTAGTAGAGACAGAACATGCACATAACAAGCAAGCAAGAGATTATGTGGTCACTTGAGGAAAAAGTAACCAGTGTATGTAGACAATCAATAAATCAGCAGTAAAAATATCGAACACGTAGACAACTAATGATACCTTACAAAACGGTGTTAAAAGTTGTAGCAGTCACACAATATATAGTCTACAAAAAAATATTTTGGTCGTAGATCCTAGTTTCCCTAGAAGCAAGTTTTTTTTGTGTGTGTTAGTTCTTTTTTTGGTCATGTTAATTTCTAAATGTAAGTTTCCAAGTACATTCAACATTTTTAGTTATAAAATTGTTATACATTCTTAAATTCAACATAAATGTCTTACAAATATTTTCGTCACCCATATTACAATGATATCTTCAGTCTGTTCTTTCAAGACTATTTTAGTTGTTTTGTAAAGTCAGGAAACAAAATGGCTTTAGCTCCTCCGACTCACATCGGGAGCATAAGCTCAAAATCTCTATGGATAAGTCTCATAAATCTATTCACACACACTGACACACACAGAAGGATTAAGACGAGAAACCTGCCGAACAAATTTGACCTCGATGGTGTTGAAGCAGATATTGCGAATGCCCTGCAAAAGTTGTGTTGTTCAAATAAACGTTTAAAGCTCTAATATTCATGAAAACTGACACTTACTTTTAAACTAGTACCCATTGTACGTTGCTTCGACCAAGATCATCCAATGAAAACTAACTATATTAATCCCAAACACAGAAATAAACGTCTGAACAGAAAAGAAGCAAACTCACATTACAGAAATCTGTCACATCTCCACCAATCTTCAATAATTGTTTTCAATGGTTGCATCCTTTTAGTATAACTCTTCATAAAATATATTTTTATTAAAATATTTTTACCATAACTTTTGATACAAAGTATATAAAATACTGATGGACGATATATTTTTCCGCCATATCAAAATGAAGATCATCAAAGCCAGATAAATATCATAATCTAGGTTAAAAACTTGACAGGCTTTCCTTTCAATAAATGGAGGCGGGTATTACAGTAGGCTGTTGCATTATTACTAATTTACTGTTAGAGTAGGAAGAAAGCACAAACCTTCTCAAGAAACCCTGAAAAACTTGTGATCAGTCCTTTGGTTATGTCCTGTCTGCTTAAGGCTTCCTTTGGAGACTTGGTCTGTCAATTAGAGAAAATAAGACACCGGTAAATCCTAAACTGTTCAATGTAAAACTGAAGCTGAAACATCATTTTGATTGCTGGTATCTGTATCGGAAGACAGCCTTTGCGCGAATGCAGGGTAAACATATTAAAAAACAAAGATATGCAGAACAACTTGCGCATAAGATTTACCAAAAAAAAAACTTGAACATAAGAGCTGATTATATATATAATACATATGTATCGGCATACCATGTCACTGATATAGAGTGGTTGGATTGCACACTTGTTCACAGTGCAAGAATTGATAGGATCCCCATCCTCGTCCACGACATAACATTGAAAAGTGGCATTGACAAGATCTTCAGAATTACCAGCAAACAGTTCGATTCCATTGGCCGCATCAAACACAATAGACGAATCGAAGAACAATTGATCTCCTTCAATAGACAAAGGCTTTCCCTTTTTCCCATCCCATCCCCTCAAATATCCTCTTCCAACATGAATGCCAAGATAGTTGGAACGGAAGTGAAATTCGTATCTGATGCTGATACCCTTATCATCATGGTAGTTGCCAAATGCAACAAGAGCCGATATAGCAAAACCCGCCAAAGTAGAACTCTCATTTGAATGTTTGGGAGGCTGAACCAGAACTTCAATAAATGGCCCATTGCTTTTTGGTGGCAAAACCATTCAGGAATATCGTCCCCTGGTAAGCAGAAATTGGTTGAAGTCTTTCCTTGGTAATACAGATACAGATGTGCGATCAAAGAGAAGAAATGTAGCAGACCTTGACTATCTAACCTATACCGTTCATGGACTATGAGACCAAGTAGCATAGATGGAGGCTCCTTTAATATCAGTTCATCACTGAAAAAAGCTGTATGTAATCTTATCAATGCTTCATGGAGATTCCCATTTCCATACATGCTAGAGAGCAAATACCGCAGTTGTTGTGGTTTCATCCATGTGTTGAGAGACAGATCTTCACCTCTAAAGTTTAAGATAACGCCCACATGGGATGCCAGGACATGAATTCTGCGTTTTGCAAATGCCTTGAAATGGTCTACCGCATCTTGGCTTAGTGACGGACAATCAGCAAACACAAATGTTTCCACATTGTTCAAAGGATAAAGCTGAAGCTCAGAAAATTTACTGAGTGCAACTGTTTCCAGAGATCTGCAGTTGAGGACACTAAGCCTTGTCAAACCAGCTGAGACCCCTGATAGAGATTGAAGCTCCTGGCAATGGCTTAAATCGAGACTTTTGAGCTCTTGAAGCTCCTCGATGCTTGGAGGTATTGTGCTGAAACAATTTTGGCTCAAATCTATTTCCGTCAGTGTAGAAAAATCCTCGGGAAACTCCGTGATTCCACAGTCACTTAAATCCAGAATTTTTAACGATCTTGAGCCACCCCTTAAAAACTCAACAACGACTTCACTTCTGCATCCACTTGCTCTGACATTAACCAAAAATCCAAGATTTCTATGCATCCTGGCAAGTTATCCAAACTTGAGCAGCCAGAGATATTAAGATCCTCCAGGATCTTTAACTTGGATAAGCCTTCTGGGAGACTGATGAGGCTGTTGCAATTCTCAAGATCTAGAGAAATAAGGCCAGTCAAGTTCTCGAGTGAAGAAGGTAGCTCCTTGATCACCGGAGGAGCATTTGGTAGGCCGTGGAAGCCTGATAAACAAAGGAAATCATCAGGTTCCGCTGCCAGGCCAAGAGCGGACGTTGTGGTTTCGTGATGGAACGTGGCGTTCGCCAGGAATGACCTTACGGTGGGAAGTCTCTCCCGATGCTCAATCGCATCGACTTCGTCTGACGAGAATACACTCGGGAGAAATGCCAAACGTACGGACGATGCTCTAGTCCTATCTTTCAATCAAACGCGGTCTTTGGCGTGTAACTTGTTTCTTCCCTTGTTAATTCAAATTGGCCGCATTGTTTAGAGAGTGGATAAATCCGACGGTGAATTGTAAATGAAATTAATAACTCCACTACAGCCGGTAAAGGGTTCGACCCCGGTTTGATTAAAATCAAAGAAAAATTATTAGATTAATGACGAAATTTTAATTCCAAAACCAACCGCTTTCTTTTTCATTTTTGTTTCTTCTATAACGGCCCTAAGAAGAAGAACCATGTTCATCCGGCAAATACAAATTAGTGGGGTCTCTCACTGGCAATGAGGATGCACTACAGTTAAAATCAAAAGTTAAAACTCTTGATATTTTTAACAATATGCAAAAATAGTTGTCGGCAGGTACTAGACATTTGGAAGATAGGAACAGACAGTTTCGTAACAAATATTATATTCCCCAGGAATTTCTCTCAACCCTTCTCCTAAATCCTAAATGTTTTGTTTACTTTAAATAACAAAATGACAGGCAAGCTTTGGTCCTAAACTCCCTCCCTATCAGCAAACCCTATAACCCTTTGAACCCAAGGCCAGCGAAGTGAAAAAAAAAAAACAAAATTCTATTCATAGTCATTCACAACCAAAACACCTGAAATTTTCTTGCTAAAGAAGAAACAAAAACCAGAGAAAGAAACAAAAAATAAGAGAAGAAAAAACACAAAAAAATTTAAACCTTTCTATTTCTCTTCCTCCTTGAGTTTTACTTCCTCCCTCTCCCCACCCTTTAATGCAACAATGGGAAATTGTTGCTCTCACGGACGTGACTCAGACAATAACGGAGATGGACCCCCACTTGACAATGGAGCAACCGCTTCACACACCGGACATCCGACTGGTCAAACCGCTGAAGCCTCTGTAGCACAATCCAAACACGCACCTCCTTCTCCTGCAACCAAACAAGGCCCTATTGGACCTGTCTTAGGTCGACCAATGGAAGATGTAAAAGCTTCATATTCTTTAGGGAAAGAGCTCGGCCGAGGCCAATTTGGTGTCACACATTTATGCACGCAGAAGGCAACAGGTCATCAATTTGCTTGCAAGACAATTGCAAAAAGGAAGCTTGTGAACAAAGAAGACATCGAAGATGTAAGAAGGGAAGTGCAGATAATGCATCACCTGACTGGTCAACCAAACATTGTGGAGCTTAAAGGAGCTTATGAGGACAAGCATTCTGTTCATTTGGTCATGGAGCTTTGCGCGGGTGGAGAGTTGTTCGATAGGATTATTGCTAAAGGACATTACTCGGAGAGAGCAGCTGCTTCGTTGCTAAGAACGATTGTTCAGATTGTGCATACTTGCCATTCAATGGGGGTTATTCATAGGGATTTGAAGCCTGAGAACTTTCTGTTGCTCAACAAAGATGAGAATTCTCCTCTCAAGGCCACTGACTTTGGGCTCTCAGTTTTCTACAAGCCAGGTTTTTTACTGGAACCATTTCAAAGCCCGTTCCTGCAATTTGAATCAGCATCATTGTAAAATCCTTTACTCATACAAATTTTGTTTTACAGGAGAGGTGTTCAAGGATATTGTGGGGAGTGCTTATTACATTGCACCAGAGGTTTTGAAAAGGAAGTATGGACCAGAAGCTGATATTTGGAGTATTGGTGTGATGTTGTATATCCTTTTATGTGGTGTCCCACCCTTCTGGGCTGGTAAAGATATACTTCAGTTTCTTATTTCTGTCTACCCAAAAATTATGATTTTATAAACTTTTATATTCATGTGTTGAGTATTTTACCTGAACATAGAGTCGGAGAACGGGATATTCAACGCCATCATAAGGGGACATGTTGATTTCTCAAGTGATCCATGGCCTTCCATCTCGACTCAGGCGAAGGATCTTGTTAAGAAGATGCTCAACTCTGATCCCAAGCAAAGACTAACTGCTGCCCAAGTTCTCAGTAAGCATCTACAAACATACAAAAGGTGTTTAAGGCATAACAATCTCTCCATAAAAATTTAATATTTTTTTCCTTTGTAAAGACCATCCATGGATCAAGGAGGATGGAGAGGCACCAGATGTTCCTCTTGACAATGCAGTGATGTCCAGGCTCAAGCAATTCAAAGCAATGAACAATTTCAAGAAAGTCGCATTACAGGTACCAATCATATCCCTTAATAGAAAATGAGTGGAATATGGCTCTCACTAGAGTATCCTAACCTCAAAACCTGAAACCATCGAACAGGTGATAGCAAGCTGCTTATCAGAGGAAGAGATCATGGGGTTGAAGGAGATGTTTAAAGGTATGGATACTGATAGCAGTGGAACAATTACACTCGAGGAGCTAAGACAAGGTCTTGCTAAGCAAGGTACAAGGTTGTCAGAATATGAAGTTCAACAGTTAATGGAAGCTGTGAGTTCTTCTCGTACTTGCAGAGTTTTAGCTTTACAACAGGGAAGGAGACTCACCACTAATTTTCTGGTTTGCTCTATGTATCATGGGATTTACAGGCCGATGCTGATGGTAATGGAACAATAGACTATGGTGAGTTTATCGCAGCCACAATGCATATTAACAGACTTGACAGAGAAGAACATCTCTACTCAGCCTTCCAACACTTTGACAAAGACAACAGCGGGTAAGCATTTAATAGTCTGCCACATAATTGATTCTCAAAGACTTTAAACGCCAAAAACAGAAAAAAGCAATATGAAACGAAAAAATCACCTCAAGTAATGCTTGATGTTCCCAGATATATCACAATGGAAGAGCTGGAGCAAGCACTCCGAGAGTTCGGGATGAATGATGGCAGAGACATTAAGGAGATTATTTCTGAGGTTGATGGAGACAATGTAAGAAACAATAGTCCTTTCAATGTACCAAGCAGCTAACACTCTCATTATCACTAACCAAATTTCTAATTATAAAAACATTTGCAGGATGGTCGGATAAACTATGATGAATTTGTGGCAATGATGCGAAAAGGAAACCCGGATCCTGTCCCAAAGAAGCGGCGTGAACTTTCGTTTAAATGAACAATTGTTGAAGTAGAGGAAGAGGGAATATAGAAAGAGAGCAACACAAAGGTCGAGAAACTCCACTTCCTTTTCACAATGAGAGATAAGGCAAAGCAAATATCAAAAGAAAAATTATTCTTAAGTATGCTCGGATTGCTAATGATTGAACTGGAGGAGAGATCTTTAAGGGAGGAGAAGGCTCAAGAAGGAAAACAAAATACAAAATCATTAAGTCGGGATTTTGGGGAGGTGTTTGATTATTATGTACATTTTCTTTTCTGGTTGTCTACTACCACTGCTTAAAGTGCCATGGGTTTCTCAATGTACTTCAATTTCTCTTGTATGTGTTACTCATTATTCCTTCTTACTTCCTAGCAAAACACTTGACACCAATCCTGAAAAGACACAAAGCTAAACACATGATCACCAATGGCAAAGGCAGTGTGAACCAATAACCAAATCGACCAAGGCCTATGGTGTTGCAGCAAAATCTAAGGTTCATGATGTATCCCCAGAACATCGGCTGCATCAAAGCACAAAATTTCGTAACCGAAATATCTAACTTTGGAATTAAAAGAGGTATTTCATTGATTGGTCGATATAAAGGACAAAAGAGCAAACTCATACAGATAAGAATTGTTTTTTTCCCAATTAAAAACCCTAAATCGCAGGACGAGTAAGGGAAAGGGTTGAATCGACGACAATTACTCGTCTTTGGTAGAGACTCCATACTTCTCCTGCAACTTAGCAATATCTTCTTCATTCTTCTTCTGATCGAACTTCTTGCTCATCTTCCCGTGCTGGTAATACAGCACGATGAGGTAACGATTCGCGACGTTGAAGCCGGAGAGATGGTCGACGACAGTCTTGGCGTCGTTGATATCTTCTTAAACGACGAAGGCCGTTCCTTTTGTCGCCTTGTCGCAACCGATTCGAATCTGGCGAATCGCGCCGTACTTGCCAAAGATATCATACATCTCCTCGCTCGTTATGTTAAAGGGAAGGTTACGAACGTAGAGCACGCGATTCACCTCCAGTGGGAGCCTTGTGTTTCCCTTGCGAAGACTCATTGTCGTCATAGCTTCTCTTCCTTCTTCAGCCGGAGATTTGTTATCGTCGCCGTCGATAGATTTGAGTATTTATACGGAGGGAGAAAAAAAAGAGAGGGTAAAACCGTCTCTACGCAACCAGGCACGGGGTTTAGTAAACCACTAAAGCAAAATAACCTACCAAACCGATATTTTCACATACAGAGATCAAAATTTAACTCGAAGGTAATTTTCACATACTAATACTTTTTCCAATGTCAAATTCAGGTTACATGCACATTATTCATAATCGCTCTTATGTACAAATTTTCTTATAGAAGCAGATAGGTGTAGTTTATGTAGCTTGAGATTTGGCACGCTTAACTGGAGCTCGAAGAGAAGAAAGATAAGCAGCATCTGATTTTTCAATCCCATCGAAAAGGTAACTGAAAGGAGGCATCTCTATATACTTGCCACTTGCTGGAACAACTTTAAGTTCCTCATTTTCCCATGCAATTCGTCCTCCTGCGATTGTCACTTCAACTTTTCCCTGAGATTTATCAATCAAGTCCCAAAGAAAAAAAAAGGTTATTATTCTGACACTATACATATCAGAAAAGAGGATTTGTGAAAATCTATATTACCTTTCCTCTTCTTCCCTCGTATACATTTGTGTCGGATCTTGAATGATGAGACTTTGAGCTAATCTCGTGGCTCGAGTTTGGATTCAATATAATAATGTCTGCATCCGAGCCAGCAAGGATAGCTCCTTTCCGTGGATATATGTTGAAAATTCTAGCACTGATGATTAAAATGCAACCACATAACTCTGTAGTTAAGCTCATAGTAATGACTTTAAAAGCATAATTCAGTATTAAGAGAATCAGAGAAAAGAGCATATATAAATACCACGCGGTGCTGGTTATTCGAACAAAATCAGTTGCAGAGATTTGGCCAGACCCCTGGATTATGATACACAAAATGATCAAAAACTGCTGTAAAGAAAGAATATTTTAAGTCCAGTCAACAAGTACTTACCACCATCGTGTCCCATATCAGGTGCATCCGTTCTTCAAGGCCTAAATATGAACAAACGTTTATAGATTAGTAGAGACAATGAGCACAAAAAGCAAGAAACCAGTCAGGGAAGCTATTACCATTAACACCATTAGGTATTTTGCGAAAATCATCAAGTCCTAGAGCTTTTTGTGTAGAATTGAAAGTGCAGTGATCAGTTCCTACAAGCTGTAGAGATAATACCAAGAAAAAGGAGAAAAAATGTTTAGAAGCTCTCAACAATTCTATCCTATAGGTCATCTTTCTCTAATTTATGCACAGTGAAGAAAGGAACCTGAAGGATTCCTGTTGAAAGGGCATCTTGAAGGGATTTTCCATGTCCTACTGGTCTGATAGGTGGACTCATGACATACCTGAAATATTGAGAAAAAAACTTTGAAAATATGAAGGAATAAATAGGAATCATTTGATTAATAGACCTGAAGGATTTCTCATTTCTTACTTGGACGCAATTGTGAAGTCAGGGTCCCAAAGCCAATGATCATCGAGGATTAATCCAGACACAACAGGCTCTCCAATAACCTTTTGCCCTGAAATACATAACAAAGAAAGATTTTTTATAATTGAGCTAAATACTTTATAACTAATTTGAAAGGTACTTTGGAAATCAACCCATACGTTATTACACTAGTGGCTGTTAGGATAGGAGATTGATTATAATCAGGATAGTTTCTATACAATGAGAAAAAAGAGAAAAAATATTCCGATAGGAGTTGTAACAGAAGACCTGATTTTCGAGCTTTAGCAATCTCGTCCATTGCATCGACACTCATCACATGAACAACATAGAGAGGCGTGTTAACAAAGCGAGCCAAACGAATTGCTCGAGCAGTTGCTTCTCCCTCGAGCTGTCATTGTTAAAAAAGGATCTTGATTTCAGCTTGAACAAAGGTTACAGAGGCAAGAGCAGATACAGAAGAAGGGAAAAATCTATGCGGCAGTATTACAAATTAGAAAACACTTGGCTCAAATTACCACAGGAGGCCTTGAGAGAGCATGACCCTCTGGACCTGTAATGCCCAGTTCAACCATCCTTTTCTGTCCTTCGAAGACTGCATCTCCATTTTCAGCATGAACCATCGCCAAGGCACCGAGTGACTTGCATGTTTTAAGGCCTTCCAGGAGAAGGTCATCAGTGATCATAAGAGATCCTTTATATGCTAGGAAGAATTTGAAAGAGTTGATACCTATAAATTAAGAGATGCATACACTCAGACTCAGTTTCATCTTAGCAGAGAAACTAAGGGATGGAAACTGTGAGACATCAATATGTCACTAGACATTTACCCTTTTCCTTGACCAATATCTCCATGTCCCTTGAAACACCTTCATCCCACTTTGTGACAGCCACATGAAAACCGTAATCCATGCAGGAGTTTCTGGATTTGTTTTCATAGGATTCAAAACCAGCCACCAGATTTCCATTAACCGGTATAACAAAATCTATATGCATAGTTGTTCCACCAGCTAATGCTGCTGCCTGACCACTGAAGAAATCATCAATAGTCTCAGTACCCATAAATTCCATGGCAAGATGCGTGTGAGGATCAATTCCTCCTGTTTACATTGAAGAAAAGAAGAAGATATGAGAGAGGAAGAACGAAGAACATACAATATGCTTCTAGGATCATATATCAGAAAAATAACTATGGAAATTAGAATGTAACAGTTGAGTAACCTGGCATGACAAACTTTCCAGTAGCATCGAGTATGGTGACTTCATCCCCAACCTGGTACAGAGCAACAAGCAGATCAAAATTGGAACTTAGACTACCAAAAATGAAAGAAACATCACAAGGGAATGAGGTTGAGTTATACCTTAATGTTTGGCTGTACTGCGACAATAATCCCATCTTCAACATAGACATCAGCAAGTTGTTGATGGTGTGCATTCACAACAGTACCTCCTTTGATCAAAATCCTCGTCGATGATACCCCACAAGATGCCACACCATACTCTCTCCCTGCACTACAAAACTGCAAAAAAAAACACACACATTCAAATTTGAAATTAGAAACCAATCTCCAAAGTTTATCTTTTTCTATTTCAATTTCTTGAAAGTTACTGTATTGGATTAGCAAATAACTTAAATTATATCTGTTACTTAGCTTAAGGTTCAGCTGCTTAAGAATTATATGTTTTGAAGTGGGTGGAGCTTTCAGTGTTACTTCTAATAAACACAAATCGATATGATGAACGATTCACAGACCTGAGTAGCTGAATCTGAGACGGAAGGCGACGGTAATAGAAGAAGTAGAGAGAGGCTGAAGAAGAAGGCATCCAGAGATGTAAGCGCCATCGATGAAGCTTGACAAAAGATCTCCCTCCACCTTCCTATAATCATCTCTTTCTATTGGCCGATCAATTTAAGTCAACACAAGGCAAAATCAAAATCAATGAAACCGGATAAACCGGGTTGGGTTTTCAAGGGTATTTCGAAACCCCAGCAGGATCGGCCGGTTCGCGGTTTCCATAGAACCCTTTCATTAAAGAGAAGTAAAGAGAGCTTAGATTCTCTTGGATCTTCAGTCTTCGAATCACAATTTCTCTTCTACCTCAAAGCTGATGAGCTCTACGTTTTCCAGTCAGGTAACCAATTTTCTGTCCTGTCCATCATCTCTATTTTATTTCAGTTCGAATGCGATTATCTTCAATGATTATGATCGATTTCTAGTTCAGGTTGGTCTTTGCTTGGACTCGTTTTTGATATTTGAATGCGGCAGTTGAGTTTGATTTGAAAAAATTGTTCCTTTTTGATTAATCTCTTACGGGTTTGAATCTGTTATGAATATCTAATGGCAGATGGGTCAGCTCGTAGCTGACAAGCATGTACGTTACATTCTGATGGCAGAAAAGGTACTATAAACTCTATCAACCCTTTCCTTATTCTCACTGTTTATTTCACTATGATTATAACTTATGTTCTTCTTTTCAATTGCTTTTGGATTACTACTTGCTAGAAGAAAGAGAGTTTTGAGTCTGTGGTGATGGATCATCTGAGAATGAATGGTGCATACTGGGGACTGACTACTCTGGACTTACTCGACAAGCTGGCCACTGTTTCTGAAGATGAAGTGGTTTCATGGATCATGACTTGCCAGCATGAATCTGGTATGTACTTCGAGTATCATATTTCTGTACGATATGGATTGCAGATCAGTTCTTTTTACTTACTGATAGAATGACGAAAAAAGGGATAAATGGGTTAGGCAGTGAAAGCAGGTGTCTTTGACAATCATTGCCTGTGATTGCTAAGTAAGCTAGCAAAAATATCTTAGGGGTCCTTTGAAGTTGCTGTGGGGTTTCACATTTTCATCCTTAACCATAAGATGTTGCTGCATTATAAGTTGATTACAACTTGTTCTTCTGAACAGGTGGCTTTGCCGGCAATGTTGGACACGATCCACATATTCTATATACACTCAGTGCTGTGCAAATTTTGGCCCTCTTTGACAAAACTGACATTCTTGACGTTGGGAAAGTATCAAGTTGTATCCTTTGGCACTTAGCTTCTTGTCGATATCACTAACTTGTTCTTCTTCACCAGTAGTGATGGTAGAACTTTCATATTGTTAAATAATGAATGAAAACGCAAAGGAAAAAACTCTGTAAATTGCCTATGGTAGATATTATTATGTTTTCCTATACGAAATTAGATGTTGCTGGGTTACAGAATGAAGATGGATCCTTCTCAGGAGATATGTGGGGAGAAATAGATACGAGGTATTCTTCCTGGCCATGTATTACAAAGACATATGTATATTTCCTATTGGTGATTTCGCTATGTTGAATCTTAAATGCAAGCTGTTTATGCAGGTTTTCATACATAGCTATATGCTGTCTCTCAATATTGAAAACTCTTGAAAAAATCAATGTGGAGAAGGCCGTTGATTACATTGTGAGCTGCAAAAACCTGGATGGTGGTTTTGGGTGTACACCTGGGGCAGAGTCCCATGCAGGACAGAGTATGATTTGCTATTTGAGTTTTATTCCTGTGTCCTCTACCGATTGTTACTTGGAATTAGTGTCTATAGGTGACTTTACTGAGTTTAGGCCGATACAATGACTGGATACTCAGATGTTTTTTGTTTCTGTAGTTGACATGCTATTGCTACACCCTTGTGTAGATAGTATTGGACAGTTTCATGGTAGGGTCATATGGTAAAAGACAGTTATTCTTTATTTATTTCTTCTGTTTCTGTAGTTTTCTGTTGTGTGGGTGCGCTTGCTCTCACCGGGAGTCTTCATCTTGTTGATAAGGACTTACTTGGTTGGTGGTTATGTGAAAGACAAGGAAAGTCTGGGGGCTTAAATGGACGACCTGAGAAACTCCCTGATGTAGGCGTTCAGCTCCTCTCCAATGAGAGACACCTTTGTATACTTTCCCTGGTTTTTACACACTTTTGATTGTTCTTATTACCAGGTTTGCTATTCTTGGTGGGTCCTATCGAGCCTAATCATGATAGACAGAGTTCACTGGATCAACAAAGAAAAGCTAGTCAAGTTCATCTTGGACTGTCAGGTTTGTCTCCAATAAGTCAAGAAAAGTCATTTAGTTGTCAATTTTGTTTGAAAGCTCTCATCTTTACTAATATGAATTTGGATAGGATTTGGACAACGGAGGCATCTCAGACAGACCCGACGATGCTGTTGATATCTTCCACACCTACTTTGGAGTTGCAGGTAACTTTGATATGTCTCTCTTTAGGCTCCTCTCCGTTTATGTGAAGCCAAAAGGGTCTCATTTCATCAAATTGGTGCAGGGCTTTCCCTCCTTGAGTATCCGGGAGTCAAAGCAATTGATCCCGCCTACGCGTTGCCTGTTGATGTCGTCAACCGGATTATTTTTACCAAATGATTGCTGAGGCATATGATTGCAATGGGTATGGTCAAATAATGTAGCAGTAAGGCTTTCTTTGCTTTGTTTACTTGGGCAATTGTAGAAGTTCTCTATGCTCAACGAGGAGACTGCTATTTGGGTATGGGATAAACATTAAATGAACCTGGTGGATTCAGTGATTACTACTGGAAATGTGATGATGAAGTTAGATATTCCTTAATCGTTTTGCAATACTCAATAGTCTCAGTGTTGTATAACTTACTTGAGGTTTCTAATTTAATGGAAACGAAGTTGTGTTGCTACATTATTTACATTGTGCATTACTTTTGAGAAAGGTGGACTCACGTTGTTGTTCAGGATTAATAAACCGAACCAACTGGATAAGAAACTGTTCAGTAAATTAATAAATTATTCACTATCTATAAAAAATTTAAGAGAAATTGCATCAATTAGCATAAATAAGTGCAAATAGCATAAATAACTTTATATCCATTGTAGTAAATAAACTAAAAAATTTAAAGTATTTTCTCGAATCTCGTAAAATAATAAACTAAAAATCAATAATTTCCTTTTTCCCTTGTGGTTAAAGAATATAAATTTAAAATAAAAATGAAAATCAGGACTTCTAAAACCCTAGTACGCCATTAGAGAGGGTTCAGCTCAGCTGCTCAAAGTGTTTAATTTTTTCTGCCAAGTTTGTTTGGGCAAATCCTAAAGCTTCCGAGCCGACTCTTCAATGGAGGAGCTAGCAGGAATAGAAGCAGACATCGAATCGTTTTTCGGCGAGCAAGATCAACAGAAATCATCATCGGACAGCTGCAAACAGGTCCCATGGCTGAATTGGGATGAGTGGGACTCAGTGAAAGAGTCTCTCTTCTCTTATGCTCCTGATAGAGTCGCTTCTGCATTACAAAGGGTAATGCAAAGACTTGCCACATAAACTGAATTTACTGTGGGAATTATAAGATTAAAATTAGTTGAATCAAGCTTATTGCTTTAGTCCAGAGAGCTTAATGGTTCATTTATATGTGTAAAGTACAGATTCTTAATCTCTTTTTCGGATTTTAGGTTGCAACATGGCGAAGTAAAGGAGCACTTCCAGCTCCTGTGGATGTTACTTGTTCCCTTATTGAAATTCAACTCAAAGATGGCTTTATTCCGTTAGTCTCTCTACTCCTCTCTAACGTTTCCATGATATTTTTGGATTTCTCATCTCATTTTCTTGTTTTTGTGATTAAAAAAGAAGGGAGAAACAATCAGCAGATGCATTACATTCAGAGCATTTACTTCAAATGCTATACTGCATGGGAATACTCAGGTGTCTATGAGTTTACTTCCCACTTTTATATATGTTTTGGGTTGGCTTAACTCCTTGCAATTCTTGACTCACATCTCTACCTATGAAAGGCTTGTGAACTGTGTCATTGAAAAGACAAGGATGAGAGAAAACGTTTCAATTGCAGATGCAGCTAAAGCAATCGGTATCCCACGTAAATTAATCGATCTTCGTCATGGTAATTATCTTTGGGTACCTTTCCTTGGTTCTAAACACTAACTTTTTGATGCTGCTTTATGCTTGTGATTTGATTTGATTGTTCTGATTGTAGAGGGTTCTCACCGTGAGCTCCCTGCACTTTCGGTGCTTCGGGCTGCTGCAGATGAGGTACACTATTTTCCTTCTTAATTCTGTTTGGCATTCTAGATTGCCTTATTCCAAGTATCATAGTCTCATAGTTCATGAAGGTTTGCTTTCCTGTAAATCAAAACGTTTGCTCTTAAGATCTTGTTAAACAGTCCTAAGAATCTTTTTTATTGTCTTTTTGATAAGGTGTTTTGTGTGGTGTAGTTCCTGGACGATACAGTAGATTTTAACTTGCTTGCATACATTTGTTTGTCACTATAGGCACTTGAATGGTTGAAATCTTATTATTGGGAGCCTCAGAAGTACCAAATTCCCTTGAAGAGAGATGGAACAGCTAGCATCAGAAGAGAAGTCAAATCCAAACTCCGAAAACTTGCTTTTTCCTTGCAGCTTAAGCAGAATACGCAATATGACTCCCCTTTGGTCAAAGATAAATGTAAGACAACTCATTTTTATTGTTTTGGACCTTGTGCGGAGGGATAGTAATGCTAAGCGAACAACATAATGAACTCATCTATGTTTCCTGTCTTGCACCTCGATGAAGTTTACAAGATAATGACAAAATTTAGATGATACTTCTGCTTTGGTTGCCGCTAGATTATGATACTTCTGGAATTTGTGATTTCAGGTTCCAATAAAAGGATAAGGAAGATCGTAAGCAGCCTTGTTGAGTTATACCCTTCTTTCTCCGCAGAAATTTCATCTGTGCTACTTGAATTCTTACTCAAGGCCTTGGATTCTTCAAAGTCGACAGAACTTGAGAATCAGTCTGGCCAAGATTTCAGGGTCTTTCTAGATGAATGGAAACCTGTAATCGTGGAATTCTCAAATAGAGAACCCGAGTTACTTTTGACTCTACTCAAGGCAGTCCTTGATATGATCCAAAATAATGAACGGAGAAGATATGAAACCGGTAACTGTTGGTTTTTCCGAATAGTTTTTACTCTGAGGAATCTCAACTTAAACTCCTAATCATTTTCTAACTTGCATGAATTGTTTGTTGTTTTTAAGATGTTACAGAAAAGTCAGCGGAAGAGATTTCTCAAGTTGAACAGGTCCCTTTCTTGTTTGCATGGCTTGTGAGTCTTCTCAATGGGTCGAAGCATTTTCAGAGAAACAGTTCTCTAGAAGTGAAACCTCCAAGCATGTTCTTTATGGAACTTATACGTAAATGTCTTGTCTTGGGAGCCTTAGGACATGAACTGGTTTTGAAATCAGCATTTCTACTTGCAGAGATTGTGGGAGGCCGTGTCTTGAAGGAGAAGCTCATAAAACTCTCTCTCGAGCGTAAAAGCTCTGCAAGTGTTCCACTGGAACAGAGTTCTACTCTTGTAACAACTCCTACAACGCTCCTTGAGCAAGAGAAAAATCTTGGTAATGCAGGCAAGAGACTCGAGTTTTTCAAACTCCAACTCACCAAGAAGAAAGGTAATGACACAGACAATTCCGGTAACAGATGGAGAAAGGCAAAAACATGGAGTCCTTGTCCAATTGGTATGTTGCCTCGCATCATTGGATCTTCAGGACGTTTACCTCTTCTGGACCATCAGAACTCTCAGAGCATCTCAAAACAAGCACAAGGTAACAAGAGTGCCAAGAGAGGAGGTGTGTGCAGTAGTCAGGAATTGGAAAAGTCTGCATGTAAGCGAGCAAGGAAGAGTGCAGAAGATTCTGAATCAAACGATGTGACATTGGAAACTTACGAGGAAGAAGCTGTGACGGATACAGAACATGCATACGAGGAAACTGAAGCAGAAGCAGAAGAGAATCTGAGGTGGAAGGATGAAGAGGAAAGCAGAAGCTGCCTTATGATAGGTGGTGAATGGACAAGAGTTAACGATGGCGAGCTTTCGGGGATGTCTTCTAATGTTAGAATCTGTGTTTGAAATTTCTGCAAATGTGCACAAACTTGTAGTAAAAGCCGGATGATATTTGGATGCAACATTTTTTCGAGATTTTGATCAATTTATTTATACAAGTAAAACATATGACACAACGTCGTCAACTGGGGCAGGCAGATCAATACCGGGACATAAGTCAAAGTGATAAGTGGATTAACAATTCCCTTTTTAAAAGGCATTAATTGGATAACTAAATTATTATACATGAATAGTAAACATTGTGATTTTATAAACAGATAAAGATGGAAGAAAACATCCCAAGACCAAAATGTTACAAAGCAGCTGCTTCTTTCATCTTCACAAATTCCCCCTTTCTTCTTCAAGGAATGTATTCACCATTTTCGGGCGTTTAACCTACGATGCCAATCCTAGAGAGAAGCAAATTCTCTTGTTCAACACAACTTGAAATATAAGAATGTAACCAAAATGTAAGCAATCCTCATTTGAGTTAGCTGACAGTGTTCTAATGTCTCATTGGAAACACATCCTATCTTTGATATGTTCTTTTGCAACTTTCTTAAACACCAGAGAACAATCCAATACCAATATACAAGTCACACAGTTGGGACACGAGCACTGTTCCCTTGCAAATGTTGCCCTATTTGGATTTCAGCAACTTAAATAACACACAAAACTAGGGTATCTGCCAAAATTTCTAATGACAAACCATTTCTTTAAATAAGAATTTATGGGTTCAAATGCCGTAAATTACAGTATCTGGACTATGATAGATGTATGTTCTGTGAAGGATCTGGAATACCAAAGTGAATTGGACTAAAATGAATCGATGGCTGACCAAGAACAACAAGCATATCGTACATAAGAGACAGGACAGTACACAGATGCTTACCTAATAAGTTGTCTATAGTGAGTTGGAAAGTGCTTCTAAATCTCTCCATGACACATACTGGACTGCAGAATACAAAATTGGAATGTCTACAACTTTTTTAGCCAGCAACCCTTATTGCACCCATCTCATCAAGCTTTGAGCTTTTATGCTGAAACAAGTTAAATTCAGAGCCGAATCAATACAATTTACTAAAGACATGAGTAGTCCTCAAAACACTTTGCGCACAAAATTATGGTGGAAATTAAAAGTTACGTATCAAAGAAAAACAGGATAAATTTAACCCCTCCCCCTCAATTACAATTACCTTGCTTTTTTTGTGCCTCACGTCATTAAGATCTTCATCTCCATCGTGTTTCCTTTTCTGAAATATTAGTGACAAGGCTCCATGAGATTTCCATAGGATCAAAAGCCCAATCAATATTACAGTAAAACTATTATAGAGCAGCCTCTATATCTTCTAAATTCTATGATAACCGTCAAGAAAGCAGCCCAACTCTAGAGCAGCAAGTACAGATTCTATTAAGCTATTTTTCTATGGAAAGACAGACACCTGCAACAAACCGTCATGGCTCATACCTTATCATGATGTTTCTCAGAATGATCACCCGAATCGTGGTGGCCATTTTTGTCCTTCTTTCTGTCTCGGTCCTTGTCTTTATCTTTATCTTTGCTTCTATCTTTATGTTTGTGCTTGTGCTTGTGCTTCTTATGCTCTCTATCTTTGTCTTTATCCCTGTCCTTGTGTTTCTTATGTTTCCTGTCCTTATCTTTCGACTCACTTTTTGACTTTGGCGGAATCGTAGGAGCTCCCTTCTCTGCCTGAAAGAAGAAGTAGGGCATATTCATGTTCTAGTACCTAGGTCAATTATCTCTAAAGGATACCCAGATGTAATTCACCTTATTAGGGAATGACTCTCAATTAACCAAAGAACTGGCTGTTATAGGAAATGGGACATACATTATTGAGCCCAATTTTCTAGTACAATGTAATGTCAAATATTGATACTAGTAAAAGAAAAGGGTTGTATCATTAAGTTAAAGCTCAAAACCACCAAGAGAGAAAGAGTGTGAGAGAAAATTCTTACTGGAGGCAATTCAACAGGAGTCATATCATTTAGTTGGAAAGCCTCCTTAAGCTCATCTATATCAAAAGGTTGGATGCGAGTATTAGTCTCCCTTCTCTGGGGTATGTTCTGAGTAAGCTGATCTAATTGCATTCCTTCTCCTTTTCTGATCTCTGTGTCCCCAACCACATTATGAAGATAATGGGAATCTGATAGAGAGATGGGAAGGGATTTCTTGCAAAAGAATTCATGGTGTTGCGATAGTTTGAATTGAGATATAAGATCCACAGCACCACACAGCTCTCTTGGACCTGCACTTATAAAAAAAACAGCAGCATATCAACCTCAAGATGACCCAATGGGCAAAAGAAAGGACAACGAGCCACATAAAACATATGACGAACTGAAAGCTCCAAATTTGAAATTTGAAACCAATGTACCTCCAAATTTTGTACAATCAGGTTCCATCTTCTTTATCGCACCCGGAATTGCTTTTGCATGATCACTGCATATGCGTCCTACAAAAGGTAAAATTCAAGAAGCATTGAGTGACAAGGAAAGAATACTAATACACAATAGCATTTGCAAATTTAGCTTCGATACTGCTCAAACAATACAAAACCACATAACTACAGCTAAATTAGCTAATCAACAGCTCAAATTGCATAGTGACCGAAACTGTTGGAGTCTAAACAAAACTAAGAACTGAAAGAAATATCTGAATCAGTATAAATTGCTACCCAATCTCAAATTTCTCTCACATCTCCTGAAACCCTCATAATCCAAGCTCGAAATAATGAAAATAAACCCTAGAAATGGCTGAATGTTTTCGAAAGTTTGTATTAGTAAAATCATATACAAAGACATTCATACAATTTCGATCTAGTCAATAAGAAAGTTTCTTCCATTTGTGCTTATCTAAGAAAGCTAAAAATAATAATCAGGTAGCGAAGTAATCAGTAAAAACAAACATCAGAGTCGATTAAAAGCTTAAACAGAACATGAATTCGAACCAATAGAAAAAGAATCGCGAATTGGAATTTGAAAACAAAACAAGACAAAGAAGCACAACCCCAGATTCAATTGAAACGAGAAAGAATTGAAAACAGGCGGCATACAAGTTTCAGAAGCCAGATCTCGTTGAGAAATCTATCTACGGTGCCCGTAGCTGAATCCACCTCTGTAGCGCCCAAAGATACAAATCGAAAGCAGCGAAACGCGGGCAAGTGCTTGGTCTTGGGTATCCGAATTCCCGCCCAAATTTGATTTGCAGTGATCAAGAAGGGGCCAGAGATCGAGGAAGGTTGGAGAGACGGAGAGAGGAGCGAAAAGGGACTAGTTAGGGTTTGAGAGTTTTTGTTTTCGTAACCAATGGAGGAAATTGAAAATTCTCTTATTTCCTCTTCGTGCCCTTTATTTTAATTAATCAACATTCAGCTTTTTATCTTACTTTAATTTAAGGGTTCCGCGTGGGCTTCACGCGCGTCCTGAAGCACGGCCCAGATAACAAGAGGTTTTTAAGGAATCCAAAATGATCCATAACCTAAACCGTATTCGAACCAGTTATTAATCTCACTAACCGCACTCATTCTACGTACGTGTATTTCAGATACTTGGATTTTGAATTTCGAGTATCAGAAAATAATAAAACTGAATATTCACAAATGTTTATATCCCACTCAAATTATATTAGAAATATAGCTTAATTAAATATATATTCAAATACGCTTACTGATCAAAACATAATTTTTTCAAGCATATGATTTTTTTCCTTCTACAAAATATTAAACTTAGAACCACATTTAGTCCGACCCTAAAGAAAAATAATGTTCGGAGCTAGATACATAAACTCCAAAAAAATTAGATCTTTTGAACTAAGGTTTTTTGGGATTTAGTCTAACCTGATTTGAGTCATCGCTAGAAAACAAATGGTGAACATAAAACAAACGATAATACATGTATACTTGTTTATATTAACATCAGGGGTGCCTATGGTTAGCAATAATAAGAAAAAGTGCTTGACGATAAGAAAATGGAATAATAATATTTTTAGGAGTTTTTATACCTTATCTAATAGACTAATACGATGCAAATGATAGTTTTGTATGATATTGGATAAATGAAGGTAGATGATATTGGAGAATCATATTCATATCCATTTGATATTAGTTGTATTATGCTTTTAAATCTTATTTGATATCTGCAAATAGTTTTTTTTTGGTCTATTATTTCTTCTAATAAAACCAAAAAAAAAGAAGTAATATTTTAGAAAGACGAAAAGAAGAGAATAAAATATATGTTATATAAAATAGAGGGGAACATTCAAGTGGGAGGTGGATTTTTTTCATGTGTGTGAGTGTAAATGTGGGTGTGGAATAAGAGACTGTGAAGACAACATCATTCTCCCCAAAGAAAGCTAATAAGTCTTAGAATCATCACTCCAATTCCCTTTTTGGCCCCTTCTTCTCTCTTTTCTATTTCTTTCTACTTTGACCCCTTCACATATCTCTATTTGCTTTATCATCACACCCTCATTACTCTCTATAAGTAAAAGATTAATTAATACCACTTGACCAATTAAGCCATCTAATACCTTTGGACATGATTCACCCAAAACTTGGTTTATGAAAAAATGACTTTCTTCTCTTTGTTTTTAGAAAGTGATGAAGAAGAAAAAAAGAAAGGGAGAGCAGCAAACTTTTAGAGCAAGTCATAGGTTAAAAGCCCCACAGCTTTTTCTTCCATCACTTTCATTCCTCTACTCTCATTCTAAACAGACTCTGAGAACGAATTTAAGAGATCTTGATCAGATCTCTTATACTTTCTGAAAATCGATTATTAAATCCATCACTTATAGAGAAGCTCTCTCTCTCTCTCTCTCTCTCTATACCTATCTTGAAGAGATGGGAAATTACTACTCTAGAAGAAAATCTCGGAAACACATCACTACTGTTGCCTTCATCATCCTTCTTCTTCTTTTGTTTCTGTTTCTGTACGCTAAAGCTTCATCGTCTTCTCCTGATATTCATCATCACTCAACTCATGGAAGCTTGAAGAAGCCTGGAATTTTGAATCCAAAGCTTCATGATCGTAATTCCAATGCTGCGTCAAGAGGAGCAAGATATACTAATGAAGGTGGTGGTGGTGACGATGTTTTTGAAGATGACAAGAGAAGGGTCTTCACAGGTCCTAATCCTTTGCACAATAGATAAATTTTTTCTTTTACAAGTTTTGTGAATTTTTATCTGAATAAAACACATTTGTGCAAACAAAAAAAAACATATTTGTTTTACGTTTTTTCACACTGATATACATTATATCGTACGTGATGTTCCGTGATTGTAACTTATGTGTAATATTTGGAGGAATGAGATTTAAGAGTGTTGAACAACTAGTCTTTGGAAATAGTAAATGCGCTTCTTGGTTGACTCTGTGATATTTTTATTTTATTAAAATGGTTAATTTTAGTGTGCGAATATGCATAATCCATCTATTCTACCCTTTGGTTTGAAATATGAAACTAGTGATAATGATAAATGAACATCATTGTTGATGCCAAAGAAAACAAATTGAACATCATTGTTAAATTTAAATTATGATAAAGCTATAGTCTCTCACATAACTGGCTGTGAAAGATGTAAGATTATAACAGATTTAATTTCATGCTTACAAATTTAATAAAATATGTTTGAATAGTTTATCATTAGTCTATAATGGCTGTAAAAGGAGAATTATTCAGATGAAAAAAAACTGTTAGATACTAATGAACCACAGGTGTAAGAAAAGAGAAATTACAAACATAGTCAATGCTAATTCATCTGGAACAAGAGTTACAATATTTATTACAAACTCTGTTGTATAGTTATATTTACCTCGAATCATAGACTATGACTTTACATTTTACTAGGTGTGGGCAAATGTAAGAAACAGATCGAGACCTATCGAAATAAGACATGAATGGCACTTGAAAGATGAAAAGATTAAATCTTATAGATAAGAGAAAATGTAGGGACAATAATCGAGATTTTCCACAGTAAAAATCAAAAGCCAAATACGAGAAATATAGTAAAAGATTCCGTTTAAATATGGAGAATTTGGGACTTCTTGTTTCCAAGTAAGAACTGAAATCATGTCCCAAACAGTAACATTTTCTCTCATATAAGATGAGAATCATAACTAGACGACCACGAAGAAGAGAATTTTGTCGCTCATACGATAAACAAAAAAAAGAGTTTAAGTATCTCCACATAAACAAACCTTTGGAAGCATATTGTATTAAAGACATTTTAAGTTTAATAAGTATCGCTTTGCAACATGTGGACGCAATTCTTCATACACCTGAAACCAAAACCACATGAAGAAAATGTAACCATTACTACCGATCTGCAACAAACGCGTCTCTAGAAGATAATGTGCAGCACATACCAGTTTCTTGTGGAGTTTCTCGAAAGCCTTGCAAAACCTCTCTGCTTCAACCTCCCCAATCTGCAAGGGAGATATTCATTATGGTTCCGGAACATAAGTAGGAGAATCAGAGATGAAACAAGAATCCATTCTTTCAGTTAAAGTATCTAACTTGACAAGTCATGAACAAACAAGATATCGATCTTCATTCTCTGGCAAATCTCTTAATAACAATTCCACATCAAATGCGATTACTGCGGTAAAACTTTGTACACTAAATTTAGGAGCTCCAACTCTAAATCTCATTCAACAACTAGAAACGTTTGAACAAAGTCAGTGGTGTTAGTCACCTTCTTCGCAGCAGCCGTTTTCAGCTTTTCCCAGAATTTATCTGACAAAATAAGTCAAAAATTAGGATAAGGGGTAAATCATGCAACAAAAAGATGATGCATATGTTCAACGATATAGAAAAGGAGTAAAAGGATCTCTTTACTCGTAACGATGATACAACCGCTTGCTTTTACGACTTAAGAGCGGAATTATATAAGTATATAACAGTAGCATACAGATACCAGCTATGAGTTAAGTAAATGCATGTATGAGTAAGTTCAGATTTTGTTTTAGCTAAACGGAACATGGATACTTTCATTACAATGGTCAGATCATGCAGAAAACCATATCCAAGATTAGTTGAGGAAACACATATGACATAACAAAACTACAAAAATGAAAGGTTATAATTGGATAAAATGTCGACAAGCAGACAGGACAATTGTCGCCAATTATCATTTATCAACGAGGACATTCACCCAGAAGCTAGCAAGAAGACATAAGGAATCTTCTTGATCCAAAAAGGAATCACATAGACTCATGTTACCAGGAAGAAATTTTTATAACCTGGTTCTCTGGTTAATTTTCCCTCAATATGGTTAGAGAGCTTCTCGACACATTTGATTTTTCTCTATAGGGAAGGTAAACAATATCTCTAAGCTTTCTCTTTAAAATCGATTTATACTACAGGATTCGAAAGAGCTAGTCCGGTTAGTCAAAATCTCAAAGGTAGGAAAAAGATACCTACCTTGATCAGTCTTGCTATCTTGCAACTCTCTCGGCTCAACTACACTCGGTGCATCGTGCCATTCACTTACCTGCTTTGGGTAATTCCAAGTTCCATCACATTTCAAGTGTGTATATAAATATCATCACCAGATAAAGAAAAAGAGCTTTAAGATATCAGAATGTACCTCTCGAACTGACTGTGAAGTTGATTGCTTTGAAGAAACTAAATCAGCCTGAAACCAAAAGACTCAAATGATAGTCTGTACCAGAAACTATGACAAATAAAATACTCCCGAGTGATGAATCAATTCTGCATCGGAAATATTGTGACATTTGTAATTGTACATCAAAACAATTTCAAGAAAACTCGAACACTATTTACTCCCAATCTCAGGAACTTCAATGTAATCGCATCGTTCAGAGCAGTGATCAATTTCCCAAAAACCATAAAAGAGAGGATTCAGGACGATTGATGAGAATTAGACCTAATGGCGAAATGATCACACAGTTGCTAGTAAAAGCCATTTCGAAACATTAACTATTGCACAATGAGGAAATTAGGGTTTTCGGAAGAGTCAAGTTCGCGTCAAAGAAGTTGACAGTAGCAGTAGCAGCAGCAGCAACAATAGAGTTTGTGCGGAGAAAGAGGGAAGAGAGATTTACACGGTAGTCGCGAGAGCGTACGACGGGGAAGTGATCAAGGAGGCTACGAAACTCTTGGTCGTCCATTGCTTACTCTTCTTCGATTTCTCCTCCGATTCTCTCTCTGTCTTCTCTTAAATCTGAATGTTCTCCAACTATGCTTAATGTTCTTTCCTCCTAGTCGACTTGTTTTGAAAAGGAAATTTTAGTTTTGTAAGACCAATCTTTTTTTTTTAATCAAAATCTTTTCTCTCTTTTTTTAGTTTTAGACTTTTAGTCTGATTTTAATTTTAAAAATAATAAGTTAAGTATTAGGGTTTTACCAAAAAAAGCAAAACTTAATTATTAGGGTAATTTTTGCTGATAAAATTTTCTACAGTAAATATTTATAACTCGGTTAAAACTTAAAAGTTTAGGTTGCATCCATATGAAATAAACTTTAAGAATTTGATTTACAAACAGTGAAGAAAATCAGTATTTGTAATATGACAAAAAGAAATCAATACTAGTTGGGCAATTTAATATCATCATTTAAGATAAGGCAAAAAAAAAATCAAATTAGAGTTAAACTTGTGCTCCATCTTGATTCCGTATTCAGTAATCTTGTGCTGATAAAATGCATGATAAGGATATGTGTTCCTCAAAAAGTTGAATCTTTCATTATTCACATTAGAGTCCTGGATCCTCCTCTCAAACTCCAACCCTGTTTGGGCAATCAAAAGTGCCGTTCTCTCAAAGAATAGTTTTGCAATCTGGAGGTGGCTCAATGATTGCTACATCCGCACGAGCTTGATTTCAACCAAAAAAATGTAAGAGCCATTATAATCAAATTCGGAAAATCCATGAATATCAAATCATAAGAAACACTAAAATCAGATTCTTAGATATTTAGTTTTTTTTTTTCTTTTGACCTAAATTATTGGTTTAATAAGAGATAAGAAACACCATCGTAAGCATAATTTACCCTAAAATCGTTTAAAACAACAAGACTGATCATATAATAATATCATAAAGGAGGGTTAGCGGAATATCTTCATTTATTGTAATAGATTGGAAGATTAACTATAGACTTCAAGATTACGTTCATCTCCCCTTTAAGTATAAACTATTCTTTATGTGATGTTTTTAAAATAGACTAAAATCATATGTTTATAGGCGTAGAAATACCTAATTTTTCTTTAAGTTTTAATCTCAATAATCTATCAAAGTAGAGATTGATTAGAAAAAAATATTTTATTACTAATTTAATTGGTTACCAAATTGGAATAATAATCTAATTAAAAAAGGATAACTATAAAACCAAAAAGGAAATACTCCTTATAACTATAACTCAGCCGTGACGTCGAGAAGAAACGGAGAACGAATATTCTTTGAAGATCTAACTATACCTCAGCCGTGACTTCGAGATCTAAAGCTTGGAAATCGACAATACGAGGGAACGAACAAGTAATCTAAACATTTATACATTTTCAAAACGTAGAAATCTAAAAAAAAGGGTTCATTATTTATTATGAATATAATTTTCCAAATGGTGACTGGTTGGTTATATGTACATCAACTTGTCCTTTGAAAATTCACGCATCCTTAATTGGTTAACTTGGTTCCGCGGCAGTCAAAATCAATACTTTAAAGTCTAATCTGGAAACCAATTCTTTGAAGCAGCAAGAGCCAAGAGCTTAAAATAAAACATAATGGAATCCAATTATAACACCACAGATAAAATTTTTAGCTCCGACCTCACTTTCACACTCAGAGACCATCACAAACAAGACATATGAAACTCAATAACACATATACGAGCAAAGAAAAGAATACGAGGGTAATTGAAAATCGGTAATATCAGCTTTTTCACTCACTCATGGTCCAATATCTCACGTTCTTCTTCATACTCATCTTCTTCATACTCGCCTTCTTCATCTGCAGTTGCGTCTTGGTATTGCTGGTACTCTGAGACGAGATCGTTCATGTTGCTTTCAGCTTCAGTGAACTCCATCTCGTCCATACCTTCACCTGTGTACCAATGCAAGAAAGCTTTCCTCCTGAACATAGCAGTGAACTGCTCACTCACACGCCTGAACATCTCTTGGATAGATGTTGAGTTGCCAATGAAAGTGGAAGCCATTGAGAGACCTCGAGGCGCTATGTCACAGACGCTTGACTTCACGTTGTTTGGGATCCATTCCACGAAGTAGGAAGAGTTTTTGTTCTGCACGTTTATCATTTGCTCGTCCACTTCTTTTGTGCTCATTTTGCCACGGAACATGGCCGAGGCAGTTAGGTACCGTCCATGGCGCGGGTCCGCTGCGCACATCATGTTCTTTGAATCCCACATCTGTTGGGTCAGCTCAGGGACGGTGAGTGCGCGATACTGCTGGGACCCGCGGGAGGTGAGTGGGGCAAAACCAACCATGAAAAAGTGGAGACGAGGGAAAGGGATGAGGTTCACTGCGAGCTTCCTCAGATCAGAGTTGAGCTGACCCGGGAACCTAAGACAGCATGTAACTCCACTCATGGTTGCAGAGATCAGATGGTTCAGATCACCAACTGTTACAGTCAAACCATCACAAGACATCAGCAAACAATTGAGACAGAAAGAATCATAATTGGAGATCGGATCAAGGACGCGTTGACTTTACTAAACAGCAACAGTTATGGTTGCCGAGATCAGTAATTCAGTTTTCACAAAACAACTGCAGAGAATAAAAGAACATGGAAAGGACTTACAGCTAGGAGTGGTAAGCTTAAGTGTTCTAAAACAAATGTCGTAAAGGGCTTCATTATCCAAGACCATACACTCATCTGCATTTTCAACTAGCTGATGAACTGAAAGTGTCGCATTGTATGGCTCCACCACAGTGTCTGAGACCTTCGGTGATGGGAAGACAGAAAAAGTAAGCATCATTCGATCAGGATACTCTTCCCTGATCTTAGAAATGAGCAGAGTTCCCATTCCAGACCCGGTGCCTCCACCAAGCGAGTGGCAAACTTGGAAACCTGAAACATTAATAATTATATAGATATCACTGTTAGAACAAAATATAATACCACAATTCAGAGGCCTTCAATAAACTTTTCGAGAGTTTACACACCTTGAAGACAGTCACAATTCTCAGCCTCCTTGCGTACAACATCGAGAACCGCATCAATAAGCTCAGCTCCTTCAGTGTAGTGCCCTTTAGCCCAGTTGTTTCCAGCACCAGATTGCCCGAAAACAAAGTTGTCGGGTCTGAAGATTTGACCATAAGGTCCAGTTCTGACACTGTCCATAGTACCAGGCTCAAGATCCATGAGAATGGCACGGGGAACATATCTTCCGCACGATGCCTCGTTATAGTAAACATTTACACGCTCCAACTGCAGATCGGAGTTTCCAGTGTAACGACCAGTGGGATCAATCCCATGCTCATCACATACAACTTCCCAGAATTTTGAACCAATCTGGTTCCCACACTGGCCACCTTGAATGTGGAGGATTTCTCTCATCTTCTATTTATCTGAAATCAAATACAAAAACAAGAATCTCCATTAGAAATCAACATTACATTAACAAACCAGTGTAAGCAAACCTGTATCAGATCCACATGAAAATTTGATTCAATGTCAATCCAAACAGATAAATAGATCAGAGATCAAAACAATCTGTATCAGATCCAAACAAATCAATCCAAAAAAAAAAAAAATTAATCATACGCTAAAGAAACAGGAGGAAGATCACAGAAGGAAATTTAAGCTGCTAATAAGAAAGAAACAAATCGGAAACACAAAGCTGCGCAGAAAATTCCGATTTTAAATTCTTCCCGGAATTCGAACAGCAACACATTTTCAAGTTATAGTAAATCAAAATTTAAGTAAAGAATGGATCAAAAATGAAACAGATCACGAGAAAATACGGATTTGGAGGAAAATGATTCGATTAAAGTATCACAGTCAGTAGTAGGAAATGTTCATCCGTTCATATTCCCTAGATTTCTCAGCTTCCAGAGAGGAAACAATACATATGAGAACTAAAATGAGTAGAGAACAACTTACAGATAAGATAATGCAGAGATTCCCCGCGAGATTGGGACGATCAAGTACGACGGTGGCTCGATCGGAGCAGTTGAGGAAGTGAGAGAGGAGAGTGAAGCATGTGGATTCATTTATGAAAGAGTAAGAAGAGAGAAAGGTGAATTGATCCAACGGCTGTGGTTGGTTCCATCTCTAAGAAGCTGGATGCCGTTGGATGGTGAGATATCAACGTTGTGGATGGCTTTGGGTGAGATGTCAGACCTACTTTGTTTTTATTGGATTGTGACTGTCGGTTCTTCCAAATTATTGTCAGGCGAAAAGTTGAAAATTTTTGTGACATTGCCCACAATTTCCATTGGACCATTCGTCTAACATACAAAAGAGAAATAAATTTTTTTTTTTCGAACGCAACTTAAATTTTAGAAAAGTTTTATTGATTACACATCCAATGCATATTAAAAAAACTCATCATAAACAGAACAAATTAGGTTGTAGCAATATAATAAGTTATAACTCGTATCTCTTTTCGTCGATATATTAGGCGAAATAGTTGCTTCTTAAATTCACTCTCTAAACTCATTTTCTCTTAGGTTTTATTTTGTATTTCAGAATTTGTTTTGTATGTCTTTCTTTTCTGAGCTTTTGGTTTCAAAGAATTCTCTAATATCCGCCCGCTTTTTCACCTAAATTTTGTCCCTTTTTGTATCTTTCATGGTTTTATTAATAAAATTTAGATGGCAAAAAGAAAAAAGAACAAAGAAAAAGAGAAATTAACTGTATGAGCAAATAGCAATAACCGATAATAATTGTTTCCTAATTTTAAGGAATCGCGCGAGCGATATTCATTCGCGGCGATTTCTCTCCCAAACCAAAAAAAAGTTGACGTCTCTTTTCATCTTCTTCTTGGAGATTCACTCTGACGAATCCGGTGCTGCAAGGTGAGCTCCATCTTTTGGAACCAATGTTCCCTCATCCGTGGTACTTACTCAGTTTCTGGGAAAATTGGAGGAGAACCATCATCTGTATTGGCGAGGGTTGGCGAATCGGAGATGGGACGTGTGCGGCTCCCTCTCTCAGATCTTCGAGGACAAGATCCATTGTGAAATGCGCGGTGGAGCTTTCGACGTGAAGTCGAAGAGTGGGTTGTGTCTGTGTTGTGGTTGATGCGGTGGCGAGTGGTCTTGCGGGAATAGATCAACCGGATGTCGTCGCCGGAGTACACGAAACTGCTAAGAGATGGCGGAACCGCGAAACGGCTAAGATTCTCCGGCGGATCGGCTACCAAAAGATCTTCCCCCTCGTTATCGTATCTCTGGGATGTTGACTTTGTTCTCGGCGGTTTCTGGACCTATCTTCTTTTTCGATTTGAAGCGTGGTGGCGGAGGAAGTCATGTTTCTTCGGCCATCTGCGAAGGTCATGTTCTGTGGTAGCCTGGACTAGTGGAACATCGTAAACGACGAAAGTCCTGTTCTATTGTTGCCACGGGCGGAGGTGTACTGTTCCTCATAGGTTCGAGCGATGGCGAGCAAGTAGTGGCGGATTCGGTCCAGTCCCGGTTTCTTCTTCGGTCCAGTCTCAGTTTTTTCCTCTCGTAATTTTATTGGGTCTTGAGTAGCAAACGGGGCCCAACTGGAATTATGGTTTGGTTTTATCCGGTTATATGTATTAAAATTCAAAAACTCATAAAAATTCAATATATGCAAAAAATTATCAAAAAAAAATAGCAATAACCCAAGTACCTAACTCTTCACACACACAAAAAGAAGGAATTGATGTACCTCGTATGACAGTATAAATTCTGTAAGAACCACGGAAAAAAACAAAATTGATCCCATCAATCATATAAGACAATGTGATCTTATGTGATGAACAGTAAATCAACAAAATGTAATGAACAGTAAATCATCGTACCATGGTCGGCAGGGCGGTAGATAGATGTATCGTAATGGCTTATTTTGTACATATATTTAACTGAGATATCTAAGTTTAATTCGTTTTAACAAATAAATATCAAAATACGGCATAGTTTTTGTATGTAGATTTCAGCTTATTTTTGGTTTGTTATCCACTTTCATATGAAAATTGGTTTGCTTTTAAGTATAAAGCTTGCAAGACTTTTCGACTATAACTTTACCAAAAAAAAAAAAGAGTTTTCGACTATAAAAGGATTATCGCTCTCTCTTTTTGCATGTCATAGCAATATGTATACCAATATTTTTATTTTTGGTCGTTCATCTATACTAAAGTTTGCATGTATCAATTTTTTTTGTTAAAAGCATGTATCATCTAAGTTTAACAATTAATGAAGTTATAAATTATAATGAAATCAAAATTTATAATGTAAGAGTAGAAGAAAAAAGTAACTACACATATATTATTGATACCGTAGCAATCGAATTATTATTTCTTAATCTTCATCACAAGAAGCACCATCATTTTAAAAAAAAATGTATGATATAGTACATGTACACACTTATGATCACAAATCACAACATGAAAACAGCAATTCAAATTTTTTGTAACATTTGAATTTAACTAATAATTACTATGATACTAATTTGTAATATTTTTAGTATTTCCATCCAAAAGTTCTAATGTCAATCCACAAATTTCATCATTTTTCACGCTGAGTTTGTGGTTATCGAAAAATAAAACTTATCGACAGTATTAAATCATAGTAATGCTTTTCGTTGATTTTGTACTTGCGTGCAAGACATGTTTCAATGGTTAATTATAAAATGTCCATGGAACAATCATGCTTACTTAATCTATGAAAATAAGAAAGAAAACCTTAAAAGATGCTTTTAGTGATTTTTATAACAGAATCAGTTTCTTGATCTCACCATCATTTAGCTCATAGTCCAAGACATGATAATTTAAATTAAGCCGGATCTGATTAAGGGGCAGCATAACCGTAAATATGGGGAAGTAGAGGGATAGAGACACAAGAATGGGTTTGTCTTGTAGAGATTGTGGATCGGAATTCGAGAGCAACAAATGAGGTGTGGAAGAAGAAGGGAACAATGCACATGAACCATGTGACTCCAACAGCTCACCTGACTTTAACTATTTGCTCTTCTATCCGTTTTTACTGGTATTTTATTGTTCTTTTTGTTTCTTCTCTTTGTCTTCCAATATTTTATTAGATCTCTTTAGATCTTTACCTGCAAAATTTTAAATTATTTATTTTAGAAGTTACTGTGAATAAAAATAATAATATTTCAAAGATAAATGTACAGTGAAGAAAACTTTAATTTATTTTTTAAAAATTATGGTCGCAATTAATATTAGAATTAATATTTTATTCATACTTTTTTTTTTGGTTAACTTTGTGACATAGTTGGATAATTTTTCGTGTGTTGGTTAAAGGGATGGGAATTTCTAAAGAGATATAAGTGAAGTGTTTCCATCGGATTTTGTGATTTTTTTCGAAACTAGAAAAACATTTTGATCAACATATATAGTTTAATGGTTTATGTTAATGTTAATGTTATTGTTGGATTACCAACAAAATTTTAAATCGGCAATTGTCGATCTGGACTAATTTTAATTTTTAAAAGCATATGAAGTGGTGGCCAAAGCAGCTGAAAATCCTCTAGTTTGAGGTTCAGCAAAAGAGCTCACCAGCTCCGTCGTTAGAGAATTCTTATTCAATGGAGTAATAACAATGGATGGTGCCACCGAGACAGGATTGACTAAGATGTATAATTTGGTTCCTATGAAGATCACAATTGTATTTAAAATTTTAAGAAAATAAAATTAAAATAATGGTTCCATAGAACAATCATGCTGCTTACTTTATTTTTAAAACTTTTGATATGCTAAAGCTTCTCTATTATGTTATGTTCTTTCTGAATCCGAGAAGAAACCTAACTGAGATCCATGGCGATGGTATTTGCACAACCCAAGAAAAACCTACTTCCTCTTCTTCTCTTTCTCTTTTGTATCTCCGTCATCATTCTCCTCGTCCTCGTCTCCGAGACAACTCACTCTCACGCCGGACGAGGAACTACTCTCCGGCGAAATTACAATGATCTCCCTCCTTTCACTTTCCTCATCAAAGTCCTTACCTATAACCGTCTCCACTCTCTCTCCCGCTGTCTCGGATCTCTCGCCGCAGCTGATTACGGCGTTGCCGGCGACAGAGGACGCATTCACCTCCACATCTACATTGATCATTTCAACCTCGCGCGGAACGATACACCTGTGGAAGATAACTTGAATAGCGCGAGGGAAATCCTAGGGTTTGTGGATTTATTCGAGTGGAGATTTGGGGGAAAAAATGTTCACTATCGGACTGACAACGCCGGATTGCAAGCGCAGTGGCTGGAGGCTTGGTGGCCGAGCTCAGATCACGAATTTGCCTTCGTCGTTGAAGATGATCTTGAGGTTTCTCCGCTTTACTTTGGTTTTCTGGAACGCGTGATTCATAATTACTACTATGATACTTCCAATTTCAACCCTTCTATCTATGGAGCATCGCTTCAGAGACCAAGGTTCGTTCCAGGTACCATTTTCTATTCTGTGATTCAGAAATGCAGGTCATAGAACTAATTTCCAATACATTTCGTTTCTTTGTGATCTGATTAGTAGAATATTTTTGAAATGAAAGGAGATTGATATGTGCATTGTAGCTATTAATAATTGTAAGTCTGGTGATACATTGTATCCATAATGTCATCTTAACAGTTCAGATAGAGAGAAAACAAAGTTGATTGAAGCAGCGTGATTCTTATAAAGCAAGGATTCATGTGTTTGTCAGTTCTTAGAAATGTCTGAGATAGTGACTGAATGATTTAGTGGTCAACTGTAGGTAAACATGGGAATAAGCTACATGTAGATCCCAAAACGAATCTTCTCTTATACCAGCTGGTGGGAACTTGGGGACAGCTTCTCTTCCCAAAACCGTGGAAAGAGTTTAGACTATGGTATGACGAGCACAAGGCGAATGGCAAGAAGCCTTTCCTTGATGGCATGGTAACTTCAAAGATATACTTTCTTCTTCGTGGATTTCATTGTTTATAAATTCCAAGTTTTATGTCATTTATTATCTGGGATGTTTGCTCAGGTGTCAAATGGATGGTACAAGAAGCTGGGAGAACGAATATGGACACCTTGGTTTATAAAGTTTGTTCATTCTCGTGGCTATTTTAACATCTACACTAGTTTCCCGAATGAGGGAGCTCTAAGTGTCTCTCACAGGGATGCTGGTGCTAACTATGGAAAAACCGCTGGGCCAGACTCACAGTTATTGAATAAAAGTTTTATCAGTTCTGATTCTCTGAAACTCCAACCCTTGAGCAACCTTAAGTGGTACGATTTCTGTTTCAGTGAAGTTGTTCCTGGTAGAGTTGTGAGAAACGTGAATGAACTTGGCACCATTCTTCGTTCTGTACAGAGAGAGAAAACCATAATATTGGTCAGTCTATATGATGCAAACAAGGTGTTCACCAGGAACTTACTCTGCCATTTCGAGAAACTTAATACTCAAAACCATATTTTTATAGGCCCGAGCTCAGAGTTGTTCTATGATCTTTCAAGAAGGGGACATCCTGTAATTGATGGAGATATGTTTCTCGACAAGTTGATCAAAAGCAAAACTTCTTACCCAAACTCAGTGAAGGAGGCTCTGTGCAATGCTTACGTTGTTAAGAAATGTTTAGAACTTGGATACAATACCTGGGTATTATCAACTAATGCACTTTTGGTTGATAAAGGTCCTCTCCTTGACAGAGTCAGCTCAGAATACGACTTCTTTATCGGGGAAAGCTCTGGAATTCTAATTGTTCAATCTTCACCAGTCACTCAAAAGTTATGGAGTAAGGAGTTTCTACACAGCATCACATCCTCAGCAATTAAGAATCCATCTCCAAAACAGAATCGAGATTTTAGTCATTTAGTGAAAGAGCTAGTAGAGCAAAAAGGCAAGAGACTTCAGACTCTAGAGATGATGGGTATTTCAGAGAATACCAATACCAACAACGTAAACCAATCATTGGGAGATGGCAAGTCGGTGGTATATTGGTCTCCGGAGGTTGGTTCCAATATGATTCGGACAAGGCTTGAAGAGTTGAATTTGTGGCTCATTGATGATGATCTCTCTTGCAAGGCTGTGGTTTGTCATAGGTCATCATTACGTTAAAAACTTTTGGCATTTTCTGGCGATAGGATTGTGATAATTCGTTATTGAGTTTTGTATTATATAGATCTAATAGCAGCAACCAATGTCACTCTTTTTAGAATCAATACCAAGAATATATTGTTTATTACCTGACCGTTGGAGTTAAACTAACATGCCAATCTGAACGCATTGTTGAATGACTCAAACGTTAATGTTCATCATTTGGTCCTTCAAAGTTCCAAGAACAGTGACACGAGATGAGTAATTCTAAATGTTCATCTTAGACTTTCTGCGTATCTAGCAGCTTGAACTGGAAGGACGAAAATAAATGTCTCACATTTTGCACCAGACCAACTTCATCCAAACACTGTATGCACTATGCACGCAATTCAAAGCGTGGGTTTAATTTTGACCCAATAAAGCGTCAATTAGTAAATAATTGAATCAGAACCAAACAAAATCTCAATGAAAGAGAAAGGCACCTGATCCGATCCAAATATAACTTCGACATTATAATACTGTACATATAAAAGGACTAATTATGTAAGGTCCACCAGAGCCAGAGGAGGACCCCCGCTAGAATATGATTGTTGTTATTTACGTCGTGGCGGACAATGCTAACTTTATAACATTTTAGATCATTATTATCACCTTTTTAATAAAATGTTCTGTAATTTCCATATATACAATAATTTCTTGTAAATAAACAAAAGTACCATGAAACCACATACTTTCGATTTCTGGTATTCATTTCCAGACAAGGATTGACCACTCGAATCAAACGCCAAATAACGAATTTACTTATAATGTCTTTGGATTTTGAGTCACGATTTGACTAAAACATTTGTAAATCATATCATGCTAATTTGATCGACTCAATAGTCTTCTTTCCATCATGGGGTCTTCCAAAAAAAACCTTTAAGTAGTCCGAATACACAATCTTTCTATACCGAGCCATCTCATTGTTCTCTAACACCTCTGGTAATGGCTCAACAACCGAATCATGAACCGGTCCGCAGAAAACCGGAATGGAAACCCGGCTACAAAATTTATTGACCACCACGCAATGTTCAACGCTCCTATACCTATCATTGCTCAATATCTGTAATAAGTCTCCAGTATTAACGACAATTGCTCCAGGAATTGGAGGGACATGTATCCATTTGTCCCAATCCTCGGTGGCTCGAGCGTATAGGCTGCTTAAGACACTGTCTTCTTGTAGGAGGAGAGTGATCAGTGTTGATGTCTGAGTGGCGACCAGTTTCTATGGCCAGGCTTGGCTCAGGACACTCCGGATAGTAGTTGAAGTCCATTCTCATAGTTCCATTAGGGTTGCTTTATTGAACTCGTTTATGGTTGAATTTAGATTGCTGATGAGTATGTGTAAGATCTTCTCGGTGATTGGTTCAATCCTCTTGAAATGGTCCATCACTTGTCCCCTATACAAAATTACGAAACCATCTTATAATTGATATTCTAAACAAACATATGTTGTATATTAAACATATGGGCAGACTTGTACACCATATTGGACACAAGTCACATAATTGAACCGGTTTGAACTTCATCAAACCATTGTAAATAATTTTTATTTAGTTTGATTTTCTTTTTCTTTTTTGGATAAAGAACGCTACACGTAGTTAACACATTAATAATACTGTACTCTCTTACAGACAGGAGGCCACGTGGCAGTGAAGTCATGTGGTTGATGAGGAATATACTCAAACTTTAGGAAATTTCTCCACTCCAAAACACTCTCTTTGTAAGGATTGAAACTTGTGATCAACCATGCCGTCTCTGACACCGAACTCCCTCTCCAGTACCGTCTTCTCTCCTCCGCCGGCAACTCTAAAACCCCACGCGCCACCACAATAACAGTCTTCAACTCCGCCGGAGCTATCCCGTGGTTCACTATCTGAAACAAGCCGAGCTTGGTCGCTGCATCGCAGATCTCTCTACCCACGTGTGTGTCCTCCCAATTTGACACGTCAATGACCGGAACTGGTGATCCCAGGAGGATCTTGTCCGAAGTGAAACGTTCTTGAGGAGGTGGAATGTTATGGATATGGAAGTGTGGTAAGCGTTTGAAAGTCGACGAGGCCTTTTACTCCATCCCGGTGGTTCACCACGAAATCTCTCACATCGATTTCGTCTGAGGAGTCGGCGCGATCAGCGTCGGTGATAGGAGCCATGTTGATCCTTAACGAAGAAAATAGTATATGATATGGATGCTTTTTATGTACATAAAAAAGTCATATTGGATGATTTTTATATTATATATGATCATGTAATGACGATAGTTAATGAGTTTTTCTTCTCTATTTTTTATAGCAAATCGATGGTTTATGATCGCTGACCAGATGATTCGACAAAAATATATGTAAGAGCATTTGTTTGTTACAATAATAAACTGTACTATTTAATAGATGTCAAAATTCCCGCATAGTTAAGGAATCTATTATGCTGCCTGAAGTCGATAGTGTCCAATAAGAGCAGCTGTTATCGATTTGTACCCTCTCTTTTTTTAATGGATATAGAGTCACCTTACGTACATCTCATATATTTATTTCTGATAAAAAAAAATGTATTAAACGCGAGTGTACAAATTTAACCAAGCAGAAGGATAAATAGAGTTAGAAAAGAAAACATCACTTAGTGGTCCATGCTTAGCTAAGAGATGAGCTGATTTGTTGAAATTTCGTGATACATGACCAACACTAGTTTGTTGAAATTTAGACGCCCACATTATCACAAGATCACGATGCGGAATGTATTATTGAAACATGAGCTGTACATTTGACTTATATATCGCTATACAATTGGTTTAAGTTAACCAGCATCCAACAGGATTACCAGGTGTGATATCTCAATGCACATCTTGATATATTTACATAAGATTTGCAATTTTAATATCTTCATGATAATCTTGTAAGTTGTAAAGTTGTCACCAAACAATCGCCTACCAAACTCACTCTTTCATGATAATCTTTCAAAGATTATCATGAAAGAGTGAGTTTGGTAGGCTATAATCTTTCATGATAATCTTTCAAAGATTCTCATATAAAAAAAAATCTTTCAAATATTCAAATTAGCTTTTCATTCCCACGAGCGCTATATAGTGGTTCACCGTGAAAATTAAGGCTAAGAATTTTGCCACAACCTTGCGGATTTGGACTTCCATTACAGTGGCTGCTCAGCTTCGCAAGAATATATAGAGCTCTCCATGTCTTTATCGTGTATGCACATAAAAAAAATTCGGAAAACAAATAAAAAGAGAAGTGATGATAGTGGCCTAGTGGGTCACGATGTTTACAGCATTGTATTTGTTCCTATTAAATATATCAAATGATCAACCAACCTACCAAAAAAGGCATTAAATAAATCTTTTAACTTTGACAGAAAATGGTCAGAGAAAATTGACGCCAAGGCATACAAGATCACAACAAAACAGGTTTTGATATGTTAAATTGCAACACACGAGAAACCAAGATCATGAATTTCAAAACTAGCTTGTAAGTGTGACTTTGTTTTTACCATCTCAAGGAGAAATGGTCTTCGTTGTTTGTACACAAAAAATCCAATGGGAGCATTTCTGGAGGAATGATTGATTGAAATTGGCATTTCTTGATTCAGAACCCGCAATAAGTTATTGTCGCTTCAGAGTGGGAAGCAAGCAGTCATAAACCCGTACTAGTCGTTGTGTCACCGTTAGCTTGTACGATGTTTGCTGCTGTGGCCTTCCTAGCTCGATCAGATCTTGTTTCACTCTGTTTATTATTAAAACACATCAGTCAGTTCAACCACAGCCCAAACACACCTAACATGCTTGATAATTGTTTTCAGCTAAACGTTTGATGGGATCAGAGTAAACTTACAGATCCCACTCGCCAGTTGCTTTTGCAGGTTTCTCAACAACCCGATACAAACGTTCAAGGCTGTATATTAGCAAACCAAATACGGTTTCTGCATCCTTATCCTGTAACATCATCAAGAAAAGACAAATTCGTAAAGCAATAATGACTTAAAATAAAGGGAAAAGGAAAATAGTGGACATCATACAAGTCCTTGTTCAATGTAGCTCTGATACTGCATAATTCTCTTTTCAATTTCTACGACAAGTAATCTCCTGTGAATACGAGCAATTCTTCCTCTTCCTTGAGCTCTGCTATCCTGATTCATGCCAGTGAAATCAAACAGAATAAAGATAACAAAAACTGCATGACTGGGCACAATGAGTCTTATAAATATCAAACTGAACCACATATATGTATTATTTTCACTTTTGGTTATGCTTGAATTATCAATCTCCTAACCTGTTTAAGCCATGTCCGAAGCAATGTGAGCATAACAACGCTGAGAAAGAATGCAGGTAATGCAGCAAGAATGGCAAAGTTTATTTCATTTGCACGGAGTATCTGATCCAGTTCAAGCATCGCTCTGCAGAAGAGGATTATTCAGTTTTATACAAAATGAGTAAGAGATCTACTCTAGTTAACTAAGAGCTACTGATTTACTGAACTTACGTTTCTATATCAAGTTTAAGCTTTTGGACCTGAAAGGTAGACAATTCTGATGTGATTAGAATCTCACAAACCACAAACTCCAGCCATGCCAAGAACTTAAATTACCTGGATGAGCAAACCACGAGCAAGCTCTCCGCTAAGGAGGTTGTGTATAGGATGCACAAGTTCCTTTTCGTACCTGTAATTAGAAGGTAAAATTAAATTTCCAAAACATACCAAGAACTTTAGACATGCGAGAACTTTTCACAGGAAATTATTCTACCAAATTTGATGACAGTTATAAATGAGGCCAATGACTAACATAGTCATGCGAAAACGTCCATTATTACTCAAGAATTTGTACTCAATTATTTCCTTGCTTACATTAATGCAGAATGTAATTGTTGTTAATGCAATTTTATGTGCCTTAAATTGCCTAACAAGAATAATGTTCCGAGTTGTACCGGTTCATAACAACTTCAAGCATCTCCTGATCAGATGCATTATCTGGGACCTTTTCACGTGTAGCCTGCTCACAGAAATTCCTAAGCATTCTGCATACGAAATAAAACATTAGGATCGCCAAAGTAGTAAAAGCATTAATAATGCAGCTAATAAACATGAAGGACTAAATAAATTGTAACCTATGCAGTGAGTCTTGTGTCAGCTGCACTTCTTCAGTTTCCATAACACCCTTGTGCCTTTTCCGGAAAGTATCAAAAAGCTCATCCCGAATGGAAAGCAGCTGCAAAAATCAGGAAACTTATTCAGAAATTCTAGGCTACCAAAATGTCATGTAACAAACTAATAACTCAATTATTTTAACTCATCACACTTTTATTTTAAACAGATCAAACTGAGAGTCGCAATAGCTATCATTTTGTACTCCTATTCTTTAATAGAATTTTATGAAACTAGTCGTTTGGAACAGGAATAAAAGTCATTGTTTTTCCTTAAAATCTGAGCATGGTTAAGAACAAACCGGTTGCTCAACATGATCACTGAAGAAACTCATTGTTGCTTCTTTTGCATCATGAACCCAATTCTCGATGTCCGAACTTCCCATCAAACTACTATGGCGTAGTAGCCATATAGAGAAAACAGAGAGCCCAACTGCACCACATGTATACCGAACCCAGTACAGGGTCATCCTCCTTGGCTTTCGATGTTTCCCTACCTATTTAAAAAGAAATGCAAGAAGGAAAACTCTCAGAGTTGACGTCAAATGAAAGATCTTTATCTGTACATGATGATTTCTGTAAACCAAAATGATGGCCAACGATACATAAACTACAGCCAAACCTACCATAACTGATATATATGAGTTAAGTTTTTCCAAATTCTTATGAACCAGGTTGATTGCATCTGTAAGTTCACAATCAGTCCACTGGGATCCTTCCTCATTAACTTCAGGCAGCCGATCAAATACAAGAGGCATTGGGTAACTTCCATCAACAGAAGAATCACACTGCAAACAGGATACGAGTCAATAAATACGAGTAAGAGAAATCTAGAAACAGAAGACTCAGATCCATCACAGTGATGAATGGGTCAGACAAATGAAGGTAGTGCCAACGCAAAGTAAGATCACCAGTAAGAAACCAGTGTGTTTACCTCACGCTCAGCATGCAAATGGCTGAAAGATCCCTCCAAGTTCGAAAACAATCCATTGATAACAGCCAACAATGATGGCAGTGACTTTTCTGGGTTCTTCACAAGATCTTCACCACTTTTATCCAATTCAACATAAAGCTAGAGAGCCCATTTAAAGTAATGACATTAGTATGTCAAACAATACACATGCACAGAACCTAATAATGGCGTTACTTATGTTAAAAAGGAATTAAATTTTCATGACAACCTGGGCAAGAAAGGAAGCGAGTGCAGATCTTAACTCCACCAAGACCCGCAACCTTTCCGACATGTGAGATGAAGATGACTGACAAAGATGCTGCATTGCAGAATCCTCACTGAAACTTTTGCTAAAAAACTTCGTACTCTCGTTCACAAAAGCTACTGGTCCTCTCTCGAAAATCATGAAGTAAGCTTTTCGAGCATTGGAACCCTATGGTCAATACGATCAAAAAGAAATCCAGGAAAACCATTTAGATGAAAGATCCTCACAACATAATCCAGTGAAAGAAAAGGTACATCTCATTGAATGTTCTGTTGATTCACCTCAGCTCTAGATTGCCAAAAATCTAAACTCTTCTGGATATCATGCAAATTTGAGAGGACGTCAGCCATTATTTCCTCCAAAACACCATAAATCCTAAATGTATCCGCCGAGATATTGCTTGTAATCCTGAACATATCAAAAATGTTTGTTTGCTCAAAAGTCAAAACAGTCTTCATATTGTCATTTTTACACCAGAGATATAATCAACAAACACAAAAATCCAGTATCAGACGAACTCAGAAGCTCAATTCCGAGCCTCGATCATCAAACAGTAGTAATGAAGAAAAGTACACGAAGCTACCAAAAGACATAGAATATATAATCAAAGAGATGAAACTTACGTAGACGAACTTGAGGGTAGAGGAAGAGGAAAGGAAACATGACGTTTTCTCGTAACAGTCTGGCGATAGAGATTGGAGATTTTCCCGAGAAAAATGGAATTAGAAGTACGAAACAAGGAAGCAAGGCGATTCCAAAGATAATTGGAATAAAAAGGAACTAGCTCTCCGACGTTTGACGGCGCCGTCGATGAAGAGGGCTCGTTTGCCGTGGGTTGAGAATCCATTAAAGTCGGCTATCAATTTTCTCAGTTCAGCTCTGGACGGTTCGTGACCGGAGAGTAGTGCCCTTAGTTTTGGTAGAGAGATTTGGGAACGTGAAACTGAATTGAAATCTTCTTAATTGGGCTTCTAATGGGTCAAGAGTGCCTTCATATTTTGGGTATTGAAGATTCGTCTATTGGGTTTATTCAAAAATATTTCAAGATCAGGATGTTTATCACAAACCATTAGACTATTTATTTCTGATCTAGTTCGATTTTCTAGTCAGATTTTGTTTATAATCTCAAACGAAGAAACATGATTGTAATGTTTTTTTTGTTTTGGGAGTTTTTGTTTCCGTAACGTTCCATCTCATCCAATATATTTTAGTTTTGAATTCTAGTTTTTCTTTTTATAAACAAATTGAATAAAACAACTTTGATATCTAATTATATCATATTAATTAGTTTTGGTAATCGGAGAGTAGTGTCCTTAGTTTTGGTAGAGATTTGAGAATGTGAAATTGAATTGAAATCTTCTTAATTGAGCTTCTAATGGGTTAAGAGTACCTACAAATTTTGGGTATTGAAGATTCATCTATTGGGTTTATTCATTTTTTTAAATAATTTTTAGATATGGATGACTAACACAAACCAGTAAACTACAAATAAGTTTTGATATAGTTCAATTTTCTATTTAGATTTTGTTTATAATCTCAAACGTAATCTTTAAAGTACGTTTCTTCTACCACATTTTCTTGTAAATTTGACATATAATAATGCCCAAAACTACATATATCTACAAAAAAAAACTGGCAAACAATTTAATTAGTATACATTATTAACACCAAGATGAATGTGAGGGTGCGTATAGAACATTGCAAGTGATTCGGTGTTATGGTCTTCGAATTCATCTTTTAAAGATCCAACTCTCATATATAGTTTACAATGTTGAAAAGAGTTATATATAAATATATACATAAGATTTGAGATTAAATAAACAGTTCAAACAATAAACAGACTGTACCGAGTTAAAATTTGCCTATAGAGTTTCACACCATTCAATGCGACCTTTAGCTCGCATTCCTCTACTTAACCACATCCGGCTATCATAACATAGAGCAGGAAAATGCACTGGAGTAGCATATAGAAAACATAACCAGTGGTTATATCTTCACATTGTACATTGAATATATCAGAGTTCTGGTAAGGGAACAAAGCAATTAGGGCAATTAGACATATGCAAAACATAACAAGAAACATATAAGAACGAATAAAGAAAATTAATTAGACGTTATCTCTTTGTCTCTCTCTTATTATTTAGGTGAGCTTATCTAGACTATTTGTTATAACTAGAACCATATGAATTCAAAATCTTTGGTTGCAATGTCATAACTACAAGTTAATCTTGGACTAAATCATTTTAAGTTTGGTTTTATTTTAATTTGAGTTTTTTTCATATTCAAAATGTCGAACTAATATGACCTAAAGAAAAACAAATAAAAAGGTTATTAAAATCAAATTGGTTATACATTTTTTTCTCAGATAAGCGATATAGTCTCATAGAAAATCATTTTTATGAGAAAGACCAATTGTTTAAACCGAACAAAATCAAAACCCAAATAGTTTTTAAAACACTAAGCTAACCCAAATTTCTTCATATTCAAAATATCGAACTAATATGTTCTAAAGTAAAACAAATGAAAAGTTAATCCAAATTAAATTGGTTAGAATTTTTTTTTTTTCATGTAAGCGACATAGTCTCATAGAAAAAAAAACAAATTACACACGCGAGAAAGAGTAAAATGTTGATAAACTTATTTGCAATATGTTGATGATTCCATTAAAAGAATGCTCTGCTACCGTAAAAGATGCGAGACCCTTCTTTTTTCTTCTCCATTCCATTATTATTATTAGTATTAGCATTATTATTCCGATTCTGAATCTGAGTTGTAGTGTTGTTGTGCCTTTCCTCGGGTGGTTTATCATGAAGATCCATAGGAAGCTTCATCTTTGCCAAAGACTCAGTGAACTGTTGCATACTTCTCATATACATCTCAGCTATTTGTTTCTGCATCGTTGTTCCCTCATTCATCTTCTCATCTTCGTCTTCTTCTTCTCCTTCTTTGCTTCTCCTTATTAATACCTCTGTCATCTCTTTCTCGTTTGAATATGCTGTGTTCTTGTCGTCGCTTAAGCTTGTCGTTGTTGAAGAAGAAGCCATAAAACTTCCATCCCCATAAAGCTCTTTCTCCTCCGAGCACACCATTGTTATATCGGTTTCTGGTCCATGTGTCGAGCCGAGACAGAGAAAAGAAACGGTGCCGGATCTGAGATTCAATCCATTGAAATACTCTCGAACCATCTGTTTGTTCTCGTTAACAACATTGATGTCAGGGAACTCAATCCTCGTGTAATCCACTGCTTCAGAGACTTGTGGGTCAAGCAACACGACTTCAGAAGAAATGGAAGTGTTAATCTTGGGATTGGATGATGAAGAAGAAGCAGAAGGGTTAACAATGGAAAGCGTGAGCTTCACGGTACCAGCAGGGGAATGGAAAAGATCAGTGGATGAGAGACTGTAGTCTTGTGTGACACTGTCTTGACCTATGATGTCTGAAACTGGGACAAGAGCAAAACCAAGAAGCTGATCTTCCATGTAATGTCTAGCTCTGCTCATCATCCAAATCTCACATTTGAGGACAGCAGCATCGATCTGAGTCACATCGATCATAAGCTTCTGGTTGAATTCAGGGTTTTTGCCAGCTCTGTGGATGATTCTAGTGGAGATGGTGTTATCAGGATTGTAAGTGAGAGAGAATTTGGCGTAGATATCTTGGTTATCGTAGATGCAGATGTTGTGGATGTTTCTTGCGTTGTGAACAAATACTTGGAGAACGCCTGAGAAGCCTTGATGGTAACAGAACCCAGATGAAGAAGCTTGTTTCAGAGATTCCATAAGGAAAAAAAAACAGAGAGAGATGATCAAAAAAAGAGCTGTTCCTTTTATGTTCACAAGTTCATCAAGAGTACCAAGAGAAAGGTGTAGATTATTTAACGTTTAGAATATGTCTGAAGCTGAACAATAGCATGACCTCAAAGGAGAGTCATGAGAAAGAAAGAGAGGGAGAAGTGTTGGTGAAGCAAGAGGAGCTTTCGCTTTGAGGAAATTCAGGAGTTATGAAATGAAAGAGTAATAGAATAGTAGATGAGAAATTTCAAGAAGATAAGAAGAACATTATGATGACAAACATGATGAATATGAAGACTGAGATGAATAAAAGATCTAACCACACTTCTCACAGAAGAATCTGATCAAACAACCTCGAGCATGTTCAATCACTAACGGCAATGGATACTACAATTTCGTCAATAAAGTTTACTTGGATTAATCATTCCATGGTCCTAATGGGGTAGGTAAGGGATTGAGAAGTTTATCTTTTTTGCGATCAATTTATAAATAAAAGAAATCTTTTGTTTATAGTTTTTATTTTGCTTAGCATTGCAGCCTGCACCACCCAAAAATTGGCCAAAGTCAAATGCAGACCCCACCAAAACCGACTCATCATTACTACAAGGTCCATAACCAGTTGATCCTCATTCCAAATGATCAATTTTCACATCATAAGTCACTGCGTCTCTCACTCATTAAACCAATGATCAAGAAAGTTGCAGACTAAATAAATCAAATCTAGCAAAGGATCTTCAAAGACAAAGAGGTTCAGCAAGTTTTCTCCTTCTACCATTATTAGATTCTACTGCTGTACAGATTCTCAAGTATGGGAAGTCAGTGGATTTTGGGTCGGGGGTTGATTTAATTTACAGAGATACAACCATAGTCACTTCCTTTCCAACCTAGCCAAATGGGCCTTGTGCTTTGCAGCTGCTACTGCTTCTGCAGCTTTGTTTGCAGCTTCACGTTTCATTGCCCTCTTCGCACGCCTTCCTGTTATGGCACTGCTAGTCTTATCCTTTGGCTCACTCGAGGAAGAAGAGCCGGATTCAGAGGCAGAAGCTTGGGCACCTCCGTTCTTATGTTGGACCGGCCTTGCTTCTTGACGGCCTGATCTGACAAAACCATTGTCACCCCACCTCCTGTTTCCTAGGCGAAGATTTGATCCGTGAAAATAAAACTCGTCAAGGTCATCGCCGTCTTCATCTTCATACTCAGGTGGAATGTCAAAATCATAATTGAAACTGTCATTGTCTGAAACCCGCTCCACTGCTTTCAGTGGCTGAAACCATGATGCTCTCAGGAGGAGACAGACGCTCTCCTCGAACATGAAATCTTCAACACTGTAGTGAAATATAACAGACAAAACTAGTTAGAAAGGAAGGAGCATAGAAAATGATGTAAAGGCACAGTAAATGAAGTTAGCAATGGACCCAGGTGTAAGTAAAGATGGAAATTTTACCTTCCATCAAGAGCTCGGTGGACATTGAGAAAATCAAATGGATTCTTACATTGTGGACAGGTATGCTTCTCTTTGTAACTTGCCCAACGGAGTATGCACGTCACACTATAAAGATAGATAGAAGTGAATCATTCCTCTTAAAAATGAAAAGAAAATGTCAGTATTTATCCTATTTCATTTCTAATCAAACCTACGTTTTCAGTGCATAGAATCAAACGAAAGAACAAAAAACGTTATAAAAACCAAAATTCATCGTTAAAAAAACTGAGCTGAGGACTAAAACCGATCATACGAAACCAATGGCTTAAACCACAAACGGTAACTTACTTAGTATTGGACAAAACATTGATAAGAAAAAAGACTTATATACAGCCAAAATCAGATCACTAAGAACCAAATCAGTATCATCCCACTTCCCACACAAAAAGGACAAAAGAGTATACACTATTGGCAAAGGAAATACTCTGGATTAACCAAGAATCAGACATACCAGTAAGCATGCTCACAGCCTTTAACCATAGCTGTTTCTTGAAGAGGTATAATATCCAAGCATATTGCACAACAGCCGCCATGATTCCCGAAACTCAGCTCATTTCCCACTTCTTCAGTCTGCTTTTCATCCTAAACACATAATACTAACATCATGAATCTGACCTCGTTAATGAAAAGAACCAAATTCATGTACATCAGACACTCCACAGATAAATTCCTAACGACAAAAGCCGTAAATCCGACCAAATATCCCAAATTTAAACTAGCCCACGTTCACTATGCACAAAACGAATAGGGAGGTCAAGATACCAGAACCAAACCCCTAATTTTCTCAGAACATTTATAGATCAATTCCGGCAGTAAATCGCAGAAGCATCGACAATTCAAGAGCTAAGAGATTGATGGAATCAACTACAAAGCAATCTAGAAAATTGATCTTCCATTTTTGCAAAACGCAGATTAATTAATTGATTAAGAAGGGAAAAACGAGAATAAAACCTGATCTTGAAGAGACAAAAGTTCCACTTGCTTCTCATCAACGATCTGGATCGAGGAACTCATAGCGGCGAAAGAGAAAGAAAATTGGATCTGAAAACGAAAGATTAGGTAAGAACAAGGAAAAAATAAGTTGTTCCTCCCAAACCAATTCCGCCAGCACACGAAAACCCTAATTCAGCAAGCTAACGAACAACAGTCGAGTTCAGAAATGAAAATGATTCAGACACCTTTAAAAAAAAAAGGAATCGGGATCATCCGGAGGAAACGCCTGAGGAGATGTAAAAGAGACCAGACCCTAAATTATTGATACGACTTCTACACCAGAAATTAAGCGGTGCTCAGATGCGACCAAATAAAATCCCTACCGGTGCTTAGAATTTGTATTTTGACGAGTTTTAATATTTTTATTATTTATTATGAAATATATTTTAATGGTTCATAACTAAAATGTTGTATTGATAATTAGTCGGACAAAATAAAACTTTTATATAAAAAAAGCTAAAATACTATGCAATGAAATTTTTATATTTATATATGCATCAAACAAAATCGAAAAAAATTCATTTTCATCATAATTTAATTTAATTTAATGTCAACCTTTTTATAAAAAATTCCCAAACATAACTATATCGGAGAGCCGAACATAAATATATCGGACAATTACCTCACGCTAGGCGCCGTAGAGCAGAAACCCTCAGATTGATATTAGTATTGTCAGGTGGAGGATGGGAGCAGAAACAATCGCAGTAGCGGAGAAAGTTGAGTACTTACTCGAGGTCTGTCTCCGTCTCTTAATCCTTAATCCTTAATCCTCCAATCGATTCATGTCCCACTCCTGGGGTTTACTTATATTAGTTTTTGGGTTTGTTTCTCTTCGTCCTCTGAATTATTATTAATTGGGTCAGCTAAAATTTAAGTTTCTTGTGTGATGTTTGTGTTTTTGATTGAAAGGCTGCTAGATACAATGATATTGATGATCTCAGAAGCTTGGCTTCTGATGGTGTCTCTCTTGACTCTCGTGATTCACAAGGCCGAACAGGTTTTTTTACATTCTCTGTTTCTTCTAAAGTTTCAATTTTTTCGGGTTAATAGCTTTATCTTCAATTTCTTCTTCATTAATGCCACCGTCAGTTTGAGATTCTTAAACTCTTGCTTAGATACTTGGAATATATAATGTGTGAATTTGGAACAAATGATGCGAAAAGATTGTACCTTTGGCACATTTCATCTGGTGAAATTTTGGGATGTATGGTTAACTCTATTGGAACATTGTTTCTTTTTGTCTTTTGTTGTCTTCTCAGCCCTGCATATGGCTGCAGCAAATGGACATATGACAATAGTGGAGTATCTTATCAGTAAAGGAGTGGTAAGAAAACAACAACCCCGGTGCTAATTTTAAAGTCTTAATGACCCATTGGGAAACAGATAGATCATTTCATTGATTTAGGCTTTGTTTTTTGTGAGCAGGATATTAACGCTCTTAATGATGAGAACAATGCTCCTCTACATTGGGCATGCTTGAATGGCCATGTCGAGGTATAATAACTATACACTCATGTCTGTGCTTGAAATGTTTTTGTTTCTTTGGTTTACTAACTGGAAAGCTACTTACAGGTGGTGAAGAGATTGATCTTATCAGGAGCTAGTCTAAGTCTTTTGAATCGGTTTGTCTCTTGAATTTTTCTTCTCAATCTGTAGGAGTAACTAAGCTCAACCATTAGAATCTTGAAAATTTGTAGGTACGAGCGGACTCCTATGGATGAAGCCGTTGGTGCGGAGAAGATGGAGATTATAGATGCTATCAATATGACTGTTGCACAAATGGAACTTGAAAACACCACTGTGACCTGACTTTTCAGACATTATCATCATCCTAAATTGTTCTCTCTCTCTCTCTCTTCTCTCTCTTCTCTCTCTGTGATTTACAGGTGAGCTTTTGTATTGTGGGTTGGTTTGGTATCTAAACTAGTAGTTGTTAGAACTGGAACTATATAAATTCAACAATGGTTGCAATACCCACAAACACAAAGTTGTTCAGTTGATTTTGGGCTGGAACAGTTTGAGTTTGGTTTTATCTGAATTTGATTTCAGTTTTGAATTAACAAATGTGCAATAAAGTATGGGGGATGATGGTAAGCCAACTGCGGAGATGTGGCGGCTAAAGCATGCATTCTAAGTAAACCGAACCTGCAATAAAAAAACTAATACTGAAATTAGACTTTCATTTCACTTCATGGTTCAACTATCCCTTTTCTATGTCATAGTTTTATTTTTTTCATATGCAAAATATCGAACGACTAAGAACTTCAGAAAAAACAAATGAAAAAAGTGAAATGATAAAGACTTAAGACGATATAGTTACATACTTAAATAGAAATCAAACTCGAACAAAAGAGATAATGATGTATGATCACTATCAAAGTGAACAAGTTCAAAACCCAAACAAACATTGTCCACGCTTGTTCAAGCTACTGGTAAGCCAACCGAGTGTGGCCAAGGCTGCAAACGTAAACAAAGGAGATCCTCGGGAATCAGAGAGGGCACCTTGGACCACCCTTCTCTTATAGAAGAAATTGACAAAACAAACCTTTGTATGGATGCAATAGCTAGACAAGTTTTGAGAACTCCCAATTGGTTGAGACTTCAGATGGATGATCACTCTATTCTCGGTTATGCGTTGATCATATTTACATGCAAATCATATTTTATTTCTTTTTGATAAATACATGCAAATCATTATTTGTCGTCAAACAACATGTATAAACTACGAAACTACAAGTTCCCTTGTCCTAGTATACACTTTACTAAACTACAAGTCTATGATACACCCTTTTCTAATTATTAGTACAAATGAATTAGTTTCCCTCGTTATCTAGTTTGGTGACCTGTTGGTTTGTTAGTAGCTAGACTAGTAGTTGTTAGAACTGGAATCATAAATCCATCCAGGAGAATAAGATATAAAGCGATAATCTTTCGGTGCCCCGTTTTAAATATCTGTGCAGTGCACCATCCCTTCAGCTAAATACTAGCAATATTAAATAAAGTAAAAGTTTTAGTTACTAATTTTGGTTTAGTCCGAAGGGGAATGAATCTCTCTTTGGCAAATCCATGCACCTCTTATTTACTGGCTCGCATTTTTTTGTCCTTCAGCGTCACGTTGTTTTTGCACATGCCTTTCACTTTCACCAAACATAGGGTGTGATTGGTTACAAAAAGCAAAAGTGAGAGTAAAATGAGTTAAAAAAATCTGGAGTAAACAAAAAGTATATTTTAGAGTAATTTTTTACTCTTGTTTTACTTCATTTTTTTTTTGTTTTTCAGCTGAATATGGCAGACAATAGTTTTTGTTATTTTGAGTGTGATTGGTAATCCCAAGAATAAGTGGGAGTAATAAAGGAAAAATGAATTGAGCAAAATAAAAAGTAGTTAGAGTAAACAATTACTCTCATGGAAACTAGAGTAATTATTATTGTGTTTATATGACTCTTATAAACAATATCTAGAGTAAATAATTAAAATATTCTCTTATTATTTTTTCTTTATTGGTAACTTTTGAGCAGAACATAGGGTAATTGTATTTTCAGCTAAACATGTCATCCAATCACACCATTTATTTTGATTGGTAATATCTAGCTGACTTCAGCTGTAAAAAAAATCTTCCTTCTTTTTTTACTCTAACTCAACCTTCTGTGCATAAAACAGTGAAACAAGAATCAAAGTTTAATATTTTCTTGTTTCACTGTTTTACGCAACCACAGATCTGAAAAAGTGGACGATTGGAGCCATCTGATGGGTGAGATTGGTTCCAACCTGATGATTTAACTTGTTGAGAGAATCCTCTGCCACGAGTTGAGAAGCCACCACGACCTCTACTACCAAAGCGTGAGTAAGAATTACCACGACCTCTTTGACCAGAAGAAGAGTACTCTGTTTTCTGAGTCTTAAAGGCAGAGAATGGTGAGACCTTGGTTGTTGTGTCATAGGACTGCAGACGTGTGTTGAAGCCAGAATCTGGTTCACAACATTACTGAAATTTGGTGGTGGGTAGCGAGACATCGAGTTTTGAACAACAGTAGAGATATGATCATACCCTCGTTTCAAACCATTGAGAAAAATAAAGATTTTCATAGATTCTTCCACAGGTTTACCAATGGAACTGAGTTGGTCACTGATAGCACGAAACTCCGGATAGTAAATGATGAAATCCTTACCTCGGTTAGATAAAAGTTGTAAACGACGCTTTAGATCAAACTCTCGGGCAATAGAACTCTTGTTGAAGTTGTCAGGCAGAGAAAACCAAACCTCATGTGAGGAGTCTAGAGCATGAACATAACCAAGAATCTCCTCAGGTAGAGTACCAAATATCCATGACTTGATGAGTTGGTCCGTACACATCCAAGCCTCAAAAGCAGGATTTGGTGTCTCAACAGGTACATCATTAACGATGTGTACAACATTAACTGTTGGCGCTTGTATTTGACCAGTGACAAAACCAAGAAGTTTTTGACAACGAAGAAGTGATTCAAAGTGTGTTTTCCAGAGGAGATAATTGTTATCATTGAGTTTGATAGTAACTGAACTAGAGATGTGAAGAGTAGAAGAAAAAGGGTAATGCTCATGAGCCTCCGCCATTACAGCACTTGTTAGGGTTTAAGAGAATGCGCTGATACCATTTGCATAAAAATAGTGAAACAAGAAAAGACTGAACTTTGCTTCTTACTTCTTAAACAACAGAATTACAGAGGTTCTCTTTTTATATTACTAAGAGAATATTCTTGATCTAGTTTTAAGGATGAGATGTGACTACATGTGTCAATCATCTAGCCACTACACAACGGTAATAGAGGCTCAAATTTATTGTTTAGTACGACTGGACAGCAAGCTCCAGTTGGTTTTGGCATCTTGATTAGAAACTGTTCTGGTTTTGGTACAAACGTTGTCAAGCCTGATAATGATAATTGTTGCTGACTGGATTGGATCAATTGTTTCATTTGCTTTGGGCCTTGACCTTGTGTTTTTTGTATTCAGGCCAGTTGATCAACACTTTTCACTTCTGTGGCTGCTCTGTTTCCATTCGTTTCATGTTTACACCTTCCAATCAAACCCATAGTTTTGTAGTTATTAGGATATAGAAATATTAAAAAAAAATCAATTTATAAACGTTTTCACAGTTGGCAAAATCATTTTGTAACCCTTTCGGCATAGACTCATTCTGATGCAGACGGACGCAATATGCCTCTTTATGGTAGATGTGATAGATAGTTTTGTTAAATTGGTTTATCGTCAACAAATTCCCCGCTCATATTTTGCTGTCATTTAATTGGAAAAAATAAGAAGGTTATGCAGCGTAGTATTGTTTAATGAAGTCTTAAAAACTTTTTAATTAAGGATGGAGTTAAAATCTTCGGGTAAACAGGCCATTAGCACTTTTGGATAACATATTTTGTCTATATAACGGGTTTTCATAATCCATTTCCAATAGTAGGATAGAATTTTCAAAAAAAAAAAAAAAAAATTTATAAGCTTTTCAATTTTTACGTGTTCACTTCATATAAAGATTGTTCATATCTTTCTTATCGGAATAGTTAATTTCTTTTTCATGACTATATTTTCAATCGTAAAAATAAACTTAAATCTCAACATACTGAACCAAAATTATCGTTATAAGCTTTGTTCTATCTCATTAACCTTTAATCACAAAATCTAAACCGTAATAGTCCCAAATTCTCAAATCCTAACCGTTTTTAAACTTGGTCAAAACTTATCACCACCAAACCTAATCCTAGCTAGCCTCTATTGACTTCTTGTATTTAAAAGGCAGAGACCGCAAGAGGAAAATATGACTAAAAAATGAAACGGAGAAAATATATATAGTGGATAACAAAATTATATATAGATCATAAATGCGTGATGCTGTGATAAAAATATTATCTTCTGTTATACCTATTCTCCTAATCTTTAAACTTTTATGAACTACCAATGCGTGATGCTGTTCACCATAATAGCTAAAGAGAAACCATATTTCTGCACGTATAAATATATGAGTTCCGTTCTTATAAGATTCATCTTCCACTGGTTGACAAATTAACATCCTCATCAATATTATACAAATGTAACCAAAAGACATTTAAATAAAAAAGAAAAACAGATCTGTAATAAATATCATTTTTTTTCTTAAATAGATATCATTTTCTTGCGGGGGGGGGGGGGGACGAATATTACGTTCGAAAGTTCAGAAAGCCTAAACCCTATAAAGCCTACGACACAGTCGAATTTTAGTATTATTATTTTTATGGTGGAGTGTTTTGAGGAATATGTTGAATTTTTTTTTGTTGGCTTTATCCCTACTATGCTACTACATAAAGCAATCGGTAAACATACGAAAGTTCAATTAGTTTGGTTCTATTTCTCAGAATTCACATTCAATTTTGGAAGAAAATTTTCGAATGAAGTTCTCAATATAATATTGATTTCACCTGATCTTTAGATGCTTTAGAAGTCTTTCCTGTTGCAATTATATTTGTATATTTATGAAAATACATAGGTTGTGTCCAAACAAGATTAAGTATGTTCTTTTACAAAAAAAAATATATATATTTTAAGTATGTTACGATATTAACAGTTTAGAGGTTAAATATCTATGGTTTAACATAATCGAAATTCAGATTCACTTTTTGAATTGTAGGCACAGTTGTTTTGAGAAAAAAAAGATCTAACGTACAGATATAATTGTGAAATGACGATAGAAGTTGACACCAGAGAACTATGCTGTAACGCCCAAATAAATTCAAAATGTAAAATATGGTTCGAACCATATGTTTTAGTCTCATAAAGGGAGAAATAGGGATCGAACACTTATACAGTATACAGTGCACGCCAACGTGCCAAGGAAGAAGCCACAAGATTGCGAGTCTCCTGCGTAATTTAATCTAAGTCAGCGAGTATAGTAACACAAAAAAGTACACAAATAGGCTCAGTGAGTCAGTTTATAGCAGAAACAGCTTTTAAACCCTATAAATGGATGGGGATAACTCATGAACTGATGCATATCAAGGATATAGCATTTAAGTGTAGGGAATAGAAGAAAATCCAAATGTAGATTCTCTATTACTGGTACACTAATACGGGCTGACAAATGAGTACAAAACAATCGGCCAACTTAATTTTTTCTTTAATAAAGATTATGATAATACCTTAATAGCGAAATAACATAACTAAAAAATGAAATATGTTAAAGAATATTAAGGGAACATCAATTTACTAAACGTGGGAAATGGACCATTTCTCATAACCATTTGAAATGGACCATTTCTCATAACCATTTGAAATGGACCATTTCTCATAACCATTTGAAATGGATGTCGATAAAGTTTATTGCAACGTTATCGCAGCATTAGAAGTAGTTTCGTCCACATACAATAAAGTCAATGAACTATTCGTTTGTATCCAACCCCATTGGAAAAAAAGAAACATCACAGAGGATAACATCTTTTCTTTCAAATAATAAACTTGTATGGATTTGGTTTAACCGTAAAACCCACCGCCTGAACCGCCACCACCAGCACCGTAGACATTTGGCCGGTCAATAGGCTGCGAGGCAGACACTCCGCTATGGTTATTGGCTCCACCACCTAAATGCAAATCCGACATATTAGGAAAACCTTCTTTGGGTTCAAGCCCTTGATCATACAAGAAGCCTTTGAAGACATGGCCACTAATTTTCACCACCGCTTGGTACGCGTACTCGTCATCCCCGTCCTCCACTGCCGTCACTCTCACACACTTGAACACCGCCGCGGCCCTAATCTGCCCAGGCCACGCTTCCTTTGACCCTCCATCTTGCATACATAAAACATCATTATCAAAATACATAAATATTGTTTGATCATCACTCCAAACATATAAGAGTGTTTGATCAAGATAAACCAATCCGATTAGAAACCGAACAAAAATAACCGATTCTAGAAATGACTAATCTTCTAATATGGTTAAACGATCTCATTTTTCTATAACCACAACCAAACACCTGAACTGAACATGAAAAACCGAACCTAACGTCATGATAAAATTTATTGGAAAAGAATTGAACAGAAAACAAACCCGTATCAAACCGATCTATGGTATATGTTAAGTTTTATTTTGGTTAATATATTATTCAGAAACCAAGAATCCTAAAACCTTGACATCAATCGTAAAGAAGGGCTATTAGTGTTGCATGCATACATAGTTATTTATATACATACATGAAATCATGTTAAATGTATATATACAAATGAAATGTGATAATACCTTGGCGGCTGGAGCTGGTATCGAAACTTTGAGGAGGCGTGTTAGAAGTTGAAGTATGAGAAGTGGCTTGTTGTTGCTGTTGTTGAGACCCCACAATCCTCGGCTTCTTCGTCCCGGAGGAGGTCGAAAGAGACGAGCCAGCAGTTGGATTAGCGTTGGGCATGACCTGCCTCTCTCTCCGCCGAGCCGCAGACACCCACGTGCTCTTAACGTGAGTAGAGCAATCAAAGCCACGGCTCTTGCAGCACGTCCTGCACCGCCTCTGCTTACACTCCTTCTTCGCTTGGTTTCCACAGTCTTGACACGTGGCAGTTCCCGAGGCGCCTGAGCCAGACTCCGAGTTGTTCGAGCTTGTTCCGACCGTCGGCTGGTTAGTACTCTTGAAGTGAAGATACTGCGTTTGGTTGTTGGCGTTGCTGTTCTGCCATCTACGGAAGTTAATGTCGGTGACCTCCACGTTCTGCTGAGACGGACCCGCCGTGAGTAGAGGAATCACTCCGACACCGAGCGCCGCTGCTGCATTACTGTTAATCTGATCGGATCCAGATAAAACTCCGGCGTTCTGGTGGTGGTAAGCCGGAGTAACAAGAAAGACGTCTCGTAGACCAACCATACCCATCTCCGTCGCCGCCGCCGACGATGGTAGGCCGTAACGGACAGAGTATCCGGGAGGCCATGAAGGAACGCCGGCGGCGGCGGAAGCTGAGCCTAAACCACTGTGGACAACGGCGGGACCAGCAGTGAAACCAAGAGATAGATCCTCGGTGGCGCGGGAAGATGTCGTCGTAGTCGCTGGCCAGTCGGTGAAGGCACCGGAATCTGACGATGGCAGATTATGCCTCCTCGTTGTAGCCACAGCTGATTTAACTCAAAACCCTAATATAGGAAATTAAAACCAAAAAAAATACAGAAAAATAAAATTATTTATCTTTGTTATTAAGTAAACACAGGTCCAAATGTACAAAACCCAGAAATCTCAGATGGAGAAAGGTGAAGAGGATCCTGCTAACTTTATGCTATAAAACCAAAAACGAAATCAACTCTGAAATAGATTCTTTGAAGTCTACTGTCACTCTCTCTCTCACTGAGGAGAAAAAGAAGACTGCGACTCTTCTTTGGCTTCCTCTCTCCAAATAAATCCTGGCTGTCTCTAAAAAACTGATATTTTTTCTTGTTGCTATCTGAATTTTTCTTCTAATCTTTGGGTTTCTTGTGGATCTTCTTCTTACAAACAATAGTGGGTATGTTTTGTTTTCTTCTTCTAGATTGTTTCTTCTTGTTCCTGTCTCTCTCTAATAATCATCCTGGACAATTGCAGAAAGATAGAGGAAGGTGATTTTTTTTTTAATTTTATTTCTAGACTAGTTATTACTTATTTGTGTTTTTAATAATAACAACTCTAGGAAATGGCACATGATGCCTTCTTCTCCTTCGCTTTTGGATTTTACAATAATTAATATTGTTTTCTACCATTCTTTAATCAGATGACGAAGTTCACCACCAGCGCTAGTGCGCGTGGCTCCACTTGCGTGTAAGAGATCCCTGCTTCTCTTCAATCTTATAGGTCCATGGTTTGCTATACCACACATACACATTTTGGCCTTTCACGCTTTTACTATAGGTTTTATTGCCAAAACTACTTTCATTCGCCAAATAATCTTCGGGAAAAGCCAATTGTAACAACAATAATGCGACAACAGTGTTATGATTATGGAGGGGAAATGACAAGTCTAACCCTCAAAAGAAAAAGCGCTAAGGCGGTAGGATGTGTTGCGGAAAGAGTTGACTAAGGTTTATGACGTCGGCATAAAGTTGGGGAAGGTTAATTAAATTTTTTTACTACGTTAAACGTCGCTATTTTGGAGAGGTTTTTGGTTTGTGGCGTTTTCCGAATACTATTATGTTTTTGTGCTATTCCTGTAATTAACTTTTTACTATATAGATTAGACAAAATATTTGTTGACAAAAAAACAAAACTTTATTTATAGTCTTTCGTACGAGAATTAACAATCAAAAGGCGACAAACAACATAAACATACACAAAAGATGACTAATCAGTCTTTTCAAAAAAAATTACACAACTTCTCTTGTCATTAGAAATTCCATTATAAGTTTATAAGTTGTATTTTGTTTTGTATAATATGTTTGTATGTAAACTCGACACAGTATATGAATAATGACTTCAGATTTCGAGGTCATGAGTCATGAGTCATGGTCAATGAGACAATATTGTCATCGTATCATAACCATACACATTTTGATATGTAATGAGTAATTCCGGCGATGTATCTTTTAATATCTGTTACCGACACATCTGAGAAGAAGAAAAACAGAGACCACATATACGATGCTATCTCGGTTTTGTTTACACCCTTCCCACATTGTTGGATCGAATTGTATGAAAGAAAAACAAAAACACTACTTCATATGGTCCACAAAAAATGTGAAGTCCTTTAATTTGCAGACCAAACAAAAGAGCTAAGTATTGATGATCGTTATTATTAGTTAGTATAATCCAACGAAAAATTCAAAAATCAAAATGTGGTGTACAATTAAAACAATAAATGTTGAGTGGGTTCTCAACATCTATGAAGCAAACTTCCTTGTTTTATTTTTGTATGAAATACGTTGATATATGTTCGCAATCTTGGACTTTTGTCTTTGTGAATCTTTGTAAGTTTTCAACAAACGCTAAAGACTAGTAATGTTTCCATGATATCAGTATATCGTGAATATATATATATATATACATTTTGTCAGACGATAATAGATACGGTAGTTTCTTACTGCTATGTTTTTTCTTTTGACGTCTATTCTATTATATGTAAATCATACTCCATAATTCAGTTTTACCAAAATCGTGTAGATTAAGTCTTTAGGGGTAGTTCTTAATTAAGTTAATATGCAGATTTTTATGAAGTTTTATTGCAATTAAGAAAGAAAGTCGCTTTATTTTTTATATTTTTAATATAAAAAAGCTTTAAAGGAGGATAATTAGTTTGAGTAATGCACATGAAAGACCCCTTTCAATAAAAATGTTGGCGTCTCCTCCCCACGCTTTGCGGCCGTCGAATCATTGCTTTTCTTTTGAGCTCTTTTCTTTCCTAAATAAAGTTTCTTGGCATTTCGAGGCCGTTTGATCTTTGTGCTAACGTAAAACCCACAGTTCTGTTTTGTTCACAGCCAAAACCCACTTTGTTCTATAAGCATGTTGTGCTATGCTCTTATGTTTTAATTGTTCATGTGTGCTAAGTAGTAAGTAAATTGTCTTTCAAACGTATCACATGTCACCATAACGTGTTTCTATTGTTATTAGGTTAACAAACAAATATATTTGATAAACCGCAAAAAAGAGTGGATACCAATTTGGCGAAAACCCACTTTGGTCTGTCACCAGTAATTGTACCCTATCTATATCTTTCAAACAACGTTCCAAACTAAAAAATGATATTTTTGTCTCATGAACTTTTAAGTGTAATTTAAACCAAAGGTTCAGACTTTATAATCCAAAAATGACCGAGATATATAATCTATACTGTTTTTGTGTTAATATTGTCGTCGTATCACCATCTGATTCAGATATGATTAATAGCATAATTATTGAAAGAAACAAATCAACGAGTTGAATATTTTTCCTATCTTCAATCTTTGTACCAATTGTTCTCGATCTTAGTCGCTCGCTCTCACCGGAAGTGAACTCTTGACTCTTGAGTACGAGATTTAAATAAATCAAACTAAAAACAATTTTTTAAAATAAGAACAAAACAACGTCACGGAAGTAAAAAAAAAGGTGAAAAAATAAAAGCATGTAGCAGTAGATTTATGACAAAAGGTAGAAGAAAAGGAGCAGAGGCACGGGGCTCGAGAGAAGAAGATGTTTGCAAAAACCAAAAGGAAAACCAATAATGGAGCTATTGAGACTTGTTGAGTGTGAGACAAAGACAAATGCTTCTTTGCCTAATCGGCGGAGGTGCGTGCTGTCTCCGACATGCGTTGGCCCTACGGGCCTAATTTTCCCTATAAAAGGAAAAAAATAAAGCACCGGACCGGAGCCCAAACTGGCCGGTTCGATTCATCGGTTCATGATGTGGATAACTTTTAACGTTTGGTTTTTGGTTTTATATTCAAATAGTTCTGGAAGCGAGCAAACCAGAAAAGAAAAAAAAACACCCGGTGAAAAATCGAGTTTGAGTTTGGTGCTCGTTAGTCATAGAGTCTATTTTATAACGTCGGTGTTTTCAAGCCTCAAAATGTATTTAAATTTTAAGGGGCTCACTTATACTTGTGAGTTTTCCTCTCCTTTTATTTTATTTCCCAATCCTTCTTACTAACCAGTCACAGACATTAAATCCATAAACACATTCATTGTACATGCCCAAAACGACAAAAAAATGGACACTACTAATAACGTTTAATGCCGCCGATATTTTCTCCTCTGATATGACAAATGCTCGGCGCTTGCATCCAAACTACGTATGGAGAGACAACTGACCGTGCTATGCGCATAAGCATTCGTACCTTATCCATCGACCACTCTACCCAAACACCATTCTGGTACAAATATTTCTATATAAACCACATATTAACTAACATTTGGCACTCACAGTTTATCACCAATATATTTTTAAAAAATCATTCGATTGATTTTCTTTCTCTAAGTTACTCTATCCATTCTCATTTAAGGGCTTCATATATTATCAAAATATGGTACTCTCCTCCCTTGGAACACCCACCCTTCGAGTATCCAAAGTCTAGTAGATCCGCTAAACAGTTCCTCATCACGTGCGTCATTCAACCACGAACATAATTCTCATATCATTTGACTAAACTCTCTAATAATACAAAATCGTTTACTAGCCCACTATATTCATACTGAATCTTAGACCGTCGATTGGTCAAATTGGACACTTAGCCAATCAAATCTCTTTTGTAAACTCTAATTTCTTGGATTGGCCGTCGGAAAATAATTATTTATTATTGTGGCAGAGACGATATTGTCGTAACTAAAATAGAGTGTATTGTTAAATATTTATTTAATAAAATTATATCCAACGTTTGAAAAAGATAACTCCTAATTTAATTAAGTATTGAAACCAAGCACACGTGATGCCAATGAAATTGAGTCAAAATACATAAACACGTAGAAAAGTCATGTGGTTGATTACGATCTGATTAAGAGAAAGATTAGAGGGTTTTTAAGAGGAACCAAACATCATAAAGTTTTCTTGCCAAAGAGAAACAACTTTTTATCCAAAGAGAAACGACAACACGTTTAACGGATTCAAGAAAAAATCTCGAAACTTACACTTGCTCTGACCATAAAAAAAGGATTTCGAAATAGAAAATTTCAAAGTTGAAAACGTAGCCATCATCATGCGTATACGAAGACAAAGATGCATAAGTCGTCGTTAGTTGTTTTCTTCTTCAATCTATTTTCTGTTTTTGAATAGCATTAAGCAAAGCCAGTGACATGTGATGCAGAGTTTAAATTAGTTGAATTGTCAAGGATGAACCATATATATCATACATACATACCGAAGCACCCCAACAATTTCATATATTACTTTTTAGAAGATACTCCAAAAACATGCACTTGGTCAAATTGTTCATGCATGACTAAATTATAACAAACCAATACCAACCAAACATTTAACTAACTACTCTATTTTTTTTTATCTTTTCAATTTTTTTTTCCAAAACAAATACAACGGAAGAAATAAGAATAGTTATCATAGCTTACTTGACTTCTTCCTGCCATCGATTAAGTCCCAAGAACCTTAATGGAGAAACCCTAATCTTATGCTCGGAGATTGTCTGCAACTTTGGTGACCATATGTGTTCTTTCGATCCGACAAGCTGGTCGTATTGCTTCTGTAACTCGGGAGAATTACAAATCCCGTTGCTTTCACCACAACTTATTGCTTCTTCTTTGCTGCTGTTCCTGTTGTTACATATAAGACTAATGATAAAATCCGGAGAAACTCTTATCAAAATCTTCCCGTTTGGTCCCTGAGAATACTCAAACGGCGGTGGACTCGACGGTGCCGTGAAGTTCAAAGGTGGATTATTGGACCGAACATTTTCAAGATTGGAGTTGAAGATAGAGAGACACGAAGTGGTTAAGATTCTATAGGCGAAACGTTCGATCGGTAAGACGAAGTAGGTTTGACCTGGGATGAGATAGTCGTCCATGGCTAGAGCTTGAATCTGACGGCCGACGAAGAAAGAATCTGCCTGGGACACAATTTGATCAGGAAACTCAAACATGATTCCTCCAGCAACATGTTTCTTGAAGTCACATAAGGTTTTGGCGTTGGACCCATAATTAACATAAATGGGTATCACTTTTGTTGAACCCATATTCATATGGTTATGGGTAAAAAATGTGAATAAGAATTTGAGGTCCGTGGTTTCATGATAAAACATGAAAATGTCCCACATTGGAACTTGGGAAATTTTTTCTCAAATATAAATATAGGATTGTCTCTATCATTGGTTAACATGCTATGGAGACACAAAGGGGTTATGCAAAATACCACACACGCGCGCGCGCCGTGCCGATCGAGCTCGGGGCTTGGGTCTTGGTGAATGTGGGCCTTTGGTCTTGGGTCTTGGGTCTTGGTGAATGTGGGCCTTTGGCCCACGTCAAAGATATTCTTTTTGGGCCAAGTTTTGGATCCAATTAGTCCACACTTTTCGTTGACTTTTAGTCAACACTTGCCAAGATATTTTGCATACGAAATTTGAATTAATCTCGAGTTAAAGTTTTGATCAAACCAAGTCAATCAAATCCCGGATTTTTCGCCACAGATCTTGCCACGTGTGTGAGTACGCGAAACCGCCGACTTCCTCCTATAATTTTTTTGTCGCACTACGGGCGATTATAAGAATTAAGGAAAGAGATCAAATCTCGCCTCCACATTTTTTCGGTTTCTGAAAAACGTTTTTATCTCGTTTTCTTTCCGTAATTCAAAGTTTTATTTCGCAGTTTTCACATCCGGATTTTCGCATCTTACAATTGGTTGATCCGTTCTCGAAGAAAACGAGCGTGACAATTGCTTGGCGTCTACGGATTATCGGAAAACAAGAACTGATTATAGATTTGCTCATTTGTTTCAGAGAGATTTCTGTTTTGAAAACTTTGAAGCTGGAAAAGTTATGGAATGTCGTATTAAGATAGGAACGATATATAGAGGGGGATTGGTCTTTATATTTTGTTTGTATAGAAAAGGCAACCACTTGAAGGCGAGTTGACTTTTGATTTGGTCAAAGACCCCCAAGTTTTGCCTTTGCGTATGATAATATGAAATGGGTTGTTCCTTGGTCAATCGTCTAGGCTTTTTGCACATTTTTGCATATAGTTGCATTATATCATATTTTAATCAGAAATGTTACATAAAGTCGTGGACGTGGTTACACATATGATAAAAAAAAAAAAATTATTTCAGAATTTTTATATCCATTACAACATGTTGAACTCGTGACTTGTTTCGTGCAACTGTACCCGCGGGGTGAATTAGATAATGGTCCAGATACATACTCCCTTATCACTTGCAAGTTATCCCATTTTTCTTGCTTGTTTTTGTTGTCCATGATCATTTAACACGCCCAAACATATGGTATAATATATCTATAACCATATTAGACCTTTGAGTTTTGATGCAAAAGCTCATATTAGTACCTTATATTTTTAGTTTTTGATTAGTTATTACTTTTTGAATAAATGCTCTTAAAACTTATTAAGAATAAAATATTTATGGTCGATACTAAAATTAGAAATGGGCCCAAAAATTTACCCAAAAGGAGGACGTAGGCTAAAGCTTAAATGTATCCAATTTTATGCCGATGACACGGGCCTGATTCAAACGCAGAACCATTTTTTCAAAGAAATACAAACATTACCAACCATATTAGAGGTATTTACAACATTGAACATGTTCGGTTCAATAAGGTAATGCACAGATTGATGGATTCGTGCTGGACTCTTCACCATTGTCTATTTTAATTTGTCTAATGTTAGTCCATTTTTATTATAAATAAAATATTGACCGTATTTATCAATGAGCAATTCTATTAACACTTGCTTTAAATGAACTGTCTGTATATCGATTATGAGGTTTAGTTATGTTTTATTTTTAAAAAACTAAACTGCTGAAAATTTTCAAAAATCGTCAGAAACTAACAAAAATTGCCGAAACCTCCAGAAACAAAAAAAAATCGTCGGAACCGCCAGAAATTACCGAAAATCGTAATTTTTAATTAGAGAAAATTCGATTTTGATCTAAATTTTTAAAGATTATGGCTGCTCATTATCCATTAGTGTCCGATCCATTTTGTCTGTGTACAAAATTAAACGTATATGATCTTAATCCGCTCCGTAAATAAACTTAACTATAACCTATTATATTATGTATTAGACATAAACAAATGATAAACAACCCACCTATTTTGACACCTAATCCATATTTTTGGTATTAAACTCATATTTTCTTGCACTATCAAAATCATTTGTAAATCCGTTTGCTCAAAATGAGAAGTTACAAAAGGAAGGCAAGCAGGAGAGGGATATTCCCATATATAATAACATTTTGTGAAATCTAAATCAAGGCTATGATGAGTATAGTGAGAAGATCTTATATCCATGATTGATTATTGCTGCTCAAGATTGGGACACGTGTCAGTAGTAGTCACTAGTGCTTCTACAACTGTAAAAAGCAGTTGCTCTGTGTAACTTGGATGAGGAGAAAACATTGTTTTCCACATAATAGATTGTTTCATATGAATATGCGACGAATAATCGATAAAACAAGATGGATAACCGAAACAAAATATTGTTCTTTTTGTAATTAACATCAAAACATATTATGTAACAAATTTTACCATTAATAACAACTACATCACAATATGATATTTTCTTCTATATATATATATATATTTTAAATATGTTATATTTACTTATGGCGAAACAGTTACCTAGTGTTTTAATAGAAATTATATAGTTACTTGAAAGAAATTATACATTTTATAACTAAATCACAATACTAATCTTTTTGTAGCTTTAATATTTAGATTTTGCATATGGCGCAAAACGATCACCTAATGTTAAATATGATTATTACTATAAACACTATTTAAATTACAGAAAAGCAAATTTTTATTTTTGATAATATTTCTGATTTTCTTTAGTCTGTAGAATCCGCCTTTTGGTCTCTCTCTCTCTGTTAGAAAACTGCGTAGTAGATCATTCCATGTCTCTAGATTCTCTCTGCCTCCCAGTTTGTTCTCACTTTCTCTGGCGCCTGCTCAAGACTTCACCAGCATCCTCAACCCAACGCATTCTCTGTTTCTTCTTCTTTGAATTAGCGGCTTCTACTTTTGCTATTCGGATCGATTTGAACGCACTGTAAGTTTGATGTGTGGATAATGTGATTTTAATTCTACCTTGAGCTTGCAGTGAGATACTTATAAAGAGTTCATGAGGACTGAAATATTCATATTGTTGTCTTCCAAAGATACCAGACTCAGCTGTGTAGCAGTCCTACATTACTTTCTTAATGTTGTCTTCCAAAGGTCCAAATCCTTGATCCTTGTTTTGATGCTGTGTCTGATTGTATTCTGCAGTTTATATCTCACTAAGTCACTATCGTAAGGCATTTCGTCCTTGCCTACTTTATGATCTTTCATGCAACTTTTCATGTGTCAATTTCCTTAGTTCAAGGGTGCATATCTGTGCCGCACCTATCTAGTTTGATATTCTGATCATTCTAGCAATGTTGATTCTCTTGTAGCCTATTTTCCAGAGGTATCCTCGTCCCGAGAAGGAATATCAGTCGTTTTCACTAAATATATAGCGAGAGATCTTTGGATTTGGTGAGATTCTCTTTAATTATTGACTTTTTCCTTTCCACTGTAAAATACCCTGTTATTCGTATTGTCACTATGGTTATTTGAAGTTGATTAATCTGGCCGTACGATTGTATATGGTAGATATGCAAGGATAAAGATGAGGCTGAGGTGTGGTTTAGTGTTCTTAAAGCCTTAATTTCGCAAAGCCATCAAAGAAACAGGAGGACTGAGTCAAGAAGTGATGGGACACCATCTGAAGCTAATAGCCCGAGAACATATACCTGGAGAATCTCTCCCTTACACTCTCCATTTAGTAGCAATGACAGTTTGCAGAAGGTACAAGAAAAAAAGTTTTCCGCGTACCCTTTTGTGTATGTGAACACTAAGGAGATTTTCATTTACCTTTCAGGATGGTTCTAATCACCATCGCATTCACAGTCCGTTTGAGAGCCCGCCTAAAAATGGCATTATATGCAGTTCCTCCAAAAGGATTTTACCCCTCAGATTCTGCAACTATGTCTGTTCATTCTGGAGGCTCGGATAGCATGCATGGACATATGAGGGGTATGGGCATGGATGCTTTTAGAGTTAGTATGTCAAGTGCTGTAAGTTCCTCGAGCCATGTTTCTGGTCATGATGATGGAGATGCATTAGATGATGTTTTCATCTGGAGGGAAGGCATAGGAGAAGGTGCTTTGGGTGGTGGAAACCGTAGAGTTGGAAGTTCGATTGACATAAAACTGGATTCCTTATTGCCAAAAGCTTTAGAATCTACAATTGTACTTGACGTACAAAATATTGCTTGTGGTGGACAGCATGCTGTTCTTGTGACAAAACAAGGAGAAAGTTTTTCTTGGGGAGAAGAATCTGAAGGCAGGCTTGGCCACGGTGTTGATTCCAGTATTCAACAACCAAAGTTCATTGATGCACTCAACACCACAAATATTGAGCTTGTAGCATGTGGTGAATTTCATAGTTGTGCCGTTACTCTATCAGGGGATTTGTATACCTGGGGTAAAGGAGATTTTGGTGTTCTTGGACATGGAAATGAAGTCAGTCACTGGGTCTCTAAGAGGGTTAATTTTATGTTGGAAGGGATACATGTATCATCCATTGCTTGTGGACCTTACCACACAGCAGTTATTACCTCTGCTGGTCAGTTATTTACTTTTGGTGATGGGACCTTTGGTGTTTTGGGCCATGGAGACAAGAAAAGTGTTTTCATACCTCGGGAGGTAGACTCTTTGAAAGGTCTTCGCACTGTCCGGGCAGCTTGTGGTGTATGGCACAGAGCAGCTGTTGTGGAAGTCATGGTTGGAAGCTCAAGCTCGAGTAATTGCTCTTCTGGAAAGCTCTTTACATGGGGTGATGGTGATAAGGGTCATCTTGGTCATTGTAATAAGGAACCAAAACTTGTGCCTACCTGTGTTGCTGCTCTTGTTGAACCCAATTTTTGTCAAGTTGCATGTGGGCACAGTTTAACGGTTTCACTTACAACATCTGGCCATGTCTATGGGCAGTCCTGTCTATGGTCAGCTTGGAAACACACATGCAGATGGAAAAATTCCAAACCGTGTCGAAGGTAAACTTCACAAGAGTTTTGTCGAAGAGATTGCCTGCGGTGCTTATCATGTTGCAGTTTTAACTTCGAGGATTGAGGTTTACACATGGGGAAAAGGATCAAATGGTAGACTTGGTCATGGAGATGTAGATGATAGAAATTCCCCGACATTGGAAGAGTCGCTTAAGGATAAGCAGGTGAAAAGTATTGCCTGTGGCACTAACTTTACAGCAGCTGTCTGCATTCACAGGTGGGCATCAGGGATGGACCAATCCATGTGTTCAGGTTGCTGTCAGCCCTTCAGTTTTAAAAGAAAAGAGGCACAATTGCTATAATTGCGGACTAGTGTTTTGCCACTCGTGCAGCAATAAAAAGTCGTTGAAGGCTTGTATGGCACCAAATCCGAACAAACCATATCGAGTGTGTGACAAGTGTTTTAAAAAATTGAAAAAGACCATGGAAACTGACCCATCGTTTCATTCTTCTCTGAGTAGAAGAGGAAGCATTAACCAGGGATCAGATCTCGTTGACAAAGATGACAAGTTTGATTCTAGATCCGATGGACAGTTAGCTAGATTTTCATTGATGGATTCCATGGGACAAGTGGACAGTCGATATAAGAACAAGAAATACGAATTCAATAGTAGCCGTGTCTCGCCTATACCAAGTGGAAGCTCTCAACGGGGTGCACTTAACATAGCCAAGTCTTTTAATCCAGTATTTGGAGCATCGAAGAAGTTTTTCTCAGCTTCTGTTCCTGGTTCTCGAATAGTGTCTCGGGCAACTTCTCCAATATCAAGACGTCCTAGTCCACCTCGTTCAACTACACCAACTCCCACTCTTTCGGGACTGGCAACACCAAAAATTGTAGTGGGTGATACTACGAGAACCAATGATAACCTAAGCCAAGAGGTTGTTAAGCTAAGATCTCAGGTAAGTCTGCTCTCCACACAATTCTTTGCTACAAAAAGATGTAGTTGATGAGATTATGCTATTATGTTTCTGTCACTCTTGTGTTTCCTGATCACGGTCAGTTATGTTCTGGATTTTACTATGTTGGTTAAATCATGCCATCATGGTGTTTGAGAAGGCTTGGCCGCCAATTTAATTGGTTTTGTGAAGAAACATTTGTTCGTTTCAAATATAGTTACTGCCTCATTTAGTCAGTTTTCTATTTATGACTGCTTCTTTGCTAACCAGTAAATGATATATATATCAGGTTGAAAGTCTTACAAGAAAGTCCCAGCTTCAAGAAGTTGAGCTGGAAAGAACAGCCAAGCAGTTAAAAGAGGCATTGGCAATCGCTAGTGAAGAAACGACAAGATGCAAGGCAGCAAAAGAAGTGATCAAATCATTTACCGCTCAAGTAATTTTCAAAGTTAAAAATAAAATCTGGTTGTTGCAATTACTGGTGATTTCTCATGCTGATTATAAGCATCAACGTAACTATGCAGTTAAAAGACAAGGCTGAAAGATTACCCATTGGATCAGCTCGGACTGTGAATTCTCCTCCGTCTCTTAATTCATTTGGTCCCAGCCCTGGTCACATTGACCCTTTTAACATCTTAAACCAACCAAATAGCCAAGAACCTGAGCCAAATGGTATAAATACCCCAATGTTTTCTAATGGGACCATGACACCCGTATTTGGAAATAGTGAAGCAACAAATGAAGCACGGAACGAGAAGGAATGGGTTGAGCAAGACGAACTTGGTGTCTACATCACTCTTACAGCCTTAGCCGGGGGTGCTAGAAATCTGAAACGCGTCCGTTTCAGGTTTCAATAATTTCTTATTTTCCCTAATAAAGAGACGATCAGTTTTATATGTCCGAAGATTGGACTGTAATTTTTACTTGACCGTTTTGTTTTCTGACAGCCGAAAAAGGTTTAGCGAAAAACAAGCGGAACAGTGGTGGGCAGATAACAGAGGACGAGTCTATGAACAATACAATGTTCGCATCGTTGACAAAGCCAGTGAGGACATGCCTCATTGAAACTCTTTAACACCAACCAGTTGTCTATTTTTTTCTACGCCCGAGAGTTAGGTGAGTGCGGAAACTCGGGATATAACAACAGATATATAGAGCGATTAGATGTTCTTAAGTGCTTCTTTCATTGTAGTTTGGGATTTGTGTGGTGTTGGTTATGGCAAAGTTGTAAATTCTTTGTGATGGATCATGCTGTAAATCCTATAAACATACAGTATTTTTACTCCCTAGAAACAATGCTAAGTGTTTTTTAAAGCAGAATTGTAGATGCATCATAACATCGGAAACTAAAAAGTTACTAATATGTTTCCAACATCGAAAATCAGAACCAAGTAAAACTGGAACTCAGGTGGTGTCTTCATCTTCCTTGAGCTTGATCTCTACAGCTTCGAAACGCCATGACAAAGGCGATGAAGGTAATGAAGAATGGTAATGGATGGGCGCCATTGAGTTGAGCATTCCAGAAAATCGGAGAGTTCCTCCAATGGTATCTCTTTGAGTTCATCCCAAATGTTTCTGCTTTTGTCATCCATCTTTGTCCCAAAAAAACAGGTGCAAAGAGTCACACAAGTTGCTCAGAGCTCAAACCGGAACTCTATGGCCTTTATCAACGGTTTTAGAACGATTCTCTTATAATGTGACGGAATCTAGATAGAAAAAGAGGTAAGGGAAGATAATCTTACATCTTTAAAATTGTATTCAGGAATCTCTTCCTTGATGTTGGTATCTGAAAAGCAGGACAATAGATTTCAGAGAATAAGCCAAGCAAAGGAAAAGAGAAAATAAGGGTTCTTTCATCAGAGTCATTATTACCATATCCATGAAGGATGATGTGTTGAGAGAAGTAACTGTCCCACTGGTATTGTTGTTGTTGTTCAATGCATTTGCTATGATTATGCAAAAAGCCTTCCTTTGCTATGTCAAAGTCCACTCCCTCCACATGCAGAGCCATGCGGCTTCCGAAACCCGCCCCATTTTTCTTTGGAGCTCCTAGTGAACTCTTACCTTTTCTTTCCCCCAGCAACTGCTTGTAGAATGTGAAACAAACATCTCTCATATAAATTCAAGAGAAAAGAATAGAGACAGAAACAGTTGCAAAGTGGTACCTGATTCCTATTTCATTTCTTATACTCACAAATTTAGGACAAACACACAAAGAAAGAGGAGCAAAGATTGGAGTAGAAGGAAATATTACTTTTTGTATGGGCCAATACATTCTCGTCCTGGAAAATACAAGCATGAATAAGTGAGAAATGAAACCAATAGATCGATATCTAACCTAATCAAACCCAATCGCTTACCAGATGTCGATGAGCGGGATAGAAGAACTTCAATCTACAGGTAAACTAATTTCCTCCAAAAGAGTGGATAGAAATTAGAAATTGGAAGTTACAAGCAAGGACTGCTCTAAATTGAGATCTAAAAGGACGACGAAGACACCGTTGGACTTGGATCAGAAGATTTACAACTGCTGCGATTTGAAACTTAGGGTCGGCAGAAATTCAAACCAACGCAAAGAGCGGTCTAATTTTAACATTCAAATCTTAAGCTCAACGATGCTTTTTAATTGAATTATTTACTTACATTGAAATATAGATTATGATTAATTTTGCATCTTTTCTAAAGGATCATGTCCGGATTCTTTTAAAAAACAAAAATTCAGTTGTTAAAATCCAAAAGAACCTCTCTTTTTTTTGTTTGTTTTAACAGAGCTCAGAATATTCTTTTACCATGTACCCATAGTTAAAAATACATATATGTTAACAAATCTAATTTCCGGGAATTAAAGTCTGTCTCAAAAAAAAAAACACCCATAACGTAAAACAGAAGTAAAATTTTCAAAATGAAAAGAAAAAAATAATAAAGGATTCAGAATGAGGAGAGGAGACTGACTCAAGGGCATAGAATAGAATGATTTAAGTATATACATAAATATTTCTGGCACTGACTGGTTCAAGTGTCTTTAAACATCGAGATCAGCTCAAGCTTGGCCACAAGGAGCTGAGTCTTGTTGCGAGCTTAGCACTCTTATAGTCCTCTCGCAGTTGAATAAACCTGCACATTTACATTACGTTTTTTTTATACATCCCTTTTTCTACCTTCTCTCAGTTTCATTTTTCTAATATAATCCATTACTCTTACCTTTGCGCGTCTTTGCGAATGCTTGGACTACCCTCGAACAAAGTCGACAGACTTTCTGGAGCAACGATGAAAACATTCGCCAGTCTGCACTCACACATATGTTACAAGTTATTTTACAATAATAATAAGAACAAGTTTAGTGACAGAATCTATGAATCAATAACATGGCAGGCTCAAGAATGTTCTTACATTCCCAGAAGCTCAAATTTCTCATCCACAGATGGAGCACTAAAGCTTTTCACAAAATCTACATACTCGTTTATGTCACGCTTCAGCCGCAGTCCTCCACTGTCAACCAAGTGTTAAATATCACAAACAGAACCAAGATTTATTATTCACACAGACCTTATCTCGCAATGGTTCTGTTAATTAATGTGGTCAAGAGTTTGATTTGATCCGGCAAAACACTTATACCAAGAGGTACAATATCTTTTTTCATTCCTCATACGCTCCCAGATGTGATTTTAATAAGGAAAAGAGTAAACAGCAAAGAGCTGAGATCATACCTGGGGTTGAATGTGAACTTCTGCCAGTGAGTCAATAGTAATTTTTCGAACCTATTTCCCTGAAAATAATAAAGAATATTTAATTCAAATCCTCATTCTTCTCGAATAAAACAGTAAGCAAAAGGTTAATGAGATCTTTGGTGATACAAATCATACCAGTTCAGTCAGGAAGGCTTGCTTATTAAGACCTTCCAAGGCAGTGAAGGCTGACTCAAGTACCCGGGAAAGATAAGCCACGACCCTAGAGAGTGGGATTAGAGATCAAAGTAACAAATTATTTAGAAAAAAACAGATAAAAGAAGAGCACAACTTTGAGTCATGAGCAATAGATATCATGTACAAGTTACAGAAACCTACTTAGTACACTAGAAATAAGCATACTTCTGGCTTTTCCAACAAATTAGTGGAAGATAGAGTTTCAGCTAGACCAACCTTGTGCAGGCATTTGTTGGGCGGTGATCAGTTCCATCATCAGGTGATTTATAATCAGTAGGCTTCTGCTCAGATGAAAGTAGCCTATCAACCTGAAAAAAGCGATATCAGAGTCTTTAAAATGAGTCGAAATAGAATTTTAAGCATGACTCCTAAATCTGTAGATTACACAAAAAGCAGCTAACCTCAGCCGTCACAGTATCAATGCACTGCTGAAGTCCCTTATAAGCAGCTGCCTCTGCTTTGGATAGAGCTGTTGACATTTCTTCACATGAAGCAGCATGTGCACCATCCACTGGTAGGAGAAGTCGAGATATAGAATTTGCAAAATACTGGAAGAGAAAATTTTAAGATTAGAATATGTGTCAAAGTATAGAATTTCCATAGTAGAAGATCAAACTGTTCGAATATTTCAATGGTTGAGTAGCAGAAGCCTATTCATATGAAATAATTGAAACGAACTGATAACCATAAAAGTAACCCAACATGCCTGCTGAACTATAGCAACACTGCTACCGCAACGTTGCACAGCAACCATGAAGGATTTAAAGCTACTTTCACCAGCAGCAGCAGCAGCTTCTGCCTGAAAAATAATCATTAAAATTATAAGTAACTCTACCTAACAATTGAAATAATGAGCACTTCAAATAGTGAGAAAGAGAAAAGTAAGTAATTACAGCAGAAGCAGCTGCAGCAGCCACTCTTCTGCTAACGCTTGTGCCCAAAACAAATCTCTCCCTCAATGCTGCGGCTTCAGACAGGCCATCCCTTGCCCGTTCCAGTCCCTCAGTTATGTATACGCTCACCTGCAAGAACTCATCATTGCATCAGCACAATGAATATGAATGATTCTAGATCTTATGAACAGCATACCTGGTCTAGAAGGCAAGTAAATATGGCTTTAACATTGGCAGCAAGTGTGGCTGGCTGCACAAAGAAGTAATTATATAGATCAGATATACGATCCCAAATACTACAGTTTACGTACTGTTGCATATTTCTACCAAAATCAATATTTTAGATTATTTCTTTCTCAATACCCTATCCCTACATCTTTTCCCAAAATTCACACCAACTAACTTATTTTGAAAAACTTCTCTATATTGTTTCGTGATAGACACCGACTTAATACACAGTTTAATTAGAAAGAGAGTATTTATATTTTATTTAGTAGGGTTTTGTGGGATGTATTAGAGTATGTTTTCCTTAATTCTCTTTAGGGTTTTCTTGGTTTGTACCCTATATACAGGGAAGCTTTAACGTTTAATAAGATATTTTGATCTAAAAAGGAGATTTCTGTCCTTTTGAACGAACTGAGCAAGGAGATTCTTCGATCTCTCGAAGTACCGTCAAACTATCTCGATGGAATCCAACCTAAGGTTCTATCAAATTGGTATCAGAGCTGCTTTCCTAATTTTAATCCAACATAGGGTACTATCAGTTCGATAACCTGAGATGAAAACAGTGTGCATCTGGTTATTGCTTCTTCATTCCATCGAACAAACTCCGTCACAACTGTGACTGATATCTGCTGCTGAGAAGATGATATTGAAGCACCCCTAGAGCGTCCTATTGTCCCAGATGACTCAGAGACTTGCTGGCTCTCAGCACGCAATTCGTCCATCTGTAGAGAAACACACATATCTAAGCACTTCACACCAATGAACAAAATAATCTAACCCCAGTCAAAAAATTAAATAATCTAATTAAACCTTTGCTTGATATAGTTGTTTTAAGGAGGCTTGCTCATGTTCAGGGTACTCTTCCTTATGCGAGGAAAACAAGGATTCTGTCAAGTCTGCACAGTAAAAAAAGACTTGTCAGCACCAACGAAAAGTTTGCATGACGAAACAGAACTTCCATCACTCAGAATCACAAGAAAAAGAAAATGACCTTCAACATCCAGGTCACCGCATCCAACAGCTCGGAGGTCTTTAGCAAGTTCTTGGGTTCTCTCATATGCAACCGCTAACATTCTAAGGTACTAAAGACACAAATCAAGGTTAAGTTTCTTCTCCCATTTCTACTAGGCAGATAGACAAGAAAATAGATAAGGAGGCTCTATATACTAGTAACAGGCCGCCTTCTTGGACAGGTGGTGGACTCATAAGAGAGGGCTTCACCAAAATTTTGTCAAGAATACCTGTGACCCGCTGCTCCAGAACTCTCTGCATAAAATATAGGAAGAGTTAGTAAAGCTTATTCATATGCTAGGTACACGTTACAATCTCCAAATTATCGGTGCCAATTACCTGAATTAAGATTGCCATAACTTCATTTGGAGCGGGGAAAACAGCTGTAATGGTTGCTGCTTCTTTGCGTACAGTGTCTACACATGAGAATTAACAAAATATACGAATCAGGATAGAAGCATATTTCACGTATTGCATCCAGATCAATGACAATCCGTCAGACCTGTAATTTCCTTGTATAAAGAAGAAAGTCCACGGGCAACATTGCTAGGACTAGCCTGAGAACCATGGTCACCAAGCACCAACCTAATGTCTGAATTCATGACTTCCACATCAATAAACATTGGACGTGTTGCCACGTAATGTTGCATAGCACTTGTACCCCTGTTAAACTGAAAATCAAGAAGAAAATTTGAGCATCAAGAAGAATATACAAGAGTAGAACTAGACATCCATTCCTTATGTGACAGCTTATCTATAATTAATCTTTATGTCACCACTAAGTACGTACGAAAGGCCTGTTTGTTTCAGAATCTAAGATAAAACAAAACAGGTTTTGCTACTGAACTGTAATGGTGCATGCTGCAGAATAAAGTATTCACCTGTGACAAAATCTTAGCACATTCTGACATGGTGGATAAATCTCTCCGCTGTGATGCAGCATCAAAACGAGATAAAAGCCTGTTCTCCAATTCTACAACATTGTACTCAGATGTCACAAAGGTTGAAGATTAACATACAATAATCCTCTATATTAAAAATACAGAAAAACACAGTATAAACAAACTAATTTACCATTACAGTAATCCTGAAGATTAGCAACTGCAACTTCCAGTCCTCGGCCAGCAGCTGCATTCCCTGCAGCTGTAGCCGCTCCTTGCCTTCCAATGTCTTCCTCAGCAAAGGATCCTGATATTGACAAGGAGAGTATGGAAATAAATTGCAGCCTAATTTAACTGTAAACTTTCATTGTTCTGGAAGCAAGAGAGTTAAAACCTTGGTCGTTCACAAATAACAGATAAAAAAAAATGTGCTAACACTCCAGACACATTTCAAGTAACATATCATACGTAATTTCTGAGCAATAGAAGCAGCCTCAGCTACGCGGCTATCATCAGAAAACAAAGCGGAAAGCTCCATAAGATCCCCTGGGCTGCCGTTGAACTCCATTAGGTACTGCGTTTGTCAAACAAGGATTACTTCAAGCATTCATCTAAATACTTATGCGACCAACCTTCCAACATAGATGCATTCTTACCTTTATAAGCTCTATCGTCTGGCTAGCAGTTTCCCGCTGAGCATCTGCACTCTGAAAAAGGAAGTATGGGTTAATATTGGATAGGTCACCAAATAGTTGGTTATAGGCAGGATTAAATTTACCTGTAAATGGTCTCCTATTTTTGCAGCGGTCTGTCCAACACTTGAAATACGACCATCCAACCTTGCAAAGCTCTCAAACAGACCGTCTACACCCTTCTCAATCTATAAAGAGAATTCAATTAAACTATTTGAAGAAATGATTGAGGTGTCAATTTTAAAAACTCAGTTATTCATCAGCCTGTGATCCATGTACGCAAGAAAATTAAATCAAAGGAGAAGTATGGTCTGCCAACCTCAGTCAGTGTCTTCCGGTGTTTGGCATCTTGGTTTGAAACTTCCTTCTTTAGTGTGTTGAGCCTTCCGTCAACCTTCCAAAATAGTTAACAAAAGCCTTAGAGATCAGAACAATGAAAAGAAAAAAAAACAAGGGATTGTAGTCGATGTAGCTCACCTGCTTCCGAAGATCAATTAACTCCTTGCAAGCATCTTTGAACAGAGACAAGAGACCATCTACTTCAGGGAAAGAAGGAGCAGATGACATCTGAGACAACCTGGAAGCATCAGATTGCCCACGTAAATGTCCATTTGTCAAACCATCAACTCCAGCAATGTTGCCATGGCCATCCCCGGAATCTGCTTCTTCTTCTAGGAAAGAAGGTAAGAGGTCGTTTACCAGATTCCCAAATAATGCATCAAATGAAAAATCACCCTGCAAGCGACCAAAAATCAAAATCCTTTTATGATTCAAAAGTAAAAACACAAGCAACCACAAGCTGAATCCTTTACCTTGAAGTCTTCAACATCAAGAATCAAAGGAAGAGAGTTAACAGAGGATGATCTGGGACCTCTTGCTCTGATTCCTTCACTCATCTGATAAAACAAAATAAAATGAAATGAATTGAAGAATCAAGTCTGACAGATCAAATGAACAGGAGAAGAGGAGGGAGATTGCGTAGGATTCTAAAATTTTTAATGATACTTTAATCAAAATTACAGTAGCACACATCCACTAAGTCCTGTAATCACCGGTAATCGGAAATTTCTCCGCGGGATGTAACAATTTCAGAGCCTAAGGACGACCAATCCCGTGGAGAACGATACGGGATAGGAAAATTCAATATGGAGCTACTTACCGGCGGTGAACAGAGAGATCTAGCCGGCGGGATCCAGTAACTGCAGGGAGAGAAAGACGGAGAAAAAAGAGACGGTCTAATATGGCGGAGTTGGAGATTTCTGTTCGCATCTTCGAGCTCAAATTAGCTGTTAATTTAATTATTTTCTACCAGTTGTTTTTTTAACCGGCCGGTTAAAAGGAAATGAAATCGAGGCTTATTGAAATTTCTATTCATGGAGGCTTTTCCCTTTCAATATCATTTTCTTTTAACAGTTTATCGAAACAAAAATATTTGGCGTTTGTATTTTACAAAAAGAAATTACGAACAAATATAAAAATGCTTTATATTCTAGAAATGTTAAAAAAAAAGAATCTTCAACACATATTCTCTTTATTAAACAAACGAAACTTTTTTTTTTTTTTAACACAAACGAAACTTTTGAGTTATGGAGATTTGCATAAGGCCGAAGTTTGTACATATGATTATCTGCCGGACTAATAGAGTGACACTTTGCAATACAAAAACTAATGGTTCTTCGATTCACTTGCTTCATTACACACTTAGAACAACAATAAATAAAATCAAACAAAAAGAAACATTTGGGATACAAAAAATTTCTCATGGAAACTTGCCCTTGAAAAAATAACGGCAAAGTCATACATAACCGGGCGGCATTAAAAGAAAAGATACAGTTTCAGGTTCACATAGCGTAAACAATCAATGAGCATTATGAACATTGTATGGTCTCAAAGCATTGTAACCTCATTACCAACACTTATAAATAAATGAAGCTGAAAGCAATGGAAGCAAGATCCAAAAGTGATAAATCTGAGTCAAAGATAGCTTAAGCAGAAACAAAACAAGAATGGCCAGCATTGTTTCTCCTCCATATTTATCCCCTGTCGAAGATGCTGAAAACATCAAGAAGGCTTGTCAAGGTTCTACTTTTCTATAGACTAGTGTTCCAAAAATTATATGATTCAAGTTTCTTTCTCCTATTTCCTTTATTCCTCCTCTTTCTTTTACTTGGGTTTTAGGATGGGGAACCGATGAAAAAGCCATCATCTCTATCTTAGGACACCGGATTTTGTTCCAGAGGAAGCTCATAAGACAAGCTTACCAGGAGATATACCATGAGGATACTCTATTTCAATAATCCATAAAACGTAATTTTCATGGTAAAAAACATTTGTTACCTGCAGAGAGCTGTTTGCTTGTGGGTCTTGGATCCTCCAGAGAGAGATGCTCACTTGGCCAACTTGGCTCTTCAAAAGCCTGTTCCTGACCACAAGGTCCTTGTCGAAATTGCCTGAGGTTGTGTCAGATATTATTAAATTTTAAAAATATTAATAAAGTAGAATACTTCAAAATCCGGATTGACCCAATCACTCAAAATGGTAGATTAACAATCCAGCTGGTAATCTGGCTGGTCGCCTAAATCCTAAAGCTTCCAGCAAAAGAGACGAAGGGGTCGTTTGGTTAACGATCAAATTTAAAGTCGCTTGTGGATCAAATTTTAAATCATTTATGTTGGTTAGAAAAACTGAAATTCAAAAAAAGTCGTATCTTTCATATCCCTCTATTTTCGTATCTCGGACTTCAAATTTGATTTATGTTTTTGTTCGAGTGTGGTTTGAAAATTGAAGGTTTCATTTATTTTAGAAAAGTTTTTAGTAATAAGTCAATACCAAAGTGATGGCCTGAATATGATCTATGTTATTTTTATCAGTTATGGTTTTTGTTTTTATCAATGATAAATTTCATAATGCTGAATTCATCATAGATATGTCACACTTTAAGTATTAGTTTGAGATTTAAATTATCTTGGATTCAGAATCTTCTTTTTCCAATAGCTACCTGAAAACGAGTTCTTAATAATATGCGACCACGAGAAATCATAAATTTCCATTCGTTATCTTCATTAAACCATGCTCATGTCATTATTCAACAAACAAAAAGATGGACATAAGATAAAATTATACAATATTAAAATCTAGATATTCTTACGCAAACACAAACGAATCACAACACGACAATCATAAACATAACAATCACTAGGTTATGTAACCTTAAGGACCCACAAGCCCGTATCCAACCCACCTACTTCACACATCTATTCCTTGTGGACCGTCATATGCTATATTACACACAAAGCTGGAATTACTATAATCACAAAAGCAAACTTGAACCCTAAATGACATCACTCGGTAATTTATTCATAGGGTAATGGCAATAGTGTTGAAACAAAAATCGATTAAGAAATTAACCATGAACTATAGTGACGTGTCAGTGACAAATTGGAGTCAATTCGCCTCATCACACATAACTCATCTCTATTTCATATTATTTTTTCAAAAAAATTACTATTTCCGTTTTTCTCCTTTTCATATTTCTGTTAGATTATTCCCTTTTTGTCAATATGTTTTATTCTCGAAATAATCCATCTTTTTCATTATGTCACGCTATTATTTATTAGAACATATTATTTAAAAAAAGTTCAATAGTTTTTTCCAAATCCTAAACAATTTCTTCATATATGGCTTTAGTTTATTTTAATTCATATTATTTTTTATTCCGAAAGAATTTTGCAGTTGTCAATTCTCTTTGTTTTCAACGTGGACCCATAGTTATTTAACAAAAGAATGCTGACAGAAACTATTTTCTTAATTGTTTTTAGATCCATGGTGATTTTACAAATTGACCCTTATTGATACTCATCAAATTGCTATCTTGTGGGTCTAAAATGCAATCAATGTTGTTGAAAGAGAGGCCTTAGTATTTCATTTGAGAGGCCTTATACACCAACAATTGACACTACTTTTCTTTGTCGACCACCTATATATATATATATATATATATAATTGGAGAGTAGACATCTAATATTTTTCTGATTCAGTGCAATTTACTCTCTACCTGCATAAATAAATTAAAAAAAAAAGTTTCTACAAACAGTACTCAAACGTCATATAATTTTCATGAATGCATGACTTTTAGCAGAAATCAACGAATTGAGAGAATCTACAATCAAAAGGGAGCACATATTGTCTTTCTTCATGACCTTGAACACCACAAAGAAGATAAACACTAAAAAAATGTTATATGTATGTCTGCTTCAATTACCCACTTTACGTTCCCTGTGATCTGTACAATGTTTCTTCACATGGAGAACAATGGAGAAGTCTCTACTTCACGAACAAAACGAGTATACAATTAAGAGGATTCTCCATTTTCTCCATTACTTGCATCTCAAAGTCTTTCATGTTTATCGTGTGATGAGTATTTTCCATGACCCTGACCATCTGATAATACTATCGGCATCTTACAGGGCCTGAGTATTTGCAGGAGGACTCAACTCAACTCAACTTTTTGCTGCTGAGGAATTTGGTAACAAAGATATCTTCGAGATGCTTACGGTTACAACGGGTATCGGTTACAACGGGTATCTGTTTGATCGGTTTGCTTCAAACCACCTCGGAGCTGATGGGTCCCTACGTGATGAGCCCCATACATCTCTCCAATTTCTTCTACTGCTATTGAAAGGATAATTAGCATCTGTGTCTGCTCCAGATGAGCTGCTTCCATCACGTCTCTTTTGCGCATTATGCTTCTCTTCTTCAAGATCATACTGAGAACGCTGCAAAAGCACCACTAACATAACAACTAAGTATAATATAAGAAACCCTAGGGATACATAAATCCTCGAGAAGAAACTAATATCATCTTTTTCAGTCTGCAGAGAAAACAAAAACAGAGCTGAGGATGGGAGAGGTTCGGATATTTTACCTTTACAGGGTCTGAAAGCACAGCATATGCTTCCCCAATCATTTTAAATAATTTATCAGTATCGCTGCGCACTTCTTCTCCTATCTCCTTCCATAACCTCTCATCTTTGGTCTCGTTTCTTGTCAAAGACTGACCAGCCTTCAAATAGTGAAAACAAGATAAAGTTAATTTTATGGACGTATTACCATCTGTAGCTCTTTGCTTTCCGCATTCAAATCGGTTTTAACTGCATCCACAAGCATGCAAAGTTACAGTTTCATCATCTGAAAATACCTTGTCTGGATGATGTTTGAGTGCAGCCTTTCTATACGCCTTTCTGATATCTGAAGCCGAGCATGACGGTACAACACCCCTGTGACAAAGTAAATCCATTCTAATTAGCAAGCTTTGACACAATAAGCATCTATGTGCCACAAGGTTCTTCCTAACCAAGTTTCCATGAAAATTCATTGACCCGAAAAAGCGGAAGAACAAAAGAACAACAGATTCGTGCATTCTAAATCTGGATCTTTTTTCCATGGAAAATGAGAATTTGGCATGCTGGTTGGGGGAAAAAATGAAAAAGTTACAATTCATATAAGAGCTAGAGAACATAAAAGCAATTACCGGTGGAAAAAGTTAAATTAGCAAGATAGTGTACTTACAAGACGAGGTACATTTCCAAAGAAGTTTCTTTCCTTGATTTCTCTTCCAGTTCCGAAAGTCGTATCCGAGCTTGTCTTATGTCATTGGCCAAACTAGTGTATCTGTCGTGAATTCCAGAGGTCTTCTCTTCCATCTGCTTGGTTAGAATATTAACATATCTCTCCATATCACTGGCTGCCTGTCCATAATCCCTAATCATCTCAAACAATGTGGACCGTCTAGAAATAGCCTGAGAATAAACGGAAAAAGTTAACAATTAAGTGACACAATGGAATACTTTTTCACCCAATCAGGCAGAAAGTAGCCTTGATTCATAAGAGCATCACTGCAAATCTTGCTGTAAGCATAAAACCATACACACATAGGAACAGAGGCAAAATGTTATAGCTTATGCATTTGAAACGTAAACAGAAACACTTATATACAGCTGGACTAAAACTACTTCTACAAAAGTTATTATCCAACATTCAAACCCACTGTTCTACCAAAACGTTGAAACCTTCCAACTACATGCAATGGAAAGGAGAAACAAAACAAAACAAACCAAATAATGATAATTGTTAGGGAAGAAACCTTTGAGTAATTTTTGTCAAGGGCAATAGCAAGGCTGCAGTCTGCAATAGCGTCAGAAAATTGACCAAGAGCCTTATATGCAGCAGCACGATTACAGAAACACACAGCTGTAAAAGGACGTGATTCCACATTGCAAAACAAGGCTGCTGTGTAATCTTCAACTGCTTCAGTGTGTCGTCCAGACTGAAAGGCTTCATTCCCTGCCGACTGTGATTTGGTAGGAATATCAAAATGGCATAAAAAATGAGTTAATAGAACAACTAATGTGTACTCGTTTTCCCCTATTTTTGTTCCTTTAGACGTACAAGTTGTAATTCACAGGTCACAATGTTAAGTTGGGTTCTGAAAAGGAAATGCACGTTCAGAGCTATACCTTAAGGCGCAACAGCTCCCGTATAGTGGCAGCCAATGGAATGAAGGATTCAAGAGTTTTGTTTCCGTCTCTGTTATCAAGTGACACAATCAAAAGAGACCTGTCATATTTCACCTCATCTGAAAAAAAGAAACGTAATAGTTGTAATTCTAAATCACCTTTTCGTAGCAAATAGTAATTGTTCTTGCTTCTCTAGAGAAGCAATCGCCTCCTCAAGCTTTCCCATGTGGAAATATGATTTAAGCATGAGATGACACCGCCAAATTCTAAAGTTTATGTCCTTGGGAGTGTCATGAGAATCTGTGTCTCTGGGAAGAGAATTCTTTTCAGCCAAATCAATTGTCTGCACGCAAAGCTTTATAGCTGCTTCATACTTCTCAAGCTGTCATCAAACAAAAAAAAAAGCAAATTTCATAATCTGTTCCGGTAAGAAATTTTTTCTTTCGTACTCACAGTTATCAGAAGGTTTAAAATACACACTTTCAGATGATTAGAGATGAGTGAACCATACATACCATCAAAAGCGCCTCTCCCTTCATGGTGAGTAACTTTTCAGAGTATGAACTTATCAATAGAGATTCTTCCACTATTTCCAAAGCTTTCTCAATATCAGTTGATGTTCTAAGTTGCAAATGGCGGCCAGCTTCATGCATGCATTCAGAAACTCTCTGCAAGACAAAAACAATATTTATTGGTAAAACGACGAATTTGTATTTGTCAATCTTCTATTTAGGAATATGTAGATATTATTAACTCATGAGAATAATAGTAAAGAGGGACTATGAACATATATCAAATTATGCACACAGTGACTGAAAGGATGGACAATCTGCACCATATAGCAAGCAACAAATCAACAGCATAGCATTTAAGTAATCCTATCACCACACGTCTCAACAAAAAATATCAGCCATACAATTAGTATGGTTCAGTCCAGAACCTAAATCAACTAATGGAAATTACAAGATCCAGTCCACGGAAAAAGCCTTGGGAAAAATAACTGTACAACATGTGTCCTGCTATCATGTGCTACAATATCCATAATTAAAACAAAGAACACAGTGTCCCTTTAAAAGAAAAGTGAACTCTACCTGTGCCTTCTGTAGACCTTCAGAAGCCTCTACAATAATTTTACGGTCCACACAGATGTCACTTCCAGATTGTAAGCAATTTTTGAAATAAGTGGATGCATCTTCAATCTCCCCAAGTGAAAGATAACAACTACCAAGACAAAAGGCCTAAATCAGCCAATAAGAAATCATGAAATGGTAAGATACTATTACTTATTGCTAGCTGAGGAAGAGCATGAACTAGCAAGGTAACCAGGACAGCTCCAGCTTGAAGCATAATGAGAAAAGATCACATACATTCATGATCCGGTTCAAGCTCTTGGATCAAATTTAAGAAGTTTTACGGAAATATAAGAAATTTTATCTATGCTCATTAGAAATTATAAGAAGTTTTAAGGAAGGTTGATTATTACTTTCCAGCTCTGACTTGAACTTTAAGGAAGTTGGAGTCTATTGAAGAAGCCATCTTACAATCTGCTATTGCTTCTCTCATTCTTCCAAGGGCCATGCGTGTGGCAGCACGGTTGCTGTAGCAAAGCATCAATGCCCTGAGACAGTTTCTTGAAGTCTCAATTTTAGGCACAGAATCAATCCCTTGAGTGTAAGATTCGTCAGCTCTGGAAAGATCTCCATTTTTATAAGCATTGTTTCCTCTGGAGAACAGGCATTCAAAAAAGGTAAATCAAATATAAAGACAGAACCCAAGCAAGCAACAATAACAACTAGACCACTCAGAACATTTCAGAAACAATGAGAAGAAGAATAAATAGAGGCATGTAAATAGCTGACTTTTGAACAACCTTAATCGCCACTTTTCACATGCTTCTTGCGCTACATTAGGCACATCTTTTTCATCTCGTACTTTGCCCATCACCGATTTATTAATAGGATTATGTAAACGATTAAGTAGACCCTTTTCACTGGGTTTCCTAGAGGAAAAATGTGACTGCACACCAGCTAACGGAGAATTTTGTGACAATTTTAATGATGAAGCATTTGGAATTAAGATATATGGATCCTGCCCAAGTTTAACTGGGTTTTTCTTCCTGTTGATACGCTTTGGAGTTGATGGTTGCCCGTGAACTCCCGTACAAGATGAAGCAGAAAAGGTAAAGCTCGAGCTAGCAGCATCTGAATTAGAAAGGGAATGGTCGTCATTTTCTTGCCTATCAGACTTAAAGTGCGAAGTAACTTCACTTTCTGAAGCTGTAGCAAAAGTTTCACTACTAGTTTCCGTCTCTTCCGCTGCTGATTTAAAACTTTCAGTTTCAGCTCCAGATATAGAATCTTCAGCAAGGTCTTCATAGTTATTAACTTCATCCCCCTCGTTTATTTGCATCCGTTCAGTTGCGGCAACTAGCTCTGCATCAAGCATATCATTTGAAGCAGCAGGCAGTATATCAGACGAGTAATGGCTTTTGTCAGGATTCAGAACCTGATCTGATACAGCAGAAAAGCCTCTACAGTCATCTGTCTCCTCAGATGGAGATATATCCATCGGTGAATACGACTCAGAAGCCTTATTGCTTCCATTTGGAAAAGTACTTTCGGCAAAAGCAAACTCATGCCCAATATTTAGCTGCATTTTCACAGGCTGGTTACCCCCTATCTTTCCTGCTGTCGTGGCACCAACAGTGTCTTTCTTCGAATTGAACCCCAATTTCTGGTCTAAAGTAGAAAATAGGTTTGGTTTCGAACTGGGGGTTTTGAATTCCATAAAATCCGTCCCGCTACTATCTTGATTACTCAAAAAATTAAACCCAGGAGTATTTACTGTAGAGGTAGTTGCATCATGAACATTTCTAGGATTTAGATGTTCACTTGGCTCTGAACCAACAAAACTATAATTCATCGGTGATGCAATGTTAAAATCATGAACTTTCTTCTCATTCACACTTCCCTGAACCGAATCTGCAGGAAGGTTCCCATCAGTAGCCATACTTCCAACGTTTAACTTTCTACACAATTCATCAGATAGTATCTTCTCCCCAACATAATCCAGAGACTCTTTGGATTTGACGTTATTATTTTGTTTCTGATCAATCACCCTCTCCGAAATATTCAATTTCTCCATACTTTCCTGGATCACATGTCCTGTACTCCTCGAAGAATCGAAGCTATCTTTGCTGACATCAAATCTCAGTTTATTAATTAAAAGAGTTGGAAGTTCATCTTCCACATTTTTACTATTTGCAAAAACTAAGTTGCTTCCCTTCTTCACACCAAAACTAAAGCTGGACTGAGAATCCTTAATATTCAAATTCTGCATATCTTTAGGAAGCCTCGAAGCCAAATGCTCACCAGAATCATCTTCACCCTCAATGTTCAACTTTCCAATTTCCTCCATAACTCTTTTCCCAACTTCTTCATCAGAGCTCAATTTCTTACCATCAATTGATCCAAATACAAGACTCTCATTACTATTCCGCCCTAATCGAGTCTCACCAGGAAGTGGATCACCGGAAACGGGACCAGGAGACGTGGCAAAAGACCCACGGTAGTGAAACGGGTTAAAACCTTGACCCGGCAAGGAATCTGAAGTCCCCGAGGGCTTCAAATTTTGAGACTTTACTTGCCTTCTAACCTTGGAGAATCTCGGCTTAGAGAGGCCAGAAGAGGACCGTGAAAAAGGCGTTGAATTGAAACTCGGGTCAGGGTTATTGCTGCTGCTTCGACCCGCACTAGAGAAGAGAGGATTCAAGTCGCCGAAGTTGCTCATTGTTTATAGATTCTCTTTGATCAAAATTAAGGAAGCGAAAAGTCTGAAGGAGAAGAAGAACAGAGGTCACGTCGGCGACATAAAGAGATATATAGAAACTCGTCTAGTCGGAAATGGAAATACGACGAATCTAAGAGAAGGGTAAGAAAAAGGATGAATCTTTCAGAAGATATATCGATCAGGAGAGAAGAGAACACGAAGCAGACAAAAAAAAGTTCAAGAAATTTTCAAATTAATGGCAGATTGAAAGAAATTGGGTCATCCATGGTTGTTACAGAACACAAAGAAAAAAAGAATATTAAAAAAATGATTTGCTTTGATGTCGCCGTCCCTGGTTCTATTTTACTCGTCTTCCAAAATGTTCTTTCAAGACCTAAACCAATTCGAGGAGATAAACCATACCAACATGGTTTAAGTCTAACCAACCTTTTTCTAAATTCAACCAAAAAGAACAACCCTTTTTAATGCATCTCAACTTATTAACTTACTCTATACATCATTTGGTATTGGTATTATGGTTAGACACGGGACATCTGTTTTATAGATTTTAGGTTGTTAATCTAGTTGCAAAGTTGAAATGTATGGTTCATGTAACAAACAAATCATCTTTAGTGTCTTTTCTTTTAATTGATTTCATTATCACTAGAGAGTTTCAAAGATTGTAGGTTATTAATCTAGTTGCAGAGTATGGTTCATGTCATGAACAATTTTATTTATAGCACACCAATAAACTTTGTTTATATCAATATGCAGCAAAGTTCATATTAAGTTTTATGAGTTTTCAATTCAAAATCAAATGGCAATTAATGAAATGGGTAATATCTTTATCCATCGTATAAAATTTCATCACAAATGTAAGATATTTTTGCACGGTTTGCTTTTTGGGCCTTGTGTAAAAGCACCAAATCCTTGGATATGATGTGGAAACCGTTTTGGTATATGATTGACCAAACTCCAAAGGACTTGTACAATATCATTTGATATATTTGCATTTGAGGTATGTAAAATGTGAAGTATACGGATCATATGTCCATTAAAAACCACATTTATCATTGTGTTTCAAGTTGCATTAATTGCAATCTGTCTCCGTTAGCTGCATGTCAACTACATATATTCAGTGAACCTGTTTTCATTTTTATATCAATGAACTTGTAATATATCTAATGTGGTTATTTAGTATCTTTTGTCGGGGTGACATTTGAAATCTTGGACCTTCAAATCTGGCCGGACGACACCAACCCACTGTCGGAATTAATATTTAAGATCAATACTGTTATCATAACCACGACTTCACATATTTGTTACTTGGCAAATGCTTTCTCAAGTGCATCATATCGACGCATGGTGCTATGAGACCGTCGGATGCCACAAATTTCATTTTATGCGGTCGTTTAAGCGTGAGTAAGCAAATTTCCTGACTGCTAATGGGATTCGTTTCGTTAACATGATTCCTCGAAAAGTCATTATTTGATTCTTGATTGTCGTCTTTCGAATTAAGGATTTGTCTGGCTAATAAACATCATCCTTCCTGCATATCCTCTCTAATAATGTAATTAAGGGCTAAGGGAGGTTTCTTACTCAAGTAATATAATCACATATTATAGTAAAACTGAAAATTTTAGCATTAGACAAGTGTTACTTTCATTCTAGTTTAGATCAATTCAGACTTTATACATTTCAATGCCAAGGAAAATGATGCTTAGCAACTAGATATTTTTATCACTTGTTTCTTTTTACGTCTATATCTTCTTTAGTAATCTAATGTTCCGTAGACCTTTTTATATGTAAGTAACTACCAATTCTATTTGGTTAGTTTTTTTTCCATCATAGTCATCCACAATACCAACATGGCTACTTGAACACTGAAGATCCTCAAGAACTTTGAACACTGACTACTATGCAACTAAACACGAAATGTATGTACATAACCAGGAGCTCAAAGTGGATAAGATTATCCAAAATTAGGACTTATAATGTAGATGCACAGATACTTGAATAGTATAAGAAACCGCTTAATAATATAAAAGTATAGAACCCTCTATTTCTTCTTGGTACATCAGAGTCTTTTGTGGTTTATTTTGGAGAATCTTATCCACTTTGAACTCCTGGTTTTGTACATACATTTCGTGTTTAGTTGCATAGTAGTTAGTGTTCAAAGTTATAGAACGTCTATTTCTTCTTGGTACATCGGAGACTCTTGTAGTTTATTACCCACACAAACCGGAACAACCACATGAGCAACCGATACTAGAAGCAAATAGATATAAAGCAGAAAAGAAAGTTCCAAAATAGATTCACCTCTTTAAGTATGTCTTACGCAGCCGTTTGTTAGTAGTATAGTATCACCTGAGTAAACTTGCAATCTTCATACGATATAATCATCTTTCCTACGTTCATTCTGTCTCCATATATATATAGCTTAGCTATACATATACATCATCCTTCTTCCTTGTGTATGCCTTTTTACTTTGTCTGCACACATCAAAAACAAAGGAAAAAATATTAACATCAACATTAGGCAATACAAACTCATTCAGGAAGCAGCTCCAGTATCGATAAGAAAGCTTACCTTTATTACATACACATTCGGGTACCCTCATCATATCCATACGAAAAAAAACCTGCGCCCACAGCAAGGGTTTTCTTATCCATATATAACTTGAAAGAACAATGTGGGAAAGATTAGAGAATAGACTAAACCTTGGCATTTATGAGGTGAAACAGCCTACTGCATCAGATTATCAGTAGTGACTGGTGGTTCATGGTCATTTCCATTAGTAGAGGAGACTTCAAATTTTGCATTGGTTTCAGCAGTGTCATCAGTTTTGTGATCATCGGTAGATATTGCAGAAGGGAAGAGGTTACTAGGCAGAACAAGCTCAATAGTGCCTCCTGTGTCATGTTCAAGCATTTCACTCTTGTTAGTCCCTTCTTTCGCACCGTTTGAGTAATTATTGTTAATACTTCTTGGGTTGATTACTGGGTAAGGATGCAGCTCTGAGATATCATCAACTACTGCCACAATTCGAAGCAACCGCATTAATGAGTCTGGAATGACAGTTGATCAGCAAGGACACTGAAAAATAGCATTGTTCACTTTACCAACCTTCTAAAGCATCTGCACCTGCGAGTTGAGATTGAAAATCAGGCCTTTGGTTGCTGGCAGATGAAAAATAACCAGAAGACCCCACAGAAAGCTACGGTGATGATTCTGCATAACACTATTCTTTAACTCAGTAAACTGCAAATTAATGAACCGTCTCCTTTCAAGTTCAGTAGCCCTAAGCAGGTCAGCCTGCTCCATTTTCCTTCTCATCATCTCCCGTCTCTCATAGAACATCTTTGAACCTACCACATAAAAACATAACGAGTTAACAAAAAAACGAAGAAAGTATCACCAACAAAAAAGATAAACTGGTCTGTCAAAATAAATAAACAAGGACACTAACCATGGTGTAAATCAGACTGTTCTCTAGGATCAATCCCAGATGGAATGGAGCATGGGGAGTAATTTCCCCGCTCAATCTTCTGTAGCAGATGCTGCTGCTTCCTGTTATCATTGTTATTTATAATGACACATTAAACCCCAAAGAAGAAAGGCTAGAAGGAAAATTGAAGAGAAGGAAAAAAAGAACACCATACCTGTCCAAAACTTTGGCTTTTTCTTTGTAAGGTTTGACAAGAACACGTGATTCGCAAATGAAATGGGGATTCCCTCTAGCTAGTACAACCTTCACAGTCTCAGGATGGGCAAATGAAACAAAGCCAAACATTCGCTTCTGCTGATAAGGGATCCGCACATCTTGCACTGTTCCGAAAAGGCTTCATAAATAAAACGAATCAATAATGTATTTTTCTCAAAAAGCAGCATCCATTTTCAGACATCAATTAACCAAAGAACACCTGATTAATCAATACCACTTATTTGCTGAATTCTTCCCTATAAATCAACAAGAAACATCATCTTTTATCTAACACCTATTTAGCAGAGATGGTTACCTGAAATAAGTTGCAACGTCCTCATCCTTGAAAGTGCTGTCAGCTGGGAATGTCAAGTAAATCTGTCTAGATGCCGAGTTTGACAGATCACCAAAATGCATTGCCATTAGTTCCATCCGCTCAAGCCGTCCTTGGCTGCTGCTCCAAAATCTTTCATCATCAAACGGTACTGCACCATCTCTGCTTCCATAAGAAAGCACAAAACTTAATAACAGCAGATACTAACAAAATAGCAGCGATGATTATAAACCCGTCTACGCAGCTAAATCTAGAAAATTGTTGATAAAGAAAAAGCCAAATAGATAATCACCAAAAGAAAGCGCCATGCAACATTAGGAAGACAAACTAATAGAGATGGTTCCATTTTTACCTAAGAGCATGCTGATGCAAGAGAAAGTCCATTCTTTTCTCGTATGGCAACTGAGGAGCCCTACCAAGGATTTGAGAAGCCAGCCTCTGCTGCTGACAAGCCAATTTAATCCTCATCATCTTTTCCTGCTGCCTAACAAAGGTTTCAATTTTCCTAGGCGAATCAGAGACAATGCCAATACCATCAACGTTATCTGGATATCCACCGTAGATAAACTTGCAGCTGTCACCGTTCTTACACAAACCTCGACAAAAATACACACATGGTTTGAATCCAGCGCCAAATCCATCATCTCCAGACCCAAAAGACGCATCTGCCGAGAAACTCCTCCTATGCAGATGGGTTTCACCATTGTCGACAGAGTAGTCCAAGGGAGTCCTAGGATCCACAAAATCTTCCGTTTTTGAACAAGAATCGTCGAGAAATGAAAGGTAATCACTTAGCTGCTGATCATCCAGTAAGTCAGTAGCGTCAGCACCAGAATCTGTAGCAGAAACTCCATTATTTTGGAGAGAGCTCAAGGGTTTCGAGATCGGTGCAGTACGAACACCGTCGAGCGGAGAAAGAGGAGGAGGGTGATTAGGGGAAATGTGGGTGCCGTTTCCATTGTTGAGTGACCAAGGAGAGGTTGAAGAAGGAGAAGAAGATGAAGAGTTTCTACGGAAATCCATAAAGCCATTAGAGTGAGAGCTTCCTCTTCCGTTAATGGGTGGTCGAGAAATAGGATTCAACGGAGAAGGAGACGGCGGAGTAGAAGGTGAAGACAAGTTGTTCGAGAAAAATCCTAACTGACTTTTCACTTTCAGAATCAACGACTGCAAAGTTGATTCAGGTCCACGAGCCAGATGCATCAACTCTATCCCCAAAATCCTGCAAAAGCAAAAACCCAATAATCTTAGGAGCATAATCTGGCTCCAGGCTTCGAATTTTCGTCAAAAGCAAAGCTGTCGGGTCATCGGAATCCATGGAAAAGGTTTCAGCCTTCCTTAGTTGAAAGATTTGTGATTTAGGGTTTCAAAGATTAAGGATTTTCAAAACAAAGTTGAAAGAAAATCTAAAGAGTAGATAGGACGAGGGAAGATCCTCCCTCCTCTTTGCTAGTTTCTGTTTTGAATTTTTTTTTTTTTTTTTTGAATCTCCCTCTCTCACTCACTCCTATCTTTATCGCTCCACTTGGTGCTCTCTCCTTACTAGTGACACCACTTGGGAAAGTGTAATTCCAATTTTTATTTTTATTTTTATTTATTTATTACGGACAATTTTGAAGTTCTTGCTTATTTATTCACTGTGTGTAGCAAAATATGGATTGTTTTCTTATATAAAGATATGTGTAAATAAATAGGTTTGATGAGCCATGACCATAGAGTTTTCAATTAGGTCGGACATTGTATTACGTCTTCCAGATAAAATCAATAAAGTGATAAACAAATAATTTGCTGTCGATAAACATATTATCATATTATTAATAGTTGACACCTACTATTCTTTATTTTGTCCTACATGGAAAGCCAAACGTTTTACCTATTAATTCTGATAAAATGTAAATAAAGAATTTAAGATTGCAAAATATTTTTGGGTACTTGTATTCCTTATTCAACTTTTTTAATAGTCCTCAGATGGAAAATTGTGTTGACTTTGTCAATGATGGAAAATATATTCATTTTCAAGGAAAAAAGGCAAAGAAAAGAAAATATTTAGATTATGATAAAATCTACAGGTGCTGTTAAATCAGTGTCAGAGAGATAGAGAGAGCGCGTGTGTCTGTAAAATTGAAACATAATTTCATGTTTTTTGTTTTTTGTCGTCATCCTGATTTTTTATTTATCTGTGACATTAAATTTTATAAAATTTATGCTTCTCAGTTTTTAAAATAGATTTTTTGGAAGCATACGGAAGAGAGATTCCAAAAACTTTGACAGCTTCTGACTGTAAATCGGAAAGCAGACTTCCGATGAACATTTCGTGCTTCTTAGAAGTGACTTAGAGCATCCTCAAAGGAGAGACTCTCCTGAGTCTTAAAAAAAAAATTAATAGTTTTTTATTTAATTTTATTAAATTTTTAATATTATATTATTAAATAAATAATGAACTATTAGTATTGCGACAGGTGGCAGAAAATCTTATAAGACGATCTTTAAAAAAAAATTCTATTGAAACTGTTTCACCTAAAAATTTCATAATTTTTATTTTTCTGTTTTTTTATTAGATAAGACTCATAAGAGTCTCACCACTGAAAATGATTTTATCCGGTTTGTTATGGTTCACCTCATGGATTACGAGTAGATCTGGTAACAATTATCTGGATTCGTTGGATATTCAGAATTACGGATACAATTCTAAATATTAAAAATTTTTAGAACGGATATTCACATATATCTAGATAATAAAATTGAGAATCCGTCGAATCCGGATTTAAATCTAAATCCAAATATCTCCAAAATTCGAATATTCTAATACGTAACAACTCTAATCACGAGATTCATGTCTACGTACATAGAATTTGTATAGGAAACAAAATTTGCTTCTATAGATACAAAACTTAACTACGAAAAAAACTGTAAAGATATCAATCACATCATCTATTGCACTATAATAGTTTTAAAGAGTTTACTGATATTTGAGATTAATCTTTCAGTTTCAAAATGTGATTAGTTCAACTGAAAAATACGCTATGTTGAAAAATTGTTAGGCAGTTCTATTTCATAATTAGATATTTCGAAACCCATAACTTTCAGAGACCAGCTTTTGATAATACTTTTGAAGGCGTAAATAATCTTTTTTCCAATGGTCACTCAAATTCGGTAACAAGGATTCAACCTTCCTCTAACGAAATGAGCTATTCGCATTCGGTTAGGGTTTATTATTATTGTTAAATCGTAGATCAAAAGCTTACATATTTGTTTGGACTACAATTAGAGCATTACAAACGAGTTTCTTCTTCAAATGTAGCAGCCCTTTTAACTCATATCCATTTTTTTTAAAACATAATTTGATTTTACTAAATGTGTTTTTAGTAGTTACTATTCTTTATCTTTGATTGTTTCACCTACCTCAAATTGTTATATAACTCATCTCCATATAAGCAGGAGTCCCACACAGTAATGACAATATAAGCAATTGTAATTAGTTCCTAACAGTCAAACTGGTTTTTAGTAGAATGGCATTAGAATCATCATCATTATCACATTGAACCACAAGATTAAAGGAGATCAATAATTCAATATACTGCATTATGTATATATATATATATATATGTGTTAAAATATATGTTGGACATACGCACTCACATGGATCCAGGAAGGATATATGCACTCGCATACGACTTCATGGATAAATCAACCGATCAATAAAAAAACAGTCACGAAATTATGAGACAAAAGAGTCCTTCAAAAGTTCAACCTTTATGCACGTGACCATGAACAAACCTTTTTTTACTTTTCATATTTACCATTTCTTTCTCACGATTATATATTGATAGACGGAATTTTGATAGATATATTTTGGGTCAAATTTTAACATCGTAAAATCATTTCGTCATAAATTTGTTACTAAATTGTGATAAGAATACGACTATTTTACTTTATCTCACTTTGGTGCTGGAATGAGCTACAGAATCCCACTACCATTTTCTGATCCTTTTCCTCCCATGCACCCTTGTCTTCTTTTTGTCTATTTTCTCATTCTCCATTGACTCCACCATCTCCTCCTCCCTTCTCCATGTCCTTTTCTTAATTCTCCATCATATCCCTAGTCTTTCCCACCTATGGTCCAGCCTGTATTCTCTTTGTCTTCAGTCTTACCCACAAATCTCTTCGCTAGAGATCCATAGGTCGCACCATTTCCATATCTGCAAGTAAAGCTAGAAGATGCGTTTGATAATTCATCATCCTAATGATATTGGGAACTGCATCATAAACAGATTATGGAGACATCTTTACAGTTTAGTCAAGAATCTACAGTGTGTTCTCTATTGTAGTGATCTCAACAAACGAAATTTATCAGCAAAAGATATTGATCTCTACTGCCGGCTACATAAAAAAATTAGTCACTTTTAACTAGTTTTCTGTAATAACATAGTTTTCCGTTACTGATTTACACAAATAAGTTATACCAAACTATCCTCTACCAACCTCACATCCCAGATTATATTGGAAGGATATATCATCTATTGAAAGAATGACAACGCTTAATTTTAATTTGTGTTTTTTTTTCATTTGCTCATTGTGGTCTTTTGTTGATATAATTAACCAATCCTCCCATTGTTGAATAAAAAAAAATTATTTGCTTTACTGACATTTTTGAAATCTGGGATTAAATGCAATTTTCCATGAACGAAATATGTAGTATACATATGCTCTATAGTATATACTGTTAATAGATTCACTCTACTAGGGATCCAATACGTTTCACACTGAGCAAACCTAAAAAAAAAAATTGTACATTTTAGACTCAACATTGGTTTTCTTATACGTTGAGGCGCCATACAAATACAAAATCTTAGTAAGATTGCAAACATATATATGAATCTTTGACTTGTTTTTATTGGCTTAGAACAAACTCAAAATATGACTTGGGTATGCTAAATAAACATGTTAGATGTTTTTCACGAAATCGAAGAAGAAAATGGACATAGAACTCTGTTAACATTTTCTGGTCAGAAAGACAAACGATTAAACAAACGTATTTTCCAAAGAAAAGGGGAAGGATGGTAAAGAATAAAAACAAGACCTAATTACTAACTCCGTGTGTCTTGTCAATAACACGTATTCGTCTCTCTTTGTACATTCATAACAGCAAAACCCACACGATATGAGTCTGACAAGAGCAACTAGCAAACACAAAAAAAAAAAGCCAAGAATGATTTGCCGCTTTGGGGTAATGGATAGGATATATTAGCCAATGTCTCAGAGCTTTGGCTTTTTTATCATGGTGCACCTGAAGAATTCAGGTCATTAGAGTCTGTCTCAACTGGTTCAGAGCCTGATGAGTTGGTTGCTGAACCCCTTTGTTCTCTCTCTCTTTCTCCTGCATCCTCTGCTGCTTCTACCTCACTTTTCTTCGCAAACCGCCCTCCACTAGCCCTTGCCCTTCTCATTGCATGCTTGTGTCTTGACTCATGAAGATATGGCTGTCGCATTTCATACATAATCAATACAAGTAAACTACGCTACACACACAATTTATATATTCTTAAATACTCGTTTATAATCCTTCATATCTGCCTGTATGGGTCCAGCTGAATTTTTTTACAACATTGACCTTCTCTTTTAGATGACTCTACACCATGCTTACGAGTCCCAACTTGGGCAAACAAATACAATCTTGATAGACAGAAGAAAATACCTTTCTGTCTTTGATTGCTTTACTTTCTAGCTCTGCCTTGGCACGGGCTTTTCTTCGCCTCAGGATTCCCTCATACTGTTTCGCATTCACATAAACGGGTTCTTGTGTCATGTCAAGTGGCAAAGCTGTTCTTTCGCGAGGCATTTCAAGATATGGACGGAAACCCTGTTTAAACCATTGAAAAAAATGCAACAAATTAACTCGATCATCGACTCAAAAGACCCTGAGAATCGACAAGATTTGTTTTAGGTTATCTAAGATAAGAATTTTAAAAAATATTACTGACTCCAACAAACAGAATTACTGAATCCAGACTTATTCCAAACAGCAAACACATACATCAAGTAAACACCGCACCATATGGAACTATTGTAGAGATTGAGAGAGATTTCGACAAGATACCAATGGCTGATGTCCATATGCTCCCATCAATCCCCCATAATATGGATCCTGATACGGATTTGGGACACAAGCCTGAAAATGGAGTTTTGAATTTATCAGACATTTGAAGGGCGTTATACAAGACAAGTCCTTTTCAAGGACCAATAAGAAGTCAATTACACGGCTCAAGAACTGTAACACCATATATAATTAAGGTATGAGAGGGGAACACATACAATGTAGTGTCCAACAAGCTCTGGTGGTTGTACAAGTTGCTGATCATGCATGCTACGCATAGCACCCGTCAAATGCGCAGGATCATTCCCTTCCACTCCATGGTTATCAACTGAAATTGAAGAGACATCAGTACAGACACACACACACACGAAAAAAAATGCCACGTTGAAAACAGAATCTCCTTTGCAAGTACATCTCAGGGAAAAGATTTCATAAGTTAATGACTTGGCATGTCCTATAGTGCCAAAATCACTCAAATCCCCTTTTATTTTTTCCTGCCTGCTTGAGGAGCGTCACTTGGTGACCATTAAACAAGGAGCTGTAATCCATAACTAAATGTCGAAAGAGGTCACTAGATCACGCATCAAAATGATACTGGAGAATGATATGTCCAGTCACAAACCAGAACGGGAGGAAGTTGCAGCTTGTGAATCCTTCCAAATGCCATCGTTTTCACCATTCAACGCACCATCTTCAGATGCTGATTCGGAACCGTTGGGGCAATCCAAAGACGAGGAATTAGATGGAATTCCTGAAGGTCTCGCTTGAGGAACAACACCAAAAGAGTTATTTTTCCACCAGGGCTGTGGATACATCGTCGGTTGCAGACCAGCATGGTGATTCACTTCCTCTTCGTTTTCTCTGCCCGGTTTTGATTGCATCTCTTCAAAATTAGGTCAACATATGTTAGTTACCAACTCAAAAAGGAGCAGTTTTTAACATATCTAGCAATGCAGAAGCATGCAAAAAAACCTAAATTTACAATTCAAACTACATAAGCTCATAAATTCAATCGATTATTTTGGCACATAATCTAATTTCTGAATCCATTCACGATTTTTAGCAAACAAAATTCAAATACACAAAAGAGAGAGGGAGAGAAATCAGTATACCAGATGAAATTCACAGTAGAGCTCTATACAAATCACCTTCTAGGAAGATAAAGTTCTTCAAAGTTAAAAATACCCTGAAGTGAATCAATCGATCACGATTTTGCAGAGTTCAATGAGCAAATTTGACTTGAAAAAAATCAGCATCTAAGAAACACAAAGGAAGAACTTGGTGAAGATAAGCGATTGAGAACACCCGACAGCCGACAGGAATGAAATATGGTAGAAGAAGGATGAATTTGGGGAGAAGAAAACCCTAGATTTTGGGGATTTTCTTTCTTTTTTCCAGAATTGTAATTGTGTGCGTGGGTGTGTTTTAAGAATATATATATATATATGATTTATCGATCTCGGAAACCAAAAGACCGAGATTTGATAAGATCACCCACGAAGTAAAAACTATTCTCCACGTGGCGCGCTATGAAAGATGCCAGCGCTCAGATCTGGGATCTTCCAGGGTGACGTTATCGTAGGTTCATTTTGTATTTTTAATATTTTATTTCTTCACAATAATAAAATTAACAACTTTGGGTCCTAAGTGACACGCAAGTATCGGCTGGGACGAGTGACACGTGTCGAATATAGGGACCCTATTGCCAAAACAGTTTGATTTTTGGAAAAAGGTTTTAAAGAATTTTTGTTTTTCTTCACCAAAAATACACGAAAAATAATTGTTGCTAATTGACAGTATTTGCATAAATGATTGCCGGAAAAGAAAACCTAGTAAGAAAACTTTTTTAAAGGTCGACGACATATTTTATTAAACGACTAAAAATACCAAGTAAAGGAGTAAATACACACTAATTAGAGTCTATTATCTTAGTGAAATCGTCCTTAAGTGTGACTACCTTCTTGATTGGTTCAATTTTCATGAAAACAACACATGACGCGGATCAGAAATTGGATAGATGATGTTAAGATGGGTCATCTCATCTTACTCGTACATGTTAGGAAACTGAATGTAGAACGCTTTCATGGTGATGATGTGATTAATGATTAACCTGTACAGTTTGTTTTAATTTTTATTTTATAACCTTTTTTAGTTGAAAGAGCATGTGTTTGTATGTAGGTGACATGTACATCATGTATTACATATATATTGGTTTTTGATGGCTTAGAGAATAGAAAAGTTTGAGAAATAATTATGAGATTCGGTTTCTAAATACGCTATTTTATGAGTTTGAATTTCATGGATTGACTGGTCGTCCTTTCAAAAAAACTGGAAATTTGGTTGTCTTACCCATTGAAGAAACTTGTCTATGTCAATAATAGGTCGATATGCGAGAAATGAATATGTTCTTATTAAAACTATTTTGTTTTTCTACACCAATAATCATTTACACCATTCTGTCTAATTAAACATATAAAAGCATCAAACGCACATTTTATAGTCCCCAAAATCTGACTAACATGCAAGTCACACAACGGATCCATGCAGAGGCAGATTCATACCAATTTTTAACTTAGGGTACAAATATTATAAAATAATTTTTTAAATAAGAATATAGTATATATATATATATATATGAAATAAGGCTTATAATAAAATTTTTTTTTTTAAATGTTAGTCTTTTTAGGTCAATATTGCTTTATGATTAATTGGCCATTGTATGTATTTTGAAATTTTTTATGTTAGTGTTATATTTTTGAATTTTGGAGAAAATATGATTTGGGTTGTGGCATTTTTTTTTCTTTTGATTAAATAGACTTAGACATTATTTTAGGTTGTTTCAATTAATAATTAAAAATTGTTTACTTATTAAAATTACTGTAAAAAATAGTTATGTGGGGCACATGACTCTCCTTAGCTTCATCTGCGTCCGCCTCTCGATCCATGCAAGGTTAGTTTTAATATGCGGTTAGAAAAGACTCATGACTACTATTTCAGTTTTGTCGGGACTATCGGACGCTAATCCCCATGACATTGACATGCAATTCGTTTGGACTATACACCATACCAAGATCTAAGCTTTTCTACATATGGTAGCATCATGTCTATATCCAACACATATATTGATTCATAATCTTATCACATGTATATGCACAATCTAATATATAAACATCTATCCTACATCAAATCAAATATGTTTTGCTATATATGAACACCAATCCTAACACATTTATAAGGATATGTATCTACCTCACTTCAACGACTGCATAATTTTTTTAAGATATATCATATACTGTTTTTGGAGAAAATACAAAACAAAATATTAGGTATGGGTGTTTAGATATTTGTTTGAACTTGAACAGTGTTTTTTGGGTTTTCAAATTTTTGAATTTTAAGATTTAAAATTTATTCGGATATTCACAATTTTTTGTTCATAATCAATTCGGTTTTATCCGAATTCTGATATTTAAAATATTGAAAATAATAATTTGTTTAGTTTAAATAAAATTTTGTTAAATTTTCATAAATATAACTTAAATTTTTTGAATAATTCAGTTATTTTGATTATATTAGTATAAAATAATTGATCTTTTTTTATAATTATAATTTTAAATAATTAAATTATATATAATATATATAATTAATATTTTTTGGTATAAAATTATAATTCGTATATATCAGATATTCATTTACTTCTTAATTGGAGTTCGATTTTTTGGATATAAAAATTTATGATTTATTAGAATATTTTGGACGTCGAATTCGAATTCGGTAATACTTTTTTTGGTCAAATTCAGTTTGGTTATTTGGTTCGGATTTTTTTCCGAGGCCTGCAAAAGACTTGCACCTTGACCACCATCTAAAAAGTCACTCCAAGTCCGCTCTTCAGATCCAACGGCTCAGATTAAAAGAATCAGATTCTTTTTACGTGGACTTCAAACCTGTATTCCAATACGCTTAAATATTTCCCCACGCGCCCGCCACCTTCTACCGCTTTATCCCGTCACATACGCTGCAGAGCTCTTTAACCTCCCGACACTATCTCTCACCAGCTCTTCCGGTCACAGCAGTCACCTCTCATACGTTTTCGTTTTTTTTTCTTTCAAACAAGAAAACGTCTCCTCTCTCAGGCTCTCAGCTGAGGTGATCGATCTTCTCCTTGTCAGTTTTAGATTCGTGCTTTTTGCATTTTACACTTTTGGATCTGGGAATGTGATTCTGTGTTTAGGGCGTTTCCATTTAGTTTCAGCGTTGTTCTGATCCCGATCGCACGATTCAGCTTGTGATCTTCCCATAGGGTAAGCTTTGTGGTCTAGATTTTACTGGGTAATTGAGATTTTAAGTCAAATATTTTTGGTTTCGTGAAGTTTAGAGATTTCGTTTGTGGTTGACTGTTCATTGACTTCTTCTCTCAGCTTTTATTTTTTAAGTTTTTTTTTTAATGTTAATTATTTTTGTTTAAAGGTAGTTTGTATTTTGAATCGTTTGGACTTAAAGTTGTTTATCTGTTTGGTTGGTAGGAAATTTTTGTTAGAGAATGTTTGATGAAGATGTACAGCTCAACTTTACTGAATCTATTGGTTCTTAGATTAGTTTTTTCAGCATTTATTAGATCCGTTTGTAAAGAGTTGATCTTTCAAGCTTCTTTTGGTAAATCTTTTGACTTTCCGTTGTCTCCATGTCAAATTCTACGGGAGAGTAAATTAGTTTCCTTCTTTTTTGGTCAAATTTTTATATTATCATCGATTCAATTGTATTCCTTATTTAACAATTTTGATTGACTAATAATTATGCGTCTTCTATATTGCAGACATACGTTATTGGTTGATTCACGACTCAAGTGACGACGCTTTCTCTTTTGGTTCAGATCTTTTTTTCCTGCGTAAGCATGTGTGGTCTCTCTAAAAAGCTGGATACGGATAATACTCTGACATCCCTGTCAGATCCAGAGCGTGATTCTTTGGATAAACCCATGAATGATGTTGAGTGGGAACATTCATTTTCTGCCTTACTTGAGTTTGCTGCAGACAACAATGTGGAGGGCTTTAAGAGGCAAAGCTCTGCTGTGTCTTGTATCAACCAGATGGGTCTCTGGTACAGACGCCAGAGGTTTGTTAGAAGGATGGTTGTTGAGCTTAGGACTCCGCTGATGGTTGCTTCGATCTATGGAAGTTTAGATGTTGTGAAGCTTATTCTTTCTTTCTCGAAAACGGAGTTGAATCTGTCTTGTGGTCCAGATAAAAGTACTGCTCTTCATTGCGCTGCTTCTGGTGCTTCTGTGAATGCCTTGGATGTTGTCAAGTCGCTTCTGAGTGCTGGAGCAGATCCTAATATCCCTGATGCTCATGGTAATCGTCCTGTTGATGTTCTTGTTGTGTCTCCACACGCTCCTGGTTTGAGAACCATCTTTGAAGAGATCTTGAAGAAAGATGAGATTATATCTGAAGATCTGCATCCCTCTTCATCTAGTTTGGGATCAAATTTCCGGTCTCTTTCATCATCTCCAGATAATGGCTCCTCTTTACTCTCTTTAGATTCGGTATCCTCTCCTACTAAGCCAAACGGTACTGATGGAGCTTTCGCATCAGAGAAAAAAGAGTACCCAATTGATCCATCATTGCCCGACATCAAAAGTGGGATTTATTCGACTGATGAGTTTCGTATGTTCTCGTTTAAGATCCGCCCATGTTCTCGAGCTTATTCCCATGACTGGACTGAATGTCCATTTGCACACCCAGGTGAGAATGCGAGGAGAAGAGACCCGAGGAAGTTTCACTACACTTGTGTTCCATGCCTGGATTTTAAGAAGGGATCCTGCAAGCAAGGCGATATGTGTGAATATGCTCATGGGGTGTTTGAATGCTGGCTACACCCTGCTCAATACAGAACACGATTGTGCAAGGATGGGATTGGATGCAACCGAAGGGTTTGCTTCTTTGCTCATGCAAATGAGGAGCTGCGTCCATTGTTCCCTTCTACAGGATCTGGATTGCCATCTCCCCGGGCTTCTTCTGCTGTTTCCGCCTCTACTATGGACATGGCTTCAGTTTTGAACATGTTACCTGGCTCACCATCTGCTGCTCAACATTCGTTCACCCCACCAATCTCTCCTTCTGGAAATGGTATTATGCCGCATTCATCCATGGGTTGGCCTCAACAGAACATACCAGCATTACATCTTCCTGGAAGCAACGTCCAATTGAGTCGTCTGAGATCTTCTCTCAATGCTAGGGATATTCCTATTGAGCAGCTTAGCATGCTGCAAGAGTTTGAAATGCAAGGTCAACTTGTGGGTGATATGTACAGTCCACGCTTTATGAATCATTCAGCTCGCCCCAAGACATTGACCTCTTCGAATCTGGAGGATCTTATCTCAGCCGAGGTTTCATCCCCTCGTTTCTCTGATCAACTTGCTGTCTCATCTGTTCTATCGCCTTCCCACAAATCCGCGCTTCTCAATCAGCTGCAGAATAACAAGCAGAGCATGCTCTCTCCTATTAAGACAAGTCTAACGTCTTCTCCAAAGAATGTGGAGCAACATGGTCTTATGCAACAAGCCTCGTCACCTCGAGCCACGGAGCCTATTTCCCCAATGAGCGCTCGAATGAAACAGCAGTTACATTCACATAGCCTTAGCTCCCGTGACTTTGGATCCAGTCTTCCTCGTGATTTAATGCCGACTGATTCTGGTTCGCCACTAAGTCCATGGTCAAGTTGGGACCAGACTCATGGAAGCAAGGTAGATTGGTCGGTACAAACAGATGAGTTAGGTCGGTTAAGAAAATCTCCTTCCTTGGCTAATAACCCAAACAGGGAAGCAGATGTGTCATGGGTTCAGCAGATGGTAAAAGACTCTGCTTCACCTAGGAACAGCAACCGAGTCGTGAACATGAATGGTGCGAGGCCATTGACTCAAGGTGGTTCGAGTGTGAACCCCCACCAGACTGACACTCGTGAGAGCGACATTCTTGATGCGTGGCTTGAGCAGCTGCAGCTAGATCGCTGAGTCAAGGAGAGAGGTTCACATTTCTGTGAAGCTGTGAAACTGATGATTCGTTTATTTATTATTCAAGAAAGCAAGCAAACGGAAACGCAAATTCCGGGTAAGCGCTTTTTCGATTCTAATAACCCTAAAGGGCTCGGTTTTTTCAGGCTTCTTTCTGAAATTTCATTACTTTTTTTTATCAACTCATTAAATTAATTATTGTCTCGCTGGTGTAACAATGGCCAAGTGTTCCTCTTTGCCTCTATTATTCCCGTATCTCTGATTTACAGTTTTTGTATTCTCGTTTGTCAATTGTTTCTAATATCTCATTCATATATGTCAAAGAACATTGTAAGAGAAATAATAACGTATTGTTTCAGCTAATAAGATTCATTCATTTCCAAAAGGCTTCTCTGTTTTCGTGTCTTTGCATTATATTTTAACCAGCAAATTAAAAGATATTATCCTAACCACTTTATAGACTAATAATAGACATCAACTTCTGATGGGTTGGTGGCGCAAGTAACACGTTTATGGATGTAGAAGTTTCGTAAGTTTAAGTAAAGTGTGGTCATACTTAAAAGAAAACAAAAGTAAAGTTAGAAATCAAACAAAATTGACGCAAGTTAAGATTGCTTACATCTCAATATGTGTGAGTGAGAATAAAAATTGCAGAAAATCTCTGCTCAATAAAATGCAGAAAATCTGAATCTCAAAGCCATTTTTAAGAATGGGAATACTGGTGTATGGTGGTCCTCACCACAAGCCAATGAACTTCCACCATACACCACCTACACCAAGCCAGATAAGAATGTTGACTATTGAAAGCAGGAATCCATAGCCCCACCATTTAGCCAGCGGCACGTAGTTAGCCCCATAGAAGATAGGCGCAGACCCGATACCATAATGGGTCAATCCTCCCATCAGGTTCGAAAGGAATGCAAGAACCAAGGCTGCAAAGTAAGGAGGAGTGCCTAGAGCGGTTGAGACCGATAAAAAGGCAGTGAACATGGCTCCAATGTGAGCGGCTCCACTCGCAAAGAAGTAGTGAGTGTAGAAATATAAGAGGACGAGGATTCCAAAAGACAGTTGCCATGACAAACCCAATCCTCCTACAAACTGCAATCAAACCCAAACAATGTCAAAACATTTCATTAGCAATAGAGCTAAGTCATCAGGCTTTTAAAGCATTCATTAACAAACCTTGACAACGGTCTGGCTGAACCACTCAATGAGACCGTATTTGTTCAGATAACCGGCCATCGCAATGAGAGCAGCGAACCAGGTAAGTGTGTCCCATGCGACCGACTCAGCTAAACACTCTTTCCATGTCACAACACCTGTCACAAGAAGGACTGATAATCCAAGAATGGCTGCAGTCACAGCATCTACATTCAGCTTAGCTCCGAAAATCCAGAGACCAACCTGTGTCAAGGAGAGAACTTGTTTTAGAAAAGGAAAATCTTGCGTCTCATAAAACATTAAATCAGAACATTTCACTCAAACTAGAATGCGTTAAACAAAAGCAGAGCCCTTACTAATCTAAAAATAAGATGAAATGGCTAGATTCCAGGGAGCCAAAAAAGCTAAAAATCTCTCCTTGTTCAAAACTGAAGCACATTTTTAAATCAAACTCTCGCTAACGATGAAACCAAGTAGATTGCTATGTAAAGTGTCATATGTTGAAAAGTCAAACCCAAATCAGAAGTATCTAACAAAACATAAGAAGAGAGCTTCTGAAGCAGAAGCACACTTACCGTGAGAAACAAAGTAGCAGCCATAATTAACTCGTTCTTAGACATAGGTCCCATCTTGTCAAGCTTTTCCTGGGCCAGCTTCGGTGCATCAGGGCTGCTCTTCACTGTAGGAGGATAGATAACATACAAAAGCGCCGGGACGACAATCAATGACACAATTCCCGGAACAATCGCAGCTTTAGCCCAATCAGTCCATCCAATCGTCTGCTTGATCGTATTGAACGCCAAATTAGCACTCAAAGGATTCGCTGCCATAGCCGTCAAGAACATAGAAGAAGAGATCACAGAAGTCTGGAAACAAGTAAGCATAAGCCATGAACCAAGACGGTGCTCAGTTCCATCCCCAACATTGCTACCACAAGCAACGCAGAGAGATTTCACCAGCGGGAGGAAGATTCCACCGGCACGAGCTGAGACTGAAGGAATCGCAGGAGCTAAGAGAGCTTCACTGAAGACAAGACTGTAACCGAGCCCAAGTGAGGAGCTCCCAAAGAGTCTAACGAACTGGTAAGCTACACGGTTACCGAGACCGGTTTTGATGAAACCACGAGCGAAGAAGAAAGCGAGAGCGATGAGCCACGGGATTGGATCTCCGAAAGCAGAGAAGGCAGCTGTGAACGTGAGGGTTTTGGTGAGAACTGAAGCTCCTAATCCCAATAGAGCAACCGCGCCGAGAGGAAGCGGCTGCGTGATGATCCCGACGATCGTGGCGAGGAAGATCGCGAGTAGCTGCCACGCGTTACGGGTGACTCCTTCAGGAACCGGAACGAACCAGAGAATCAAACCGGTTGCAATCGATGCGAGAAGCGGCTTAATCGCAGCTCCTTGCCATGGCGCCGGAGCTGGGACCACGGGAGAAGACGGAGAGGAGGAAGCAGCAGCGGCAGTAGAGGCATGAACGAGAGTTGATCTCCGGGTGAGAGAGACGACGGGAAGTGGAGATTTAACTAAGGAGAAGCGAGAATCAATAGATCGGAGAGGTTTCGACAGATGGAGAGAAGAAGAAGGACGAGGGAGAAGGAGAGATCGAGATTTAAGGGGAAAAGCGAGAGAGCAGGAGCCGGAGAGAGCAAGAGACGCCATTGTTGTAGCGTCGGCGAGAGTGAAGGAGTAAGAAGAGGAAAGAGAAGTGTACAAAGATGACCGTTGGATGAAAATCGGACGGTAGTTGAAGAAAAAGGAATAAACGGTCAGAGTTGAGTAATTAGATATGGCGATGAGCTGAGAGTGTGATCGTAAGGTTGAAAATTGAGATCTCCGCCTTTGGTGGGTCACCTCATCTATTGCCCGAAATACTATCGAAAAGCCATTTGCTCTTTTACATCGATGAAAACTGAAAACAAACAAACATATATTTTTAAATATTCATTATAAAAAAATCGTATGGCCTATGAATTAACTGCAATAGCATAGCTTTCGAAAGTCAATTGCCAATACAAAAGAAGCTTAGGTGAACTGAAAGAGAATCCCACGAATCAATATATATATACTCACCAATGACCAATAGTGAGTCACAATAGCTGTCAAGCTACAACCATGTCCAGGGAGTTATATGTAGAAGCCAATGACCTACGCAACAATTAGTCTATTGAAATGGGTTCACTTGTCAAGCCCAAAACGAACAAGACTTTAGTGGTTCATTTCAATAGACTAATTGCTGCGTAGGTCATTGGCCAAACTTTAGTGCAAAATCTCTAAACTTCATCAACTTCTTTCAGACAATTTTTTTTCTTATTTTTGCTGTATATTACTATATATTGTTGGGCCAATTTTTTACCTAAGCTAATTGGGTTTAGTTAAATCTTATTGTGTGAATGTGAAATGGACCATAATGGATTGGTTGAGTTCGAGTTGGAGCTCTGGTGGATGGTTGGTCTTATTTTGAAAGAGAAAACAAGTCTCGTCTTTATTCTGTTTCATGATTCCAAAGGATTTGGTCTTTTCTGTTTCTTGAGTCCTTGAGATTCAGATTCATGGTGAGATTAGATGCTTCTTCACGTCGTCTACCTTCCTAGATTTGCGATTAACGTGGATTAATTTGTGGCAAAACAAATTCAAACCTAAGTAATCCAAAACCTCTATATAAACTCACACTTCAAATCGTTTCACTACATGAACGATTTACACACATTCACCAAAGGCAAAAAACTTCAGCAATCTCTATGTTTTTAAGTAAATGTCTAGAGAGTATCGTAGTACAATAGCTTGTATAGAACCGTGTGTTCGAGTGATAACGAAACCGGTTACTTGTGGTTATATCATGAGACTTTGATTCTTAAATTCCCGTTTCACTACTGATATGATTCAAAGAGAAAAGAAGAAAATATCAGTCGCGCCTTCATTCATTCTTTTTCCTTAACATTTATGAATAGTTTTAATTACATTTATGTAGTGTTGCTAATTTGTGCTCCTACATATATTTCGTCACTGTTCAATTTGATAATCTATATGAAACTTTCAAAACAAAGAATTGTTGTTAGAAATAGTTTATTGCTGAAAAATATTTAAAAGAGGAGAAATTAAGAAACTTATAATGTCATCAATGATTTATGTTATATATTCACCAAAAAACGCAAAAAGAAAAAATTTCATTTATGCATATTAAAGATTACATTTTAACCCAAAAATACAAAAATTAAATTCTTCAAATGTGTTTTGTGAATTGTATTTGTATGTGTTTATTTCTTCTTTTATTACAGGGTATATATATCTTACATTGACTAATCATTACACATGGCACGTCAAGCCCTAGTACGAAAAGATTATTCGGAATACAAAAAAAACTCTCTAACTTTTCATCTATTTTTCAATAATAATGTATAAATCCTCAACAGAAAAAAATAAGACGACTTAGAATTTTATATGCTTTGTTTGAAGTTGAAGTAAAACGAAGGAACCTCAGTGTTCATCAACTGGTCAAGGTCCCAATACTCTTCCATTCTCATATTCTCATGTAAGTTTCCAGATCCATTAGTGTTCATCTCGTCTAAGTGGTTGTTAATATCTGCCTTGTACCAATCACCTTCTTCACATTCCAAAGGTGGAAAGTAGAGTTCCCCTTGTACCCCTGCGTTTACTCCATAGAAACCATCTGTATAAGGGGTAAAATCGCCATTGCAAGGGTTGCTAATCATGTGTGGCGCTGGAAATGGATTGTTGGTTGGTATGTGGGTCAAAGAAGGGTTGACGAATCCTTGTTCTTGTAAGGACATGAAGCTTCCTATAATGTCTTTAAGCTCCAAAGAAGAGGACGAATTAGAAGAGGAGTCACTTGCGTTGGGTGATGAGGATGAGTTGTTGATGAGGTTGGATGTATCAGAAATCTTCTTAAGCCTTTTCTTTATAGTCGAGTTCCAAAAATTCTTGATCTCGTTGTCGGTTCGACCAGGCAATCTTGCTGCTATCTGAGACCACCTATGACGAAGAAGAAGAGAGTGGAGTAGTTTAATGAAATGATGATGTAAAACTTATACAAGTGCATGGTTTTTTTATATGAGTGGATCGGATGGTTTGCATGGTGATTAGAAGCTGACCTTTCATGTGTTATATGTTTGACGACAGTTTGATTATGTAAAAAACAAGGCAATACAACTATTAAAATATAATACAATCAAATTAAGCAATTCAAGGTCGACATTGTACTACAACATGTTTCTAATTAGGTCTATATATTAATTCATAGAAAAGATAATAAAAATTATCGAGGAATCATGAACTGTGAATAAAATACTAATTATCTGTTTCTAGAGAAAGTGACAGGAGAAATATAATAAATGTATAATCAAAAAGATGAAAGTTGAAGTAAAACCCTAAAGAAGAGAAGAAAAGCTGGTAAAGAGACAAAAGCCGCTTTCAATAAAACAAGTGTTGTTGTTAGACATAAGATCATAAGACGCATTCTTAAGTCTTAACACTCACGATTAACGAACTTTGACCACTCACATAGCAACATGTGAATGTGCTCATACCTAATTTGGTTTCTTGCGTCTATTTTCCATCGTTACTATTATTATTATAAACTTTCTCTTGGGTATTTTTTTCTTCACAAAACAATCACTCAACCCTTTGAATTTAAAACAATCACTCTATCCTTCCACGTGGAAGTTCGATTATACATTTTACGCTGTATATGCATTCTATATAGTGTTATTGCGACTGTGTCCTGTATTATAAACTGGAACCCATTCGTATCATGACAAGGAAGGGTTTCGCCAAATTCCAAGAAAAATCAGTAACATAATGTATATTGCGACTGTATAATGTAATATAAACTGAAACCATGTATGCATATATATATATATATTGTGATTCTATCAACTGTCATATTTACAATAGAGCAATATGCACACAGTCGCACAGTATTCTATATTTCAATACAAGGGTGAACTCACTTTTTATTTAACCGGTAGAAAGAGGCTTAAAAGAATATATTTACAAAAAAAAAAAAGAATTCAAAATCATAATTCAAGATCTAATTTGACAATCTGGTCTTGAAGGTGGACTTTTGTTTTAAATCAGCTGACTAGCTTTCTATGCTTTTAATTGTTTATATTATTAATAAATAAAATAAAAAGTTTAAGCTAGACAATTCAAAAACAAGATTCACCTCTGCTAGTTTGTAGAAACAAATGGTGATCCACTAGTTAGCTATATATGTATATTTAAAGTTGTACGTTATCATGTAACACTAAAATGATGGTAAGAATAAAAACCTGTTGCCGAGAATGGAATGAAAGCGAATGATGAGATCCTCTTCTTGAGTAGAGAAAGCACCACGCTTGAGGTCAGGACGAAGATAATTGATCCAACGTAGACGGCAGCTTTTGCCACATCTTTGAAGGCCTGCGTTTTTCGCGACATCGCTCCAACACCCTTGCCCATTGCTTAACATGTATTGCATCAGCTTTGAGTCTTCCTCTGGAGACCAAAGTCCCTTCTTCATCTTCTTTACTTGATGATTGGCTGCAATTGCTACCTCTGGTTTCTTCATTTTTGTTTTGTGGAGTTAATTAATTTTTTCTGTTTAATTTGTTTGTCTTTCTCAAGGATCGATTGATGTGAACGAGTGAAGTTTGTTTTATAATAGAGAGAGAAAAGAGAGAAGACTTGATGAAGGGAGAATGATGATGATGATGAAAGGGATGGTTGTATGGTTTGCTTACAATTCTGGGAAGAAAAACCATTGCACTTGTTCCTTTTTTTATTCTCTATTCCTTAATTATAGTAATGTTTTATATACTATATAATATAATATATGGTTTGTTGCTTTGTTTTAAAACGTAAAAAACATCCGAACCCCGACTCTTTTCAAATTAATTTAATACATTTTGAGTCGGCATATATTGTTTGAGGTAAATAAAATTCACCAACAACAAATGTATGTTTGTATATAACTAATTTGACCATATGAAGAAACGTTAGTTGATCGGTCATGGACGAAAACGGTTTTGAGAGAGACCTAAAATGCAAAACATCAAAGAAAAAAAAAAGGAGAAGTGCTCTTCACTTGTTCTTTTTCTTTTTTCTTTTTGAATATATAACTCATTCAAAAGGTATACAACTATACAGTACAGACATATCTAATTCGTTAATCTTACGTGTGTGTGTATATATAATATATAACATTAGTATATATTCATGAGCTTGTCTATTTCTATTCAAAGATGTCTTCATTTTCAAGGTAAGCAAACACGTTGTTATTTTTTAATTGTGTACGTATATAAGCATATATCGATTGTATAAACAATGAATCGACGTGTGCCACAACCCTTTTTTGTTTGTATTATATTAGGCTTAGCCGAGAAAGAGGTTTTGCTTCGGCTTCACACAACCACCTCTCGCGCACCAACACGTATACTTGAAGAAATCAAATTATTGTAATGGAGAAAAAATTACACTCCTTTATCTCTAAATTTAATGGTTTTATTAATATAAACGTGTGTCATGATTTTAACTTCTAGAATTACACTCATATGATTTATAGTATAAATATCTTTCGCCCACCCATCCAGAACACAACTTTTTATACAGTCATAAATAAAATATCCACATATAAAATACAAAAGAAGTTAGAATATTGAACCTTAAACATGATTTTTAATGGAGGGGCCAAAGATCTTGGGTTTAGACCATAAGAATTGGTTGAGAAACATAAAGCATTGGAAGACATTGAAAATTCAAAATCAAGGCCTGTCAGCACTATCATCCGCTATTTGCCTATTCACCATCTCAAACTAGGTGTTACCTCTCCTCCAAACTCTCATCTAACCATTTGGTTCATGATATTCCAACCCATTACATGCATAGCCCAAGTTTTCATCTATTCTCGTATTTTTCTCACAATGTATCATACTATATGAAACTCATTCTATTATGTACATTCTGTCGCCAGACGACCAAATAAACTTTAGCAAAGCTTAGTTTTGGTAATATAATTAACTACACCAAAGAAACAATCATTATTTGAAAATAGTTTTTTTTTAATTGTGAACCTTAGATTAAAATTGCTACTTTGGTGACAGAGTTAATAAGTTGAATTTGGATAAAAAAACACTTCTTTTACAGAGTGGACAACCATTCGAGGAATTCTATTTTAGTCTTATGTAATATCTATGGTTGATAAAAAAATCACAAGCATAAAACAAAATCTTTGAACGACAGAACAAATAATTATTAATTATAATTTATAAAAATATCTTTTAGTAATACTAATGCAAAAACTAAGCTTGAAATATCTTATTCTTAAAAACTATAAATTTAACTCTATGTTCTTAAAGACACGTCAGCTAAATCTAGCTATAAACCGTTAGTGTAACTCTAAAGTCTTAATCCAGATAAAAGGAAAGAAAAAAAATACAAAACAATCGCATTAACGTTAAAATTAACAATTGAGTAATGTGAGGTTGACCAATGACCACCGTCAAGTGTAGGGTCATGTGTATTCAACTCTTTTGAGAATTCAGACTGATATATATATATATATATATACGCAATATATCATTTTCTTAAATGGAGACAAAGTGGTTACAAGTAGGAAAGCAATTATCACCATGAGAACGGAGCCCCCAAATAAAGGAAAATTAACAAACTACCATTGAATCAAAGCATTAGCTTAAACTTGAATCTTACTTTACAGTGTGATGTACCTTAACCTATAATTTTATAATGTATTATATATCTTCTTCTTTTTTAAAACACCAAAATAATTATAGTATCACTCACTTCAGGGTATATATCTTTTTGGTGACAAAATCTAAGTAGTTAATCATTATATATATATATATATATATATTAAATTTCTGTATGATATATTCCATAATGAAAGTTATATCAGTTAATCATTGTAAGGATTAACATAAAATTCGTGGTGGAGAACATTTGGCTACGTACACTTGTTTTTGATTAGATTGTCTTTGAAGAGACAAAGAAAATGGACTTCATGCTCTTTCAATTATTTCATAATCGGACAACATATCTATATTTCCAGCAATTGTAGTTTTTAACCTAACCCATCCCGTTCCGTTGGGTCGTAATCCAAAAAAAAAGTTTGGATTGGTTTATCATCGAAGTTTCTTTCTTTAAAAAAAAATGTGGGGACATTTGATATCGCCAAATAGTTGTTGATTAGAGACATGAAAATTGAAAATTCAGCGCAATAAAAAAAGTCATAGACGACACTTATTAGATGTTAATAATTTCACATTTATTAGATGTTATACAGCTAATAACTTGAGTTTATTAACCTGTTATTTTGTTTTATTTGACCTTTTATTGAATTTGCTTTGACGGTGTTGTATTCAATTATTTATACCACGAAAAGAATTAACTTTCAGCTAAATGGTGTTGAATTAGCTGTAAATAGTTGACTTAAATTAATAAGTTGAAAGCGTTGAATGAGCTAAAAATGATTTAATCTATTAAAAAATTATATAAATGCACAAATTATAAAGGAAAACTGTTCAATTCATTCATCTATTATTTTGGAACCGAATGAGATTCAACTCAAAAAAAAATTAGTTATTTTATTCAACTCTTTCATAAAAATTTCAATTATTTTATTCAACTTTTTTCATTTTAATGCAATCACCATTTGCGGCCAAAGTAAAAATTTGCCTTCTCGTCGCCTACAAACCTACAGCTAAAACCGCGGCGGCCACGACGGGTTCAAAACTATGGTCAGTCAACACAAAGCAAAAAGTCATTGGATAATAATACTTCAATTTTAATACGGTATAGAAACTTCATCAAAAGTACCAAAGCTAAACGTAGCAGGGCACCATTAAGTTTTTGTTTTTTTTTGTTAATGGAATAATGGGGCACCACTAAGTTAAATGAAATTCATTAATATTTCCAGAAAAAAGATTTACTACTTTTTAATGTAATTAAATAGAACTTGGAGATTTCTCCACTAAAAGCCAAAATTAATCCGTAGAAAAATAGGATATCTTGTAGCTAAAGTTACCACATTTGCGAACTATGACTTAAACCATGATGTGATGCCTCAAAATTCCAATCTAAATCCATATAACGAATCCTTAACGAATGTAAATGTTTACAAAGTTATAGTGTGTTCACTATAGCTATTAGCTGATATTTTATAAGTTACCAAAAATCAAGTTTAAATGTAATATATTTAACGATAAAGTGGAATAAAGATATGATTTCTATTTTTTTTCCTTAAATCATTTTTTTTGTTTTATTTTGTAATAAAAAGAGCCTAAATGAACGATTACGATAGAATCATAAAACTCTTTCTAAATTTACTTCTAATCACTTTTTTGCTAAGTTATATCATTCCTAATCATCGAACAGAGCTCCTAGCCTTCACTAACAAAGCTGGTAAATCCAACAATAGGAAGAGAATAGAATAAACTACTGCAGATAATTCGGATAATTCTTCATCTCACATAATGTAAACAATATATTTTTTGTCATTTGGAAAACTGGCCATTAATTTTGAACTTTACGTCAAAACTAAAAAGAATAGTAAACATATAAAATAAAACTCAGAATTCTTATACTTAATTTAAAAACCCGGTGCAGATACACACTTATCATGAATTGACGTATTGCACTGCGCTCATCGATCATATGCTGCAGATTTTGAATCTCTAACCGGAGGCGGCGAGAAATAGTGGTAAGGAGAATAAGTTGTGGGAGGACTTGGGGCTTTGTACTTGTAATGAGGAAACTTATGATTTGATGATGAGACGGATGAATAACCATACGCTACTGCAATCATGGTGATGACGACGGTGAGCACCATCAGGACGATGAGGCGTGTCGGCCTTGAACGTCTCATCTTCATATCTCATAAGGGAAATTGATGAGGTTAAGCTTTTGGAGAAGTTTTAATTATATATAGATCAATAGTTCCGTCTCCTCGATAAGATAAAGGCCTTAATTATATAGAGCAATAGTTTTTTCAACGTCAGTGGTTTTGGTGTCAGCGCATCTCTATTATTGGTAGGAGGGTCTCTTACATATATTTTAATAAAATAAATAAATTAATAAAATAAAAAAAAATTAATCATTTACAAATTTATAAATGGCAGAATTTTTTTTATAATTAAAAATCGATTCTAATTCTTATTTCAAAACACTTTTAACATTTAATTTTATATTTTTTTATTTTAAAAATTTCTGTTTAAAGAGTCTAATAGAAATGCTCTTATATTCTATCTTATATTCTAACAACAAGTCCACATCTTTTTTCTCTCCTAGTGCTACTTGTTGTGGGACAAGTTTGACCAAAATTCGTAAAGATATGGAAAAGGTAAAATACGTTAAAATGGATTTTAAAAGGGACTAATGTAATTTCGAGAAACTAATTTACTGATTTAGCATTCCGAAGAATGATACGGGAAAATCTATTTTGTGATTTGGTTGTTCCTTGCATCTTTCTACATCTTTCTGATGTATGATTTTTTTTTCCGATGTATAACCTACTAGGTAAATATCATATCGGAATATTCTATAGAATATCTTTATTTTTTTAATTGTTTAGACTATAATTCTGTAATTTATTTATATGTTATTAACTTTTTATTATTATTCAGACTACAATTGTGTTGGCGGACAGAAAAAAATACTATAATTTTGTTGTGGAAACCCTTTAGTCCAACATTTAGTAAGGGTACATCACCTATAGATTTTATTTAGGGTCCGAACCCCCCCAAAAAAAATAGAGATTTTCAGCTTGAACCGCTCTTCTAGGATGTATGTATAACAGTTTTTTTTTTTATCAACTTGTCTATGTATAACAGTTTATTGTAAGATTTTATGGTGCAAGTAGAAGAACTATCACAAATTGTGGGCTGTGGGATTGTCAATAAAACCGCGATTAAAACGAAATTTTTTTTGAAAATTTGTATTTTATTAAATTTATTTTAAAAGAAAATTTGAAAACTATAAATGTTTCCTTTGTTCTGTGTTATTATCCTCAAAAGTTACTTTCTAAAGTGGAGTTGTATTTTTCCTTTGGAGAAAAGCATGCTTTGGTCTTCTCATAGTCTTCCCAGAAAACATAGCAAGGGATACTAATACATGAAACTAACATCATTTGATGGATATTTCTTTGGAAAGTAGTTGTTGCCATTTATAGAAACACATAGTAAAAAAACTGTATACATTGTCTTATTTTACTTCATATCCCACACCAAAACTACGTGACGAGAAACTCTAGTTAACTTTGTGGACTTTTAATCCACATTATTAAAGGTAAAACCATCTTTTAACTTATTAATTTGACAGACAAAGAACGGAGGCTATCTACCTCTCTATGAGTTTTGTAAATATCAGCTTGAGAAGATTAGTTCCTCTATCACAACACGTGTCGTATAACTACCGGTCATGGTTATTCATTTTTCCAATATGTGATTTGAAACAAGACGTTTATATAAACCCCAACTATTGTCTTAATTATTCTCTTTCTTGACCATTGCTTGATCAAGAAACACTTCCAAACCGATGACAGATGACCCATTAACTCCATCCTTTATTGCTCTTCTCACTTTTTCATTTACCTCCATACACCATCTACAATAGTGGTGAGAGATGAGTCTCATCTAATAAAAAATTTTAAAAAATAAAAATTACGAGATTTTCAGATAAAACAGTTTTAATGGAAAGAAACTTTATAAACCGTCTCATAAATTTTTATACCACGTGTTGCAATATTACTGGTTTATTATTTATTTAATAATATAATATTAAAAATTAATAAAATTAAATAAAAAAATTAAAAAAAATAAAAGTTACGAGATTTTTAGATAAAACAGTTTTAATGGAAAGAAACTTTATAAACCGTCTCATAAATTTTTATACCACGTGTTGCAATATTACTGGTTTATTATTTATTTAATAATATAATATTAAAAATTAATAAAATTAAATAAAAAAATTAAAAAAAATAAAAGTTACGAGATTTTCAGATAAAACAGTTTTAATGGAAAGAAACTTTATAAACCGTCTCATAAATTTTTATACCACGTATTGCAATATTACTGGTTTATTATTTATTTAATAATATAATATTAAAAAATTAATAAAATTAAATAAAAAAATACTAAATTTTTTTTTTTAAGAAACGGGTATCACCATTGGTGATGCTCTTAGCCTTTTTCCTAATCTCTCTCCCTACTTCACTCTCCTCCATCACCAATCTGATCTTAGAAACAATCTCATCAGATTTGATATCACATCTCTTCCCACGTGCCACCTCAACCGATACCCCGATAAGTTTCTCCAACAATATAGAATTGAAGAATTGCTCGGCTGCCATGGGCCATCCGAGCAATGACACACCGTGGCTAAGCGATTCGAGTATCGAGTTCCATCCACAATGACTCAAAAACACACATGTTGCCTTGTGTGACAATATATCAACCTGTGGTGCCCATCTCTTCACAATCAATCCTCTCTCCGATCTCTTCGTTCTTTCCTCAAATCCTTCCCGTAAATACTCTTTGACATCAAACTCACTATTCACCTCCACGCCTATCGGTGGCCTCACGAGCCATATGAAATTCTTCTCGCTACTCTCTAATGCCATAGCCAATTCTAACATATGTGTTTGTGAAATCGTGTTCATTGAACCAAAACACATAGACCACTGAGTGATCCGGTTTTGAGTCAAGCCATGTCTTCACAGCTTCATCCGTCAACCTTGATCCGGCCTTTTTCCGGAGAGAGCGAAACCGGCCCGACAGACCAAACCGGAACACCGGTTATTCTACGGAAATAGGATAATCCAATCTGATCGTTTTCCGAAACCGTGTTGAACAAGATTCCGTTGAAATCAGACCATCCGTGTATATTCTTCTTCATGAAAATCGACCAATCATAACTTCCGTAAGCTTCTAACATGAAAGAATTCAACTGAGTTTTTCCAATCCCCCCTGCTTCTGGGAAATCATGTAACAAAAACTGATCTTGTTTGGTTTCTTATGTGGTAAGTTAAGCCATACGGATCTGTAACAGCCTAACCCGAAAGCACCAGAAGCGCTGAAGATCACTGAAGAAACACCAATCTCTTTGCAAACCTTACCGATCCAACCCAAGAAAAAATCACCGATCACCATTACAGAGCTCTGCTCATCATCATCTTCTTCCTTCAAGATCTTCGTCATAAGGTCTCGAAAGGGCTCACGAAGCGAAGTAGAAGCTTCAAGAAGTTTGATGACGAGAAAGTAAGGGAGAGAATCGAAATTCTCGCCGTCGTGAGGGAGGCCGTGATCAGAGCTGTTGAAAGGTAAATCGATGAGTCTTATGGAGGATTCAGATGGAAGATTGGAGCGTAGTTTGGGGATATTTAAAGGAGTGTTGACCATATAGATGATGGTATTGGCCCTGTTCTTCATTATCTTCTCTAAACGAAGGGCTAACGCTACATAAGGGATGATATGGCCTTGTGCCATGAAAGGGAACATGACGATTTTCAAATTTCTGGGATTTGTGTTCGCCATTGCTGAGGAAAAAAACGAGATATGTGATTGGGTATAGCCGTATCGGCAACGTTTCAGATTCCGACAAAGAGATGATGTGTGTGTTAGGAATGAGTTTCAAGATTGACTACATTATCTATACGTATCTTCTTTTTCCTCATTCCTACATTTTCGTTTTCTCTTTTCCATTAAAGGTGTGTGACGTTGCCTTCTCTTTCCAATTTGTTCTTTTTTTCTCTTTCCAATTTCTTTTCTTCATTCGTCCTGATTCTGAAAAACGTGTTGAATTTTTACAAAGTTGGGCATGTCTTCAATGAATCTACTTATAAGAGTATATGTACTCTATCAAAATTCAATAAGCCAACTTTAATTATAGTTTTAACGATATTACTGATAGAAAATAGTAAATTAGTTTTTAATCTACTTCCAACTTTCAATGAATAATCTTCATAAAGAAAAAACTTTCAATGAATAGTCGCTATTAAAATGTCGATGTACATCTATTCGATTTGTATATATCAAAGAACAAACTTTTCAAACAATTGTGTTGTTTAATCACCTTATGTTATTTTAAAATTATTTTAATATTCTATATTTTTCTTATCAACAAGCGGCTTTTAGTTAGAAAATCATGAAACTGAGATTTATTTCCCCGGCTGAACTAAACAGAGAAGCTTATATAAAATGCCTACAGTCGTATAGTCTTGAAGAATGAAGAACTTATGTCCATGTAACTGAAAATGATGGCTATAGAATAAAAGAGGTCCTCTAATATATTTGATCGGCCCACACACAAAAGAGATGGAACCAAAAAAAGAAGAAGTGATGGGCCATGCTAAAATCTAAGACTTGATGTATGGTCGTTGGGTTCTTTTGTTACTCTACAGCTTCTTTCCTCATTCGGGCCCACATTTAATGTCCTTCAGCCTATGTGTCGTCTCTTTAGTTAAGTGCTCGCTTCTTTTTTCCTTTTCTTTTCTTAACAAGGCAAACAATTTACAAACAACACATGAGGATTTGTCAATTCTAATGGAATGAACCAATTCAAATCAATGTTTTTACTTTTAACACCACTTTGTTTAATTTTTAAACCCATTAAATCTACATATTTTTTTAAAAATCTTGCAACGATTTTCAAATCCATTAAAATCCATGAACCAATACACCTTCTTAGTATTCGAAAGATGAATATTTCTTCTTCCAATATGAGTTCTGCATTTCTTCACCGTTTTTGATATTTTCCCAATTACAATTTATACACATAATTTTTTTCATATTTTAATCCGTGTTATAACACAATAGCAAACACTAATATCAATAACTAAGCTACAAACTTAAGTAGAGGATATATCTTCTATATTTATTATAGAATAATGTCCTTTCAACCTATGAATTTAACTACCCAAACCACAAATATGCAGGAATCCAATACTCTTCCACCAATACAAAAAATCATATATAAGAAAAGCCTAAATTCATATATATATGCTACTTTAAATATGAATCGACATCTATTTTGGATTTAAAAGAATTTTTTAATTTTTAACTAGGATTTGTTACCCAAATCAAACCAAAAATATGCTAAAATAAATATGAAAATTAAACAAAAGAGAAGGTAAAAATATTTATGTAAATTTTAAAAAGAAACTAAAATTTTCATACTTTGTTCGACTAGAAAAAGAAAAATAAACGTAAGTGGGTATAATTTGTTCGAATATAGAAAAATGAAACAAAATCTCCTTGACAACTAATATTTGACAAAAAAAAGAGAGTAAAAAACCTACAATAATTTTTAACAAAGACAAATGTAAAAAAGACCACTGAAGCCTAAGAAGAAACACAAGAAATAAACAAGAAGAAAGTTAAAGACCAAACCAATCAAATTTGACTATACTAGCTAGAGTGTAACTCTTCTTCAGCCTATAGACTTATACCTGCAAAGAACCTTACATCTCAAAACCCTATCTTGAACATAAAACCCAGGCATCACCATAACCTTAACCCGCGCCGGTCCACGAGACGATGCTGATCTCTTTCCGTCTCTATCTGCATCCATATCTTCCATGTAACTCGATTCAAACACTCTGTTCTCCTCAACCCTCAAGATCCCTAACGCTGGATTGAACGAGAAGGCAAGCAAATGAAGTAACCATACACATTTTGCAGCTACAAAGAATGCTTGAAGCATTTGTTCAGACCAAGGTCTTGTCCAATTCAATGTTGTAATGATCAAACTCATCTTCTCATCGCAGAATCTACTAAACTCTTCGCTGTAGTATTTTGTACCCTTTTTCAATACCTCGTTCCAGCTCAAGTTTCTCAAGGAAGCGAAGGAAGAGAAGTTGGCTTGTCTATCTTGTTCTGGATCGAGCAATTTCAGTTTACCGTTCTTTTGGAAAACGCAGTTCTCGAAGTCTTGGTATACACACTGGCTTATGATCGCTTCTAAGTGGTACTGAATGATTTTGGAGTACTTAGAGGTAAATGATAAGTTGTAGGTTTGCAGGAGAGTGTTGATGTTACCAATTAAAGTCGAGTCTTCTTCGTCGATTTCTGTAACTAATGTTTTCAAGAATTGCTTTATCGACAATCTTGATTCCGATACAATCTGCAAGAACCCTTCAACCATCACTTCTTCACTCACTGGCATCTCTGAGTTTTTCTTCCCTGAGCCTCTTCCAACACTATTCTCCTGCGACACTACTTCTGTTGCTTCCCTCAAAGCTTTCTTTAAACTGTCACAGTAACTTTCCAAGTACTGAAGCTTCTCACTTAACTCTCCCAATGAAGATTTCATCTCTGAGACTCGTGTTAACGCAGCGTCTCTACTTCTGTTTGCTTCCATCAATTCCCTCTTCAACTTCTCGACACCCGAACCTGAATCCTTCAACAGCTCTGAAACTTCCTCCGACTTCTCAGTTCTATTGGGGGAATTATTGATGGAATTGCTCTTTTGCTTCTTCTTTAACTTTGGGAATAACCAAGACATCATTCTTCCTCCACGGTTCCTTGGCTGAGAAGAAACAACAGAGGAGTGCGAATCCGTCAAGGGCACAACAAGATTAGAGCTCTTCAAGCTCTTGGTGTCGAAACCTCTTCGTTTGTTGTATTCATTGCAAGAAGATACCGATCTAAAGGCAACCGAGCCGCAGTTGCTTCTTCCTGATGTATAAAAATGTAACGGTGGTGGAGATCTGAGAGCGTCCGACATTGTGTAAACATGGGACTGATGATTCGAATCTTGATGAGGCACTAAAGTCTTTCTTGAAGTTGAGGTTTTGTAAGAATCAGAGAGATAAGAATGTCTCAAGTCTTGATCTTCATCTCCATCTACTAAACCAATACCATCCTCATCCCAATTCTCAGATAAAGTGAGATTCTTGTGATGAAATGCAGGCACAGGATCATCCTCATAGCTCTGTTTCAAAGACACCAATCGAAAAGTTTAGCAGAGAAATGTGTAAAGTGAAAAAGCACAGTAACTTTTGTCCAAAATCAGTACAGTGTGTCAGCTAAAGACAAAAAACAGTGGTTCTACCAAATTCAGGTCTTTTCTGTTTGTCTTTATACCTTCCACACTTAATAGTGGTTAAATTATTAAAGAGACTAACCAAATTATATAATGTGTGTGTGTTTTTAATATTTTTTCTCGAAATAATGGCAGTGAAGATCCAAAACGCACAACGACATCGTACAATAAGTTAACAAAGATATAGTCTTATTCTCTAAATCAAAACTTGGATACTGAAATGCAATAATTAACGAGCCTGAACCGGTTTAAACCAATAAATCTCGCTTTCGATGAAATTTTTAAAAGAATGACATTAGAATCTCAGAAAGCTTTTAGAACATACCCAAATTCCCATACAATATCGAAAACTCAATCAAGTATGACACAAGAAAAAGTGAAGAAACATATGGAAAGAAACAGATAGAGAGTAGAGAAGTTACAGGAGTAAAAACAGGGTAATCATGAGCAGAGAGGTTGGAGAGAGGACGAGAAGCTGGCGAAGCAGCAGAAGATGAAGATGGAATTCTGATATTGTAATTGGAAGATGAGCTTGACTTGTGCATAAGACTCGCTTGAAGTGCTCTCACCTTCACTCCGTTTGCTATGGCCTCTTCTTTTTCTCTTCCCCTGTTTATTCTTGCTTCAGAAGAAGCCATGGAAGAAGTAGAAGAAGAAGAAGAAGAAGAATAGAAGAGAAGAGAAGAGAAGATGTGACAAAAAAGAGAGAGAAAGAAGAGAGGTTGTGAATGCGATTGTGCGAGAAAAGGGTGTGATGAGGATGATGTCTCTTGTGTGTGTCTGAGAGAGAGATATGAGAAAGAGAAAATCCAAAGAATGTTCTGTAGAAAGAACGCATGTGAAGGCCAGAGACCATTTCCTAAAACTACGAAAATGCCCTCCTGTTTTTTGTTTCCTTTCATTTTTGTTACTTCTTGTCACTAAAATATTATTATGGTCAATTGAACAGTTTACAAAACCTAAAAGATTGAATTCACGGTTGATTACTAGAGAATATGGTTTGTTCTTACCGTGAATTCTATTACTAGAGAATATGGTTTGTTCATTTTAGGAAAAAATCGAAAATTGAAGTGAAAATTCATATGCATTCAAACTAAGAAAATAGGGAAAATATAAAAGTTAAGAATACAATCTATTGTTTTGACAAAAAAAATTACAATTTATCTTTTGACAAAAAATAATACAATCTATTTATAATAAATATTTGCAAGTAAACATTGGAATCTTATTTTATAAATCTTAATGCTAAATCTTGAAAATTTTAATATAGAAAACATTTCAACTTCTAAACACGTTAAGAATCATAGGTTAAAATTAATTTTAGGAAAGGGATTTTATAAATGATTAAAATTTAAAATATCTTTCAATAGTAACACACCGGTCACTGGAAAATATATCAAGGATCACCTCATTGTTACAAAATCCATAGTAACCAGTCAATCACTTAGAGGCCTCAAGCAAAGTAAAGTACTATGGTTTCGATTTAAGTCAACAGCGATTTGATGATATAATCATATAAGTGTATCATAATCATATCGTAGGGAAAGGACTATATTATTAAACAAGTAGGCCATGCCTTAGTTAAAAGCTTAGAAGACTTTCTGACAAAAACAAATTTGTTTAGTAGAAGATATGGGATTTATCATATCTTAGAGTTAGATTGCAATAATGTTGTAAAGTTGAGTTGTTTACATCAGCAAGAAAAGAAGTCAAGAAACTAAGAAAAAATTAAACTGTTCATGATTTAATGATGATAAAATCATTGTTAAGTAATTGTGCTTAACTTTCAAAACCAAACTCATATATAAAGTACAAATAGCCTAACATAATAAAGCGTTTTGTCAAACCCTCCACATGCGTAAAAGTATGCCTTTATAGCATTTTTGCCATTTCTTGCGAACGAACGGGGTATGCTTTACTATTTGCTTTTTCTAAACTTCTTTGTTACCATTTATTTTAGGTTTACAAGATGACTTTTCACGCCATGCACGGATAAATTAAATTACTTAAAAGAGTAAAGATATATACAAGAAAGATATGTATGTGATTGATGGAATAATTTTACCGTAGATCATAATATTCTGTGTCCTATGAAATACAACGTTGTAGAAATTTATGACAGTGGAGTGAAAACCGCCGGCTTTAGAAATCTCATTTAACGTTGGACTAATCTTCTCATTGTTTTGTTTTGCTACATTATTGAGTGGCTCGTAATACCCCTATTAGAAATTAATGATTAAGTTAAATATTTGAAAAGATTAGCTATAGTTTAGACGGTTAAATATTTTGTTAACGTGATATATATTCTAGTTCTAACAATATGATTATCACATTATGTATTCGTTTAATTTGCTATATATTATTCTATATCGATCATAAAATTGGAACATCTTAAATTATGTTTTATCGTGTTAATTTTTTTGCTTTATTTACCATCTACCTAATTTTTTAATTATCATTTGTTATGCATTGCACTTTCCCTTGTATCTTTTAAAATTACATAATTATTATTCCGATTTGAATGTAATTCTCGGTTTATCTAAAAGAAATAAAATTCTGCTTGGTTGACATTTTATCTTTTTATTAACATTATTAGTTGTTTTAAAGGTGAATTTTTATAGTAACTAAAAATAATAATTATTATTATCATAAGCTAATAATGTGTGGTAATTGTAATCATAAGCAAAGAAATTTAAATATCACAACTAATTAGCTTAGATGGCATGAAAGTCATGAAGAAATAATTTTGCCTGTTTATTCTCCATTGGCACTGTTTAGAAATTTTCATTTATTAATTTGAAAATAAATATAAAACAGTAACACAATATACAACAAGATTCTTCTCATTCAAGAGCATTATCAATACGATGAGTATACTCTTTTTGGAACCCATTTAAGCAAAACTTCCATTCATAAACAATCTCGTGGATGATTTCTATGTTACAAACCTAAGCCCAATCCAGCTAGTAGATGCTACAGTTCACCTTCTACAGTATCTGATGTAGATGAGCAATGTCTCTGCGCGATCAATAGCAAAGACGAATTCTGCAGAATCACCATTTCCAATCAGAAAGAGACTGATCAATATTGACATTTTGTCTTTGTCAGACATAAATACACAATACTATTCTATTGCTGCCAGACAACAAGTCCATTTGCTTCACTGGTTTATTTAACTAGCGGAGCACTAGTAAAACTAATCCAAACATGTTCTTACATATTAAAGTTGATTTGATAATTAAAAGCAAACTTGAATACCTGAGTTCCAGCTATGATCATGTGGTTGAGAGGATGCGCAGCACAACCTGTGACAGTTTCAGACAATGAAACAAACTTGTTATTGTAATTACACTTGTCTCTGTTCTCCTTTCTCTGTGAATCCTCACTGCAACAAAATATTAGCAATATCAGAATCATAGCCATGAAGTTTAGAGAGAACATAACATATATCGGGATTTTCCAACAAATCCTTACTCGTAGTCAACGTGACAAGGAGACCTGGAGCTTGGATGAAAATCAAGAACATGAATCCCTTTCTCGCTCATGGACCCAACCACATAAATCTGCAGTAGTAAACATATAACTTGGTATGGAATAGCCAGATAAGGTAACAAAATCTGCAGTTATGACCGTTAATGGTAGTACAAAGTGCAGGGCTTACAGATGATGTTGGCAGCCATGATGGTTTCCGCAAGATCAAATCAGCTGAATTGTTGGAACCATCCCTAGTGAGCCAAAATCCAATATTTCAGCATAAGTTTTTATCTATTTAAATGCTTCTTGTTACAAATTAAGCTGCAAGTTCCAGAGTATGCTTATTCACTTACAACCAAGCTGGAGGAGGGCAATGTACATGAGTAACTTCAGATTTATAAATGTCAAGAACACCGGACCTGCACTAGAAAAATTCACCAAAGGAAAATGGTAAATGATATAAATTCAACGAACACAACATGAAAAAGAATATTGATTAACCGTTTTCCCAAAGTGAAATGAGCTGTTGATGAAAAAATGGCTTACCAACCATCGTCAAGGTGAAATGCCAGTTGATGAGGAGAAGATTTGTTTACATCGATGGAATGGATCTCCTTGGGGACGATTTCTGACTGTGCCTGCAAAGGATTCAATTTGAGATGCAAGCTTTTTTCTAATGCTGCCAACTTCAGTATGAATCAATTCTGGGGGTAACATGAGTCCCACATTACTATTTAAGTAATTCCTGGTAAGTAGTGAGGTATGCATCTTTTAGGTTTTGAGGACATGTCGGGAGTCGAAAATATGATTCAAAGTTACAAATATGAGAAAACACCAAAGAAGTATCAGAAGGTTGCTTGAATGATGGCACAAGTGAGATGCAAAACAAAAGACAGAACTTACCTTAAGAGATGCAATCTTCTGCAGCATCGGTGCAAGATGTAGAGATGCTAAAGGCAAGTGGCTCATCTGAACGGTACCAATATCAAAACGTGATGACAAATACATGTTTGACAGAGCCAAAGAACACAAGAATGAAGGTAAATTCATGTAGATGTTACAGATGAAATATACTGCTATAGCGAATTCCAGCTCCCCCCTTGTAAGACTTACATCTTTTCGGCTCTGAAAAGCAGTAGAGTTTCTTCCTCCTCGAAGGTCCCAGATATGAATGATTCCTTCTTTACCAGCTCCAAAAATAGTCTACATGATAGATAAATTAAACGCAGACGCTAAGAAGAAACAAAACTTTGTGGCCTAACAAAATATGAAATCAAAGTCTCACTGCAATTTCATGGATCAGAAGAACTTTACTGGGCTTGGGATGTCATATATTATGATTACCTGATTATCCACATGTATCTGAATACTCTTGATTGAATCATATCGGTTTGTTGAAAGTTCAACGCATGGAGACACGCCTGCTCTTCTATCCCACACATGAACTACACCAAGTGTATCTGGAGAAAATATTCTGCATAAAGAACAAATGCAGAAAAATCGCTGAAGAAAGTAGGTAAAAAAAGCTATAATTGTTTTGCAGCCCAGGGATGAGCCATTCTACACACCTTGAATCCCCATCACTAGTAAAGGCAACATCAGATAAACCTCTAGAAACTTTGCGGCCAATAATTGAGAGCTCCGGTCTAGTTTGCAATTCCTGAATCACATTTAGAACAATCATTGAAATGTGGGTGAAAGGATATGAATATTTAGCACAGCTAGCCTAAGTAGAGCAGACAAAACTTGATGGTCTTACCATAACACCATATCAGTAACTGTGTCCTTTTGATTAAAAATTGTCTGGCTTTCTTATAATCATAATGGGAACTATTACAGACATTATTCTGTATATTCAGCAGTTTCACGAAATCATGTTGGAAAGGTAATTTTGCAATGCCTAAGAAAGGAACAGGGAATTACATCTGTGTTTCTTATCCGTTTCAATTATATAAAACATAAACTGAGCTTGAAAGAAGACAATCCTAGTCATAGGAGTGGGAACCAGAAACAGTTGCCAAAAAAAAACCATATATATGATAATCATGTGATCAGATGTTTCAAATAATACCTCAGTTGGTTTGGGAGACATGTAACTGATATCGAAGATAAGCACTTTATCATGTTTCCTCGATGTGCAAGCTACCTATAGGAATTATAATTACTCAGTAAAGATGTATTGAAATGAAGTTTTAAGAAGAAATTAAGATGTCAGATAGGTATTTTCTTAAGCCCATACCTCATTCTGGTTTGTAGGATTCCATCTAGCAACATCGAATTCCCTACCCAAAGGGAAAGTCAAATGCACAACATGCTTACTCTCATCTTCCACATAACCTATTAATGATGACTCAGAAAATTACTCAGGATTCGAAACTGTAATGACAAGGGTACAAAAACTTGTATAAGAAGGACAATAAGAGCAAAAAACTATAAAATGTATGATCCAGCAACATCACCGTCATTGATGCTAAGAAAAATATTATATACCTTACTCATCTAGATTCTAGTTATAAGGAATTCCATTGACGACTGGTGTTAAAAGAATGGGAACTTTCTTCTCTATTACAAGACACTTGAGTATGCAGAGTATTTAAGAAGGTTGGTTTAAACTTGCCAAAAAATAAACCCTTCACAAATACTGAGAAGTTGCGCACTATACCAACGTAGATACAAAGTTTCTAATATTGCTACCACATTTGCGTGAGATTTGAGTGAAATCAACTTGAATATTTGAAGTGAATACTTAAGTAAAGCTTAGAAACCATTCCAGCTCATAACCACAAACAGAAGAAACAGTTTTCGAATAGAGAGACACCTTTACAAAGTAACATTAAAAGTAAGAAAAATGAGCACAGATCAAAGCTTCACCTGGGCCAAGCTTACTCTGGCAATATAGAGTTTCAAAGTCATGCACCGTCAAGCATCCTGATCTTGTGACAGACACTATGTATATTCCCTGAAAACAATACCTTTACCTTACAATTGGTAACAAGAAAACAAAAGGAGTAGAAACTGAAGGCAAATAACACAAGAAATTGAGTGACAAGAGTAAACATACATAGATCAGAAATGATGAAAGAACATTGAGCATCTACGGAAAGTCACAAGACCAAAAGTATTGTTGAGTACTCACCTGGTTATCAAACTCAAGCCCTGAAACGCCTCGCCTGAAAACCATGGGAAAAGAGTCTAAGTGAATCAAATACAAATCAATCAATTATAAATCTGTTAGTAACTCGGCTTCAAATTCTACATACTCAAAACGAGACATGAGTTTCCACATAATGGTAACTGAAACCACTAGAAAGTGTAAATATAAGCTCTCAACAAAAGGTTCCAGAGACTGACATTGTTGAGGAATGATGCCGGTGTTGGATCTCGCTCAACTGAAATACAAACTCTTAGCTATCAACAAAATGCTCTAAGACATAATCAAACACTAAGAAACTTCAAAAAATTAGATGAAAAACTCGTACATGGGTTTGACATGGCACCTCGTTCACGTGATAAAGATGTGAAAATTTTCCTATCTTAGCCATAAGAAACACCCGAAACAAAATCCAATTAACCAAAATGTCAATTTAAAGAAGAATAAATCTCAGGATAAGAATTTTTTTTTATTTTTTATTTTAAAGCAAGGAAGGAGAGTAAAACCTCCGAGTAGGAATGAGCAACCAGAGTATAGAGTTGGTGTCGGTAGTCTGCCTTAAATCGTCCATTCAATTCGATTAAAGATCGCTTCCATGGTCGCCTTCAAAGGTCAATAAAATCATACAGAAAAAATCGCCATTTGAGAAACAAAGAAGATGAGGGAGAGATAGAACCTAGTAGATCGAATTACCTGACCGTAGTTGTAGATTTTGGCGGCGACGACGATTCCGGCGGAACCAAGTATTTCTCCATTGCTTGACCTTGGCCAATAATTTCGCTCTCTTAATTTTCCCACCCTTCTCGGTTTCCATATATTTTTACTTCTTTTCATATATTTTTTGTTCTGTGGCCTATATGGGCCGGCCAATTTGGCCCAATATACTCGTCCCACCGAGTCTAACCCTGGTGCATGTGGATGTGGATACACCGCTCTATCTTTCTAGCGCTCCAAAACACTTTTTTTTTTATTCGGATTTTGCCAATGAATTGAAACGTGAAGCAACTAGTCCCTTCATGATCACATCATTCATTATAAAGGTAAAACCTTTCATTATCAAAGATTTAATTTATTACTAGGCCGAATTCAATGTTAACTTTGGTGTTCTTTTCTCACAACTTTAAACTAATCATAAACTATTCGAAACACTTTTAAATTTGAGCATAACCATGGATCTCTTCTTTAACTTTTTAAGCCCAATTCAGTGTTGATTTTTGTGTTTTTTTCTCACAACTTTAAAACTAATACCAGCAGACGCATATTTACTAAACCCATCTCTTGTGTGAACCCGAGGAGTCTCTTGGGATGGTCTGAATTGGCCTTCTCGGTTTCTTTGAATCATCTGTAGAGGAAGCCCGTCTCATCCTTGAAGAAGAAGAAGAAGAAGAAGAAGAAGAAACTGAGAATGGCTTCCGATTAGTCGATGGACTAACTACTGAAGACGGCTTCACAGATTTCACAAGTGAGGCCAGGGATTTAGCTGGCGCTAATTTATGGGTTTGTCCCAAAGCTAAGGTTTCCTCCTTTATGGAATCAACTGGAGCATCCTCCAACACAACTCTTGGGGGTGGTGTGTTTGCAGGAGTTTCTGAATCAGAGGATGAAGGTGTTGTCAAAACATCCATATCAAAAACAAGATTGTACATTCTCATTGGGAATTCACGAGTGTTTGAGACTGCAGCTGAATAGGAGGACCTTTGGAGCCTAGTGAGCTGTGTGACCTGCACATTTCACAACAGATGGACGATAACATAAAGAACGATTTTTTAATGCTCAAGTTGTTTACCAGGAACATTTCGGGATGAAAATCGAAAGTTTTAGGCTCTGTAACTTGTAAAGGTTGGTAACGTTACTCACCTTTTCTTCCAAAACCAGTAAGTCTCTCTTGAGCTTCTTTATTATTGTCTTCTTCCTGCGAATAATCTCTTCAAGCTCCGTTTCTCGCTGTTAAAGAGAGAAGAGAAACATATTTGTCCAAGTTATAACCAAAAAAAAATAAAAAAAATTGAAGGCGTTTGAAGAAGTCTTACTTTTGAAGCAGCTTTGTTGGTGGCCTGAAGAAATGAAGTTAAGTCCTTTATTGTTGCATCTTTCTCTTGACATTCCTTTCTGAGGGAAAGCATGTCTTGGTCGAGTGAAAGACTATCAAACTGCAATAAACATTTATAAACCAAGCATCTTCATTTGCAACAAAACCAAACCATAGAGATCGGTTCAGCAAATTCACTAAATCCAAACATACATGAATCTCTGCAGCAGAAGTGACATTAGAACACCAATCTGACAAGTCAGACATACGCCTCTCATCTGGCTCTGTATCAATCACCAGTTTAGTTGGAGCTTTATCCTAGACAGTAGAACCAGTGAGAGAACATGATTAATTGGATCATACAGAGATGTGCTCAATGATTTCAATAATTGCCATGGAAAAGCAAAGAGCACACACACCTGTACAGCATGTGATGAGTGATGATGTTGATCACACAGCCAGCAGCCACAATCTACGAAATTAACTCTCTCAGATCCAAACTTTTCTTTGAGAGTTGATTGTAGATCATCATGATCTAAGGCCTTGGATCCACTTCCAGACTGATCCTTGACATGATTTAGCTGTTGACACAGATCGTCAAGCTTTTGTTGCATGCTCGAAAGAACCTGATCCTGAATACAAATCCACAACACAGATTATTCAGATCATTAGCATTTACAAGAATTCTCAAAATTAATTAGCTTGAGTATAGAATTTGAACTATTGACTTATAATCAATGAAAACGTCGAGATCTAGAGAGATAATAAACACAAAAAACTGTATGATATAAACCCTTATATATATATATATATATAATTCAAAATGAAGTAACGGAACTTGAAGCATAATTGAACAAAATCATCAACTAACGAAAGTGCTTTAATGAAACTATCCGAGAAAATCGCTAAATTTTATAACCAAACAAATCTTAACTAACCCTGAGATCAACTGATTTCTGGAGCTGACCAATCACACCATTCTTCTTCGATTCAGCGGCGGCGACACCAATAACCGCAACAATCAAGAACCTCTGGTATGGCGTAAAGAGCTCCCACGCGAGGGTTTCCTCTCGGCTCAATCCGCTACCGATTGACCTCGCTGAGCTGGCTTCATCGGAATTGACGAGCAAACCCTGGAGAGATATGTAAGCTAGACGCCGAGACGATTGCAGTGGCTGGAAACTAGGGGTGAATTGAGCTGAGAGGCGACGAGAAGACGGAGGCGGAACGGGAGAGAAGAAGGGAGCGAGATGGACTGAAGCAGGCGGAATTGGGTAAGACCCGGGTTCATCCATGGGAGAGGAGCGTGAGGAATCGATGAGGTCAGAGAAAACGGTTCGTCTTCAAGTAGATTTTTCGATTTTGCAATTTTTCTGTAATTTCAAAATTTGAGATTTCCCACCGAAGGGAAGGTGACGCAATTGAAGGTTAACGTTTGGTTGGGTTTAGAGGATCATCTGGGTCTACATTTTTTTGTTTTCACTCAAATCTGGGCCTACTTTAAACCACGTATACATTTTTTGTTAATTTTTCTTTAGTGTGTAAATAATTATTTCACTAGAACATAGTCTGAATTTTTTTTGGTAAATCGATTTTAAAAGTTTTATTAAAAGTAGTCAATTTATGAAGAAAATGGAAAAAAGTAGTCTATTAAACTTTGATTTTATTTAAATGTATGTTTTTCTTATTAATTTTTTCAAGCTTAAACTAATTTCGCCGATATTCGAACGTCGAAAAGTATATTTGCTTTCTTTTAAGTGAGAATCGAACTAAAGAACTCAAAGATGGACAAATCCAAAACCCATATATCTTAAAACGTCCGAAAACTACCATTAATCCAAAATTCACTTGGTTTCTTTATTGTCTTTGATTCTACATTTTATGTTTTTTTTCTTTTATGTTAATGACATGATACTATATTGACATTGTATACTCCCCCCCCCCCCCCCCAACAAATTTCTCATCTCTTACACTCCATCGTGTATCTCAGTTTATTTAATTAATTTTGTCTCAATATCCGGAAAAGGTAATGATTTTTGGATCATTTCATAACTCTGTATAATGATTGCAAGTCATAATCCATGTTAGTATTTCAATCGATTGAACTATATGAATCATTTTAAACAGTTCTAAAATGCATTATGTTTCGAATAACGTCAAAGCCATTAATGTCTCCGTTCTGACTTCACACAGCCTTCTAAATCTTTTGATACAATTAAACCACTGCCAAATCTCTGAACCACGTTTACTCTAGCTGTCTCCAAGCCTGTCATATCTTTAAGGCCGACCATGATTCTTGAGAAATATAAAGGGGAGTCTAAATTTATGGTTGTTTTACACATTCTTTTAGAAAGAGTATTTAAGTAATTAAATTATGTTGGTGACACCTATAGTCTCTGTTATGGTTTTTGAAGGGTGACATTGTGGCCAATGTGGAGGCGATTTGCAATAAACGATTAGGGTACTGGTGACTGGTGTCTTAATGTAATATATAACTAATAGCGAACGAAACAATTTTCTTCTAATTGTAACATTGACTCGAGGTTGAAAGAGGAGGTCAAATAAATATACATCCTTACATGGGGTTGATATTTTTTCATGTGCGTTAATTAAGTGCTAAGTTGCTAACAAGGACAAAGTTCACATGCGCATCTACAACGATAAGATCAACGACAATACAATTAAAAAATACTAGTACTAACTAGTCCAATAGTGGACAAAATAAGAAACTAGGATAATAATAATAACTGCTGTAGCTAAGCCACTTGAATGTTGTCTTCATTATTAAGTCCAAAACCTCAATACAGAGACAAATAAGCTAAACCATAGTTGATTTTACTATGATGTATCCCACCTATGGTTTGAGAAAGGAACTACTTGAAACCTTCGTAACAATTTATATGCATCAAAGGGCTGTTCGTTCATCCTACTAACTACAACTTTGCTCAAGTATTACTATAATTGGTTTTTTTGTGCAACACTATAATTGTTATTCTGAGCTAATTTTTTCAACTATTTTGGTCTTCTTAATAGCCTAATTAATAACTGTTATACTCCAGTTACGGAGTCCGACTCCGGAGAGTTGTACCGAAAACATGCCCAGGCCTGATAACATGGACAGTACAAGCAGTCGATAGAAACAAACAAAACAATGTTATTAGTAATAAATAGTACAACAACAAAAAAAAGTAACATTTCGTCGTTTTTACACTCATCAGTCATCAATATGACTATAAATATCCACAAGTTAAGTCACTTCCATGTCAACGTGCCTCAACCTATGTAAGCTCATCAACACAAAGATTCTTCAGACAATGGATGCTAAGAAGTCGTTAGTGATTGTACTAAGCAACGTCGTCGTATTGCTTCTCGCTACGGTGGTTCATTCTTGTCTACCATCCGATCGAGCGGCGCTTCTAGAGTTCCGAGCAAAGCTCAGGGAGCCCTACATTGGAGTTTTCGACACGTGGAAGGGCCAAGACTGCTGCAATGGCTGGTATGGTGTTAGCTGCGATCCTAATACCCACCGAGTCGCGGGCATTACTCTCCGTGGTGAATCCGAGGACCCGATTTTCCAGCGGGCGAAACGGAGTGGGCTCATGACCGGCTCTATCTCGCCGGCGATCTGTAAACTCATTCGCCTCTCCACTATCATCATCGCTGACTGGAAGGGAATCTCCAGTGGGATTCCTAGTTGCATCGAGAATCTCCCTTTCTTGAGACATATAGATCTCGTCGGAAATCAAATCTCCGGCGTCATTCCGGCGAATATTGGGAAATTACTGAGGCTAAGAGTATTGAATCTCGCCGATAATCAAATAACCGGTGGGATTCCTTGGTCAATCACGAGATTAACGAGCTTATCGCATCTGGATCTCAGGAATAACAATATCTCGGGAGTCATACCCCGAGATATTGGCCAGTTAAAGATGATGAGTCGTGTGCTCTTAGGCGGTAACAAACTCTCGGGTCAATTACCAGAATCTCTGACCCAAATCTACCGTCTCGTGGATCTCGAACTCTCGATGAACCGAATCACCGGTCCAGTCCCGGCTTCACTTGGCAAAATGTCGGTGCTCGCATCGCTCAATCTCGATGGGAACTTGATCTCCGGCACGATCCCGGGGACTCTGATGACTTCGTCGATTTCGAATTTGAATCTGAGCGGGAATCTTATCTCCGGACAGATACCGAAAACGTTCGGACCAAGGTCATACTTCACAGTACTGGATCTTTCAAACAACCGTCTCCAGGGACCGATTCCGGAAAGTATCACGACGGCGTCGTATATCGGCCACCTTGACGTGAGCCACAACCTTCTCTGTGGGAAGATTCCGACCGGATCTCCTTTTGATCATCTTGACGCGACGTCGTTCGCTTACAATGCATGCCTCTGTGGAAAGCCTCTTGGGAATTGTAAGAAATAATTAATCATTATTAAAATGATTTGAGGGAATCAATATTTTGATCTTGAGTATTGTTATATTTCATGGTATCATGTAACTAGCCGTTTGAATGAGGCAAATCAATATTTATTTAACCATTTGGTGATTTCTTTAGTCTTCTTCTTTATCTACCTTGATTCTCGAACCCTCATCAATGAGCTACAAGATAAGACTTGTTTTTCTAGGGTCTACTGATTTGGAGCTACAAGATCAAGCTCAGTGAGACTCCTCGATCCAAATGAGCTATTGGATGAACTAATAAAATAGTACTTCGCGATCAATTAACATTGTCATGCGGTCAGACCGGATCTAGATCCATTTGACGATCCGCCATAACTTATGGTTCATCATTAATTGACAAACGAACCATATGTGTGAGGGAACCCAATTTTAATCTCCAAATCATCCAATGGGAACAAGTTTTTCGAAAACCTTCAGTCACAAAAAAAAAGGAAACAAATTGTTTTTAGATATATATTAAAAATGTGATAAAATAATGGCCTAAGATAAACCAGATACTGTGTCAATATGGTCTATTCAAGAAGTGAACTGTATAGCTAAGCAAAATTGGTTTGGTGGGCTTGTTTTCAATGTCGGTGGTGCATGGGTCGTATTTTAGAAGAATGGTTATAGCACGTGATACAAATATTACCTTCCACGAAGTGAAAGATATAACTTAAGTGATACCGTTATTGCAAATCATATACAGTATAGGATGACAGGAACACACTGTTTGATATAATCTTTTCAACCCATACGATCACCATAAAATTTATAATTGTTTGTTAGGTTCATAAACCTTGCTCCAATGATGATGGCGCAGGCCTTTCACAAACCCTGGTAAAACTCTTGCTTTAGCCATCACCTTATATATAAAAAATAAGGGACATCATTTTGACATAAGTTTTTGGTTCAGTTAATAATGGGTTCACTTTTATCCAAGCGAGAGTCGGTTCAAGTAAGTTGGCAAGGGGCATTATTTTTCAATGTTTCTCTTTTTTTTATAAAATATTGATTTTCTAATCAATTTGATGAGTCCACATATTTTTCATGTTCTCTTCTTCTTTCTTCACATTTACTTATTTTATTTTTATGAATAATACTTATTTGTTTTAGTGATAAGTTAATAACAGTTAATTAGTTTGTAACGTTGTTTATTCTTCTCAATTTGAAACATATTGCATTAGTTAAATGATATTAATATTTAGATATAAGAAATTTTTTGATAGACAGTAATTTGTACAAGGAAAATCTCTTTTGAAAACATCAACCACAATAAATAAAATTCAATAAATTATAAAACCAAAAACAGTTTTACTACAAACAATAAATGATTCTCTAACCCGATTTAGATAATTGGGTTGAAAACTCGAGTATCCACTTGGAGAAGGAATAGAACCAAATAACATATGTACTCCATATACTGAAACAAAGACATTACAGCAGAATGAAGAATATTTCAACCCAGTTGTATTGAGTCTATAACTGTTTTGTTTTGTAGTAGCAATTACGCGACGCGCATGAATGATGTTCTCTATCAGCTATACAGCATCACTGTGAGTTAAAATCTTATCAGACTCTCTAACCTTAGATTTCTATCTAGCTTTGTGTCTTATCATACTTTATTTCATTCTGCAGGGAGATTCCAAGTATTTGTTGCTCGCACATCTCTTTGATAAGCCTTGCTTTCTCGGGGTCCTCGCAGTTCAGGTAGCTTACTTGATGATTAGCTTGAATGGTAAAATAACATAATTTGTTGTGCTTTCTTTACAGGCTGATAACATAAGCGGATTTCACTCTAACATGCATATTCCCATCGTCACTGGATCCCAACAACGGTATGAAATCACTGGTGATCCAATCCACAAGGCATTGAAGCATAACCTGGAAAAGTGTGAAGTTTATTAAAGCAAACATTGGTTCTCTTGATCTTAAATCTGTATTTTCAGGAAATCTGGATGTTTTTATTAATGCTTCTCACAGCTATGCAACTGGAGGAACATCAGTCAGTGAGTTCTGGTACTACCATTACCTGACTTTAGAGTTTGGTTCATTTTAACATGACCTTGGTTTTAACTCTTAACCATGGATTTGGAAATGTTCACATTAGGCAAGATCCAAAGAGAATGGCGACTACACTACAAACTAAAAACGAGGAATCATGTACTACTTATAACATGCTCAAGGTAGGATTTTAAACTCTGTTTTTTCCTCTCTTTTTATTTGCTCTAGGTAACATATCAAAAAACTCAGGTCTCTAGGAATCTGTTCAGGTGGACAAAAGAGGTTAGCTATGCAGACTATTATGAGACTAACGCTGTGCTCGGAATTCAAAGAGGAACCCAGCCTGGTTTGATGATCTACATGCTCCCATTGGGTAAAGGTGTTTCTAAGGCTGTGACGAATGGGGAACACCGTATGATTCCTTCTGGTGTTGCTATGGCACTGGTAATTTTTAACCACAGTCATCTAGTTTGCTACATTTTCATTACAAAAATAGATTAATCTTGAGGTTTTTTTTCTGGGTTTCTGTCCACAGGAATTGAATCCTTGTCAAAACTGGGAGATTCCATTTATTTTGAAGAAGATGGTGAAACTCAAGGTCTTTATGTCACCCAATATATATCAAGCTCACTCGAGTGGAAAATTGCTGGTCTTTCGTTATCTCAGAAAGTTAAACCCATTCACGCTCTCTTCCTCCAAATTGGTAAACTATATGCAACCTGTTTCAATTGGACAGAGAGTCTGATGGATCCAATTTTCTTGCAAGGAATGGGGAAGGAGTCGACTTTGAATCTAAGGATTCCTCTTTGGACAAACTCTGAAGGTGCTAAAGAATGGGCAATCCTTGAAAGTACCAGCTTCAGGTGATTTGAGCATTCTGTATTGTAACCTTTATATATAACCAAAGGGTAATAAAATTTGGTCTTTCGATTCTAAAAGCAGAACCCGCTTGACTCCAGATTCCTGTGTTTTTTTAATTGTCTATTGTTTGTAAAAATGGAATGAAATTGGACCTTGTCTTTCTCTTTGCAGGTAATTTATTATCAATCAAACAGAACTGGAAATCCGGCGATCAAGTAACGATGGAGCTACCGTTGAGTATCAGAACCGAAGCTATAAAAGGTATTCAACACTGTTCTGAATCTTCTGATGTCACTATCATCAGTTATGCTGTGTAGAGTTGGTTAAGTTAAGTTGTTTCTTGTTCATTGTGTATAAATTGTATATGCAACTCTGTTTTAACAAAGCAATAACAACAGAAACTGATTATTTTCCCTTTTTCTTTGTGAGTATCAGATGATCGCCCAGATTATTCATCTCTTCAAGCCATACTCTATGGCCCTTACTTGTTAGCCTGACACACGAGCAGGGAATGGAGCATCACAACTCAGGCTTAAGCTGCAAAATGGATAAACCCTATACCTGAAACTCATAACAGTCACCTTGTCACATTCTCACAACAATCTGGAAACATATCGTACGTGTTGTCAAATAGCAATCAAACCATCACAATGAAAGTATCACCTGCGCCAGGGACAAGACGCTGTTGAGGCGACTTTCAGACTCGTGACTACTGATTCTAGTTCCGATTACGGGTCCAGAGGGTTTCATTGGTCATGCTCGAGCCGTTTGATTTCCCTGGCATGCTTGTAATGGAAGCAACTGATAGCTCCCTCACGGTTCAAGATTCTTCTGCTACCGACCAAGAGGCTTCTAGTTTTCGGTTAGTGTCTGGAGTTGACGGGAAGCCAGGAAGTATGCCGTTAAGACTAGAGAGCAAAAAGGATTGTTTTGTGTACAGCGATGAAACCCCAAAGTCAGGAATAAAACCGAAGCTTAAATGTGATTCCGATGCAACTGATGAGGAGTTTAAACGGACAGCAAGCTTAAGCTTGAGGGCAGGAATGTATCAGTACAATCCAATGAGTTCGTGATGAGCGGAGCACAGAGGAACTTTGTGTTATCACCATTGTTCAGCTTAAGGGATGAAACATAAAATGTGTACTTCAATACAATGTGTACTTCAATGTGCAAACTTGAAGAAAGAAATATTTAAAACTCCTTTAGCTATAAAATAAGGAGAAAAATAAGGAAAAAGGTCTCATGGAAATAGCTATGTGGTTTAGATGTTTAGCCTCTTAGGTGGTTTGTGACTTTTGTGTGTTTGCAATTTCATATGAAAATGTATGTTGCTGTACTGCAATTTCATTGTACTAGTTCGCTCCATGAGCTTTTTCATCATTCAGAATTATAGTCAGTAATGTACATTCATGAAAGATTCTCTCTCATTTTTGATATATTTGTTGGAAAAAAACAATTGTTCAATGATAATAATTTGTATTTAAGAGAGGTTTAATCACAATGAACTTGACGAAAAAAATTATCACAATGAACTTGACGGAAAAAAATATCACAATGAACTTATGAATGAGATTTTTATTGAGCCGACCAAACAATGAAAAAATATTTAAAATATAGAAATGAAATGTTAAAAACAAAATAATGTCTGTAGACAGAAAGTACACTGGCGCTGTGCAAATCAAGATGTAGACAAGAAAACAAACAAAGTCCTATTAAACATTGATTTCTTTCAATCAATACACTAAACCTTAAATGCATTACTAAGAAATAAAATAATAAGGGAAAAAAACAAAGAAAAAGATGAATAAAATAAAAAAAAGAAGAGGTCAAAAGAGTAGGTCCACTAAAAAGCAATCAAATCTTAGCATAGCACCCACATGCCCCCAAATATTCTATTTTCTACTGTACACTCTCTTCTACTTTGTCTCCCTAAAGCTCACTCTGCTTCGAAATCTCATTTTCAACATCTTCACTTTCTTCTAAACTGTGCATTTCCAAGTTATTTTCTCTACTCTTCATTAGATCCCCTGAGGTACATTACTATCTCTTAATTTTTATTTATTTATTTGTAGATATTATATTATGTTTAGACTGTAGTTGTAGTGTTGTTTTGATCAGTTGCTCAAGTAACAGCAATAGTGAAGAATAAAATTCATAAAAACAAAACATTTCTCGTGGGGTTTAACTGTCTCTAAAAGATGGATCTTCATGTTTTACTCTTCTTCTATTTTTATATAAAAAGTAAAATATATTATTTTTGCTCTAAAATTTTCACTTTTCGAGCTTTGTTTGGATCAGATTAGAAGAAAGCGAAGAGAGTGCTCTAATTTTATTGAAGAAAAAGTTAAATACATTTTTTGGGAATATTTATTTAATAGGGAAATGTCTGTCTATGGTAGATTGGTAGCTGCTTCTTTGGTGAAAAACTTCAACAAGAGTCCCAAATAACATTTAAAATATATATCCAAAAGTTAACATTTCCCATTTTTTAATTATCTATAAACGTTTATACACATTGTATATTACTCTCAGTAGAGTGTAGATCTCAAATTCTATGTTACTAATATGCTGTAGCCATTGTAAGTAAACTGTTAAAGTCTCTCTGATCCATTGTTTCTGTGTTATGTTTTTTTTACCAGAAGGTTGCGTCTTAAGAAAACAGAACCAAGCAGCTTCCCTTGAATCTGCTTCTTATTACAAGTTCTTGGATTCTTTGTGATAGAATTTGTAAAAGTTTTCAAGATTCAGACAAGATGCAGAAACCTGGGCAAAATATAGAATTTGCACTGAAGGAGACTTCACCAAAGATTGGTGCAGGAGCTATGACAGGTGATAAACTCTCCAGCACTTATGACTTGGTTGAGCAGATGCATTACCTCTATGTTCGGGTCGTGAAGTCCAAGGAATTACCGGGAAAAGATGTGACCAGTAGTTGTGATCCTTATGTGGAAGTGAAGCTCGGAAACTACAAAGGAATGACTAAGCATTTAGAGAAGAACTCGAATCCGGAGTGGAAGCAAGTGTTTGCGTTTTCAAAGGAGAGGATCCAAGCATCAATCTTGGAGGTTGTAGTGAAAGACAAAGATGTTGTGATAGATGATTTGATTGGTAGAATCATGTTTGATCTTAATGAGATTCCTAAGCGAGTTCCACCTGATAGTCCATTGGCTCCTCAGTGGTATAGGTTGGAGGATCGACATGGGCGTAAAGTTAAAGGAGATCTTATGTTAGCTGTTTGGATGGGGACACAAGCAGATGAAGCTTTTTCTGATGCTTGGCACTCAGATGCAGCCACGGTTGGACCCGAGGGTGTAGCGAATATCCGGTCAAAGGTTTATCTTTCGCCAAAGCTTTGGTATGTGAGAGTTAATGTAATTGAGGCTCAAGATTTGATACCTCATGATAAAACCAAGTTCCCTGACGTTTACGTGAAAGCAATGCTTGGAAACCAGACTCTAAGAACGCGGATTTCTCAGACCAAAACATTGAATCCGATGTGGAATGAAGATCTGATGTTTGTTGTTGCTGAACCTTTTGAGGAGGCATTGATTCTCGCGGTAGAAGATAGGGTTGCACCGAACAAAGATGAAACTTTAGGCCGGTGTGCGATCCCGTTGCAGAATGTCCAGAGGAGGTTAGACCATAGGTCGCTTAACTCGAGGTGGTTTAACCTAGAGAAACATATTATGGTGGAAGGAGAGAAAAAAGAGATCAAATTCTCGAGCAGGATTCATTTAAGAATCTATCTTGAAGGCGGATACCATGTTCTTGATGAATCAACTCACTACAGCAGCGACCTAAGGCCAACTGCAAAACAGTTGTGGAGACCGAGCATTGGAGTGCTTGAAGTAGGGATCATAAGCGCCCACGGACTAATGCCGATGAAGACAAAAGACGGGAAGGGAACAACAGATGCGTATTGTGTGGCTAAGTACGGGCAGAAATGGATCAGAACAAGAACAATTGTTGATAGTTTCATGCCTAAATGGAACGAGCAGTACACATGGGAAGTGTTTGATACCTGCACTGTCATAACTTTTGGAGCATTCGACAACGGACACGTTCCAGGAGGAAGTGGAAAAGATTTGAGAATCGGGAAAGTGAGAATTCGTCTCTCCACCCTTGAAGCTGACCGTATCTACACACATTCATATCCGCTGCTCGTCTTTCATCCTTCCGGGATCAAGAAAACGGGTGAAATACAGTTAGCCGTGCGGTTCACTTGCCTATCTCTCATCAACATGCTTCATATGTATTCTCAACCATTACTACCCAAAATGCATTACATTCACCCTTTATCAGTTCTCCAGCTGGACAGCCTGAGGCACCAAGCTATGAACATTGTCTCAGTGAGGCTGAACCGCGCAGAGCCGCCTCTTCACAAAGAGATTGTAGAGTACATGCTCGATGTTGACTCCCACATGTGGAGCATGAGGAGGAGTAAAGCTAACTTCTTCAGAATCATGCACGTTCTGAGTGGTCTCATTGCTGTGGGAAAATGGTTTGATCAAATCTGCAACTGGAGAAACCCAATAACCACAATTCTCATTCATGTTCTTTTCATTATCTTAGTTCTCTACCCCGAACTCATTCTCCCAACGGTTTTCTTGTACCTTTTCTTGATCGGTATCTGGAATTTCCGATGGAGACCGAGGCATCCGCCTCACATGGACACACGGTTGTCCCACGCAGACGCTGTCCACCCTGACGAGCTTGATGAAGAGTTTGACACTTTCCCGACTTCCCGATCCTCTGAGATTGTGAGGATGCGATATGACCGGCTCAGGAGCATAGGGGGACGGGTTCAGACCGTGATAGGCGATCTAGCAACACAGGGAGAGCGTTTTTTATCGCTTCTGAGCTGGCGAGACCCGAGGGCAACCACATTGTTTGTGCTCTTCTGTCTCATAGGTGCTATTGTGTTGTATGTTACGCCGTTTCAGGTTTTTGCACTGCTTGCTGGGATCTATGTGCTGAGGCATCCAAGGTTCAGGCACAAGCTCCCCTCTGTGCCACTCAATCTCTTCAGGAGGCTACCTGCAAGATCTGACAGTCTATTATAGACAGTATTATCTTCACCTGCTTTTATAAAACGTTTGTTGATTTTCTAAAACTTGAGGTTTAATGCTTGATTTAGTCTTTTTAATGAAGTTTTAATTATTAATTGCAACATCATAAGGTGGTCAGCAAATCCAAATACATATATCCATCAAACCCAAAATCTTTGGTTGTGAGTTTCTGTTTCTCATCTCTGATTCCACCTAACTTTTTGTCCAATAAATAAAAGTTTTTGCCCAGAATATATATCTCTCAGGTTCTATTTAATTCATAAATATATTAGCCATCCCTTGATGTGCTCTTCCGCCAGTGCCAACGTTGTGGAGCAGTTGCTGCAGCCATTGCCTTGCAGATTGATCATCCTATCAAAGTAAGCAAAATGATTAGCTAACCACAGTCAAGTCCCAAGTACCAATAGAATCGAGACTAGGTAAACAATAAAACTGATAGATAACAATTTGGTATCGGCATCAGTAATATTTGGTTATGATGGTATCAAGAGGTATGACACTTACATAGAGACAACTGCTGAAGTTAGCATCTCTCAGAAGATCTGGAAGGAAGCTTCCAAGTGCTTCGCAAGCTCTGAATATCATCAATAACTGTATTGTGTAAGCAAGAGTATAAAATTGTTTTCAAATGAAGGAAAAGGGGTAAATATTGCACCTGGCATTATCTGTCAAGCGGAGATAGCAGCGTATGATGTGCTTTAGGAGCCTAGGAGAAGGTCCTTCTGCAAGTGAAGTAACCATATTTCCCAAAACCCGACCCAGAGCAAAGAATCTCTCCGCTGTAGTGCACATGTACTCAAGCCCAACATCGTCCAGTAAAACTTTCTGAACAATGAAGGTAGCAACCTGACATAACCAGTTCAAACAAATCAGTCAGATGAACTGTGCTTGTCCAAAACCAATCAGGAACATCAATACTTGTACAGGTTATTTGTATGAGCCACAAATTCAGACATATGCAACCGGCTGTAATAACTGATAGGAAACTTGATATACGTATTCAAACAAGTGAATCTAAAGATATGCAACTGAAAGTAGACAAACTTACAGTCTTTGATAACTCGCTGCTATTTTCCATTGTCCGGAGGCACAATGGAACAATTTCAGTTTGAAGAAGGAATCTGATCACTTCTGTATCATCAAGCTACCAAAACAAATGAACAATAACGTTGTAACACGAATCGCTAAGAAATACAATGATGCTATGATGTTCTAACAGTATTTACTCATAAGTCTTAGCATGTTAAAATGGTTGATTCTCAAACCAATCACGATTTATTTACCAGGACGAAGTGGTATTTAATAGCTAAACTGTTGATAGCAAGTAAAAGGAGTGTTCTTTCCTTATTGAACCAGGACTATGTGATGTTTAATAGCTAAACTGTTGATAGTAAGTAAAAGGAGTGTTCTTTCCTTATTGAACCAGGACAATGTGGTATTTAATAGCTAAACCGTTGATTGAAATTAAAATGAGTGTTCTTTCCTTATTGACATAAACACAGTTTTTATGACTCGACGAGGAAAAGAAAAACTCAAAACTCAAGGCATACCTTGACAAGTGCACCAATAACCCCCAAGCTAGTCAGCCGCAGGTACTCAAAAGTTCTTGACTTGCTTGATGTATTCAAGAAAGCATACAGGTACAACGGCATGTGAGCTGTATTAAAAGCAACCGACTTTAACCTTTACGCATATTATAACCACACACATCCAACAAATATGATAAATTAAAAAGAGACCAACAAGGTGGCTCTTAAAACCAGTTTTTTTAGACAAGTTGGGTCATCAGCCAATGTAATCTAAACCTTTACTTCAGTCACAGATCAAACACCAGAAACAATTTCAATAAGAAGAACTGTGGAAAAGTTGACAACTTGACACATAAGCTTCCAGCAAAAAGCAAAAATAATAATCTACATATACATAAGCCAGAAAATTCTTGTATTTGTTTGCGGGCATAAGATTGTACCTCTAAGGAACAGCGTTCTCGTTTCAGTATGAGAAGCAACACACTGGATGTCAAAAAAGAGGATCGGATAAATAAAAATTAAAGTATTCCAATTTGAACATACATATATAAACTATTTGTAATTCTTCCAAAACAAAGAGAAAAATAAACAAGATTTAATGCACCTGAAGAAGAGAAAGTGCATTGCAGACCCTGTTGGATTGAGCAGAAGTCATGGTTGGAGGAGATAGATAAGGATAAACACGAATGATCTCCTGAAAAAGGAAAGAAATAATATGACTAGATCTTAACCAAATACATTGTAGTACATCAAATCTCCATCTAGCAATAAAATCACTAACCCTGAAGAATAAAGGAACAAGGAGGGAGAGTACCTGTAGAAGAGCAGGAATGGTACCAACAGAATGCCATAAAATCGGAGCCAAGTCTTGAAAGATCTCTCTCTTCTGAAAAAATAAAAAACACAGTGAGAAGAACATATACATACACCAACGTATCCTCTGCTTAATAAGGTATGAAATCAAATCAAGTTCAGCAAACATCTAACTTAAAAATCACAACATCAAAAAACTTTTAATTTGTCCAGACGTTGAACTCCTAATATAAACTTAAACTGATATTAATTTGCTCATAATCGAGATCAAAGCCACAACGATAATCCTACAAACTCTTGTCAAAATTCACTAATCTGAAAGCAATTCTAAGATTCACCAGATTATACAACCAAAGACCTTCAAAATTTCAACGAATAAAACAACAAAACCCAAACGATCAAAAAAATTGTCGAGTAAGAGAATTCAGGTAGATAGATGATGTGACCTTAGACAACTCATGAAGAGCATTCTCCCTGAGTTCGGGATTCCTGAGGTTGAGAATCAACTGCTCCGCGGAGTGTAACATGCGATCGTTGCTGGAAGAAGAAGAAGAGGAAGGAGGAAGATTAGCCATTTCACCGTTTCAAGTGTAGACAAAATCAGCACTACTGAAATGAGAGTGATCAAGGGAAAAGGATGTATTTATAGGGCTAAGGGGGATGGTGTTTCTCACGTGCCTCGTTCGCTCCGTTACGGATTTGTTTAAAATCCAATGTATCTTCCCCAACATGAGGATGTTATTTTATGAAGAGAGATTTATGGTAATTTAATTTATGATTTAATACATTACGTCTACTTTATGGGAAACAAATTTAAAGGTTATTATGCATTTGGACTAGTTTATGGAAAACAAATTTAAAGGTTATGAATTTGATATAAGCAAAAAGATGAGACTAATTTAATGGTATACTATTGTTTCATTTTTGTTTACGTGGTAAAAGATGTTGGTATGGTTCCGCTATATCAAGATTAAAATTTTTTAACCAAACAAAAATGATTAACGGTAAACTATTTTATTTTTGGTTTGTCGTGGCAAAAAAAAGGAAATCTAATTCGATAATATATACCGTTAAATTAGTTTATTTTGGCGCATAAACAAAATTACGTATTCTCATCTTTTAGCTGATATCAAATGCATAATTTTTTTTCCATTAACTAGTCATGATGTATATAAATCACATAAACTCCATAGTTAATATACCATATATCTCTCTTCATAAAACCAGACCAATTTATGTTTATGTTTACAATTAGATTTAGGATTGGATGTTTGGTTCATGATAAAAACAAATTAGGGTGTATTCCCCTTTAAGTTTATAGAAATCTATTTACTGTCCAATGACTTATTATGGTTTAAAGTTTGGCCAATATTTAAAGTCAGCAATTCAAAATTTTGACCAGTATTAAGGTCAGCAATTTAGAGTCAAGAGTTTAATTTTTTCAAAACAGATTTCTGTAACAGAATTGATATTCTTTTTGTCATTTATTTGGGACACGAGATAATTGCAATTATTTCATTCATTTTAATATAGACTTATTTTTAGTGGGCTCATATATTAAAATATTAATATATTAATATAGTAATATTACATATTTCTTTGAAGTATAATTTTGTTTATGGAAAGAAATATTATTTTTAGATGTTATTAAAGAGTATAAATAGATATCTATATGTATTTTTTTCCTTTTTGGAAAATTATATATATATATATATAAACTTTTGCCAAAAAACGAAAATATTTATTTGAGGTAGAATTTTCTTTATGGAAAGAATTAAATATAAACTTTTTCCAAAAAAGGAATATTTAGAGGTAGAAATTTGTTTATGGAAAAAAATAGTTTTTATAGATATTATTAAAAGTGTATATGTATATATAAATATATATATATATATAAATATATATATATATATATATATATTTTGGGCAAAGTTTAAGTGAGAGATGCCAATTTAATGATGATTTTTTTTTTTTGCGAAAAAGATAAAAACCAACAAAAATGTTTGAAATGATTAAATGAAAAAACTTAATCAAAATGCGAAAATGAAGGCAAAAGGAGGGATTGAACACTATACTCTTCATTGCAGGAACTCATAAGAACCAACAGAACATCCCCCTTAACATTCAGATAAACAAATTAAAACCCAAATCAGGAATGTTAAAACAGATATAGACTAATATGCCAATAATGGGAAACAGAAGATGCAAGAGAAAAAAAGGAATAAATCTATGGAGAAGTAAAGGGAAAGGGGTTATGATGAAGAGGGTCGGATCCAGTCGGAACTTGTCTTTTTTCAACTTCAATAGTTGTTCCTCCAACAATCTCCTTCTCCTGTGTTTCCAAAACTTAATAAATCTTCTTTTTCTTCTTCTTCAATATAAAATGGAAAATACAAACGAATACATATCTGAATGCGAATAGAAACGAGAATCAAATATAAAGCTAGAAAACAAAAGTTTCAAACTTTTTGGATGAAAAATATTGTTCATTTCCTTCAAAACAGTCGCTTAATCATCATTGTGTTTCTATAAGAAGAATGATAATGCTAGAAAGAGATATTTACCTTTTTCATGGCTTTCATATCTTCTGTTTCTCCTAACCAAAAGAAGGCTAGGAAAACAAAGAAATAGAGGAGTCAGATATATTTTGGAAACAACTAACGATGGAGAAAAGATGAAAACATTGTTAAGAGCGACTTACATTTTGTAGAAGAAGAGTGAGCAAGTAGTGGGGAAGAAAGAAGAAGGAAGATAATGATAAGAAAACCGCTTCCTTTGTATTTCATCGCCGTCATTTCAAAAACCTCTCTGTGGTAAGAGTCGATGGGTGACGACGAGAGCTGTCGCCTAATAAGGAGAAAGTCCCGGTTTTACTTTTTTTTTACAGCTTTGATGGGCAATTCGGTCATTTTGGTTATTCTTTATAGGATGAGCATTAAGCTGTACGGACACAGATTACCGTTTACAGCCTGGAACGAGCCAGACAAATATCATTCTCGTACAAATGTCGTGGAGCTACCGATCTCCGCCACGTTGCTCTTAACTATTGGCGCTCTTTTTGTAAAATGAAAAAGAAAACCGCATTAACATTTTCAAAAGCTAAATCGGTCATATTGTTTTATTAGACAACCCTTATTTGTCGACCAAACAGTGTATCTTTGAGTAAACGTAAACCCATTCAAATTGCTGAGGTTGCCTACCAATATACAATACGTATCAAATTTAAACCAAATCGAAGCCAATTTGAATGAGAAAACAAGAAAAAACAGAAACTTATAACAAAACGAAATCGAATTTGAATAAGAAAAATTAGAAAAAAGACTGGTTCTATCCTATAATACCCAGATCAATAATTAGTAAAATATATCAGTTCCAGTTAAACTTCTTTACAAACATCTAGCTTACATATTTTCGCCACGCAAAAACCCAGCAGCTTGTGAGTTTTACAATTCGTTATAGTTTATAGAATTAGTCTCTTTATGTCATGATTTTTAAGTCAAATCAGTGATAGTTAAATCGACTTTATTAGTCATTTTAAGTTAAGTGGTTTTTACACCACGTTTTATTCTTATGAGAGTTCGAGCACTTTTGACCAAAAAAACAAAAAATGAGAGTTCGAGTTCGAGCTCGAGCTCAGACAATAGAGTAGTAGAGTGTGGTGACTCGAAGAATTTGACCACTAAACCAAATCAACTTTGTCCAGTTGGATCGGTTTTACCCGGTTGGTTTGTGGAAATTAATTTTTAGATCATCATACGAGAAATGAATGACAAAAGTTACATCGGCGTAAAAGTACATAAACCCATCTATGCTTAAAAAGCCCACATATAAAATAAGCGGCCCATATGTTGTTTTCTTCTTTGACACCGCCCAATCCCATATTACCTTTTTGTCTGATTCAAAACTTAATAATAATCCCACGCGCAATGAATCGCGTAAAGCGTGTGTAACCTAACCGGCGGTGATCCTTTGTTCCTATCGTGTTGTTGGTTGGAGAGATATCAAAGGTTAACCTAAAGAAGGTGTTCACGTTGTTGAAATTGCAAATTCAGAAAAAAGCTTCTGGAATCGCAACCTCACACTTAGAGGAGCTCAAGGAACCGAAGCCCTAAGGAAGAGAAAGTAATTATTATCACCAGAGTCGTTGTCTCGCCGAGCAGAAACGGACAACGGAGCTGGGGTTAACTTCTCGGAACAGAGCATTCGGTTTTGTGTTGTGCACATAGAGGTTTTGAGCTGAAATCGATCAATTCGTCCACTGAGCTAATGGGGGTAAGTTTAGAGAAGTAATTGGATTTGTTGATTTCTCCCAATATTTCGGATTTGAGGTTGTTTTGCGTGTTGAGGAACTTGCTGTGTACAAGCCATAATTGTATTGTTTCTAATATAGGTTGATCCATTCAAAGCTACGGAGACGGTCGAAACCGAGAAGGAAACTGGTGCTGGTCTCCCTCTGAAAGATAGATTGACTTTTACAGCACCTGAGAGAAAGTCTCGTCTAGGTATGAGTTGAGATTTGTGAATTTTTGCAATCCAATTGTTGAATGCATTCAGCTTAATTGTTTTGGAACTCTATGTAACCAATGAGATATCCATTTGTAGGTTTGGATGTAAGGGCAATTGAGAAAAGGGAGAATGCCAAGACCCAGGGGGAGTTTAAGGTCCCGAAGAAGCCAACAATATCTGTTACAGCATCTTTGGATGAAGAGGATAAATCTGACGTATCAGGATCAGATTATGGAACAAAAAACACTCTACTTGACCATTCCAGCAGACGATATAGAGAAAAGTCTTCAAGATCTGAGCCTGCGGAAGGTATTTTTATCTTATGACTATGTAGTTTGAGCAGTCAATTAAGCTCTTGATTACATTGATTGCCGAGTGAATCCATTAACTAATATAGTTATGCATTTATCATCTTTTCCATGTGTGAAAACATGTGTACATGTTAAAGAGAGAATTCGCCTTGTATTTTCTTTTGATCCCTCTTTGTGAGTATAAGTATTTGTTTTGTATTGCAGAGAGTACCGTGACTACAGAGAATGCTGCAACTTCAGATGTAAGTCAATTCCATTCAAATAATTAGATCACATTTTACTTCTGGTTATCTATCTTTTCTAAATACAGAGCTGGTTTTTATTAGTACTCAGAACTTGACTTTTGGTATTCTGATATATCTTTCACTTGTTGAAATGAAGATGTCCATGACTCCCAGAAGTTTATCTAGCACCTCTAGATATGAGAGAGATGATAGCGGTAGACATCGAAAAGAACATAGGTATGACAGAAGTGAAACTCCACGGTCGAGGCAGAGAAACACTTATGATGAGAGGGATCGCTACCAAGGGAGGGAATCTTATCGCCAAGCTAACCGAGACTATCATGGGGAAAAGCGTGGAAGATACAATAACGATAGGAGGACTCCAGGTATAAAAAATATTGTAGAAACTCATAATGATATCAATTTATTTATTTATTGGCATAAATGTCAACTTATTTTATTCTTTACAGTTGTGTCTATATTCAAATTTTTATTCCTAAAACAAAACACTTATTGGGCCTTCTCAATGGATATTAACACAAAATCGTGCAGGTAGGTCAGACTGGGATGATGGAAAATGGGAATGGGAAGACAGTCCACATGGAGATAGAGACTCTAGTTACAGCAAGCGACATCAGCCTTCTCCATCCCCTATGTTAGCTGCAGCTTCACCAGATGCTCGTTTAGCTTCCCCGTGGCTGGATACACCACGTTCAACTAGTATGTTGTGTTTGAATTTTATTATTTGTAATTTGGTTTTATTTAGTTGCAACCACGAGCAAAGACTAACAACGGGATTTATTACCATGCTATTCACATGCAGTGGCATCTGCTTCTCCATGGGATATTGGTGCACCCTCTCCTGTTCCAATTCGGGCTTCTGGGTCCTCCATCAGATCCTCAAGCTCTAGGTATGGTGGAAGATCCAATCAACTCACATACTCTAGGGAAGGTGATCAGACAAATGAGGTATCTATTCTTTCTTGGCAGTGTGCATCCATGGTCACGCCACTTGTTATCAGTTTGATATGCATTTCCATTCTGTGTCCGTATTACAAGAAGTCCTTACCAGGCTGGCTTGAAGAATGTTGATGAGGATTATGGTGCTTTGCATTAAAAATATTGTTTTTTTTAAGTAATACTTGTGCCACATGTTATTATGTCTTCTACAGGATCCTTCAGAGGATAGATCGCAAGGTGCTGAAGAATATAACCATGAGATCACAGAATCAATGCGTTTGGAGATGGAATATCAGTCGGATCTTGCATGGTAAGTGTTGAATTTCCTTTAAGAGGCTGAAAATTAAGCACTGGGAAATCAATAACGTTTTATGAATTGAGAGCATAATTAAATCTCTCTTCATGTTAATCATCAAACCATTTCGAGATTTTATAAAGCGTGTATGAACTAGTTGGTTGTCATTTCATAGGTATGACACAGACGAAGGGAACTCACTGTATGATGCGGATAGTGCATCCTTTTTTCTTGGAGATGATGCTTCTCTACAGAAGAAGGAAGCTGAGCTGGCAAAGAGACTGGTAGTTCTCTATACCCATTACACTTTATTTATAATTTTTTATTTGATGCTGCTTATACCTGATCGTTTATCTATAGCTAGGCTTTTCCTTGTCCTTTTGTGCATAAATTATCTAGTTTCATATCATTCTGACTGAAGCAGTAATCATTTATCTCCTTTTACTACTCTTGATTGAGTATACTTGAGCTAAATTTATATTGTTTTGATAATGTAAGTTAGATTCTAGGTGTGCTGAATAGCAATACTGCATGAAGCTCCTTTTTTTTATGCACCAATCCTTCTTCCTTGGAGTTCTGCCTGCTTAAAAACGTAGTATACTTCTTGTATTGAATGCCTGTATAATATTTGTAATGCAGGTTAGAAGGGACGGTAGCAAAATGTCACTTGCTCAGAGTAAAAAATATTCTCAGCTTAATGCGGATAATGCTCAGTGGGAAGACCGTCAACTTCTCAGATCTGGAGCAGTTAGAGGCACAGAAGTGCAGACTGAGTTTGACAGTGAAGAAGAACGGAAAGCAATTCTTCTTGTACATGGTATGTAAACTACTATAATAGCTCAAAGTTAACATTAACGCGATAAGGTTGAAAGAGGAGTATTTGTAACATAGCAGGTAATAATATTATATTCTTTGGGTAATTGCAGATACGAAGCCTCCTTTCCTTGATGGAAGAGTTGTTTTCACAAAGCAAGCAGAGCCAGTAATGCCTGTAAAGGATCCCACATCAGACATGGCTATAATTTCACGAAAAGGATCAGGTCTTGTCAAAGAAATTCGGGAGAAACAAAGTATGCATAAATCACGACAGCGATTTTGGGAGCTTGCAGGTTCCAATCTTGGTAATATCCTTGGTGTGGAAAAATCAGCTGAGCAGGTACTGCCTGAAATGGCTTATGGTTTTTTATTAGTAATATGGTTATTGGACATGTTGTGACTTTGAGATCTTCTTGTAGATTGATGCCGATACTGCTGTAGTTGGCGAAGAAGGTGAAGTAGACTTTAAAGGTGAGGCTAAATTTGCACAACATATGAAGAAGGGTGAAGCTGTAAGTGAATTTGCCATGTCAAAGACCATGGCAGAGCAACGACAGTATCTCCCCATATTTTCTGTTAGAGATGAACTATTGCAGGTTGGTGGTCTTTCTTTTTGAGGGCCTTGATAGTTGGATTATAATATGTGTTATTGTTAGGAAATTAACCTCAGAGGTTACTGGTTCTTTGGATTTCATATTTTCGTTAACTCATCTGCTGTTAAATGCATTCTCTAGGTAATAAGAGAAAACCAGGTGATAGTGGTGGTTGGCGAAACTGGTTCGGGAAAGACAACTCAACTTACACAGGTTGGTCCCTTACTATTGCTATTCAGGGAATCCGTGTGCTAATACATAGTTATGAAACAATTAAAACATTGGACTTATATTCTGTTTCTTTTTGTAAGTATCTTCACGAGGATGGGTACACTATAAATGGTATAGTAGGTTGCACCCAACCAAGGCGAGTAGCAGCCATGAGTGTTGCAAAGAGAGTTAGTGAAGAGATGGAAACAGAGTTGGGCGAGAAGGTGGGGTATGCAATTCGTTTTGAAGATGTAACTGGTCCAAACACTGTTATCAAGGTAAGGTATTCTCAAGTAATGAACTGCTCGTTGCTTATTTGTGATGCTTCTGGTTTAGTTGTCCACAGAAAGCTTGGCTTATCATGCTTTTAGCATCTGCGTTTCATTAGTACACGGAACTTTCATCTTACTCCATATTTCCCTCTGAAATTTCAGTACATGACCGATGGAGTGCTACTGAGAGAAACCCTCAAAGATTCTGACCTGGATAAGTATCGGTATGTATGCTTCAACCTTACCTTAGATAGATCATCCTTAAACTGGTTTAAGTAGAATGCTGTGTTAACTCCTATTGTGGACTCTGTATAGTGTGGTGGTGATGGATGAAGCGCATGAAAGGTCACTCAACACAGATGTCCTTTTTGGAATACTGAAAAAAGTTGTGGCTAGGCGTCGTGATTTCAAGCTGATAGTCACGTCAGCAACCCTTAATGCTCAAAAGTTTTCCAATTTCTTTGGAAGGTAGGTTACCATCATTCTTCACATAAACCAGTTTAGAATCTAAAGATTGAATTCTTATATGACATTGTTTTTGCTTTGGTAATGCAGTGTTCCTATATTCAACATTCCTGGAAGGACTTTTCCTGTCAACATTCTCTATTCTAAAACTCCTTGTGAAGACTATGTTGAAGCTGCTGTTAAACAGGCAATGACGATTCACATAGCGAGCCCACCTGGGGACATTCTCATATTTATGACTGGGCAAGATGAGATTGAAGCTGCGTGCTTTTCACTTAAGGAGAGAATGGAACAGCTCGTTGCATCCTCCAGTAGAGAAATCACAAACCTACTGATTCTCCCAATATACTCTCAGTTACCCGCTGATTTGCAAGCAAAAATATTCGAGAAACCAGAAGATGGAGCACGCAAATGCATTGTTGCCACCAATATTGCTGAAACATCATTGACAGTCGATGGAATATATTATGTGATTGACACAGGGTATGGAAAGATGAAGGTTTTCAATCCTAGAATGGGTATGGATGCTCTTCAAGTTTTCCCCATAAGTCGTGCAGCCTCTGATCAGCGTGCAGGAAGAGCTGGAAGGACAGGGCCAGGAACATGTTACAGGCTGTATACTGAGAGTGCTTATTTGAATGAGATGTTGCCAAGTCCCGTGCCAGAGATTCAGCGAACAAATCTGGGTAACGTTGTGTTGTTGTTGAAGTCATTGAAAGTAGACAACTTGCTAGATTTTGATTTTATGGATCCACCTCCGCAAGAGAACATCCTCAACTCTATGTACCAGCTTTGGGTGTTGGGTGCTCTTAGCAATGTTGGAGGATTAACCGATCTTGGGTGGAAGATGGTGGAGTTCCCTTTGGATCCACCTCTTGCAAAGATGCTCTTAATGGGTGAACGGCTTGATTGCATAAACGAGGTTTTGACGATTGTGTCAATGCTTTCAGTACCTTCAGTGTTCTTCAGACCTAAAGATAGAGCAGAAGAGAGCGACGCCGCGAGAGAGAAGTTTTTTGTGCCGGAATCAGATCATTTAACGCTGCTGAATGTATATCAGCAGTGGAAAGAGCATGACTATAGAGGAGACTGGTGCAATGACCATTACCTACAAGTCAAAGGTCTGAAAAAAGCTAGAGAGGTACGATCCCAGCTTCTGGATATACTCAAGCAATTAAAGATACCACTCAAGTCGTGTGGACCGGATTGGGATATTGTGAGAAAAGCCATATGTTCAGCGTATTTCCATAACTCAGCTAGATTAAAAGGTGTTGGGGAGTATGTGAACTGTAGAACCGGGATGCCTTGCCATTTACACCCGAGCAGTGCACTGTATGGTCTGGGGTACACACCAGATTATGTGGTGTACCATGAACTGATCTTGACCACCAAGGAGTACATGCAGTGTGCTACATCAGTTGAGCCACATTGGCTGGCTGAGTTAGGGCCTATGTTCTTCTCGGTCAAGGACTCAGATACATCGATGTTGGAGCATAAGAAGAAGCAGAAGGAAGAGAAAACAGCAATGGAAGAAGAGATGGAGAAACTGAGAAGAGATCAAGCGGAGTCGGAGTTGAGAAGCAAAGAGAGGGAGAAACAGAAAAGAGCAAAGCAGCAGCAACAGATTTCAGGTCCTGGCTTGAAAAAAGGCACCACCTATCTCAGGCCTAAGAAGTTTGGACTCTGATATTGTAATCTTATTTGTTCAAGCAGGTGAAACCCCAGAGACCGGTTTTGTAATGTAAAAATACAGCCAAAACTTCACCCTAAAAAAAAGAAAAAAAGAAAAGAAAAAAAGAGCCGAAATAGAGCAAACTGTAATGAATTCTTAACGAAATTGTTCCAAGCTTGGATTGAATATTTTATTGCCAATTAATCAGTTGAGATGCACTACAATTCTAACATAGCAAAATCATGAAAGAAGCAGGTACCAAATCCACAAAAAGGGTCAATGCCAAAATGGTGAAATCTATACTAAGTTATTAGATTAGGTGTTTAGACATGAGATACAACCCTTGTTTTCATCAACGTAAACACGAGGCCAGAAACACCCAAGTTCATTGATGATCTGTCTCAGTCCCAGCAAAACCGTTTTTGTTTTTACAGCATCTCGATTCTGAGAAGATGGTTCCTTGAGAGTTGAGGGCATGAGAAGCTCCTCGTTGCTTAGAGTCTTACACTTTTGTTTCTACGTTGATTGTTATAGAGTTGACTCTTAAGAGTTTAACAATTTCAATTTTGTTTCCCCATATCTGATTTTCTCCTTCCTTTCAGTAATTAGGACAAGAAGTTATCAATTGTTTTGGCTTGGTTATGTTCTTTCTTCTAAGAACTGAGATCTCCGAATAAATGATTTTCTACTTCAGAAAAAAAATAGGGCTGATCTAGTACTTAATGTTTCTAGTAGTTTACAATTTTACATTAATATTAGGTCTGAGTTGCTCTATCCCATCCTTTTGAGTTGAGTTTTTCCCATCATTTCGTCTCTGCAACATTCTACACTTATATGAAATCTGGTGGATTTTACAATGCTTAAGAACCTAATTTCCAAATCCCGCTACTGGAGTTATGTGGCACACAAATGTCATCAAAGCCTCCCCCCTAAACAAAATACATTTTGAGATTCATATTAAGTTTCGAAATCTCCCTCATCGATTCACATTTTGCCACCACCATCTATACCTTTTAGCCAGTCCAATGCTCCGACACCATCTGCGTTTAAGCCCAAAATCGCAGCCACATTATAATTTCAATTCAACAAACACCATGAATCTAAAGAGCAGACGAAAGATGTGTACCTGAGGAGATTTACAAGGCCCTATCAAATATTACCGCTTTCTCCATCTGATATTTCTTCAAGCTTTGCGATTGCATCCATAAGGGCTAGTTCATGATCCTACCATTTCCAAGTAAAACTATATAGTCAGCTTCTCTTTTCATGATACTGTGTAGTAAACGACCAGATTCAACAACACATGTATATGATTCTTACTCTCAGAACTCTCTTTGCCTTCTCTACCTCTGCTGGGTTGGGGTTAATTGACCCAAAAACTTTTTCTACCTGTTAACATTCATAAAGTAATACTCAGATCGGTAACAACTGTGAACATTCACTCCCCTATTCAAAACTTGGATTTTTACCTCTTTTATTAATGCATCAGTGTGGAGTATTTCAATGTCACCTAAAGCTTTCTTCCCAATGCCATTCTGTGTCTTGGGTTGCTGCGATTTCATGCTACCCCTACCTCTACCACCTGCATTGCTTGTGGGACCACTACGAGCCATGGCCTTTGTAGTTCCACGGCCTTGCCCAGGATGTCCTCCTTTACGAGAAATCCCAGGATCCTCACCTTCCCATCTGATATCTCCGGGAGATATCTGTGATATATATATATATATAAAGAACATTCAGAATCATATATAATTAAGTATCCAAGAAAGAATGTGCTTGTCAATATAGTTGAACTGTAGAGAATTGAGCGCTAATTGTAAAAACTTTCCTCTGTCCCTTACTGATGGCAATCTAGAAACTTAACCAGTATATGAAAATATAATGGATGGTTGAGTCCGTTCTGAGCATAATTATGGTACAAATCAGTTTTAATCCACAATTATTACACATTTATTTGTGTTGACGTTCTATGCATCTAAATTACTAAATAAATGAAACAGTTCAGCATCATTCAGGATCGAACTTGGGTGGCAGTGAACAAGTAAAACTAATCTATTCTTCTAATGTGCATAGTCGACACGGATTGCATTTGTATTAAAACTAACAAACCTCTCATTGACGTACAAGGCATATCGAATAAAGAACCATCGAGATCATAAATAAATAGATTAAGACAAAATTCAAGGTCTCTCCAAATTTTGTGATGCAGCATCATCTTCTGCACTACGGTGAAAGAAAAAAAAAAAGAAACAGAAAAACTGAAAACATTATTACCTCTTTAAGATTTACCCATTCCCAAGTTTCATTCCCAGTGTTAATATCATACACTAAAGCATGCAGCCCCTTATCAAGGTTGCAAAAAGGAAAAAAAATATATCAGAAGACTAAGATTTGGCACTAAAACACTAATATATAGCAATGAAAGGCTTATACCTCAATGGGGTTGTAGTCAGTTATAACAGCTTCATAGAAATGGTTGTCCTCAGGCCACTTTGTCCATACCTTCCTTCCAACCAATGGGTCATATGATCCTGATTCACCTGGTTCATTTGTTAAAGGGCCAGCCTGGCGCCTTCCAGCAATGCCTGTAGCTGGGTACTGCATCGAATTCATCAAGCACAAATAATGAAATACATTCATCCCTTAGACAATGAAGAATATAAGAACAATAGTCATAGTAACAACAATTCAAAAGTCACACAGAACTATGACATACTGTCTTTGGCTTCTTGGTTTTTGGACCTGGTGGACCTCCCCTTCTTAGCGCAGATGAAGATGGTAGCATTGAAGATGGTAAAGTAGGAGATGGCGGGCCCATCGCTAATGAGGCAATTGATTGTGATGTCTTTTGCTTCTTACGTGATCCTGATACAGCTGGACTTGGAGCATCATGAACCAGCTGGGGAACACTGGACTGAAGGCTGTTCGCCTTTCTCCATTCCCTGACATGAGTATAATTAACCTCGTAAGCTAGAAAGTTGCTTTTGATGAAAACAAATATATAAGCGATTTATTACATATAAAACAGACCTTATTCGCCTGATCATTTCATCAGCATTAACCCTTGATAACAGCTCTCTGTGTTCCTCATCAGACACCCGAAGTTCTTTTCTGAGTTCAGTGATCAAACTTTCTTTCTCCTGAATATTTTTTTCCCAGCAAAAGGAACAAGAAGAACAAAAGAAAGAAGGGTAAGTTTATCTTAGATGGTGAAGTTACATAAACATGGACTAATTTAATGAAGAAGACTAGTAAAAAAAGTACCCAGGTAATAGCATCAGACTGAGCTTTAAATGCGCGGAGTATTGAGCTATACGCTTCTTGCTCAATGAGATGAATTTGAGTTTCCATGTCATTGTGCACCCTTGATAAAGGAACAGAATTGAGGACTGAAGGCCTACCATTGCCGGCAGGTCTGCCGCTTCTTTGATATCTACCTTGATGTGATGGAGGAAGGTCATCATCCGTACCTGAGTTGCCGCAAAAAACAACATATAAGGAAACAGTAACAAATAAAACTATAAAAAAAACATAGTAAATCAATTTGAAGCTACACGAAGATAAGAATCAGTAAACAACAACGAACAAGAGAAGAAAACTCAAACAAAATAAACTTTGAGAAGGAATTCTTCTAACTGAAAAAGTTTTGAACACAATTAATTACATTAAAAAGAACTTCCAACCGTGGACAGGAGAAAGAGAGAGATTGAGGACCCAAACTAACAGCAAGTTATTTAAGAAACGGCTACACTGAACAGATTTGAAAGAACATAAAACTCACCACTACTATCAGAAGGTCGGTAATCCATTCGTGTCTTATCCCGATGATTCTTCACAGGGAACCTAAGAAGAAGTCAAAAAGTGGAATGAGACCTGTCTAGTTGCACCAAAGCACGAGCTGCAAAACCAAGAAAACAACTTCAACGGAGGAAATAGCCAAAAAATTCACTCTTTAACAGAAGAAACGAAAAACATTACTTTTCAGGTCAAAACTGGGAACCCAAAGTGCAGGAAAAGTACTAACTTTTGTTGAAACATTGAACAAGAAACATTCAAAGAACAAATTATACAATAGAAAAGGCAGGTCACAGTTCAAAAACTCAAGCTAAATAGCCAAACATGTTCCTCTTTCGCACGTTGCTGAGTTTCGAACAACAAAAATACGTTTCAAGCAACCTTAATCATTAAAGAAATTGAATTTCTGCTAAATTTCTGAAAAGTTTTTCAAATTAGTGAATTCTACCTTCCTAAACCCTAATGCCGACGTAACCACGCGCATCAACGCTAGCTCTGAAGATGAACAAAACTTAGATTGCGCAAAAAGAATGTAAGATCAAAAAGCAAATACTTTCTTCGGATCTACTCTCGAAAACTTTGATCAGCCAAAATTTTCCCTCGAGAAAATTACTCCAGAAAGATCATAGATTTGAGCGAAAGCAGACAACACAAATCTATAAAATGAGAAGATCGGAAGCAAGGACGATTTTGGTAGGAAACCTCGGCTCCCAAGTCGATTTTACAAACGTGAGATCTCCAGGAAGCTAAAACAACGCCGCGGAATTGAGAATTACAAGACAAATCGTGATGGATTTTCCGAGGGATCTATGAGTCGCGGACGTGAAACCACAATATTGTGCCCTAATTTTTTCCCAGTTGATAGGTTGCTTTGAGTTACACAAACGACGGCATGTTTTGTCGTTTCACACTCTCTACTTCCTATCTCTTTTGGTTCTGTCTTAAACCCGAATTTTTATTTTAAAATTTGGTACACTTCCATACCAATACTTTCTATACAATGAATAATCTACACACACACAAAAAACCCATATTCGTTTTTTCCTTAAGTTAAATAAAGAAAAAAATCATCAAATTTTCTCTTTTTGTGAATAAAAATAGAAATACCGGAAAAAAACAGATTTTATTTACCAAAGGGAATAGATTTGAAGTGAGTAAACCGACATAACTTCGATGAAGCCGGTTTGGTCCAAAACTTGTTAAGAAAAATGTGAAGAGTAGAAAAAGAAGAAGAAATGTTGTTGCGTGTGTGTCCGTCGTCTTTCTTCTACCTCCGACCGCTTCATCTCTTCAGTTCAACTTCGAAATCCCCATTTTGTCCCTCTCTTCGGCGAGATTTTCGATTAAGCCGTTCTCGATCTTCTTCCTTTCGTCGGATGGAATCTTCTCCGGCTTCGTCTTCGTCTCCGACGCCGGTTACAGCGTCAGCTACTGCTGATTCCTTAGCGAAAGATCTGCAGAATCAAACTCTGGGAGATGTTGATGGAACTGTTAAGATCAAACGGAAGCTGGAAGATTTTAACTGGGACCACTCCTTTGTTAAGGAATTGCCTGGTGATCCGAGAAGTGATGTTATCTCGCGTGAGGTATAAAAATTTTTGTGATCTTGAACGGAGATAATAGGAGGAATCGTGATTTGCTTTCTCCTTTTCTCTGTTAATACTTTGTTTGATGTGTTTTAATCTTGCGATTCAGGTCTTAAATAGAAATGATGTTTTCTTTGGTTTAATCTGGATTCATGAAGTTGATATTTCTACTTCTTGGTGGAGTGGATTGGAAGCTAAAGATTTTAATTTTGTGCTTATTGCTCATTTAAAAACTTCAAAGTGGAAGTTATTCATATGTATTGATAGACCATACGTAATTTGAGTATTATTTACTTTACCAACGTACACGAGTTTTGGTCAGAACTTTCGGAATACAGATGTGTGAATCTGCTTTTTTTCCGTCTGCTCGTTATTATTTCCCTCTAAGCTAACTAACTTGGGCATTCCGATTTTGATTGTTTATTGTAATGCGCAGGTATTACATTCTTGCTATTCGAAAGTTTCCCCATCAGTACAAGTAGATGATCCTCAGCTTGTAGCATGGTCTGAATCTGTTGCAGAGCTATTGGATTTGGATCCTAAAGAGTGAGTTTGATTCTGTATTGTCAGACTAAACTCTCAGTGTTTGGTGCAGAAGACAATTGGGTTTTCACTGGCTTAGACAAAAATAGCACGTAGATGAGAAACTTATTTTTCTTCGAAGAAGTTGGCGCATTTGGTTCATTTCTGTCTCATATAATATTGATTTGTGAAACTTAAGTTTGAAGAGTGTTGTACCTTTTTATCTGTTGCCATTTTGAAACCCTTTTGTTCTCTTTCTGTTTGTGACATATGTTAACTCTTGACAAAATTCTGTTGGATTTTCAGATTTGAAAGGCCTGATTTCCCTCTGATGTTGTCCGGTGCTAAACCTTTGCCAGGAGCGTATGTGTTCTTTACCAAAGTCTGATTTTAGGTCCAACTTTCTTAAATCCAAAGTTTCTAATTGCAGTTGTTGATATTCCTTTTCTACAGAATGCCTTATGCTCAATGTTATGGAGGACACCAGTTTGGCATGTGGGCTGGACAACTAGGTGATGGTCGCGCCATAACTCTTGGAGAAGTTTTAAACTCCAAAGGTGAAAGGTGGGAGCTTCAGCTTAAAGGTGCCGGTAAGACTCCATATAGCCGTTTTGCTGATGGGCTTGCAGTGCTCCGTAGTAGCATCAGGGAGTTCCTATGCAGTGAAACTATGCATTGTCTTGGAATCCCTACCACACGTGCCCTTTGTCTTCTCACCACGGGTCAAGATGTCACTCGGGACATGTTTTATGAGTATGTCCAAAACCTTCCAAATCCTGTCTAACTCTGTTTTAATAGCTTGTCTCTGCCAAGTAAAAGGAAAATTAGGCTTCATAAAAACTGCACATGGGCATGATCGACATGGAAGTATTTAACCTACGGGATTAACCATCGAAGATAGAAAGTTCATCTATAAAATTAGGCTTCTAGGTGGTTGACTACTACATTCGTTTTGTATTGTGCGTTTGCAGTGGCAATCCGAAAGAAGAACCTGGTGCAATCGTTTGCAGGGTTTCTCAGTCATTTCTCCGCTTTGGGTCATACCAAATACATGCTTCTAGAGGAAAAGAGGATCTTGATATTGTTCGGAAGTTAGCAGACTATGCCATTAGACATCATTTTCCACATATAGAAAGCATGGACAGAAGCGATAGCTTATCTTTCAAAACCGGCGATGAAGATGATTCGGTTGTGGATCTAACATCGAACAAGTATGCAGGTAATTTCCTAATGAAGAAATTCATCAAATTGTTGCATGAGATGCCATTATATTCTTTTCTGAATCAGCATCGACACTCATATCACTGATGATACTTTTGCTATTGAGAAATAGTTATATCACCGTACCTGAACTAACCTCTGCTTTTTTAATTGTATTAGCATGGGTTGTTGAAATTGCTGAGCGTACAGCTATCTTAATTGCAAGATGGCAAGGGGTAGGTTTTACCCATGGCGTGCTCAACACTGACAATATGAGCATTTTGGGTCAAACCATTGACTATGGCCCATTTGGGTTCTTGGATGCTTTTGATCCGAGTTACACTCCAAACACAACAGATCTCCCAGGAAGAAGATACTGTTTTGCAAATCAGCCTGACATCGGCTTGTGGAATATTGCTCAGTTTTCTAAGACTCTGGCGGTTGCTCAGCTGATAAATGAAAAGGAGGCGAATTACGCCATGGAGAGGTAACTTTGTTTTTCACTATTGATTTGCTATTCTTGATTCTATTTTAGCAACTACTTATTATTTTGCGCGCTCGTGATTCAGGTACGGTGATAAATTCATGGATGAGTATCAAGCCATAATGTCAAAGAAGCTTGGTCTTTCCAAGTATAATAAGGAGGTCATTAGTAAACTTCTGAACAATATGGCTGTTGATAAAGTTGATTACACAAACTTCTTCCGGCTTCTTGCAAATGTAAAAGCAAATCCCAACACACCCGAAAATGAGTTATTGAAACCCTTGAAAGCTGTGCTCTTGGACATTGGAAAGGAAAGAAAAGAAGCTTGGATCAAATGGATGCGAAGCTATATACAGGAGGTATCAAATTCGTTTCTTACATTTTTCCCCAAATATTGACTTTCCACAAAGTTACAATTACACTGTTTATCTCTGTATGATAATGCAACTCCTAGTTTTTGCGTGTGGATTTTGAAATTGCAGGTGGGTGGTAGTGAGATATCAGATGAAGATAGAAAGGCAAGAATGGATTCAGTGAACCCGAGGTACATTCTGAGGAACTATATGTGCCAGAGCGCAATAGATGCGGCTGAACAAGGTGATTTCTCAGAGGTCAACGACTTGATCCGTCTAATGAAACAGCCTTACGAGGAGCAGCCTGGGATGGAGAAGTATGCTAGGTTGCCTCCAGCCTGGGCCTACAGACCAGGCGTCTGCATGCTTTCTTGCTCCTCTTAGTTCTCCTTCCTGCTTTTGTTTTGCCACTTATAGAAAGGAAGAGGAAAAAGTAAAACTCTTTTATATATGTACGGGTGTAATGCATTAAACAGACGAGAGAAACTTTGATGTTTTCATTATTTTGTTTCTACGTTGAATAAAAATTTGAGTACATATAATACCCATGAGCAAAGGTCAGAATAAGGTCCCAAGAACCAAGATCGAAGTAACTGGAAAATGAAACAGCTTCTTGCTTTCTCAGTGAGCTTTTTGCTTGGATCCTCTAAGCATTGGCGATAGCTTTTTTGGTCTATTCTATATAAGCTTGTTTGTTCAGGTTGCTAGATGTAAGATATTAAATAAATGGGTGAGAGACCATTAAACAAAAGCTTGGATTAAACTTGTTTCATATCTCATCATTCAAGAAGAAGACTCGAATCGAGTTTAGTAGTCTTTTTTAATAGTGATTTCAGAAGCAGATGTTTGAAATAGCAAAATCCAGAATGCAGCCTTCAACCGCCAACCAACAAAGTCATCTGATTCTGAGTATCACCTCCAAACACAAGCTCCTGAGCTCACATTCTAGGAACAGAGAGAATCACACATGACACAACACAGCCAAAGCATAAATAGAAGATCTCAGAGAAAGCTAAAAATTTGTTTGTGTCATACCTCTCGATAGCACGAGGGCTAATGGGAACCACACCAGAAGGTGTCACCAGCGCATCGATCAGAACATCATTTGGTGTTACAGGAATACTTCCTTCCTCAAGAATTTGAGGCGAGTATGACATTGCAACTGCAATAGGAAAAAAAACAGTGATTAGCTTATCTTTCTATTGAAAACATTCTGTAGTATCATTTTGATTGTGGTCTATACCCATAAGTGGATTTCCCCAATCCTTGTCTTTTGCACGGTCCTGGTATCTCTTCAACAAAGTATCGTAGTAGCTTTTTTCCCAGATGTGTTATCCATAGAGACAAGCAGGAGTTAGATCAGAGCACGACAAAACATTTCGAATTGCAATATGAAACTACTTTCTTTGGGGATAGCAAGATTTTGTGTTGTGAGAAAAAGGTAAGAGAAGAAGTGAAACTTGTATTGTGTCATCTCTTAGCAAAATACAACGGCAAAAACAGCTTAATAAAAGATTTATGTTATTCGGATATGAAACTATTTTTAGATCTTCAGCATTACCCTGAATCTAAAGCAATGATGGAAAAAAACAAAAACTTGGGGTCAGTGGGATTTAAAATAGTTTCAAAAGATTTATTTTTTTGGTCAACGAAACAGTTCCAAAAGATAAAGAAGGAAATAAAAATAGCCAAAACAAAAAATGAGGGGAAGGAAATAAAAAGTTCCCTCCAAGAGGTACGAGGGAACAAATTCAATTTGGCTCCAAAATGAAAACAAATGTCACAAAACCGCCAACTCACTTTGGTGATAAAGGCTCTCTCCAATCCAATGATAATCTCAAAATCGTTCAAAGCACCGCTCAAACTCGTCGTCAGATCTTCTACTGTGCCACTGATCTCAAACCATCCGCCGATGGAAAGCCATCCGAAGCGCCAGCGAACAACACGCCTCGTCGGAAGAAATTTGAAGCGAAAGCTCTGTCAGGATACAGATGTGTCGGCGGTCATTACGCAATTTACGGAGATTGAAGATGAAAACACCGGTCTCGTCGCAGCGATTCGCAGTCACATCGAGGTTCTTAACTCCAGCTTTTTAGATCCTGATTTTGATCGCGAAGCTGTCGAAGAAGCTGCTGCAGATATCTCAGATCTGGCTAAAATCGGTACCGTAGTTCTTTATCTATCCTTTAATCGGTGGTTGTATTGAACTCGTTACAATCTCCTTGCTTGGTAGTCCTTGATTTTTTGTTTAGTTTTACGGCTCCTTGAGTTGCTCAATCTTGTGTGTTACATAGCAATTTTGAATCAATGCTTGACGACGTATTTGTGACTGATTTTGGATTTTACTTACCATTTTTTTTTGTTCTAGCTCTTAATTTGATTTCAGTAAGGCGAGATCTAGAAGTGGTTTTTGGATTAATTTAATTTCTTATCTGTTTATTTAGACGAAAATGTCGAAATGATTGTGGAAAATGGAGCTATCCCTGCTTTGGTGAGATATTTGGGATCCCCTTGGTCTTTGGAAGTTGACGACAATGTGCCCAAATCTTGCGAGCATAAACTAAAAAAAGATTGTGCTATTGCTTTAGGACTTATTGCTGCGATTCAGGTAACCCATCTTCCATTGATTTTGATGACATTGTGGTAATATTTTTTCTAGTTTCAATCTCTGTTAGAAGTTCGCATTAGAATTTTGTTTGCTGACGTTAGCTTTCGCCGTTAAATAGCCTGGTTACCAGCAGCTCATTGTGGATGCTGGGGCCATAGGCCTCACCGTGAAGTTGTTGAAGAGACGAGGGAGTTGTGTATGCATGGCTGCTAATGCTGTTATTAGTAGAGCAGCTGATATAATCACTAACATTGCTCATGACAATCCAAGGATTAAAACAAATATAAGGTACTTGTGTGTCTGATATTCCTTGTGGTTATGGTAATGACGTTGCTGTTTTCCTTTGACACCTTATAATAATTCTTTCAGGGATGAAGGTGGCATTCCACCACTTGTTGAGCTTCTAAATTTTCCGGACTTTAAAGTACAGAGAGCTGCTGCAGGGGCCTTACGAACAGTTTCATTTAGAAATGATGAGAACAAGATCAAAGTATGTTTTGCTATGATGATGCTTTGTTTATTCTTGTATGAGACATGTTTCTTACATAAAACTACAACTGTGTAGATTGTGGAGCTGAATGCTTTGCCCACGCTTGTATTGATGCTTCAATCAGAAGATCCTTCTGTCCATGGTGAAGCGGTTGGTTTTTATCTTACTTTAGACTGTTGCAACTGGTTTGCTTTGTTCAGTTCATTCTAATCTACTACGGAATTTTCAGATTGGGGCAATTGGAAATCTTGTTCACTCGTCTCCTGACATCAAGAAAGAGGTAATCCGTGCTGGTGCCTTACAACCAGTAATCGGTCTACTTAGGTATGCTTAATTTCCTTTATTATGCTTTTCTACTTCTGCTGAAACAGATGTTTACTCTTGCAAAATTTGAAATATGTTATGTAACTGTTTGCTACGATATTTGCTACAGCTCCACTTGTTTGGAAACACAGAGAGAAGCAGCATTATTAATAGGTCAATTTGCTGCGCCTGATTCAGATTGCAAGGTATGAACTTGTCTCTTTCTTGACATGCTGTACTATAACTTTAGCATATGCTCACTCGAACTCAGTTTATTTGATGAGATGCAAACTAGAGATAACATATTACACATAACTTACAACATGAAAATGCAGGTGTACATTGCTCAGAGAGGTGCCATTACACCATTAATTAAAATGCTTCAATCATCAGATGAGCAGGTCGTGGAAATGTCTGCTTTTGCTCTTGGTCGTTTGGCTCAGGTATTCATGTTTTAAAATTAGCATGTGAACGTTTTTGTTGCTTTTGGAATCTGACTCTATAGATGATTGTTAAATCAAACCTTTAAAGTGATAAGAACAAAAATTGTAATTTTGTTTGCTTAGAGCATATCAAAATACGCCAGTAAAACCCTAAATGTTTTGAATGTTGCAGGACACACAGAATCAAGTTGGCATTGCTCATAGAGGAGGCATCGTCTCACTACTAAATCTTCTTGATGTGAAAATGGGGTCTGTGCAACACAATGCAGCCTTTGCTTTGTATGGCCTTGCAGATAACGAGGTAAATCAGACTCACAATGAATAATCTTATATATAGCTATATTTTTTGCTCTCTTGACATACCATGAGAACGTAAATTTTTTTTTTTTCTGTGAATAGGAAAACGTAGCAGAGTTCATAAAGGCTGCAGGTATTCAAAAGCTTCAAGAGGATAACTTCACTGTTCAAGTATGTAGTTGACTGCATATATTTGTAAAACCAATCTATTGGATTTTCAAACTCTGATTGCAATTAATCTGTTTGCAGCCGACTAAGGATTGTGTTGTGCGGACATTGAAGAGGCTACAGAACAAGATTAATGGACCTGTGAGTACCCTATTTCTGTTAGACCCTCTGGTTCTCAATTAAGTTTGGCGATATTTTAGTCCCCTGATGTCTTACCCTTCTCTTAGGTACTAAACCAATTATTATACCTAATGAAAAGTGAAACCACCGAGAAGACTATACGAATACAAATTGCTCTGGCTCTTGCACATCTTTGTGACCCTAAAGATGGAAAATTAATTTTTATTGATAACAATGGTAATCATCACATTTCAGAATTTGATAAAAAAATCTTAATTTGTCGGTTTACTTTTCCTGATCAGTAGATTATTACTAATGCAGGAGTAAAGTTTTTGTTGGAGCTTCTCCATTTCTCAAGCATCAAGCAGCAGAGATACAGTTCTAGCGCTTTATATGAATTAGCTAAAAAAGCTACATCCTTTGCACCAGAGGATTCAGCTCCTTCCTCACCCACCCAACAGGTAAATAATCTTCATTTCTTCTTTCAAGTATCAAATAATTTCTGATTTGAGGTCTTAACTTGTTATTGATTATTACACTGAAGGTGTTTTTGGGTGAAGAATTCGTGAACAACCCTACTTTGTCCGATGTCACATTCCTAATTGATGGTATAACATTTAATCCCATTTATGTTTCTATTAAATCTACCTATGATAAACATTTTTTAACTGAGTATTTCCATGGAATATGTTAGGTAAACAATTCTATGCTCACAAGATTTGCTTGGTAGCTTCCTCTGATATATTTCGTGCAATGTTTGATGGGCTTTACAAGGTAAGATTCTAGATTACGATTGTAGTATCCATTTCAATCATACATAGTATCAGTCAACTAACTTGATAACTGGTTTTAGGAACGCAATGCTCAAAATGTGGTGATCCCAAATATAAGATGGGAAGTGTTTGAGCTTATGATGAGGTAAAGTCATAACTTTTCAACATTAGAATTAGAATATGCCATAATATACCACAAATTTGCAGATTCATATACACAGGAAGAATTAACATCACCAAACATTTGGCTAAAGATCTGCTTGTGGCAGCAGATCAGTATCTTCTCCAAGGCCTCAAACGTCAATGTGAATACATAATTGCTCAGGTAAAAAACGCAGAACCGAGATCTAATATTTTTCCTCTTAAGGACGACGGTTCTCTCTGTTTTAATAAAATGGACTTTACTCATATTGCTGCAGGACATTTGCATGGATAAAATACCAGAGACTTATGAATTAGCAGATACATTCAATGCTTCAGCCTTAAGACGAGCCTGCACGCTCTTTGTTCTTGAGCATTTCACTAAGCTCAGCACTCAATTATGGTATGCAAAAATCATAACATCATTATACCATTTTTTGGAAGTTTAACTTCGTCATTACTGAAGTAAGGTTTATTTTATTATTGAACGCAGGTTTGCACAGTTTATCAAGCTAATTATACCTGAAATCCTGAGTTTCATCACTGAGGTTCTCACCCGGCCAGTCCAAGCTAGCCCACCCCTTGTATAAAATATATAACTGGATTCCAGTTTGAAGTAGTTAATTTTACTTATTGTAGATGAAGTTGGTTTTGTTGGATAACCGGTCTGTATTTTGTTACTGCTATATAAATCGTTCGACTCAATAAAAACAAGAGGACCTCAATTATACTTTATAAATGACTTTTCTACAATTGGCCGAGAAAATCTGTCTACCAGAATAGCCGAGTAGGCATGGTGTTAAGTTCTTAACTCCAAACTCCTATACTGATACTTGTGAACACCAATCTCCCAAAGAAGTAATGTCGTTCGCCTACGACGTGACCACGTTTTGTATAGACTCATCATGTCTGTTCTTTACCACCATAAGCATAAGAGATTAAAACAAATATTCAGCTCGAAACTCTCTGATGCACAGTCTGCGCTTGATTGCGCCAGCTAGGCTTCCACGCCACCAATATGGGCTTATCACATGGTTTAAAAGAAGCACATAAAATTGCTTAAGACAGACATAAAAACAAAACTAGGGCTGGGCAAAAAACCCGAACCTGCGTACCCTAACCGAACTCGAACCGATAAGACGTACCCGAACCCGTTTCGTACCCGACCAAATTATTCCATTGGGTACGAGATCTCTAAACCCGAAAACCAGAACCCGTTCCGAACCCGAAAACCCGAAACCCGAAAGCGTACCCGAAATACATAATTACCCATAAAAAAATACATAACTACCCATAAGAAAATACCCTAACTCGAGAACTCAATCCTATAAATGTGGAATTTTTTATGTATAATAATATACACAAATCGAGCCGAATGCGAACCAAAAAATCTTAAAAACTCAAAAATCCGAAAAAACCCAAAAATCCGAAAAAACCCCGAAAAGCCCCAGAATCCGACCCGAAAACCCGACCCGAAAACAAAAAAACCCCGAAAACATGAAAACTCGACATGTACCCGACCCGTACCCGACCCGTACCCAACCCGAAAACCCCTGAAAAACCTGAAAACCCGATCCAAAAACACGAAAAAAATCCGAACCCGAACCAAATCAATACCCGAAATTTTCGGGTTTTTTTCGGGTATTAAGTCTTGTACCCGAACCCGAAATTTTTTATCCGAACCGAACCCGAAAAATTATTCCATTGGGTATGAACTTCCTATACCCGAATACCCGAACCCGATCGAATTTTACCCGAACCCGATTGGGTTTTATCCGGACCCAAACCCGATACCCGATTGCCCACCAGGGGCTTACAAAACTCATTATTGGGTCAACACAATAAAAACCCAACAATGGAGTATCTGAATAGGGCTTGATAAAGGCCCAAAAACTTGTGCCGCATGCGAGTGAGATAGAACCATCGTGGTTCGTAAACACATAAGCCTCAAGTCGCGACACCGCCATTGATTTGCCTCCTCTATTTACTCTCGTCACGTCCTCCATTTTTGGATTATATTACTTCAACGCTCACCAAGATCTTCATTTTGTTTACCTCTCTAGGTACTTCTCTTTTCCCAATTTCACAATCTTCCTTCAAATCGCGAGTCAACTGTTTTGTGTACCAAATTATTTGGTCGGATCTAATTATCTTTGCCCACTTTGAAGTGCAATCCTTGTCTTTTTATTGTAATAAAATCTCTTGTTTACACTTTCATTTATTCAGATTCAGGATTTTGTTTTGCGATTATCAGCTTTACATTATCTTGTTTGTTACATCATTTGTTGAAAACTACAAAAAATTGGATTCCACTACCATTTCAATCTAACATTTAGGAGTTTCTGCTGGGATTTAAACTTGTGTCTTGTATATAAAACATTCCTGATTTGGGTTTTATTTGATTTTTGATTGATCCTGTCCCTTTGTTCTGTGAATTCTTTATTCTTCTAATCTATGTATTGTTTGGTTTTAGATTTCTTGATGGTAAAAGCATATAAACAAGAGCATGTCTACAAGCATCCATGGGAGCGGGTGAGTGCTGCCTCGTGGAGGAAGTTTGCAGACCCTGAAAACAAACGCATTCTTTCGCACATCCTTGAAGTCGACACCTTGAACCGGAAACTTGACACTGAGACCGGGAAACTCCACACCACACGTGCTCTCACCATCCATGCTCCTGGTCCTTGGTTTCTCCACAGGATCATTGGCCAGGACATTTGTCACTGTGTTGAATCAACAGTTGTTGATGGTAAATCACGTTCTATGCAGGTACCGCTGGCTCTATGCTTTTTTCCGCAGAGTTTTTAATTTGTAAATGAGGGAGCTTGGTTGGGATGAAGTGTTTATTAGTAGCGACAAGGCATAAACAACCATAGATGAGTGTTTAGATTAGCTTTATATAGTTTTAGCTTATATAAATTAGTTTGATTTTTATTTAAAAGATGCTTAATTTGTAAGATGAAGAACTAGTTATAGTTTGTTGTAATAATCCGTTTGATCAAAACTTGGTTGCATGAAGTATTTGTTTGTAGTTAGAAGGCATATAAAACAACCGTAAAGGAGTTTTTTTAGCTAATATAGCATTTGAGCCGGTGAAACATTGAACAAAGACGCCTAACTATTTTTTTTCGTTCTCTTATTTTTTGGCTATGGATGAACTGTTCTAATCCAGCTTACAACAAAGAACATTAGTCTCCAAAAGTTCATTGAAGTGGAGGAGAGGATAAGATATGATCCGCATCCAGAAAATCCATTGGCCTGGACGGTTTGTAGCCAGGAGACAAGCATTAGGATCAAACCCTTGTCGGCTCTGGCCTCGATGGCTGAGAAAGTTGAGCAGAAGTGCGCAGAGAAATTCATGCAGAATAGCATTAAAGGACGAGAAGTGATGGAAAGAATTTGTAAGTATATGGAAGCAGAATCAGCTCCAATCTAAAGATCCAAACTATTTTTTTTTTGTCGTCAAAGACCCCATTTCATTAAGTTTTACTGTACAAACTCTCCTTTAGGAAAGCCAAACGAAGCCGTCGAACTAGAGAAGTTTTATTTTATTTCTCAATGTGTTTCAATGTTTATAAGCTTTGTTTCTCAATGTAAGGTCAAACCAGAGTGGACACCATACGCGGATTCTTGTTTTTTTTTGGATAAACAAGCATCCCATACATCGTTCCAAATGAACATAAGTCTACTACAATATTCCATAAGAAGAAATCTAAAAAATTTTGACCTTGCCGCGGAGATATACTGATGTAAGGCTAACTGTGCATTTATTATATTTTGAAATTTTAACTTTGCGTCATAAGTGTTGATTGCGCCATAAATGAAATATTGGACCGGGAAGAAAAAAGGGACAGAAATCCATAAAGTTGAAACACTCATCCTTGAAAAGGATGATTATAGGTAAGGCGAGAGAGGTCCTTCGCGAACAAAAAACCCTCAGTTTCATCCAATTTTGGATTCTTGAATGTTTTGTTAGTCAAGAAGACTACGTTTTTGGAGCATGGCAATAATAAATCCATGAAACAGTTTAGATCAAGCTGTTGTTTTGTTTCAGCAACTGGATGTTGAGTTGAAAAGCTTTCGTCCAGTTTTCACCCAGTCTCAATTCTTGCGAGTTTGCATTTTGATAATATACTATTTGGATGCTGCGCTCAGATGAGTTTTTCGATCGCCGTTCTACCTGCAACAATCGGGTCTTAACGGATTTAATGCATTTTTGTATTTTAATTCTGAGCTTATTATAAGTATATTATGTATGATGACTATGTTACACAAATGTATCATGATCATCATTTGTTGGCGCAAAATTTTGGTTGTCGCCGTTTCGTCGGTGAGAAACGATTGCTGGAGCCTAGATCATAAGATTATGCCACGTAAAAAAACTATCAGTTTCATCGGAGCATGATCAGAGGTGTCTTCCGACAAATCTGTTTTGTTAAGCAAACATTTTCTAAAATTTATAATCATGGTGGTTTAGGACAAAAGCTTCTCAACTGGATGTTTATTTCTCTATTCGTTCCAAATATTCATATTCATAATCACACATATAGTTTCAGATAGTTGCATCTTTGATCCTAATCCGATTACTTAATTTTCAAGTTGGTGAAACCATAACATTTCAAAATATTCAATTCATGTTTACCTTTCTTTTTCTTTTTTTCTCAAACATACTTCATTTCATTGATTCGTGTTTACCTCTAATTACAAAGTTATAAAACACTATGTTTTGTATATTAAAAGTTACATTCCTGAAAACTAAACTCTAGCTACAACTAAATTCAATATATATATATATATATATATATATATTAGGATACAAACTCCATGTTGACCATGGTTTTTTTCTTTCAACACTCTTAAAATGTAACATTATATTTTATATAAAATTTACAACAAGAGCTCTATGATTAATATGCTCCAAATGTATAAAAGATTGAGAGATAAATTAAAAAGAAGAGTAGATTTGCATTTGAGTGAGAATATGCTCAAAATTTTCGGTGGATTTCTCGATGGGATGCGAATGCACTCCTTCATAAGTTGTCACTACGACTTCTTGGTCCACTGTTAATCTTTGCACTTGCTTCTTCACGTTGCATCCTCCATATGTGCACCTATAATAACTCCTGCACATTTATATAAACCATTAATTGTATGTGTTTTAAAACACTTTTCATTTCTCTATATGAAAAGAACTCTTTTGAGTCTCTTAAAAGACAAATTCACTATCATGTTTGTTCCCAAATGCGCATTTAAAAAGAAAATTTAAAGACTTTCATTTTTTAATCACTGATTATTAGATAGAGAAATAAACCAAATCAGTATGCAGATTAGTTAAGATCAATCTAAACTTGATGTGAATGATATATAATTATATACATATATTCATGGAGTCTTTTGGAAGAGTAATCAAATTTGTTCCCAAATACACATTTAAATGATTTTTCACCAAAGAATTATATATTTAAAATATTAAATCTTGGATCTCGCTATATATCGAAGATGAAGACCATAAATTAATCAAACAATTCGAGGTTAATCCGATAAAGCATATGCAACCTCTTATTATACGTTCAATAGAAAAACTAGGAATTATAAACAAGGAGAGAACTAAAGAGAAACCTAGGGAACTTGTTGTTCTTGACGGCCTTTTGGCCATATTTCCTCCATCGATAACCATCATCAAGAATATCCACTTGGCTCCTTGTCTGAAACGCATACCTTTGTTTCTTCCCCTTCTTTTTCGACTCCAAGCTTCTTGAGCAACCTTCCGATTTAACCTTTGAAGCTTCTTCTTCGCCTTGATGCAACTCCGGTTTCGAATCAGATTTCAGAGACAAAAATGGAGCATACAACGATCCGTTATTATGCCCCTCCATATTCTATCTAATTGTGTAATCTTTCTAGCAACAAAATACAGACCGATCCACCTAAATTCCAAAAGGAGAAGTTTTTTTCTTCTTCTTCTTTGGTTTGTTTGATTTTGGGGTATATAAGCTGTTAGATGTTTTGTGAAAACATGTTAAAGTTTAGTCTATATTATATAGACATATTTATGGCGGACTATGAAGTCAAAGACGAAGAGGCGGCCCGCTGTTAATCGTTAAAGAGGGGCAGTGTCGTAACGACACGTAAGAATAAGCATTTACATAAAATTATTATTTTTTCTGTAGCGTTTACATTATTACATTTATGTACATTAACTTATGATATTATACTATATTTATATATACCTCTTAATCATATTCCTTGAAAGACGTATATAGATCTAGAGAGATAGTCTTCTTTTCGGTGATTTATTTACTGATATGTCACGAGAACGTATAGATCACACCAAAAAGAAACTCATATACTATATGGATAAGGACCAGATCTATACAAGAACGTATAGAACTGAGACTGCTTTAAAATTGCGCATAATAGACATATTTTAATAAATTATTGCAGAGGGAGGACACTCTTATTGGTAATAAATTTAACGATTTGTTTGAAGTATATAAAAAGAAGACGATGCATGCACGTACGAACATAGAATTTTGTGGCAGATCATTAAGAACGAACAGGGGCGGACGTACGTTGTTAATGGGAGGGCAGCTGTCCCTCGTAAAGTTTTCAATAGTAATGTTGTTTTACAAGGGTTTTTGGTTATGCCCCTGTTGCTGTATTATTTTTGCCCTTGTCACTTTTGTTTTTTTAGCACCTTTTGTTTTATATAATTATATTAAAATTGAAAGTTCACATTATACAAATAAAAGACAACAACCCAATTTGTTTATTCTTTTTTTTGTTTACAAGCCCATATTTCTTTTAGGTAAATGAAAATGTGTTAAATCACTTTTGTTAATTTAAAAGAATTAGTCAACTTCTTTAAATGACTTAAAAATATTTTTTCTTAATTAAAATTCGGATTTCTTTGATGTTTTAGAAAATGAGAATCGTATATTCGGCTTTTTTCTATTGGATTAATTTTTAGTTAAATGTTAATTTAAGTAAAATTTTTAGTTTCACCCACTTCTAGTAAACTTAATCTCCGTTTTTCAGGTAAACTCTCTTAATTTGGTTCTTTGTTTTAGACTTTTGTTCTTTGTTTTAGAATTTTGTTTTTTTTTTCTCATGTTTCTTTCATTTTTGCTTTAGAAATATTTCTTTCGTTTGGTGATAGTATATTTTTAAGCTTAATAATTTTGTAAAGTATTATTATGTTTATTACTTTATATTGTGTAACAAAATATAAATTTTAATATTTTTATAATATAATATTATTACTTCCGCTAAAATTAATTTCTAAATCTGCCGCTGCCAACCAATCTCGTCGATGAGCTCCCGAATGACGTCATATATGAGTTACGATTTTCTTGTTTGCCAATGTCACATGTATTGTTACGTTTTTCTTGTTGCCGAACGTCATTTTATATCTTATTCGTATACATTTTTAGCCAATCAAAGTCTACTGTGTTTGAATCCATCCATATTATATAATTTTCCTTGATGAGTTGGCTCTTAAATACACAAGTCATTTTCGGATTTTGAATATACGAGTTAATTCCTGGACCATCAATTTTTATTGACTAACGAGGCAAAAAGAGAAGTATGTTTGAATAGGTTCTTCGCTCCATGCTACAAACTGACGAATAAAAAGATTTTGATGTAACTGAGAGATACATAAAATTCTAAGAGCATTTTCTTGGTTTTATTGAATAAATAAAAACCAATTGCGTGGATGAGAAAGGATATAACTAATGACGTATGCTCCTAAGTTCATTTTTGTCTTCTTGGCCCAAATATTATATTAGTTGGAAATTTTGCTCAAACTTTTAATCCTTGTAGAAGGGGAGGAAGTATTTACTTAGCGCAGACGTGGTTGATAATTAATTATTTTTCGAGGTTGAATTTTAAAGCAATTTACCAATAATTAATTTATTTTTTTGAAATAGAAAAACAAAAGTAGCCCACCATTTCATGTTGCTAGTCCATGTTTGCTTGACCATTTAAAGTAAAAATGAAAGGAGGGATCAATTATTAAGAGAGTAAATTCTTTTGGATTTTAATTCTTGGAAGACGCACGTGTTCAATCTCTTTTTTAGTCAAACTTACAATTTGTATTTTTCGAGGTTAAATTTTAAAGCAATTTAGCAATAACCCCTCGCAGCCTCTATATCTTTTTGGAAAATTAACATAATAGTTTTTATTTAAAACAAAAAAAAAGTTTGTTAATCTTTTGCGGAGGGCTGGATGGTGTGTTTTATCCAGTATTTAGCCTAGCCCCATTAGTATCGAAAATGAAAAAAATGCCCATTAGATCAAAAATTAAAAATCGAGGCTTTGGGCTTATTATATGGGCTAACAGTTGTTATTGGGTTTAACAAGATGGCATTGATATAAATTATCTAGAAACCTAAGCTAACTTATATAAGGATAATTTTGAAACAACATTAGTCAGTTGCTAAAAAAATATAATATATATACACAATTGGAAAAAATAATAATATAGTAAATAGATATGAGAATGAGACAGACTCTCACCATCAGGATTTGCCTTACTCACAAGGAAAAATTTGTTGGCCGACCCTTTGAAACAGTCTACCTAATCCACAAACTTTGTTTCTAAGCAAAAACTTTTTATAACAAAAAAAAAAAAAATCTCAAAATCGCTGTACTGCGCCTAGAGAGAGAGAGAGAGAGTAGAGAGGCTCACCACCAAACCAAAATTGCAACTCAAAAGGAGCTTCAAATTGCAAAAGAAATAGGCTACATTGCTCATCTATTCATGTATTTTCCCAGAAATTGTTTTGACCACTATCACATTTTCTAGGGAAAAGAGAGACTTGAGAGCTATAATATGAACATAAGTTTGAGAATTTTAGTGGATAAAAGAGCTGCATTTTTTCAACCAAGAATATTAAAACATAACCACAGTACTAGTGATATATTTTCCAGAGAAAAAAAAGAACAAACTTTAAAGCATGAGATGAGATTATTATTTCTGAAAAACAGCAGCAACAACAACAACAAAAAAAAGCATAACTTTTTTGGTCGATGCTTTTACGCGTTCGGATTCCAAAGTCTCCAAAAATTGGAATTGAATAAACCCAACACGTCCGGTAATACCTTCCTCGCTAATCCCTTATGCGCAGTCGCAGTTACCGCCGGAAAAACCACCGTTGATTCTCCTTTATCTTCTTCAACAATCTCATCCTCCGGCTCTCGTTCCGCCACCTCAGCTTCACTCAATCTATCTGGTGACGCCACGTGGTGGCTCTCAGAAACGGCGGTTTCAACCTCATCGACGACCGGTTTATTAATATCCTTATCATCATAACCGACCCGACGACCCGGTTTCTCTTTCTTCTTACCTCTCTTAGATTTGTTTCCAGAAGCTGAGTTTTCACCACTAATGAGATGATGATTCTCGAAAGCTTCGATAATTTCATGGATTAGCTCACGATTCGGCGATAAATCCCATCGAAACCAGTAATTAGTGTAACAATCGAAACACTCGCAATCGAAAACTTGAGGTTTATGATTTTTGCCAGATTTGGTCTTCTTCTTCTTCTTCGAATTAACAACAGAAGAGCTTCCACAGTTTCCTCTAGCGGAAATGGTGGTTCCTCTTGTGATTAAGTAAGCAAGAACTTCTCTGTCTTCAGCGGAGAGAACTGTAACTAGAACCAAAATCGTTGCTGGAAGAAGCTTCAATACAGAGAGAGAAGCATCTTCATCGAGATGGTGAGATGAAGAAGAAGAAGACGATGGTTGTGTTTGTGGAGGAGATGGATAAACTTTTCCTTTCTTCTTCATTTTCATGTTTTTTTTTTCTTGGGGTGAGACGATGATGATGAACAGTATTTTATTTTCTCTATGCCTTTAACAATAAAGTTGTTGCTTTTTATTCTTTTGATATATATATATATATATATTTTGTTCTTCGTCGTGTTTATTTATTGGTGTTTATTTATTCGTAATACAATACAACTGTTCTAATGGTTCTAGTATACAATTTGCTTTTTTCATAGATGCTTTATACACAAATAAATACAATTTTGGTGATATAAATTTTAAATGTTTATGAATTAGTAAAATCATTTATAGACTCAGCGTTGTTTCTTTTTCCGTACACATACTGTATGAAGGTATAAAAATTTATATTAGGTAAACGTGACAATTTTAATAGACTAATCACGTTTTTTTACCATTGTTTATTGAAAATCTCTTACATGAGGATCATGTTGTAACAGTTAATCATTAATGGAAGCTATTGAGTGAGATGAGCCATGTTCGTTTGGCAAACTTATCTTTCTACAGGTACGACATGCGTTTAAACAAGTTTATTTATCAGTTAAATGTTGCAGCAAATGTAGATTGTTGTGTTAGAAATATTTAGCCGTTGAAAAAATTTGACAGTGTGTCTGATATTATTGTGTTTGGTATTATTGCGCCTATAACTGCAGTCAATTTCTGTTTGTTTGCCTAGCATAGGAGACTGTGGTTGTTGCTCTGAGTAGATGCGCAGCTATTAATCAAACAATAACTATAACATTTGACCGCAGATCGCAACCCGTAGATGTCAAACGAATATGGACATTTAGAAAAAAAAAAAGAAGATAATTTCCCATTTCTTCAATTTATTATTTCAAATATATTGCTCATGAAGAATGTGTTAAATACGTAAACAGTTAGATAATGATATCAATTACATATCTTCTGTTCTCTTGTTATCGGTCACTGATATGAAATGAACATTGAAAATATAGACATGGGCAATCCCAGCATAGAGGCCTGAATATATTTGGGTTTTCAAATACAAACGCATCATTTGGGCTATCGAACTGAAACTGGATCCAATATATATTTATTTTGTAAATGATTTCTAATATAATATGTAAGTATAGGTAAAAAGTTCGGTGTGAAAGTTATGTCCCAAGAACTATCATTGGCTCTAAGGAGAACTTAAAAGACACATGACATATTGATTGTCTTCTCATAGAGTTAAAAGTTTGTCTTGTAAAAGCTTGCCATTGCCTTCAACTATTGGGACTTGGGAGCTTAAGATTTCTTCTCTAGAGACATCCATCAGTTCTGTCATACTTCATTTCTACGAATTTGAGATCTAATATTTAGCCAAGGTGCTTTCAATTTCTTTTTCATTATTTGGTTACAAAAACTGTCCATGTGTCCATCTTTGTAGGATTAAATGGCTCCGGCCCAAACATTTAAAAATGTCCATTTTTAGCATCTTGACCTACCGATGATGTTCCTTTCGCTTTGATAATCGATTTTGCCACCTACAAAGAATTGGATTTGCTAAACTATTATCGTGTGAAATAGTCACTTTAATTGTTATATTTACTTCGTCTGAAAATGTTTAGTTGCAACTATCTCAGCACAGTTTTTATTTTATTTCATTAATATCAGGGAGAATATTACAACATTAAATCCTTATCGTTGGTTATTCGTTATCCCACCAACTAACTCTGCAGGCAAAGAAAAGGAAGAGTAAAAGATCATTTTATTTTTACTAGCCGTTATACAGGTTAAAAATACCGTTTATATTAACGCGCGATTTACGCCGTCCAAGACAAATCCGCACATGTGTCGCAGCTCCCATCCTTGACAGAGCTCGTACGTGTGAGCAAGCTCTTTCATTGGTTAAATCCCATACTAAAAGCTAATATGTTTAGCTATTATTGGAAATCTACAGCACCATGTGCACGTTAGAGGATGCGACATAGTGGGATAATTAACAAACAAGATAAATTGGAGAGGATTAAATTGTAAATAATATTTAATATTAAAAAAGATTAGGTTAATGTTTTTGAGTGTGATGGTCCAACGGCGCATGGTCAAGCCTCAGCCATTCGTTAGTCAGAGCGCTAAAAAGAAAACCACTAAGATAACGCCACGTTTTTATTTCCTCTCCCGCGTTATCATCTCTCAGATCTGACCGTTAACTCCAACAGTCGTATTCTCTCACATCCCATATCTAGCCGTTGACAAAACAGTACCTCTCTCTCTCTTCTCCTCTGTCTTTCTCTCTCTCTTCCTTGCATCGTTTGAAGGAGAAAGAGAAGGCGAAAATTTTGCAGATTTGGTATTTTTTTGTATTAATAATCTTTAAGAAATGGGAAAGCTTCTTTGTGATTCAACGGCGACATTTCAATCTCCGTCACCGTCTGTTCCTTGGAGTGAACCGTCAACAGCCGCCGTGTCTCTCGATGACGTGGATCTTGTTGACCAATCCGCCGCTACTGCCGCGGTGGAGGCAGTTGAAAAAACAATGGCCGCCGCTACCACCACTGCATGGGATGAGGTTTTCGGATTGGAGGAGCAGCAAAGACGGCATCTTAGCCGGCTTCACGCAAGGGGTGTATTGTGGAAACATCCCGGGAAAGATGAATCCTCTGCTTCCGTCGTTTTCCGTCTCTCCCATGGAGGAGAGGTCTCCTCCGACGGGAACTGCCTCTTCACCGCTTCTCAGAAGGCCATGGAGGCGCGTGGGATCGACGCGCGGGATTTACGGCGGCGTACGGTGAGGAGGTTCCTTGAGGATTTTAGATCTGCAAGCGAGGAAGAGAAGGAGGTTATTACGGATGCGATTAGGCATATGTACTCACCGGATCTGAAGAGTGGATGGGGGATTCATATTGTTCAGGAAGAGAAGTTGTTGGCGAAAAAATACGAACGTGAGAGTCTTGATTCCGCCATTGAAGAGCTTATACAGATTGGGATGCAGAGGTACTACTTAGCTCGTTTTTTTGCTCACTCTGGATTCAGATCTGGTTTCTGTTTTATCACAAGTGCTATTGGGAATAAATCTTGATGCTAAAGAATATGTTTTTTTAAGAATAGGAAGCTAATGTTGCATTGTTGTTCTTATCATGATTTAGAAAGTTATAACCTTTGGTTGAGATTATGCTCTGCTTATTGATTACTTTTCCCATTGCAGAGAAACAGCTGCAGAGTCAATCTACAGAGAGAGGTGCCTTCCGGTGAACGATGGACTTAGTTGGGCTAAGTACATGTCGATTTCAGGGTCAGCAGAGGATGAGTATGACATCATCACCTTGCAGTATACGGAAGATGGGTTGTTATCTGTTGATGAGAACCGAGAAGGACATGCAGCTGCGTTTGGAGATGATATAGCTATCGAATGTCTTGCCACAGAATTCAAACGGGAAATTTATGTGGTGAGTAGTAGTTAATGTGTGGATATTTGTGTATCAAGTGTTATGCTCTAAATCACATCAAAGTAAAGTTTTGAAATTTGGGTATGTTATAGGTGCAAGCGCATGGAGCAGATGGAATGGTAGAGGAAGAGAACTGTGTGTTCTTCCTTCCTCACAAACCAAGGAGTGAAGTCATTGAAGTCCCAGTCTTTCTATTCATGAAAGGCACAGGTATTAATATAAACACCATTTGAATATTTCCTCCACAATCTATTTGGATTTGATAATAACAAAACCATCCTCACTGGTTCAGGTTGGTGTGGTGGTGGAGCAGACCATTACGAGCCCTTGATTGCGGATCCCTCTCCGCTGATATCTCATGAGAAAGTCGCCCTAGTTCTCTGAATTTGAGCTTCTTCAAATCACAATTTTGAGTGTTTTTGGTAGTTTTGTTGTTGTGTTGGTAGAGAGTAGAATCATGTATTAGGGAGAGAGTGAGAGATGACAGTTATGCAGGTTTTGGTCTGCGAGTTTATCATTGTAGTTGGAGAGAGCATTGATTGTTGAAAACGGGACAAAATTGTATTTGTCTTTTCAAGAGTTGCGGCTGTAAGACTGTAAAACTCATAAATTTTGTTTTGACTATTTTGAAATGAAAAGTTCTCGAAAAGAGCAAAATCTTCACCTTCTAACTAGATTTGCATCAACCAAAATCTACACAGCACGCCACAAAGTTAGTAGCTAAATAGAGAAGGAAGCATCTTTGAGAAACGTATATTCTGAGATCTCTTATTGAATGAAAAAAGAGAAAAAAAAAAGAAGAGAAAGCAAAAGTCCACTTAGGGGTATTGGTTGAATTGAATATTATTTTATGCAGACGCCCTTCATGTAACCATACCAGCACACCAGTGAGCAAGTTTTAGGCTTTTAGGCAACCTTTGGGAGATCTCAAAAGGTTCTTAATTGCAGAAATGCCCCTTAAATCCCTTTCGATGTTTCTTATGTTCTTTCTGTTAAACTAAAAATCTTCTCTTTACGCCCCATCCTTTTTTTCTCTCTGTATTAAGTTTGACGATGGCTTCTTTGTCTTCCTCCGTCAGCTCCCGATCCTATAGTGCCGGATATTCATCTTCTTTCTCTCCGGTTAACGGTCACCGACATCGATCACTGTCGTTCCTGTCTGCTTCTCCTCAGGGATTGAATTGTCATGAGCTCTGTGTTCGATTCCAGAGGAAGTCTGGTGGGAGTTCTGTCTTTATGCAAGATGGTTAGTTCCATTCTCTGTTTATTTTTCGGATTGGGTTTGATCAAATCTAAAAACAAGTTATTGAATTTTTGATTTGTGGATATTCCAATACCCATGGAATCATTAGGTGTAGCTGTAAATTAAATGTTAAGGTTCTGACATTTACATTGGGTTTTAGGTGCAATTGTGGCCAATTCAAACCAAACAGAGAGTAAATCTTCTCTTAAGGGATTGAAAGATGAGGTGCTATCAGTTTTATCTCAAGAAGCAGCCAAGGTTGGAGCAGAATCTGATGGTCATAACCTGTCAACGGTTAGTATCACGGTGGTTGGAGCCTCTGGTGATCTTGCCAAGAAGAAGATTTTTCCCGCCCTTTTTGCCCTTTACTATGAAGGCTGTCTTCCTGAGGTATTGCCAAGAAGAAATTTGTTCTTCTCTATGATTGTTGTCTTTGCACACTAAAGCCTATTGATTGACAATTTGATTTTTTGTTGTGTGGCAGCATTTTACGATATACGGTTATTCTAGGAGTAAGATGACAACTGTTGAACTTAGAAACATGGTCAGCAAAACCTTGACCTGCAGAATTGATAAGAGGTCAGCAATTTTAAATCCTGAAGTTTTAGTTTTTTGTTTAAAGACAAGATAAGCCTTTATGCTTCTTTTTAGTTGGATATGGGTTTGTGAAGATTATTTAACTCTGAATACTATGCCATTGTTCCATCTGGATTTCAGGGAAAACTGTGGTGAAAAGATGGAAGAATTTCTCAAGAGATGTTTTTACCATTCTGGCCAGTATGATTCTCAGGAACATTTTACTGAATTGGACAAGAAGCTCAAGGAACATGAGGTATTGATGCGTTCCACTGCCAATTGATCTTTTCTGCGTTCAACTCCTTTTCAACCGTATTGCGTTGATTCTCTTATAAGTTCTCTTCGAATCAGTAAAACTAGAAAATTTGTGTCTACTACTTTTATATAGGTGTACTTATTCTCATCATTTTCTGCAGGCTGGAAGAATCTCAAACCGCCTCTTTTATTTGTCTATCCCACCAAATATATTTGTAGATGCTGTGAAATGTGCTAGCACTTCTGCTTCATCTGTCAATGGATGGACTAGAGTTATCGTCGAGAAACCTTTTGGTCGAGATTCTGAAACCTCGGCTGCTTTAACGAAATCCCTCAAGCAGTATTTGGAGGAAGATCAAATTTTTAGGTAGGATATATTGCACTTATAGCTTTGTTTTTTGTTTTAATGGTGATGCTATGGGATGCTTGGCTGATATGATAGCTAAATTGTGTTCTTACAGGATAGACCATTACCTAGGAAAGGAACTAGTCGAGAACTTATCTGTTCTTCGATTCTCAAACCTTATATTCGAGCCGCTATGGTCAAGGCAGTACATAAGGAACGTGCAATTGATATTTTCTGAGGATTTCGGCACTGAAGGACGTGGAGGGTAAATTGCATATTTTTCATCATCTGGCTATTAATGTCTCTTCTGTATTGAAAGCTTATGTTTCGTTTCTGTTATCTTATGTTTAAATCAGGTACTTCGACAACTACGGAATAATAAGAGATATAATGCAGAATCATCTGCTTCAAATTTTAGCCCTCTTTGCTATGGAAACACCTGTTAGTTTGGATGCAGAGGATATCAGAAATGAAAAGGTAAAGATATATATTTTTTTCACTTTGCAATTTGGGTTTGGTTCAAGAAAGTATATTATGAAAGGCCTCATGTACAATTCAGGTTAAGGTTTTACGTTCAATGAGGCCAATTCGAGTTGAAGATGTGGTAATAGGACAGTACAAGAGCCACACAAAGGGAGGAGTCACACATCCGGGCTACACCGATGATAAAACTGTACCAAAAGGTAGTCTGACTCCAACATTTGCAGCTGCTGCTCTTTTCATCGACAATGCAAGATGGGATGGTGTGCCATTTCTAATGAAAGCTGGCAAAGCACTACACACCAAGAGGTAGCTTCCTACAACTTCAAACTTTTAAATTTTTTGCATAGTGACTCTTACTGATAAGTAAAACATTACAGTGCAGAGATAAGGGTGCAGTTCAGGCATGTTCCAGGGAATTTGTATAACCGGAATACTGGTTCTGACCTTGATCAAGCTACAAATGAGCTTGTGATCCGTGTGCAACCGGATGAAGCAATCTATTTGAAAATCAACAACAAGGTCCCTGGTTTAGGAATGAGATTAGATCGCAGTAACTTGAATCTTCTATATTCAGCAAGGTATTCAAAGGAGATACCAGATGCATATGAGAGGCTTCTTCTGGATGCAATAGAAGGAGAAAGAAGATTGTTCATAAGAAGTGACGAGCTCGATGCAGCTTGGGCACTATTCACTCCATTGCTTAAAGAGATTGAAGAAAAGAAGAGAATCCCTGAGTACTATCCCTATGGGAGTCGTGGTCCAGTCGGTGCTCATTATCTAGCTGCTAAGCACAAGGTTCAATGGGGTGATGTCAGCCTTGACCAGTGAAAGAGTCGATCAAAGATTTGTTTCTGTTGTCATATTCATTGACATAGATTTTTGTAGGACTCAAAGCTTTTTCTACGTCTCTTTCTTTTTACAGCTTGGTCTTTGAAGAATTGAGCTTTTGGTTCAGTACCATTAATAAATAAATAAACCAAAGGAGGTTTCTCTTTCTCTACCATAAACTGTCTTATTCACTCTATGTTGTAAAATAACGCATACCAAAAGATATATATTGGTATATTGGTTGGGCCAAGATATATATAACAGATCCGCTGTAGCACATATGTTAATTTCAATTGAATACGGAATCCGGGTTCAAACCCTGGCAGCGGAATACATTTTTTTTTTATTGAGTTATCTATGCTTTGAGCCGACATGCTCTACAGATCCGTTGTAGAACACAAGTTAATTTCAGCAAATAATGATATCCGGGTTCAAACCCCGGCAGCAAAATTCTTTTTTTTCTTTACGTTTCAGGCCGAGATATACAAATTAATTCCAAAAGATGATATTCTTTTTTTTTTATCAGGTAAATAAAAGAGATCCAAATCCGCCGTGGCATAGGTTAATTTCAAAACAAACAAACGAAGGAAACTAATGTAAAGAAATTACAATTCATTTCACAAAAGAAAGGGTGAAAAAATGTAAACGTTTAGCTCCATCTCATGTCTACTACTTACGCTTCGGACATCGGAAGTTGACCACAGTCTGCTATGATCACTTTCTTTCTCCGACGGTCTCCTCTGTCTGTCTCTTGTTCCTCTATCAGCTTCACCACTTCCATTCCTTCTATTACTTGTCCAAACACCACATGCCTTCCGTCTAACCATGACGTCTGTCCACATCATATTACACTCAACTTAGCAACAAACCTTCAATGGTTCATCATTTAAATCTAAATCCAGTATCAGAAATCTATTCTCTAAATTATACAATTGTGTTTATATGTAATATGCAGCTTCTTATGGATTGTTGATGCTCAAGGGTCACACTGAGCGAGATTCTTGCCTACTTATACAATATAACTTCTTATTTAACAATAGGCCTTACTTAACCAGAGGGATATTTTACCTTAACAGTGCAGATGAAGAACTGACTTCCATTTGTATTAGGGCCAGCATTTACCATACTCAGAATTCCTGGTCCAACATGGATACTGCAGAGCACATTGCACATCATTCATTACTTTCATGAAATTTATAAAATGGAAGGTTTGGTATATATACTCATCTCATTCTCACTAAAAAGAGAATGGGGAAATGTTTTGTAGTCAAATTGCATTACCACAGATAAATGTGAATGCCCTATTGCACAGCTGGGCAGAATGGAAAAGAAATGAAACAGATCTAAATGAGAGAAGAGAATAGACTTACACTTGAAATTCTCATCCTTGAATGCCGGCCATATACACTTTTACCTCCAGTTCCCTGCTCAACAATTAGGCTTCTGTATCATTAAAATGGAATTATCCTAGCAGTTACCGAAAGGACCTTCAGTAACTGAGATGCGCAGAATGGATGAGGCATATGCATAAGAGAGTCACAGCTAGCTGCATATCCATGAACCGGTTTATATGTTCCCTACTGCAACTATAATCTCCACTCCAGATATAACTTATATAGAAGAAAAACAAAGATCTAAAAGCCAATGATCATCTCCAAATAAAGCCATTGGCAACTCACATTGCCTTCTCAAAGTGTCCTCCCTGAATCATGAAATCTCTGATGACACGATGGAATGTTGAACCCTTGTATCCAAATCTTTTCTCACCTGAGCAATATCCTCAAAGAATTAAACCCTCCACTGCCATATAAACCGGATACCAATGCAAAGCAACATCCCATACGATACGCTATTTGGATCTACCTGTGCATAGAGCAGGGAAGTTCTCCACAGTTTGGGGAACATCATCACCATACAATCCAATAACAATCCTCCCAGCTAACTTTCCCGCTGGATTCCCAACACTTATATCCAAATACACCTTGTGCGTTATTTTCGATTGAGGTTCAGTTAACAGCTGAACAAATCCAGAAATTTCAAATCCACATTATCTTATGATTCAATAGCTTCACAAATCAAATGAAAACACTAGACTAAGCCAAGTGAACAATCAATCGGCTCAAGAATTCCCAACTTCAGCGGATACCTAAACCTCAACATTCGATTGAACAGAGAAGCAGCGGTGGTTTCTTTTGGTAGAAGATGTATGAAGGAGGAGCGATGAGGCGGACGGAAACGTGATGGAATCGAAGGCAGATTTGGTGCGAAATTGAAAAGAGGGAGATGTGAAAGCAGATGTATTGATCGGAGAAAGTCTTCGTGGAGCAGTTGAGAGCGACTTCGGATTTGACTATGATGTTACCGAAAAGAGGAGCATGAGAAGAAGCAGTGAAAAGTAAAGGAACCAGAGATATCGATAAGGCCGCCATGGGAGGTCGAGAAGTGAGAATTTAGAAACTATACTGGAGTGGTCGCCTTATCTATCCCAACAAGTTTTATTATATATCTTTATTTTCATTACCTTTTATTGTCTCAGCAGAACCTGAATGGGGGATCAAGTACTTTTGATAACTTATTTTGACCCCCAACTTCGACCCCGGTCCGCAACCCATAGTGAGCTACACTGGCTAGGCTGGCTAGCTATAGCTAGACTGGCTGGATAGCTAGACTAACTAAGCTGGCTAGCTAGAAGGGCAAGGTACTCGGATCCTGATTTATAATCTATGGGAGGACGATGAGGGTAAGTTGGAACTTGATTTCGATACCGATCCTCATGTAATATCACTAGCAAGATTTTTCAATACAGTCAATTTGGGACTATATAATGATTTTCAGGATATTCAACTTAGAGGTGTAAACAGATATGAATTGAGAAGGCTACAACTTATCCTAACTCGTATCAACACTCTCTACGTGTATGTATGCGGTTTCATATTTCTTTAAAAGTATCTCATTTTGTTAATTAATCTTCAAGTGTTGATTAACCAGTCTCTTGTCTTTTCTTTTTGCAGAGTTATGCATCAATTTTGTATCTCCGACGTCCAAAAAAACTTCAGAATCATTCTTCGTGAAAAACATACACACCTATAAGTTCTCCAGAACCAGAATGTTCACCAGATCAAGACGCACTACCTTACCACCTAATTAGTCTTACTTTCATAGTCTTACATACAATCTTTAAAAAAATTGTGTTTTCAAAAAATAAAGAAGTTGGCTTCTCAAGAGCTTGGCTTTGTGAAAGATGCTGGTCATCACATCGACATACAAGGGTTCAATGTTTACCATAAGAACCGGCTTATCAAGGTGACTTATATAATCCACAGCTGATTTAGTCATATAGTGTTTGTTAATTATCTTCACTGCATTGTATAAATTTATGCTTGTTTTCTTCAGCCATTTTGGAGGGTTTGGAATGCTGCTGGAAGCGATGGACGCAGAGTTATTGGCATATTGGAAGCGAATTTCATACAACCAGCTCATAATAAGCAAGGGTTTGAGCGAACCGCGGTTCTTGCTAAACTTGAATACCGATTGATTTACCACCAAAAGACCTATTGGTATTATTATATATTCTCTGACTACTAGTATACCTGAGGTTTAGGACTTTCTCTGAAGTTATCTTTTTGTTTGATAGGTCTAAAAGATGCCAGGAGATTGGTTATTATGCTCCAAGACGGAAACAAAAGAATCATGAAATATAACTGTTACAGAAACTACTCGACCTTTTTATCAAAAGCAAGAAACGACTCGACCTTTTTTTATCAAAAACAAGATACTACTCGACCTTCCAGCAACTTAAACCTAGATAAGGGATCTTCTTCAACTGCAGCACCAGATCGATGCACACAAAATTCTGAATCATTTGGAATAAACCAAAACTCTCAGGTAAAAGAAAAAGCTTTTTTACTAAAAAATTTCCCAACTGTGAGTCTCTAATAAATCTCGCTGCAAAATAGGTTGATACACGAGAAAGTGGTTGTGCCAAAAAACCTGAGGTCGGGTTAAAGAAAGGGAACCATGGGCTTGAGATAAGGTTTGATCTCTGATGTGTTCTTTTAAATCTGAAATAAGATAAGATATATGTTATCTTGGGGAACATTTTAATTTACATTTTCTCTTGCACCTTAGTTTTAATGAAACAGGCTCAGCTAATCTAGCAGCCGAGTTGCGGAAGGTGAAAGAGGAAGCAGCAGCCAAGTTGCAGAAAGTGAAAAAGCAATCAGCAGCCATGTTACAGAAGGTGGCAGAGAAAGCAGCAACCAAGTTGCGGAAGGTGAAAGTGGAATCAGCAGCCGAGTTGCAGAAGGTGAAAGAGGAATCAGCAAAAGTGGTGGCTGAGTTGCAGAGGCAGAAAACACTGCTTGAGTTGCAAGTAAAGCTTTTCTTTCTTACAAATTGGACTTTTGATTTTTGGCGAGATATGCTAAGTTCAATTGTTTGATATTGAACCAGCTCAAGTAGGAATCAAAATCTAATATCCAAGACATGGAAAAAGCGCAAAGAGGAATTGCAGAGACAGAAAACACTGCTTCAGTTGCAAGTAAAGCTTTTTTATTCTTACAAAATTGTCTTTTGATTTTTTTATGCTATATATGGTAAGTTCAATTGTTTAACATTGAACCAGCGAAAGGAGTCAAAACCTAAGATCCAAGACTTGGAAAATGCGCAGAAGGTGAAAGAGGAATCAGAAAAAATGGTGGCCGAGTTGGAGCGGCAGAAAATATTGCTTGAGGTGCAAGTAAAGCTTTTTTCTTTTCCTTACAAAATTGTTTTTTTGATTTTTTGGTGATATATGCTAAATTCAGTTGTTTAACATTGAACCAGCTCCATGAGTCACAAGCTAAGATCCAAGGGTTGGAAAATGCGCAGAAGGGAGTGAGCACTATTTTTCAAGAAGAAAGAACCCGGAGAGATGTGACTGAAGAAACTAAAGGTTAGTCCTTAGTAACTACCATTGATAAAATATGGACTTTTATCAGCTCCGCGCATTCTAACATCATTTGGTAATAATGCAACAGGAAGCTTCTGATGATCTTGATGAGCTATGGAAGCAAGTGGAGACTCTTAGAAGAAGACGTATGTCCTAAGCACAGTTTCCAAATACTCATAAATAGATATTTTTTTTGGTTAGGTTTTAAGGGTAGTAACCGTACATCTTTCTATCCTTTAGCAGAATGTACATTAGCAGATTTTGTGAAAGACCCCAACTCATATTTGTAGACATGCAAAGTGTTTTGCTCATCAAGGTCAAGAATGCAAATCTATATGAATTAATCATATCATTTTGCTAACCTTAGTCTATTAGCAAATTTGCAATAAAGCTAGTCTGAAATAACCGGACACATTCAAAACTGTCTTATCATATCCATCAAAACTTTCCTCATCAAATAGCAAATATGAATCTTCTGTAACTGAAGAATAATTACACATTAATAAGTAATCAATAATAAACACACACAATCAACCCCAAACAGAGGAAATCACCAAAAAGAAAAAAACAGAGAAAGCCTTGAGATACACGAAAGCCAAATCTTGTTCACTAAGGATTGTGATCTCCGGGAGGAAAACGAGGAAGATAAGGTATCCAAGTGATGGGATCTTTCCAATCGAAAGCTGGCAATGCCGGATTCGGATTTCCGAAAGGAAGAAAAGGAAAAGGGAACGACGGAAGCGGTGGTAGAGTCGGCAACGGCGGCAGAGTCGGGTATGGCCAAGGGAACCAGTACGGTGGCAGATAAGGCCAGAAGAATTTAGAATTTCGAAATTCCTTATCCTTATTCTCCTCCTCCTCTTTCCCTCGCCGGTGATGTCTCTTGCCACCGCCGCCTCCGCACAATGTGGTGTTTCTGTGGGAAGGTTTGTAGCTGAGTGCGCTTAAGCTGTAGATACAGACACGATCTTGCTTAGATTTGATGGATACTTCGTTGGTTGCTGTCTGAAAAACAGGGATGTTGCAGCCGCCATTCTCGTCGGAGGAGGTTTTGAGTAGCTTGGCGCTGCACTGAGATGCCATTGCGATTCCGTCAACACAATCGATGCCATCGACGTGAGGGATCTCGAGCTTGTAAACGCCACTTCTGTTTGTTGTTCTGTTTACTGATATGTTCACTTCCTCTGCTGTTTTTGGTGAACTTGCTTTGAATCTACAGCTCACATGAACTTCTACACCTGTGAGAGATGAGATTCTGGTTTAGGTTAATCTAGGCTTAACCGATCTGAATCAAACCGAAATTGTACCCAAAAAACCAATTTGAAAACCGAATCAATAAAGCCGATTCGGTTTTGATTTTTTCTATTTCCTAACAGAGAAAGTAAAATAAAATCCCAATCGAAACCGAAACCGTATCAAATCAAACTGAATGATATTCGGTTTACATCTGATAACACAAATCGTAAATTACCAGAAAACTTCAAGACAGTTCATGTAATGTTAAAATCTAGATCCCTGCCTTTATTACCTTACAAGCAATAGCTCTGTCTTGAGACTAGTGAAAGTGTTGATAGAAACAGAAATTGTTTCAAACCAAATAAAATGGTAATCGCTTACCAATCCTAATATTCATAAACGGAATATTGAAAAATTCCGAACTGAAAACCAGATTGACCAATCCTAAGTTACCAGATAAGTTTAAGTCTAAGGAAAGTTCATGTAGTGTTAAATGAAGATCCCTGACCTCGTAAGAAATAGCTCTGTCTTGAGAAAGTGTTGATAGAACACGTGTCACAGTAGACAACACCGACGACTGTGATGCGAGAAGAAGGGTCCACGCTTCCTTCTGGTGGTGACCGGCCACGACCACGGCCTAAAGCTTGATGTGTCAAGCAAGAAGCCAGGAGCAAAAGATAGAGGAGAGGAAGATACATTGTGGCTGTTCTCACACTCTCTCTCTCTCACACTATTGTTCTTTTTGATGATAATGTATGTATGTTTGTGTGATTGCAATATATCCAGCCCGTGATCTATTTATGACCCCAACCACACTGTTTAACTAAAATTCTTTATCCACTACCAAACAAAGACATGTGAAGAGCCTTCTTGGCTCATTCTGCTGTTACAATGTGAGAAATACTCATGAAAGAAGAAATTTGTTTTGGGTCCTTTACCCAAAAAAAAAAAAGAGTTTTCAGATCTATAACCCAACTGATTATGAACCAAACTTCATTTATCTCTTTACATGTGTCTCTACTTTTTGTTACTATATACTTGTCTTCGCTGATTAACGGGCTTTATTGCTAAAATAAATAATTTTTTAAAAAGGGCTTTATTGCTTTCTTGTGAGCCAAGTTTTGTACAAATTGTACATTAACATTATGTTACTTAAGTCCACTCTTGGGAAGACTTGAAATTCTGATAAGGGAAATTATGTACATACTTTGCTTCTATAAATGTGTGAAACCGTGGGTTATGTGTGGCTTCTACAACGCCAAACTATCATCCATCCCATATTATTAAGTTTTTGAATCTAAGCTCTACATAATTATAACTTCTGAAATTAAGACAAATGTCTTAAGCATATCTCACTACATTACAAATGTTCAACACCAAATTTTTGTTAAGTTTTCTTTCTTAATTTAACTGCTTTAATTGTCTTTGCAATTGCTTTTTCTTTCTAATTCTAATTTTCTTCTCACTTGTTTATTTTTATTTTAGAAAATTACAAAAATATTAGGAATAATGTATCACATCGGAATATAGAGAAAAATCTGAGTAATATATAAAAAATATTAGCTGACTAGTTTTGAGTTAGAAACTCATAATCTAACATGGTATCAGAGCTCATATACTTGTAATCATATATCTTAACCAAGAATCGTTATATTTGCTATATAAAGAACACTCATGAATTAAAAATCACAATTCAAAACACAAATATTCAATACATTATGAAGATAATTTCGTGCCTTTACCCCTAAGTAGTTCTAAACAATCTTCGCTCACAACCTGTTCAAACAGGAACTTATAAAACATAGACTTAACAATAGAAAGAAACTCAAAATTTTTAAAGTAGGAAAAAAACCAAAAAGTTTTCATGGTAGTTTCTCATGGGTTCTATAAACATGAAGGTAATGAAAGATTAATGATAGAAGGAGTTTAAAAAAAAAAAAAAGCCAAGGGAACAAGTCGAGTTCTCCTCATAGCTTAGAGACAAGGAGTTATCAATTTTTCTTGCGTGCCATAGAAGTAGGGTTGCCATCGAACAAGTCATCAATGAACGACTCAATATCCTCAGGCTGATACTTCACATACTTATCCGTCTGCTTCCCTGAATCAAGATGTTGCTTATACCTCCCAAAGAAAGACCGATAAGCCGGAATCACCAACGCGGAGATCGACACCCTTAGCTCCGATTGCATCTGCTCATCACTCACAATCCAAGTGCTCTGTGTCTTGTGAATCTCATCAAACATAGTATTAAAAATCTTGAACCTTTCCTTCAATACCGGCTTCGACACCTTCCCATTCACCTGTAACCCTTCTTGATTCATACATTGCAACACTTTCCCCCAAGTCTCTCTCTGGTAACTCTTATGATACTGTCTCAGCTCCGTTGATCTTTTCCTTGCCCATGACTGTCCCATCAAATCTCTTATCTCTATCGATCCTTTAATCTTCTGCAAAATGTATCTTCCGTTGTTCATCAAGAATATGCATCTCAGTGATGGGTCTCGGTACAGTTTGGATTTGATATCTAGATTTGCGTCAAGCAGTTCCATCACCCTTATCATTTGTCTAGCAAAAGCTGACGTTTTGTACTCCTCGTCGTCTTCTCGGTTCTGCTTTGGTTTGGTCTCTGTTTCATCAGGTTTGGTGTCTGTTTGATTCGATTCATAGTGTTGGAACACTTGGTCTAAAGTCTCTTTGTACTCACAAGCGTATTTGAGGTAGTTCATGGTGTAACGTGTTAATGGATGAACGGCTCCGCTCGGAACCGGAGTTCTTCCATTATCGCTTTTGATCGACTTCTCTAGCTCTCCGAATATGGTTACTGCTGCTTCTCCTAGCCTCGTCTGAGCCAGTTTAATCTCCTGGATCAGATCTGAATCCGATTGTTCCACCGCTGGAATCAAGTCACGAAGCGTCTCGTACATGTCTAAGAACTTGAAGAGCTTCTCCGATGACCGTTTCGTGAGCACCACTGCACCGGGGAAGTCTAGGAATCGGATTGTCACAGCAGAGACCAAACCCGTGAAGAGGCGTTTACGAATCGGAGCATGATCTTGATCGGAGAAGACGGTGTTGCAGAGAGATAGCTCGCCGGGGAAAAGCACGGCGGAGCAACGGCGAACAGTAGAGATCCATGAAGCGATTTCACCTTCGAGAGATTCCCAAGCTATTCTCTGTACGTCTTCCACGTTGATCCCTTCGTATCCAACGTCGCTGAGCTCCTCCTTAAACGCATGCCGTCTCGACATTTCGTATGACATACAACACTCTGCTTCGTATCCGGCGGAGATCATCGCTGCGGCGATCTTCTTCAACGTCGAGATTGATTCCGGTGAAAAATCCGGGAAACTTTCTTCCTCTTCCTCGTGTTCCTGTAAAACGCATCGATCCGATTCGGTTGTTGAAGAACCGAAGGAAGAGTTTTTATGATTGTTGTGATCGGAATTATTCCCGTCGTTGTTCTTCTCTCTGGAACGATCTAGAAGATGACGGAACTCTTCGTCGAGAAGAGATATAGCACGGTGCTGAACCGAACTCGCCCGGTTTAACCATGAAGAAACGGGGGTTGAATCTAACTTAAGCTCTCTCAATTTCATAACAGATTTCGAAATACGGTTAACGGCATCGATAAATGCAGAGTCCTCTGATTCGTCCTGCCCAAGCCCAGATGATTCCATCTTCGACACCAATGAATCCACCGTCTCCGGAAATGGCTCCACCGCTTGAGGAATCTCCTCTAACGGATCCTTCTCGGATGAAAGGGCTTTAATGAAATCGTCGACGGCTTCCATCACCTGGATAAGGCATGGCTCGGAGGATCCCGGTTCCGGCGTTGCCTTCTCCACATAGTTATGCAATTGTTGTTCCGATTCATCAGAATGATGTTGACTATCGTGACCGTCTGATTTTTTCGATTCAATTGCGTGATTTCCAGATTTCTCCATTTTGCCGGGAAAATTTTAAACCCTATCTAACTGATTTTTTATTTTTTTTTGGTTTTTTTGGGAAAACAAGATAGGGGGAAATGGGAAGAAGGGACGGAATTAGTGTGAGGATTATCCTTGTTAATCCATTATTAGAGTTTCTTCGACAATACTAACTATGATTTTTCTTCTCCGTTTTGGAGTAGTTATTATATATTTTTCCTTTATTTCTGAGGTTCGTATTTTTTTGGGAATCACATTTGTCCGTTGACCGAGAGAGGAAAGGTTATGCGTCTCACGATCTCTCCTTTTTTTTCCTAGTACTTTATATTATTAACTATCAAACTCAACCTGATCAGAGACTTTGGCACTAATTGTAATATATTGAGCAATTTTAGTTTATATTTGGGCTGATTAATTATTTTCATTATAAACATATTGTGATCCAGGGTATATTGTGAGTTGTGACTTGTGAGTCTTGTGACCTGGGCGAGCCTTTACTCCCGTAAAGCCTAAAGCAAGACAACTTTTGAGGCCTTATTTTTTCTATTTTGAAATATTAAAAAAAACTTTATGGAAATTTAATTAGTATTTTAATCATTTCCTATTACTTTTATGTTTTCATAAATAATAAATTATTTTTCAAAAAGGATAGAGATACTAATAAATATTATGTTTTTGTAAGAAATTTTATTGTATTTCAACGAAATAAAGAATAACCCAAACTTAAAGAACTATTCTTTAAAATACTGAAATTTGCAACGCAAACATGATATATGCATTAATGCATATAGGAGACCTAAGAAATATGGGCATTGGGCAATATTGCATATTAATTTTTTTTTTTTTTAAACTGATAGCAAACACATAATATGTTATTGTTTTTAAAATAATTTTTTAAGAGGGCCCCTAAAATGTTATGATACCTTAAAGGCTAAGGTTTGCGTTATAGACTCGGACCGGACTTGGTGCAATCCTCAACGTGGTATTAGAACTAAAATTGATATAAAAATTTACTCTTTTCGTGCTAAAATTGCAAACAAAAAAGTCTACTCCAAAGTCAATTCTTATGTTCTTCCGTAATTCAAGCAAATTGTGCATCTAAACTTTAGTCAAACCAATCATGCATTTGACGAACACGAAACGATTGTTGATTAAGGTTGACGATCAAGGATGTACGAGCACCAAATTTAATCATCGGCGATCGTCAATAAGATCTCACAAAGTTTTAGAACCCTTAAGGGGTTTTTTTTTGGCGTCACGCTTAAGGTTTTATGATTCAAAATTAAGGCGTGTGTTATGAAGTTCCAAAAAAAAGCTCATAAATTTTTTGATAAATTTTTAGATTATCATATAATTGGTAAATGACATGGTTGATCTCACAACTGATTTGGTTAGTAATCAATAAGAGGTTGACTGTCAATCAAGAAGATAATACAATTTGATTGCTAATCAGTTCGTTTTGATTTATAATGAATAAGTGTTGATTGTCAATTCATTTTGTTGATTGACTATAACTGATAAGCGCTATTAAATATTTGATTCTCTCCTATAAATAGAATTATTTTCTCTGCTACAGAACTAGAGCTAACTTATCTTTCAAAAAATATGGCATTTTAGTTCTTTTAGAGAACCTATGACTTCTTAAGTAAATGAAATCATTATACCCAATCTGTAAGTTGTAAAACTCATAATAATCATTTGGAAAATAAGTTCAGTTTTAAGGAAAATATTATGTTTGAACAATAAGGTGAATGTGAAGGTGAAAATTTGATTGAGAACCAAAGACAAAGAAATTTATGAGATCATGAGTTCGATACTATCACTATTTTTATTTCACTAAGGTAAATTTATTAAATAACTCACCATTTTGCTTAATGTCTTGATTTGTAAATGGTTTTTTTAAGAAATGCATTTAACATGAGTTTTATTGATATTATATAGTTTTGTTTTATCAAATGTTACAGCTTTTGTGCATATATATATGTGTCACATAGATGAAATAAACAATTATTCCTTCCGTCCCAATTTATAAAAAATTTAAGTTTTTCTTGTTGCATTTTATAAGATTTTCTCAAATATCTATGTATATCTCAATTTATTTTAATATAACAATCATTTTAAAATTTTTGATCAGAGTATTTGAAAAGCCTAATTATTACTTTTTATCGTCCATTTTTGTTATTTGTTTTCCGGTTTTATATAGTTTTTTCCATTTTTATTAATTGGTAACGATGAAAATAATATCTTTGTGGGTGTGATATAGTTACCTATCTTACTTATAAGTGACAAAAATATGTTATAAAAACATTTATTTTCTATTTTCTTTATCTATGTGTCACACAAATATAGAAAGAACACACAACAAACTTGTCAATAAAGTTCAAAATTGTGTTTAACAATTGGTATAAAATCGCATCTAACAAACTTGCTCCTATAGTACAGAATCGTGTTTAAAAATCGGTAGAAAATTGCGATTAATTTCTAATAGTTATTTAGTTATTTGTGCAATATAGTTACCTACCATACTTATAAATGACAAAAAATATGTTCGAAAAACGTTTATCTTATGAATTTTATCACTTTAGATAAAAGGAAACAAATATGAGACCAAAGCTTTTATGATTTTTTTGACCAAAACAAATCATTGTAATGAGAAAATAAATATTAAAGAAAGATGTTTGTTTTGCTTGAATTAACAGAAAGAGAAAAGTTTTATTTTTTTCGCTTTGGTCAAAAAAAAGAAAAAATAAGTTTATTTGCTTGTATTAGCGATTATCGTCAACGAAAAGCTTAGGAAATATTTACTGAGTTCCCGCAACGCGTCATAGTTAATTCGCAATTGGTACTGGTGTGAACACTCGTGGACGACAAAAGAAATCTCAATTCTCCTTTCTTTCCGGCTATTGAAAAGATTCTGGATTTTTCACTTTCTTCTCTAATCCAATCGTTCCTGTTCATTGATGTAACTATTATAGGATTCAAGGGTTTTGTAGTTTTGATTACTGTTTTCTTTTCTTCATTGGGGAAATTGGGTGGAGCAGATGGGTTGTTTCTCGTGTTTTGATTCAAGTGATGACGAGAAGCTGAATCCAGTTGACGAATCTAATGGTCATAAACAATCACAACCGACAGTATCCAATAACATTTCTGGACTTCCTTCAGGTTTCTTGATTAAATTCATTATTTCTCATTTGTTTCATTCATTTTCCTCTATGGTTACATGCCCACAAGATCTGGTTATCTGATCCTGATTAAACTAAGGGGACTTGATCTCATCACTGTTACTTTGGTTACATGAACTTGTTAGATGTTTTATGCTATTGGGCATGTTCTGATTCAGCTATATGATGGGAAATCATGATCGTTTTGCTTCAATTTAACTTGTTTTTATCTGATTTCCAAGTCCCAAGTTCATCCTTAGTGTAAATTTTTGTGTCTTGAAAATGAATTGGACCTTGTGAAGGATCAGGATTAGGATCACATGATCCTACTGAATCAGGATCTTAGATTGGGTTTATTTGGAAGTTGTGCTCTGAAGACATTAATACAAGTTTTATGCCTTTAGGGTGATTTGTTTTTTTGGAGTTTATGTTGGTATGAGGTATGAGAAGACTTGGATATAATGATTGGTCTTGATGACGTTGCAGGTGGGGAGAAACTTAGCTCAAAGAATAACGGAGGGTCAAAAAGAGAGCTACTGCTTCCAAGAGATGGGTTTGAAAAAATTGCTGCTCATACATTTGCTTTCCGTGAACTTGCTGCTGCTACTATGAACTTTCACCCTGACACTTTCTTAGGCGAAGGTGGATTTGGACGTGTCTACAAAGGAAGACTTGACAGCACCGGTCAGGTAATTTCTTGTTTAGTTTGAATTTGTTTCATAAAAACTGTTGTTTATTCGTTTTGAATGCAAATATTTTTTGAAGAGAATTCCAATTTTATCTTGTTGAATGGAATGTATTAATTAGAAAGAAAAAAAAAAGTCTAGTCTTACTTGGTAAACAATAAGAGAGATAATAGACGATGAATTTTATTATTAATAATCTAGAATGACGCTCTTTGAGTAACGAAGAGAGTGTAAGATAAGGTGTTGGTGTTCTCTTGGCTTTCAACTTATTTCTTGAATGAAGAGTTTAATAGGAAATGGATGTCCAAGATGCTGCTTGCTATCCTCCAATTGTTCAAGGCTATGTTACAATGTTAGACGGCTGACTTTCTTATATATGTTAATATGAATTTCGCATACTTGGTGAACAGTTTTACATCTACGTTTTCCTTTTATAAAGTGTTACAGATTAGTTGGTTAGCTTGATGATTTCGCATACATTAATGTTGGAGTATCTCTCATCTATATTTCACTTCATCTCTGTCAGGTTGTTGCTGTTAAACAATTGGACAGGAATGGTCTACAAGGTAACAGAGAATTTCTGGTAGAGGTTCTTATGCTCAGTCTTCTTCATCATCCCAACTTAGTCAACCTTATTGGTTACTGTGCTGATGGAGACCAACGCCTCTTGGTCTACGAATTTATGTCCTTAGGATCATTGGAAGATCACCTCCATGGTAAATCTCCCACGGTTTTTAATCCTATACCATTTTAGACCCCTGAGATTCCTTCTGACCTTAGTCAATATCAACTGAAAGAATCCTTGTGATCTTAGTCAATGTCAACTCTAACTTTGGAAGAGTCTTCACTCGTTTGTTTATTTATTATATTGTTACCTATAAACTTAAGTTGAGAAGTAGTAGTTGCTGATTATGGTTTGGCAGCCTCTATTCTGACAAATAAATTTATTTATACTCTGCCCCAGATCTTCCACCGGATAAGGAGGCCTTAGATTGGAACATGAGAATGAAGATAGCTGCTGGTGCGGCGAAAGGTTTGGAATTCCTACATGATAAGGCAAACCCACCGGTTATTTATAGAGATTTTAAATCATCAAACATTTTATTGGATGAGGGTTTCCACCCAAAGCTTTCTGATTTTGGGCTTGCTAAACTTGGACCAACTGGAGATAAATCTCATGTCTCCACTAGAGTTATGGGCACTTATGGTTATTGTGCTCCTGAGTATGCAATGACCGGACAACTGACAGTAAAATCAGATGTCTACAGTTTTGGTGTGGTTTTTCTCGAGCTCATTACGGGTCGCAAAGCTATAGACAGCGAGATGCCTCATGGAGAGCAGAACCTGGTGGCTTGGGTAAATAATTTTATTATTATCTTCCACTTGAGTTTACATTCATTTTCTCATTCTCTTATGCCAGAATGTTTGAGAATAGTTTGGTTTATGTGAAAACAGTTGAGAACTTTTTGGTGTTAACAGGCTCGGCCATTGTTCAACGATAGACGAAAGTTCATAAAACTGGCGGATCCTAAGTTAAAGGGGCGGTTTCCAACGCGTGCACTCTACCAAGCTTTAGCTGTGGCTTCAATGTGCATCCAAGAGCAGGCGGCTACACGTCCTCTCATAGCAGATGTGGTCACTGCACTCTCTTATCTTGCAAACCAAGCTTATGATCCAAGTAAAGATGACAGTAGGAGAAACCGAGATGAAAGAGGTGCGAGGTTAATAACAAGGAACGATGAAGGAGGTGGCTCGGGAAGTAAATTCGATCTAGAAGGTTCCGAGAAAGAAGATTCGCCTAAAGAGACAGCTCGGATTTTGAACCGAGATATCAACAGGGAGCGTGCGGTTGCAGAGGCTAAGATGTGGGGAGAGAGTTTGAGGGAGAAAAGACGACAAAGCGAGCAGGGAACTTCAGAGAGCAACAGCACCGGGTAGAACCGGTTTGGGTCTAAACCCTTTTTTTGTTATTTCTCAAGACTCTCATTTATTGTCAAACATAGAAAACAAACTAAACATTGTGACCATGAGTCGCTGTACATGATATGTGATGTTGCAATATAGGCAAAAGGGTTACTCTTTTTAATAACAAAACTCTAATTGAGATTCTGGACTGTTGATCATTTTCATGTCAAAAATTTGTACTCTTTCTATTTTGACTTTGGTAATTTGACAGATGGTTTCTTGATGAGTCAGATGTGGCGATGTTGACGTTGATCGAAGATTGAATTGCAAAGATCTAATATCGATCAGTGTTTCTAGACTCTTTCCTGTGTGCGTCTCTGTGGTGTGGCTAATGTCCACACTCGCGGAGTTTCGGACAACGTGGGTCCACATGCCCTCGCAATCGGACAATTATTATAAGTGTAGTTACTGAGATCGTAGGATTGTGGTTGGTCTTATCAAGTTTCTGTCGGGACCTTTTTTTACCGTTGACAGTTTATACTCTCAGTTGAAATGGATTTTGCTTATTTCCCATTTGTTTTCTTTTTGGTGAATGACTTTCTTTTTACCTCTAAATATTCGGAGGATCTATTCTTTACTCGAACGCTATAACTCCTAAAATTTAGATTATTTTAGTAAGATTTTCATAAGAAAAAAAAGTCAACTAAAAAAAATCATGAACTCCACATAAAACGCCATCCGTTATTTGTCACAATTCGTTACAATATGATTCTTTGTCGGATTATGTCGTTACCATTTAAATTTTAAATTTGTTAAAAAAGTTTTGCACTATAATTATACAAGTACAAAATAATTTAACATACTTTTTTAACAATAATTTAACAAAAAATTTGTAGTATTATTATACAAAAATGAATTTACAATACTACGATTAATTTTTCTTATTACGATTAAATTACTATTAAGTTTTAAATTTTTAAAAATAATAATAAGTATGTTAAATTATTTTATAGTAATTTAATCTTAGTAAAAACAAATTAATCGTAGTATTGAAATTCATTTTTGTGATAATTAAGAAATATTGAATATTTTACTAATCCCTTTTTCAGTGAGCAAATAAACTATACATACATGATACATTGATTGTCTGTCTATTGATGATGTAATTTTGCTTGGAATTGTACGAACGTTCTACCTTTATAATAAAAAAAGTTTGCTAGCATACATCCTCATCAAAACATTAGGACATCTTAATTAATTTATTTGTTTTCAGATCTGAACCGGGCTGATTTTTGTACTTTTAACTAAAAAATGACTTTTAACAAAGAAAAGAAAACCTTGACATTTTTAACGATTTATTTGGATTATTTACTCATACTTGATGGGGCTAGTTTAGTTGTTTCGCTAATGGGTCATATCGGAGCTTAAACTTATATACTATTTTCCGACTCATTACTTTATCTAAAGTTGTCAAATCGCAAAATCGTTTGACAATATGTCGTCAATTGTACAAGACCATTTGTTTTCTAATCGACGGCGACATCTTTTAAACATATGTCATCATTAAAAAAGGTGGCCATCATGCTTATTAGTAGGAGTAATCTAGCTACTGCGGTTTATTATATCAAATCTTGTAAAAACACTAGTTACAACTTACACAAAGATAATATATTCAATAACTTTATGAAAGAGTAAATACATCAGTAATAACTAAGATACAAAACAAAAATGGAAATTAACAAACCACCGATACAGTTTCTTCCTTTGGCCGGCCGAAGAGCCAGAGAGAGAGAGAGATCTTTTGCTTCTTGTTTATATATTGACACTTCAAACAGATTCACGAGGAGCAGTCTCCACGTGGCACTTTCCGTCTTCAATTGACGGCTCCTCCACTTTAGTAAATTTGGATGGATGATCTTCATTATGAACGGCGTCAGAGAGTGGGGCCACCGATTCCGTCACCATGACGTCAACTGGGTGTACGTCCGACACACCTAACGGACTAATTACGACAATAGTCTTAAGTTGTTGATCTGATGAATTAACCCACTTTTCAATCTCTGGTTTCTCCCCTGAATTCCTGTAAACTCCGTACAGAATCATTTGCACCATTCCCAGTATGATTCCTACCACGTTTGGAATCTACAAATTCATCAGAAGCACACAAAAAACAAAACTCAATTATTATTATACCAAAATATGAAACTTTAGAAAGTGTACAAATAAATAAATAAATGCTTACAGCTATGCATATGTCGTATTTAAATAAGCCATAAGCGAACCACATAACGGCGCTTATAGTGAGGAAGAAAGAAAGCGTGAAGGGCATGAACTCCACACTCTTTGTCTTTATCACACGAGCCTTTCGACAGCAACAGAAAAATTAATTAGAATTTTAGTTCAAAATTTAATGATTTAGAGATAAAACGCTTAGTTACCACGATCGTAAGAGGCGCAGCGAAAACCGAAACAGATATGACAACGCAAATCCAGCCGAGGACAGAGACTTGGAGGAGGGGAGTTCTAACCACAAAATGCGTAACAATGAGAATCAACGAGAAGAAGGCAACGTTCATCGTTATGAACAACTTCATAGCCGAGATCTGCAAAACGCATCATATTCATTTAGTATTCGTATTTAATTACATAGCGAAATTAAGGAAGAGGAGTGGAAAAGTACTCTTTTGTCCTTGGTTGCGTAAATAAAGAACATGCTGATGTAGATAGTTTCCACGACGCAGCCGAAGGAGTTAATGGTAATTAGGAAAAGAGCGTCTTCTTTAATCAATGCGTAGTAGAGCCATAGCATGCAGCTAAATAGCGACACTTGGTACGGTAGAGACTGGAAACTTTCCGTCGATTTTTTCTTGTATATTCTATAAAACGTTGGCCTGAATATTTCAAAACAAAATCAGAATCATACTCAAAATTCAATTCTTTAAAACAAAACAAAAAAATATAATTTAAGAATTCGTATCTACTTACACTGGAGCGAGGAATACGAGAAATGATATTGCGTTCCCTGTAATCCCATTAAAAATCAACAAAAAAACAATGAGTATATGTTATAATTAAGAGGCGTCTAGTTTTGCGGAGACATAAGTACATGAATCAGCCCGAATTCTCTAACCAACCTCAACGGAGAATTAAAATTGTGCATTAACCACAATACGCTTAACAAGTATGATAGCATGGACAACATGCGTGACGTAAGCTTACATATTTATTTATTTTGGTAGTTTGGGCTTTCACTATAGAATTAGAAGATCATTACTAATCCCAAATGACTTATAATTTAGTTAATTAAGAAAAAACTTGAAACAAAAGAAATACTGCATATATATATATATATATATATATATATATTTAGATAGGTCATTATGAACTTTCCATAATTTTCATTTATTTTATAGTGCGAGTATTGTTTAATTACGGCTTAATAATACAATGAAACCTTACATCTAGTTTTTAATATTTTTGAAATCAAAAGCTTAGATAAGAAGTTGCAACATTATAGTTGATGTTCAAATCACTGGTACGACTAGTTATTAATTTTTTTTAGTAACAAGTAAAAAATAAAGGAACGAAAAGAGAAGAGATGATGGACAAATAAGGATTTGTCATTGGAACATTACCTAAGATGCCGAAGATAAAAGCAAGCAAATGGTGATTATTGATCATGAGTCCCATTTTCTATAGAGATTCTAAAGGGCCTCAGTTTTGAAACCCTAAAGCTTTCTCCTTATTTCTCTCTCTCTCTAGAAATGCTTCTTTTTATTTCATGGAGGAATCTAATTGAGCCTCAGGTGGTTTATATATAGCTCCACAATAACTATTGTAGTCAAAATATTTTGATTTTAGTTTTTGAGTTAATTGAAGCGTGTAAGAATATCTCCATTAGTAGTATTTATTGGAGTTTTTCACAAATAAAAAATAATAGAAAGGGAAGAGAGAGGTGAGAATCGGTTTCTCTATGAAGAAATTCTACGAGATATTCATGCCCACATGTCTCTTATTAATTAGTTGATTTTTTCTATTTTCTATTTTAATATTCAATTAAATTATACCAAAAATATTATTATTATATGTGAGAAATTTTAGAGGGTAATTCATTGACGAGGATGCTCTAAAGTGCTGAGTATAATAAATAAACAAAAAAAAAAGAATCGAAAAGAGAAACGAACTCAGTCTGGTTGCATGACAAGTGGAGAGATTAGTATTCCTTTTATTTAATTTATTTGTACTCTTAAGGATTTTATATATTAATTAAAAAAACAATGAATTTGTTTCTTTTATCTCTCATTAATATACTATATTTTTTTATTGGTCACTGCATTAAAATAATCAAAATAATATTAAAATTTTTGGCAAAAAACTGCATTATTGAAACACAAAACAACAATTATAATAAAGTAAATTTTACTTTAAAACAACAAATAAAAGTAGGTAGCGTTTGCAATTTATCATTCACTCAATTTACATCTTTCCTCCGCGGCTCGCATCTTATAAGCGCGTGGCTCCCACGTCCTCTTACACAGTTACATTATCTTCACGCCTTCTTTTTAATTAGCTTTCAAAAATCAAATTCAATTCCTTGGTTTTGTACTTTATAGACGACAGATGAATATCATGGTGACCAAAAGTCTACCCAACATCGACCAATATACGGAAAATCATCACTAGATTACAGTACGATTTGTACATTTCTTTCACCTTTTATTTTTTTTAATTCACATATGAATTTGGACGATCCAAAAATATCCCACCTATTTCTTTAATGAATACAATAAATATAGACCTTCTATAAAATAATTAATTTACTGGAGTTTTAGGATTAGTTATTGGCTAATTTCAAATATGTTTAGAGTGAATTGAATACGTTTGTCTGTATTCTCTTGACATTAATATATATGACGTAAATGAGAAAGCTAGGATAGGTTTAATCTAAACTGGTTTTCGTATAGGAGTCTAGGTGAGAATGATTAAGGATCTAACATTGCTATAAATCTAATGTGATGGCTAGATTAAGCCCATTGCAATTATAGGGGTATATAGCACATAAAAAGTAGTGAAGATATTTGTTCGCGGAAAATTGACGCTGTTCTCTATAAAATTATCGGTATTTTCGATGATTAATCAAAGTAGAAAGAAAGAAAGAAAAAAAAACATTCATATCTCCTGCTCAGGTTTCTCTTTTGTTCAGAAGAACACGTTTTTTTCCTTGTACAAAAAGAAAACGTTACAAATCAAATCATGCATGTTTTGAGGAAAAAAATCACGCGTCTAGATGGAGCGTCGCGCGTGAAAATAATTAAGGTATTAAATAACAATGATGCGTTACGAGAGAGGGCTAGTTACTTAATAGAATGAAAATGAAAAATTTGTGCAAATCACGTGATCTCTCCAAACGCTTCCATTTATAGAGAGTTATTGCGGTTTCTTTAGAGTTTGTAGAGACACAACCAGAGCCACGCCACGTCATCAGATGCTGACTAGGCAACCCCTCTCTGTCCTTTCGTGTCTTTAGTGTATTTCTGTTTCTGCTCTTCTTCTCCTGTTTTTTTCCCCATTTTCAGGACTCGATCGTTTTCGTTTATTTAATTTGATTTATTTCAATTTCAGATTAAGATAACTAGTCCTTTTATTGATTCCAAAAATAAGAGGCTGTATGTTGAAATCAAAAGATTTATCACTGATATAATCAGTCCTTTTATTATTTTTGGTGATTTTTTCAATAAAAATGCTATGTATCCATCATTTTTGGTTAATGCCTAATGTAGTATTATATCCATCAGTATTAAGAGATTCGTTGAATATACATTTCTTTTTTGCTTTCGTTTGTTTCAATATCTATGATGAAAGGAATCAGAATACTGTGGAAAAAAATACGAAACAATTCTCCATTTTTCGAGGGTAAGTTAAAACAGATATTAAAAATGGGAAGAAATGGACAACAGAGACGTGGTAGGCGAATGATAACAATGATCATGGGTTTGTTAAATCCTTCTTTTTCTTTTTCGTTATTTGTTTCTCTCTCTTTTTTATTTGGTCCCAATTTTTCTAAAATATGAGAGGTGCCACTTTTGTGGTTCTCCTCCACCTTAATTTTTCCATCTAGTTATTGAAACAATATTTGATTTAGCTTAAAAAAATTTATTGATTGGTGCCTAATATATTCTTGCAAATTTGCAATCACATTCCCCTGCCTTCTTTGTAGTTTTGAACTTTGAAATACATTTCCTACCAAATATTTTTGTCCCAAACACTAAAATGTATCAGAAGATGTTTGTTTATTTGTTAAATTATTTTCACAAAAAATATGTTTTTAGTATTTATATAGGATATGATTTTTTCGCTTTTCTAATGGATGATTTTCTAAATGCGCTATAAGTTAGATTTTAGAAATTGTACAGAAATTATTGATTCATATAGTAAATCGATCAAGATGTTGTGAATTTCATTAAAAATATTTTTGAAGTAAGATAATACCAAATTATTCCACCATGTAATTTTCAGGTCAGTAGCTCCTTTAGTTCGATTCTATTTGAACAAAGAAAAATTTCAATGGAAATACGTACATGACTAGACTCAGAACTCTTCGAGTCTATAGTAACCTTTATATATACCAAATTATCTTACTTTCATCAACATGTTACTCATACATGATTTTAATTAAATTTCAAAACATGGTGCAATTATAATTAAACGAATTAAGCCAAATAGCTGTAGAGTTATTTTTGGGTTAATTCTATTGCTATTTTGGGTTAATTATAATCCATATATATGTATAACTCTATAGCTAACAGAATTAACCCAAAAATTAAAACTTTAAAAGCCAAATATAAATAGCATGGGATTATCAAACCCCAATAATTCAAGCATCTAGGGTGATCCACATCGATAAATGATGTTTGCATATAAATTTGTGTATGTTGCTACCACAAAAAGGAAAAATGACAACCATGTGGGTGAAATGATACTCCCCCGATCCAATCGTTTTCTGGTTTAAATCGGTTCATACGAATCTAGCTTTCCACGCACATACATTATATATAGATAGATACCTATCTATGATTTGTTAGCAAATTGATTAATCGTTACCAAATAAATTAATACTATTATATCATTAATGGTCGGTCTATTGAATCTATATTAGGGAGAATAACATAAGTTTTGTACGTATTAACCTTGAACACATATAGGTTTGATGGAGATAACTCATTGTTCAAAAAAGAATACCTCAAATAAATTTATTTATGCACATGCATCTTTGTAAGAATAATAATTATACCTTGTAAATAATAAAATAAATGTAATGACTAATGAGGTGTTAAATTGCTACATACCTAAAAAGATGTCATCCAATGTGAAAACCAGTGTTCAAACCATTTAATCAATTCTTAATTAAATTATACCTTTTGCTATAAGCCTATAACCAAAGATTTCAAGAGATACGCTGTCTACTTAGATTGAATTGCAGATTAAGTTAATTAGTTCTCTATTCACCAAAAATACCGAAATATATGATCTTGAATACTTTTTCTTTTAGATGGCCAGAAGGTAATTTGAATGTGGCCGATTTCCTTTTTTGGCGGTTTAATTACATATATGGAGTCTTATAAATTACACTTTTGTCATGTATTAATTAACCAATAAACAATGAGAATCAAGAAGCTTAAAAATAGGAATCCACGTATTACTTACGTGTATCACTTCTAGAGAAATTTCAACTATACATATTAATAAGCGAAAACATTCGAGAAAGAGATTCTGAATGAATTGTTCGAATACTTGTTATATATGATACTGTGTTATAAGTTTTTTCGGTACATATATAATAAGACAAATTTGCATGTATGAAGTACGTTTTTTTTTTTTGATAAAATAAAGTACTTGTTTTGCCGTCTACGTTATAAGTTTCTCAGTAACCAAACAACATATTTTGATGAGAAATAACAAACTTAGCCGCTAAAGTTAATGTGTAACCATAAATGACACAAGTATAGATGAAATTAATTTAATCAGAAGGATGTTTTTTAAATGAATCGATCTTAAGCCTCGAGGATGCGTCAAGGACACAAGATATTTTGAAATGGGTCGTTCTAATAAATAAACTATGGTCAAATTAGTTAATTAAGTGGAATGAACGAAGTATGAAAGCAAATAGTAAAGGGAGGAAGAAAGCTAACTAACATATGTTGGTAATGATTGAAGATCAATTCTATCTCCTAAAACTCCTTTTTGTCCTTTTCAATGTTTTCATCAATTAATCATCCCTTCACAATAGAATAGATCAAATAGACCCATTCTCAGGTTCCTATATTTGATAACGACCTCTTATTGAAGACCGTCCTTTTATGGAATATATAATACTATAAATTTGCAATGACCATAGTTGAATAAAATGTGTGTGCAAAATTTTCGTTGTATAAAACAAGTAATTAAGTAAACCAATACGTGATAGTTAAGGGAAGTAAATACAATGTTAATAGGCAAAGTTAGGTTGAAAAAATATACCGGATTCTATATCTTATTCATTCTAACTTAGAAAATTATTTCGGTGGTCATTCTCATACATGGATAATAGACCGGCCTTTCCTTACAACGCAAATAATATAAAGAAAAAACTTAACTTCAAAAACAATTTCAAGAAAAATCTAAGAGACTACTTTTTAATACAGATTTAAGATACTACTTTGATACTAATTTATTTAAGAGAAATTTGGAGAAATAATCTCTTTTAGTAGATACAGATTTGTGATTATATGAATCTATACGGTAAATCCATAGCAACACCTAATTTGTGACATACTCGTGGTTATATGTAATGGAAAATGCTAATTTTGTTATAGTACTATTTCTCAACTTTGCTTTATGAAAACAGATGTATATCTTAAGTATATACCAATATATTTAATCCATTTGAGATATCCGAAGTCTTTTATAAGTAATCAGGACTTTAACCAGGCTTTTCTTTTAGAGGTTTGCATAGAAAATAATTGACTTTCTTTTTCTTTTTGAAAATAGTAATCCATATTCTCAAATCTTAATCGTATGGTTTGTGATTTTGATGTATTCATTCCACCTTTGGCACGTCTCTTTTCTTTCATACATTGAGTTTCGTCGATTTTGTTCTCATGTATATTTATTCAAAAGTATCTGTCAACAAATTCTTTTGTGGGCTACTATTAACTAATAAAAAGACTTTACAAAGGGGTTTTTTTTTTCTAATTGGTATTCGGAATATGACTTTCAAATCTTTCTGACGCTTTTGTTCCCCCACTGGATTCAGGTCTCTCCGCTACTTTTCGAGTGCGTAATGAGGATTTTATGTACCTAGTAATTTCGTGGAGTGTCTAAAATTTCTTTCATGAGATTCTATTTCAGTATTTTGTGTGAAATAAATTTGACTAAGATTTTATTTTATTTTATTTTATTACCTGTATGTGGATAAAATGTAATCAAGATGGAGAGTCACGCTCAAGTCAAATATGGAAATGACTACACAGAAACAGGATAAATGACTCAAAGTTTGATGGCCCAATAAACGTGGGGTTCTATAGTTTCTGATTAGAACTTGATTCATATGTTTCAGACACAAAGAAATGTGGTCAATTGGTCAGAAAATTCCATACGTACCCATATAATTATTGTCTTCTAGATACACCTAGAACTAGATCATTTCAGTTGCCCCATCTCTATGCTTTGTCTTTGTTGTTAATTAGAATAAATTTCATTAATTTTTCCTTTATTTATTGGTCTACTCAACCCATTCGCCGAGTGAAATTCTATAGTGTGCGGAATTTGCGAATGCAGTGTGAAAGAATCTATCTCCATCAAAGTGGGCAATATATTGTAATTTCATTATCTCTGGAAAAATCAGAAATAAAAACTTATATAAAGAAGAATAAAATGTGTTTGCTGTTCTATCATATCTGCGTTTCTTGTTTGATAAAGGCTATATTTCTGTCTGTTGCAAGTGTATAGTGTATTTTATATTACCAAAAAATCCAAAAAATGGATTACAGCTGCATTGTCATTTTCTACTATACTATATAGAACATTTAGTAGTCTTTGCACGGTTTCAGATTTATGGGATTTGTTTTCCAAAAAATAAAACGATCTCTACACAATTAAATTTAGTAAGAAGATTCTTATATGTATTGATAAGAAGAAATATTGAAAGATCAATCCATTTGTTATTTGTAACTTGCATATATCACTTTAAATTGCCCTTAATCTTGGGATTACATGTTATCCCCCACTAACTCTATAAGATCGTTTCTCGTTAAGCTTATCAACAGGAACGAAATCGCAATAGAATTTTCTCTCCCAAAGCCATCAACATAGTTTTTTTTTTGTTTGTTAGGTAAAAACGAGGAATGGGCATTCATGTATTTGGGCATTCAGGTCAGATTAGAGTAGAAACCATTTGCGTTCGGGTCTTTTTGGGTAGAGAAAATTTAGATTTGTATAGATACCCACATAATTTTGGATCGGATTCAGGCCGGTTCTATTTGGATTCGGATCTGTTCGGATCCAAAAAATTGTTACCCGTAAAACCCTAATTTTTTTAATACAAATCGGTTTAAATATTTTTAGATATATTATATTCAAATTCGATAAATTTTACCCAAAATATCCGAACATATAAAAAAATACCTGAATAAATTTGAATTAATCAAAGGTTTTGTTAAATTTGAATAAAATTTGATTAAATTTTCACAAATATAACTAAGATTTTGAGAATATTAGGTTATTTTGAGTATTTTGGTTATTATAATCTTAAATAATTAATATTTTGAGTTTATAATTATAATTTTGGATAATTGGATTATATCAAATCCAAATATAATTAATATCTTTTGTATATAGTTGTATTTCGAACATTTTGGATACCTATTCGGTTTTAGGTTCTGTTCGAGTTTAGATTTGATTTTTCGAATATAAAAATTTAAAATCTGTTCGGATATTTTGTCATTTCGGATTCGATTTTTTTTTTGGATCGTGTTCGATTTGGTACTTCGGGTTCGGATTTTTTTCCATGTCTAGTAAAACCCATCAACATAGTTAAGGAAATACATACTAACTTTTTAGTTAAAACTACATAATCATTTTTGACAATCCTAGTTTATTTATGTGTGAAAAATAGCAATGCATAATAATTAATTCTATGGCAAATCACAAATGAGTACTATGCATTGACAATTAGATTAATTAGGTTGCTAGTTGATAGCTATACTAATAGATTGGTACAAGTATTCGTAGTTGTGAATGATCATATATGTGACATTGTGACTTATGGGATACGTATTGTATGGTGGAGAAGTGGAAGAAAGCACCCAAAATACATTTTGGAGATTAATAATGCATTGAACGTTTACACATCCCATATTTTCCGTTTCAAGTAAAGGCAACGGCAGGTTTGTGCTTTTTATACTTTTATGTGACGTGGCGATACGTGGGCCCTTTTATACTTATTTGTTGTTTTTCCCGTCGACGTGTTTGTTTTCTGTACTTTTCCAACTAAATTAATTTGTGTGTTCAAATTCATTGAGCTACAAATTAAAATAAATACTTTACATTATTATGTATTAATTTGTAATCATCAGTTACTAATGCGTATTGAGTAGTTATACCTTCACAATCATAAAGACTTCCTAAGATATTCCTTTTCCATTTAATATCTCAATTGAATGCTGAAGTCTACCCAAATCTTAAACCAAAACAAATGTATGCAACAAAAGAAAAAGATTGACTGTTTAAGCATTTAAATGTTTTACTTCAATACATATATATGTAACCGTTCTATCTGTTTATGTCCATATGCCCTTCTTTGCCCATTTTTATGAAAGCAACAAAAGTTTATTTTACCATAATAAAAGACATAGGTGCTTTCGATTTAACATGTTTACCGATGCATTAAAAATTTTAAGGTAAAGTACAACTAATTAAAGAGAAAACAAGCAAGCGAAAATGGCGCATAATTTTCAATTTTTTTTTAAATGGCTCATATATGTCTAAGAGAAAATATATACTATGATTTTATTTAACGTTAGCAAGCAAAGTTAAATGACATACAAATTAATTATAAATGAACTTATGTCTCTGTTGCATTTTACGCGTAAAGATGAGACATCCGTCAGTCTGTCTGTTACAGTGTCACGTAAAAATACTAATCATATAAATTATCAAATCAAAGCGGCATGAATGTCTTCAACGAAAATAATATTTTAAATTTGCATAAATATCTCCGGTATTTAATTTGATCTTTCAAATATAGACCCGGTTAATTCTGTTTGGCCGCATGCACATGCACATGCACATGCTGATGTAATTGTAATTATTTGTATATAACAATTGTCATAAAAATTACTTCATTAACGTAATGAGAATTCAATCAATTCATCTTCTTCTTTTTTGTTAACTAATGAGAATGAATCTTAAATGTAAGATGTTTTTCGTCAACTGCATTGCGCATATTTTATTTTATTCCGTGGTTCCACAATTTTACTTTAACTGTTATTATCTTTTTGTATGAATTACTTTAACTGTATTATCAATCAAACTGTAATCAAGTAGCCATGCATGAATGATAATGTATATCAGTATATATTAGCTTCAATTTTAATATATACATATATATATATATATATATTTATAATCTTCGACTTGATCAATCATAAATTTCCGAGGGTACATCTAAATGAATGATTGGGGTAGCGATAAGGCAAGGATTGTGGGACGACATCTAAATAACCCATATGACATCGGACATGGACCACAAACTTTATATTTATCGATTCATACTGTTTTGAAATGATGAGCTGGCTACATGTTTTCCAAAATTAATGTCATCTACTTTTTATTTTTGAAATATACAAAATGTGTATCATCGATAGAAAAAACTAGCTAACTCCATCCAAACACCTCAAACAAGAAACATTTGTTGTTAACCTTATAGTTATTTGGCATTAACTTGGACCACCCTAGAACGGATTAGGGACACGGCATCTTCACTAACTAATAGTTGATTATACCCAAACAAAATTGTATTAATTAAGGACAGATTGGGCAAGTCACTATAGACAGATAACTAGACTTTTACCATTTGTAACATAAATTAAAACTTCAAAGACAGAAGATATCAAACTGACAAGCAGTGGCGGATTTAGAAGAATATTTTATCTGAAACACTTTATCATGTGTGGTTACAAAAGAAGATTAGGTATGGTAGACCACTTTATCATATATGTGTTTTCAGAAAAAAAAAAGATTATATATTTAGCATGAGGCAGATGGCCTACCTCTACACACCATGGATCCGCCTTTGATGACAAGCAAACAGAAAACAAATCATATAGCATATAGCGAATGTAATGTATATTGTATAACTATTAACATATATCCCCATATATATGTGATTTTCTTTTCTGGGACGAAAATCCCCATATATATGATTTAAATCTGACTTTTTGGATAAAATCGTAGGATTCAATGCTTGTCTCTATATATGAAAGTATTCACGTGACATTTAATTTCTAAATATCTTAACAAAAACATAAAAAAATAATATCAAACTTGCGTAACAATGTGTGATGTACTTATATCATTCGATTGCTTCACCCTATTCGTCCGTTTTATCTTTCCATCTAATCGGGTTTCCAACTTTTCTTCTGTTTTGAGTATTAGCAGTGTTCGATCGTATTCAAGAGTTTTAATAGTGAAAGAGTTCAAGTCAATTGGTATTAGAACCTGTATTAATTAGGCATAAAAAAATTATAGATCATCTTTCGGTATTCTACTATAAGTCTAAACTCTAACTTACAATAAGTCAGTAACATCAAATTTGTGTAACTATTGTCATAGTAAAAAAATACGTGTAGATCAAAGTGCACTAATTTTTTTATTCATGTAGCTAAATGTTAAACCGTGTATCATTTACTCAGTTCAATAAACAAAAAGCATAGTATATGATATATTTCTCTTTTATAAATTATATTTATACGTCGTCAAAAACAACAACAACAAAAAATATAATAATGCGCGTACGGGGAAGAGCTGAAATACAGGCTGCAGCCTCACCAGCCTCGCCACAGAGAGAGCCCAATAAGTCATAATGGGTCTATATCACTTGACCTAAAAGTATTCTCAATCTTGAATCATTAATCGACCCAACCGAGAAAAAAAATCCATACTTAACGGTAGTCCTCAATCAGGCCCAATCTTAACCATACTTACACATCAATGTAAAACCCAAACCAAGATGGACCAAACCGAAATAAAGTTTGATTCTTAGTGTCATAGTGTGGTCATCTGACTTCCAAACCGAAGCAAGCCAATCCAAACCAAATTTAATAAATCAAATTTAAGTAAAACCAAACTAAAATAAATAATCCAAAATGAAATAATTGGTCTTATTTATGTAAATTTATCTTCGATTAAAGTAGACTAAACAGAAAAAAAAAATCAAACTAAACTTGATTATAAACCGAAATGTTAATCTCTAATGTTGAATAAAAATTTAATCTAGTGTAATTTTTCTTTCTTCTTTTTGAAATTCTAACCTTTAATTGGCTGGAATTTGTGTCTTTCAAGTTTAGAATAAGCATCAAAGAACCAACTTTTTTGTTTTCTCCTCAAAAGCACAACTATTTTCTTTTTCCCGAAAAAAAAGAAGAGAAAGTTGGCACACGGATTGGTAGAACACACGTGAGAGATAATTAAAACATTTTAAATTAGTTTTTAAGTTGTTCAGTCACATGCTATAAAAGGCATACAATGTTCAAGTCGACACCAAAAATTATGAAAAGCAATGAGTTAAAACATATTTCAAAAGTAAAAAGAAAAAAAAGCTTCATTCTTCAGGTTTCTTCAATGAAAAGGATTCGTCTTTCTTTTTTGTGGGGTTTTCTTCAACTTCCAAGCTCACATATATGACAGAAGCAGCTGCAAATACCTTGCTGTGTATTTTTAGGTTTCGTATATCCAAGAAAAGGATTATAAGTTAGGACCTATAAGTTATAGTAATTTGATTTTAAATTTCGTACCCAAATCTCTGAAAGAAGGTTGCGGAGACGGTAATATTTTGTAAAAGCATAGGGACGTTTTCCAGAATAATAATGTTTTTTTTGTGAATATATTTTAGATATTTTTGGTTAGTCCATACTAATAGGATTTGGATCCAGCATGAAGACGAATTTTCATGTTTTTTCTTCCGAATCTAAATTAATCCATACTCATAAGTAATGATTACAAGCAAATTATAAAGCATCAAGGAGTAATTCTTTAAAAAACATTACTAACAAATTCAAATAAAAGCCTGAAAATTAAAATATTTTGGTCCATGAGAAGCTTATGTGCTACATTGACATTATAATATATAATAATCACACGTACAGACATTATATTATACTCTTATGCTCACATTTATAGTAGAATTTTGGTCTATCAAAATTTATTTTAAGGCATAAAAATCCAGGGTAATTAAAGAGAGATTTGAAAGCATTTATATACTTTTCTTTTCTTTCTTTTTCTTCCGCGGAAAAGCATTTGACAACTTCTATATATATATATATATATATATATATATATATATATATATATATATATATGCAAAATATTAAATAAAAGTTTCTTTATGAAAGGAGGCATGCAACTTTGAGGTTGACTAAGTGTAGCTTCAAAATGAAGAAACTGAGATCATTAGATAGAATAAAAGCAAAAGCTAGCTCCTCCTTAAATACATTAAATATAGGAAATAATTTGTAGTCAACTTCGATATCGATTATGAATGATGACTTTGAATTTTCAATATATTTATTTCATTGTCGACAGAAATATGTTTATTTATTTGATTCTAGAAACTAAAATGCTTTTATCTGAGCAATTTTTTAAAACTAATATTCACAATATATATTATACACATTTGAATGAGGGTGATGAAGTAAAAACGACACTGTAGTATAAACCACTAACATATATATATATATATATATATATATATATATCTTGTTCCAGGATACAGTAAAAATCATATGCCATATTTCCTAATTTTCTCTTCAAGCAATTCACATGGATATAACTTGAATACTTAGGTAGACGTTAGATCATATTGGATTGGTCATAAATGGCATATGATTGCTTGTACGTGATTTTATGGAGGGTTTAGAAATCATTACCTATTTATTATTTTAGTTGGATTTCTGAACAAAGTAGGAAACCTTCCAACTGGGCCGGCAATTTAATTTATACGATCATCATCGCCCCTTTGAAAATTTTAGGGATAATATACAATTTACCAAAGAGTTTCTATACCATATAATGCATATTGTAGATTCATGCCAGGGGGCCCAGGATTTAATTTTCGTAGTATGTGTGTGAGCTAGAATATATATATATATATACGATTCATTGATTTCTTCAAATTTTGGTAACATTGAGATTGCATACTAAAACATTTCTGGCGTTTGTTTGTGGTTTTCCCTAAGGTTATTTGGAAATTGTTCAACATAAGATATTAATATTTAAATTTATACTTTAACTGTAGATTACTTTTTTATATTGGGACTAATCACAACCAAGACCGTCGTTTGGTATAACATGTACAATTTAAGCATTAATTCGAATACGATAACAATTTTAACATACATAGAAACTGAGACCTATAAATTTGTTTTTAAAAATATTGTAATACATCAAATGTTCATTAATAAAATTTGTGCACAACATCAACAAATATTACGAGACGACCATAATCATACAATTCAATTTCAATGTCGGTTCATAAATAGTAATGAAGTTGTATTATAAACTTGTTTGTACTTAGTCAATTTAGTTTCTTATTAATTACCATCACAATTTAAATATCTAGTTACGGATCACAAAAAAAAAGTCTTATGGCAAAAGTTGTTGTATGAAAATTTACCGTGATGCTTTAAATATATGTTTAGTTTCAAATGTTTTGCAAAATATAAAAAATTGCGACATACTCGTTCTACTTAAATACGAAAACTATATTTTGAAAACTTTCACTATAGAAAAGTGATAGTATTTTTCAATCAATAAGAACATAAGGTATATTGTACAATGTAATATAGTAATTTTGCTGTTATTTCTTATTAAATTCCAAATCAAAAATTTTATATTTTTGTCGTACATCAAAAACTACACACAAATAAAAGAGAAATAATTGTTCGTAAGTAAGTTAAAAAATAAAAATAGTTCGTAATCAGATCCAACAAATACAAAATCATATCTTCCCGGTTTTCACATAAAAGAAGTCAAATTTAACCCCAAAACGTAGGAAGAAAAGAGATCGAACCCACAACTGCTAGAAAATTGGACGAAACCATAAAACCATGAAACCCCGAATTAAGTAACTATTAAGCAAATTAGGAATTCGAAATCATGTAGTTATAGTTGCATCCTTTGACGTTTCTCACTTTATCTCCAACGTCCCCACGCAAACTCCGTTGACGCTCTCACACGCATTCTCATCCTAGACATTTACTACTATATGGTATGCCTTAACTACATGAAAAACTTTTAATATTACAAATCGAAGGTAATGTTAAATAAAATAGTAAGAAAACAAAAATCGGAGCCGCAATATAACCTACGAAACCCTTATTTGATATTTCTCAATTTAGACCATTGGTAACCAAGTCATAAGTGGGGTCCGTGCGCCTGCTTTTTCTTTTTGCTTGTGGGAATCTCTTATCTATATTTTCCCTCAAATATCCTTCTTCTTTTTGTTTGACTGTAAAAATTAATAAAAGTAATAATATAGGAGCGTAGGAGGACAAACAATATATTTTACTTCTTTCATCCTAAGAACCATAATTATTCCCAGTTTCTTCAAGTTAATCCCCATATCACTTGTGACCCACCTTCTATTTTACAGAATCATCTTGGAAAAAACGGAAATGGATAACGATTAGATAATAGGTTGAGTCTCCAAGACTCAATCACGAGAGACTTCTTTGTTTCTTGTTAAAATGTTTTTAAATCAATCATTTCTAATAGATTTAAATAATTTTGTGAATAAAAAAGGTCCTTGAAAATATTAGAGGGCGGTTTTGTCATTTTGGGAATGGACCATTCATTGAATGTGATTAGAAAATTTGAGACAGAAAGATTTGGGAAATCGGGAGAGAAGGAGATATCGTATGTAGATGGTTTGGTTGCATTGCATTTTGTGTCTCCGAGACTTTAATCCGACGTGTAGAACTCTCGTTTTGGAAGCATGTAGGACCCTTCCCTCTTATATTCCCTTCATCCACTCTCTATATCTCTTTACCATAATGCCCATCATCATACATAAACATAGATGTATACTACGAAACCATCTGACTGATGCGGCCAGTGGTATAATCTTTGAATTATTTGTATCCTATTGTCAATAGCTAATAAAAATAACCTAAAATGTAATACGAAAGCACATAATTGAATTTATTTTACAATATTTCTTTTACAGCTCCTCCTTTAGTTTAGTAGATATAAACCATCTTAAAGAATTTAATATACATCGTAATTACAATTGAAATTGTAAAATATCAAAACCAATTTTTTGAATAGTACCGTTTCATATGATATCTAGTGTAAAACTAAAAAATGAACAGAACATTAACATGAAGATGTAAAAATGATATGTGTATACATAATAAATACCTTACTCTCGTGAATCTCATATCATACTAGTCACTAGATAGTCGAAAACGACGGGTAAGTACAAGACTATGTCATAGTATACAAGTAAAACTAAAAGAGTGGAAGTTATCGTTTTAATATAACAGTAACAGCGACGAAGATATCCTTAATAACCATGATATACTATTTAAATGTAAATATTTTCTTAATCCTTGGTCTCAATAGAGAGGTAACTTGTAGCGTCGATCGTGAATATTATTATACCGACAATAACGTCACGCATTTGTTATTTTAAAGATAACATATATTTGGAAGAAATCGATCATTTTATAATTGTAAGGAAAATTTCATGTGATCTATACAAACAGAAAGGTTGACTACGGATTGGAGGAACTTACAGGACACTGTCAGCTTCACGGACCCCTTGACATCGATTTTACATGAATTAGATTTAATTATAAACTGCATTTTTATTATTTATTTTGTTGCCGGTTCTTGATTTCTATCCCATATACTATGTGCATATATATATATATATATATTATATGGATATTGTTGTCGCACTGTTCTGAATATATACAGGGCATGGTCCATACAAGGTTAATTATCAAGTTGGTGTCTGAATTTACATATACATCAAAAACTCGTTCTTTCACCTGTAAGAAATCATTGACTTGTCTTAGATATTTTAGATGGTTATCAAATAATCAAGAGTTCCATAATTTCTTCTTTTGGTGGTGGTTTGAGCTGTCAATACTAATTAATAAGATTGATAAGTCTTAGCCAACGGGCATATGATCTATTAGGCCATTTATATTGGTAATTTTTTTTTTTTTGGGTTCTCGTTAGGGCTGGACAAAAAACTCGAATCCGCATACCCGAACCGATAAGACGTATCCGAAACGATAAGATGTACCCCAACCTGTCCCGTACCCGATCAAATTATTCTATTGGGTACGAGATTTCTAAACCCAAAAACCCGAACCCGAACCCGTTCCAAACCCGAAAACCCGAAATCCGAAAGCGTACCCGAAATACATAATTACCCATAAAAAAATACATAACTACTCATAAGAAAATACCCTAACTCGAGGACTCGATCCTATAAATGTGAAATTTTTTACGTATAATATACACAAATCGAGCCGAATGCGAACCAAAAAATCTAAAAAACCCAAAAATCCAAAAAAAACCCCCGAAAAACCCCAGAATCCGACCCGAAAACAAAAAAAAAACCCGAAAACATGAAAACCCGACATGTATCCGACCCGTACCTGAACCGTATCCGACCCGAAAACCCGAAAAACCCAAAAAAACCCGAAAACCCGACCCAAAAACCCAAAAAATCCGAACCCGAACCGAATCAATACCCAAAATTTTTGAGTTTTTTCTGGGTATCAAGTCTTGTACCCGAACCCGAAACTTTTTACCCGAACCCGAAAAATTATTACATTAGGTATGAACTTCCTATACCCGAATACCCGAATCCGATACCCGATTGCTCACCCCTAGTTCTTACCAATATTTTTATTATATATAACCGGATTTTAAGAAAAAAAATTTTAAACATATTTACCGATATAGTTTATATTTTTTTAATCTTAAAAACTTTTTTAGAAATTCCTTGAGAATTTCCATAGGTGATGTCCTTAGTAATCAAGTATGTTAAACTCTTAAAAGACAATAAAATATATTTGTCCTACTGATAAATTTAAACCATTGGTAAAATAAGCGCACCCACTCCGTAAAATGGAATATGAATATATCAAGTGATTCATAATCATGTATATGCATGTATGATGTATACAATAACACATGAATACGTATTACGCGCCCATTTATTTTCGTCAACTCGACATAATTTTATTGTTTTTTTTTAACGTTTTCATTAATAAAAACTAGTTTACAATAAAATATACTAAACATGAAATAACCATAAAAGTATAACGAAGAATCTCGTCTATAACCCGACCAAACACGGATATTACCGAGAATCTTGTACCACAACCGAAAATGGTTACCATTGACTTCCACCAACGCATCGTGTCTTGACCATTACGACGACAAAATATCTTATCAATTCAAATTCGCATCTGAGGATAATGAATACCATAAAGGATAGCAAACCGGTAGATCCACCATTAGGAAGAACACCGAACAAAGATCTATATACTTACTGAGAGATACTATAAATATAAATCATAAAATGTTGTCTATTTCAAACCGTCAACATAGGAACTTCTTGTAAAGATTTCTCGCGCACGTTAGCATTTCAACAATTTTACGTTCGATTGCTATCGTTCACCGTCCACTTTGAAAAATCACTTCTACGGCTTTTGCTCAGCAAAAATCTTGTTGAACCATCGCCAAACTATCAACCAACCAACATGATTTTCGATGGGTGAAATTTTTCAACAGTATGCCCTATCTTGTACCCAGAATGGGATCCTCATAAGAATTATGCTGCTCACAACCGAATTACTCCACGGATTCACGTTCGTCTCTATCAAACTAAGAACTCTGAAGCGAAAAACAAGACGATCATAATGAACTAGCATCAGACGAAGAAAAGAGAAAAAAAAAAGACAAGTGACCAAATATTATTTGGATTCATTGTGAAGTTTTTTTTTTTTTTATTGTTATAAGTTGTAACCAATGTCCAATTTTATGAGTTGAATGAAGTATTAGAGGTAGTCCGTTCTTTTCTTTTTCTGGGCTAATATTAAACCAAAAACTGTACATACAGAGCATCAAGAGAGAGGTAAAGTGCAGAGAAAAAGCAAGAAACTTTCAAGGAGCTTATGAAAGTTGTTTTTGTGAAAATCAAAGGGTGAAATATTTGGAATCAGGGCATCAAATAGAATTCCATCGACGGGAAAGTCTAGCTCGAATGAGATCGACTTATTTCACAGAGAATTGAAGATGCTAGATAATATGTGAGTCGATGATTTGTATCCTTCCATATCGAATACACTAAATCTTGCATCGCTAGAGACTATAAAATATGATTTATTGTTTCATTGCCAATCTGACAAAACATGACAACAAAAATAACCAATTTTTTTAGGTCTTAAGTTTTTAGTTACGAATTTTAAATGTAAATACCTTTGGTCCATGATTAGAATGCAATATCTCAAATTTAAGTCGGTTTGTTACAATACCAGTATATCGATTTAAAAAGCATGACAACAGTTTAGTGAAGTTCCAACGATAACTATTCTCGTTGAATCCTTACTTGAATGATATGATTTAAATTAAAATATTTGGATCGATGTTGAAGTAGCCTGTAACGTGTTGAACATGCTAGGAATCATTATCGTGGTTAGAAAAAACCTTGTCAAAGTACCTCAAAACTAGAGGCTTAGGATTCTTATGTCCCCCTCCCATAAGCACCAGACGTATCCTTTCTCTCTCAAACATTTGTGGAGGTTGTTTTAAATTTGGAATCTTAAAGGGGTAACATATGTAAAAGTACAAACGCAGAGGGCGATAGCTCCGATTGTCAGCATGACGTAAGCTGACTTCAGCGTCACCGCTTTAGCCGCGACCGTCCCGAATGGACCAAACTTGTCCGGCTCTCTCAAAGCCTGAAGCATGTAAATGACGAAAATACCCATGTATATATAGCACCAAAAGGAATCTAAACTACTAGTAACTTGGTTTAAACCTAACACGCAAATTAGATGATGGTACTTAACATTTAACCACAAAAAAAAGAGATAATGGACGACTTAGGTTGGTTAATGTTTGTAGTAAAATCAATATTATAACCTCCACGTTATTTGTTGAAAACAAAAAAACCTCCACGTTATTTGTTGAAAACAAAAAAACCTCCACGTTATTTTGTTTGAGTGTATGATTAAGTTATAATTTCTTTAAACGAATTAAATATTGGAGTTGTTTTAAAAAAGTAGTCCTTTTCATTTGTATATACAATTCTTTCTGGTTAAAAAAAAAATGTTTGAAGAGTTTAAACTTTACATATCAAAGAAGGAAAAAAAAAAGGAGAAGAGGTAGATACCGACTAAAAATGATAATTGAGAGACAAAAAATATATAGTAATGAATTGAATATTAAAAAGAAAGAAGGATAGATTTATGAAATGGCGTCAAAAGGAGGTAGGAGATTGAGTATGGTTTACGCCAGAGAAATATAAAAAATAATAACAAAGAAAAGGAGTTGTTCGTATCATCTTCTACCTTATAAAACCAACAGCTTTCTTGTTTCCCTCATCCATACACCCCACTCTCTTCTTCTTCCTCTCTCATTTCTCTTTCCTTGTTTAAACCCATGGAAAATGTTAAACTTGTGAAGAATGGTGTTCTGAGATTGCCACCTGGATTCAGATTTCATCCCACTGATGAAGAGCTTGTGGTCCAGTACCTTAAGAGGAAAGTGTGTTCTTCTCCTTTGCCAGCATCTATCATCCCTGAGTTCGATGTTTGCAGAGCTGATCCTTGGGATTTACCTGGTTAGTTTCTCATTTTGCTTATTTGGGTTTCGAACCTGCGACCTTAGGCTAATAAGATTTTCTATGTTTTTTTGTTCTTGTGGGCAGGCAATTTGGAGAAGGAGAGGTACTTCTTTAGCACAAGGGAAGCTAAGTACCCAAATGGGAACCGGTCAAACCGGGCAACTGGTTCGGGTTACTGGAAAGCTACCGGTATTGATAAACGGGTCGTAACCTCTAGAGGAAATCAAATCGTTGGTTTGAAAAAAACTCTCGTCTTCTACAAAGGCAAAGCACCTCATGGCTCAAGAACCGATTGGATCATGCACGAATATCGCCTTTCTTCCTCTCCTCCGGTACATATACTCTCTCTCAATTTCCGGTTTAATATCCACACCATTCAGTTTCACTAAATTGGAATCTAATTTCTGCAGAGTTCCATGGGCCCCACTCATAACTGGGTTCTTTGCCGTATCTTCTTGAAAAAGAGAGCCGTTAACAAGAGTGACGACGACGACGGAGATAGCCGGATTCTTAGATACAATAAAAATGATAGTAATTCGAATGATCAAATAATTGATATAATTACAACAAATCAAACCGAAGATAAAACGAAACCAATCTTCTTCGATTTCATGAGAAAAGAAAGGACAACGGATTTGAACCTTTTACCGAGCTCTCCTCCTTCCGATCATGCTTCCAGTGGACTCACGACGGAGATCTTTTCTCCCGATGAAGAGACCAGTAGTTGCAATAGTTTCAGAAGAAATCTTTAATTTAGTTTTAATGTTGACTATCTTCATAAATTATATTAATAATTTAATAGTAATACGACTCTCCTTCCTTTCCTGTTTTTCTTTTACTTGAAAAAGAATCTTTTTTATATGCTTTCGTGAACTAGTTGGAATTTTATGTGAGTAATTAACCACCCAATTCTAGTAAATATATTAACTTTATTCCCTAGCAAACTTCAGTTCTTCCCCCAACAGTCCACTTCTTGCAATAAAGTCATTGTACAAATTTAGGGTATAAACTTTATTTGGAGATGCTACCACAAACGGAATATATATATATATATATATATATATTTTAAATAAGAAAAGAGAAGCAGTAGCTTGTTATTACACGTTGATTGGGTTTCTTTTTCTCTCCATGACATGAGAATTCCATGCCGAAATCAATTAAGGAGTATTCAAACTAAAAATATAATAATCTCGTTTTTTTTTTATAACTGAAATATAATAATCTCGTTATTATTATCGAAGAGGAAATTATTACAGTTGAAATTATTTCCTCTCTGCACGTGACAAATTATCAGTGTATATATATATATATACAACTTTTTAAGCTGTATTTATGTAATTTTGTATATATGATTACATATATGCATGGAGGATTACAACTAAAAACGTTAATAATGGCACGGAGAGGCTGTCAAAGAGAGCTTTTTGTCAAAAGTGCAGAAAACGTAATGAGATTGTGATGAGTAGTTATCTCTTTTAATGTCAAAAAGGTCATAATTATTCGGTGGAAACAACACAATTATAAATTTTACGCATTTCAAACTGAAATCTTCGGAAAAAAATAATATTCATGGTTTACAATGATGTGATCTGATTTCACATAAGGTCCCACTTATACATGTCCAAATTTAGAGTTAATATTCCCTTTAACTGGTAACTTAGTTCTTTTTGTGATTCCTTTTGTTTTGTAAATTGCCATGTTATGAATAAAATTAAATGTATAATGTTACAAAAACAAAATTTAGCTCATTTAATTTAGGAGTAATGAGGAGAGTGCGTGTGAATTAAGAAAAAAGAGAACGTAAGATTGGAGAACGATGCTGAGTTTGAGCGTAAAATGAGTGATAACACTAAAAATAGAGAAATGAATGAAGAGATTTGAACAAATTTACAAAAATCCTAATTTTTTAAAGCAATTTAATCATTCAAAGAGATACAGAGATGGAAAAAACGTGAGAAGAAGTAGAGAAAAATAGAGTGATAGCGCATTTGTCTTTGTTCTTAGAGAGTTTCAAGTTCGAGTCTCTTTGATAGAGAAAACACTAGAAAATAAGAAAGATACTTTTTAGTCTAATGGTGGGTAGGATGATAACCTATTTCCTATGCTTTATGGTATAAATTGGCATAGACTTGATTTCGATCCATACTTGGAATTTAGAGTATTGCTTATGGATTTGTTTAGACGAAGGAAATCTTGGATCTTTTGTCTAGATGTTTAGCATGATATACTAATATATACACAACCTTAAATACGATATATGTGAAATTAGATAAATTAATAAAATGTAGCAGTTCTAATATTATTAATTTATACAATAAATATGTGAAACTAGCTCGATTTCTTTGTGTTACCTACGAAAATAGGAATAGTAATACTGACTAGCATGGCTCTCTTTCTTTTTTCATTTGTTTCTTTGTTGCTTTCAAGGGTGTATTTGTCCAAAAGAATTTATATTTCTACAAATAATAGATAAGTGCTATTCGGGAAACTTAAAATCTTATACAACCGAAAATAGTTAATATCCTACCTGCATTCCCTTTAATCTATAGTTTGTCCTTATTAACCAATGAATTATATTCTCATAGATTGTAAAGTTACTAACATTGATATATAGTATTTCTCTATTTTTGAGATAATTTTACATTTGTAAATAGTTTAATCTGCTCTAACTTTTTTTTTAATTTGCAAAAATGAAAGAAAGATTTACATTCTTAATAAAATATTGTTTGCTATTGTTTTTTATGTTTAATATATTTAATATTTAGTATACTACTATTATAGACTGATTTTGTAGTACATGAGACCAGGTACAAGTTTTTTTTTGTTTTGTTATCAAGTAAAAGATAGAAACTCACAGATTAGATGATTAGTTTTGTCGAATGGAGGAACAATCTCTGTCGTCATAGGATTCTAGTATGGAAGGACTACAAGGAAAATTTATACAAGAATCGATTCAAATTAAAAAGGTAGATGGAAAGATAGAGTTTCTTTTATGAGCAAAAAGAAGAAGCAAGCATAAGAGGTTGAAACAATCACCAATAAGAACCAAATTCCGTGGGGATAATATATTCGAAGAGGATCAAATCTCTCTTTCTCTATCTAATGATTCCATTCCAATCTTCAAACCTATTCCAGTTTGGGGAAAAAAAAAAATCTATTTGTGAGTTACTGAATTCTGTTTACTGTTGTCTCCATCGAATTACTATGCCTTACGCAACTGAATTGAGAAGTTAGGTAACGGTCTGGTGGCTGTTCGACCAAGTGAGACACAAAACCTACCGAAGAAAAATTATGCAATTAAGATTTTGAACTAATCCGTTAAAGTAACTAACCAAAAAAAAATTCCGTTAAAGTAAGATAATATTTTTAGTAATTTCATCAATATTGGCATTTTTTTCCACAAGACATCTCCGACATTATAATTTGACACATAACAATTATCTTCTATTTTTATATCTCATATATATCTATAAAACGATATTATTTTTGAAGAATTTTTTCTTTAGGAAAATTCAAATATTTTTTTGTATGAAAAATTTATTTGAAAAAATTGTCGGTATAGGTATTTTGATTTGTGTTGAATAACTAAATTAGCTGAATTTAGTTGAAAGACAAAGTTATCTCCATAAATATCCTATATTTGGTTCTTACTAGTTCATACATATTCGATATTAATGGTGGTAGACACAAGTTGCGAATTCTTGTACTTGCAAGCAATCCCAATCAACTTAATGATTATCGATTGTCAAATTGAGTAACAACTTTATTACAATCTTTTAATATTTTAGGATTGTTTTCATATTCCGTATGCCACAAGGGAAGGTAAAGAATATTTTTCCCGACCCAAAGAGAGAAAATTCCCATTTGGATTCGTCGTACGGCATTATTGCTATTAGATAGTGGATTTGTTCAAATATTTTGTTCTGTTTTCCCCACAAGTTACTTCTTTGACTCCGATTAGAATCGTAATACCTAAAATTTTGTATATTAAATATTTTAATATAATACTCCATCAACCTATAATAAATATAGTTCTAACAATAAAAATATTGTAAAACTGAAAAAAAAAAAAAAGATTAAACATGTGTGGCATGCACATTCATAAGATTTAATTAACATATATCTATTCAGTTTTATATACGAAAATATAGTGTGAAGATGATAACGACATAATTTGGTTAATTAAAAGACTGATTATTTTTTTATTTTTTTCAAATATTTTTGCTTATAAAAATTATGTTCCTAGTAATACTATTGGGACAACATAGAATAAAACATTAGATTACCATATTTATTAGCAAAATTAAAAATAGGATGTTTTGTTATTTTTATAGATAAAGTATCATTCTGTGTTTTATGTAGAATTCTATTGAATAGTTAGGAAAAGATAAATGATTTTCCTTGGACCATGTAAAATATTTTATTTTTTATTTTACAGTATTTCTGCTTAGTCAACTGGTTACTTTATTTCCAAACTTATATACTATTCCATTAATAATTAAGTTTTTTTTGTGGTGGTTATCCATCCTAATTTTCCAAACAAACAACCCCCCCCCCCCCGATATAGTATTAGTTTTGTATCTCATATATTAGATATATCATAAACGTGATATTTAAGTGGTACGATGAAGAGTGATATACAAATATAAAATAGTATTAATTAGTAGTCCGATAATGAGATCTGACTTTCATATATATATATATATATATATATAATATTCCATATATATTAATACTTAGAATCCGATATTTATTTGAGTTCTTCGCCTCACAACTCACAAATTTTCCCGTTTGAAACAGAATTCCGTTCCCTGGTTACATTTAGCGACAAGAAGCAAAGTTCATCTCAAAATGACCTCTTTCTTTTTTTGGAATTTAATTTATAATAGTCAAATAAACACCCAAGGGCACAGGAAGACAGATGTATATTTTCTTGAAAAATAATTATTGAAGAAAAGAGGAGACATTTTTTCCTATTTCATTTAATGAAAATTTTCAAAAAAAGAAAAGAAAAAAAGAGAGTAGAAAATAAAGAAGGAAGCGAAGGTGGAAAGAGTCGTATAATGCTGACTTGTGTTTCGTGAAATTCAAATTTGTATAAAATTCCAAGTGAGATGCGACTTGGGAGACGTGGGAGACCCACACACTTTCACAAACCATCCATTACCCACACGCCTTTTTTTTTTACATATATATTGCATGGTTATGTGTCACTTCCACCAATCACATTCAGTAATCAATATGTATACTCACCTTAGATTTACTAGACCTTTGTCTTAATGTTAAATAACCAAAAAAGGAAAACATAGTAGTTGTAAGAGACAAATAACTTTTAAAGTCCAGTAACTCAATTCGTTTGAAAGTTATAACTAGTACCCCCAAGTGCGAGTAGCTATCAACCGGTTAAAGGGTGTTGTTATATAGTGCTATCGAGTCTTAGGTGTTATGTTTAGAAACGAATGATTTACGTTTGTGGATCTGCCACAAGTATTACAAAAGGTTCAGAACTTTCTGGTTACCAAAAACACTAATAAAAATGTCAATAGTAACATAATAAAGCTACACGAACAGAAATTACAAATGCTATATAAAAATTAAAGCTATAATGTAATGTTGAAGCAATTCGTTTTTTTAGGGAAACAAATATATACATGCGAATGAGAACACAAACACACATGCGACTACAAACAACAAACTTATGGACGCTAATACAAAAACAAATACAATCGTAACGTGAATATTTGACCAAAACCTGGTTTTACCATTTCCTCTAGAGTAATTAGCCAAACAAAATTGGGGGAAAAAAAAAGACAGCGCATAAGATGAGATTTTTTATTAAGAACATACTCACAAGAAACACTACGAAGGTGGGGAAAGTGCATCATCATTCATCAAAAAGCTATATAAATCTCTTGAACTCCAATCCTTTTCTTTTCTCTCTCTCAACCACCACACCATAATTAAACTACATAAAAACAAGAAGGAACCTAGTTGGGTAAGCAAACTCAAATAAACGTAAGAGAATCTTTTTTGTAATTTATTTCATCAATTTCGTTTTATTTTGGTTCAAGAGCCAGAATCTCTTTATGGCTCTTGCCTGTTCTCATAAGCCTTCTACAAAGCACTTAAAGAAGAGGGTGAGGTCAGACCCCAAAGACATATTGAGCAAAACTAAAGATGTCTCTTCCCATATTCATTTCTTGATGACAACATAAACCTAAACTCCATAATTACTTAATTAACACCCCCGATATCTATTCTGATCACCAGTCGGATACTATGTGTTGAGAAAAAAACTTCAAAGTTGGTAACTCAACCGGTTAAATCTATTGTGGGAGGTAGACCAGGTGAAGTCAGAAACCAACCGACAAATAGAGACCTAGATTACATGTTTTATCCCAAGTCCAAACGATTTTAATTCGTAAGACCCGGAATTTCATGGCTAATAAAATATAGATAAAAAATGGGCGAAAAGATAGTGTTTGATATTTTGTGTAGAGGTTGCGTGTGAAGAAGCAAAACCCCTAGTAAGGGAGTGACTTGAGGATCAGCTTCATCTTTCTGAGACATAATGACAAATAACAAATGGGTTTGATTTAGGAGCAGTTTTAACTTACATCACATGTTTAGCTTTCCTTTTGTGGTCCTCCTTTTTCTCCAATCTCTAAGAAAAATCCTACACCTCTTGAAAATTTTGTAAAAATCATGGACCCCATTTAAGATTCAGTTGTATCTTCTTTAATTGACCATTTCTTGAGGCATGATTAGACATTTATAGCGAAGAACTAATCCCAAACCCCCCCCCCCCAATCAAAGCTTTAAAATTCTTGCTATAGATAGACATCTAAAATGGTCCCAAAGTACCTAACAAAGCCACTTCACACGCTGAAGAGGCAACTCTCACTGTTACCAGATTCCAATAAAACATAAGAGGCTATTGTGTGATTATAAGCTTTGAGGCCATCTCCGACACTATTCCAATAAATTCTATTTTGGTGTAAAAATTACACTATTTTAGTATAATTTTAACACTAAAATTTTTTTCATTTCCAACCATAACACTAAATATTACACTAAAAATCTCAAATCATTCCAAACTTTACTATATCCTAAAATCTAACTACAAAAAAAAATATCTTAAACATGTAAAAGAAAAAAAATACATCACATGACACTCTCTGTTAAAAAAAAAAAAAAAAAGTTTAAATAAAAAAAAAAAAAAAAAATTAATGTCACTACAGTGTCATACCAAATTTGGTGTAACACTGTAGCAAAAAAAAAAAATCACACTATAATAGTGCAACTTTTACAGTTTTGTTGGAGAACATTTTACACCAAATTTGGTGTTATAGAATCCCATTGGAGTTGCTCTGAACATCTAAACCCGTAGACGGCATATGCTTGGTGATAACTACAATTGCACACCTGTATTGCACTAACAATTCTCTGCCTTTTCACCTTTGCACGCAACTCCCTATTTATCAATCTATCAAACTCCATAAGAAAAAAAATCATACTTAATTCAAGTTGCTGAAGGATTAATTTACACAACTTGATGTTGCCTCAGTCAAATATCAATTAGAGAAGTGTAATACTTTTGTAAATAGAGAACAGAGCTCCTCCAAAAAAAAAAAATTTTTTGTAAAACTCTCTTCAAAATTCTCCATTCACCTAAACTGCTAAAACTTTCTATGTAGCTAACTCCTTGAGAAACATACACTGAGATTGCCTATAGAACAATCTCATTCTGCAAGGCAGAACCGTGCTTTAGCACAAGCAATACAAACCTTTGCTTAAGGAAGTCTCAATATACCAAAACGGAGTAAAGTATTTTGTAGTTGATAAAGTAGGCATGCTTTAATTCAACAGTTTGTACTTACCTGCATTTTACTTGAGAGAAGTTGTTATTATCGACACCTTGATTGACAGAGAAGTATACCAGAATATTTACTATCAAGGGAGTCTAAGAAACACAACCAATAATACAAGCTTATGACCAGTTACGAAAATTCCAAAATAAACTAAACTGAAAGCTAAACCACAAAAGCGTCCAATCTGATTTACGAAGTTTATACTGTAATATTTGGGCTCATGTTAAGCAAATACGAGGATTCTTACTGAATGGTTTTGCGCCTTATGCAGGAACATATTCTATATTTTCCTTTTGGCCTGTACACACATTAGAAGTCAAGATTGAAGCTGCATAAAATCTAATATGTGAGAGAGCCAAGCAGAAGTAAGAGGATGCGATGATCTTTAGATGCCCGTTTCACAAAGAGTTGAAATTTTGGTTCTAGTGGAAAACGAGGGCTCGAGGACTTCTGACATCAGATAGTTGTATGGCTACTGATTTGCTTAACCCGATGGTAGGGCTGTTATGATCGGGAAGCCTATGGTATGTATACCAAAAACCAGATTAGAGATTCAACACTTAAAACCAGAGCCACATCAAACTGGGTGGTTGCCGGTGGGTAGGACCTGCCCATCCCACCATCCCTACCTGTGGGGGTTTTATAGACGAATAGAATCTCTCAACGAGAAGATAAGAGTCTTGTGTCATAGACACATATCCAAGAGGCACAAGAATCAAGACAATAGACGTTTCAAATTCATGAATCGGTTGGACGATATACAACAATATATATTCTGTTTTTCTCACACATTTTATAGGGTTATTCTGGTTCTTTGATATTTTTCAGTGCAGGCAACAGAACGACTCAACTTCACATTCAATATTAATCAGAAGAAGAAAAAAAGGTATCTTATCATGCAGGGAGTGCGAAACTCGGTTGCTTCCATTGTGGTGGATCCATCACTAGGCAGGGATCTGATTTCTCAAAGTCAGCAACCTGCAAGCAAATCAATACGAATCGAAAAATCGTTAATAGAGAGGAAATCACAGGACAAAAAGAAGACAACATTAAATTACCTTGTTCCCACACTGAGGGCAATGGTGCTGTTTGTTCCAGAGGCAATCCATTGAAGGGCAGAGAAAGCAGAATCCAAGCATACACGGCATCATGCAAGCAACAACAGCAGCTACACCAGGTTTTGATCTGTTTCAAATCCAAATATAAAAGTATATATCATCACAAACAAAGATAAGGTAAAAAAAAAAGAAAGATAAATGCACATAAAACCACAGGTTGTAAAAATTAATAGCACAGACTCATGCTCTTAATAATGATGTCTACTATCTTCAAAACTATGAAAAATGTAACCTAAACATGAGTGCCGAGAATCGAGAAAACGCGAAGCAGATGACTTCATGAAAATCCAGGAAAAAGATGTTGTAATCAACCAACAGAAGAAAAGAAAATAACACAAAGAATTAGCTTTATCTTTTCAGCTTAAGCATATCTGTTGAGAGAAAATTAACAAAAACTGGGTGGATCGATGAGGGCACACATTAAGTGATACAAGTTTTGTTCATATAGAAGCGTAAATTTCATAAGGTCATCGTTCAAACATTCTATAGCTAATGAAAGACGCCATTGATCAAACGATTCAAACAATCCAAATCCCACATCTAATACTCAAAACCACTGGCAAGGATTGTGAATTTCACATCAGTCTCAAAGACATAGGATCAACTGAAATGGATCCCAAATATGCCAATTGCAGATTCACATACAAATAATCGATTTACGAGCAAGAAACTCTAAGAATGAATAACCTGAGATTGGTGAGACCAGTATTGCCGCAATAAAGGCAATTGAAAGGAGCACAAGTGTCTCGAAATATAGTTTGCTGGATCGGAGCACCCAAGGGATCACCGTAGATAGCGTTCGGCGGCACAATTCCGGCTTGATACGGATTTTGCCCCGCGTAATACGGAACTCCCATCAACGTTTGTCCTTCTTTCGACATCCTTGTTTATTTGTACGGTCAACGATTGAAGATGAAGCAAAGCACAGCGAGAGAAAGAATTAAAGAACAAGATGAAGCTGCCTTTTCCGAAATTGATTTCTCGGACCAAGGAAATCTGGGAAAGTCCAAATCTCTGACGATTTACAATTTTATTATTAGATGCAATTTTATTATAACGATATTATTATATTTTATTTAACGATATTAGATGCAATTTTATTATATTTCAAGGATTCTTCTACTCTGCATCTTCTCGAAGACAGGCCTCCAATTCTCAATCCTTATTGGGCCTTTTAAGGAAGAAATTTAAAACTGACATTGGGCTTTATAGGCCTCATGTCTTCGTCTAAAATTCAAACGCTATAACTATTATGTTCGTTTAAGTCAAGTTTGACAGAAACAAACAAACGATCACTCCAAAAGAAGGTGTTTATAGTTTATAGCCTTTGCCGACGGAGGAGAGTCCGTGTTACAAATCACAATCACCTTATTTAATATTTATATATCAGAACCGCGTTTTATATGTGTAAATCCATGCCTTATAAATTAGATCAAAAACAAAACCCATCAAATCCATCTCAGTTGAAGAACAATAACGAATCATCCGCCAATTCAGAACATTTTAGCCATGAAAGGATCGCAAGAAGAAGAAACTCGCCAGCCTCAGCCTCAGCCTCAGATCGTTGATCAAGAACAGCAGTTTTTATTCGTGAAAGCAGCGTTATTTTATGTTGTTTAGATGAAATTTTAGTATGTGGAAAAGAAAATGAACACGCCTATTGGCTTCTCATGAAGTGAAGAGATTTTAAAGAACAAAGGAAGGAGACGATGAAAGATGTTTCTCTATTTCATTACTCACTTAACATTAACGAAAATACATGATGTTTCTTTTATAAGCTAAAAGCAAAGAGAAGATAAGAGAGTAGTGTTTGATGATAAAGTTTAAACGGATTGAGTCGTTAGCTATGATGCTTTAGCACGCGGTTTTAGCTGGTAAAGGATCAAAACTGTTCTTGATCTTTGTCGTGTATGACATACAACTCACACTGCTTTTCTTTGTTTCTGCAGAGAGCCGTTGCTGCGGGTTTGGCTTTGAAACAGGTAGAACCTCTGATTGAGGTGGAGTCTTTGCTTCAGTTTGTATTTTCTGCAAAGCCTCTGTTTGCTAGAGAGACTCTGCTTTGACTGCAGTAGTAGAGGTGTATAGCTTGATATGAAGCTCCCGTTAGTGTCTCAAAAAGAAATGTCCTCATTCATCTTTAATTAGTCTACGAAACACGTGAGTGTATCTATTAGTTATATAATACGGTAGTCTTGCCAACTATTATGTCCATTTTTAATCCATAAACATTATTATGCTCAACAAAATTTGTTAAACTTTCAAGGAAAAAGTAAAAACAAACAACAAGAAGAGTATTCAATATCTTTTGAACAGTCATTTGCATTGCATATAAAAAGTCTAAGTCTTAACACGAGTTTGGTGGAATTGTAAATAAGGAAGAAAATAAAGTTTGCTTTCTTTTTGACAATTACCATTTTCATTGAATAGTATCCATCACTAGCATTAACCATGGCATGGCTTGTCCGGATTTACGAAACAAAAGCGAACCACCATTTAGTGTGTGTTTACCAATCAAACCAAAATATATTATGTTGCTCTTGATTTGAATAGAATACACCGATTTTTTTTTGTCAAACTAAAAATACACCGTTTATCAAATTATCATTTACAAAACTAGGATAGTACTAACTTGTGCATAATAGAGAAATTTTCTTACATGTTTTTTTAACAAATGTTTTGATGTCGTCTTTTGAGTATAATTTATGTCTAACTTGATATTAGAACAACATTAAACACGCAAGCTATTTCTTAAAGTAATATTTTAGTGGTCTAGTTTAGTCTCTTCTTTGTTTTTGGTCATATCAAGCATAATGTAAACAAAGCTGGATTCATCTTCCTAAGTAACAATTGTTCGGATGTTCATATATATTCGAAAGTGATATCATGATTTGCGGTGATCATCAATGTTAACTAACATCAGGTAATTTGAGAAAAGATGAGTTTAGATCTTTGAAGATCTGCTGAAAATAAAGGATTATTATCATTGAGAAAACAGCCATTATTTCGATTTAGTCGAAACTAGTTTGTCAAATATTAAAATCGATTACAGACTGGATTTGGTAATGTCAGTTGTATATAAAACCGACCTCTTCTGTTCAAGTTCATTATTCAAAGTGATTATTTGATCATAACAATCTGGTATACTCGTTAGTTTAGTTCGAAACAGTTCATAGTATTCTGATCAGCACGGTAAATAAAGGTAGTTTAAGGGCTGTAAATTTGAATGGCTCCTGTGAAGAGCCGACGTCACACCAAAAGTGTCCAAATCAAACCAGTTTCAAAAACACGCTAAGAAACAGGTGATAAAACTAAATTTGAGTAAAGCATTTTATAGTTCGTTACTAAATATCAGAATATATTGACAAAACATTTTCTTTTCAAATTGCCAGATCTAGAAATCGAATTGAATCTGTTGAACAGAGATTAAATTCCCGAAACAAGAAAATATTTTAGCAACAAATGGAGATTGAATTAATAAATTCTGAAGTTAATGATACTGAAAAAAAATAAGAAGAACAGATTGGAGAATCGGAGCATCAGTTTTAAAAAGCTCGATTTATATAATCCGCATGATTTCTAGGAAAGCACCGTTGTAGTGCGAAAATTCATCATCTGCTCCGATTCATCCAATCAATTTTCGATCGAAATTAACTATTAGATTTATAAAATAGTAAGAAAAGACACAGCCCTAAGCAAATATTAGCAAAAGTTGCTTCGATATTCAAATCTTAACCATAGAAAAACAAAAGAAGCAGATTATGAGATGAAAAACGTAACGAGCGGAAATTGAGTTTTTGCGTCTGTAATGTTTAGAGAGCTAAAGATCTGTTTTATAGGCGAAGACTCAGAGAAGCCCTAGTTTAAATTCATTTATCAAATTTGGGCCATATGGGTCATCCTATGCCATTATGTGGGCTGGGACGTTTCAATTCGATTTGTAAGAATATCATATTGGATATCTAAATTGGTTTTTCCATAAATAGTTGGGATAAACCGGTTGTGAATAAACCGGATTTGACACCTTATTGTTCTTCTCTACTCGTCTCATCTCAGCTCGCATGTGGGTTCCTAAGAATAATTCATGTTGCACAGATTGATCCAATGTAATCGAGTTCGACAATGTGGGTTCTCTGTTCGAACCGCGGAGTCGGCATTGCAATGGTGAGATTCGATAGGCCCAAGCTTAGACTCTCATGCTTATGGCACTATGCTCCGTCGCTGCATTCAGAAAAACGACCCAATTTCAGTAAAGGCTATTCCTTGCGATGTCTTGAAGAAAGGCAGCTGCTTGGACCTGTTCGCTTCAAACATTCTACTCGACGCCTATGTCAAAGCTGGGGTTGCGGCAGTTGCGTTGAAGCTGTTCGACGAAATGCCTGACAGAAATGATGTATCGTAAGTTACTCTCAGTCGAGGTGATGTGTGTCAAGATCCCGTTGATTTGTATACCAGGTTGCATCGAGAGGGTCATGAGCTTAATCCACACGTCTTCACTGCCTTCTTGAAGTGGTTCGTTACTTTGGACAAAGCTGAGATTGTTTGGTGGTTGCATACTCCTATCGTTAAGCTCGGTTATGTTTCCAATGCCTTTGTTGGATCTGCCCTTATCAATGCTTACGCCGTCTGTTGTTTCATTGATAGTGCAAGAACTGTTTTTGAAGGGATTTTGTGCAAAGACAATGTTGTTTGGACCGGAATTGTAACTTGCTATGTGGAGAATGGGCGTTTCGAGGAGTCTCTTGAACTGCTATCTCGTATGGGGATGGCTGGATTCATGCCTAATAACTACACCTTTGCTATGGCGCTTAAGGCTAGTATTGGGCTAAGCGCATTTGATTTCGCCAAGGGTGTTCATGGACGAATCCTCAAAGTATGTTATGAGTCTGATATTCATGTGGGTGCTGGTTTGCTTGAGTTGTATTCACAACTCGGAGATATGTCTGATGCTCTTAAAGTATTCAATGAGGTGCCAAAGAATGATGTGATACCTTGGAGTTTTATGATTACTCGTTTTGGTCAAAACGGATTTTGCAATGAGGCGGTTGATCTTTTTATTCGAATGAGACAAGCTTTTGTTGTCCCTAACGAGTTTACTTTTACCAGTATTTTGAACGCTTGTGCCATCAAAAGTGTTTTGACTTAGGCAAGCAAATCCATGGTCTTGTGGTCAAAGTTGGCTCAGAGATGGATGTCTATGTTGCAAATGTTCTTATTGATGTATATGCCAAATATGAGGAAATGGATAACACCGTGAAGTTATTTGTTGAGTTATCAAGTAAAGTGATGTAAGCTGGAATACGATCATTGTCGGGTATGTAACTTTAGACGGGGAGAAGAAGCATTAAGCGTATTTCGTGAATCGCTCAGAAATCAGGTGTCAGCAACTGAAGTAACTTGCTCAAGTGCTCTTAAAGCTTATGCTTCTTTGGCGAGCATGGAGTTCAGTGTCCAAGTTCACGGACTTGCGATCAAAACCAGTAATGCTGAGAAAAAAGCAGTGAATAACTCACTGATAGATATGTATGCAAAATGTGGTGATATCAAAGTCGCACAATCTGTGTTCAACGAGATGGAAACAAAAGACGTAGTTTCATGGAACTTATTGATCTTAGGCTATTCCATGCATGGACTGACTAGAGAAGCATTGAGAATCATCGACATTATGAAGGATAGTGGTTGCAAGCCAAACGGGTTAACATTTGTTGGTGTTCTCTCTGGATGCAGCAATGCAGGCTTAATAGATCAAGGTCAAGATTGTTTCGAGTCAATGATTCATGATCATGGTATTGAAACATGTTTGGAACATTATACGTGTATGGGCAGGTCGAGAAGGCAATGAAGGTGATTGATGGGATTCCATATGAGCCTACAGTTAATATGTGGCAGACAATGCTTAGTGCCTCGATTATAAGAACAATGAAGAGTTTACGAAGAGATCAGCAGAGAAAATCCTAAAGATCAATCCAAAGGACGAGGCTACATATGTTAATCAAACATGTACGCAGGTGCAAAACAATGGGCAAATGTAGCGTCCACAAGGAGAAGCATGAAGGAAAAGGGTATAAAGAAGGAACCTGGTTTAAGTTGGATAGAACATCAAGGAGATGTGCATTACTTCAGTGCAGGAAAGTTATCAAATCATTCGGATATCAAGCTTTTAAATGGAATGCTGGAATGGCTTAATATGAAAGCAACGCGAGCCGGTTATGTTCCTGATAGAAATGCAGTCCTGCTTGATATGGACGATGAAGAAAAGGGTAAGAGATTGTGGGTTCACAGAGAGAGGTTGGCTTTGGCATATAGACTTGTTAGAATGCCATCATCAAGAAACCGCATACTTATAATCAAGAATCTACGGATATGCTCAGATTGCCATAGTGCTATGAAAGTGATATCCGAGAATTGTTATCCGAGATATGAATCGGTTTCATCATATTTTCATACGGGAATCTGCTCCTGCGGATTGGAAGGAGACAAGAAAAGATAAGGACAGATACACAAATCTCAACATGTTGTCTTTTCAGTTGAATTTAGGTACATTAGGCGACAAGCTTTTGACACAGCAAAGAGTATTAGAAGTCAGGTCAACTACACAGATAAAGGAAAGCGAAGAGCTTAACCTTGGACTTGGACTCTGACTCAGACAAGCCTAGAGACTAGATATCACTTATAGATACAGATTTTCTACAGAACATGCAGTTCCGCATATACAAAGATCACATATCCATGTTGTCAAAGATCTCATCATCTTCCCCATATGGAGGACTGTCGGTGAGAAATGCATCATTTGCCATGTTACTGCAACAAACATTTGATTTGGAAAAACTTTTAATGAAGACTGTGAAAGAGATTGATAGAATGATAATCATCTAACCTTGTGCAGCAGAAACGAAAACCCGCAACACGCTTCAGTTTTCGATTGTAGAATAAGAAACAGAAAGACCATCTGGATATGACCCAAAAGAGAAAAAAGGAAAAGGAAGCAGGCTTTTTGTTGAAATTTGGCAATCAGGCTAGAATCTCTGAATAGAAGAAAAAAAATTGTTGTAACTCACATAGTTCCTTCCTCGAGGAAAGGATCAGCATTAGGATTTGGGTTGTACACATATATCTCACATTCAGCTAGTTTTACGACCTGTATCTCACATTTTATGATTAGTTCTCTCCATTACACACTTTCCCAGCTTCTAAGGTTCTTTATTACAGGGAACTTACCTCATCAAGAGCCTTGTAGATTACCTCAAGCAAGGAACCATCCTCATTCCTCTCAGTCCACTCCTATAAAGCAGATAGAAGAACACATATGTATTATACATGCTTATGTGCATAGGATCTGGATCCAGTACGTTATCATCCTCTAAAGGAAGCTTAATGGAATGTCGAATTGGATTGTTCAAGAAGGACAAAGTGATCTCTCCCTCGCAAAAACACGCTTTTTCGAATATCCATCAAACAGAAAATAGGTAACACTTAAAATACCTTAGAAGCTTCAAACATATAGTTGTTAAAAATCTGCTTAAATATGTCCCAGCTTTCCTCCGAGAAAAACTGATGTGCTTTGACAGCGCTGGAAACGAGAAAATAGAAAAACAATGCAATAGTGACAGAGTTTATATATACATATCTGTATTTTATCATGTTCAATCAGACACTTCACACACAACTGGTTTAGTTAGATTTGGGGAAATGGAGAGAATTGAACTCTCATATCCTACAGTTCAATGAACCGTTCGTCAAACCTTCTGACAACACTCCCAAACGGATATAAAGGGGAATTATATAGCGGGTTGTCATATCGCCCAAGAAGCTGACAATGACATTACCCATAATCCCCCTTTCAAAAAAGCATATAGTTTTCCATTCAGATTTACAAAAACATAATTACCTGAAATCGTAGTCCGGATACATCTGATAGAGTGTAAGAACCAAGTAGATCAAAGCCTTTCGACTGGAATAAGCAGCAGAACATAGATGTAAGAGGGCTACATCTTATAACAACAAAGGTGGAAGAAAACTCTGTAACTAGATTTCTAACCTTGATCTACTTAACAAAAGATCAACCGGTGAAGAAGAGTCAGTGTCAGAAGATTTCCCAAGATAGTCGAGCATCTGAGTACAGGGGACAAAAAACAATAGATAAAACAACTAGGTCAACAAACACATTCAATGATTAAGCCCAAAATACATGCTTGACTGCAATATTTCTCCAAATTACCTCATTCTCCAAACTAAGAGACAGTCTTTTATCAGTTCCCGCATGTTTACCTATTGAAAACAAAAAAAAAAATAAGCTTGGCGGTATAATCCTTGAAAGCCGAGAAGATAATAGACCGAGAACACAAACAGGTGCTTACAAGAATAAAGCTTCCAAGGAACCTTTGATAGTTCTTTCCCCGAGATTTAGATGAACCAAAAAAACATTCAATCTGCAAGTAAAAGGTGTTCAATATCATTTCAGGAGAAACTGATTCTCATAATTCACAACCTGGAGTACACTGTCCAGGTTAGTGTACTCCAAGAACTTCATGATAACTGCTAGACCCTCCAGAAAAACCACGATGAACAATGATAAACCTATGAATTATTAACAGAGCAGATCATCTAAACAGGTCAGCTTATGCAAAATTCCTCATAGATCTCTCACAACGTAAAGTTTGAAATTAACGTTTCCAATTTCGGGAAAAGAGAATAATAGAAGAACCAGACCATAGCATGTAACACCAATTATTTTCTCAGTCGTGGAACCCTAATTTCAACGAAACTGTAAAGTCAAAATTGATAAATGGAATCTCAACTACCAAAATTCAGATTCATAACCGTTAAAATATGAGAACGAGCGGCAAGAGAACTGAAATTCAAAAATCCCTAGAAATTCGAAAGAGAGAATAATACCTGAAATTCTTTTACGGTTTATGGAAAATGGAAATGGATGACGAAATTTGCTCCGCTTGTGTTTTTCTGATATGGAATTTTATTACAGGGCTAGGATCTCGCACGTGCGAAAGATGCGGATATGCTTGGTCTGTCTCTAAAGATCTGAAGTGGGTGCCGTTTTTATGCTATTTCATGGGCCGTCAGACGTTGGGTCTTTATTTTTCCATTAGGTAATTTTGTTTATTACATAAAAACATGTGCCACGGCATACATGAGATTCATGTTGTCTACCTCGAATATAATTGTTTTTTTAATCCAAACAGGGCAGCATTACATGATGGCCTCAATTCAGGTGGATCATTTTAAACATATTAGTTAACCATTAAGTATTTTTTTTGTAATATATTAAATTAAACCATAAAGTATTTTAATGAATTACTTAAGATTGACAATCCTATTGATTTCAATGATCTCATAACATCGATTTTCATTTCATATCTTGATTCGAATTTATACTTTCTGTTTTCACCCAAAATTTATTTTCCTAGCTTATTTTTAGCCTTCTAATCGAGTAATTCTGAACTTATAGTTTTGGGTTAATTATCACCGGGAAATGTGAGCCCATGTTTCCTCCGAAACCAGTTTACCACCACGAACGAAGGCTTACTACATATTTGTGTAATATTTTAAAATCTTAACATTTTCGTGGAGTAGGTCGAAATTAAAACAATGTGTACTCGAAAAGCAGGATGTGTAGCACATTTAAAAATAGGATGGAAGTGGCAGATGGTCATGATTGCAGTTCAGGATGGACGCTCTCGGTATAGGCTCCATGCTAAACAGCAACCGACGAATTACAGTTTTAGCTTATGATTTTGTGTCTTAGTTAGTTTCTTTTTATGTCTTCCAAATATTCTCTCCGGTTATAAATATAAATATGTATACACGCAGACTTCGTAAGCAAAAAAATGGAGATGTACGAACATATATGTAATATATATAAAAGACGTTAAGGCAATTATTGTAAAACTAGATATGTTATCAGTAATTTGTTATAACTAGAGAAGAAAAACGCTGAGATTTCGCTTTGTTTTCATATGTTATCAGTAAATTTGTTATTGTTTGACGAATTCCCATGACTCAACCCACATTTTTTATTTGACATTTGTAATTATCTTGCTTTGATTTGATTCTCCAATTATTTAGGCACATAGTTGGCTCCCATTGCTAATATCCCATTATCGCATAGTGACATAAATTGCTGAATAAAAAATTTCGCAGAGTGAAAACTTGCATACTAAAAAGTCGCATAATGAAATTATATAACTTTCATGTTGATTGGATACGTTTTTCGGAATGACGAAATATAATATTACATTACCAATATATATTAATATTTGATAAACGGAATAATTTTTTATATAGTTTAATATAGTTTAAGTAATAATTGATGATAAAAAATATAGAAATATTAAAAGTATATTAAAATTTTTTAAAAAATTTGTGAAAGTTTTTAATATAATTCAAAAATGTGGTGTAATTTTCATTGTAAACAATTATTTTCTTACTTTTACAATTGTAAGTTTATATGGAGTAAAAATTATTATGCAAATAAGCAACTATAAATCCATTTATTTGCATAATAAATTTTTTTTTGTATTTTGTTAGGTGGAAACATAAATCCTACGTTTACCTTTTCTAAAACATTATGTAGATTTTCTTGATTGGCAAATTTCTTGCATAATTGCATTAAAAACGCCATTATGCCATTACGCGTGTTACCAATCGAATCCATTATTTGCAAACCAATACGCATATCAGAATTATCAACATATTTTAAAAAATGAAACAACAAAATATTGCAATGAACTTTAATCTATGTCAGAGATTGAATACCTAATTTATTGGAGTTTATGTATAGATAAAGAAAAAAATGAGAATCCCGCGTGGACCGCAACTCAAAACCATGAAAAATACTTGGAATCAAGCGAAAGAGAAGTATGTAGCTTGGTGCAGAATTTGATTTGACCATTGAACGAGAGAGTTGATAATATTCTATATATGCACATGTATCCGTATATATGTATGTATTTAATTTACAAAGGAGAATATTCGTTAAGACGTGAAGAGGAAAGAGGTGGTTCATGGTTGTAAATAAAGGGAACATGCAATGCAGAAAGTGAGAGAAAGTTATGTCTCTTTACAACATTGGAATGATAACTCGTCCACTCACTCCACTATATGCCTCAAAATTTACTTGTCCCAATAAGCCTGCCTAAAGGCACCACTCTTCCAATATGCATGTCCAAATTTATACACAAAACAACAAATATTCGCATAAAAATTATAATGATCAAACGATATATTTACGTGTACGGCTATATATCTTTTTCATGTATGGGCTACAATTTATACACGATTTATACCCAAAAAAATGTAACATTTTTGCTTTCTTTTCCAATATCATCCTCAAGTTTATGATTATTATTATTTTAATCTTATAGAATATATTGAGTCCAACTGTTATTAATTTTCATGTGTTTTCGGTTTTAAGATGCAAAACACACAACACACAATCACACATATTAAGATGTGAACTACACAGTTAGGTACGTATTATCCAAATCCGGACTGTAGCATAAACCACATAAACCAAAACTTGAAGTCCAACACCTTTTTCGTTTTGTTTTTGTTCTTTTAGTTTTGATTTTTTGGTCTATAAGACCTTGTATTTCAAAGAATGATTTTTTTTTGGTTACGCAAAAAGAATCATATTTATTAAATAGTATTTAGTTTTAAATTTTGTCTAGGTCGTGAATAAGATTTATGAATTTTTTTTTCTTTATCGCTCTATATCTTGGTTTAAATTTTTATTTGATTCTAATGTTTAATGTTTTTTATGTAGTTAATTTAGGGTAAAAATTTTGTTTCTTACATTAAGGTTGAAAAATTGATATTATGTTGAGAAAAAAAAAGTATCATCTATATCGTTGGACCGGTCTTGATATGATCATAAGAACATGTAAACGATCAATTTATTGAAAGATTCATTCGAAACTTTTCAGATAAATTATCAACATTTTTTGTTAAAGAATTACCAACATAAATACGAAGATTTTGAACTAATTATAATTTCCACTTCAACAACCATCTCAACTAAGCGTATTTAAAGGATTTTAACCGTGACACGGAAAAAAAAGCTTCTCGTCCAATTCTTAGTTGTAAAGAGAACCACCCTCCAAAGTACTAACCAACACATGCATGTATGCCTTTTCACTTCGCCTCACGCAAGATGCTACTAACTACTAACAAGGACCAAACAATATTTGCTTTAATTGTATCTAAGATTTTTTCTTTACCCTTAGTTGGCACATGAATATGATTTCTTAGTACACACGCATATGCTGTGATATATATAGATTACGTATTGTTATGCAAATACTAGATCCTAAGCTCAAAAGTCTATTTGAATAAATATATTCTGCCGAATTAGCTAGTTAATTGTATTCTCTCTACAGTAATAGTTAACTCCACTCTAAAAAAGCAATTTAAAATGGCATTCACGTTGAAAAAAAACAAATTGAATAAACCATACAAAAGTTAAATCGAATCAAAGAGTTAGTGATTGTGAACTCACCCAAGCTCAAATTTTTTACATAACTCTATTTTTGGTATATCGTTCCTTTTAGTAACAAGACTTCGATATTATAATTTTCAAACCTTTTGTTTTCAAAGACAAAAGGGATACAGCTTCTTTATTTTAGGTGGTTTGATTCAAAGGCTAAGTCATTTCACCCCCCATGCAATGTCACAGAGGCTACGCCTCTTAACCTTTTCACTTCCGATTTTCCACCAAAATCTGACTCTCTTCTTCTATGCATGTATATATGTCCTCTTGATGTAAAACACTTTCCTAATTTGTTGACCATGCACTAACTAATGCTGACGTCTAAGAGTGACTTGGAGAAAAAAAGTTTCTTAGGAATGCTTGTGTATACACTGAAAACAACGGAAACATTCAAAACCAATTGAGGTGGAAAAGACTGTTAAGTCTTTCTGATCATACTACCCATCTCAACGTGATATGGGTCTTAAATGTTGTATCTGCGTTTACGTTTGCATTTAATGTATATTTCTCAAATAAACCCACACTTTTTTCCATTTCAAACAAAGTTTCTTAACCTAAATTTTTACTCGGGAGAGTGAACTCGGCGAAGCGGAGTCACGTAGCCTATCTAGATTCACCAAAATCACTATTCAATTTATACTTGTGAATTTTGTTTGAGGTATATAAAAAGAAAAATGTTTATGACTCATAGAGGTACATCTAGAAACACCTTCTAACCTAATTTCAAAAGATTTATCGATCTATGAGTGAAGACAAAAAAACCCGATGATAAAAATCTCAATACTGATATGATATAGTAGCCGAATCAGCTAGAAAAATACATTCTGTCGAATTAGCTACTATATCATATAATTGAGACTCTTTTGATTGTTTTTTTTGTTCTCTTCCCTTTTATTATGATTTCTGATCTTTTAAAATGTATTGTTGTTTTTACTACTAGTTATGAGTTGATCGTTACGGTATTCTTAAGGATTCAGGTTGATTTATGAACCCTATTGGTTTTGATGGATTATGAATGTGATGTTTTCAACATATTATTATATTTGGTTTTCCACTTCCATCATGAGTTAGCTTGCTATGATATGATCTAGACTTGTTTAGAGTGAGGCCAACTATCCTGAATTTGTGAGCCTATTTTGTAGCTTGAATGGTGCCTTGATAAAGATTTAGATACGAGAAATAACGGGCTAGGCTTAATGCTTCTGAACAGTTAAAACCAATGTCACTGAGATAGAAACCATAACGCACCAAACAAAAGTAAAAGAACCTCAGCTTATCCTTCAAACACCTATAAGAAAAGGAACATTTGTTTACAGCAGCTTGTAGGTCTCAAGATCTTCAGAATGAGCTGGTGAAGTCTTCTCTTTACTTTTGTCTTAACTTTGATATATTCGAGACTCTTGATTTCTGAGTGTCTCAAACATTTAGCATTTTCGAGCCACTTAGTTCAACAATGTCACACTATCAACAAGATCAGGTCATTTCGAGTAGATTGGGATCAACCAGTTTTTTGTATTTTTATTAGGAAAACGTACTAGCATAATATCGTTGGGGAGCACATGGTTCTAAATAGCTAGAAGTACTATTTGACGAGAAACAATGTCTCTCAAAGCATCACAAGTCTATATGTTTTGCTGTAGATCTCGGGAAATGAGCTTTTAACCCAAAACATCATCATATTCGGTGCATGCCAAACTCCCTTCATTTATTTTTGTATTATATATCAGTGGCTTAAATATTAATAGTAGTTTTCGGTCAGGGATAATTAACTATTATTCTTGGGATTATTAAAAACACTTCATATCTAAATAATTGAAATTTGACAGGTCTAATGTCATCATGCCTCGCACTCCACTCGTCTCGTTTTCTGGCGATACTGAAAACCCCAGCTTTTATTAATTTAACCCCAGAAATACCAAAACATATTAAAAAAGGGGGAATTCTTTATATATTTTGAAGACTAGACAATACACATAAGCAAAAACAAAAAACAAAATTGACATTTAAAGTAACAAAAACAAATTTAATTTACGTAATAAGCTTATAATTTGTGACTCGGTCAACTACTTATTGAATATTTTCCAAAGTAAAATATTTGTTCGTGCCATCTTTTCTACTCGATCGTAAGGTGCACAACTGATTCGGAAGTCTTTAGCTATAAATTGAGGTACAATAGTGGTTGATATGTCTTTAGATATAAACTGGATCAGTTCATACGATTTTGATTGTGAATTTACAAGTTGAATTTTACAAATATTATAATCGTTGTACTTTAATTAAATTTGTAGTTATTTAGAAAAATAGAAATATCGATTTATTTTAAAATAGAGTATTATATTATTTCGGTAAAAATATTAAAAGAGGGCCAACGAGGTATTTCGAAATTTCTAGTAAAAATTTTAAATGTCTTTGTGATTTCTTTAACTAAATGTTATTTAAAAAGTCCTAAAAGGAAATAATTTGGACGCATGCAAGTTCTAATATTTAGACCAAATTTTTTTTCTTATTCAGCAGGTCCTTTTATTTTTCAGTTAATCTACACACAAACGAAGATAAAACTAGTGAATTTCCAATTAAAGTTTTCCAAAAAAAAAAAACAAACTATATATGTTAAATTATGAGACATCGAGAAAGATGGTTTTGCATCTGAACCACGGACGTCAAATAAGACAAAAACTTTGAACTAAAAATTAGAAATGGTGTCAAGTATGTATTATATGCCCCTTTAACAACCAAAAAAAAGGTATGTACGTGATATAAATTTTTCTTTTGTTAAATACACGTGATATAAGTTTTATTTTGTGTCTCACATGATGCATGTTAAATAGAAATATATTAGTTTTCATGATAAAATAGATTGAGGAATATACTGCTATGTATTATTAATATCTTATCGATTACGTTGAATAGCGAAATACCTCAAAACTTTTGTTGGCTAGCGACGCAGAAAAATTTACTGATTCTATTTGGTTATCTTATATTGTTGTGGATTGAGTCCTCCATGCAGTTAGATCGGTTCACTATAACAATGATCTATTGTATATGTTTGTAGGTCTTTGCGACCAAAATGATTAAGGAAAACAGTGAAATACCATCTGAATTTTTGAGAATTTACACTTCTTTGGAATTTTTAGAATCTTAGAAGAAACATCAAACATACACGCACTATATTATAAGAACCTTTGAAATGGCAAACAACTATTGGTCTTTAAAAGAACAGCAAATTTGATGACGCAAAACTGAAAACACGAGTTCGTTGCCAACCACATCAAACTTTTTTTCATAAACTAGAGAATTTGGTTTTATATTAGGGTAATTATATGGTAAAAGATGTTACCATATTCAAATTTTGCAAAAATAATGTGATGATATTTTTCGTAAATAAATTCTGTATTTTATCGCACATATATTAAAAGAATCTTAATATTATGTAACATACCGAATCATAAATCTTTGAATATTTTTGTAAAGCCTTGTACCGTATATGTGGTGGCGAAAAAAAGGAAAATACGTATGTGTATGATAATTCTAAAATATAAATACCGAGATTGACCGCATCCGAAGCTTTTCACGTAACTAGTGCCCCTTCCTCTGTATAATTGCAAGATTGACCTTTATCTCTCTCTCTCTCTATCTCTCTCTCTCTATCTCTCTTTTTGGTTTTTGTCTAATTTTCTTCCATCTCTCTCTCTCTTTCTCTGCAACTATTTAATTTCCACAAGATTCCAAACAAGGAGAATTGGTGGAGAGTGAGATTTGCGAAATTTATATTCTCCCTCCGCTTGTCCTCTCCTATCATTAAGACATATCTATATTTTCTCTATTCATTTCTCTCTCTATCTCCATGGCTTCTCCGGTCTCCGACCATGCCCCGAGTTCTAGATCTCTGGTATCCATCTAAGAACCCTAATTTATCTTCTTTCATCTGTCCCCCCTGATGTTGAGATCTTCAATAACCCTTTGTCTCGCTCCTCTCCGGCTTTCTTTGGCTTTTCCGGTCACCGGATTTTGCCATGGTTCCTGCTGCTGAGTCATCCTCCTCCTCGACGCTTCTTCTTCCATGTGGGTTTTCCAACAGTTTTGCTTTTATGTGGTTATTACAAAACTCTCATCATTTATCTGCCGTCTCTGAGGATGACGACAACAACAAAGACATTCGCTTAGCATCTGATCATCATCACCAAGTTTATAGGAGAGATTGTAGTTTCATGGCCGATCAAGAAGAGCCAAGGAGTACTACTTCTAGGTTAAGCTCCAAGGAAGACAACCACGACACCAATAGCAATAACAATAAAAACGATAATAATAACTACAAGGAAGCCGAAGATCATCATGAGATGAGACAACAAGGGTGGCTCCGGTTACGCATAGGCCATGAGGAGGAAGCTAAACCGGATCACGACCATCGGCAACAACATCAAACCAATCCAACGTCTAGGAGAGACTCTTTTCTAGAGCTTAACCTTTTATCTGGCGGTTCAAATAGAGAAGAAGAAGTTGGTCTTCCATTATCATCTCTCTTTCATCATCAGCATCAACCCGGAGGGATGATGCTTAATCCATTGATGTTCCCTACTAGCCCTGAGGACATGATTGGTTCTTGGGCGGCGGGTGAGTTTAGAACGCCTTTTATCCCTCAAAACCTAACCCAATCATCATCTGCTTCGTTGATGAAGCCATTGATAGGGAATAATAGTCCGGATGTGGTGGCTGGTCCAAGCTCGAGTTTTCGAGTCATTGATCCTCCCAGACGACCCCATTCCGGCATTTGGTTCCTCCTTCAAGCTTCTCAAAACCAGTAAGTGCTAAATTTTAACTTCCTAGAGACTATGTTTATGTAAGGTCAATATAATTTCTTGACTACAAAAGAAAGTGCAAAATTTATAACAAATCGAATTTTCAAGATTTATATCCTTGTTTGTAATCATAATGTGTTCTAGAGATTTTAGATTTTTAAAAATTTAAGTTCTTGGTTTTTTTTTGTGAACGTTGTAGGACAGTAGAACCATTCTTGCCTCAGATACCAAAGAGCTACATGAGAATCAAGTAAGTATTCGTCGTTTACTAAGATTCTACCATTTTCGTTATTTATTCGACCAGCTAGCTAATTTTTAAGAACTAACATATAAAACGACGTTAATTTTATCAAAAGTTTATGGCTAATTTCATTTTGATGTTCTTGGATTTGGTAGGGACGGGAAGATGACTGTTCGACTGTTGATGAAATATTTGGTGAATACGCTGCGATTGGAGCACGAATCCCAGGTTTTTTTCTTTCCCTTCCCATCTCTTTTGATTTCCCTTTCTTTAACTTTATTCTTCTAGAGTCCATGAACACGTTGCTTGCCGTAACTACAGTCTCCTTAGTTTAGAAAAAATGAAAAAAACAAAACGTTACATAAATACTTTTAAAGCATAAAAGATGATGAGAGTAGTACGATAAAACATAAACATATTAGTAAGAGATAAGAAGAAAACGTGTAGAGGGTATATCACGTGGGTTGCTGTACTGAGGAACATGAAAGTAACACCGGAACTAAATTGCCACAAAAGTGTCTCCATGTTAATTAGGTCACAAGTAGATGTCCTTGCAAGGTATAAGCCGTTTTGTTCTTTCTATGTTTTTATATGCTTATTATCCATAAATTGATTTTCAACCTTTTCATACTTTGCCTTACTTACTCCTTTTTATAGTTTAGGGAATTAATCAACGGTCGAGCCATAATTAGTGTCTAGTATGATAAAATTCTCATTAGAGATGAGTGCACCCTTTATTTTATTTATTTTATGTATATTATATAGATATATGGTAATCCATCTAGGCACCTACCAACGTACATACATACACCCAGATTGATTTATAGAATTTGATTTCTTTAAATGCATTTTGTGTTTGCGTTTTAAAATGTTATAAGTACATTTTTAAACAACATATTAGCTTTTAGTTTTACCTAACATTTTAATAAATGTATATAATATAGGTGTTATCTATAGTTCAAGTGATTGTAAAACCAAAATAATATATTTTTTATACGTTTTTAAGTTTAGTTACTACACCGAAAATTAAGAACAACTAAGACTACATAACGAAAATAAATATTAGCTCAACTAGTTTGGAGATATGCTGTTTATGACGCAATACCGCATCATTATATATATATATATATATATATATATATAAAACTTAGTTTATGGAAATCAGTGGTAAGGTTGCGAATAGATGCGGCAGATGGGACGGACATAATCATTTGTGAATTATATTGTTTTTTTATCGTTCATAAATTATAATTTACAGTAGTGCAGACAAAAAATTATAAAAATCCGCTTTTATAAATAAATAAACTAAAATTTTGAATAAGTATGGTGGATAAAGCAGATAAAATCATTTGCGGATTAAACTGTTTTTTTTACCATTCGTAAGTTATAATTTACAGTAATATAAACAAAAAAAAATAAAAAAAATTTGTTGCGGACCAACAGCGATCCGCTTTTACAAAAAAACAAACTAAGAATGTAACAAATTGTGATTCGCTCCAAAAAAATAGATAGTTTAATTTATCAATAGTTTTGTCTGCCCCATCCAACGCATCCAAAACCAAAATTGGTTTTTAGTGCAATCATGAGTCACTCGTTTAGCTTTAGCATGCATGTCATTAAAATTACTTATATATGGATAAGAAACAAATGTTTCGAATTCAATTTATTTATTTGTAAACAGGGACTGCAACGAATTTCTTTTATTTATTTTCTGTATTACTATAAACTATAACTTATAAATAATAATAAAAAGTTTAATTTGCAAATAATTTTGTCCTCTCCATCCGCCTCATCCACTCAAAACATATATATGTCACATACATAACGTATATATATGTATAACGTATATATCTATATCTATATATGTATATATATATATACGTACAACTGTTACTATAGCTACATCGCACGCTTCTTCTAGAGCTAGTTATTATCTCAAATGATGGATACAATAAAGTAGCTTCATATCATATGCATGCTGACTTGTTTAAAATATTACGAGTTGAATTCATGAAAATGTCCTTTCTATTTACTTTTTGATGAAAGAAATAGAATTCAATCCCTAAATTTAAGTACGATGCTTCTCGTGTGAATTTTAATCATTGGTATGTGAGCATTTATGCGCTCGCTTACCCATAATACGCTATACTAACTTTTATGATCCCTGAATTAATAATTACAAATTTTATTTCCAAAGAAAATATTCGAGACTTCTTTTCTATGCTAAGGGATTCAATATTTCAGTAATTATAATGTGCATGGAACGTCATTAATGGTCTGCTTTTGGTAATTACGTACCAAACGATGATTACCAATCCCTTTACCAAAAGAAGATAATTACGAAACGATGACATATGGCTTTGAATACTTACGTGAGCCCTGTCTCTTTCTTTTTTTTTTCTTTTCCTTTAATATTTTCGACATATCTGAACGCCACATCTTTTGGACGTCGTACGAAATTGCACGAGACTTTCAAAATACAAAATTTAAAACCTATTTTCATTTGTACGTGCGTTTTCTTTTTGAAGAATTTGCTTGTTTGCTTTGATCCATGCATATATATAATAATGCTTAGAGCATATTCATGAGAGTCTCTAAAAAATTTTTTTAATAATTTTTTTTTTAATTTTTTTCCATTAGTCTCATAATTTTTATTTTTTTTATTCTTTTTATTAGATGAGATTCATAAAAATCTCACCATTGGAAATGATTTTTAAAAAAAACTTAGAAATGCGTACCAGTTTAAATAGTGGTTTACATAAAATAAGAACAAAATCTTAAAGGAGAATAAGACAGATTTAATTGAGATAATATTAAATTGTTTAAAATATAGAAATACGTTTGCTCGTAACTTGTAAGCATGTTTTCCTGAATAACATTCCTTCGAAGCTTAGTCTTAGAGGTCTATTAAAATAATCTGAAATGCAGATAAATTAAACTATATATAATATTAAGGTCAACCCAATCTCTGAAATTTACTTAATTAAAATCTATCAGTTTTGTTGTCTTGTTGCACTAAGCCGTGCCATGATGCCATGAAGTATGGCAGATGAAATTGATGCAATCGATATAAAATTATATGTGGGTATGCATATCTTTATTCTCTCTCTATACGTACACATGACATAAGTGAAATGTCCATATATATATTGATAAAAAAATTAAGTTTTTCTTGACAAGCTGTTTAGTTCTTGTCCATTTTTCCTAAACTATACAATAGGAAAATAATATAGAATTTAAGACAAGGTACATATTTGATCTAATAGTTTATATTCGTTTAGTAGTTCATATAAAAATATGTTTATACAGCACATGGAAATTGTAATTTGATCATTAAATAGCATATTAGTGCGGATACTATAAAGAAACCTAAACAGATAGCATACGATCATTAATCAGCATATCAGTGTGGATATAGATCTAAAGACTATTATTTGAAATTTCTTGAGGGCTGATTTTTAATATTTTAAACCTTTTTAAGACTTACATCAAATCTGTTACCAAAAAAGGGCTACGTCCACAAGGTCAACATGGCTGTACGTTCTTTTATATAGATGATCATTAATTAAAGTTCCAGTTATGTTCTATATATATATATATAATATGTTTGTGTGTGAAACTATATTTACGTTTTTAACAACAAAAATAACACAATACATACATTTACATTTTTATAATGATGTGAATGTGTGTGGATAATAAGATTTGGGTAGGGCATATGTATGAAGAGTGAATAATAAATATGAATGTAATGATTAGGCAGCCATAATCTGACTTCGTGGAGGCATTGTTTTCCATTTTTGTCTTTCTCCCTCTTGTTAAGTTTCCTTTGACTTTTTAGACGTAAGAAAACAAAAGGCCATATACGCTAAAAGAATTCATAAAATTCAAATTTCTTTTTTCGCCCCATGATTTTTTCAACTCGTTCTTTCTTCTTTATTATAATTTACAAGTATCAAATTATGATAATTTTCAGTATTTTTAATCGTGGTTAATCACTCTAGAAAATGTTGCAGCCCTTTGCTGGTAATGAACATAAAACACTCGTTGGAAAATTTATGTTTTGTTAAACCAAAAATTTTTGAATAATGATTTATTAAAACAAAAATTATTGTCATTCACCATAAATAATAACTAGTACAATAAAACCTCTATAAATTAATACTTGATCAAATAAAACTCGATAAATGTAAAAACTTTAATAAGTATAAAAATTTTCAATCCCGAATTAGTTTATTGGACCAATTATTATTTTTATAACTAATAAAACATTATAGTCCTATTATTATTAATTTTAAGAGTTTTAGTGCGTTCCAAAAACACGTCTCTTAAAATCGCTGGTTGGAGCTTCCAAAATCTAGGTACCATATAATATATCGTAAAATACATATACGCCAATGTGTTTTGGTATGCTAGTAAATGTTTTAAACGTAATAAGCTGGAACGCAACTTATATATATAGGCATATTTGATATCTATGTAGTGAATAAATAATGTATTTTACGTCGGGGAAAAGCAATGCATGAAGTCGCCTTCAACAACAGAATCATTGCCATTTGCTGAAATCAAATTGCATTTTAAAAAAGGAACAAAATAGCAGCACTCAAGGGCAGATAAGGGAGCCATGAACATGCTATCCTTTTAAGTTAGTGATGCGATGCATGCAAAACATTTTAATATATATGCATATCCGATTACGACTTCTATGGTCCCTGGTTTATATTCAATCTTACATTAATTTATTATATATGTATGTGGGTCCTTTAGTAATAATATATAAATATTAAGATGTTGATATGTGAGATAGAACACCACTTTCCTATGCTAGTTATTGTATAATGCTAACCAAAGAATAAGGATAATGTATAGCAACCGTAGACAGTATTCTATTTAAGATATTTAATAGAACGTATCTAACAGTTAACAGCATCAACTACATTAATTATAATGAAATAGGCTTATATTCCCTCTAAGAAACCAAAAAATGCGTGAGTTAAAATGCATTTTGGGTCGCAATACTTAGTCAACAAAACGTAAAGAGAAGACGTGCGTTAGATGATGGTGAAGTTTTCATGGGGTATTGTCTCAATTGAGTTCCCTCCGTTTATAAATCAACTTGTATTTTTAATATTTCAACTTTTTTTAGGCACCATATCTTGTTCAATTTATCTACCACTTCCTTTTCCTATTGGAAAGTCGAATTTTCGTCTTAAGATAAGCAAATATAGTAAAAGTAATATATAAATATAAGAGTGAGAGGAAAATAATTAGTAGTAGTAGAATAGATAGTTGTCACGTTCGAAAACATTTTCTGGATCTTGCGATGAACTTAGTAAACCTCAAATGTTTAATTGCTTTGTGTGCACTTTGTTATTCAATTGAAATACGACTTCAAAACTTCTACCAGATACTTTTACCTAAAATCGAGTTGTGAAATATTTTATGCTAGGCATGTGCACTAATTTAGGGTCGAATCACTGGGCCATGTTTGAATGAGTTATTCAAAATTTTCTGACTAAAAGCAATAGAAATTATCCGTTTAGATCACTATAATTTTGTATAACAGATAAAGATATATGTCGAGTAATTACTACATATGCCTAAATAAGTTTTTAAGATTATTAATATTTTTTACACTACATATAATTATGTCAAAGTTCTTAAACTTATTTACCAAAATTCATCCAAAACTACCTAAAATATTTGATTAACGAATCCAATTTACTTGACCTAATAAAAGATCATGTAGTAATTCTAAATATTTTAATTTGTCATACCATATCCTATAATCTAATTGTCCAATATCGGTTTCTTTTCAAATGCATTTTCGGACTATAATTTTATATCGAAATGACCGACTTGTATCCGTCATTACCTAACGTTCTATCTGAAATAGGCATTCATACCACGAGTTGAATACTCTTAACATTACGCCGTAACATAAAATTATATTTGGAAGACATTGGAAAATACATTACGGGTAGAAGAATTAAAGGGTGGGTCGCGAAATGATTAAGATTTGGACATCGTGGGTACCATTCAAATATGATCAAATATATATATTATGCGAATGAATATGTGTTGCATAGTTTTCTTTAACTTATTATATGTGAAATAAGTGGTGGTGTCATTGTTGGTGTTGCTCGTTCTTTAAAAGGCATCGTGTTTTTTTTTTCTCGCCAAAAAAAGGCATCGTTTTAGAAAATCAGGAATCTCTTAGAAGTAAAGTAGAGATAACATAATTACGGCATTGCGTGGCCACCATGAGACGTGACTTTTTTCCATCACTCTCTTTCCGTCACCCCTACGAAGCAATGATCTCATTAAACCCAATTTTTCCTTTTAAATATAGCCTTGGTCTCTCTTTTTTTTTTGTGTGCGCATCATAAATCACCTAGTTAATTGGTTATTACTATATATATATATATATATTCATAGGACTAATATATAGTGTTTTTTTGCTTGTAATATAAAAAATAAATGAAAAGCAGGTAGAGATAAGATGCAGAGGGCAAGAACTGGAGCCAGTGTTGACACTACAACACGTGAGAGATGCAATCTGGAGAGGAAGCAGAGACAATTCTTCTCTTTCACAAAACTTTAATTTGCTTCCAAATTCATCTACCTCTGATCATCTCATGGTCCTCCATTATCGTAGGACTCTATCTTAATTATATATTTATCCTCTATTTTATTTATTTATTAACACCATATTCTCAATAAAAATAAGTGCCCACCTTCTTCAATTGTTTTTCCCCTCTTCTTTTTCTTTGGCTGGTGGTTTCGATTATTTATTTTCCCTTAAGGTTTTTTTTTGTTTGGGTACGATTTGTGGAATGATCAAGACCGAAAGAGTTGTCTAATTTGGTAGGAGTCTGCATGCCCCGATTGATGTTTTTACTGTTGTGTCTTCTGGGGTTGCGATTAATGTTAACGCATGAACAATGTATTAAATATTTATATACATTATTTTCATGCTGTTACGATTACTACTGCTAGGTGACTTTCCTTTGACATAGTTAATACATCATATGTTGCTGCTTTATGTTCTAAAATGTTATGATGTTTTGGGACTTTTGTCTGAGAAAATGGGCCTGATTTTGGCCTATCAACAAACCAACTCAATGTCAAACTGGATTAGGTCTCTCTCATATTATCGGCCCGTTGAGATTGTGCTTTTCTAAACGATATATTTTAGCTGTAAGAGTTTGTCACATAGGCCATAGCTGGAACTTTTTATCAAAGTTTTTGAGAAGCCCACCAAAGTGAAGACCTTTATTTTAACAAGACTCTAGCTGTAGTAGTTGTAACTTCTGACCAGAAAAGAGAGAAATGGTCAAGCGGATTTCAGCATTTCACTTTGAATTGCATGAAAAAGTTTTGCGGAGTATTTTGTTTATAACAAATCACAGCGAGTATTCATCCCATATCATTTTGTCCATTCACAACCAACCAAATATATTAATCCACCGATATCCAATTTTCAAACAGCAATAATAGCATTTGTCTTTTCTATTCACTACACAGTGGGTGGACGTTATAAGTAACATTTAGATCATAGAAAACATGTATTTCATTTAAATTATGGCAAAAGCTTTAAAAATATAAGGGAACCAAAGTTATTCATCACAATCGATGATTTTTAAACTTTTTTTTTTTTTTTATCAATAGTATATATGGGTAGTGATACATCAATGTCACTAGTACAAACTAATTAAGCTACACATCATGATTAAATTTAGGTATTTTATGCAAAACCACCTTTCTTTTCTTTCTTTAAAATCAATCTCCAAAATCATATTATTAGAGATTTACGATGATGAAAGGAGATTTATCAAAAAAAAGAATGGAGATTTATAGAAGACCCTACACTAGTAACTCGAAATAGATAATAACCAATAGATGAACCGACGAAAAACAACAAAGATTTAAACTTGGAGACAACTGTTGTAGATGGAAAAATTGTCGGCAAAGAATGATACACATTAATTGACGGAGAGCAAGCAACGGCGTGGCCTAGTGACGGTGACAAATGTTTCAACTCTTTATTTATTTATTTTGTTGTTCTTTTTATTTTATTTTATTTTACTCAAGATTCATTAAAGATAATTTAAAGAAAATTGTTTTCGTGTTGTGTTTGAAAAATACTGCTGTAAAATTGTAAAAAGAAAGAAAATCAAAGTTTTCTATACTAATTTTGTTTTTGTAACTAAAGTAACTAAACAAGACTTACTCACCTCAACTCTCTTGATCTTGTTTTTTGTTCCTTTTGATAAATGTGAAAGAAGAAGAAAAAAACAAGGGAAAATACCATTAAAAAACCTCCAAATATTGATATTTTTTCAATTAAAACATTTATTTTTTTCTGTTTCATATCAAATATTTAAGTAAATTATTTTGCTAGATTAAATCTGAGCCAAATGGAAGATTGACTAACAGTCAATGATAATTTCATTTAATACAACGGTAATTTCATTTAATACAATAAATATCTGTTAATTATTTGTTAACTTCGTTTGTCTTTTCTTATAAACTTTTATTTACTATGTAATATTTACATCCGTTAGCATTCTTTAAAATCCATTTTCTCCTATGTAAACCGGCTCACATTTAGTGATTTGAAAATGTATTCTAATAAAAAATTATTTACTTGACGTTTGATACGAAAAGTTGGAAATGTCATTTCTTGGAGTTGGAGGTTTTTTCGTCTGACTCCATTAATCAACATCACCAAGAAGATCTAGGTCTGAATCATCTCTCACCATCGTCACATTTCGTGCTCTCAAATGGAGCGAGCACGCACTGAAAGCCCCAGCTACTTCCGTCAATGGAGCGGCGAATCAGGTACCACCAATGCAGTAGCTCCTTCTCCGGCGCGTCATCACCACGCTCGATCCTCTTCCGTCACTGCTATTTCAAACGTCAAGCGAGCACAAAACGTCGCAGCTAAAGCAGCAGCTCAGAGACTTGCTAAAGTCATGGCTTCACAGACCACTAATGACGATGATGATGATGATGAAGTCGGTGGTGATGATTCAGGTTTCCGATATGGTGCTCCTCCTCCTCTTTCCTTCACCAGAAATTCTTCTTCCACAATTGTTAAACCTAAAACTGCTGCTTCTGTTTTTGTTCTTCCTCCTAAGATCGCTAGATCTTCCTCTCCTGCGGTAAACCAATTTCTTGATCCAATTTACTAAACATGCTCATTTTCAGTTGTAGAGATTTAAAGAAATTGACTTCTAGTTTCCAATTTTGGAAAGGTGAGATTTTGATTGAGAAATTAGCAATGTAGTAGTAACTTGGTGATTGTGAAATATCAGTTATCTCGGAACTCTCCAGCTGTATCTGTTCGGGCATCGCAACCACCTGTCCCGCCGAGTAAACTGTCTCAAAGGAATCAAACTACCAATTCATTACCAGTTGTTGTTACTCCTAAGACTGAGAAGAGGTGAATAGAATTCACAAAATAACTTCTTTATGTTACTACTAGTTGGGTTTTGTGTTATTCATGACTTGGAAATTTGTTTGTCATTGTAGGGTTTTACCTGATATTGGTCATTTTAATGCAAAAGATTCAAAAGATCAGCATGAAGCATCTGCACTTCATGATGAAGTATGCCAATTCCTTCTGTTTTTTTTTTCTTTTTCTTATGTATTTATATTTTAATGGATGGAAACTGACAGTTGCTTTACATCACAGCTCGATATGCTGCAAGAGAAGAATGAGAGTATTCTTGAAAAGGTAAAAAGTCTTCTCCTTTTTGGTTTCCCTCTGTCCTCAGGGTAAAGTTATTATACATTTGAGCTTATCAACAGCTTAGGCTTGAGGATGAAAGATGCAAGGAAGCAGAAGCCAGGGTAAGAGAGCTTGAAAAACAGGTAATTTGGGAGCAGTGACAAACTTTGCCTGTATGCATTATTATATTTGTTTTTTTTTAAAATTTTAATACTGTTCTCACCCTTGAGACAAACTTTAGGTTACTTCTTTGGGAGAAGGTGTATCCTTGGAAGCTAAACTTCTCAGCAGGTAGTCATTATCAATACAACTTATTGTCAGTTTTCGTTTTTCCTGTAGGATTTAAAATCCGTACATGAGTGTACTTTGTTTCATGTTGCAGAAAAGAAGCTTATTTGCATCAAAGAGAGGTATTCCATAGTCTGAGACTCCTCGAGATTTACTATTATGTGGTGGTTTTGTTTCCAATTAAGAAGATTTTATTCTGCCATTTAGATTCACCAACACTCACTCTATGACAGGCGGCCCTTAAAGATGCAAGGCAGAATAGACAAGGGACTGATAAAGAGACTGCTGCTCTTCGGTCTCAAGTAGAGGTAGGCCCTATTTTCTGTACATGTGTCACATTCACTATGTGGTGCTAGTTAATGAAAATGTAGATATCTTATATTTTCTATGTTTCACTTTGAATCAGAATGCAAAACTCGAGACCGCTGCTGTAGTAGCACAACTTCAAGGAGCAGAATCTGAAGTTAACGCTCTACGGAGAATGACACAGAGAATGATATTGACCCAAAAAGAGATGGTTTGTGTTTCATGTTTTTGCACAGTCTACATAAGTTTATGGTAGAGTTTAAGTAACACACTCTTATATAATTTTCAGGAGGAAGTTGTTCTTAAGCGGTGCTGGCTAGCTCGGTACTGGGGTTTAGCTGCCAGATATGGTAAGGGGTATATGGGTATATAACAAATATACCTGCTTAGTGACATACCTAGAACTGTTATGCCATCATTTATCTTTACTTCTTGACATCAGTGCATATTTGCATTTCAGGCATATGTACGGATATTGCTACATCCAAGTACGAATACTGGTCATCTCTGGCACCTCTTCCTTTTGAGATTGTGCTATCAGCTGGGCAGAAGGCTAAGGAAGAAAGTTGGGAAAAAGGCAAGCAACCACTCAGTCATGTATCTAAGATCTGTTGTGATAACATTCTAAATTTTGACTGTCACTTCTCACTACTGTATATTTATTAATTGGCTATGAAAACATCTGACCAGATTCTGAGGAGAATGAGAAGAGGAGTCAGCTCGTTCAAGATATAAATGATCTAACAGGAGAGGGAAATATTGAAAGTATGCTGTCTGTGGAAATTGGTCTAAAGGAGCTAACTTCTTTAAAGGTTTATTCTCATCTTCTTTCATTCTGGTTCATGTGCCCCTCTCGCCTCTCCTCTCTTTCATTTTTCTCATGGACTATGCTTGTTCTTTTAAAGGTTGAAGTTGCCATTACTATTACACTAGCCCAGCTAAGGTTGTCCAATACTGCTCGACAATCTGATACCGGTGAGCTTCTGTAGAAGCTCTTCTTGATTATGTTGTTGTCAATCATTTATGTTACTCATTGCATTAGCTAAAAATGGCGTCGTTTTTGCCAGGCTTTTAATTTCACCATTAAGATTGTTAAAATTATAACGTATATATATTTTTATTGTCGCATCTTACATGTGTGCGCTTCTTTGATATGCAACTGATGTTTTTTTCTGGTCGTTTTATTTCAGAATTAAAATCACCAGGTGGTCCTAAGTCTTTGGAGGCACTTGGTAAGTTTATTTATCTTATACACTGAATTTCTATCTCAACATCTTGGTGTTATAAGAATCAACGTATGGAGTAAAGCATAATCAACAAAGATGCAATGACAAACTCTTGATAAATTTAGGACGCTGTGGAATACAAATATTGAATGTCAGTACTCTATGTTGACATATAATATACTACTTCAACAAAGGATAATTCTGATCTTTGTCTGTGGTCCTTTGCAGAATTGAGTCCAGAAGAGTCTGAAGATGTTCTGTTCAAGGAGGTACAGAACCACAGTCTCTTTCTCTCTTTCTCTCATGGGCTTTTCCTTCATTTGATCCCTGCTTTCTGTTCCCTTTTGTATCGTTTTCTGTTTTTCTATGTATCTTTTGGAGATGTTTTCGTAAGCTCTATCTTGGCCTTTATCCAATCTCAATGCTATGAATCCTTTGGAACTTTTGACAGGCTTGGCTCACGTACTTCTGGAGAAGAGCCCTATCCCTTGGCGTAGAAGTGGATATTGCGAGAGAACGTCTTCGATTCTGGATCAGCAGGAGTGCACACTCCCCATCTTCACATGACGCCATTCAAGGTACAATCTAACTCACCAAATTCCTTTTAGTCGAAAGAGGCGTATCCACACTGAATTGGTTAGTTCTAATTCTCAGTTGAGCAAGGACTAACAGAGCTAAGGAAGCTGCAGATAGAACCTAGATTGTGGGAAGCCTCCAGGTCCAGCCAGTAAGTAGTGACCTTGGGGACCTCAGGATCCAGCACAGTCATATTACCACAGCTTTAACAATACTTTAACAATACTGTATATCATTCATGCTTTCTTCCTGTGTGGTTCGAGTATTTTGCAGTTAGGAAAATGTTAATCCAGTTTTGCAAACCGAAGTATTGCATTACACGCACTACTTTTGACATATAATATATCCACGTTTGGACACTCTTTCCGTCAAGTATCTACTGATACAGAAACTAAAGATCACCAGTCACCAGTAGTCGTTGCAAGAACACTTGCCCTCCTTAAAATGATGAAACATTCTGGAATCTCGGATGACGATTTCACGTCCTGTAACCAAAGATACATGCTTTGCAAACTCATGACAATCTGGGCATGCCCGAAGATTCTTGAACACCTTAATAGGTGTACCGGCATTGCCATTCACTGATATCAGACCAAATGCAATGGCAAGTCTCTCGCTATGATCAAGAAGCTGTTCTCTTCTCTCTGTCATACTACACTGAAACACATCACCTTCCACAAAACCATCAAACTCTTTAATCTTCTCATAGATCTCCTGAGTTTGCAGATGCGGCGGGCTGAAGAGGAGAAATCGGAAGATGCACCTCACTTGGTCGAGCGGGAGAGATACTTTAGTAACTCGACTGAAAGGAGAGGGTGAAGCTGGAGGGTGAAGCTGGAGGGTGTTTATCACCCACTACAAACCGATGAATCTTACCCTTTTCTTGGATCCAGCTGCAGCTCAGTTCCTTCTTTAACGCCCTCTCATTCATTAGTTTCATCATTTCAGCTGCTTCTTCCCATTTTCCAGCCCAGGTATACAGATTAAACGGTAGCACGTATCCAGCTGTATCTTCTGGATCGAGTTGGCGAAGTTCCTCACCATCAATCTTGCCCAGTTTTGCCTTCTCCATTTATAGCTTCCGGGTCTGCTCCCCTGAAAAATTCAACTAATTTGTGTCAGACATAAACCTTTCCAAATGATTTAGGCAGAGAAAATGTTTGGGTGACTTTGGATAAACGGCTCTAAGAAGAACCAACTAACCTAGTGAGTAGCAATCTTGCTATTGCCGCTTTGCCTCTGAGAATACAACAATGCAGCGGCGTTTGACCACTTGAAACTGTGACGTTAACATTTGCACCATATTGTAGCAAAAGCTCTACCATCCCAATGTCAGCCTTCTCACAAAGCACAGTGAAGCAGAGAGGAGCCTTTGGTTCCTTCGGGAGGAATATTTGAAGAACTACCTGAGTTTCTATCAAGTAACTCATTTCTTAATTTGAGTAGAACATCCTCACGCTTTGGCCTTTCTGGTACTAATATTACTCTGGAGAGTATTAACGAAGAGCTGGAAGATGATTGGTCATACACAGAATTCACATCCACATCACCATTGACAATAAGCCGGTAAACAGATTTTTTATCACTGCCACACACTGCATCCCACATTTGTTGTGCAACTGACTGTGGGAAATCGCAATCTCTCGATCTCCGAACAAATAGCTCCTCAGCATACTGTGAAATACAAAAATAATGTTTGCTATGACAAAGCAAAGAGAGAACGCCGAGAAAGAAAATATTTTTCTAGATGTTCAATGAATTTTTGAAGGAACAACATACTGTGAAACATGCACTTCCTCCAGAAGAAAAACTAGCTTCAGTTATCTCCAACATAAGGAATCAAATAAAGGGTAGAAGCTTAAAAACCTTAGCTTGTATATACTTCTCCTTGATAGATATCATATCAGTATAGCTGGGTTTGCCAGTGACCATCACCCTGGATTTATCAGACCTGCTAATATTTGGCAAAGTTAATTTAAACTTATTATGTCTAGGTGATTAAAGTTATTATCAATTTGGATGAGAAGGGCAAAATTTCAATCATCAATGGATTTTTTACCCTGTTAAGCCTGGTTCAACATGGAAGGCGCTCCTTGAATGAAGTAATTCCTCCCAGACTGTGTTTGCAAAAGTATTTCCAAGAGCTTGGAACAAACTTATAACAGATGGCTCCCACACTTTCACGTCGAGAGTGAGTGACCTAACCTGTAGCAACAGCCACGTTCAGATTGCTCTGGACTGAGTTCAAACTGAAGGTTGAGCCATCCAAAGTTCAAATTCTATCATATGCTCTAACAATCTGAATAGCTAATGAATATCCAGCCAAGCGTCACTTCAGAATCTTGATGGAGTTCTTTACTTCTTTCCATGAGTTCGTTATTGTAGAACCTACATATTTTTTGCAAACTAAGGATTCTGGCGATATACCTTAGATACATGGACACCAAGATTACGGTGAACACCGGAACACTCGATACAGACATGAACCCCCATATTTAAAGAAGCCCAGTCTGGTTCTGGAGCTCCACAATCCGCGCATTTGTCATTCCCACAGACCTTTCGCAGAGCATCAATGGGCTTCTCATCGGTGTGGTTTCTCTCCGATGCAGACGTGGAGAAGTAGGAGTGCATGCGAGATTCTTACGATAAGGATGAGATGCCTTGTGCGTCATCGTTCGACGAGCTGTTGAGACAGCAGAGGATCTCGAGTTCTGCTCGGAAGCCTTTCGAAGATGATCACGCATTAGGAACACTGTTAGATTCATATGAAATTCATATCAGAAGTCTGAGTCTGAAAAATGGAAGAGCATTGAATTTTGTACGTGAATCTTCAACCTACATAACCAACTTCAGTATTCTTGAATTTGAATTGTTCTTGTTAACTATGTTAGACTTATTTTGAGCACAAGCCATATCATGAGTTAGTTTCTTTGATACGTAGGGTTGTTTCCTTACGACTTGAGAGTGGTGCGTCAAGGAACCTTTGATTCTCTCATGGACTTCTTCATCTTACAAGGTGCATCCATCGGTCAATACAAGACTCCCAGATGCATTAAATCAGGAAAAGCCTTACAAGTAATGGAGGCTTGTGTGGTAGGCAGATTCTTCAGTACTTGAAGTTATTCTTCCTTGTCTTATAGTTCCAAGTGATCTGTTGGGGTTGCAATAAAATATACAGCTTTATATAGAATAATGGACTTGGAAAATGGACAAAGAAATTTGAGATGAAACCAAACCCTTCTCTAACACTTTAGCACCCTGAGCCATGGCCCATGGCTACCAAAATAATTAGGGGGCAATCCGGTTTAGTCTTGGTTCTGTTTCGTCATATTGTTTTTCATTACATCGGTCTAATAGAAAACTAAAACCAAACAAAGCCTTAAAAATTTTGTTTGGTTTGATGCATTTACGGTTTAGGTCAGTTTGGTTACCGTTAAACAAATGAAAACATAGATAAGTAATGATTTAATTAATATGTTACCACAGATTCACAGACCCCCTCTCGCCTATGTCGACAGATCACCACATAATGGATTCGGTTTAATGATTTCTAATTTAGAGTCCGGTGAGCAAAGCCTTATTCCCTGAGTTAGAGATAGCCAAACATGAGTCTAAGCTTCGATCTGACCGACAAACTGACCGAGACTGCTGACTTTGGAAGAATGAAAATCGAATGCGAAGTAAGTACACGACATATTATTGAAAGAGACACTCTGACGCTTCTTCCATAGGTCAAAGAGCAAGGAAAACCAAAGGTCAAAATCCGTGTTTATCAACATTTTCAAACGTAGTTTTTATTCCTTCTCGAGCAAATTAGTCTTTTATGAAAACACTGGGGACGAGAGCTTTTTTTGTATTTTATCTAGCTTTGAGTCGACTGTCCAAAACACAAAATTCAATAGACATCTAAGTTAGTACCTGACTAATCTTTCACAAAATATCAAACCTAAACCTATTCCAAGACCCAAATGATACTTATTCAATATCTATATTGGAAAAAATCTAATATTACGTCATGTTGGTTTAGACCTGATGTCCATCATTTGTTAGATCTAATCGGCTTGGAAGAATGATTAAGTTGAAGAGGGAGTTTATTGGCAATGGTTGGTGTAGAATAAACCAACACAGAGTTTTTCAGTAATTTCCTTCTCTTTTTTTTTGGTTGTTCTTTCCTCTTTTTAACTCCATTTCTCAATTGTTGCTCAATTTTCTCCAATCTCCAGCTTCATATTATTACTACTTTTATCCTTTTTCCCCTAGGATATTTCCGTTATCGTCTTTCTAAGGATGTAAAAAAAAAAAAGGAGTTCAACATGTTAGAATTTGTTTCTTAAGAAAAAACGAAATAAAAGGACTTTCTTTTTCAAACTTTTTTTTTTCTTAGGTATAGATAACATTTTCCTTTGACCAAAAAAAAAGATGACATTTTCTTTCTGTAAAACGTTAGGCATTGAAAAGGTGGACGTTTTTTGGTCAACAGAGGTAGACTTATATAACAGTTTAGAAGAAATGGAAATATGAAAGATCAACAGCTCGACCGGTTACAATGTCTTCTTCCATAGACTCAAGTTTGGTTTTTGGGGCAAAACCATATAGACTCAAGTTTAAGCGTCTTTGATTTTTATTTTTCTAACGAAAAAGAAATGGAAAAATATACGGGGTAGTCAATCCCGTTCACGTCTAGGTTTTGGTCCGGTTTTTGAGTTTGGAATTTAATCATTTGCTTAAAAACCTAAAATCTAAATAAAAGCATTTGTAATTCGGTCTGGTTTGAGGTAATTTTGCTTTAGTGCGATTTTTTTTCCTTTTTCAATTTGGTTCCGTTAGTGTTTGAAAAAAAGACTTTAAAATATATACCTAATGACTTCATTAATATTATTATTATGTAATCAATATGTATAATTTATAAAATACTATAAAAGCAAATTTATTTGGTTGAATTTTTGTTCAGTTATATATACTAAAATTGTTTTTGGTTCCATTTTTCTGTATTTCAAAATTAATAACTAATTAATTTACAAACAAGTTTCGGGCTTGGGTTGAATTATTTCGGTTTGATTCGATATGATTTGAGCAAAGAATTTTGTGTCCACCCTAATCGTGGAGAAAGCAGAAGCGGATTTTGAGAGTTCAACTGGGATGGGTCCTATATATATTTCCTCTCATGTGGCCTTTTTTGGATTCACGAATCATACCGCTTTTGTTCTTTTTCAAAAAAAGGTTCCCTTATTTTTCCTTTACATTGTTCATAATCCCTTAAGCATGCGTCAACCTTGGATTTTTAGTGTACCCTTTATAACTCCACTAGGGAAACCAATTAACCAAAAAAAAGAAGTATATAAGAGACTGAAAAATGCAAAAAAATGCAGAAAAAATATAAGATCAACTTCGGTATAAGAATAATAAAAAAACATTGATTATATTGGTTATCGTCAATCTAAATTTTCCACTTAAAACATAATTAATTTTTTTGAAAAAGTAAAAAACATGATCGTGTTGTTTTCCTTTTTAAAATGTAATTCTATGTGGCTGAGATCGCTAATATTAAGTATGATATTGAAGAATAGAATATGATGCCATGTGATTTCGTTGTAAGTTGAATTGCGAAAGTACTTCACTACCATTATTGGACGATTTCAAAGAGCATGGGTCGATCGTACCATCATTTGCAGATCTTTTTGCTGAGCAATCTTGAAAGAATTTGATTGAGAGTATAGTCTATGCCAGAATACATCTCTACCATTTCATGACAATTTCGCTCACTTTGAAAAGTGTGAATATTTTGAACATCCACAAAAGTTTAAATATTGTTCCATGAGAAACCTAATAGAAATCCATGTAATTAAATAATAGACAAGTAGATATATATATATATATATATATATATGTAATGAGCATTATAGTATCTCTAACTTTGAGGATTATAATTTTGTGCAACTCTTTTTTTTTTATCTTTTTTATGAATCTATGAAAAATCAAAAGTTGCAATCCTCAAAGTTGGAGACATTGATGTCCGTTATATAATTATATATATGAACATATGATTTGTCTATAACCTAATTACATGGACTTGTATTGGATTGCTTACGAAGCGATATTTGGGTTTCTGCATGCTCTAATAAGCATGACATTGGTCATATCATTCACAAATTATTTTCGCGGAAAGATCTCGAGAGAATTTGATTGAGCATGGTATACGCTGCTGCTTGGCCTAATTATATTTTCTTTCCACTAAGGTTTATGTCAGTCTATTTTGTATATAATCATATATGTAAGCAAAAGAAAAAAAAAATCATAAGGTTGATTGTATGCTCTTTTACTTTGTATCATAACACAAATCAGTCTACCAAATCATTTTTTTTCTCTTCGCACAAAATTGACATCTCGAACATAAGTAAAGTAGACATAAAAAGACACTTTGTGGGAGTTTCTATTATGGTTTAATTGATGAATGTTAACATTGATGTTAAGCTTGACTTTTCGAGTTGTTGCTTCTACAGTTCTACTTCCATAGAGAAACCGGAGGGAGAAAAAAATTATGATATGTGTTCTTGCTTACTTGTATACATGCAGATGTGTTCCTGGTGTGGTATATATGTTTATGATAGAATTTCTACAAGTTGTTAGATGCACTTTTGGAATGAACTATCTTCCCAGATTATTTTCCAGTTCTTTAAATTAACCAATAACTTCTATTATTTATTTTTTAATTAAGCAATAACGTTCTTGGTAATACTATACGAATCTTCTTTGTGATACTATTCAAATTTTCTATAAACAAAAGGTTCAAACTTTATATGACCCATCTGAATAAAAACGTTTTCCAAAACAAAGCAGTACACAAGGATTTACAATAAAAAACTTTATGATGGTGATGATAAATGGTAAGAAAAACTTTATGATGGTGATGATAAGTGACGTGAAGTCCTTCAAACACTGACTACTCGAGGCTACTCTACTTGTAAACTAATAGATGCAATGGGGATGTCTAATAATTTAACTTTTCTTATTTATGCAGCGTCTAGAAAAAATATAATTACTACTATGAATGATATATATATATATATATATATATATATATATATATATGCAAAATAAGAGATTGGATTTATCAATGGAAGCAGCAACAAACCACCAACGTATCGGGTCTCAAAATGTGGTTAACTAAAATTAGATAATTTTAAAATGGGTTCACGCTTTGATTGAACCTAAAACTAGAGCAACAATGATTTTTCGTACCTGATGCATACAAATTCTACTAATAGTTTAATTTGTTTAATTTGTATTTAACAAATCAGATATCTGGTATCCAATATACCACTAATTTCAGAAATAATTTATATTGAAAAAATAATAGAATAATATAGAACCAATTATATATATATTTATTTTAAAGACAAAAAAATGAAGAAGATCAGAATGTTAGTTCCGCACTTATTCCTAATTTGTGCATAACACTGCTGCCAAAACATGCGAAGCTAAGCTCCCCAAAAAAGTAAATATTAAGAAAAAGAAAAAGAGAACTATGAGAACTCAACGATCGGTCCCAGCCCGCACCATTCCAAAGATTTTAATTATTATATACTTATTTTAATATTATATCCTCTTTTCTTGTAGATCCTTCTCTTTATAAACCCTTTCGTCACCTCTTCTTTCCTCATAATATTATATCATAGCCTAGAGTAAAGAAAACCCTTATTTGCTCCCAACTTGTTCATCACTAAGCCAATCTCCATGTTCTAGTCACTCTCCAGATTCCCTACTCTGTTTACAATCAATTCGCTAAGTTAGTTCCTTTCAAAGTCTTGTACATATACACACACGGCTTGTTCTTTCGTTGTGTGTGTGTCTTACATATACGTGTGAATACAATTTGTTGTAAAAGTGGATCGGAGGTATGGAAAGGGATCGGTTCCACCGGAAACATCGGCGGCGGTGGAACAGAATCCGTCTTGGGACGAGACTGATGTCACCGCCATGGTCTCCGCTCTCAGCCGTGTCATCGAGAATCCGGCAGCAGAAAGGTCAGACTGGCCAGTCAAACAAGAACTTGATAAATCAGATCAGCTTCAACAAGACCAAGGTAACTAAATCAACAAATCTATTTGTATAATTAGCTTGACCATATGTCTCTAAGAACAGCTTAATCGTCTTTAGCTAGCTGATGTATATGTAACTTATTATAATAAGTTAACTAACTAAAGACTTGTTTATCAAAAAAACTAACTAACTAAAGACTTACTATTAATAACCTTGTTTCTATTTTCTTAATAATTAAGTTTGGGAAAAAAAAGAATTTGTATAGGTTAGCTAGGTTCAAATTCAAGTTCAAGTTCAATGCATCTGTCATTTAATTTACTTTCCGTAAAGAACTTTCCTTCTGTTTTTGAATTGAACCACCGATCAGGTTACTACGTGTCTATCCTTTTTTTTAATTAGTATATCAAGATTCGATTTTTTTCAAAGTACAAATTAGATATATTATAACCCTATATGGATCGTCTTAACTCGTCAAACATATATATAACCATCGTATGCCTTCTTACCTAACTAAAAACAGTAATTTTGACCACGCTCGTTCCTTTGTTCATTTGAAATTAGTTGTCTTCGATATCATTCTATCAACTTTATGGTTGTCCTTTTATCACTATTTTTTGAAGCATTTCAACATGATTAACTTGTTTATTAGATGCGTTGAAAGCCAAATATGTTATTAAAAGTCAACATCAAATTTATTCTTTGAATGCTAAATTATAATTATATATGTCATATGTATACACAAAAGAAACACCAGAAAATAATCATATATAGAAACAAAAATCGAGACATTATTTCTAGATATGTATTCTCTTTTTTTGGAAATTTTATTTATTTATTTATGACAATTTCCTTTGTCAATAAATCTTAAATTAATTGATTCATATAAAAAATCTTTCATATAAAAAATCTTATATTGATCACCAATATGTTTTTGTTCAATTTTTATAGTTTCTTTGTGTAAATTTTGAATGTCGATATGTAGCTGGTTGACTCTTTGAATATTTTTCTGGTGTCTGACAATAAAAAAGAAGAATTTTCGATGGTTATAACTTAGAAATTGATAAATATATAGTATGGACGCTATTATTCAACTTGATTGACTCTGTTCACAGACCAATGGTTATCTAAAATTTGGATGATTCGAGCTTTGATTTCGGTTCGGTCTAAATGTCTAGTCACTACAGCAAAAATAAATTGCAACAAATTTTAAAACTTCAGGATTGAAGTAAATTACAACAAGATTTATTGGCATTATTGCCAATATATAGATTCCATCCAAATTAAAAGTTTAAAATGTAATATTATGATTTGAGGAATATTATATAGTATATTGTACAAAGTTCAGTAATCCACATAGTTGATGCGTTCTAAGTATTATTGTATGCATCATCTTTAGTTTAAATCGTCCACTTTTTGTTTCTTTCAAGTCACAAATATTAGACCAGTTTTCCCTTAAATTATTCGCTTACTATAACTAATAATTGAAATCACACGTAGCATTCAGAATTGCACATGCAATATGTAAAATTTATTTTCTTTTTTGGTGCATGTTCTTCAAGATCAACCAAGAAGAAGACACTATAGAGGCGTAAGGCAGCGACCATGGGGCAAATGGGCGGCCGAAATCCGTGACCCGAAGAAAGCAGCCCGTGTCTGGCTCGGGACTTTTGAAACAGCAGAGGAAGCCGCTTTAGCCTACGACCGAGCCGCCCTCAAATTTAAAGGCACCAAGGCTAAGCTCAACTTCCCTGAACGCGTCCAAGGCCCTACTACCACCACAACCATAGCTCATGCCCCAAGAGGAATTAGTGAATCAATGAACTCACCTCCTCCTCTGTCTGGTCCATCTTCTACTACTACTTCGTGGCCAATGACGTATAACCAGGACATACTTCAATACGCTCAGTTGCTTACGAGTAACACTGAGGTTGATTTATCTTACTACACGTCGAGTCTCTTCAGTCAGCCTTTCTCAACGCCTTCTTCATCTTCTTCTTCCTCACAACAGACGCAGCATCAGCAGCAGCCGCAGCGTGAAGAAGAAGAGAAGAGCTATGGTTACCATTATTATAACTACCCAAGAGAATAAGAGAATCGTCTAATTATTATTGTCGGTCGAATCAGTTTTATAAATCGCTACCATTTTCGTTTCATTTTTTTTTATTTCCGTAACCTTTGTTGCACCGAAAATATGAATGAACGGAAGACCTGTGTAACATTTTGTTTTTTTTTTTGCTCTTTTTCTTAAGATAAGTGTGAGCAAAGTTTGGATTTGCTATAGTTTAATTACCAGATACATGTCATTCCGTCGGACGTATTAATTGAGTCAAAGTCTCATTTCGGATAAGGGTTCATTTGAAAACATTTTCATTTTGTCGACATATACATAAATAGATCATCAGTTAATTGTTTTTAGATTTCGAAGAATCTATTCCTCATTTGTTCACAGTGTCACAGTTATTGAGCATAAATGATAACACTATCATCTCTGAGAAAATCGATAACGATTAGATCTTCTTTGTTAGATAAAAAACAAAAGATAAGTAAAAGATAGACGAATACTTCCACAAAATAAATGAAACAAAAAAAAAATGTTTTGTTCCTCTAGTCTGGTAACCAAACATTAATTAATATAATTATGCATGTTGAGAAAAAAAAGTTAACTAGTTTTGGGTACTATGTTTAGAATCAAATCCACTAAAACTATACAAAAATAATGTTCGTAAATGCGTAAATCAAACAATATTTGACCCCGCATTTTGCTCTTTAGAGCTAACTAACTATGAGTTAGACTTTATCCGAACCTCGTCTTGAACTATGGGGAACCTTTGCAATATACCGGCAACCCTCACACATTCTGTCTATCATCAACAACCTGGACGAACACGAACCAGAATATATATATCTCCTGATTATGAACATTTGTTGAAGTTTAAAACAAGGTTTGGATAGAGGTGAATTATTGATTGAACTAATTAGGTGAATCCAACTCCTCACGTTTAATTAAAAATGATAAAAAAATGAAACATAGAGTCATAGACCACGGGCGTAAATCGCGGAGAATTCGATCCACTAGATAAAAAATAAGACTAGCTAGTAAGTTGATATTAATCTCAATACAAACAAGCTTTCTAAATTCCTTGTTTCCGTTATCTTTATGGCTTTTTCAGAACATGTATTTTCAGTTAAAGCCTCTCTTTCCTAATCAAGAAAAATTGTAATACTTACATGTGGTGTAAGAAGATAATTATAAAAATCGAGTAATCATAATTAGTCCTAGTAATTAGTTATATTTTCAAATTGCAAGCGGTCCTATGTACAAGTACAACTATCCTAGTTTATACCTATATCGATTTAAAACAAAAATAAACGTGCAAATGCATATAAACACTTAGTTTACGTATCAAATAAAGTAGTTATTAAGAGCAATAAAACATCAAAAATAGAAACAAGATCAATAACGCAGTACCCTTGCCCATGCTTATATCTTTTCTCATCTCCGAGCAAATCAATAAAATAAGAGTATAAATACCAAAAGATAGAGGCGAATGTTACTCGAGCTTTAGTCGTGGTCCCACTCAATATAGATCTGCCACTACATAGTTCGCATAGATAACTAAATCTTTTTTAGTTTTCTTTTTCCTCATGTGCAGTTCTATTATTTGTTTTTTTTTTTTTTGACTAAACAAGGAAATTCCTTGTCGAAGTACGTAATCTTTTTTTGGGTGGGAGATAAGAGAGTATTGTTAAAATAGTTTCTTCCAAATTATTTTGAACCTATGAGACAATTTCTCAATTTTTAAGACAGACTTTGCCTACCACTAGGGTCAGTTGATTCTATTACTTTTCAATTAAATATTATACGAACTTAAAATTTCGATATGAAAATTGAACACCGTACACGAGATATTAATCGAATTTGAAGAACTGGGACACTTGTTTCATTTGAATCAAAGATAATATTATAGTTTCATTTCTTGTATAGGTATTCTTATATCTTCAAACTTGACTACTCCCTGGAGATGTTACATTCGGCTTCGCGAAAAGTCTCGTGTTTGGTCATATTTTACTATATTTTTTTGGTCAAAGGTCATATTTAACTATTTATCTTATAAGGATAGATAAGCATTGACTGAATGTGGTGAAACAAAAATTTCTTTACTGTACTCAACAATGAAAAACAATCACAGATGATCACTACGAATATCGCAATCACTAATCATTTAAAGAACATAAAAAACGTTTTAAACTATATATATCGCAATCCCAAAACCAAAAGTGTCTTTTACAGAATATTGAGACTTATCTCTCCACTTATTAATGTGTCTTCCATAGAACGCATTTGTGTACATGCATCTATACATGAGATCGTTATATTGTATTAATATGTGGTTTGCATCTTTTTTCTTTATTGATACATGTGAGACTTGAGAGTAGGACAAGCAAACTTGGTCCTGAGATTTAGATCGAGCTTGGCCCACCTAAGATAGTACTTTAAAGACCGTAGTAGCGAGTTTGATTGGCCTTCCCTGATCGTCTCAGAATATTTTCTGCATATATTCACATTTACAATATTCACTTAATCAAATAATATGTCAAATTTTATCGATTTTCAATTCAAAATTAGTTGGTAATAATAATACTCATATATTTACACATTATGCTAGATTTCATTTTCAAATGGCCATTTAATTAAATATAATTCTGAGGATAGTGGTACTATACTCTCTCTTTTCTTTTTACGTCAATGATATTATACCATCATGATACAACAAATAAAAGAACTCGTGTGAGAGAGGTCATAAAAGGTTAAGTATTATGTCTAGTTACTCTCTCTCTTTTTTCCTTTTTTTTTCGGGTTGGTCTATTCTAAAATCTGGGTGGGTTAATAATTTGATATATGAGATTAGAAGAGATGATGTAGAAAGATACACTCAGAGCTTCTTGAGAGTTACGCATGCGCAAAGGCAAAGGGAAATGGGTCCCATCCAACTTGGTTACGTCAAGTGTGTTGAATTTGAGGGCCATCTTCCAGATCCCACGACCCAGTCTAATCATCTGTCAATCCCAATATAACTCTTTGCAATTTTTCTTTTTTTTTCCTAACACTTAAGTTTCACTACACGACACAAATTTCCACAGAACATTTCTAAATTTCGATTACTATCATACTACAGTTTCACACACAATCTTTGCACTACATTATCATTTAAGATATCTACAACACATGACCTGCATTGAATTCTAGTTTGGTGTTGAATTTCTGACCAGTCTGATTATAATTAAGTTTTCTATCAGCTTGCTAAAAGAGATGTATATAAAAATTATTATTGATAACTCGCGATAACTAGACTTTTATCAACAGAGAGTTACTTTCAAAGAATATAAGTTTTGGTTAAAATCATTAAAAAACAATATTTTTCTTGTTGGTTCTTAAGAGAAATGTAAACAAAAAAAATTGCATGTTTTCGATTTTGATGGACACCGGTCTAGTTTTACGCAATTTTAATGATGTCATTTGTCATGCTGAATATAGGAAGCTCTATGTATACAAAACATAGTTCCATTTGTAATATGTCGAATCACTAACAACAAAAGCTTAGCAATAGATACAGATTTTATGTTGTTATAGTCGGAAATGCAGTAACAGTTTGCGACGAATTTACAATGGTAATCAAAAAATAAATCCGTCACATATTAGTACTAGATTAAAATTTGTCACCGAATCACAAAATCAGATTTACAACAGTAATCAAATTGTTACTAAATTGCCATGGTATATTTGTCTATTATGTATTAGCCTAAAAGTGATCTTGGCTTGGACGTACGGTATCTCTGACAAGAGACTTTTAGCATTGCTTTCGGCTCCAAAGATTCAAAAATTGCGGCTGCTTAGCATTGATTCCGTTGAGAGTGGAATTTCCCCAGATAACAATCATGATCTTCGCATGCACATGAAGATTGCAACTCTTATGCGTCTAGAAACATACCCATATTGTACTTGCATATTTACTCATGCTTTCTCTATTTTATCTCAAATATTTATCTTGTGGGGTAGGTTCGTATCCTCGTAGCAATCAAAACATAAGAGAAATATGATGAATAATGAGTTTATAAAGGGGTCCCGCCTCCCAATTTCCTAATTTTAAAAAATATATTATATGGACTTGAATTGCTCAATTTTAGAAAATATTACCTCTATCCATTTGTTTGGTTTTATGGTTAATCTTGAAATTCAAAAGACTGTTTTGTATAATTGTATATAGGTCCTATTCGTCAAGGCTTGTACGCGAGAAGAAGTATATATTTTAAGTACATGAGAAATAGAATTAGCTCATGGAAACAGAGTGTCTAAGACTCAAAGTCCTTTACATAAAAGTCTCTATCCACTTTACATAAAAGCCATTTTTTCTCAAGTCCAAGATGATTTTATTTTAGATTAGGGGATCAATAAGCCAAAAATAAAATGATTCTAAATCAAGCTTATCATCTGAAAAAACAACAGAATTGCAGAAGCAGCTTCACTAAACATGCGAAGACATGCCATTTTCCTCAGATTTATTGCAGAAACACCGCTTGTAGAAAGTGTTACTAGCAGAACAAAAAAAAAAAGAGTGTGTTTATGTGTTAGTAGAGAATAACGGATCTAATCGAATGGCGTATTTATTCTCATGAGACGAAATAATGATTTTGAGTTTTGGCTGATCATTTGTCTATATTTTGTCCTCGTTCTCAAAAACCATCGATATCAGAGAAAATGATTACATGATCACTTATTGTAAGTAGTAGTAACCTTAAACTGAATCTGAAACCCACAATAACTTTCTCATTGATTTGTTTGTTTCGTTTACTTGCTACCTTCTTACTTTAATTAATTATTATTTGCCTGCTTTCACACCTCAAAAATCTCACCCAAAAAAACGATTTTGTACTTCGTTCTAGCTTACTTAAATTTCTAGAACTTTTTGTTAAGTTTTTGCGAATCAACACTCTAATTCTAGAATTCATGTGCATAGCCTAACGTAGGGTTTATAAACTTAAAATAAAATTCCACAAAATAAACCATATTATCAGGTTTTTAATAACAATGTCACTTTTTTAGGTGAAACTGAATTTTTTTTTAACAATTTTTTCTCGCATATTATAAAACAGGTTTTTCTTAATCAGGCCGTAAAAGATCTGTGACCGCCAAAAACCTGCCAAACTTATTATTGCTTTGATGATATTTAAAACATTATATGCAATGTTCTAAAATATGCTATACGCTAGACGTATCATAAAGCACCGTAGTATATAGTTATCTATACGGTAACTACTTTTTAATATATATATATATATATATATATATATATATAATGTCACATTTAATAAAATTAATAATCATAATGAATATAAAATATTTGTGTATATATATATTAGATGTTTAAAATTGTCATTTAAGCAAAAAAAAATTATCAAATAATTAATAAGAATTGAAATAATAAAAAAATTGAAGATATAATCATCTTATTTTTATTTTTAGGGTAATTTTTTATTTGAGAAAAATTATATAGTTTTGTTAATTTTTTTAAAAAAATTAACAAAATGAGACAAAAAAAGTTTTTGAATTAAAAAAAATGATGTATATATGGTATTTATCATATATACACCGTATAAAAACTGTATATATAACGTATATACTGCCATGCCGTATATTCGAACACTGATTATATGCTTCAAGCAAATCTTCAAGAATGATATTGAAGTAAGGCCGACTATGTTTTTCTTTTCACTATAACAAACTGAAAGGTGCTACATTTAATCCCACTGGAATTGGTTTTTGTTTTCCAATGATCAACATAGTGATACAATAAGCTCTATGAAGGGTCAGCTAGATAATGTTGGTGGTAATTGCATGGATGAGTCAACTGTATCTTCCTATTCTTATGATACAAAGCAAAGCTTCTTCAGACTTGGACTACATCAATGTTTCTAGATTATATACCCATGCCAAAATGCAACTTGGATCGTGATCTGCTTCCATTTGATAACTTGCTGGAATTTCTAATGTCTTCTTCTTCCAGCTTTTTTCTCCATGCAGCCTCCTCCTTCTGTCTCTGCAACAGCTCTAATTCTCGATACCTTTCCTCTTCTTTACGTTGAAGTTCCATAGCTTCTCTCCTCTGAGATTCTTCAACCCTCCTACTATTTTCTTCTAACATCTTATCCAGCTCTTCTCTTTCTCTCCTAGCTTGTTCCTTAGTTGAATTTCCCATTTTTACTTTCAGCAAGTATTCGAAAAGCAAGAAACACAAACAAATAGAGCGGCAACATTGAATGAACAAACAACTAAACTTACTTCCTTTCTTCTTGCCTCATTTAGAGCAGACTCCTTTTCTTTCTTCAGCTGTATTTCCACATCAAGAATCATCTTTTCATAGGCTTCCTTTGTCCGCTTTTCTATTACTTCTTTAACTTCTTCGGTTTTCATCCTTCCCTCCACATTTTTCCTCACTGCTTCCTCGATCCGCTGTGCAGTCTCTTCTTCTAGTCGTTTGACCTCAGCCTCTTGCTGCAATCTTAATTTAGAAGGAAATTACAGTAAAGAAAGATACACTGACAAGACGACATTAGCCATTATAGACGACATTAGCCATTATAGACGACATTAGCCAAAGGAATACACTGACAAGACGACATTAGCCATTACAAATACATACTTAGAAATGCATGTGTTTGATAAATTAAGGTTCCAATTCCCACATAGTGGATAGAGCTATCACTAAACTTAATTCACAATACTTGTATAGACTAGTTTTCTACAGTTTTAGTGTGCAAAGGAACCTTTATATACTCCCCTAATCTAGAAAACTATACTTCCTCAAACAAAAAACTGAGAAACTATACTATAATCTGAAAGACAAAACAACATTTAATGAATTACCTAGCCTTCTCTTCCTGTTCTTTCTTCACCTCAGTCGCAATTTTATGCTCGGTAGGAGACAATGAACTACTTGTATCCCTTTGGTGTTGCCTCGGTGTAGGAGATCTGCTCTTCTTATGCCTACAAATATTGGAGACCTGCTTTTATGAACATGTCTTGAACTTGCAAACACCAAAGGTCCAAATTAAAGTTAAAAAGAACAAAAGGCAGTTTCTGGGAATATGTTCTGTATTGCTACACTAATTCCTGGAACAATTTATGGCATAAAACAACAATCTAACAAAAAAAAAACTAGTTAAAATAGGTAAATTCCTAAATCTAATTCCCCTAATCACCACTAGAATCGAGATTCGCTTCTCCACAGTTATCACATATCAAGGAAGAAAGATTGTCGATAACCTTGATGAATAGGGTGAGCGGCTGCGGTCGCGCCTGCTGCTACGGTGTGTCACTGGCGAGCGATAGTAGCGTCGGCGGTGAGACGGCGACCTAGATCGCGAGTCGTTTCGAGCCATTCTCACCCGCTATGATTTTGATTTGTCAATGGATTTTCGCAATTTCGGAACCGATGACTGCTCTTACGAGTCATTGGCTCAGTGCTTTGCTATCCGGACCGACGAACCGGTAGGCAAGTTGAACCGACTTTGTTTGCGGTTCATTTCAAACATTTTATCTAAATTACGTTTCTTTTCGGTCTTTAGTTTCCAAAAGAGGGGTTTGGGCCGACCAAATATAAGCTGCCCAAAGTAATCAGTCTCGTATGTTCCACCACCATTCATACGTTATCCCTCTAAAAGCGCATCAAATCATCTAAATTAATCATTATATTCCTCAATAAATCTTCTTACCCCATTTGAGAATAATCTCGTAGAAACACGAAAATATTTTTTATTTGAATTTTAAATTAAAATTAAAATATAATCATATCAAATAATACATAGTTATATTAATATAAAAGTGAGAGGAGAACTCTAAACTTTTATATATCATTGTTACTTGATGAGTTATCGTGTTTTTTTAATATCATTTACAATTACATTTATATATACTTACATTTCTCAAATATTTATATAAATTTGTACCTACTTGTATTACAGTTTAAAATTATTTGTCTGATATTCATATAATTACAACAATTATAACGTAGTTACATTAATTAAAAACCAATTCTATCACAAAAAGCAAATTCAAATCTTGTGTGCCCACCGAGAATTTAAACCATAAGTTACCATGTTTTTTTTTTGTATTACTTATCATTACAACTATATAACTCGATAATCAAGATTTCATTAAAAAATAAAATCATAATTTTATTATTTTTTATTAAAAAAATAATTAAAAATAAAGACATAATAGATTATTTTTTCACCTATGAGAAATTAGTCCCTAAAAACGGGATATCATTACATACACCTGTACGTCAGGATTTTTGACAGTCGTATATCACAAACGCTATTTATCTCCTCGTAATGGTCAGTAAAAGCTTCAGCAAAACGCTAAAGGAACCGAAGATCAAAGAATGATTGTTGTGGCAAGGATTTGCGAAGGACATGCGCTGTTTGAACCGAGGATCAAAGAATGGCTGTTGTAGCAAGGATTTGGTGAAGACACCCGCAATCTGAAGTGAAGTGGAAATGCATTTGACAATCAGATGGCAATCTCTGAACTGTCTCTATTTATAGATGAATTGTAATCGGATCCTTTAATCAATCAAATATCACCTTTCTTGTCTTCCTCTTCTAGTCAGGTCACCATAGGTTGGGTTTTTCTCTTTTTCATCCTTCTAAAAAATTAAAAAATATTTATCAATCCGAAACTCATCCACAAACATTTCGCCATACCACACCCCCTTTTGTCTGCTTTCTCCCTCCAAAGTTCAACCGTAAAGAAAGAGAGAGAGAGAGGCCAGAGCTCATCCACCTCGCCAGAACAGAGGTTTGCTCTTCACTATTTTGTAACCAACTTCGTGATAAGACTTAGAATTGGGGTTTTGCTTTTTGTTTATTGTTGTTGCAGACAATACAAAAAAAAGCCGCAAGAAACCATGTTGCCAAAGTTCGATCCAATAAAATCGCTACGCAAAGCTTCAAGAAGAACTTACCCGTTGTGACCTACGAAGATATTAGATCTTATATCGATCGTATAGCTAATGGAGAGCCATTTAATCTCATCTGTGATCGACCCATCAGTGTACTCTTGACCAGGTACCTTCAAAACAATTTCAAAGCTTTGTATATAAAAGTTATATGCAAGATTTCGGAAGAATTTAGACCAATTCTTGCTATAATATCCAGAAGATAATTTAAATATAGGCTCTTACATAACCCAAAATGAGATCGACCCGCTTGGGTTTTCTTAGAATATTCCTCTTTTCTTACAAAAAAGAAATTTGGTTCAAAACTTGTTGGTGCATGATTTTTTTAATCTTCAGTAGTGTACACTATGTATGGTAATGTGTAAAAAGAAAAAAAAAAGGAAGGAAGCGACTGTATTTGCAGCTCGGGTGCTTCAGGAGGAGTTCCAAAGTTGATTCCTTTGACAACAGAGGAATTAAAACAGAGGATTTTGTTTGGATCTTTCTATACACCTCTCTACTCGACAAGTAACGAGTTCGAAAGTTTAACTTGTGTCCCATTTGCTGATACCAAAAAAAAAAGAGCAAGTAAAACCCAAAACCTGTTTTTGTTACTGTTGGCAGGCACATCCAGGGACTTAACGAAGGAAAGTCTCTCATATTTTCTTTCGTGACTCGAGAAAGCGAGACTACGTCTGGGATGATGGTCAGGACTATGTTAACTTGTGTTCTGAAAAGCGTGAACCCAACCAACTCTTTTCATTGGTAAGTCAATAAAACCTTTTTCCCATACTGACATTACATAATTCACTCTTTGTGCAAGTATTTATCCGGGTTTCACCCAAGCACCTGACTAATCTCGGTGGTGAACATGCCCCTTGGTATTGCTAGTGTTTCTTTATGGTGTTTGTTAAATTATTTACAGGGATCGATCACATATAAGCCCGCATGAGATTACGACTTGTGCAGACACTACTCAGAGCATGTACTGCCAATTGCTTTGTGGGATTTTAGAACTAGATAATGTAGCTCGCATTGGTGCATCCTTTGCTTTTTCCTTCCTTAAAGTAATCAAGTTCTTGGAAGATCATTGGCATGAGTTATGCTCAAACATAAGGAATGGCCGTCTAAGCGACTGGATCACAGACGCCCAATGTGTTTCAGGGATCGGTAAGTTCCTCACGTCTCCAAATTTAGAATTAGCGAGCCTAATCGAGAAAGAATGCAGTAAAACATCATGGGATGCAATAGTGAGGAAACTAAAGGCAAAAGCAAAATGCATTGATGCCATAGTTACCGGCTTCATGACACAGTACATTCCATTGCTGGAATTCTATGACGGCGGTCTTCCTTTGATTTCATCAATTTACTGCAGTTCTGAATGTTTCATCGGAATCAATCTCAATCCTCTCTCTAAGCCTAGTGAGGTGTCGTACACCATCATCCAAGTATGGGATACTTCGAGTTTTAGAGGTCGAGAAAGACAGTCAAGAAGAAGGTCATTATTGAATGAGTATTAGAGGATAATATTATTCATGAGTGATGCTCTGTTTAAATATACAAAGACTGAAAAGACTGAAAAGACTACAAGGAAAAGAGAATATACAGAATAAATGAAGAAATGAAGAAATACACACAAGTAATGAGAGAGGTAATCAGATCAATTAGCTGAGCTGTCTTGACCGTTGGAATATCTATTCCATATCTTATCAGTCATGACCCTGCAGTGAACCCTGTTGTCGTAGATCTTGTCGATGTAAAAATCGGCCATGAATACGAGCCTGTTGTCACAATGTTTTCTGGTAAGTCTTTTTTTTTTTATGATAAAACGATAAAGGATCAAATAAACATTGTAACGTGTGTTAACATTCTATTATTTCTATGTGTTGTTGTTCCTCAGAAGATCTATATATATGATTTTACAGGTCTATATAGGTACCGTTTAGGGGATGTTTTACGACCAACTGGTTTTTACAAGAATGCGCCACAATTTCATTTCGTGGGAAGACACAAATTTGTTCTTAGCATCGGCATGGACAATACCTACGAAGACGACCTCCTCAAGGCAGTGACAAACGCAAAGCTCCTGCTCGAGCCACATGATCTGATGCTCATAGATTTCACTAGCCGTGTAGATTCCTCCTCGTTTCCAGGATACTACGTGCGCTCTATTGGGAACTTGGGAGCAAAGTCAAGAACGCAAAGCTTGAGCCCGACCCTAATGTTTTGGAGGAATGCTGCTTCACCGTGGAGGAGTCTCTGGTCGCTGTGTACAGAAAAGGAAGAAAGAATGATAAGAACATTGGATCACTTGAGATTAAGGTTGTTAGTGTTACAAAAACAGAGTAAAAACAGAGTGTATACTTGCGATTGATTTTAACAAAACACAACATAATTTCTTCATTGATCTCATCTAGTATTTATACAACATCAAGAGGCACGATTGAAGATACAGATTATCTTCAAGTGCAATGAATATGAATAAGGAAACATAACTTCCTTTATTCATTCCCTTACAATGAATCAAGACATAAACTAATTTATACGAAACAGTTTATACGAACTATAGGTTTATACGAAACTATAAGTTATACGAACTGATTTGATTAAACTTCAACACTCCTCCTTTAATCAAATCCTCTTCATGATTCCAAGCTTTCTTCGAAGTTCTTCAAACTTTCCAGCGCTTAGTGGCTTGGTTAACACATCGGCTAGTTGATCTTCACTTGAGCAATGTTCGACTTGAATGATTCCTTTGCTCAAAGCTTCCCGAACGAAATGATACTTGATCTCTATGTGCTTCGTTCTCTTGTGTTGGACAGGGTTGTGTCCAATGGCTATTGCCGATTTGTTGTCACACTTGATAAGAACTTTTTCATTCTTCATACCAAATTCCCTCATCAAACGCTGCAGCCATATGGATTGATTTGTGGCTGCGCATAAGGCCATGTATTCCGCCTCAGCAGTTGACTGTGCAACGGTTTGTTGCTTGGCCGATTGCCAACAAAACATGGCCGATCCCATGCTGAAAACAGAACCCGTGGTGCTCTTCTTGTCTTCGGGACATCCTCTCCAATCACTATCCGAAAATCCGACAAGTCTCGGTTCTTCTACACTTTCAAAATACAAGCCATAATTTGAAGTGCTCTTCACATATCTTATCACACGCTTAGCTTCTTGGTAATGTTCTTCAGTTGGTGAGGACATGTAGCGTGAAAGGTATGAGCTTGCAAACATTATATCCGCTCGAGACGCACACAAATACAACAAGCCGCCAACGATGCTTCTATACCTTGTTGGGTTTGCGTAAGGCTTGTCTTCTCTTGTTTCTTTCTTTCTTGGTGTCAAAGGTGTATTGACATCCTTGCTATTGCCCATTCCAAACTTCTCCACAAGTCGCTTTGAATATTTCTCTTGGGAGAGAATTATTCGATCTTCTTCTTGAGTTACTTCCATCCCAAGGAAGTAACTTAATAGACCTAGATCGGTCATATCAAACTCCTTTTTCATACTCTCTTTAAATGAGTATATTAGCTGATCATTATTCCCTGTAATGATCATATCATCCACGTACAAGCTGATAATCAAGATGTCGTCGTCTTGATTCATAATATAAAGTGCCGCATCACATGTACTTCGCTTAAACCCGTTTCCGATAAAATAACCGTCTATCCTCTCATACCACGCCCTTGGAGCTTGCTTCAACCCATATAAGGCTTTGTAAAGCCTTAAAACTTTCTCCTCCTGTCCACGTGAAACATAGCCTGGAGGTTGCTCAATATACGTTTCTTCCGCGAGATCACCATTTAGAAAAGCCGACTTTACATCCATTTGATATAACTTCCATTGCATTTGAGCTGAGTATGCGATCAATGCCTTTATGGTATCATGGCGTGAAACCGGAGCAAAAGTTTCTTCATAATCCACGCCATACTCTTGAGAAAAACCCCTTGCCACAAGCCTCGCCTTATACTTCAATGGTTTATCGTTTGAATCGGTTTTGATTCGATAAATCCATTTCACGCTTATGATGTTTTTCCCATTTGGTTTATCCACCAATTTCCAAGTCTTGTTTTTCTCGATCATACTTATCTCCTCATCCATTGCATCTCGCCATTCCTTAATATCGCAAGCTTCTTCGTATCGTTGAGGTTCTTCTTGCGCTAAGAGACATGACTCGATTATTTGAGCCATTTCTTCAATATCAACCCGTGGTGTTGATTTTATGATCTCATTCACTGACTTGAAACGCCTAGGCAAGGCGTCTAGAACTCCTCTTCTTCCTTCATTTAAATTCGTTTGAGCGCTTGAAGACATGGGACTCGTATCTTCTTGATTTTCTTGTTGAATCTCTTCTTCTCCTTGAATTTCTTGGTCTTGAATATTTCTTGGTTCTTCTTCTTGATAACCGATTGGTATCAAGGCTTCTTTTCCAAACTCTTCTTTCTTTTGCCAATTCCATTTCTTATTTTCTTCGAAAATCACATCTCGAGAAACTTGAATCTTTTCTTCTTCTAGCATAAACACTCGATATCCCTTGGTTTGGTTGCTATAACCAATAAAAATCCCTCGGTTGGATTTTGCATCTAGCTTCCTTCTCTTTTCGCTTGGGATGTGCACAAAGCATAAACTCCCAAAAATCTTAAAATGAGACACATTTGGTTTGTGTCCACACCACTTCTCCATTGGTGTCATCTCATCCTTTATCGCCTTGGTTGGTAAGCGATTTTGGAGGTAAACCGCTGTATTCACCGCCTCTGACCAAAACTTAAGTGGAAGATCCTTCTCCACTAGCATGGTTCTCGCCATTTCAATGATGGTTCTATTCTTTCTTTCAGCCATCCCATTTTGTTGAGGAGAGTAGGGAAGAGTGACTTGTCTTGCAATCCAGTTATCTTCACAAAAACTTTTAAACTCTTGTGAAATGTATTCTCCTCCTCCATCAGACCTTAATACCTTGATATTGCATTGTGATTCATTTTCCACCAATGCCTTGAACTTCTTGAACTTTACAAAAGTTTCCGATTTGTTTTTGATAAAATACACCCAACACATATGAGTGTAATCATCTAAAAACAAAAGGAAATATCGACTTCCTTCCAATGAATCATTTTGCATTGGTCCACACACATTTGTGTGTACAATCTCTAGCTTCTCCTTCGTATAGGTTAGAGATTCTTTCGGAAAACCTTTCCTTGCTTGTTTACCGAGATTACAAGACTCGCATATAGTCTTGTATACTTTGAATTTTGGTACACCAAGTACCAAATCCTTCTCTTGGATTTCTTGTAGCCGCTTGCTACCCACATGGCCAAGTCTCTTGTGCCATACCTCCACTTCTTGACTATTAGCACTCATCGCCTCATCTAGAACTGGTTTTAGTTTGATTCTAAAACTCTTGCAAGTCATAGGAATCTTCATCACTTCTTTTCCTTTTGCATTTTTGATAATGCAATTCTTGTTCTCGAACATCACTTGATAACCACTTGTTATCATTTGCGGAACACTTAGGAGATTTTTCTCCAACTCTGGAACTAAGAACACATCCCTTATGTCTCTTCTTCCATCTTTGGTGATCACCATTATATCACCCTTTCCGGCAGTCATTATGACTTCACCATTACCAATTCGTATTGGTATCTTGATATTTTTATCAAGTCGAGAAAAATATCGCTCCTCCTTTGTCATATGGTTGGTGCATCCACTATCGACCAACCATACATCATCGCTCATCACCGAATGTGTTTCCTCATTTGCCGTAAATAACATATGATCCTCTTCCTCGTCAATCTCATCCTCTTGAATCGCATGTGCTCTCTCTTTTATCTTGGAGGGACATACGTTGGCGAAGTGGCCAGCCTTGCCACAATTGTAACACACCTTGTTACCCTTTTGATACTTGACTTGATCATTGTTCTTCGACTTCTTAAAACACCTATCTTCGGTGTGATTATTTTTCTTGCAATAATCGCACCACATCTTCTTCTTCGGTTCATTTTTGTTTCCTTGCTTTGCGCCAAAGTTCTTCCTCCTCGCTTGAATATTAAACGCCCCCTCACTTAGTGTGTCTTCTCTTGCGTTTAATCTTGCCTCATGCGCCTTCAATATGCTGATGAGTTCGGTCATTGATGTTGTGCTTAGATCTTTTGTTTGTTCTAAAACACTCACAATACTATCATACTTGGCTGGCAAGGAAATCAAAATCTTTTGAACGATTTGATAACTTGTCTTCTTCTCGCCATGATAGGTTAATTGATTTTCCAAATCAATTACCTTATCTATGAATACTTTGAGAGTTTCTCTTTCATACATTCTCAAATTTTCATATTCTCTTCTCAGCGATTGGAGTTTAACCAATCTTACTCTATCCGATCCTTGATACTCTTCTTTCAAAAGATCCCACGCTTCCTTAGACGTTGTCGCTGAAGTTATCCTTGAGAAAATATGATCTGTAACCGCCATTTGAAGTATTTGTAATGCCGTGGCATCATTAACAATCGCTTCTTCTTCTTGTCTTGTTCTAACAATCGTTTCCGCCTCTGTTTCATCTCCATTCGCCGCCGGTGGCATTATTCCTTGATCAACAATAGACCAAAGCTTCTTTGATCTTAGAATTGTTGTCATCTTAATACTCCAAAACTCATATTTATCCCCATCGAACATAGGGACGAGATTGGTTAGGCCTTGCATGATTTTGGTTTGAATTTTTGATCAAACACTCAGCGATTTCTCTCTTCTTCTTCTTCGTCGGTTTTCTGTGTTTTGTTTTTTTTTTTTTTTCTTCTTTCAATCGAATAGCTCTGATACCATGTTACAAAAACAGAGTAAAAACAGAGTGTATACTTGCGATTGATTTTAACAAAACACAACATAATTTCTTCATTGATCTCATCTAGTATTTATACAACATCAAGAGGCACGATTGAAGATACAGATTATCTTCAAGTGCAATGAATATGAATAAGGAAACATAACTTCCTTTATTCATTCCCTTACAATGAATCAAGACATAAACTAATTTATACGAAACAGTTTATATGAACTATAGGTTTATACGAAACTATAAGTTATACGAACTGATTTGATTAAACTTCAACAGTTAGGCCTGGCGCTTTTGATCAGCTCATGAATTTCTTCCTGTCTCGGGGATCTTCTGTGAGTCAGTACAAGACACCGAGGTCGGTCACAAATGAAGAAGCCTTGAAGATATTGGAGGCGAACGTTGTTTCCAAGTTTCTTAGCCGGAAAACTCCGTCGTGGGAGCTAAATGAGCTACACTCCAGCCGATAAAACCGCCATCGCATCATCTGCTAGACGTGAGGGCAGAGGAAAAACCTTTTTAAGAATTAGTTAGTATCTTGTTTTAGAAGTGTCAAAAGTTTGTGTATTTTAAAATAATAAATAATTATGAAAAATTTCTCATGATATTGATAGTATATAAATTTCCACCTAAAATTTTACGCCATAGTTTCTTCCAGAACAAATAAAACGATGATTCAAGAGAAAAAAAAAAGAGAAGATAAACGAATCGTCAATAATCGACTAATGGTATTATCTAGGTTTTTCCAGGTTCGATTTAATGCAACTCTAATGGAAAAATGTACAGACGTTGACCCAAAACTCAACTACCAACGAAAAAGAAAAGAATAGTCTACAATCCTATAAGACTTTGCTTTAGCCTCTAAGACCCATTAGAGTTTTTTAATGAATTTTTTAGAGACAAAAATAATGATAAAAAATTAAAAAAGGTAAGAAAAAGTGAGAGAGAGTAAGAGAGAGTTCTTAAATAAGAAACTTTCCAAAAATTTAAGAAACTCAAAACACATTTGTTCAAATATAACTGGTCTAATTTAATATTTTAATAATTTAATTTAATTAAACAATAAAAATATATTAAAAATAATAATAAGAGACTAAGTGGAATTTCTAAAGGATGGAGATGCTCTAAGAAATATAATTAGGGTTTTGATTTTTGTTATTGTTGTTGCAGATAATCAAAAACCAGCAAGGATGTTGCCAAGGTTCGATCCAACAAACCCAATAGCTGCCATATCTCTTCTTGAAGATGTGACAACCAACGTAAAGCAGATTCAAGATTCCGTGTTGGAAGCAATACTTTCACGTAATGCTCATACCGAGTACCTTAGAGGTTTCCTCAACGGTCAAATCGCTAAGCCAAGCTTCAAGAAAAACTTACCTGTTGTGACTTACGAAGATATTAGGCCTTACATCAATCGTATCGCTAATGGAGAGCCCTTTGATCTCATCTGTGATCGACCCATCAGTCTACTCTTTGCCACGTACCTTGAAAACAATACTCTTAATTCCTCTATTCTACAAAAAATATATTAAAAGAAATGTGGTCAAAAGTTGTTGCTACCTGAGTTTGTTAATGTACGTCAAAATTAAAGTATATAATATGTAAAGAGTTAAGGAAGCTATTGTTTTTGCAGGACGGGTACACGTCAGGAGGAGTTGGAACAGAGGCTTTTGTTTGGATCTCTCTATGCACCTCTAATCTACAAGTAAAGAGTTCCAAACTTCAAGTTGTGTCTGTGTTGTAGATACCAAAAAGATTTAGTAGCAAAACCCAAACCTGTTGTTGTTACTCTTGGCAGGCACGTCGAAGGACTTCACGAAGGAAAATCTCTCATGTTTTATTTCGTGACTCGAGAAAGTGAGACTGCCTCTGGGTTGATAGTCTGGTTTATGATAAGTTGTGTTTTGAAAAGCGTGAACCCAACCAACTCATTTATTTGGTAAATCAATAAAACTTTTGCTCCCACATCACATTACATAATTCACTCTTTGCTAGTGTTTATTCATGTTTCACCAAAGTGCCCGATGCTTCGTTGTGACTTTTTCTCTATTGCGTTTGTTAAATGATTAACAGGGATCGAGTACAGATAAGCCCTCATGCGATTTCGATTTGTGAAGACACTAATCAGGGAATGTACTGCCAATTGCTTTGTGGTCTTCTACAACGGGAAAATGTAACTCGCCTCGGTGCACCCTATGCTTCTTCCTTCCTTAAAGTAATCAAGTTTTTGGAAGATCACTGGCATGAATTATGCTCAAACATATATCACACAATAAACACGTATACAATATATTCCTGATCTATCAAATAGTAGAAGTCCATTACAATCGTCGTCTAATGTTCTACAAATCGTTTTTCTTTTGTGGTCGACGATGTTCTATATATTAACAAAAAAATGTTGTAAATTAAAATTATTTAGAAGCTTAAGACTATATAATTAGTTGGCAAGAAAATTAGCGAGTCGGACGGAGTCGTCGTGTTTTCACTTGTCAGTCCTCACAGGCTCACATAGCGAACGACAGCGTTTTCATTTAGCTTGAGCCACCATGCCACCATTCTATGGAGGTTTGGGGGGGGGGTCCCACTAGTAAGATCCAAGGGCTGCTACTCTTCTGGACACGTCACCGTTTCCGGAAAATTAACACAGATCCTTTCTTCCTCAGTGATCAATCTGTATTCCAAAGGAAAATTCCGGCGACAATGATGCCACCGGAGCTACAGCCGCGGCTGTTCCGGCCGCATATATCCTCCTCCTCCAGTGAACCTACTCTATCTTCTCCCTCTTACTCTCCTCACATGAGCCCTGCTTCCACCAGAAACTTCATCGATCGAGCTTCTGGTACTTTGAGATCCAACAACTCTCGATTCTCTCCATCTTCCTTCGCCTACAATGGACGGATCGCAATTGCTCTAGTCCCCTGCGCCGTCTTCCTCCTGGACCTTGGCGGCGCTCCGGTTGTCGCTACCCTCACAATCGGCCTCCTCATATCTTACATCGTTGATTCTCTCAATGTCAAATTCGGAGCCTTCCTCGGTATATGGATGTCACTGATCGCTGCTCAGATCTCCTTCTTCTTCTCCTCTTCTCTATTTTCCTCCTTCAATTCCGTTCCTCTCGGCTTGCTCGCTGCTTTTCTCTGCGCCGAGACTACCTTTCTCATCGGATGCTGGACTTCGCTTCAGTTCAAATGGCTTCAGCTGGAAAATCCTTCCATTGTTGTAGCTCTGGAGCGTCTCTTATTCGCCTGCGTCCCTTTTACTGCCTCTTCGTTTTTCGCATGGGCTACAATCTCTGCCGTTGGGATGAACAACTCTTCTTACTATTTCCTCGTGTTCGCCTGCGTCTTCTACTGGCTTTTCGCTATTCCCAGGGTTTCTTCATTCAAGGCCAAGCAGGAAGCTAAATACCATGGAGGAGAGGTCCCTGATGATAACTTTATCCTTGGACCGCTCGAGAGCTGTTTCCTTTCACTGAATTTGATGTTTATGCCGCTTCTCTTTCACGTGGCTTCACATTACTCTGTGATTTTCTCATCAGCTGCTTCAATTTGCGATTTGCTGCTTCTCTTCTTTATCCCTTTCCTGTTCCAGCTCTACGCCTCTACAAGAGGTGGTCTATGGTGGGTTACCAAGGATTCCCATCAGCTGCAGAGCATTCGGATTGTGAATGGGGCCATTGCCATGGCCATTATTGTGATCTGTTTGGAGGTTAGAGTTGTGTTCCGCTCCTTTGGGAAGTATATTCAAGTGCCCCCTCCATTGAACTACCTTCTGGTGACCACAACATTGCTTGGAGGTGCTGCTGGCGCTGGTGCTTCTGTTCTTGGAATGATCTCGAGTGCTCTTAGCTCAGGCTTTTTCACAGCTTTGTCTGTGATTGTGAGTTCTGCTGGAGCTATCGTTGTAGGATTTCCAGTTCTGGTAAGTATTTTACTTCCCACTCCACAACTCCTATTCTTATAGTAATTAATAACTAGTTCCGTGAGCTTTCTTGTAATCAAATTTGATTGCAATTAGACGAGTAGGTTTCCCATGGATTTCGTCTCTTTAGGCTAGCATATTGTAAGCTACCAGAGTCGTATGTTATTTAATAGATGGTCGTAGGAATGAAAAAGTTGTTGTATTTTCTTTTATTTATGACTGTATCGGCGGTATAAGCTTTCAAAGGCTGTTGGTTGAAATTTGAGTTGCAAAAATGTTTACAAAAACTTAAAACCTGTGCATATATTTGTTTAAAATTTGAAATGTTACATGGTCCTATAACTATAAGTTTGATTCTAACTAAATGTAAGTCATAGAGTCTAAGGCATATGTTGACTGTACTGTTGTGCCTACGCTGCGGGTGCTGCGTATCAGTCTGCACACTATTTCTTAGTTTAGGAAAGTTGACTTATATGTGGTAGCTGACATCTTCACAGTAGTCTTGTAGAATTTGCTGCTGCCAGTTGATATAGTTGCTTTACTGTTTACCGTTTTCAAGTAAAGCATGTGTCCATCTATGAAGATTTCCTTTCTGAAAGTTGACGCATTCAATTTCATAAAGTGCCTCATTTGTTATATTCTTGTCTTTGATTTATGACCACCTCTATAGTAATAATGGAATTTCACACTCTGTTTATCTTGCAGTTTACTCCGCTTCCTGCAGTTGCTGGGCTTTATTTTGCTCGTTTCTTTACAAAGAAAAGTGTGCCCTCTTACTTTGCATTTGTTGCTCTTGGAAGCTTAATGGTTATATGGTTCGTAATGCATAATTACTGGGACTTAAACATATGGTTAGCCGGCATGTTCCTGAAATCATTCTGTAAGCTTATAGTGGCGAACATTATCATAGCCATGGTGATCCCTGGTCTTGTTCTTCTCCCATCAAAATTTCACTTCCTGACTGAAGCTGGTATGGTGGCCCATGCATTATTGCTGTGTTACATCGAGGACCGCTTTTTCAATTACTCAAGCATATACTATTATGGAATGGAAGACGATGTGATGTACCCTAGCTACATGGTTATCTTGACGACGCTAATAGGATTGGCTGTGGTGAGAAGACTATTTGCTGACCACCGAATTGGACAAAAGGCAGTCTGGATCTTGACCTGTCTGTATACAGCCAAGTTGGCTATGCTCTTCTTGTCATCAAAATCAATTGTATGGGTGTCTGCAGCTCTATTGCTGGCTGTTACTCCTCCCTTACTACTATACAAGTATGCACTGGGCATTTTAACTTTTAAGCATTGTCTCATCTAGAATTTAAAGTTGATTATATTTTATTCCGTTGGTGGAATGTGCAGGGACAAGTCGAAATCTGCCTCTAAAATGAGACCATGGCAAGGTTATGCTCATGCCGTAGTGGTTGCTGTCTCTGTTTGGTTTTGCCGGGAAACAATATTTGATGCGCTACAGTGGTGGAATGGAAGACCTCCATCTGATGGCTTGCTTCTTGGTTTCTGCATCGTTTTATTTGGTCTGGCCTGTATACCAATTGTCGCCCTCCACTTTTCCCATGCCCTGGTATGTCTGTTATACTATTTCTTATGTTTTGTTAATGTATTTCTGTCTGATATTCTAGAAAAGGAGCTGAGCTTCATTTGTGTGTCAATCCAGTTATTGTTGCTACCTAGAAAAGAGTTTTCCGACATGATGCTTAGGTGCACCTAAAGTGAAGCCGGTCATTTAACATGTTATGAGTTAGTCAATTACTATCAGAGAGGTTACATCATGGAACTAAATTAAAAAGTATGACAAAAAAATAGTTTTTTTATGTTTGAAGGAAATTGCTGTATTTACCTGTATTCTTGAAAGCATTCATGTTATAAACCTCCAATTAAACTCCAGTAGTAAGACTCTATCTAGTTGTAGTCGTGCTGTAACCAAGGTCTTGATTTAAAGAGTTAAAATACTAAAAAGAGATATTTCTGCTGTCACTTTTTACTGATTAGGACAATTTTATTATTTTTTGCAGTCAGCTAAGAGAAGCTTGGTATTGGTAGTGGCAACGGGATGCATGTTTATTCTGATGCAGCCACCGATGCCTATGACGTGGAGTTACCATTCTGACATGATCAAGGCCGCTCGCCAGTCAGCTGATGACATCTCCATCTACGGATTTATGGCATCCAAACCGACTTGGCCGTCTTGGTTACTTATCGTGGCGCTCTTGTTGATTCTTGCTGCTGCCACATCTCTTATCCCAATCAAATACATGGTAGAACTGAGAACATTTTATTCCATTGCCATGGGTATAGCTCTCGGTGTGTATATATCTGCAGAGTTCTTTCTACAAGCTGCTGTTCTACACGCCCTGATCGTTACCACAATGGTGTGTGCCTCAGTTTTTGTCATCTTCACCCATTTTCCATCTGCCTCGAGCACAAAGCTGCTTCCTTGGGTGTTTGCTCTTCTTGTGGCTTTATTTCCCGTGACATATTTGTTAGAAGGGCAGGTCAGAATTAAAAATGAGCTCAATGATAATGTTGCATGGGGTTGGGACACAAGAGAGGAGGATAAGAAAGTCACAACCATTTTGGCCATTGAAGGTGCAAGAACATCTCTTCTAGGTCTCTATGCAGCGATATTTATGCTTATAGCTCTCCTGATTAAGTTTGAGCTCACTTCGCTTCTGCGTGAGAAATTCTCTGAGAGGAGTTGTCAGTCAAAAACCCAAGGCGGCGCAAGAGGGATTTTCCCAACACGAATGAGGTTGATGCAGCAACGCCGAGCCACCACGACTCAAAGCTTTGCAATAGAGAAAATGTCAGAAGAAGGAGCAGCCTGGATGCCTGCAGTTGGTAACGTAGCCACCATCATGTGCTTTGCCATATGCTTAACCCTCAACATACACCTCTCCGGCGGCTCAAGCCAAGCGATATTCTTCCTGGCTCCAATCTTACTTCTCCTAAACCAAGACTCTGATCTCTTATCCGGGTTCGGCGATAAACAGAGATACTTCCCGGTTACAGTATCCATATCAACATACTTGGCCTTATCCTCTCTCTACATTGTATGGGAAGAAGTCTGGTTTGGTGGAAACACAGGTTGGGGAGTAGAAATTGGGGGCCGTGAATGGTTCTTCGCAGTGAAGAACCTGGCTCTCCTAATACTCACAGCACCAGGTCACATAATATTCAACAGGTACGTGTGGAGTTACACCACTAAACACACAGACGCGTCGCCGATGCTGACCATGCCGCTTAGCTTTGCAGCTGTGGTAATAACCGACGTGTTTCAGGTTCGGCTTCTGGGAGTTTTGGGCATTGTTTACTCTGCGGCTCAATATGTGATATCTAGGCAGCAATATTTGAAAGGGCTGAGATATATTTAGACAGTCGTAGGATTAGTATTTTTCGGCCCTTTTTTGTAACAGAATTTGTGAAACAGATGTTTTTATCTCCCTCGCTTTGCTGACAATATTTTTTGCCTTCGTTTCTCGGTAAAAAAATTGCCAAGATACGTTTACAGAACTTATTTGTTGGCTCTTCTTACAAATCCCTAAACCGAATTTTCCACTCTTAAACCTTTATGGGAAAACAAAACAGGAAGATACAATTACTGTTGTTTTCCAAAAAGATAATAATAAGCAGAAACATAACACACAGATTGCGTCTTTAAATAAAAGCTCTACTCGTCTTCCTCAGACTCAAGAGCCCTTTACTTGTACCTATGAGCAGACCAAAGGAAAACACAGAAATTTAAAAAGCTCAGAAGCGTGAGCAGCCAGTACAAACAGTCGAATCTCCCTGTGTTAATGTTCTGTGACAGCCACGAGTTCCCATCTGAGTCCCGAGTTGCTGCCTTGACGATGTTGTTTAAAATGGTGGCAGCAAAACACCCTAATCCGCCGGCTAGTGCAGCGTAAGCCGAACCAATACTCTTCATAGCATCAGGTGCTTCCTCGTAAAGGAATTCCAATAGCCCTACGATGCAGAAACTTCCGCGATACCGATGAGACAGTACTGGATTAATAACCAGTAGGCGGTTAGCTCAGGCATTTGGCTCAAGAAGTTGAACTCAAAACCATCTTGAATTGCGTAATGTCTCCTGTAGTTCTCGAATAGTCCAGCCCAAGCTATTGATATGATTGAAACTGCTAGCCCTATGCCCACTCTTTGAAGCTGGGAAGCACCATGCGGATTGCCAGTGATTCTTCTGGTGATTGGAACAAACAGAGAGTAATAAAGGGCTAGAATGAGGAAAATGCTGAGGCCTGGGAAGACGGGCATGCATGTCACTGGAATCTTGAGGTGTTGAATGTGTGTGTTGAGTGTATAAACTTGTTGCACTGAGAGTGTAAGATACTCTGTGAGGACCAGACTCAGCATTACTGTGCACGCTGGGATTGGAATCAGTCTTATCAGAATCTTCACTTCCTCCGCTTGTGTTACTGTACATAACTTCCATGGAGATGGATACAATCCATCTTCTTTCAACTGAAGTGCTGCCTTGTCTAGCCATATGCATATGAATCCATACAAACTGATCAATACTAGTTAAGTTTTATTTTTGTTATTATTCATAAGCCAAAATCCGAAAAATCGAACCAAAGACCGGGTACCAAAATTTTCCATATTGGAGTTGAACACAAAGGAATAAAACTTACATGAAATCATCCAAATGAGGGATTTTACTACTGCCATTAATAGCAGATTTAAAGCCCGGAACCTCATAAAGACTGATGAATTCGCTGCTTGTGAAACGTGCATTTCGTTTGCAGAAAGCGGCAACTAAGACCTGAGCGACCCTTGTCAAGGGACTACCACCAGGCAACCTATGCCGATAAAGCGGTGTACCAGCAAAGAACAAAGCGTTAGAAATGGCCATAGCCAGTGGCGAACCCAGAGCTCAATTCTATACGAGGCACTAAGCTTAAAATATTGAAATGTTTTTTGTTAATTTTAGTACATATTATAAAAATTACATGAGTTGAGAAATTACATGGGGCACAATGTGCCAAAGGCCATACACCAACCAAGTTCCATTTGAACATACACCACCAAAGTGAAGGCAATGATTGCACCTAAAGTGACTGATAGATAGAAGAAGTTGAAGAAACGGTCTAAATGTGTCTTAGAGTCTTTGCTCTTCTCATCAAACTGGTCTGCACCAAATGAAGAAACACATGGTCTTTATACCAGTAGCTCCAAATCCGGTTATGTAGAGAACCGTGTAGAGATAAACCACTTGCCAAGATTTGGCTGCTTCGCAACTTCCTAAGAGCAATGATAACTGGTCACAGATGCTCTGCTCTGGTACGAATATCTTCAAACTTGCCCCCAGTGTTATTCCTATCAGCCCCTTCTCATATGCCAAAAAAACATAATTAGATTCTTAGATTATCCATAACAAAACATATGTTTCAGTCTTGCGTAATCACCATGTTGTTCAATCTAGATAGCATATCCAATTTAATCTTAACTTGAACCAAATTTTAGTATGTCAATATGACTTTTTTCGGTATCCGAATAAACAAAACCAAACAAAAGAAATTGATCTAATACTTCAATTTCTTTGAAGATGAATGAAATATTTGACTAAAACAAAACCAAAACTTTCTTGAATCGATCAATGCTAAAGTATGTTCAACTACGATCATGAGAACCGTCATTTAGCATGTGAATCAATAATCATAAATCAAAAACCAAACCGAAATTGGGATTGAAGAGAAATTTACTACTTACGACAAGATACATGGTAGTAAAGATGGCAATAGTCCAGTATCGACCCACAGTAAGCGTCGGCCAAGAAGCCTCCAAGAACAGAGGAGGCTTGAGAGATGCCGAGAAAGTTGTTGACGGCGTTTGATGAACTCTCAAAAGGCCTATGCATTACGTAGAAGATGAACGCCACCATGTTCACCGATAGTCCGAAATATGCCATTCTCTCTGCCATTTCATTTCCTAAACATTGCAACCATACCACCAAAAGTAGTTAAGCCGCAAGCACATACAACTATTGATATCATCTTCGTTGTAAGAAAAGCAAAAGTCACCAAAAATGAAGAGAGCTACGATCCAACCACCGGTTTTTGAAAGATTGGTGATGGGTTTGTCGTGGATGTTAACCGGAGTGGTTCCTCCGGTATAGCCACGGCCAAGAGCAAGACGTCTGTTATCTGATTCTAAGAAGAACACACTCAATTGCTTCCTATGATGAACAGACGAGCTCGAACAACCTCCTGGCGTCTCGAGGACACTCCCCGGGGATTTTATTTCCGAAGCATCCATACTAGATGTTCTCTTATAAAACCATGGAACTTGGAGTCTTTACAGAGACTATAAAAAGGGAAGAGAGCTTGAGAATATAAATGGAATAATTGATTAAACCAAACAAAATCCGTAAGCAGAAAATGATGTTTGAGGATTGGTTAGAGAAACATATAAATGCAGCAGCTTAAGATGGGAAGATGGAATTAAATAGACTGAGCTAGCTGGTAAGTGGTAGATATAGACTTGCATTAATTGCACGTGGAGTCCCATGTAGTCCATTGTTTAAACGTTACAGAGCTTAGTCATGTTCTTAAGATATATATACACATACATACGTTTGGTACTTGGAAGACATAAATCTCATTGAAGGGCTTCTACAATGCGTTACTGCAACTTCTTGTCCTTCTTTTAAGTCTCCATTACTGATGACTTTTGACATTGAACCCATATTGGTTACACAATAAAGTTAAACAACTGAAGCTAACACCGCTTTGTGTTCATATTTTACTAAAGCGAACAAATCTATGAAATGTAATAATTAGTCTTCTTAGTAAGGGTGCTACTCCTAGGAGATACTATCCAAACTCTATAATACTTATTTACAAATAGGGAATTAGCTACACTGGTTTTTGGTCTCTTTTGGTTTCTTCTTTATTTGGTCAAATAACATTTTTTTAGTTATCTATTAACAAAATAGTTTCTGATTTTTTTTGGACGAAAATATCTATACCAACGCTTCATCACGTTTCAATGAAAATTGTTTGGTATTCAATCTTTCGGTAACACATTACCGTATATTAGTAAAAACTTACAATAATTTCAAAGTCTTTCTGAGAAACCTTTTAAGTTTTCACAAAATTGTTGAAGTCTTCATATTTGCATTCTTTCAAAACTTTTGCAAATTTTATGACCACTTGAGTCATTACAAGTCTTTAAGGCTCGCAACTTGCAAGGGAGGCTAACATTATATGATATAAACTGAGCTCAATTTACACAATTGTGACGATTAAGTATACACATCATAAATAGATACGGTAAGAGTAGACTGTCGATGTTACATAAATAAGGTACGATTTTGAGGAGTTCAACATCAAAGAGAAGTGGCTTGTCTAAGAGCCCTTGGTTCCTCAGCACAAAATCTAATGCACGTTGTACCTGCGTGCGTAACATAAAAAGAGAAGATTAAAATTCTGTCTTTTTGTATATATACACATAAAACAAACAAAAGGGTCACAGAGAAAGTCATCGGCTTCGGCCCACTCTTGTTGTAGTCATTTTCCGGGTATCCTGCAAAACCGGAGCTAATTGTTACAATGATTCATTTTACCATCAATCATTTGCGTGAGACAGAGATCTCCTCAAAAGCTCCATCATTAGCATCGTATGATAAGGCTCCAATCAACAAACCAACAGAAGAAACCTACGATCAAAATCTCCACATCTAACAACACAGCCGCAATTCCCACCTGTTTCACTACCAAATTAATTTTACCTCAATTCACTTTAGAGGCACTATAGTATCCAGAGAAAAGCAAAAATTAAAAACTTGGAGAGCGAAGAGGAGAGAAGTCATCTGGTTGGTCGGTTAATCGAGCAGCCACAGTCGTCCGGCATCTCTGAGAACCAAAATGAGTATATACGATATTGAAGGAAGAAGAAGAAACAGTGAGATGGTACGGCGTCGTACAGTGGGTGAGGAAGTTCCGGTGAAATCGACGCCATTCAAGCCAAACTGAAAATTTGAATTTTGATATAATCGACGAATTAAGAGAAAGAAATGAGAGATACACAAATGAGACCGTTTTTTTTTTTAACTTCTCGGCTCACGTACAAGTCACAATTTTATGTTAAAAATTTACTAATAAACCAAAGAAATAACAAAGTTTAGTTACAAAGTTGGATAATCCAATTTTATGTTAAAATTTTACTAATAATCCAACTCCACTCACACAAATCTAAAAACCGAAATGTAAAGCTGGATTAGTAAATTAGTACAATCTCTTAACTGAAAAAAAGAGAAAGAAAGACAAGAACAGTTTTTACTCGCAAATTGTTTTTTTAGTGAAAATGTAAATTACAAATAATACCGTAAATAGTTAAAAAAAACTTCTTTGAAGCATGCTGCAAGAACAAAGAAGACGGAACCCACAACGTGAGTGAACATCAAGCAAAATCCATTATAACAACTTAAGAAAACATAGGGTTGAAGAACAAAAGCCAATCGTTCTTCTTTTATTTTATTACCCACCAAAAACATAATCATGACTCAACTCAATGGCTGGCTAGCTTCAGAGTGTTGGCCTTGTCTTGCAGTGTACCAAGCAGACTCTCGAAACTCTTCTTGAACGAATCTACTCCTTCTTCTTCCAACTGCTCTCCTACCTTGTTCCAGTCTATTCCCAGCTTCTCTAGTGCACTGTATACTCCTTCCGCTTCTGACACATTTGCATCTATTGTTCTCTTCACTATTCCATGATCTGCGAATGCTTCCAGGGCTTGATCTGGCATGGTTGACACCTACAATCGCAGCCCAAAAAATCAGAAATGCTTGTTTACAAAACCCAGAGCCTAGGAATATACTCCCAAGGCCGTTACTACGGTCTTTTAGGCAGTGAAAACATGAGATACAACAGACAAATTTGTGACTTACAGTGTCAGGTCCGATGAGTGGAGCTACATATAAGGTGTCTGAGTAAGCTGGGTTCTTAACACTTGTCGATGCCCAGAGAAGCCTCTGTTTCTTGGCACCTTTCTTAACCAGAGCTTCCCATCTTGGACCTGAAAATTTCTTCTGGTACAGCTTGTATGCTAATGCAGCTTGAGCCACAGCCGCCTGCAAAAGTAAACATATTCTGTGTCATAAGCTCATGCTTCGATTCACAGTGGCTGATGTATGATTTCAAGCAATGAACCGAGCTTTACCTTGCCACGGAGATCTAGGGCTTCTGGGGTACTAATTTGCTCAAGCATCTTGTCCATGAGAGTATCCACTCGACTGACAAAGAAGGAAGCAACACTGGTTACTCTTGAGAGGTCATCAAGTCTAGATGCCTCGAGGCCATCCAAGTATGCATCAATCACTGCTTCATATCTGGCGATTGAGAATATAAGCTGAAACAGAACAGAACAAATGAGAAAAGATTTAGAAATCAATAACCAAATTCATTTGACGTCATCAAACTAATCTAGTTTCAGGTTTAAAAACCGCCCAGGAAAGCCAGTGATCTAGCACACTATCACATTCTACAAAAATTTGAAGTATTATAGCCAGTGATCTAGCACACCATCACATTCTACAAAAATTTGAAGTATTACCACTCATTTTACTTTAAAATTCTTGACCACTTCCAATCTTAACATGAATAATGATAGGAAAACTTACAGTGACATTGACACTGATTCCGGATGCAATGACATCCCTGATGGAAGGAATGCATGGAGCAGTAGCAGGAATCTTAATGTAGACATTACGACAGTTGACAACCTTGTGAAGAAACTTAGCAGCTTCAACAGTCCCTTTGGTATCATCCGCAAGCCTAGGTGAAACTTCAACAGAGACATAGCCATCTGCACCATCTGTCTCGTCATAGATTTGCTCAAAGAGTTTGCACGCATCCTGAATATCCTTCACCACAAGTTCCCAATAAGCACTTTCGATGTCCTTTCCTGATTCCACAAGTGTCCTAATAGTGTATCCATCCAAAACGAAACGAAATTAACAGATCAGTCAACTTTTCACATAGACAAGAATGCTAAAGTTTTATTAGAATGCACTACAGGTCAAGACAATCACAAAATATGCACCCATATAGCAAAGGAGTACCTGAACTGATCATTATAAGCATTTGAAGTGGATATGGCTTTTTGGAAGATCTGCAAAGGTTTATAAAGTGAAGGAGTAAAGACAAATGAACAAGGACAAAGTAAATAAAGCAAAGCCAAACACAGAGAGATGATAAATATACCGCAGGGTTGCTAGTAACGCCTCTAACGCCACGAGCAATCAACGGGAGAAGATCTGTGACTGGACGGCAAAGATTATCATACCAAGGACTCTGGCCTTCCTTCTCATATAGATCGTGCAAAGTTGTTCTCTTTCCAGTACTTCCATTTCCACCAGAGACTGAACACCTCACACTGCAAATTCACCAAAGAAAACAAGACACAAGCATCACCAAAATTAGATTTTAACCCCGAAATAGCTGTTGTACTTAATCCATCCTATCAAAAAAAAGTTTTTTTTGAGTATGTTCGTTTTCAAAATTAACCACCTTGAGAATTGAGCTACGTTTCCAGCTAAAAAGATCATTTTTGGTGAGACCCCAGAGCGAGAAACAGACAATAGAGAGACAAAACACATGCATAAAGGGATAGAGAAACTTACAAGAGGGAAGATCTTGGTTGTTGATTATGACGAAGGGAAAGCTGAGAAGATGAAAACTTTGCATTCAAACCGCGGAAATTGACGAAGGATCCTGGTAAGAGAGGAGCAGAAGAAGAAGATTTGGTGTCGATACAAGTGGCGCGGGTAAGATTAGCGAGATTCGAAATGGTCGCCATTTTGCGTCGGGGGAGAAATATGAAAGCGTTCTTGGTTTGATCGGAGGATTAAAAAACAACAAATGGGGTTGGTGAATTGAGTTAGGTCGGGAACGCAAACAACGAACTAATCTTACTATGTCTTCATAACGATTGATGCTAATAGTTGACCATTTCTGTCGTATTTTACATTTTTATTCGAGATAACACAATTTTGATGTTTCTGTTTTTGTTTTTTTGGCAATTTGTCGATTTGTTCAACTACAATAAATATTTATATACTAGACGATAAATCTAACCTTGTCGAGCAAAAGAAGAAGTTATGATGTAGTTTAGCATTAATAAAATGATTAAATAAAGAGTTTTAATTTAGTGTTTAATTTTAGTATCACTTAGGTGAGTACGTTTAATAAAATTGATCTCTAATGTATCGATCAATTTAAATTTTGTTTATTTATAATAATAAAGAAGATACCTGGAAAAATATTTAAAAACATCTACTTGATTTACGGAAATAAAATAATAAGAGAGAGAATGGTGTCTTATGATAAACACGAGAGGTTGCTTAGTCAAGACCTTTGGCTTGCAAATTTGCAATTGGTAATTTGTGATGGCCGTTGTTAGTTCGCAAGGGTCGGAGAAGTCACTTCCATATCCCAAGAGAAAAACAATATTTTGTGACCTAAAAAAAAAGAACAACAACAATAATTAACATTCTGATCCTCTACATAATTTACGCAAATCAAACTCTGGCTTTTGTGTATGCAATCAGGGCAGCTGAGTACCTAGTAGGGTAGGGCAGGGGAGGGGTCACGGGTGCTACGGCCGGATCCGTACATACAAGGGATCAAACATTTGTTTCTTAACTAAATTTTGAATGTAGATCTTAAAAAGTACAAAATAGATTAATCTGAGTAAAGTAATATCTTTTTTATAGATATATCTAGGGATGTTAAAGATGGATAATTATCCTATGGTTACTCTAAATCCTTGGAAATATTCAAACCCATAACCATACCTTTTTTTGCATAAAATGATGAGGGTTCTAAACGAGCGGATACCCATTACATATGGATTTAAATAAGGTTAATTCTACTGGGTTTAAGGTACCCATAGTTCTTTTATTAAATCAATAAATATTATAAATTAATTTATAATGATATATTTATCAGATTTTATTTATGATTAAAAATCGTAAAATTAAATTTTTATTTTTTTACTTATTAGAAATTTCTTGTTTACCACCAAAACATAAAATCACGTTTTTTCGTAAAAAAACAAAAATACATTTTTATATCAAAAACGTGATTACATGTTTTTTTGCCGAAAATGTGATCTATTATTTTTAGCCAAAAATCTAAAAATATGTTTTTGTTCAAAAACATAAAATCACAATTTCTCGTCAAAACATACAAATTGCGTTTTTTCTCGTCTTTTGGTCAAAAATATGATTCCGTGATTTTTTGTCAAAACTGTAAAATCTTATTTTTTCGAAGTGATTCCATGTTTTTCGGCCAAAACCGTATTCCATATTTTCTGCCAAAAATGAAAAATCTCGTTTTTGTTTCCGCGAAAATATTAATATTGGATGAGTTTGAATAGTTGGAAGGTATTCAACAATAAAATTAACAAAAATAATAATAATGGTAATTACTAATTAAGCATACATATAATAATAATTAAACATTAAAACAATTAGGTAATCCGCGGGTATCCTTAAAACCTTTTGGGGTTTTGTTTTGGTTACCCAACCAGTACAAAGTATTTTTAGAGTAATTTTAAATAGGATTTTTTATGGGCGAGTTTATTTAGGTACTTTGTTATCCTACACTACAACCTTGACACCGTCCTTGAATGCAATTGTGCCACTTTTTGCATGATAAAAAAAAGTCATTCACGGGGATTGTCTAACGAGTACAGTTTCTACGTATTACTTTCTTTGGTTGGTCCTCTGTTAAACTCATCTATTTGAGTATTTTTCTAGCACCTTCATATGTTCTCTGCAATTTTGAGAAATTTAATTCTTCGTTGTATGGAACGAAAATGTAAGATATACATTGAGATACTATTGGAACTCATGTAAATACAAAAATTAATCTGTAATGACACCTAGAATGTTGAGATACGAATGGACTCTCTCTCAGACATAGGATAAAGGAAATATAGGCATGATAAACAATGGACACAAGACTGAACATTCTTTCACCAGCGATGGATAAACGAAGCTTGAGTATACGTCCAACAAATATCACAAGTTTGTTTTATTCAGCAAAAAAAGACAATCTTGCTCTAAATTGCCTGAATATAAAAACAAAAATAGATGAAGTTCTGAGACCAGGACACTGAATGTTGAGCTTTATTCATCAACCAATGAGTAACTTATTCTCTTCCAGGAAACTGTACGTTGGTACTTCCAGGTTGTACGGTGCAGGACCTTTCCGGATTCTTCCAGAGATATCGTAGTGTGAACCATGACACGGACAAAACCAACCGCCATAATCACCAGCATTAGGCAAGGGGATGCATCCCAAATGAGTGCATACTCCAACCACCACTAACCATTCTGGATTCTTGACCCTAACCGAGTCTTCTTGTGGGTCCCTCAGAGATCCAAGATCCACACTATTCGCCAGCTTGATGTCATCTTCTGTTCTTCTCCTGATGAAGACAGGCTTTCCACGCCACTTGACTGTAACAGTAGTTCCCGGTTCGATGCTCCCAAGGTCAACCTCAAGGGATGCAAGGGCAAGGACATCTTTACTTGCAGACATGCTCACAACAAGCTTCAGCACAAGAAGGCGGATAACAGAGGCATAAACAAACCTCCCACCTGACAAGACAAAATAAGCAAATGCACGCTTGCTAGGGTCACCAGGTGGGTAACGCTCATGGTTATGGTCATCATAGACAATCTTTGAGTTAGGTGTTTTGATAGCTTCAACGGTGGCTGGATTCTCCGAAGCAAAACCTATCTCATTTCCTTGAGTAAGGACTTGAGAAGAGAAACCTGAAAACAGCATGAAACATTAATATTTACATCTAGGCAAACATTTTTTTCAGTCAGGTGTTCTACAACAATATGAATTAACCAACAGGACTACCACAATCAAGATGTGACATTGAATATAAGCTTCTAAGGAAAAACAAAAGTACAGAAAAAAGGAATCCATGCGGTATCCAGACAATTATACCATAATATCAAATTCAGGGGTTGAGATGGGAGTGAAAACAAAACTACTCTAATCAATGCAAATATCAAGAAAACAAATTCAATGATCAGATGCTGTGTAATACAGAAATGCTTAAAACACAAGAAAACTCCCAAGTTCAGATTGCAGACAAAGCTCTATTGGTTAGCAAAACATGAACTCAGCTTGCAAGTTGCTCAGCATGTCTTTAAACTGCTATAAATTCTCCAAACATAGGATATAGTTAAAACATCCATGTCCCTAATAATGAAGAAATCCATAGATACACAAGATCAAAATTTATGAGAATTCAAGAAGCCAGTGTGAATCATACTATGAATAGAATTTTACAAACAGGAGAATTATTGGGAAGCTTTTCTCATCAAACAAAGGATGATCTCAGAACTGGTCAAATTCACATCCGATCAATCAACTAAAATTGTCCATTTCCCTCTGGAAGAAACAAGTAATCACAAAAGACAAAACTAATCTAGCAAGGAGAAGAATGAAACGAAATGGTACATCGCGCTCAAATACACATCATGGAATTCAAAACAGATGACATCAAGCAATTTTTTTTTGAATCATCCAATCAATAAAACTGGTAACACCACCAATGAAAATCAATCCAGAGAGAGAAAATAGTAAAGGTTGTAGATCGGCAGACCTCTAATAAGGCTCCGGTGGTACGAATTGAAAGATAAGAGATCAGCAGAGGGGACGGATCTAGGTGCTGAGGAGGAGTCGCCGCCATCGGAAAGGGTATGGTCTCGGGAGACGACGAAAGAGGTCGCAGTCGAGGATCTCTGCGAAGTAGACAAAAGCCTCCTCCCTGCAACTCGCAGCATCTTTGTTCAAGGAGAAATGGCCGAATTTAGGGCTTTCGCTTTACCAACAACACAATCCTAAGGTTAGGGACGGCCGGTGCAAACAGAAAATTAGTCCCTTAAAAATACTCTCTCAGAAAACTTCAATATTTAATTTTTTTTAATTAAGTCAATTTGGTTTACTAATAACATTTATTTATTTATATATCCAAGATTACACTAGAGAACTTTGATGGCATGACCTCTTCATTTTTTATTTTGCAGTTTGATCTTAGTTGATTTTTTTTTGGGTTTACTATATATTTTGGGTTTTTTTTTGATACATTTTATTTCATTTTTATCCGACTTCAAATAAATTAAATTTTATTTGACTGAGATATATATTAGAATAGAGTAGATAGAAGAGAAAATGTTCTTATGACGAACCAGGTGATAAAGATGTACAATATTTTACAAAAGATATATAATTTGGAATTTTGCTCCACAACGGAACCAGGAACCAAAGAAGTAGAAAAGCTCATAGAGGATGGGATTTTCCGAGAAGTCCTGGACCCAGGCTGGTCAGCCAACATAGTGACGAACTTGTATCTATTGTCCATATTTAAACAAACTGTGTCCGAAGGCAAAACAAGTGAGGACGCCTAAAAACTTGGGATACGAAAGATGTCTCTCTTACGAACGATAAATATATTAATACAAAGGAAAATTAGGCATTATACTATTCAAAATCCAAAATTCTTTTCAACCAATAAACACAGACTATTAACAGTGTCTTTCACCAAATGAAACAGATGCTAAGTCATACAATGACAAGTTTGTATTATTCAGCAAACAATAATCTTTGCTGAGAGACCAAGTGTGAGGAAAGCGAACTTGCACGCTCTAATGCCGGAAAATATAAAAACAAAAGCAGATGAACATCATTCAGACCAAGACACTCACTCTTGTGCTTTATTCATTAGCCAATGAGTAACTTATTTTCTTCCAAGAAGCTGTAGGTTGGTACTTCCAGGTTGTATGGCGCAGGACCTTTCCGAATTCTGCCTGAGATATCGTAGTGTGAACCGTGACACGGACAAAACCAGCCACCATAATCACCAGCATTAGGCAAGGGGATGCACCCCAAATGAGTGCACACTCCAACCACCACTAACCATTCTGGATTCTTGACCCTAACCGAGTCTTCTTGTGGGTCCCTCAGAGATCCAAGATCCACACTATTCGCCAGCTTGATGTCATCTTCTGTTCTTCGTCTGATGAAGACAGGCTTTCCACGCCACTTGACTGTAACAGTAGTTCCTGGTTCAATGCTCCCAAGGTCAACCTCGAGGGATGCAAGGGCAAGGACATCCTTACTTGCAGACATGCTCACAACAAGCTTCAGCACAAGAAGGCGTATAACAGAGGCATAAACAAACCTCCCACCCGACAAGACAAAATAAGCAAATGCACGCTTGCTAGGGTCACCAGGTGGGTAACGCTCATGGTTATGGTCATCATAGACGATCTTTGAGTTAGGTGTTTTGATAGCTTCGACGGTGGCTGGGTTCTCCGAAGCAAAACCTATCTCATTTCCTTGAGTTAGGACTTGAGAAGAGAAACCTGAACTAGCATGAAACATAATATTCACATCAAGGCAACACTTTGATTTCTGTCAAGTGTTTAACAACAATGAGTATTAAGCAACAACATGTTCAAGAAATGACACTGAAGAAAAGACTACCACTATCAAGGTTTGACATCAATGTATATGCTTCCGAAGAAAAAAACATAAAATAGGGGATCCATGTGGTAAAAGAATAATGCAGGATTATATCAGATTCGTCAAAAAAATTCTACCATAAAATCAAACTCAGTGAAAACTAAAGTACTCTATTTTACGCAATAATCAAGGAAACAAATTTGGTGATCAGATACTGTGCATTACAGAAACGCTTACGACACAATAAAGCTCCTAAGCTAAGATTGTAAACATAGCTCTTTTGGTTAACATAACAAAATTAAATTCCAGATTCCTTTACTGATGCAACTTCCTAATCATGCCCTTAAGCAGCTACAAATCCCAATCATACCTTTAAGGTTTTAAGCTGCTAAGTATGTAATTAAACCTACCTTGTAATACATGGATACATAAGATCAAAATCGCTTTACTCATCAAACATAGATGCACAAGATTAAAATACATGAATTACTAAGAATCGGTCAATTCATATCCGATCAATCAATTATGTCCATTTCTCTCTGGACGAAAGAAGTGATCATCGAAGGCAAAACTATTCCAGCAAGGAGCTACCAACACTAAAAGAATGAAACGAAATGGTCTAGTAGATGGAATTCAAAACAGATAACACGTCTATTCTCACGGATCATCTAGTAGATACGATACTATGAATCTCAATTATTCCCGTGATTCGAAAGATGACTTTTAATAAGAAAAAAAGATGACCTTTAATAAGAAAAAAAGATGACTTTTTATAAGAAAATAACACTTCAATCAACACCATAAATGAAAACCACAACTGAAATCAATCGAGAGAGATAAAGGGTGGGTGGTAGATCGGAAGACCTCTTATAAAGCTTCGGTGGTAAGAATTGAAAGATAAGAGATCCGTAGAAGTGACGGATCTGGGTGCTGGAGAGGAGTCGCCGCCATCGGAAAGGGTATGATCTCGGGAGAGGACGAAGGAGGTCGCAGTCGAAGATCTCTGCGAAACAGACAAAAGCCTCCTCCCTGCTACTCGCAGCATCTCTGCTCAATGGTGGATATGGCCGAATCTAGGGTTTCGCTCTACCAAGAACACAATTCTAAGGTTAGGGACAGACGATTTGATTAGTCCTTCAAAATATTTTATTTATTTTTTTCCGATTGAAAGCTAAGCAGTGGTAATTCTAAAGATTTCCCCGGGGAAAAATAGATTCTTTTAAAAATAGTCTTCCGAGAAAACGCCAATTTGGTTGTTTGCTATTAGTACTCAAGTTATTCAGCTTCGTGTCACCATAATATACTTTGTGTGTTCGTGTCGCGGCCTTCCCACCTTCACTCACTCGTGAATATTTAATAAGCTAATTTAGGCAAATTTTGTAAACGTGCCTTATCTATTTCAAATCTAAACCAAAACAAGGACAAACTAATCTCATTGATATTTTGATGTCTCGAAAGGCTTATTTCGAAGCAAACAACAAATGTAAATCGCATAACAAAGATCAAAAGGAGAAGGTAGCGGCTTTATATTGTTTTCCCGGGAGGGTCGTCATATTTATTGGTCAATTGGTGGCATCACAAACATTGGGAGGGGAAATTCTCCAGATTTTCAGAGGTTGCTGAGGTCAACAGGTTCACGGAGAAGCCTCTCCATCTGCTGTGCCCTCGTCCTGATAGACATGTCCAACACCTTTTGTTGGAACTCTACAATTAGCCCACCGTAGATACTTGGATCAATCTGCAATTACCACCATAGATATAGATGTTTAGATTCCAGGTTAATTAATAATCACACCCCACTGATGCCACCAAATTCACATTACATACCTTCTGTTCCACAGTTACTTTTTTGCCTTCTCCAATTATCCCCTGGAGTGTCTCCTTCAGTTCCTTCTCCTCCGCGGGGGGAAGTGGCTGTTGATCCAAAACATTTGTTTAAATCCACAGTTCTGAGTTATGGTTCTTTAAGAGAGAAAAAATATTAAAACTATAGCTTACCATGACTGTGGTAACCAAAACTTTGACGTCTCCCCTATGTGCTGTTGTCAGCTGCATAAATTTCTTCACGATCACGTCTATGTTCTTCAGCTTTCCATTCTCAGCCAACAAAGCTGTATCACAAAGCAAACAACTTTTTGATCAAAAATAACTTGGTCAACCAAAATCATAAACAAAGCCACTTTCAAGCTTCATTACATACAGAGGAAGTTCTTGGTGGGTTCCGCAAACTTTGCTTGATCACAAACATCCCTAATAGCAGCCAGTCTTGTCTCTCTAGGAACAGATGGATCCTTTGTAAACTGTGCAAAAGTAGGGCTAGTTTTCATTGCCTCAATCATCTCGGAAAGATCCGTCTCAATCTTTTCCAAGGAATTTTCTTTCACAGCTGCAATGTACAGCCACGAAGCAAAGTTCCCAGATTCACCAACTAAAGCCACTGGCACCTGAAACAACAAATGAAAATCTAAATACACTTCCATGGATATTATTACAAAATCCAGCAATCAATTGGTTCATTTCATGCCTATCCAACAATCCAAGCCATTGTGACAATTCTCACATCTATGAAATAATATGATTTATATAGATGCAATCACACTTAGCACAAAAATTAACTAAGATAAAAGAGTAATGTGTACCTTAACTTTAACGGAATTTTGAGACGAAGCAGTTGCATAATCTCTCAACTGCGATTCAAATAAAATCCAAAATTGAAGATTAATTTGATAACATTATCTGAAAAAACATCAGGACAGTAACAGATACAGTTAAGAACTTGAAAAACATCAAATTCCGAACAATGTAAACGCAGAAATAAGATAACTCAGTCCTCTCCTGTTACCGAGCCAATCAGAAGATTGGATCGACTGATCTTACAAAATCGATTCCTACTCAAGATTTGATTCTTAAGAAAACGATTACCGCAGGGATAAGTGATCCACGGGAAGATGATCTAGCAGAGGAGAGAGAATCTGATATGGAGATGTTCTTGAAGAATGAGATTCCCGATCTGAAACGATTAGCCAAAGCCATTTTGTTGCAGAAAGATGATTGGAACCCTAGATATGAGAAGAAGTCGATCAGCAGTTTTGTCGAGCAAAGAAAGAGAAGAGACTGGTCAGAGGAGGAAAGTAACTTAGTGAATTGGGCTTCACGGGGCTCACGCTTATTTTTATTGGGCTTACAACTACCATTGTAGGTTGTTTATGTAATTCGTGGCAATCCGATTGCTTGGATGATAAGTTGCTGAATAAAAATTCGCAAAACTTATAGAATAAAACATCGCTGCCTAAAATTACATATGCAATGCGCTGTCAGTGTCGTTTGACCAATTATAAAGAGTTTCATTATCATATACCTAATTATCTACGGCAAATAAGTCTTTTAAGTTTTAAATGAAATATGACTTTATATAGCAGTATCGAAAGATACGAAAGCACGATTAGTTGTTAATTAGGGAAACATGATGGTCTTGACTTTGTTAATACATATTCTTGCAAAGTTAGTTATTTTTGTTAAGTGCTTTAAGTTTGATGTAGCTATTCTTGGATGGTCATAAACTCAATCTTGACATTATAATGCATTTCTGTGTTGGGATCTGTCAGAGTGATATTTTATAAAGAACTTCCACTTGGAGAACCATTTGTTTCTATACAGTAATATTTAATGTAGTTTAAGAACTTAAATATATAAAAGTAACGACAAACATATATTAATCAAAACTATACAAACTCAACAATTTGTGGTATCAAAAATGAACCAGATATTAGGAGTGTGGAGGATGAGGTGAGGGGTAAAAGTATAATTTCGAGTGCAATGAAGAGAACAATGTCTCAACTATCCTTTACTGTATAAACCAAAATCTGATAACGTTTCTTTAATCTAGATAACCTATTCTCTTTTAAAATAATAATAATATTCTTATTATATTATTTATTCAATTGATTAACTGGTATAACTAGTAAAATCAAATCCGATATATTTTTTCTTTTTTTTTTCATTTTCTTTTTTTTTCTATGTCTGAATCTCTCCGAACACGAAAATAGAATCTCTCGCCGTTGTTACGTCAATGTGTTTTACTGGATCTTTCCAAAAAGATATTATAGCCTCCGTAGTTCCCCCGTAATCTCCTTTCTAAATCATATAGGTTATAAATTGATGGTATAACCAATATATAATTAAAATAATTAATATAAATTATGTTTTTGACATCATATAGTTATTAATAATGTAGATAGAAATTAGTGGTATAATGTATATATAGAAAGTAGTGGTATAAATGGTATAAGTAGTAAAACTTGTATAACTAGTAAATGATATACCTAATATAACTAGAGAACTAGATAGAAATTGATGGTTTAACTGTGTAACTACTACAATTGGTATAAATAGTAAAACATGTGTACCTAGATAGTAATTGATGTTGTAATTGGTATAATTGATCGTGTAATTAATATAACTGATATAACTAGTAAAACTGGTATAATTATATAGAAATTGGTGGTATAAATAGTATAACTGGTGGTATAATTGGTTTAACTGATTAAAGCTGGTATAACTGAGACAATGAAGATAATTATATACTAACATTTATATTTTTTTTGTTAAACTCCGTTGCAGAAAGTATATTGTACATTGATTTTTTTGGGTTCACTTCTATTTCGGGTTTAGAGTTTAGATTCATTTTTGTTAAACTCTGTTACAAAAAGTATATTATACATTAATTTGTTTGGGTTTTCATTTCCATTTGGGGGTGTACGATTTATCTTCCATCTTATTAAACTTTGTTACAAAATATATATTGTACAATGATTTATTTCGATTTCTACTTCTATTTGGAGTTTAGAGTTTACAATTTTTTTGTTAAACTTTGTCACAAAATGTAATTTTGGATTTAAAATTTAAATTTTTTCTCTGTTAAACTTCGTTATAAAAAATATATTATATATTGATTTGTTTAATTTTCTACTTTCATATAAAATTTTAAGATTATATTATTTTTTGTTACTTTCTTAATGAAAATATACTATACAAAAACTAATAGTATAACTAGAATATATGATATAAATAGTATAATTGATATAACTAATATAAATACTGGTATAAATACTAACTGATATTTTGGCAAAATTGTAATCTGACCACTTTTTTATTAAAAGAAATTGAAAAAAAAAATTATTTTTAAAAGAAGGTCATTTGGGATTTTCCTTGTCCGCAATGAAGTGGCACGTTCAGCTGTCGGCACAGTGGAGAAGAGAACAAGCTTCTCTCTTACTTGTTCACATACATAATTTGATGAACAGTTATCTTCGCTGATGAAGGAAGCTCCCCCCTTGCTTGAATCTTGCTTCTGTTCATTGACGCTGATTTTGTAATTTAGCAATCCTTTTGAGAAACATTTCACTCAACCAAGTAAGTTGTTTTTCTTTTCTTTCTTATGTTTTGTTTCAAATCTTGGAGACAGACTTTAATTTTGTGATGTACCTACATTGTGCTTTATTTGTTTCTAATTGAGTATTCTATTACGGTTTTGGTGTCTTGTGTGATCTGATTTTCAGGGAAATTTTCATCAATTTTCACGAAATATTTGTGGATTTTTGTTTTCATAGAATTTTTAACTACTTTCTAGAGTATGATTCGTTAAATCTATGGTCTTTAGGTAAATGGTACTGAGAGTGAGAGATTTGAACCTTTTATGTTTTCAGCAATATGTATCTATAGTGAATATTAGTTCAATTCTTGTTCAGATTTGGTTGACTGCCTGAGAATTTTCAGAGAAATATATCAGGTAATGGTTGTGCAATAATGGCAAAGAAGAAAGGCTTGTTCACTATATTGAAAAGGATTTTTATTTCAGAAGCTAACTCAGAAAAGGTGAAGAAAAAGAAAAACAAATCTCATTTTTTCTGCTGGTGATGATTTCTGCTTCTTTTTCTCATTCTTCTGATGTAATTCTGCAGAAAGAGAAGAGAAGAAAATTGACATTTTGGAAGCTTAAGGTTAAGAAAAGATTACCCTCTATCACAGCACCTCCAGAGCACAGTTCAAAGAACGTGTTGCTCGAGGAACAGAATGAAGAAAGTGTGTCAGATGTGGGTGAGATCAGCCAAGTAACTTTTCTTCGACAGTTAGATTCCGTAGAAAATTCAAAAGATTCATCATCCCAAGAAACTGCTGATCTGGTAGTCCAATATCAAATGTTTCTAAATAGACAGGAAGAAGTTCTTGCTGCTACTCGGATTCAGACAGCTTTTCGCGGCCATCTTGTAAGATTGTGTACCCTTATCTCATGTGATTTTCTGGAAGAATGACTCATTTTCATGAAAAGCCTTGTGTTAGTCTAGTAGTGGAGTTATGTAATTTACCTTGTATCTATGTTGACTTCGTAGGAACTACAGTTGAGAAGGTTAGCTAGAGAACTAACATGTTAAAAGGAATTTTAGGCAGAAGGAGTTGGGGTTTCTGGATGGCTCTAGGATTTGGTTTGGGCAGTCGTTGAGAGTTAGAGAAGCATAAATGTCCTGTTCATCACCTATTTAGTCTTGAGAAGCAGATGTGAATCTTTTAAAGCCAATTGTCTTCTTCTTTTTTTCTTTCTTTTGGGTTGGTTTTTCAGGTGACATGCTGATGATGCTGATAAATTTTTTTGAACTTCACTGCAGGCAAGGAAAGCTTTACGTGCCTTGAAGGGAATAGTGAAGCTTCAAGCATATATCAGAGGTCGTGCTGTGAGACGCCAAGCAATGACTACACTAAAATACTTGCAATCTGTTGTAAACATTCAGTCACAGGTCTGTGGTAAAAGAACACAAATTCCTGGAGGTGCTCACAGAGATTATGAAGAGAGAAATAAATTTCAGATATTCAGCGAGAACATACTCAAGGTATGTATTCTGATTCTAAAAGATCAACTCTTTGAAAACAGTGCAGTAGTTTATTAGTATGTAAGGAAATATTATGTTTTCAGGTGGACACAAATGGTCAAAAGAGATGGGACGATAGTCCTTTAACAAAGGAAGAGGCAGAAGCTGTGGTCATGAGCAACAAAGAAGCTTCACTAAGAAGAGAAAGGATCAAGGAATATGCAGTCACTCACCGGGTATGTATACGCTTATTAATATGACATGTTATTGCTTTATAAGTTTTATATTGACTTGAAAACTGTTTCTTTGTGAACATCAGAAATCTGCGGAGTCATACCAAAATCGGAGTAACACGAAATGGAAGTACTGGTTAGACGAATGGGTAGAGACTCAACTAACCAAGAGCAAGGAGCTCGAAGATATCGACTTCTCTTCAAAAACAAAACCTAAACTTGAAACTTTGATTGAGAAACAGCTCAAAACTCCAAGGAACTCGTCACCAAGAAGGTTGGTGAATAATCATAGAAGACAAGTTTCATTGGGTGAAGAGGAACAAAGCCCTACCGTGGTCGCTGTCACTACACCAACTTATATGGTAGCAACAGAGTCAGCAAAGGCAAAGTCAAGATCTTTGAGCTCCCCAAGGATAAGACCAAGAAGTTTTGACACACAGTCAGAGAGTTACTCACCGTATAAGAACAAGCTATGCCTTACCACTTCGGTAATGAGTGAAGCACCAAGCAAAGTCAGGATTGCCAATAATGGCAGTAATACTAGGCCAAGTGCATACCAGCAACGGTCTCCAGGGTTAAGGGGATTTAACATAGGCCATTTGAAATCATGCAATTATACTCTATTGAATGATCTCAGCATTAATTCAGAACGATCTCTACCAAGCTGGAACAAGCAGAGCAGCTTGAGATGAGTGGATATTTTGAACCATGTATATACATATATATACGTTCCAATGTTTCTTGGCAGCTCTCAAATCTTTTTTTTTTTTTTTTGGTTTACACTTCTTTGTTTGACTCAATTTTATTCATGTTTCAAGTATATCCTTCCTAGTAAATCCAAATGTATTTGTTTCTGCTACACAAACAAAGAACCATACAATGAAGATCAAGGCTTGCATCACCAAGCAGCCATTATTTTCTCTTCTGATTCTAGTTAGATATGTCTAGGCCAAGTGATACAATTGCGTAGACAGTTCTCGAATATATGTTGACTCATTGTAAGAATTGAAGAAGAAACTGGAAACTTAATGTAATTGTGTAGATGAGACATCGATCAATTACAATATGTCTCTACATTATCTTCGAAACGGTATATAACTATATCAATGTCATAAAACTCTTGAAAACCTATACACATCAAACTCCATGATCTCATCTTATCTTTCACTGTAATCCAAAACAGCATTATAGGTAAAGACTTGGAAGCTTGAACAGGCGCTTGTTTTGCCAAGTGCACAGGTCTGACTACACATTCATATGGAAATGTAGGGGCACAAGGTTTAAGAACCCAATGATCGTGCTGAGAAGATTTAATAAATGTGAAATTCTTAACGTAACATAATACAATTATTTTTTATTTTCTATCAAAATGAGTTTTCAATCAATAAACTAATCTTTTTTTTTTTGTTGAACTATTAACGAGCGTAAGATATATTTGTAAAATGTTCATCATATTTTATGATAATCATATATTTAAAGTTTTTATTATATGATTTTGTTCTTAAAACATATAATAACATTTCTAAATCCACCAATAGTCACATAGACAATAAATATGAATCGAGTCTTTTATTCAATAGAGATTCATTCCAAAAACATAAGATGAAAAAGCAAAAATGATCCTACTTCCACTTCATTTGAGTAATTAAACATTGCTCCACATATACTCTAGCATCCCAAAAAAATTTCTTACCATAATGAACTATGAAACCACCACTTTTATAAGCCCTGAACTTTGCATGAAATTTGTAACCAAGTCCCTGCCATAAATCACAATCGATCTTGGTTTTCACAATACTATCATGAAAACTAAGTACGCAAGTTTGTCCAAGGCTCAAAAAATGATCGACAAAGTCTTTTTGGTCCGATATACAATGGATCTTGAGAATGTTGTTCTGACCAAGAGAGTTTTTAAAATGAACAGTTTTTTTCGTAGAAGGCGTTACTCAACCCTACGCACAATACAATGACCAACAGAGAATATGAGAAGCGACTCATTGTTTCAATTGATCTATGCATTCTTTATTTTATGGGTAATATGTATCTAAAATATAAAAGGGTGTCAATTGATGTAGTGTATATTTATATATAAACAAAAGTATTAAGAAAATTTTAAGAAAATCTTATGGCAATGTATTAAAAATCTGGAGACTAATCGTGAATTGATGATGATTATCAAAGTTACTTTTGGTTCGTCACTTTACTCTTTTTGTTTTTTTTTAAAAACATTTTCTTAATTATTTTTGTCAACTTTTCAATTATATTTGTACTAAAAATTGTATAAATTAATACAAAATCCAATCTTACATTTTTAACTCCTCATAAGTTTCCTGCCTTTAAAAGTGCGTTTTTATTCCAAAAAAAAAGATTGATCATGAATGTTTAATTATTTGACCAAATAAAAACATTGAATCTTAATTTTGTCTTTAAAAGAAATGACCTAGCTAGTCAAAGCTTCCTCTTTTTGGTTAATTGATGTGAATGAAATTAGTAAATAGTAAGTGAAGGTTTTTTGGTTTTGTTTTGGATAAACAAGTAATTGAAGTTTCTTGCAAACCTCATGATCAAACGTGGCCAGCCGTTGTATCTTATAGATTTTAACTGCTCGATTTTGGTGTTTAGGTCTTCTTGATGACAGCACCATTGAATAGCCTAGCGATCTTAACTTGTACAGATTAATATCATCGATCATCGATGACGACAACATCATGGTTACCGTTCATTGGTTTGATGGTTTGGAAGTAAGTGAGAGCCATTTGGATACCGAAATTTAACTCGTATAATTCTTGTTTGATTCTGCGTAAAGCAATCTCTGCATAACAATGCTAATTTAGTTTCTTCTTGAACGTTGAGTGTAAAAACGAAATTTTTGAAGTAACTGAAACTCTCATCAAGTTTTTGAACTTGGAGGATTCAAGAGAGTTTTTTTGGTTTTCACAACACATTTAAAAAAATAACAAAAGGACGGTTAGATGTGAAAGACAAACATAGATACATAGGTTGTATTGCCCATTTTTATGTCTTATTGCCGATCTTCGATTTTATATGTTGATTTTGTTTTTTAATTATTGGAAAAGACCAGAATCCAGACAGGTGAAAAGCATATCCTTATTATTAAGGCGTACATTGTAAAATGAATGTTTGAGCACTAAACCACTCTTTGTATTATACAGATGAACTCTTCGGACAAGAAGAACATTCTAATTCTTTCTCTCCCTAAGGCGTGGAGTGCATTTCTTAAACCTCTTTTTCTTTTATTCTCTTCTCTCAATCAGCACAATTGTCTATTTTCATTGGCACGATCCTAGTACACCATTTGTCATGTTATTTTGGACGTGTTGATTAAACCGTTAATGCTGCGACGTTAGTCAACTTTTCTTCACATTAATTACTCCTCCGATCTCTTATTCTTCTTCCGGCGGCCCCTCCAAGGTCTCTCTACGAATCTGTAAGCTTTACATGCATTCTCCATTTCTTATTTCATACTCCAAAATTCGCTTCTGATTACTGTAGGTTTCTGCTTCTTCAGATCTTTTACTTTTCTGGAATTTCACACTTTCTTTCTTTATAATTTGATCTAGTTATTGTGTCAAAATTGATTCGTTTCTGGAACATTCTACGATTTACTCGGTTAATTCTCAGAAACGCGAGACATTTCCGAGAAATTAGGCCATACGTAGACGTTTGCACATACTTTGCATAACAGGTCAAATATGCTCAAACTAGACGGCGTTAATAATTCCGTCTATCAACTTTTTTTTCCTTTAATAATAATATTTTTTTTAAAGAGAAATGTTTTGGATTGTGTTGTTCACCTATCACCTATCCTTCTGAGCAAAAATGGAAGTTGCTTTGCTCTCCTTCTCTTCTTCCTTGTCTCCTCTCTGCAACCAGCGAATCTCAGCCCTCAATCCCAAAATCTCGAAATCCCCAAACTACCTTCGCCTTCCGGTTATCAGATCCGCTGTGTCTCGTAACAAAAAGGAAGAGACAGTGGAGGCCGTCAAGTCCCACCTTGAGAACTGCCACCTCCTCGCCGCCATCAACTACAAAGGCCTCACCGTTAAGCAGTTTCAAGACCTCCGTAGAACTCTCCCTGACACCACAAAGCTCATCGTCGCTAAGAACACTTTGGTCTTCAAAGCCATTGAAGGCACCAAATGGGAAGCTCTCAAGCCTTGTATGAAAGGTATGAACGCTTGGCTCTTCGTCCAAACCGATGAAATCCCTTCCGCCATTAAACCCTACCGGAGTTTCCAGAAGGAACGCAAGCTCGAAGACAATGACTTCGCCGGCGCCGTCTTCGAAGGTAAGTTCTACGCTCCTGACAATTTCAACGTTCTCGAGACCATGCCTACTCGTGCTGAGGTCTACGCTAAGATGCTCGGCGCTCTGCAATCTCCAGCCATTAATCTAGTCTCTACTTTACAAGCACCAGCAAGAGAGGTTATAATGGTGCTTAGGGCTTATGTTAAGAAGTTGGAAGATGAGAGTAATGCATAGGCTGTACTAATCTTTTGGAGAATGTAACGTACCCAACAAAGCAACTCTCAAGGGAACACCAATTATTATAGTCACTGGGTTTTTTTAATTGAAATGTTATTATTTTCTGGAGTGCTCTCAAGCTAGAAGGGTCTTGTTCAGATGTACTTAGAGAGGATAGACTCGACCACTCCCTGAGCTATGGGGTGGTAAGTTTCTCGAGCTTCTGCAAAGACCTGTTTTGCCAGCTGCTTCTCTTCGGTTCCACCAGCTTGTGCAAGAGCAGTGAAGAGTGGACGCAGGTACTTCATCCTTCCTACCTCTTTTAGTGTTTTCTCCACTTCCCCATGGTACTCTCTGCACTTGGATGTGATTGCAAGTTGCAGAAACGACACCTTCACTTCATAATCCTTTGATTCTGCTAGTCTGTACCGCTTGTCCAAGGCCACCACCTGATCCACCAATAAACAAAATGGATGTTAGTCATAGGTCTGGAACCTGATTCCCAATCCTTGCTTTATTGATCTTGCATTGTTGATTATAAGCTAGGATACAAGATAAAATCCTTAGAAAGAAGCAAAATTTGTTGCAGAGATCTCCTAACTCTCACAAAGCCAAGAAACTTTCAACAACCAATAACTCTTCCAAAGCTAAGAGGCTTTTTCCATAACCATTCAATAGCCCAACACTAATTCAAGAAACTATTGGGCTAACCGACTGTTAGTTAGGCCACTTATACATTGGCTGACTCTCTTTCCCTCGTCCTTAATGAAAGCTTATCGGTTAGGTCAACCTAAGTCAATGCACCTAACAATACCATTATCTTAGATGGAGGAAAGATTTGTAAAGAATACCTGAGAAGGTTCACAAGATTTAGGAAGATTCTCCAAGTACAGCTCCCATTCCTGTCCGTTCCACTCAGCAACCTCACTCTCACTTGGCATCCTTCCTTCCTTAAACTCTTTAGCCCGGGATATGATATTTGTGTATATGTTTGAGACTGGTTCATAGGCATCTTCTGGTATACCTTCGCCCACAGTCCACATCTGTAGGTTTATCTCTTTCTCTATGCCAGGGATGTTTGCTATCAGGAACTCAAGAAATGTAGGTGTATCGATAGACTTGAACTTGAACGTAGCAATGTATTTCTTGAGGAATTCGTCAAAAGCAGTCCTTCCAATCTGAAAGTTTTCCAGTAAGTAGATGACCATTATTGTAATATTACATACATAAGAAAACACCGAAGTGGATGAAGCTGCCTACTCAACTAACCTGGCGTTCAATTCGCAACACAAATTGGAATCCTTTTTCATATGGGACCTGAGAATATACATCATCTGGATCAACACCTTCTTGTCTGTTCCACAGTTTGGTCAATTCCATGTTGTCTTTAAACCGTTCCATTTCGTCAGTTAAACCCCTCCAACCAATGCCAATGTTCAAAGTAGCTCTATCAGCTCCTTGAACAACTTCCACAATTCTCCTCTCTGCATAAGTTGTAAATCCCTATTGCCATGAACATGAAAGAAGCTTTTTCTCATCAATAAGGCAAAATTCAAAAACCGGATACACAGTTACACATCATTAATCCACATCCCCTAAACCAAACCCTTACTTTGTAGCTATAAAGAAACAAAAGCACAGGACAATTCAAAGCTTACACATCTTTGTTTTTATCTTGAAGCATAAAATGAAGCTGGAAATTAGATAAGCGAATCAAGAAAATACCTCATTCAACCAGAAATGTTCGTTGTTGAGGTTGGTGATCAAATTCCCAGTCCAGCTATGTGCGAGCTCGTGAGCTACAACTTGAGCTCCAGTGGCGTCTCCTTTAATTACAGTGGGCGTCAGGAAAACCATTCTTGGATTCTCCATCCCTCCATAAGGAAAACTCGGAGGCAGCACCAGCAAGTCAAATCGTTCCCACTCGTAATCGCCAAACAGCTTCTCCCCTTGCTTGATCATATCCTCCGTCCCTGCAAACTCCAAGGCAGCCGCATCTAGAACTTCTACGGCAGCAGACTCTGCGTATATCCGAGTCCTAGGTCCAACTTCCCGAAACCCTAACGCACCTACCGCGAACGCAAAAAGATAAGGAGGTATAGGCTGTTCCATAGCGAACTCTTCCACGACTCTGTCCTCAGCACACCACAGTGATCCCTCAAGATGTTTAGCCTCCTCAGGAACCGGAAGCCTACGACGGACGTGGCGAGCAGACATGACGGCGGAGAGCGAATTCGGTATGTTCAAAACGGCGTCGTAACGGATCCTGGCGGCAGGAGTGTCCTGGCATGGGAAAATGGATCTGGCGTGAATCGCTTGGCACTGCGTGTAGACATAAGGATGCGATTTGGAGAAGGTTTGGAGCGGCGATAGCCACTGGAGAGCGGAGGCGGAAGGAGAAGTGTAATAGACGATGAGCAGTGAAGATTGACCGGAGAGGATTACGATAACTTCGGTGCCTCGGATTGGATCGAGTTTGGAGGAGCTACAGCAAGGGAGAGGTTCGAGAGTTTGGGGATCGAGGACCTTCTCGATGAAAATGCAGCGAGCATCAAGAGAGAGGTTGCCAGAGTAAGTTGAGGAGAGAGTAAGGAGAGCGGAGCCATGGATGATGGAGGTGTTGAAATCGAGGTAAAGGGAGAGAGCGACATGCGTGGTGAGAGGATGAGAGGAATCGGTGTAAGAGTGTGGATCAATGGGTGACATGGCTGACTGAGAATCTTCGATTAAGCTTAGGGTTTGAGGATTAGAGAGGTTGAGAAGAAGAAGTAGAAGAAGAAGAAGAAGAAGAAGTAGAAGAAAGTATATAGCGGGAGAGAAAAAGAAAATGAAGAATTTGTCTTTACTCTTTAGCTGGTCAATCGTACAATTTTACGAAGAAAAATAATCTATACCACATATAAAAGTCGAAGGTATAAATGCTTTAACGCGTCCACCAAAATTTTAGAATACGCTTGCATTAGTTTATATTAGATTATGATTTTTTTTTAATTTGGCAACAGAAAATATTTTAGAAAACCAATTCAATTGGTCTATATTATCATCTAAATTAATTAGAAAATTACTTTAATTTTAAATGTATTGTAAATATAATCTATTTTAGAAAAAAAATTATGTAATAGATTTTAAACGACCAATAGTATTATTTTACATCATCTTAAAAGAATTCATCAATTTTAAATTAGTGCTGTTAATAACAACAAAAAAATTAATGTTAGTAATTGAAAATAGTATATAAAATAAAACAAATATTTCGTAGATTTTAATACTATATTATAATGATTGTCTTTTCCAATTTTAAAAATACATTATAAAAATCAGAATCAAAATTGACAAAAATATATATTTTAAAAAACTATAATACTGCTTATTGTAAAAGTTTTAAAAATATTCGCGCGTAAAGCTGATTAAAACCTAGTATATTAGAAATAATTTAGTTAGTGGAGAATCATTAGAGCATAAAGTGGAAACCGTTTAAATATTAAACGGCGGTCAAATATGCGAAACTGGTGTTAACCATTGCTTCTGGGCTTGGGCCTGTATTTATGAAGTTGGGCTTAAGCGGATCATCGTCTTCTTTGTCTCTGGAATACAAGAAACAGAGCCAAGTCCATGGACGTCACGATATTCTGGTTCATGTATCCAGTGAAACAAGGTTATCGGAGCCAGTGAAAAAATATCCAAGAGTTGAAAAATATCCAAAAATTAACTGTAAAAACCAAATCCTAATCTAGATCCAAGACACTGTTGGATTTATGGAAGGGATGAGCATTTCAAGTAGTGTTGTTATGACAAAAAGCTAGAAAAACAAAATCAACATAAATCAGAAAACTTAGAGGCTATAATCGAATACAAAATCTGGTGTGAAAACATTAAATCTGGTTTGAACCATCAGACCCAAGGAGGTTTTACAACTATTTATGTAAAATATTAAAAAGGGAGACTCATATAAAATCTGATGGTTGACGATTATGTCTTGGAGAGTCAGAAAACGGGTTCTGGCTCAACTGCTTAACACCACCAATGAAACCAGACCCAAAATTAAAAATTTGAAAAAAATGAAAATAGAAAATGATGCTATAAAACCCTGATGAAGAACCTTTTTCTTACAATTTTCTTAGCTCGACTCAAAACGTGTCTTTGATTTTCCCAGCAATTTTGATCTACCTTTCAATTTTTCACCTTTTCTTCTCCATGGATCTGTTCTTCTCCCCTTCATCTGGATCCACTTTTTCTTAGTTTTTCTTCGATATGTTCTCAACAACTCTCAACTGAATTGGCCTTTCACTCCTTCTTACTCTCTGTCTCGCAGACCTTAATTTTAGGGATTTCTCCTTCTGAAGCTCTCATGGTGGCGAGAGTTAAGGTGCCTTGTTGTTCCGTGTGTCACACGCGGTATAATGAGCATGAGAGAGTTCCTTTAATGAGCACGAAGTTGTTTCTACACATTCAGTACAAAGCCTATGTGCTTTGATAGCCAATACCGATGTTATCATGGGCCAAACACAGGGGGTAGGTCTGTCCCTATCCAGGGACAGGCTGGACCAGTCTGCTGTTTTTCAGCCCATGATAACATCTATATTTGGCATACAAAAGGATATGAAAAGGTGGGTGTGGATAAAGGTTTCACCATTAAAATGCTCCCAACTCCTGCTTCTTCGACAGCTTCCCTCGCTGCAGCCTCCCTGACTGTCTCATCATTCTCCCACCCTCCCTATATCACTCCAGTTGAATATGAAACGTGGTTAATAAGGAATAGAAGGTAAGAAGAAAGTGGCACAACTGTACTGATTCTAAACAAAAGAAACGCTAAAGCTTTGTGTACCTTGGGAAACAAAAGTCCAGGTCCACCAGATGAACTGATCATCAACACTTGGACCACCTTCCCACAGATAGAATCACCAACTTCTTCCGAGTTTCTATATCTAAATGGAATGCACCTGAACAATGCAAAAACTAAGATAAAAGCAATCATAGCAACCAACCAGCTATTAACATTCCCCAATCGTCAAATTAATGGAAAACAGGCATTCAGTTAAACAGTTGGAATAGGAAACATTATCAAGGAAGGACCGGAGGATAGAATCAGGACCAATCATCCAATAATCTTCAAAGATTCTAAGGAAATACAGTACCCGGCAATGAGGCCTGACCACGATGGCTCACTTCCACTCAGCGCCGCCTATAACGGAAGTGGAAGTTGAAAGCTGAAAATGGAAGTTTCACCTTATCAGCTCCAGCTATTATACTCTCTACTAGTGGCACGATCTTGCTGCTCCGGGCAATGTTATACCCCAGGAAATATTTCACTTGAGATAACCCAGTTACAATGGCTGAAGCACTTGTAAATCCAGAAATGACCGAGTGACTTATGAAACGAATAAGCCATCCAAGCCTGGATTAAAAACACAAACAATGGACATGCAACATGAAACAGGAATAAGTAGAGGACTTCTGCTTTAACGGATTAACATTTACCGCACAGGCAACTTAGATAAGTAGCAGTGAAGTTAAACGTTTCCCTTTTCTGATTTCCAAAGAAAATAATAGTATTACCTTAAAGAGCCCCATCATGCACTCCAAGATTCCAACCAAAAGCGCCAGTTCAATATGTAAAGCATTAGAGACACCAATGCTACAGGTCCAATTGCAAGCTGACGGAATGAGCCGAATATGGGATAAGGCTGTAAGGATAATATAAATTTATTTATAGTAAAACCATTTTATAGTTAAAAGTTTAAAACCATCAGCTATACTTTTCTATTTCAAAACCTTAAAACGGATAAATCAAATGCTACGGTTAGCGGATGTGTTAACTGCTTGCTATGTAATCTCAAATGTTTTTTAGTTGGCAAAAAGATAAAGAAGTGACTTTATTTAGGAAATAATGGACTTATTGCATTACAAATTTAATAAATTTTAAGGACCTTTTCACCGGTTTCATTTGCTTTCACCACACGAGCTTTTAGTGCCAAAAGACAGCTGGACAATTGGTATCAATTAATGGTGTTTTTCCTTCAACTAACTAATCAAGTATCCAATCAGTAGCACTAAGAGGCGTAGCAAGGCAACAAGCTTTGATGAAAATCGATATTGTCTTGAGGCTCCCATAGTTCAAATTACATGAGTTCTTTTAATTGTTCCAAGTAGACATACAAAAGAGTCAACATGCAGTTACCATAACTTACCATACAGATTAACAAAGGAACTTCAGAGTTAAGGCCAAACAAAGAAGGTAAAAGAATAACATATATGCGAGCATGCGTGCGATGTTCATACTACTGCAGTTCTTTCTCAAGTTCCATCGAATTCCCATCCATCAACTTCATCTGCAGAGTAATCACGAGTCACCTTACCAAATTCAGATTCAAGCTCGGCTAGTTCTGCTTCAGGGTTAAATTCCTGACTGGACCCAGCGGTAGTACTCGGTGCCTCAGGAGGATTCCTCAACTCTGGCTGTTGGGTCAGAGTAGATTCAATTGGAGCACCCATGCTACAGATGGGCTTGGGGGATTTGGGGGATGAAGCACTGCTTTTAGGTGATGGAGTCTCTATCTCTAACGTTGGCCTCGCTACGGATTCAAATTGCTGCCTCAATCCCTCCATGTCATCAAATAGCTCTTTCACACGCCAGTCATCCTTTCTGGTATTAGAATGAAGGGATGCAGAACTTAGTATAATAAAACTCTACCAATTAGTAAAAAGTCAGAGAGTTATGTTTCCACTCACTTGTCCAGTTTGCTTTGGAGAACCTGGAAATGCTCTTTCATGTTATCCACAATGCTGAAGGTGGTAGTGATCTTTTTTTTTTTATAAACCCCGATCAGCAACGAGGAAGAGAAAAATTAAAAAGAACCAAAATGCACAACCATGCAGAGTGGAATTTGGTCCTACTAATTGGGTCTCAACGGAAAAAAAATCAATTGCGACCTACTAAGCAGCAATTCTTACCTTGGTCTCATAGTCTAGATACTCCTGCTCCAGACTCTTCCTAGGGTTTGAAACCTGATTGTCCCCCTGATCTGCACTTGGTGGCTTCCCCGACCTAACACCACCACATACGAAAACTGTCACCACTACTACTGTGCGCAATTCAACTCAAACTAGAGGTGTTAGGCAGAAACCAAGCAATAATAAGAGCAATCCAATGTAAGAATAAGTATTTACCCAGGACCCAAATTCTTCAGATTTTCCACATAATTTTCTATACGAGTGATTAAAGGTGCCACCTCCTTCTGTATAATAAGAATTTTTGTGTTAGCTCTGTCATTTATCAATTACTAGTTTAAAGTTTCCAAAGTGCAGAGGTTACCTTGTACATAGAGAGTATATTAAAGGCCACATTCGAGAAGTAATCCTCATGCTTCTCCAATTCGTCCCTAAGACATGAATCCAGTGAATTATTTATTGTGGTCGTGCAGCAAAGCAAGATGTATTGCAAAAAACAGCTGAGAGTAGATAGAAATACAAAGTCTGCTTATCCTTCGTTTCAGTATATGAGCATTGAAGAAGCCATGTATCCTCAAGAAAATTAATCCACGTCTTGATAACTTCTGCTTCTTTCTTACAAGCTAAAACTGATTTGGACAAGTCATCCTCCTGCATGTGGAATCAACAGAAGCAAATTATTTCACGTTGATATAATCAAGCATGAGAGCTACTCATCTAAAGGAAAATGTCACCTTTGTTTTCAGGTGAGCGATTATCTGATTGTTAGCTTCACCAAATTGATCCCTCTCCTCTATCGCATTACGGAATCGAGCTTGAGCAGTAGCTAATGATATATTTACCTACATGGAAGAGTATTCACTGATATACCTTCCACACCACAAAAATCACAGCTACATACATAGAATCAATGAAATCATTATATTTCAATTGAACAGCATGATGAGCTTGCGTTTATACAAATAAGTCAAAGTGACATAATTTTCGCCTGTTTTAAGTGTGTGTATGTAAACCTCCAGGATAAATCAAGAAACCATATATATATATATAGAAGATTATATTACCCTCTTCAGTTCGGCTTCCAGCTCATCTCTTTGTTTCTCAAGTTGTGAAATTTCTGCACCCAATTCCTGTACATAATAAATCATAGGAAATAACCTTAATACTGGCAGCTCATGAACATGCCAAAAAATGCTGCCACTATTAGTGTTTTTTTTTCCCTTAGTCTATTACCAAAAGAACAAATAAAATCAGGAGATAAAGACCTTTTCCTTTTCACCGGTTTCATTTGCTTTCACCACACGAGCTTTTAGTGCCTCCTCTTTCTGAAGTCTGCGAAAAGGCAAATAGATAATTGGTATCCATTGACAGTATTTTTCCTTCAGCTGACTAATCATCCGATCAATAGAACTAAGAGGTACAACAACACAAGCTTTGATGAAAATCGAATTTGTCTTGGCAGTCCCATAGTTCAAATTTGATACACATATAGAAGGAAAACTTTTTAAAAGCTATAAGGTAGAGTTAAGCAGAAAATAGCAAGGAATGCGTTGCACATTGTCTCAGCAGCATTTGTTGAATATCCATATTGTAACACAAAGTGTACAAAACTTGCTACCTATCCTTCTGGTCTGGTGAATTTACCATGTCATATCAAAATTCAACCATAATAAAAGTCTTATTAGCAGATAAAAGGAAACTAACTAGAGTCCATGATAAGCTTCACCTGTTCTCTGATATTCGTTTCTCGGCTTTGGTAGTTGAATTTGCTAAAGATTCTAACAACACCCTGAGCTTGTCGACCTGATTCAAAGACAAAATATCCATTATATTCCATGATTAACATTCTCCTTAACATCTAGATATCAAGAAATGTATATGCTGTAATAGAAAACATGAAACTCTTAACACTCCCTATCAGCACAAAAAAGTAGAACAAGAAGATAATTAACAATACCAATCAACTTGTATAATCTGAGGCTAATAAATTTCACAGACTTACTTTCTGAGCATGTATATCTGGTGAATCACCATTGCTTAGTTGTCTCTTTCTAATTAGAAGACCTTCTAATCTGGAGCAAAGACGAATCTTTGCAAGTGTTTCTTTGAAAGCCTGCAATACGAAAAGTCTATCACATGGAGCTACCTAAATGAGCTTAGGGAGAAAAAAGAGGGTTTGGAGTACTGTACTCTCACCTCTATTGTCAAAGGAGCCTCTTTAAGTTCCTTGTCTTCACTCTCCTGTGGAATTTGAGAGGCATTTATCATTTCGAGTCTTTTTCGAAGATCATAAGCTTCGGCATCAATTCTGAAAACATGAATTTAATCAACAGAGAAGCAAGATGCGCAATGGTCTATAACTCGTTCATTCATTCATGAAGCGAAACAAGATTAAAAAAAAAAAAGCACATCAATATCTTCATTTATCACCTCAGCATTTCAGCACTAAACTTCAATCCTGTAATAGCATTTTGGGCAAACTGAAGCAATTCGTCTTGCTTAACCTGTACAAGAGCAGCCCAAGCAACATAGACGAATAAACAAGTTAGGAGGAGATCCAAAAGCCCGTAAATTAACATTATACTGACTTTTACTGCCCAAGCGCTTACCAAAACTTCATCCTTGTAACTCGAAAAGACTGTAGCAAGATCCTGCATACTGCTGACTATGGCATCATGAACTTCCTTTCCTCCATTCAGGCAAAGCCTGAAAACAATGTTAAGCTCTATGAATAATCGCATTAGGTAAAATAGCAATAAATTGTGTCAGTTTTCCCAAAAAAGTCTACTATTCTTTTTGGAAGCCAAATTTTGGAAATACAATTTGGAATGCCAGCCAACTTACCCAAATATCTCCAGGAGTAGAGTAACTTCTTCGTCATGGGGTGGTTCAATAATCTGTAATAGAACAGTCAATCTTTAACCCCCATCGACGGTACAAATTTTTCACATAGCCCAAAAATATAGGTTAGTTCTATATGCAAAACATTCCAAGAAACAAAATAAATGACAGGCTCTCAGATCATATTAGCGTCTACTTAATCGGTTCATTCTTTACTTTATTTTTTTCAAGCTATATATTTCTTTACATTTCAATTATCTCACACTGAGAATCAAATCAATGATGCTGCATCTCTCACGTTCTTACAAGTCCATCCTTACATATTAATATAAACTTATGGAAACTTTAGAGAAAGGGTACTCTCTGTTATCATTTATCAGATAACCACCTAAAATCAAAACGAAAGAATACCATGGACAGGACGATGCCCTCCAGAGCTTGGCTTTGCAGAAAAACATCACGGAAATTTAGCGGCTCACCGCCTATATCTGGATCGTAATATAAAACCTACACATGGAAAGGATCTTCTGAAAGAATTTTGTTGGAAAAATTCATAAATACGACATATAAAATAAGCAGAATAATACTAAGAAAGTAACTGTTAGTCAAAAGAGTTACTCTATATTACTAAGGATGACCATCTTATCTACTTAATTAATATTCTTGATATTCTAAACTGTAGGATGATATGATGACAACTTCATGAACTTCTTCCTCTTTTCTCTTTTACAAAACCAGTTCAGAAACATATAAGATTCTTAACAGCACTAAGGATCATAATCATCTTTACTTAAGTAGTATACTTGATATTTAATGATCCAGGAGAATTATCGACTTCTTAGCAAACTTCTTCCTTTCCTTTTATACAAAAAAGGGAGCAAAAATAATACCCATTCACGTCTCTTTGCTTCATCAGAAGCAAGTTGTTCCTCTGAACTCATCTGTTTATCCTTTGCAGAACTTTCAGTACCTCTATCGATCTCCTTAAGCACAGTTAGCCATCTGGTAATCAGCAATGCTCTTTCATGACCTCTATATGAGACTGCAGCTTCTTCCAACCTCTGAATCGTCTGATTAACACTCTTGAAGGCCCCAACACCCTGCAAAGTTGCAGTCCGGATTACTCATGATAATTCTAAAGTAATGCAAGTGTAATGTCAATATTCCAATTGCTCAAGAGAGTAGGATACAAGCGAATATACCGGATTTGGAAGAAATTAACATTTATGGAGCACCATGTTTAAAAATATGGTGGAAATAACAAAATCAAAACTACAATCTAGAAAATTTAGACCTAAATGCCAATCAGAAATGTGAATAATTAAAAGCAAAGGTGAATTTACAATGCGGTCTTGGAGCAATTTAGCTCCTTCAGCGACGGCTTGGCCAGCCTGCTGGACGACGGAGTCGGCATAGTTCCTGACGGTGCGTGTGATGTTTTTTCGGTTACCGACCTCCACCGCCTTATTCACGGCCGTTCGCAGCCACGACATATTCTCGTTGATCTTCTGATCGAACTACGGAAGCAATCTCCTCGGGAAAGAAAACCAATTTTAGAGACAAATTACCGAAATGAGAAGTAGGCTACGGTCAAAGTTTTCACTCGGTGAAAGTTTCGCGATTGAAATTTGCAGGCGATTGAAATATTATTACTTCTTTTTTTTCCATCTGAAATATGAATATGGATTAGCTAGCCAATCCAATTAAAAGTGGGAAAACGCATTTAAGTACTATAGAATTTTGGTATGTTTAAGAAATAGAATACAAATTTCTTTTTTTAGATACAAAAATTTATAACATTTTTTTAAACTGAAAACTATTATAGTGAATTCCAAAAAACACTTTAATATTTGTTGAAACCATTTTTTTTTTTTAATAAGATACCATTTTTTTGGGAAAATTCATTATAAAGGAAGATTAAAAAAAAACGTGTTATTGATTTAATCCTTTTGATATATTTACTCTCTTTTTGCTTTCCAAATTTTTTTAATTAAAATAAAACAAATCAAATCTTCTTATTTAAAATGAGGTTTTGATTTTTTTTAATTAATTTTAGGCGATATATATCATTAAAAGAAATAAGAAATTTTAAAAAAACCTCAGTCATTATCATTTTAAAAACAAAATATGATTTTTATTTAATAAGATAAATTATTTAATAACTTTATTTGTAAATACTATTTTTATTTAATAATTGAAATTATTTTTAAATTATTTATGATTACATATATTTAGATTAAGTCATTATCTTTGATATTCTTTTAAATAATTTTAAAATTCAGTCATTATCTTTTTGGATATTCTAAACATTTCAGAATATATATTCTAAAACCCTCATAATACATATTCTACTTGCTAGAAAACGTAAACTAAATTTTCTAGATCTTGTACAACTGATAGAATAGGTATTATAAAAACTTCAAAATAAGTATTCTAAATATTTCAAAATAAGTATTTTAATATTTTCATTCTAAAAATCTTAAAACATGAACGATTGCTAGAATACATAATATAATATTTTTAGACCATGAACAAATGTTAGAATACGTAATCTAATAATTTTATCTCGCCAGAATACATATTCTAGAATTTCCAGAACAACTTTCATCAAGCTAAAAACTAACTTAAAACTGCCTAAAATGTAAAAAAAAATTCTTTAAATCTTATTAATATGTGTGTATCTAGATGGTTTTATGGTTTTTTTTGGAAAAATGATATTAATCTACTAGTAAGGATAGTTTAGATCAAATTTCTAATCATTGATAATAATTGATACAAGGTTAAATCAAACTATTATAGATTTTTGAGTAATATGAAAATATATACATAATACCAATTAATTTTTACAACCAAATTATGTCATAATCTAAAATATCAAATAAATTTCTTTACAAATATAATACCGTAATTGCAATTGATCTAAATTTTGATTTTACAGATTAAGAATGATAAACTCTCATCCCCTTCAATCAATTTGGGAATCTCGAATTAAGTTTTTTCTTTTTTCTTAATTTTCAAACCCAATTTTCTATTATAAATTTATAATTACAAGACATCAAACTATCCAACAAAAAATAAATTATGCACAAAGTATTTATAAAACATAAAACATAATTTTATGATTATTATACTAACTTTATAATATATATATATATATATTATACGGTTCACTAACACAACAAAATAATATATTATTTTAAAATTTTTGCAAATAAATTTTTAATATTAGTATTATTTTTTTCGAGAATCTAGTTTTTCCATAATACACTATAACATCAACCTTATTAATACAGTATACAGGCTTATTGTTTATCATACATTTTAGTTATCCGGTATCTAAATCTGGATAAATACTAGTATAAACATCAGATATCATATAAAATAATTTTGAGCAAAATGGTACCTTACCATATCTATATGATGTATTTAGGTAATGATTTCAGAACAAAATTCTGATATTCGAATTTTTAAAATTGAAAAGTCCAAAATTTTAAAATGCACCCAATCCTGAAACTTGGATCGGATCTTGGATATTCTATCCATCCACCCTAAATGACGGCAGCGAAGGACTCCATGAGCCATAAGGCCTAAACAGAGATAGCAAAGCTGAAGAAGGCCCCACCCTTATTGACACACCCAATAATCTCGTTGTCGCAGCTACCAGATTCTTCTTTTCTCCGGAGCGATCAGATTTCACCGACAAGGGCTTTGCCTTCTCTTTCAATCGGAGGAAAGCTTAAAGCGACAGATATATATATATATATATATATATACAAGTAGAGAGACAGAGAGAGAGATCACTCCTCTCATACAGTATTAGGGTTTATAAAGGCATTAAGCAAGAGAGAAGAAGAACCACCGGTAGACAAGAAAAGGGGAAAAAATGTCGGGTCTTCACCGATCATCAAGTTCATCTAAGAACGTCAGAAACTGCCTCCCCTCCAAGGAACTTCTTGATGATCTTTGCAGGTATTATTATCAATCCAATCGGCTTTTATTAAGCGATGGGGTTGAATTGATTTCGGTAACTGATGAATTTTGGTTTTCAGTCGATTTGTTTTGAATGTACCTGAAGAAGATCAACAGTCATTCGAGAGAATTTTGTTTCTGGTGGAGTATGCTTATTGGTACTATGAAGATAATGCTGTAGAGAATGATCCAACGCTAAAGTCGCTCACTTTGAAAGAGTTTACTTCACTCTGTATCCTTTCTCATTATTATTATTATTATTATTATTATTGAATTTCATTGCTTTCTGATCCATTATTCTGTGTTAGATTTCTTATCTTCACTGTTAGTATAGTGCTCGTAAATCGGAGGACTTTGTTCTCATATGCTCGAAGCATAATTTCAGAATTAGATGCTTTGTGTTTGCCACATCGACTGACTTCTTTTGGTCTTCAGTGTAGAATTTTTTTGTTATCCTTGTCCCTTGTTTTCCTTGACGCGGCTCAGTATTCAACAGCTGTGATGTGCTGAGACCTTATGTTACTCACATTGATGACATTTTCAAAGACTTCACTTCTTACAAGTGTCGAGTTCCAGTCACTGGGGCAATTATCCTGGATGAGACATATGAACGGGTTAGACTTCTTACAAGTGTCAATTTTCAGATATTGGTTCGATTGGCTTTTAAGTTTACTTGTTTGTATATGCTTACACTTTTTGTTTCTTTGTAATTTTCAGTGCTTATTGGTGAAGGGATGGAAAGGTTCAAGCTGGAGCTTTCCCCGCGGGAAGAAGAGTAAGGATGAAGAAGACCATGCTTGTGCTATACGTGAGGTTAGTATCGCTTCTATTGATTTCCTGTCTCTTGGGTGGTTCATTTGTTTTTGTACTTTTGTAGCAAACTTGATAGCTCCAACAACCTCCACTCACTAATCATAAGTGCATATTAAAAAACGAACTGTGTAATTAGAATAAGAGCGCTTATTGGGTAATATTAAATCTATTCTGTACTCGTTGTATCTTATGAGTTAGGCTGTCACAGATTAACCTGACGTTGTGGGTGCATTGGTTCTACCTTATTGGCTGTTGACATATGAAGATGTGTCAACATAATTTGCGCATGTGCTCCGGATACTCGAATGAATATCTGACAAAGTAAAACCATCTTGCTAAAGATGACAGATCCCATTCTCTGTACTATCCATAGGGTCAGCAAGAACCTCTCTTATATCTTCTGCTCTAGACAACAGGGTATCTCATTTTCATTCTAATTTAACAGTTGGATCATAGCGCAGGCTCCTTAGGTGCCGGAATTAGATTCTCCTACTTGAGCTAATATAACTGAGCAAAGAAATCTTGTTCTTAGGTCACCAGTAGACAGGATCTTTTGCAAATGAGAATAGCTGCTGCTGTCAATTGTCAATTATATATGCTCTCTGGTCTATTTTACTATTTCATTGGTATAGAAATGGTCAAAGCCCAAAAGCTTTACTTGTAGCTCTCTACTACTTTTCTCCTGGTGCAATTAGCATTTTAGATGCTGCAGTTGTCGCGATGATTAGTTGTATAAACTTGGATTATGGGTTAATCTGAAAAAGCTGAATGTTTTGTCACTCTTGTTTTGGTTGTCTTCTATCCTAAACACAGGTCCTAGAGGAAACTGGATTTGATGTCTCAAAGCTACTCAAGAAAGAAGAATATATTGAGTTTGTATTCAGGCAGCAAAGAGTACGACTTTACATAGTTGCTGGGGTGACAGATGATACAGCTTTTGCACCACTTACAAAGAAGGAAATCAGTGTGTGTATTCAACAATTAACCTTGTGGGTGTAATCTCGTCTGCTTATGTATGATGAGTCTCTTAGGTTCATTTGTTATGGAATACTTGTAGGAAATTGCATGGCATCGGCTTGATCATCTTCAGCCAGCAAGTAATGAGGTGATAACTCACGGAGTTGCTGGTCTCAAATTGTACATGGTGGCACCTTTTCTTGCGTGAGTAGAGGCTTTCTTTTATCCACACAGATTATTGGGTGAATGTCTTTGGTGATAGAATTAGAGATTACAAACATCTGCAGATCGTTGAAGTCATGGATATCAAAGCATCTGTCACCTGTAGCACGGAGACCTGACATGCCCCGTAAAGGTTTGACATAGTCTTTTTCACCACACATTCATTAAAAGAGAGGTTTTTGGCGGAGATCTGACTTTGTATGCTTTATACAGCACTCTGTGTGTGGAATGCAAGGACTAGTGGTGGAGGGAACGGGACGGCAACAACGGAAAGCCACAATAGAAGGCCTGAACTTGGGACAACAACAATGGAAAGCCACAATAGAAAGCCTGAACTCGGGACAGCAACAACGGAAAGCCACAATAGAAAGCCTGAACTCGGGACAGCGACAATGGAAAGCCACAATAGAGAGCCTGAAGTTGACCATCCTCAGGTCACAGTACCTGGAAACACTCTCAGAAGCTTCAAATTCAACATGTCTGCAATCATTCAGGCGATGGAATCTGAGTTTTCAGCTTGACTAGTCAGTCATTCATCTATGGGTTGGATTGGTATTGGGAGTTGTGATGCGGCTGGATTGGTGGGTTTGTCTATAGCAAAATCGTTGGATCATGTTCAGACGCTCATGGTTTCGTTTTTCTTCGGTATTTGGTTTATGCCTCGTTTCGTCTAGAATGAAAGGGTTGTTGTACATGATGGTCAGTGGTGAATCCTTTGGACACGACTTTAGATGACAATGGTTCCGACCAGCTATATGTTAAAAAGGATTTCTTGTCCGAGTAAAGAATTGATTTTCGTATTTCCACCGTATTCAGTTAAATGAATTTACCTAAAAATTCCTTTTTTTTTTGCCAGGTTTATCTTTTTTTTTTAAATTGATTAACCTTTATTTTTCACATTGTAACTTTATTTGTTTTGTTAAGGGTGGGTGGGGGAATGGTGGCCTAAATTCGGCAAGGGTGGCCTAAAAAATAGATTTGAATGTTATACGAAAACATCTTAAAGGAAGAGAGTCAGCCATGTGACATGTTGTGTTTCACAATTTTACTTGCTTGTGTTTAGGTTTGGGGGTTCATCTACATAAGCGTCACCATTGTGACTTTGGAAATTATTTATCAAATTAATCCTAAAAATCAAAGCATGTTAAACGGCCCAACCACATTGAGAATTTTACCTAGGGATGGGCATTCGGGTTTTTGGTTCGGGTTCGAGTAAAATCTGATCGAATTATTTTATATTCCAATAAAATAATTTGCCGGATTCGAATTCGGATTCGGGTAGAACTTTTTGGATTCGGGTTGGATTCGTGTTTCACAGTTAAAAATTTTATAAAAACCCAAAAATTTTGGGTATTGATCGGGTTTGGATTTGGGGTTTTTTTCTAGGATTTTTCAATTTTTCAAGTTTTTTCGGATTTTTTGGTTTGCATTCGGATCGGATTTGTGTATATTACACATACAAAACTCACATTTATAGGATAGAGTACTCGAATTAGGATATTTTCCCATGGATAATTATGTATTTTCGGGTTTTCAGGTTTCAAGTTCGGATCGGGTTCGGTACGGGTTTTGGGATTTAGAAATTTATATTTCAATAGAATAATTTTCTAAGTTCAGGTTTAGATTCGGATTCGGATAAAAAAAATCGGGTCAGTTCGAGTCAGCTCGGGTTCGATTTTTTTGCCCACCCTTAATTTTACCTATAAATACAAATAGAAATTAAATCGTTACACGATATTCTTATTTCCTCGTTCTTCTCCGGCTAACGGTAATTTTGACGCCGTTAGTTTATCTCCGTCTATTAATTTTCCCGCTTCACACAAAACCAAAGTATGTCCCGCGTGGTAGCAGCAGACGACAATATGACGTTGCCGTTCTTCTCGCCGGAGCTTAACAATGCCTCAGGCGCGTCTTCTTCTCCAACGTTGGCACAGCTCTTGCAAAACGTCGGTGACACGACGCATCGTGATCATGACCAGCATCACGTTGATGTGGATCTCGACTCGCCGGACCGATTAGTACCGTTCGTTCTCTCGTTCAACGATCTCACTTATAGTGGATCTCGACTCGCGTTGTTTCAGATCCCGGAGCTCCGTCGGAGAGATTATTCTCTTCCAAGACGAAGACGCTCCTCAACGGAATCTCCGGCGAGGCTAGAGACGGAGAGATACTAGCTGTGCTAGAGCAAGTGGATCCGGAAAATCAACTCTGGTCGATGCATTAGCAAATCGAATAGCTAAAGGAAGCTTGAAAGGAAACATAACTCTAAACGGCGAAGTTCTCGATTCGAAAATGCAGAAAGCGATCTCAGCTTATGTGATGCAAGACGATCTTCTTTTCCCGATGCTCACAGTTGAAGAAACCTTAATGTTCGCCGCCGAGTTTCGTCTCCCGCGCAGTCTTTCAACATCAAAGAAGAATTTTCGCGTCCAAGCTTTGATTGACTAATTAGGACTTAGAAACGCGGCAAATACAGTGATCGGAGATGAAGGCCACCGTGGAATCTTTGGAATTGATATCATTCACGATCCGATTCTGATTTTTCTCGACGAACCAACTTCTGGTTTGGACTCTACAAGTGCCCTCAGTGTCATTAAGGTTCTTAAACGTATCGCACAGAGTGGAAGCATGGTGATCATGACTCTTCATCAACCTAGTCATCGTCTTCTTCGATTGCTTGATCGTCTTCTCTTCTTGTCCCGTGGCCAAACCGTCTTCAGTGGCTCGCCGGCTACTCTACCGCGCTTCTTTGCAGATTTTGGCCATCCGATTCCCGAGTTCGCTTTAGATTTGATCCGAGAGCTCGAAGGATCAGCTGGTGGAACAAGAAGTTTAGTTGAATTCAACAAAAGCTTTTATAGACGAAAGCAGAGCCAAGAACTCAAACCGGCTTGTCCTTAAAAGAAGCTATCGGTGCAAGCATCTCTAAAGGGAAGCTCGTCTCTGGAGCTACGACAACGACTCCTCCTGGCTCTAGCTCTATCTCCACTATCCCAACATTCGCAAACCCGTTTTGAGTTGAACTTGCGGTTCTAGCCAAACGGTCCATGAATAATTATCGTAGACAGCCCGAACTATTTGGGATACAGGAGCTGTTCTAGTCACTGGCTTCATCTTAGCCACAATGTTTTGGCAGCTAGATAACTCCCCCAAAGGAGTTCAAGAACGTCTTGGATTCTTCGCCTTCGCAATGTCCACAACGTTCTACACCTGCTTGCAGACGCTCTCCCTGTATTTCTCCAAGAACGCTTCATTTTCATGAGAGAAACTGCTTACAACGCTTACCGAAGATCCTCTTATGTACTTTCTCACTCACTCCCTTCCTTGATCATCCTTTCGCTTGCTTTCGCAGCAATCACGTTTTGGGGCGTGGGTTTAGATGGAGGTCCCATGGGGTTCCGGTTCTACTTCCTTATAATTTTAGCCGCTTTTTGGGCAGGAAGCTCATTTGTAAGGCTACCTCCAATGAGGTATCTTAGTGGGTTTCTTAGAAGGTTTTTTAGAATTAAGAGAAGAGAAAGAATGAGAAGAGTTTCTTAAATAGGATACTTTAGAAACTTCATAAGAATCCCATATTACACTTGTTTTGATATGATTAGTTATCTTTTCTTTTAAAATTTAAAATTAAATAATACAATTATATTTCATTAAAAATATTGTTATAATATTAACAAGAAACTCATTTGAGTTTCTTAGTTAATGGAGATGGTCTAACCTTCTTTTCAGGCGTGGTCCCACATGTAATGCTCGGTACACCATTGTGGTAGCCATCTTAGCCTATTTCTTGTTTTTCAATGGATACTTCATCAACCGAGATCGAATCCCTTCCTACTGGATCTGGTTCCATTACATCTCCTTAGTCAAGTACCCTTATGAAGCTGTTCTTCTGAATGAATTTGGTGACCCCACAAAATGTTTCGTCAGAGGAGTTCAGCTATACGACAATACACCTCTTGTCGTGGTGCCTCAGGGGATGAAAGTTAGGCTTCTAGCAACGATGAGCAAATCACTTGGGATGAGGATCACAAGCTCCACTTGTTTGACTACAGGATACGACATTTTGCAGCAGCAAGGCGTTACGGATCTTACTAAATGGAATTGCTTGTGGGTCACGGTCGCTTGGGGCTTCTTCTTTCGAATCTTATTCTACTTTTCTCTGCTTTTGGTCAGAAAAAACAAGAGGAGGTAAAAAACAAAACTCAGTTTGATCTCTTGAAGGACTGATTGAAACTTTGGTTTACTTTTGTATGTATTCTGTATTTTTCTTTTAGTTCTTTGTTGTGTATATCTTTATTTATTTCGTTGATAATTGTTAAATCGGAGGTCAACTTACTTGCTATTTATTTTAATTATAAAGTGGAGAATCCTGAAAAGTAGCATACTTTTGACGATCAAAACTAGTAAATTTGTGAGTATATTTACTTAATGACTAAAATTTGCAAAAGTTACTTGCATAATAACCATGAGAGTACTCTAGCTGCAGATGAATTAAGAACAGATTATTTAGTTGCATAGTTCAGTATATTTGAAACCAAATTTGATGATACAAAATTACAAATCTCATCAAATTTCGTTCGTTGGAGACTCTTTCTCATAAAGAGACATAAAGCTTCAGATAAACTTATAATATTTCTAGAGACTTGTCTAAATAAACAAGCTTTATCTCAAAATATTCAGAAAAAGGTGTAATTTCAAATTAAAAAACATACATAGGTATTTTTCGAAAAACCCTCATGGGTGAAACGGTAATATCAAACTTAGTAACCCTTAATTTGACACCCTTTTTGTCCACATCAACAGAACCAGGGGCCGATTCAACATTTCAAGCAAGCTTGAGATGATATAGTTTATACTTCAGCTTCCACCAAAATGTGTGCTTATCAATCATCTTTAAAGCTACACTGATAACATCATATTAAAAGAATCCGTTATCTGGTTCTTCAGAGCAGAAAGCGAATATTCTAATCCAAGAACAGTTATAGCTCAACAATGTAATGCGGTTGTTAGGTCTTGGTCCAACTTCAAGTAGAGCACTCTAGTGCTTTGGCAAAGAGACTCAGTCATCAAAACCTGCACTTTTCTCCTACTTGAATAGTTAGTTGTATGGGCAAAAAGTTTGGAACCTTGTATTTTAACAAGAGGAAAGTGTATCTTCTAGCCTCATATCTGTTGGAACAGTCACGTTCTACCTAAGCCAGCTGAGAATTACAAAGCGTGGAGAAGTCTGACAAATTTCCACATGTATTTACACCATCTTGCTTCAGTTGTATACCCATTCCAACTCTACCATGGAAAATGCTACAGTGATAACACCAGAATCTTCACACCAAGAAAGGCAATGAAATCTAGATGATACCACAAGAGAAGTGCTATATTTACCCAGCCAAGCAATGACCTTCGCAACTTTTAACGCAATAGAGCAGAGTTTCCCTTCACATCAGTTATTGGAATTCCCACAGTAATCAACCACTAACTGGTCTCAGCCGTGGCAAAATCACATAACTTCACCCTAATCCTGTCACCACCGAGCTCATCTTGTTGCTTTGAAGTTTCCTCCTCTACCATACTATTAATTCTTCCAGATGCATTCTCAGTTGAGTTCTTATTTTTTCCATCAATTTCCATTAAACTCCCTTGTTCCTCAACTTCCATATCGGGTTGGAATCTCACAGCATCAGGGTCATTCTCTACATTAGTAAATGTACAACCATCATTGTTAAAAGATGGTCTAAAGGAGCTGGTACCATCATGTCTATAACCAAATCGTCTTCTCTCAACATTTACATCAACACCAAATCGTCCAGAATGAATTGGTCCTTCAAAGAAATCATCACTGTAGTCCACCCTTTCTCGAGGATCCAAGTTATTCAAGTTTCCATGGTTTCTATGTACAATACGATCAGATGGTTTCCTATAATAGTTACCATCTCTTCCATAACCTCGGCCTCTTGCATAACCTCGGCCCCTTGCATAACCCCGCCCCCTTCCAGCATGTGATGCTCTATGCGAGTAAGATGGAGAACTGTGTCTTCTGGCAACCATGTCCCTTTGAAAACCAGAATGGTCAGGCGAGCTTACCCTCTCCATTCTGTAACCTGAGGGTGATTTGCGATGAGAAAAGTCTGTATGCCCACTGAAATCTTCCTGTGATCTGTTCTTGAAAGACGAGGATGGACCATCTGATCGCTCTCTTGATCTAATTGGAGACCGTGAACGAAATCCAGGAAAGCCTCGTTTTGTGTTGTTTGAAAACTTTCCTCGTCTTTGAGCAAAACAACCATCCCGACCTTGATAAGGACGTAGGGGATTCATAAACATTGGTTCTGTGTTGTTGCATTGTACTCCCCTAGTGAATTTTTCACCATCTCTAAATCCATGAAATGCAGATGCATCCTCTTTATTTGTTGGTCCTCTATGAGTCAATGAAAAGTTAGGGGTTCTTCTTGTAAAGGAGTGGGGAAAAGGTGTTACTTCATCATTTGCAGACTGTCTCCTTCTTTGAAAATTACTCATAAAAGCACCACCCCGGCCAGTGTTTCCATGATTATCAAACTCAAAATCTGCATTCACAAGATGAGAGTCATTTTGAATTATAGAAAAACAATGAACGTAGTTACTCCATCGAAAACTTGGATAGGAGTTTACTTTTTGTATCCCGGTCATGCAGATTGTTTTCTGTTTTATCAGAAAATCTCCTTCTGTCAGGCATGAAATTTAACTTTTGGCTTCTCATAAATTTTCCATGGTACCTCTCACGCGAGAATTTGTAGGATTCATCACTAGAAAAAGAAACAATATTGGAGAATTTAAATACACAAAGATCTGAAAAGGGAATGAGAAAAAGAAAAGGATGGAGATGAGAAAAGAGCTCAGAAATATCACCTCCCTCTCAAAACATATTTCCGTGGTTCAAGTGGGATATCAGGCAATCTATCTCTTTCCATTCGCAGTGGCACAAAGCTGCCTGAAGCATCTAGTGTCTTAATTGGATATTTATTAGAAACCTGAGATAGGTTTATAATTCGACTCTGACTACCTTCACTGCCCTCCGCAGGAGGATCATTGTCAATAGTAGATATTTCTGCCTTGTATGAAACTGGACTACTGTTATCTACTATTTCAGGGTTTTCAAAGTTCCCGCCTGACACTGTAGAGACACCTGAAGTTCCTTCACCATCCTGAACTATCCGGCCTTTGTTTTCACCTGATCCATCAAATATTCCACTTTGAAGTTCTGGAGTAAGCCTATCAGTAGATGATGAGGCAGAGCAATCTTTAATCTGTTTATTACCTGTATTACCAAGAAGTTCAGGTTGACTGCATTTTTCTTCCACATGGTTAGAATTTCGAAGTTCGCCATGGAATGTAACATTAGTAGTCTCTTGTCCAGTTTCAGAACCCCCACACTCAGTATGTGCAACCTCATTACATTCTGTGAAGACGGTAGCTGGTCCTTGGACTTTCCCGTCATCGTACACATTACTTTCTCCAACTTGCTTCTTTGTTGCTCTAGATGGATCATGACCACAATCTGATTTAAGCCCATTAGTGTATAACTGTTTCTCTAGCTCCTTACCAGATAAAATAATCTTTTCTTCACCACCTATAGAAGGTTCATCAGTTTCACGATAATTTTGAGGGAGTTCTTTCGATATACAGGTCTTGCAATCATCTAGAATTTTCTCTTCAGTCAAGGAAGTAACATTCACGCCTGAAGCATTGAGGTTATGATCTCCATGACCAGAACATGAATAAGTCACGTGAGCTGCACCATGTTTCAACACTTCGCATAATTTTCCATTAGTTGCACTGCTACTCTGGCCTGAATTTTCTTTTAATGTACAGTCAGGATAACTTTGAACGCTTGGATCTATTGTAATTCCATTCACAGACATTGGTGCACTGCTGATGCCATTAGAACAAGGTATAAATTTATCCTTCTGATTTGGTGTAGAAGTTGTAGGTAAATCAGGGACCTCGTTTGATTGTATTATTGGCGTATTGGGATGAATCAACGTTCCATCTTTCCTATTGAAAACTTCAGATTGAGTTAAGTTACTTGGCTCAGCCTTTATTGACATAGGAACCACTGGCTTCGAAATGCCAGATGAGGGACTATTTTCTTGGCTGAGTCTGGCAATAACCTCCTGTTTCACCCCTCTAATAGATAATCCGATTGGACAAACTTGAGCACTCTCAGTTTCCTGCCTAACACTCTCTTCAATAACTTCTGACTTCACAGTCTTAAGGTTTACCGAGTTTACATTCCCAGCAATCCTTATTGGTTTGGAAAAACTTGTACAGGCAGCTCTTGCTGCCAATGTGGTAGCTGGTAGAGAAGGAGATTTCTCAATAGGAGGATACGAACTGAGGCCTAGACTAAGTGAGCATGTGGGGTTAACCTGACGATCAAATTGAACCGAAGTCGCCTTAGGAGATCTAAATCCTACACTTTCCTTCTGTTTTTCAGAAACAGACTTTGTAACAACAGTCGTATCACGGCAACTTGATGTCTCTGCGTCATGAAGATTTCTGTTACTGTTTAAGAATGCATCAGTTGTGCTAACTCCAGTAGTGCGATCTAGAGAATCTTCCCAATCATCCATGGTAGTGTTCAAATCCCAATTCTGTCTGTTCACACCACTGTGATTGCCAGATTTGGTACAAATAGAAGTAGAATCTGAGTTAGGAGGGGCACAAACACCCTTGCTTAACGAAAAATTCAGTGCAGTAGGCTCTTCAGTCTCCCAATATGGAGGATTGTTTTTAGTTTTACAACCTAGCAGTATGGAAACAGTACCTACACCAGAAGATGATTCTGTTTGACACTCTCCTCTGAGAACTTCCTTGTCACCTGTCTCCCTGACAATGTCCTTAGTCTTAAGAAAAGGTTTGTCTACTTTCATCCCAGTTTCACCTGAGCTAACAACAACACCTGGATATTCAGCACCGACAGGAAGCTCTCCCAGAGAACAATGGAGTGAACTGCCAAGTATGTTAGAACTGGAGGGGATCTCAAAGCCTGCCAAAGGACTGGAGTGAAGTGGAGAATTTGGCTTCTCAAGCTTCACTCTAATTTGGTTAAAAACTAAGTTCCCAATGCTCTCTTCTTTATCAGCATTTCCCACAGAAACAAACGGAAATGAAGGGGTTGGTTCTCCAATCATTTGCTGATTTTCATTAGTATGAGATGAATCCAGAGCACTCCTACCAACACTAGTATCACCTTGCTCATTAAATTGTGGAATATTTCCCAAAAGTGTGGAGGCAGCTTCTTCCATTACCGGAAGTTGCGGCTGCACAAAGTACTTCCTCTTCTTGATTGGAATATCACTGCACCTCCAGGTAGGTGGTCTCATCCGAGTCTGATAGATAATACCAAAGAGACATGAAAAACATGAACATTAATATGAAAATTTCTAAAAATGTTGGAAGCTTTAAGTAGTTAAGTTTGGAATAAACACCTCTTGGTTTCCAGACATAGTCGTAACTTCAAGTCTTGAAATAAATATCCAACTTCACTTGTAACTTTTTTTCAGGGTAACTTCACCTAATACACCTACAAGATCAATATCATTAGGTCGTCTATAAAAACCAAAAAAAAAAGAGCAAAAGAATTCAAATTGAATTCAGATCAAATAATACATAATAATTTCCACAAGTTTCTAAACCCTAATTCACGCAACTAAACATTGAATCCAGAAAAAAAAAAGTCAACGATAAATTACAAAACAGAGGAAGAAAATCAGATTAACTAATCAAAGAAGTTTCAATCCATTACGCAAGAGTAAAGGAAAAAAAAACAAAGTAAAAACAAGATCGACGCTGTTATATACCGATGAAGATACTGACCGATACATAATCACTGAGCAGAGGAGAGTAATCAAAAGAATTAGAGATTAGCAAATCCACCGACAACAAAAAAAAAATTATATAGATTGAGAAAATGGATTAAAAACGATGAAGTATTAGATTTAGAGAAGAATCTACCGGAAGAGGAAGAGGGATGGGGAGGTCTGAGTGATGATGGAGTTTCTAGGAAAGCAGTAGTGGTTTATTGGAGGTAGCTACGATAAAAGAGAGATGCAGAACTTAAGACAAGGGCCACACAATTCAACCCTGCTCCTTTGTCTTTAAAAGATAGTTTGACTCATCCACGTTTTAATTTTTTTTCTTTCTTTTTTTTGACATAAATGAATATTGAGTCCACGTTTTTGCAAGGCTAATCATTTTTATTTTTTTTACAGCAAGATCATAAGGTAAGTTGATTTATAAAAAAATTAATATACGATTTGCAACAAAAAAAAAAAGGTGGATATATAAAAAAGGATTGAACCGTGGCCTTATCAACAACATATATTAAACAAATTGAATTTGACTAATATTAATTTTAAATATTTTTTACCAATGACTATTTATTTAAAAATGGTCCATATATTTTTAAAAATGAATACAATATTAGATTTTTACTTTTGTTAAGTTATGATGGCTAAACAGCTATAGGTATTAGCTTAAAATCCAAATTATTTGCTAACTATGCTGAGACTGGAAAAAAAATACTCCGTGGACTTTTTTGGATGAGTTACTATTTCTTGAGTTTCAGAATTTTTTGCTTATGTTTTCATTTGCCATGGGTCTCTATAATGGGCCTTATAGTTTTGTCTTGTAGTGGATCGTTTTGTCCAAATTTCTTACCAAAATTTACATTTAAGAGACCAACAAAAGTTGACCAGTCAAAGATCTTTACATTTATTAGTGTGGAATAATGAAAATATTCAAGAATTTAGCCAATGGAGCAGATATTTTAACAAAATAAGTTACCGAAAATAAAAAGAAAGAGAGGAATGAATAAGACTATGAGAGGAGGCGTTACAGAAATAAAGGGTAAACGAAACTTGCAAAATTATGGTGTAATTGTAACAGCAACAAGTGGAAAAAGCTTTCGTTTGTATCTATCTCTCTCCTATAGACTCGGTCCCACCTGCTTCTCCGAGATAAGAAATCCAAATAAAAATTAAGAATTACAATTTTCCCAAATTCCTATATCACATGTTAATGGGGGGTTCGATGATTTATCATTTTGCAACTATTTTGTGAAGTGAAAACCATGGCTTGTTTGAAACTGGGTTCCAAATCTGAAGTCTTTCATCTAAGTGGTCACACATGGTTAGTCTTCTTCTTCTTCTTCTTCTTCAATAGTTCAATACCAAAATATGCTCTCTAATCTCTTTTTTGTAATCTGATCAGGCTTTCCTCTGCTGGTCTTAAACCTGATGTGTTGATCCAAGTTGATGAACAAAGTTTCCATCTCCATAAGGTATATATATATATATATATATATAAAGTAAAAACCAATAATTACTCACTTTTGGTCACATTTTTCTTCATTCAGTTTCCGTTGTTGTCAAGAAGTGGATATCTAGAAACCCTATTCAGCAAAGCCTCTGAGAACACTAGTGTTGCTCAGCTTCATGACATTCCCGGTGGAGCCGAAACGTTCTTGCTTGTGGCCAAATTCTGTTACGGTGTAAGAATTGAGGTCAATGCTGAAAACGTAGTGAGTCTCAGATGTGCAGCAGAGTATCTCCAAATGAGTGAAAATTATGGAGATGCAAATCTCATCTATCTCACCGACAGTTTCTTGAACGATAACATATTCACAAACTGGGAAAATTCAATCAAAGCCTTGGAGAGATCAAGCGAAGAAAAAGTGTTACCTCTTGCTGAAGAACTTCACATTGTCTCTAGGTGCATTGGTTCTTTAGCCATGAAGGCTTGTGCTGAGGACACAAGTTTTTTCCATTGGCCAGTCTCAGAACCAGAAGAAGCCACTACTACTACATTTTGGAACGGAATACAAACAAAGGCCACAAGCGAAAACTGGTGGTTCAATGATGTATCATCATTCCTCGACTTTCCAATGTACAAAAGATTCATTAAAACCGTTGAATCTAGAGGCGTCAAACCAAATACATTAGCAGCATCTGTCACGCATTACGCTAAGCGGAATCTGCCTTTACTTGGTTGTTCTAGGCAACCTGGTTCTTCTTCAGAGGAAGGTACTAATTATGGAGATGACATTTACTACTCACAAGAAGATCAAAGAAGTCTCCTTGAGGAAATCGTGGAACTACTCCCGAGCGAAAAGTGCGTTACATCGACAAAGTTCTTTCTCAGGCTTCTTAGAACATCCATGGTTTTGCACGCGAGTCAGGTCACTCAAGAGAATCTTGAGAGAAAAATCGGCGAGCAGTTAGATGAAGCTGCTTTAGAGGATCTGTTAATACCTAACATGGGATACTCAGCTGAAACACTCTACGATATCGACTCCATCCAGCGGATTCTTGATCACTTCATGTTGACGTTTGATTCGTCTTCAAGTATCGTTGAGGAGAGGCAAGTGATGGGAGATTCTCATTCTCTTAGGCCCATCAAAAAGGTTGCTAGTCTGATAGATGGCTACTTAGCAGAGGTCGCGTCCGATGAGAACTTGAAACTATCCAAGTTTCAAGCACTTGGTGCTTTGATACCTGAAGATGTGAGACCAATGGATGATGGTATCTACCGCGCAATTGATATATACATCAAGGTAAAATAACATTTAGTTTTCTTGCGATTGTATCAATTAATCTTTTACATCATGCATGATGCATTACGTCTAACTTTTTGAGCTACAGGCTCATCCATGGCTGCCAGAGTCAGAGAGAGAACAGTTGTGCCTGCTGATGAATTGCCAGAAACTGTCATTGGAGGCATGCACACACGCAGCACAAAACGAGCGGCTACCGTTGCGGGTCATAGTACAAGTCTTGTTCTTTGAGCAGATGCGGCTACGGACATCTGTAGCAGGATGGCTCTTCGGCTCGGACCCAAGCAGCGGGAATATTACAGCGTTAGAAGAACACAAGAACGCAAATGCAAGTATGACGATGAATGGGATGAGGGAACGCGTTTACGAGCTTGAAAAAGAATGTATGAGCATGAAGCAAGATCTTGACAAACTTGTCAAAACTAAAGAAGGACGCAACTTCTTCTCTAAGATATTCGGATTATGGTCTAAGACTAAGACTTCACCATGCGGCAAAGGAGATGACGACGCTATGATGATCCTGAAACCAAAAACTGAGAGAGAAGAAGAGCAATAAGTTATATTATGTGTGGTCTTTAGACACTTTGGTTCCATTTGTTATTGAATTTTTTTATGTTTTGGAGGGACTTTTCCAAGTCGTTGATCCAATTCTTGGTCGATTTGAGACACTCTCAAACCATAGCATCTCGATAAAAAAATGCGCTTATATTTACTCAGTGCCACTGATTTAACAAAACGTAGATCCAAAGATTTTCTACAAATTCGTGTGTGCAAATTCCACATCTTTATAAATTTTTAGTTTAAAAAAAAAATTTTAGTTAACGTGCCGTTTTGAACAATCGCTTTAAAAGTGATGTCGTTTACCTTAATTTACACAGCACATCGTTAGTCCATAAAATGTATAAACGGCACGCATTTACAAAAGCATATAAATTGTGCAATTTCTTCTGCTCGAGGTAGGGAGAGAGGCCGCGTCTTGTTCATCTTCTTCTTCTCCGTCTTTCTCTGTGTAAGAAAATGATGCGTACCGTTGACGTCAAAACCCTAGGCTCTCCTTTCCGTACAATTCTCTTTTCGATCTTTACCCCTAAGCAGAAACCGCCGTCGCTTTCGCTTCCGTTGCACTTCCCCTTGCGGTCATCGTCGAATACTCCTTCTCGTTATTTCTCCAATGTCCTAGCTGTCTCCAATTCTCCGATTTACCGTTTTCAAGGAAGTGGAAACTTCGGATCTCTCTTCACTGTGAGGGCTATTTCTTCGTCTTTATCTACGAAGGCCCCCGCCGCTTCGGTTCAGGCGCAGCCGCATCATAATCAGAATCTAGGGGAGTCTGGTGAAACGGGCCCGTCTTTGGAGGAAGCCAAGCTTTCTCTTCCTGTACGAGCTTACTTCTTCTCCACTAGGTATTCCCCTTTGCCGAACTGCTGTTTGTGTCATTCTGGTGGGAATCAGGATCGGATTAGGCATATGATATCTAACCTGTCATTGATGAGTGATGATTGAAGTAATTTGTGGATGTAATTGTGTGCAGCGTTGATTTGAGAAGCTTGATTGAGCAAAACAAACAGAACTTCATCCCTCCCACTTCGCGTATGACTAATTATGTTGTTCTTAAGTTCGGCAATCATTCTGATCCCAGTGTAAGTTGAATCTTAACTTTATTCAGTTTATGGAGCCAATCTCATAGTGAAATGCCGATTGTTCTATGGATTGGTATCTAATTTCTCATTCAATATATTTTATGGTCTGTCTATGTTTTGATTTGGAGATTTATTGAATTACTTATTATAATAAAGGTTGATGTTGTTTCAGGGTACTGGCGGTTGCATAAGTGGGAGTGAGTGTATTTATATGGTAGTATTTCAGTATGGATCAATTGTGTTATTTAATGTAAGGGAACACGAAGTTGATGAGTATCTTAAAGTCGTGGAGAGGCATGCTTCTGGGTTGCTTCCTGAAATGAGAAAAGATGGTGTGTTGCACTTCATTTGCTGTGTGCTGTTTTAAGCTTCTGGAATGGTGCTTAGGTTGATATCTTTGGTTCTGTGAAAGTGCAGAATACGAAGTAAGAGAGGATCCAACTCTGAACACCTGGATGCAGGGGGGACTGGATTACATCATGTTGCAGTTCTTGAATATTGATGGTATCAGAACCATAGGCAGTGTTCTGGGCCAGAGCATTGCTTTGGATTACTATGGCCGGCAGGTAACCATGTCAGATCCATACCCATATTCGGTATGTGAAAAATGTAAGTCTGCACGAGTAATAACCATGCGTGAGCAATGTGTTTCTGTCAGGTTGATGGAATGGTAGCAGAATTTACTGACATAAACCGTGGGATGGAGAAAACAGGAACGTTTACAATGGATAGGAAAAAGCTGTTCCAGTTGGTTGGAAAGGCTAATTCTAATCTGGCTGATGTGATTCTGAAGCTTGGTCTTTTTGAGAGGTAAAGAGAAATCAAGAGATCGAAGAATCAATACCTACTTTGACTAGTTTTGTTGGTAATTTTGACTGACTCGTGTTTTGAATAAATTGCAGGTCAGATATAGCTTGGAAGGATGCGAAATATGCTCAGATATGGGAGTACCTGAGAGATGAATTTGAACTGACACAGAGATTTGCAAGTCTTGATTTTAAGCTGAAGTTTGTAGAGGTACTATCATCTAATACAATCTTTCTCATGATCGATCTTGTGGAAAATAAAACTTATTGGTGATTTCGGATTTTGCAGCACAACATCCGTTTCCTTCAAGAAATACTTCAGAACAGGAAATCAGATTTTCTGGAGTGGCTAATCATTATACTGATAAGTGCTGAAATCGCGATTTCTTTGTACGATATGGTCCGGAGATCCTTGTGATCATCCTCAGTCATTTTTTAAAGCCTATTCTGGATCACGGTAACAGGGTAAACACTCAATTTTCACATTTGTAAAGTGATATCAAAGCTCATAAATCAATAATTCTTAGAATGAGTTTAGTACTAAATTTGTTAGGGACTCCGCCAGCATTTATGCTCCTTCATTGTTCCTCTGCAGTCAAACAAAACTTGTGATGCATCTCGATTTCATTTTGTCATTGTTGAAAGTCTTCTTTTCATTTTCTGATATGATATAGGGCTTGTCAACAAAGCCTTTTGGGTCCAGTCGTCCTGGGCTTAATTTGTCTCGGACAATAGTTTCCAATAAGATAGATTGCCCTAAGAAGATTAGCATGGACAAGTGAGATTTTATTGAATTCGATTTTTGCCAAACTATTCAAGACCTAATCGTAGCTGAGTACTCTAGTTTGTTTTAATTTATCAATTAAAACAAAAAATTGTTTTTTTTTTTAAATCAGGTAAACGTTATGGAGAAATGCTTTCTAAAACATTAAACAAAAGTCAAATTAAAACGGAAGTTACAACAAAAGAAAACAAAAAGAGTTAATAACATAAAACCAAATAAAAAGTAAATGAAAGATGTTTGAAAGGTGGCGAACATGAGTTTCATGCAACATAGAATTGAGATGCTCAACAACAACAAAATATCAAATACCAAATAAACATGGATCCAAAACAAATGTTTCAGAATTTGTAAAGGTACACAACTCCTCAAGATCAAACAAGAGGTATGAATATGATATAATTATAAATAAAAATAAAAACTAATATGATGGGGAAACATTGTTGGAGGAACTGGGAATGAATTTACGAGCCCAAACATGTTTTCCAGTGATGGTGAATTTGTTCTTATTCTCCCCATCGGTTACAATCTCTGGAATCATGGTTGCAGAACGTAACACCATCTTTGCATACAGCGCCTGCTCACCTCCTCCAGGCATAAGTATCGCTTCAATAATATCCCCAAATCTCCTTCAACACCAAATAGCAATTAATTATAAACACTCAATTATGTAACATATCCCATTAATAGCATATAATTGATGATTTAGTTAGTACCTGGTGAAGTAGGCATGCAATTCTGGTGCAGAAATTGGGTATCCTCTAGAAAATGTGAGAAATACAGTCCTATCGTCTGCCATCACTTGCTGCTCGTCCTCAGAGACTGCAGCATTCAAGCTTGTTCCTGTTATTTCCTGTTGACCACTTATGATCTGGTTACTTGATTCACCCTTATGAACAACCGTGCTGATTCCCATGTGCTTCAGCTTCTCCATCGTCTTTTCCCTCTCTTGATCAATATACATCTTCTCCTTATTATACATCTCAGCGTACTTGCGTATATCTTCAAAAGCTGGGTAGCATACACCGTTTAAATGCTTCTGCATCTGATGGAGAATGTTTTCGCGTTCATTCTGGATGACTGGGAGAGTAAGGTACCCTCCAGTCATGCGAGTGATCGAAGGTATGGTAAAGGAGTTGTTGTTTTGCCTGTGGTTGGCAACATACGTTGAATAATTTTCGTAGGACAAGCAAACCAGACACGTGACGACTTCTTCAGCCAGTGTGTTGATAAAGACGTCCGGTAAAGAGATAAGATTCACGATTAGGTTGCGGACGTGACAACTTTTCTCAAGAAAGAGGAGGAAGCTCATGACTTGAAGAGACTGGCTTATGTCTCGGCTTAGATTTAAGACAAGACGGGTGAAAAGGGTTCTGTCAATCTTGTGGAAAGCATTGAACTCTTCTCGCGTCACGAATGTTGATGTTGCAGATGAAGATGAGGAGGAAGCCATTACTTTTCTTTTCTTTTTCACAGTGAGAGTATGAGTTTATTGGGTGATAAGTGATGAAGAGATAGGTGAGAGTTTTTATAAGGAAATCCACTGAAATGGTGAGTATTATTTCTGGACACCTTCATGAGCCACACGTATTCTCTATTAATTTTTCTTTAGTTGTCCTCTAACATTCCGTTTTTACCCCTTTAGGTGTAAAAATTCCATGATTTCCATTTTACTCTCGTATCTATCCAATGTTTAAACGCAGGGTGGCTTACTATATCGGGCGACCGGTTCGACGGCCCTGAGGCCCAATCCCAGGTTCAATAATCTACATATTTTATTTTTTTGGTTTGAGTTTCGGTAATGATACTTTTTTTACCAACATATATTATGTAGGATTTGAATTTGGATGATCGATACAATGACATCATATTATAAATCTTACCACATGTATTTGTCAAAAATAATTCAATTTATGAAACTAAAGAATTCAAACAAAAATAAATAAATGTAGTTAGTACTTATTTAAAACTATTTCACCTTCAAATTTTTTGAATTTTATGTTTAATTATATTATTTAAAAATAAGTAAAATATATTTAATTATATGGGCCTACATTTTTTTCCCTAGGGTCCCTAATAATATTGAATTGACTTTGTTTAAACGTTACAAGATTTTGGCGTTAGTTACAACACTACAATAAGGTTTACATCAATTAGTCATGGCCCTACAGTCTACTATTTATATCAATTTTTTCATCCATGTCATTTTTTTGAGAATTTGCAACCCATAAACCCCAAAAGAATCTGGTGACAAAAAACCCCCAAAGAATCAAAATTAAGAATACTTGGACAAGTGACAAACTATTCACATAAACACCTCCCAATAGGTCGTTAAAAAAAAACTCTTGATTATACCTTTACTCCTTAATATCCTAATTTATAAAGGAAGTGTGGATTTACTCTATAAACCGACAAAATTAAATGAAAATCGATCTAAAAAATTTGTTTTACGCACATTATTTCAAAACGATTTTGACGACAAACTCAATTATGACGTACTTCTTTATACCCTAACATATAGGAGAAGTGTAAATTCACTCTATAAACCGACAAAATTAAATTAAAATCGATCTAAAGGATTTTGGTTGTGCGCACATTATTTTAAAACGATTTTGGCGATGATCTTAATTATGACGTTATTCCTCTGTACCCTAACATATAGGAGAAGTGTCGACTCACTCTATAAACCAACAAAATTAAATTAAAATTAGTCTAAGAGATTTTGACATACATACATTATTTCAAAACAATTTTGGCAGAAAAATAATGTATGATAAACCTTTGAAACAAAATCATCCTCGTAATCTTTCCAATATCTCTCTAAAACAAACGTTCAAATATGATAAACCTCACCGTTTTATCAAAAAAAGAAAACTCACCATAATAGAATGGTATCTAATCAAAAAGGACAAAAATATTATTTTTCTAAGAAATTGATATGTAGAAGTGGTTGAATTACATCTATAGGAACTCGAGGCTGGTCAATAACATTTTCCAAACTTTAGTTACATCGTCGAAAATGGCAATGACATTCTCATCCTTATAATCCAGTTGGTAGTCATATTTATAGTCTAGTTGTATATTCCATGAAAATTGTTGTTCAAATTAAGTGCATCTTCAATAAAGTTCAGAAAACTGATAAAAGATACACAAATTCGTTCATCAATATCCATTTAGTTTAAGCATAAACCTAAATCATCTTCAACCAAATGTTATTCCCACTGTTTGTCAAAAGAATCTAAAACTCAAAACACTAAATCTTAAGAAATTTTTTTAACAATGTATGTTTCAAATGTACTATTGCAAAAAAAAAATGAACCTACCCCAAGATTATCAACAAAGTTATTGCAAGCAATGAATCTCGATTGGCATAAAAGAATTCCTATTCCACTTGATGATATAATCGAGATCCTCATTTTTCTAGTTTTTATTCTCATATAGGATACTTACTTATATTCTTTTGGTGGTTTATTTCATAGCGTATATACTATGTTGTTTTTAATTAACATTATTCATATTGTTCCAGTGTTAAAAAAAGATGTTAAAAAGTTAATGGAAATTACCTCTTATTCCACTAAAATAAAACTTATTTTATTCAATGAATAGTCTCATCTCCTCATCCTTCTGATTCAGTTAAACGTACATAAGGGATGGTATATCGAAGGTAATGTTCACAGAATGAGTCCATTACAATACAACCCGGAAAGGGAGGTTGTTCCATATGATATGAGAAAGGAGATGAAGAAAATATATATATAAGTTGCGATTGCATATTGATCGTGACTATTTCTTAGGCATATAATGATAGAAGGAAGAAACTCTCGGCAACATTCATCTAAAGTCGATGCCAGCCAAAACATTCTCTTATTCACAGAGAAATGATGTAGTTGAGAATACACATCAATAAAGTTTGATTTAATTTACAAGAAAGATGGACTTTCCATTATTTATCGATCGATCCCTTCGATCTTGTCTTCCACCTGAGAGTACAAGTCCTTGAGCTTCTCGATATTTTCAGCAGAAGTATCCCAGTAGCCGCGACCATTGGCCTCCAAGAAAGTTTGAATCATTTTCCTGAAGGAGTTGGGATTGGTGTTCATGAGACGGTCAAGCATCTCTTCGTCTTGGATGAATGTTGTGTTGGCCTCCTCGTATACCCAATTGTCTACTTGACCGGATGTTGCACTCCACCCCACGGTATTGGATAGTCTCTTCTCTATTTCACGAACTCCTTCGTACCCACTTGACATCATCCCTTCGTACCACTTTGGATTCAGCAGCTTTGTTCTTGCGTCAAGCCTCACTGTCTCAGAGAGTGTCCTCACCTGTCAATATTCAGAAATAGCATAAGGAATGTGTTCTTGACTTCTTGCTAGCAGTTTTCAGTCCGGATTAAACCGATCTGACTTGATCCTTACTGAGTAAGACCAAACTTGAACCAAACCGAAACCATAGACATAGACATCAATGCATGGAGAAAATAGAGGAGAAGCTTCATTCACCTGTGCATTTGCAGTGGTTGTATCAGCAATGTATGAGCTGGGTTTCTTTTTGTCTTTCCTCAAACTCTGAACCACGTTTGTCGGGTCAGAGTCGAAGTAGTGGCTCACGTCAGTCAAGGAAATCTCGGAAGAATCCAGGTTCTGAAACGTGACTTCTGCAGTGCTAAGAGCCATCTCAAAGACCTGTTTCTTCTCAGCCATTCCTGCTCCAGGAGCATCACTATCAAATGCAAACGACTTGCGGCTCAAATACATGTCCTGAAGCTGTTTCTCATCGTTCCATGAAGAGTTCTCAACAGCAAGGCTGATGTTCGATGAGTATGACCCTGAGGCGTTTGAGAAAACTCGTGTTGCTGCCTCTCTAATATCAACACCAAGCGTCGCTGCTTGTTCCATCGCGTGCTTCCTCACAAAGTTTTGTTCAACTGGCTCATCTAGCTCAGCCACCATCTTAATCGCACGGTCAAGAAGGTTCATCTGTTAACACAATTCAAGAAAGAAGCACCATGAGAGACCAAGCAACAATAATCTAAATGAAATAAGAGGAAGTGTTTTGATGTATTTACCTGATTGATAAAGAGATCACGGAACACGCCAGAGCAGTTAACAACGACATCGATCCTCGGTCTTCCTAGCTCTTCTAAGCTCACAGGCTCGACACGATTCACTCTTCCAAAAGTATCAGCAATTGGTCTCACCCCAATCATCCAAAGAACCTGCCCAAGAGACTCCCCATATGTCTTTATGTTGTCAGTTCCCCAAAGAACAAGCGCGATTGTCTCGGGATATTTCCCATCGTTTTCCATCTTCTGTCTCTCTACCAACCTGTCCACCACAACCTTGGCACTTGCCATTGCTGCTGTTGTGGGAATAGCCTGAGGATCTAAGGCATGAATGTTTTTACCGGTTGGTAAAACCTTTGGGTTTCTAATGGGATCACCTCCGGGGCCAGGCTCCACGTATTTCCCTTCCAAAGCTTGCATTAGACTTCCTAGTTCGTTGTCCATGACCACCAACTTTAGGCACTCTCCAAGGAAAGCAAACAATATTCTGAGCTTGTCTCTATTCGCCCGGTAAAACTTTGTGTTGGACAAATACTCAATCCATGGCTCATTGATTCCAAACCCGAGAATGGAAGAAAGCTTATCAGAGACATCCACCACTTGTCCTTTGCTGTTTGTTGTTTTCTCCACAAAGGCGGAAACAGCGCCACGCGAGGCATCAGTTATCTGTTTGAGAAGCTCTACATCGCTCAAGATACCCTTGTCACTTCCTCTGTAAACATCTTCTATCTCCCTTCCAACAGTTTCAGCTAATATAGAAGGAAGAGATGAAATCTCATCCTCCGGACGATCTAATGCAGCAATGTTAACCAGTGTGGCCACAGCTTCCATGGCGGATGGAGGCTCTCCAATGACGTGAAGCCCGCAGGGCAAAAGCCTTGATTCAATCTCCATAATCTTGGAGTAAACTTTCCCAACCACAAGATCCCTGTCATTAGTTGACAAATCCTCCCCTTCATCTGGAAGGTCCACATCCTTATCAAGATTGCATTGCTTAGCAGTGCTTATGATGGAACTGACGATCTGTGGACCCCTCCCAGTGTCCTTCAAAGACTGGTACGACGATATCAGCTCACCCAACTGCTTCAGCCCTTTGTATAGACCAGCGTTCTCAGCTGGAGGAGTCAAATAGCTGATGGTGTTGGCATAACTTCTCCGCTTTGCTATGGTAGCTTCAGAGGGATTGTTAGCAGCATAGTAGTAAACATTTGGAATGTTCCCGATAAGACTGTCAGGAAAACAAGCGTCACTCATTCCCACTTGCTTCCCTGGCATGAACTCAAGTGAGCCATGTGTTCCAAAATGAAGAACAGCATCAGCTTTGAAGATCTTCTCTACGTAAGAATAGTAAGCAGCAAAACCATGATGAGGACTTGCTGATTTGGAGAAAAGCAGCCTCATGGGATCACCTTCATACCCAAATGTAGGTTGGACGCCGATGAAAACGTTACCGTACTCTTTGCCATAGACCAGAAGATTCTCTCCGTCTGAATTGAGGTTACCCGGAGGTTTCCCCCAGTTTTCTTCCAGGGCGGTTGCATAAGGAGTGAGGCTTTGGTACTCGCGAACTCCCATTTTGTAAGCAACATTGAGATTAGGACTGCTAAACTGAGCCTCCTTGTCATGAATGATTTCTTCGATAAGAGTCTCTGCATTCTCAGGAAGCCCCTCAACATTGTAGCCATCTCTCTTGAGGTCTCTTAAAACTGAGAATATGGAAGCAAACACGTTGAGGTAAGCTGCAGTCCCTACATTTCCTTTGTCAGGTGGGAAGCTGAAAACAGTGATTGCCAACTTCTTCTCTGCCTGCAATGAGCCATATTTGATCCATGAGAACATACATTACATGCTTCAAGCAATGTGAAGGATGAGTAGTAATACCTTAGTTTTTCTTTTGAGCTCGCCCCATCGAATCGCCCTGATGCAGAGTTGCTCCACTCTCTTGTGGAGAGCATGTGACTTCCCTACAGCAATTAATAAACCTCCTCAATGAGAAAACATTCATACACTTATAATGAAAAAATTGAGAAATATGCAATATGGTCATAAGTAGACTAACCACTTCTAGGATCACGACCAGCGAAAACGATTGGTTCCATCCCTCCATCAAGCTCAGGGAGAGCAACCTGAAGAGCCACCTGGATGGGATGCAGACCAAGTGTGCTGTTTAGCCATTCCTCTGTCGTCTGAAACACAAGTGGTACGGCCACAATGTAAGGAACGTCAAGCTTCTTCAGGGCTTCGATAGCCCTCGGATGATCCTGCCTTGCAGGTCCACCCACTAGAGCAAAGCCGGTCAAGGAGACAGCAGAGTTTATAATGGGCTGTTTCGTCATCGGATCTACAAAATATTTCTCTACGGGTCCAGAGAAATCCAAACCTCCTGCGAAAATAGGAACGACCTTAGCACCTCTAGCCTCCAGCTCCATAATAACAGCCACATAGTGACCATCATCACCAGTCACAATGTGACTCCTCTGCAAGACCAAACCAATAACCGTTGCATCTTTTCTCTTGAGAGACGCATTAGTGTCCCTTCTTGTGTCATACCAGTTCCAGTACTCCTTCACATCGTCGTACATGGTTGGAGCAAGAGGATGCCAAATTCCAGTATCCAAGAACAAAACAGGATCCGAGTACTCGATTTTGACCCCTTTCAATGCTGGGACATAAGTCCCCGAAATCATCTTAACAAAATTCTGAAGATTATCAGGAGACCCTCCAAGCCAGAATTGTAAACTCAAGATGTAGAGACGAGCATCTTGAGCCTTGTCACTCGGCAAATACTTCAAAACCTTAGGCAATGTCCTAACAAGCTTCAACATACTATCGGCAAAGCCAGCTGAGCCTTGTTTCTTCCTTTTGAATAGTTGGAAAAACGGAGACTTTGACTGTCCCAGCTGAGACATACTGAAAGATCCGAGTTTGTTCAATCTCATTACCTCAGGCATTGAGGGGAAGACGAGAACTGCGTCCATCCTGTCTCTCTCCTTCTCCACCGCTTCCTTAACTTTAAGCGCCAATTCCTCGACGAAGATCAGAGACCCAATGAAGATGTTGGCGTCTTCAAGGTCTTTACAGAAGCTGTTGTAAGTGTTCTTGTCTCGAAGCTCCTCTACCAAGTATCCAACGACTTCGTAGGATGCAAACCTCGATGTCTTGTTGAGAGATTGGACTGCCTCCGTGAGAGATGACTGGTATTGAGCCTCGAGGACGACGTAGACGATTTTCACCGTCGGAATGTTGTCTCTCTTGATCGGAATTATACGGCGGACCTCCGGGTTTGTCTGAGTGAAAAGGCCGTTTCCAGAAACCGCCGATTTCACCTTAAACAATGATTTGGCGGGGTTTGTTGATCTTTGTTTCTTTCGTAGGAAAGAATGTTTGTTACTGTTAGAGAGCGAAGAGAGATGCTCTGCTTTAGAATTAGATAGAGTGAATGGAGAATACACAAGCGAAGCCATTTTCGAATTAGAGATTTCTCAAAGTTGAATTGAAGAAGAGAGGATAGAGAAGAGAAGCGAGATTGAGAAGAGAAAGAGGAATGATCACTCTTCTTCTTCTATCGTTTTTGTGGTCCTTTACACTTCTGCTCTTAGTGTGGGAGTTTATGTTACTCTCGTCATTTAACGCTTCCGAAGAAGGAACTAAAAAAGAAGCGGTGGTTTTGAAGGTTAGTGGTGGAAGGGAAGGACACGTGGACGAATGGGTACGCGAGAGTGGTTCTTAAGTTGTGAGGTTGAGTTTTGTTGGTTCTATATCCGCTTAGGACAATGAGATGGATTTTGCTGGCTTCTCATTGGCTCATTAGATTTCTATTCATATTTCATGGTTTGGGCGTGTGGATATTGAGTGCATATTATTTCTATTTTCTTTCACAAGTATTTCTTGTAGCTGTGTCGAGATCGTATTTGCGGTTTCAGCCATGTAAAAGATTTTTTTGGCTACGACGACACTTTCATTAGGCATGTTGATCCCGGGTAGTCAGGCCCACTCCGGTCAGAAATTCGCAAAATATGTATACTTTCTGGTTTAGTTCGGTCTGATTTCCTATACACACGAGTACAGTCCAATGCACTTATAAAACTTAGGTTTGAATATAAACTAAAAGCCTTCATGTTTCATGGTTATTTTTTATGGCTAACTTTCAGTCTGTCCATGTTTATTCGGAAACTATGGATTTTACACAAGTCCATGTGTAATTTGCTTGGCGGTTGGAGAGAAATTTGCACTCTGAAACCTTAGGGCCGGAAAATGTAATTGTAAGAGTAAGACGAAGAAATTTATCCTTTTCATAAAAAAAAAAAACTTATTCTGGTCATTCATTACAAAGGATATAAATACATTTTAAACGCATAAGACACGTTAAATAGGTGCGAAAATGTTACGGGCTAATAATGAAATAAACGAAACGGATCGGACGGGTCTAGGTTGACTTTGAACCGCAGCAAGGAGCAAGGTGGTCAAGTTTTGCCATCCGGTCCGAGTTTGGTGGCAGATATATCAGAAACCAGAAAAGTCGTCAAGACAAAACAAAACATTAAAAAAAGGAGCAAATTTGATTGGTTTCAGAATTCGCAGCGAAACAGCTCTTTGTCTCTCTCGACTGATCTAGAAGCCCTAATTCGACAAGAAAGGAAATTGTGGACATACAGTATTCTTTGTTCTTAAATCATTGGAGAGAATAACAAGGTCCTTGGCTTCGTCTGGTTAATTTCAAGTGACAGAAATGCCTCTTATTCATCGGAAAAAGCCGACGGAGAAACCGTCGAAACCAGCCGAGGAGGTGGCCGATGACGATTCCCAACAGAAATCTCATGAATCTTCGAAAACCCATAAGAAATCAAATGGAGGAATTGAAAAGGGGAAGTGGTCGTGCATCGATTCTTGTTGTTGGTTCATTGGGTGTGTATGCGTCACATGGTGGTTCCTTCTCTTCCTTTACAACGCAATGCCTGCGAGCTTTCCTCAGTATGTAACAGAGCGAATCACGGGTCCTTTGCCCGACCCGCCCGGTGTGAAGCTGAAGAAAGAAGGTCTCAAGGCTAAGCATCCTGTTGTGTTCATTCCTGGGATTGTCACTGGAGGTCTTGAGCTTTGGGAAGGCAAACAGTGCGCTGATGGTTTGTTTAGAAAACGTTTGTGGGGAGGAACTTTTGGTGAAGTCTACAAAAGGTGAGCTCAGCTCAATTCTCCCTCCTCCTTTAAAGCTTTATGTTGGTATTTGGGTTGGATCTGATGAGATCACGCACTTACTACTTTTTGAAGAAATACATTTGACCTAAATGCACTACCCTGGAATTTCAAGTTATGTTACTGCCAAATCTGTCGCTAGACATGCCTAGCTCCCGTTCACTACATGTTACTCCCTTTATTGTCATTGAATTTACGGTCAGTTGTATCGAGCGTATTATGAAGTAGTATTATTTTTTTATTTTTTTCTGTTAGGAATCGATGAGAAGTTCTACATATGGAGTGCAAAATTTGTTTAGACTTTGATATAGGATGGTTGCTTTATTCTTCAACTATTTGCATATGCTCATGACTTGTTTATAGACCTTAAAGCTAGTTTCTTTTGTCTTTCGGCTCAATGTGCTTTTCTCCATCCCCATTCTGTTATTTAGCTATGAACCCTCTCAAGCCGGCTAGAGAAATAACAAACTGTTTTTTTGGTTGCATCTATTTTATTTGTTATGGCCTGCATCTTTCTTCTTTTGGCTCAATGTTCCTCTTTTTGCTCTATTATAGATGGGATAATGTTATTATTGATAGTATCTTAACTTATTTGATTATTTGAGTAATTCAGGCCTCTATGTTGGGTAGAACACATGTCACTTGACAACGAAACTGGGTTGGATCCTGCTGGTATTAGAATAAGAGCTGTATCCGGACTGGTAGCTGCTGATTACTTTGCTCCTGGCTACTTTGTCTGGGCAGTGCTGATTGCTAACCTTGCACATATTGGATATGAAGAGAAAAACATGTACATGGCTGCATATGACTGGAGGCTTTCGTTTCAGAACACAGAGGTTTTTTTCTCATAAATATATTTATTCTTCTGTTCTATTTCATGTTTCTTTCGTCATAGCTTGTGGCTTAAATATGTTTCATGTTGAGTTATTAGGTGCGTGACCAGACGCTTAGCCGTATGAAAAGTAATATAGAGTTGATGGTTTCTACCAACGGTGGAAAAAAGGCAGTTATAGTTCCGCATTCCATGGGGGTCTTGTATTTTCTACACTTTATGAAATGGGTTGAGGCACCAGCTCCTATGGGTGGCGGGGGTGGGCCCGATTGGTGTGCGAAGCATATTAAGGCAGTGATGAACATTGGTGGACCATTTCTTGGTGTTCCAAAGGCTGTTGCAGGGCTTTTCTCTGCTGAAGCAAAAGATGTTGCAGTTGCCAGGTATTGAATAGCTGATTGCGCTTTTGATCATTAGAATCCTGGCCCTGGAACTCAAACCTATGCTATGAGATATGAAGACATCAATTCTAATGACATTGCTTGTTGCCACAATAATGACATTGGTTGACTGTTTTTTGCTGCTTATGAAACTGGAACTCTCTTGAGATCTAAACAAGTGATGAATTGGATAATGATGATTACGGCTGTCGGGTGAAAAGGTTAACTTCTAGGACACTTTGAGTTTTATGTAAGCAAAGGTTGAGTTGCTATGTACTTATAGTAATTATTTGATTTTGCTGTTTTCAATCGGCAAACTGCTCATCTTCTTCTTGTCAACAAGTGTCTAACTAAATACTGACAGAGAAATGCCTGATCATGTTTTAGGTAATCTATGTATAGACCTACTGTAAGAAACATCTAAAGTCCGCGTCTTCTCCATTTCATACTCATTGCTCCCTTTTCCTGTCTAGTTTTCTAGCTTTGATGAAAATAATAGTCATATTGTCTTTTTGTAGGCATTGTATTTTGCTAATAGAAAGCTATTCTTGCATTCTTTATCAATTCTGATATATCTGCTCCTTTCATTTTTCCTGTATATATGTATCTACAGTCTTTGTATTTCTGGTTAATTACAGAATTGTTAGTTTAGTAGTACTTTTAGCCACTTGGTTCCTTGATAGCACTTTACTGTCTTCAAACTTTGCAGAGCAATTGCCCCAGGATTCTTAGACAGTGATATATTTAGACTTCAGACATTGCAGCATGTAATGAGAATGACACGCACATGGGACTCAACAATGTCTATGATACCTAAGGGAGGTGATACAATTTGGGGTGGTGTTGATTGGTCGCCGGAGAAAGGCCACGCCTGTTCTGGGAAAAAGCAAAAGAGCAATGAGACTCGTGGCGAATCTGATGAAAATTCAGTTTCTAAGATAAAGCCTGCTAACTACGGAAGGATTATATCGTTCGGGAAAGAAGTGGCAGAGGTTCCGCCATCTGAGATTAAAAACATTGATTTTCGAGTACGGAGATACAAATCCTATAAACCTTCTACTTTTTGTGATTAGATGATTAATAATCTATACATTTTACTTGGTGAAGGATGCAGTTAAAGGTCAGAGTATCCCAAATCACACCTGCGGTGACGTGTGGACTGAGTACCATGATATGGGGATTGCAGGGATCAAAGCTATTGCTGAGTATAAGGTCTACACTGCTGATGCAGTTATCGATTTACTACATTATGTTGCTCCTAAGATGATGGCGCGTGGTGCGGCTCATTTCTCCTATGGAGTTGCTGATGATTTGGATGACCCCAAGTATAAACATCACAAATATTGGTCAAATCCGTTAGAGACAAAGTAAGTAGTTTATTTTGGTACCAACTCTATGCTTCGTCCTGATCCATTATCAGTCTTTTATTTTTCGTCTTGTTGGATATTGTTTATAGGTCAAAGCTAACAAAAGCTATTTGAGTCTTTCTCTCGAAAATGCTTGCTCAGTTATATCATAGCTCTTCTGTTATAATTGTTTTCTATCCCATTAGCCTCCATCGCCCCTATTTAAGATTAAAAATAAATACTTTGTTTGGTTTGTTATGCTGTTTTCAGATTACCAAATGCGCCTGAAATGGAAATCTACTCATTGTACGGAGTCGGGATACCAACAGAACGAGCATATGTATACAAGCTTAACCAGTCTCCCGACAGCTGCATTCCCTTTCAGATCTTCACTTCTGCTCACGAGGAGGAAGAAGAGAGCTGTCTGAAAGCAGGAGTTTACAATGTTGATGGGGATGAAACAGTACCGGTCCTAAGTGCCGGGTTCATGTGTGCTAAAGCTTGGCGGGGAAAGACAAGATTCAACCCTTCCGGAATCAAGACTTATGTTAGAGAATACAACCACTCTCCACCGGCTAACCTGCTCGAAGGGCGTGGGACCCAGAGTGGGGCCCATGTTGATATCATGGGAAACTTTGCGTTGATTGAGGATATCATGAGGGTTGCCACCGGAGGTAACGGGTCTGATCTAGGACATGACCAGGTCCACTCTGGTATATTTGAATGGTCTGAGCGTATTGACCTGAAGCTGTGAATAGTTTGATCTCTTTTACCTGTCGAATCCATTATACTTTGCAAGAGAGAGATCTTCATCATCATCATCATTATCATGATGCTCACTCAAGTCAGAAGAAGCCTGAGAATGATACTTTGGTGGTGCAATATTCTCAAATATTTTCTTTATATTCTTCTTATTGATGTAAATTATACAGTCCTATTCAATAGTTGGTCCCTCGAGGCCTCGAACGGTAATGCAAAACTTGCTGCGCCATGTTATTTGTTTGTCGAAAGCATACATGTATGGGGTTTACGTAGTGCTGAGAATGATTCAAAACTACGGAGCTTGTAGAATTTTCGTTATATTTTTGAGTCACATTTCTTTCTTTTTCTATTTGAATCTCACCTATAAGAAAAATATCCCAAAAATCATTCTATGTATATGGTCTTGGTTGGTAGTAAGGAGCATAAGCTGTGAGTAGCAAAAACAGCGATGATATGTGATTGGTGTAACAGTGGGGAGTTATACATAAAATTACAATTATAGACATCATTATGCAAAACATGATTGGCTTTACAGAAAATTAATCAACTTAATAAGGGTAAAATTGTATTTTTCATAATTTTAAAACTCTATGCTTGAGAAAAGTTCTATTGATTAGCAGTGAACTATCGAACATTCCCCACCAACTGTAGCAGCACCATCCGCTAAAATTTGTCCTTTTTTTAATGCATTTACCCCTTAAAAGATCTTATGCTCAATTAACAAAACATGATTGGTTCTTAAAAAGCATTAAACCCACTAATATGCTCTGCCAAATGTACTTTGCGTAAAACAATAGGCATGTCACTGAGGCCTAGAAGGTCGCGAGTGAGCCACAATGTATTTTACGCGGCCCTGAATGGAGCTGGGTCTAGTTGTCGAAGAGTGAGACGTGGCTAAACCTGGTCCCTCTACTCCACACGATTGCGCAGTTTTAATGAAATCCTCGGAATAAATAGCAGCTTCTTCTCTCCAACCAAATAAAATCCTTTGCTCTTCCTTTTGCTCTCTCTTTCTCCTCTTTTTTGTTTCGTGGCGGAGAGAATTAAAATGGAGCTCAGCTTGAGCACTTCCTCCGCTTCTCCAGCGGTTTTGAGAAGGCCAGCGTCTCCTTTGCTTCAAAAGCAACAAGTGCTCGGCGTCAGCTTTGCTTCCGCGCCCAAACCTGGAGGAGCTCTCCGATTCCGTTCCCGCCGTCCGCTTCATCGTCCCATCACTTGCTCCGCCTCTCCATCAACCGCTGAACCATCCTCTGGTCATTACCGTCTTTTATCTTTTCCTCTCTTTTGTTCAGATAGGCTGAAGTAGTTTTGTTGCTGAAATTGATTTCGGTTTTGGTGAAGGATCGAGTTTTAGTCAGTTTGAAATGAACAAAATAAGATTGTGATTCTTCGTATTATTTTATGGTTGATTGGTTCTCTAAACAAAATCATTAAATCACTCTTGTCATGCCAATAGAGGTTAAGAAGAAGCAGCTGGTGAGGAGGAATGACGTGAGGAATATAGCTATTGTGGCCCATGTTGATCATGGCAAAACTACTTTGGTTGATTCTATGCTGAGGCAAGCAAAGGTAACAGCTGAAACGCAATTGGCCGTAGGTTATTATCCAACCTGAGAAAGTTGATTTTATTTTTCTTAATCTATACTTTACTTTTCAGGTATTCCGAGATAACCAAGTAATGCAAGAGAGGATCATGGACTCAAATGACCTTGAACGTGAAAGAGGAATCACTATTCTTAGCAAAAATACCTCCATCACTTATAAAAACTCAAAAATTAATATAATAGATACTCCTGGCCACTCTGACTTTGGGGGTGAAGTGGAGCGTGTCTTAAACATGGTTGATGGAGTGCTTCTTGTGGTAATTTGGTGCTTTCTCTCAATGCTCTAGATTTTTTTTTATCTATGTATTTCTCATTTTCCTAACCTTACTCTCTTACTTTTAAGGTGGACTCTGTTGAGGGACCCATGCCCCAGACAAGGTTTGTTTTGAAGAAGGCTCTTGAGTTTGGGCATGCTGTTGTCGTGGTTGTAAACAAGATTGACAGGCCTTCTGCTCGTCCTGAATTTGTAATCAATTCCACTTTTGAACTGTTTATTGAACTAAACGCTACAGACGAACAGGTATTTGTGGATTGGGGTTGTCTATCCTTTGTGTGGTATCTTGCTTGACTCATATACTTTGAGTATAGTTATATGACACTAACCTTAATGATTTTTTTCTTGTGGTGTGCAGTGTGATTTCCAAGCGATATATGCTAGTGGGATTAAAGGAAACGCGGGGCTTTCTCCGGATGACCTTTCAGAAGACTTGGGACCCCTGTTCGAAGCTATAATTAGATGTGTACCTGGGCCAAATATTGAAAAAGATGGTGCACTTCAGATGCTTGTGAGTTATTGCAATTTTTTTTACTGTTTCATGTTTTATGTGTTTGTTCTCTGCTAGAGCCAGAAAGCTATCTTTCATATTTATATTTCCTAGCCAAAAATATATTCATCATAAACTTGTCTCTCACCAACTTAAAGCAGTTACTTGCTCTATAACAAGCTTTAAGTCCAAACTAAGAATCCTATGGCATTCTCAAATAACGAAAACAATTTTTGGTTTATGTCTGGTTTCGTACCTTGTCAAATTGATGAATTTATTTCTTCAATGCCAAACTAAAGGTCACTAAGACTTTGCATACTTGCATATATGGCCATAATTAATAAACTTTCTGGTTACGGCACTGGGATATTCCTCAAACCAAAGTGAAAGAAATTTAAGTGAATCAGACAGACTATTTGAATAGATAGTATTCACTTGTATGAAACTAATATGTTTTTTTTGTTCAGGCCACAAATATCGAGTATGATGAGCATAAAGGACGCATTGCTATTGGACGACTACACGCAGGAGTGCTGCGCAAGGGAATGGATGTCAGGGTAACATTTTGATTAATCTTGAACTTATTCCTTTGCTATGGGACGATAAACGATGTGGGCTCGTATAAAAAATATCAACTTCTTGCATAATTGATATGGTTTATAGTAGACTTATTGGGTATAACTTTACAGGTGTGTACTTCTGAAGATTCCTGTAGATTTGCAAGAGTTAGTGAGCTCTTTGTCTATGAGAAATTCTACAGAGTACCTACTGATTCAGTGGAAGCTGGAGATATTTGCGCTGTGTGTGGCATAGACAACATTCAGGTACACGTATAACCATGGATAATTTCATGCCAAATGTGAGAGACTGTTGTAACACTGGTGGATAATTGCTGCCACTTATCATTTTTCTTTTTGTTGCTAATTGAGTTGTAACGTATTGGTTTCTTTGTATACCCTAAATTTTCAGATTGGGGAGACTATTGCTGATAAAGCACATGGGAAGCCTCTACCTACAATCAAAGTAGAAGAGCCAACTGTGAAAATGTCCTTCTCTGTAAACACCTCTCCATTTTCAGGTCGTGAGGTAGGTATAATCATGACTTATATGACTGTCATGAGTTATTCTAGTTTTTGCATGAATGAATGGCTACAGGATATTAAGAGGGAATTCATTAACTTGGATTAGTGCAACATTGTCGACCAAAAATAAAAAGGATTAGTGCATTAAATTATCTTTCCTTTTCTGTAGGGGAAGTATGTAACGAGCAGGAACTTACGAGATCGTTTAAACCGTGAACTTGAAAGAAATCTAGCTATGAAAGTGGAAGATGGTGAAACAGCAGACACATTCATTGTTAGTGGGCGTGGTACATTACACATTACCATCCTGATAGAAAACATGTAAGTACTTCACTGGCCATCATTCCTTTCACATTTGAAATTAAAAGTAACTGACCGGTAATATGTTCCAGGCGAAGAGAGGGATATGAATTCATGGTTGGACCCCCGAAAGTTATCAATAAAAGGGTTAATGATAAATTGCTGGAGCCATATGAGGTTAGTTTCTGACTGATGCTATCAATTTCCTACCAAAGGAATGAGCAGCAAATTATGAAACCATGATTTCAGTTTGATTTGAATATCCTTGGTTTAATTGTCTGCTCACTGAAAATAACTTTTGCTTTCGTGAATAATTTCCCAAACAAGTAAAGACGCCCTATCTAATCTGACTTCAAAATCCACCTATTCAGGTTGCAACTGTTGAAGTACCAGAGGTTCACATGGGGCCTGTTGTTGAACTTCTTGGGAAAAGGCGTGGACAGATGTTTGACATGCAGGGTGTTGGGTATGTATTGTTTCTCTTGCCATCTCTTATTAATGTTTTTGTGTTAAGACTGCTCGTTTTAATGGTAAGGAACATTTTAATTGTGTTGGGAATAGACTGATTAAGATATATAGCGGTTACTTTTTGGATGTTTATAGCGGCTGTAACCACCATATGTATATGGCTATATGCACAAGACTTGTTCCTGCTTTGAGAACCTTTTGGGCATTTTCTTAAGCAGGGCCATGAAAAGGCTTTTCTCCAACTTTACTGCATTTATACGAGAACAAGAATACATGATGTCATGCTAATTCATCGTTCAGTCGTGACTTTTTGTATGTATGAGATGCTTTGAGCATTTTGTTTTTTCAGAAACACCTAGTTGGTAAATCTACAGTTTGCAGCTATTAAGATCAATCTGACTATGCATGTGAATCGTGAATGACAGGTCGGAAGGAACAACCTTTCTGCGGTACAAAATACCAACACGTGGACTTCTTGGATTGAGGAACGCAATTTTAACAGCATCTCGTGGGACAGCTATCCTTAACACTGTATTTGACAGTTATGGACCTTGGGCTGGGGATATTAACACCCGCGATTTGGGTTCATTGGTAAGTTGGGGAGTTGAGTTAGGTTCCAGGAATTAGCAATTTTATTGATATATTGTTTGGAAAGAATGAGTTAAATGGCCAACAAAAATTTGAGAAATTAAACTTTTGATGAAACATGTCATTGTGGTAGTTATTTGTGGTTTCTAAATAGGAAAGTGGGACTTTCAGGTTGCCTTTGAAGATGGAACAACAACATCTTATGCTTTGGCGAGTGCGCAAGAGAGGGGGCAAATGTTTGTAGGTTCAGGAGTGGATGTATACAAAGGTCAGATAGTTGGGATCCACCAGCGACCCGGTGACTTGGGCCTTAATATCTGCAAGAAGAAGGCAGCGACAAACATACGCTCTAATAAAGATGTAACAGGTAATTTACATATAGATATATCGTAACTTGTGCTAGTTTGAAATCCATGTGCTCACAAATGTTTTCTCAATTCCAGTGGTTCTTGATACTCCCTTAAATTATAGTCTGGACGACTGCATCGAATACATTGAAGAGGATGAACTGGTGGAGGTTACACCTCAAAGTATTCGGATGTGCAAGAATCCTAAAATGGCAAAGAAAGGCAGGTCATAACCCATTTTTGCAGCTGGGTTTTGACGAAATTGAAAAGCTTTTATCAAAAATGAAATCTAGTTTCTAGTGTTATTTATAGGCTGGTTTGATTCTTGTACTTAGTCTTATTCTTATAGCAAAGGGTGAGTCCTGATGTAATCCAATTAAAGTTTTTGGAAAACTTCATCCCTTTTGATCATATGATACTTAAAGGTTGTATAACTTTTAAAGTTACCTCTAGCAAATATGGTTGATTGCCATTTTGGTTAAAATGGTGAATCCCTTAATCTTACTGGAGAAGTGGAGATTGGAGACGCATTAAGAAATATTTTAATAATTTATTTTACAAGTATAATAATTAATAAATCCGTCAGATAATCATAATGTTATTTTAAGAGAAATTTTGGAAAAATGCCCTATTTAAGTATTGTAATTTGAAAAATACCTTCTCCTTATTTTCTCTATTAATTAAAAAAAAAAAACTAATATTTTTTTACTATATTAATAATTTTTAGAAAAATATAATTAAAAAAAAATAAATATCGATAATATTTTTTGAAAATAAAGATTTTATTTTGAAGAAAATCTCTAAGAAAATCGGTTAAAAATCCCTTGATTTATATATTGTAAATTCTATATCAGTGAGATGGTCTGCCCAAGCCTCTAGAACCGCTAGTTTCTTATCAAAATCAGTAATTAGCTGGAGGCACAGGGGGAAAAGTTGAGGGTTTTTCTTCATTAAGTTCATGCAATCAGGAAAGTAGCCATCCCCTGCTGATACAATGTTCCTAAGAGCATTATCAAAACGCTGCAATTTAATGTCGATGTTGAAATGCATCAGGGGTTCTGACATATCTTTCCAGCTCCTGAAGATAAGGTAGAAGCTCTTTTGGATCACGTTGAGAATTGTGGGTTCAGATCATAAAGACCTAGGGCAGCTTCAAAGACAGCCTCAGAATCCAATAACCAAAGAAGATGTTTCAAGCCTTCTTCTGTAGATGGACAAGACTTTTTCCTTGAATCATCAGAAGAGCTTAGCAACTCCATTTCACCAACAGATTTTATCCTCAAAAGAGATTCTTCAATAACTGGTGGATCACTTCGGGCAAGTGTGGTCAAAATACAGAGTTCCCGTGACGAACTCTCTGGTATATGTTTTTCTACTGACTCTAGTTTTATCATCTTTTTCTACTGACTCTGGTAATTTTCCTTTTATCGAAAGAGAGGATCCAATTCAAGAAGTTCCTTTATTCAAAAAAAACATAGATTCTTCCTAAACTTAAAGGGGAGCTCAGCAAACCTCAGGAATCAGGATATTCTAAAGTATCCGAAGTCCAAGCCGATTCATGTAGGTGGCCCCCATTGTGGAATCATGGCGGAAAACAACAAAAGGAGTTTAGATCTAAAGAGAAAAATATTCCAAGATCTTTTGCTCATATAATATGCGCATGATTCAGTGAGAGTGCACATGATCACGTGACATGTTGTTAGCAACATCCAAAAGAGTATTGGTGAATTAAAAAATGCAACAAGGTTTCTTTTCAAATCTAAGAGATATCATTCGAAACATTGCAGCAAAGGAAATGAACAAAGAAAGATTTAAAAAAAAAAAACTTGACCTACGATGACCATCTCTCATCCACTCACTCTGGCTTCCGAGCCAAGAAGAAATACATTGGCGTGAAAATCTCTCTCCTGTGAAACGTGAATCCAACAAGAGATTTAGAATTTTACCCCAAAAAAATGAGATCGAATTTGAATCTTGAATGGGAATAAATAAAAGTTGGGATCCTCTAACCTTCCACCATCGACTAATCCTTCTGCGGCTTGCTCCAAAAAATTTGAGACCCTTTGGCTTCCTTTAGGAGCAAGTCTTATGTATTCAAGGACCTTGACCTACCACATAAATAACAATGACAAGTTTGGATAAATGAACAAGCAATAGTTGATGAGACTTGGCAAATGAGTCAGAGCAAGTTTTTTTACCATGTTTTTGGTTATGAATCGTCCAACAGCTGTTAGGCGGAAGCTACTGAGCGAAAAGTGATTTTTGTCCAGAGGTAAGTACCATGGGACCGGTGCGTCCTTGGCCAGATCCTTTTCCCATATTACCTTTATTCAACAAAGAAGAAATACTTAGATGTTGAAAAGTTTATGTGTTTGGAAATAGAAAAGATCCGTAATCAGATACTTACTTCAAAACCGGCCTGCTTCAGAGCTTCAAGGCATTTTGTAGTCAGCCTAATGTCAGGCAGACCATCTCCAATCTCTATCTCCCCCTGCAAAGTGGAGTCTTTTTTTGTATTCATGTTGATAATAGAAGCACAACTTAATAATATGGATAGATGCAAGGGACACACTAAACCTTTATCTTCTGATGTTCCGCGTTAGCAGGGTCAAATGCATCAGTCATGCACCACTCGTAGGCAGCAAAACAATGCCCGGGCTTTAGCACTCTGTAGATCTCTTTGTAGCATCCATACTGTTGTTGAGATCATAATGATGAATCATATAATGCATATAAAATGCAGGGAAGAAAACAACACAATAATTGCTGTTTATAATTTCACATACTGCATCAGGTGCATGGCAAGTTGCTTCGATTGCATAAACTGCATCGAAACTGTTTTCAGGGAATGGCATCTTCATGAAATCAGCCTGCAAGATTAACAAATGACAGCAACCTTCATCACGTTGCTCATTGCAATGTGTTTTCTCATCAAAACCATGATATACAACTTATGCAGTAATTACAAGAACTACAAATTCAACTGACCTTGACAAAGTTACATGTCTTGTCGACTCCAGCAAGTCGGTTTAGTTCCTGCAAAAAAAAGAATACCAATATGAATCGTAAAAGACCAGAAATCAGATGACCACATGACAGAAAATGCATCATCTTTCACAAAAATAGATATATTACCTTGCCTCTAGTGATCTGGTATTCATTATTGTTGAGCCCTGTAACAGATGAATTGCTGCAGCAGAGCAAACACAAACACAACACACTTCATACTTGAAATATGTTTCTAACCATGAAATCTATTTCAGAACTGATGTAAGGTAGACAGGATGTAAAGAGTGTGCGTTTTTTGGTATGTGTAGTCACGTTACCTGAATCGTGCAATTTCTCTCAGCGGTCCACCAATTCCACATCCTACATCCAATACCTGTTAAGAAACATAAAGGAAATGAGCATCTGAATGGCGAAGGATCCATTTTCGAGTGCTCAGTTAAGGTTATGATACCTTTTGTCCTGGTTTTATGCCAAGCTGAAGAGCAAGAAAGTGCTCGTGTCGTTTAATACTCTCTCGAAGTGATTCTCCTTTCCATCTACAAATCCAAAACTCATGTTTATCAATATATATATATAAGAAGAGTATCAGCATCTATGGCTGCAAGAAGAAAAGTTTGCTGTACAACTTCAAATAGACTTGTAGAGAACTAGAGAGTGAAGAATCACCTGTGTGCAAAATGGAAGGATTCTCCCCAACCATACTCATAAAAGCTAGTAGCAAGGTCATAATACTTATTAACCTGAAATGTTATTAGGATTAGGCAATGATTTGTGTCTTTATACTGAAGTAATACTTATTATCTATTAAGAATATGATCTCCTGGAACACCAAAGATGACATATTCAACGGTGAGAAAAGCTTTAATTGTATTTATCTCACACAAGATGTTATCAAAGGTATATTTGGAACTATTAAGGATAGGGTCTTCTTCAAGGTGGTGAAATCTTTTTGAAAAAGTAACAACATATTTTGGATTTTACCATGTCTGTGTAATTTTCTTTTCTCTCTTCCTCGTTTCCTCCATGGAAAACATGATATTGCTCATACCTGAATCACCGAATCACCAAAACTTAATAATGTCCAAGGAAAAAAAAATAAAAAGAACCCCAAAAAAAAAAAATTAGAAAACAGTCCCAGTCCACCATATAGACCAACACAGGAAATATTCATATGATCCTCTTAGAGAAATGATATTAGAGGTACTTAAATATTTATTAATTATTGTTTGTCGATGACAATAAGATAGGTCGGGGCCCTCGAGAACGTGACAGAAACAGCAAAAAGAAAAAAATATATAGGGCCATCTCAGTCCTCTTATTTCCTGCTGTATTGAAAGCTCAGTTCCAAAACAAACAAACAAATTAAAAAAACAAAGGCGAAACCCAATGACATCACGGATTCATTGAATTGATAATAATAATAATAATAATAATAATAATAATAATAATAATAATAATAATAATAATAATAATAATAATAATAATAAAAAAAAAAAGGAAATAGCTATAAGTTGATTCAACAATTTAGAGATCCATTTTATTTTATTTTATGGTTTTAATGTTAAGAATGAGAGATCAGTTTTGCATGAGAAGAAAACTCGAATTGTAAGTGAATCGGAGAATGAAACTACGATCGAGGAAAAAGAGGGGAAATGTTTACTTTTCGACGGCGGTGAGAACATCGGATTTATCGATCTTGCCACCAAGGTTCGACGCGAGATCCATATAACCAGACTTGGATGTTCTGCAACGAATGAGAGTGGATGAGAATATGATGAATCAAGGAGAATAGAGGAATCTGAAACGAAAAAAACATTGCAGGAGACTTACGAGAGATGTCTTCTTTTTGGGAGAGATATAGAGAGAGTGTTGGGGAAGAACTAAGTGCCACCTCACTGACTCACTGCCTTTGTTATATAACTAAAGAGTTGGAGAGAGCCGTCAACCCCAGCGTGGCATAGAATGCGTACACCCGAATTTACCATTATATCCTCTAAATCAAATGTTTCATTAATCATACTTGCAAGTTTATTCTCCACTACCTCATCTCTTATAACTTCTTTATAGGAACCTATATTAGATCTCACCAGCTACGAAACATTCAAATACGTTATTACTCAAATTCAAACATGCATCATGCATGTTGCTTGGGGAAAAAAAAGAGGAAATATTGCCAACTTTGTATTTTCGTTTGCACAATAAAATTTTTTATATGGATCTAAGTCAATAATCGAATCTATTAACTACGAACTTCCACTACTTAATTATCAAAAAGGAAAATTCACTTTTATATTTTTAGACCAACGAAGTATTCATGGTTGTAAAAATATCATGTTTTCTAAAAAAATTTGATGATTAGTCTGTACTTTGGTGAAAACTTTCTTCGTTAAAGACCGTGTTAAATATCGAACTAATGTCCGATTTTTAGTTGAAACTAACTAATAGTAATCCCTTTAGTTTAAACTCTAAAAATCTGAAAATTAATTATAATACATTTTCATATTTTATCGGTAGTTTTGATGGATTTTGTCATACATTATCAAATTTATATTGAAGTGGAGACAACATCGATTATATCACAAACCATAAGAAAAATAATAATAACATAAGTTTAGAGCTTTTCTAATTTTACATGCATAAAAATGTTTGCGTCGAATTATCAATCAAGATAATCAAGAATTGACCGTTTGGTTGAAATGTCTAAAGAAAAATCAACTTCCTCTACACACCACATATTTCTCTCCCGCCTAATCCTCCGCGCTCCCAAGCCGACGCTCCGATCATTCTTCTACTCGTGCCTCCGCCTCCACTCTTTCAAATACTTATCTATGGCTCTCTCCACGTTAATCTCAGCCACTCCGCTCTCCATTTCCGTGCCGAAATATCTCGTGTTACCCACGCGCCGCCGTTTCCAGTTACGTTGGCAACTCTTGGCTCGTCGTCTACGGAGTCATCGGCAGCAACCCCTCCGGTCAACGGGAACACGTTGCCCAATTCTTATGGAACAACTCGTAACGATAACAGCCCAGTTGCTCGATTCTTTCGTTCCACCGAATCCAATGTTGAGAAGGTAAAATAAATCAGTCCATGTCCATTTCTTCTTCTATATTGATTTAGAGACTTTGGAATTTTCGTTTTTGATGTATACGTGGATGGAGTAGATAATATTTGATTTCCGGTTCCTGGCGCTCTTGGCAGTAAGAGGTTCGCTGGCTGGTTCTCTACTCTGCTTCCTCAATGTAACTAACTTGTGGTTTTTGTCTGAAATGTTTTTGCCACACACACCCCATTTAAGTAGTAATGTAAATGACTCACTATATCTAGGGGTGTGTATACATAGTGGAGGCATATAAAGTCTACTGGACTAACTGTGCCAAAGGCATCCACACTGGCCAAATGGTTTTACGCCTAGTCGAAGCTATAGGTAAAATTTATTCCCTCATATTTGATATAAGCCCGGTTTGTTTTGTTTTGTTATAATAGTATCCATTCTGAGTGAAAATTGATTTGCAGATGTTTATCTGGCTAGGACAGTTATGCTAATATTTAGTATGGGTTTGTATGGACTCTTCATAAATCACTCTCCCTCGGATCTCCCTCCGGAATCCGATCGTGCCCTTAGAGCCTCTTCTCTCTTTGGAATGTTTGCCATGAAGGGGAGACCAAAATGGATGAAGATCAGCTCACTGGATGAGCTGAAAACCAAAGTTGGACATGTCATTGTTATGATTCTTCTAGTGAAGATGTTCGAGAGAAGCAAGATGGTTAGCATCGCCACCGGTCTGGATTTACTCAGTTATTCCGTTTGCATCTTCTTGTCCTCTGCTTCTCTCTATATCCTCCATAATCTCCACAAAGGAGAGCAGTGAAGCCCTTTCATATTCTCCTTTTGTACAGACCCAACTCAAATATGTATTTTAGTTTCAATTGCTATATATTAATTATTTTGAACAACCAAGTTGCTTCATTCACTAGAGGAATAATATATTTTCAAATCATCCACATTATGTGCACTTCGTAGCTTAGTCAAAGCAATGCCATTGATTTGCCTCACCCTCTCTCTTGAAAGCTTCAATGACTTACCTATCTCTTCAAAAGACATAGGAGTCTCTCCGTTGAGCCCAAAGTAGAGTTCCAATACTCGAGATTCTCTCGTGCTAAGAGTTCCCAAAAGCTGCTTTATCTCATGCTTGATGTGTTCCCTTTTCACCATCTCCTCTGGCCTTGTTTCACCCGGTCCTCGTATAATCTCCTGAACATGGTAAATCAGTCCACTGATCTCTCTCTACTTTGCATTTTCATGGAAAAAAATAAAGTACCTGCAATGTCATGCGGCCATTATGAGACACGACTCGGTCCAAAGAAACAGGGGATCTGCTCCGTTCCACAGCTAGTCTAACCGCTGATACATGGAGGTTGAGGTGCTCTGCAATCTCTTCACAGCTTGGTTGCCGTCTTAGTTTTCTTGTCAATTCATTACTAGCTTCTGCAACTTTTGCCTTCAATTCCCACATGCTTCCCTACACACAACAAGCTAAAACGATGCATTCACTAATTACTTACCACTTCAAGAGGAATCCGTTGGAGTTTATTTTCTATATAGCAAACTGACTTCATATGGTTAGTGCATATAGTGTCAACATCTAAAGATGGTAGCAACTAAACAATGTAACACAAATTCATAATTCAATAAAAATGTGAGAATTGCAGGACTCACCGGCAATTTGACTAGTCTAGACTTGTGGGCGATAGCCCTTAGGATGGCCTGTTTGATCCACCAGTAGACATAAGTTGATAGTTTGTAGCCTCGGTCGGGATCAAATCTCTCAGCTCCTCGAAGGAGTCCTATGCTTCCTTCCTGAATCAAGTCTTGCAAATTCAACCCTTTGCCTTGGTAACCTGTTGCAATAGAGACAACGAGCCTACGGTAACAACGTGTAATCTTTTCTCTCGCTTCTCTTCTTCGGCATAATATTTCATTTGCACTACGCGTCTTCTTCCCTTTGCCACTAGACAACAAAACTGATACCATTTCATTCTCTTCTACACTTGTTCCCAGATTTTCAAGCTTTGCTCCTTCCTGTTACAGGAAAAAAGTATAATGAGATAGGACTAACACAATTCTTATACAAATCACCAACAAGCATATAAAATTTGATTCTTCCATAGATGGGCCATGTGAGATATTGAAAATAAATGATATACCTTGAGGTGCAAGCAAAGCTGAACCTCTTCTAAACGACTTAAGAACCCAGATCGTGAAGCTCCAACAATAGGAACAGTATCTGTATCTGTTTCTGCTTCTGCGCCAGCATTCTCCTCTTCTTGCGTCTCGAAACCTACTCTTCTTCTCCTCCTCCTCTTCCTCCTCTTTTCTAATTGACTTCCCCATTTTTCAGGTTTGATCATCACGGAGCTCTCAGTTGCTCTATTTACTGTGTCCTCACCGGAAACCAGAGCAGTAGCAAGCTTTATGGTAGATGGGGATGATGAAGACGGAGATGGTTGACATTGGTGAGTTGTTCTGAGTAACGGAAAAATTGTTGGAACAGGAGGAGACGGACACATGTTTGCGGTGGCTGTGGTGGGTATCGTCGCCATGGATGAGCTGCAGAGCTTCTACACCTTTGGATATTTTTTTTATCTATCTTCTTTTTGGTCCAATGGATGGAAGCAGAAGATAATTCGTTCTTGGGTTACTTATGATAGAGCCTTTGCGTCATATCAGTTATCCCCAATTAAATTTGGTGGAGTTGGTTGATTTTTTCTTTTTTACGAAATTTAAAATGTAATATTTTTTTCTGCAAGAAATGGAAATTACCTGACATCCAGATAGGCCTACATCCAGACATTCCATAAAATAAATTGGGTTTGGCCCAATAAACTGTAAAATATTATATCTAGTCCAAACTGAAAAACTTGGGTTTATGCTCAATAAACTCAGAGTATTTTTGCCCTCTTACTAAATATATATTACTTTGTTTTGCATGATATTTTTTTTTGTTTTAATTGCAAGCTACTTTTCATAGAATGAAATAGCAGCTAAGCAAAAGAAGCAAACGGTGTAGATCCAAACATAGAAGCAATACTTCATAGAATCAGGAATGGATATGAGATTGGCGACTTGAATACTTGTGTTGATATTTTGCATGACCTTCAAGTAAGGTTCATTTTGAGTTTATTTTTGTCTCCATCGACGAGGTTTCTTTCCTTTTTGTTTCCTATGAAATTTTATTTATTAAAAGTTTTGATCTGACGTCGATTCATTCGAGGTGATGTTTTTACGTTCGGTCGACATCGGTTAATCCGAAAATCTAAGCACTATTCAGATTTGGGTTTAGTGCCAAAACGCTTGTTTTATTTGTGTGCGCGAATGAAACGAAAATTCCATCTTTTATATAATAATAAGATGAACTCAAGATCTTAAATTTTTTGTTTTCTATGAAACTTTATATATAAACCCAACATTCAAATGTTTCTGGACCCTAATATAGGCCCAATAAGTTTAATATTTTGTATTACGCATATGCCACGTGTATGTATGTACAAGAGTTTTGGACCAAGTGTCAATGTCTTGACCTCACGTGCTGGAAGGTGGGAGCAACGCGCTGTTGTAGAGCTTGCTTGTGGTGCACTGTGTGAGTAACACGCGGAGCTCTGTGATTCCTCTTGATTTAACGGTGGGCTCCATTAATACTTCTGACGTGGAATTGTCCACACACCCAGTACTCTGGAATCTGGACGCACAATACACAAAGAGTCAACTATGTACCACAAAGCAGTTAAATAAATTATTATAATAAATTTGATTATTATATTTGTTTAAGATTATAAATTTGACTATTGACACCAAACTAAAAAGCTTAACAAAAAAAATATAAACTATAGCAACATAGTTAAATTTCTAAATAGTAGTAAAAGTATATATTATATTATATTGTTTTTTAGTACTGCTCATTTTTTCATTTTGGGCGAGAGATAACAATGAAAAGAAATGTAAATGTAAAATTGCATTTCCATAATTTCTTTCGATTTGGAAAGCTTTAAATTTTGATTTCGAAGTTGAAAACAATCCACTGAGGAAGCGATGTAACTTTATCCATATATAAATTACAAAGGCTATCCATCCACCTTTTGTTCCAATGATTAAAATTTTTAATAGTATTGTTTTGGTTTCAATAATAATAAAGTAAGTATAAAGTAATCTTAAATAACCTTTTATAAAAAAAAAACGAACGTGCAGCTTTAATTTAGAGGATGCCTCTTTCCCTAACAAGACAAAAAAATCACCAGTGAAATAAAAATTATAGTATACACACGTGAATGAATTGGATTTGCTAAATGAGAGAACAATTCCAAATCATAAAGAAAGATCAATAGACAACAACATTGTTTAGTCCAATCATAATGTCTCTCCGCTTACAAGTATCAATTGTCTTTTTCTTCCTGTCTGCATTATCCCATGTGACTTCAAAAAACATTCCTCTTCGGCTCCTACGATTAGTCTCTCGAAATATATAATATCTAAAAAAATATTTTTAAATGACAATGTTACTTTTAAATATACAAACAATTTATTCAAAATTTCAAAGTAACTTTGTATTGTTGTATAAGGAGAATTGATGAGTGGAGGGAGCTTTAGGTCCGTGAAGATGTGAAGGAGATTATTATGATGACACACATTTGGTGACCACCTTTTGCCCTTTAGCTCCACTACATATATATATATATATGTGTGTGTACATAATATATTCACTGCTATGTGACCCACTCTTTCTCTTTTTCACTTACACGTTTGGCTCCAGCGACGAAGAGAGAATCTGTGTGTGGTAATTGATTTCCATATATGAATTTTTGAAATATTCCGTAACGATTTTGAAATATTCGCATTGATTATTTCCTTTAATTCCGATTAATATATTTTGGAATTTTCAGGTTCTGTGATTTCCTGTGCCGGAGTTGAATTGGAAAGGAGGAAATGACGGACGAGTACAAGGAGGCGTTGTTGGAGAAACACAAGTATCACGACAGATGTCCCGGATGTAAAGTTGAGCAGATGAAGCAGCTCCGCCGAGGATATCCTTACCTGGAGCTTTCCTTCGTTTGGATCATCGTCCTCTCCACTTGTAACTGCTTCTTCGTCTTCTTTGATTCGCTTATAGTTTTAATTCTATTAATATTTCCTCTCTTTCAGATTTTTGTATCGAATATTTCAGACAAATTCGACTAGTTTTTTTGTTTTTGTTTTTTTGAGTGAATATTTCAACTACTTTTACATATTATTGGATTATTTGTTTTCCTGGTAATGTTTTTGGCTAATTGTGAGAAATCTTTCTTGTGTTGAAAGTAATGATGATTCGCTGTGCAATTTCTCATTTCAATTCATTTGTTTGCAGCTCTGCCAATCTCCTCACTCTATCCCTTCCTCTATTATATGGTGAGTAATTTGATTACAGAGCTTAAGAGCTATCATATTATGGAGTCCTGGTCATTCCCATGTTTTTTTTATTGAGAGACATATTACGTAATTGGGGGGTTTTAAACAGATGAAGATGTATACCGCACCGCATACAATACCATTCTTTAATCACAGGCTCTCAATAATATGTCCCATGTCTCCTTTGTTTTAATAGATTGAGGATTTTGGTGTTGCAAAGACGGAGAAGGATATTGGGTTTTATGCTGGATTTGTGGGTGAGAAGACATTACCTTAGTCACTTGTTATTCTGCATTGAATCTATAACGTTTCTTCTAATTAATCTCTTATTACTTGGAAGGGTGCTCATTTATGCTTGGCAGAGCATTAACGTCAGTATTCTGGGGAATTGTGGCTGACCGTTATGGAAGAAAACCGATTATACTCTTGGGAACTATATCAATGTTAGTATTCTTAAAGATAACTTTGACTTATCTATCACTGTTCGTTTTTAGATGACTGATTACTTAGTTTATTGCAGTGCCATTTTCAACGCTCTTTTTGGCTTAAGTTTCAACTTTTGGATGGCAATTGGCACGAGGTTTCTTCTTGGGAGTTTCAATTGTTTGCTTGGAACAATGAAGGTGACCTTTTTATTGCCACTGGTTTTTTTGTTTTTTTTTTTGAGCCTGTTCACCAGATTGTCTGTTGCATTTTCTCTTATCTAATTGTTAATGTTAATATTTTCAGGCATATGCATCAGAGATAGTTCGTGATGAATATCAAGCTACAGCAATGTCAGCTGTAAGCTTCTCCATCACATATTTTTATATGTTTTGACTGTTGACGTCTTGACGTTTGTAACTTTACTTATTTCAGGTTAGTACTGCTTGGGGCATTGGACTGATCATTGGCCCTGCTCTAGGGGGTTTTCTAGCGCAGGTAATTTGATCACATCCAAGTTTTTTATTTTCTTAGCTCTCCAAACCTTGAATTTCCTTATGTTCTAAATGTTTGAAGCTTTTCATGTGTACATCTCTCTCGCCTTGCTACATTTTTCCCGAGTACTGATTCATGTTTAGCTTTCCAATGTTCTAACTAATGCCTTTCAATGTTCTCTAAAATCAGCCGGCAGACAAATATCCAACTGTGTTCTCCCAAGAATCTCTTTTTGGCAGGTGTATATTCTTACTCATCTGCTAAGAGTTTAGTGGAATGGACATAATGGAATCTCATGAAATAATATGTGAAATTGCAGATTCCGGTATGCGTTGCCTTGCTTTACGATATCAGCTTTTGCATTGGTTGTCACAGTACTATGCTGCTTCATTCCGGTATCTGTTTTTCTTCCAGAGCCTAATGAGAACCTTATCTTCATTGTTGATCTTCTTTATTAATATATTTTGCACAGAGTTCACCCACGAGTCTCCTATGTCTTTCTCCGAGTAGGAAACATTGCACAATCATAAGCAGGAAAGTACATCACATGATGACTCATACGACATACTTGAGGCTGCATCTTGTGAATCCACTGCTTCTACCGGGAAGGCAGGAAAGAACGAAAGAAAGGCTTCTCAAGGGTCTCTCTTGAAGAATTGGCCCCTAATGTCATCTATCATTGTGTATTGTGTGCTGTGTCTACATGATACTGCATACTCTGAGGTAAGTATTTGAAAAAAGAATATTCTGCATACGAGTTTATTACTGCTGAACTTTGAAATTTCAGTTGTTTATATTTCTTGATGATATTGAAAAAATTTCATTACTTGGAATCTGGTTATGCAGATATTTGCACTATGGGCTAACAGTCCAAGAAAATTTGGAGGTCTAAGCTACTCAACCAATGATGTCGGTACTGTTCTTGCTATCTCAGGTATGCAGAATATTCTCGCTTCTCATGTCTTGTGTTTTAGTGATAAGAACTTGTGAAAATGTTGATTAGAGTCTGCTTTAGTTTGAATCAGTGTGAGAGTTAGGCAATCATGAATAAGCAGAATTCTTACTAATGATATTGAGACTGTTATTACTCATCAACAATTCTGCTTTAGGTTTCGGCCTATTCTCCTTTCAGGTTTTTGTTTATCCATTCGCTGAGAAGCTGCTTGGACCTGTACTTGTCACCCGTTTTGCTGGGGTCAGTTGACATTCCCTTTAATTCTTCTTCTACAGATTATATGTAATGCACTTGAATGCAACAAGATAGAGATCGTTCTTCTGACAATTTCATTTGTTTCAGGCACTGATGATACCAATTCAAATGAGTTATCCATTTATAGCAAATTTGTCAGGGCTGAGCCTAAGCTTGATGTTGAATTGTGCATCAATCCTCATAAATGTGCTAAGTGTAAGTTCAAAAGCAGAACCCAATTCTTTTATTTATTTCTCCTTTGTGTGTATTTAGTTGACATATACAGAAAATGAGGTCATTTCAGTATATTGCTCGCAAACATATCAGGCTGACATGTATTTTCTTTTGGGTTTATAGGTGTCTGCCATAACCGGCTTGTTGATCCTTCAAAATAGATCTGTGGTAAACAGACATTCTTTCATCTTTTATAACCTGTAGACCAATTTTCTATTCTCTTATAACTTTATTTTTTGGTATGAAACAACCAAAACAACAGGATCAGAGCCAAAGAGGTGCGGCTAATGGAATTGCTATGACTGCGATGTCCCTCTTTAAGACCGTTGGACCAGCTGGCGCTGGCATCTTGTAAGTGACATTTCGAATGACTTGTAGGTAAACTCAAAGATGCAGTAATGTCTTAAACACAAATCTCTATTGCTGGCAGATTTTCTTGGAGTGAGACGCGACTAAATGCCGCAGTTCTACCAGGTATTATATTACTTCCATTTGGCCATCATGTATGATGTTCATAATTCTTATGCTTAACGTGGATAAATTGAAAATGTATGCAGGATCGCACATGGTGTTCTTTGTCCTGAATGTGATTGTTGTGGTCGGAGTAGCTCTTACTTTCAAACCATTTCTAACCACGGCTCGAAGGTGAAATTTATTTGAAGTGGTGAGATAGGGAATGTATGGACTCGTTGATTCTTTTAGTTTCAGATTCAAAAGAAACCGTAATAAAATTTCACGAACCTTAGGCTTTCAACTGTTACTTTTGTTTTGCTTCGTCTAATCTTTCAACTAATATTAATATAGAAATACCAATGACATAATAAGGTACACCAGAAATTTAACATCACCGATCATAATCGTGAGGGTTGTCGATAGAATAGAAGTGGATTCTATCCTGAGGTGATCTATTAATTGGTTAATAAATCGTTTATATAATGGGCCGATTTGTCATAAGTATTTTCATATTCTGCTGAATGAGAATTTTTTTTTTTGTAAACAAATTCTATATATCAAGTTATCGATTTTGAGATTTTTTGTTTTAAAAAAGACAACTAGACACTGATGTGTTTATATGGGAAAAACAAAAACCTCACATTTTTGCACATTTCGCAAGTTGATCCGTACGGAAATTTTCACAATGCGGAATATGTCTAATAGTAAAGAACATAAAAAAATTCTTTAATTACTAAGAAGTTTCTCAATTCTGATGCAAAAGATGACAAATTCTCCGGATTTGTCATTGTATCTATAAAGTTTGAACAATACATAACAAAAAGAACATCGATCAAATGAATATCTATAAAATTTGAATATTACATAACAAAAAGAACGTCGATCAAATGAATATCTATAAAGTTTGAACAATACATAACAAAAAAAACGTTGATCAAATGAATATCTGCCAACCACTTTATAGTCCAAATAAGAGTGTTCGGCTAATGAGATTAGAGGGTGACTTTGAGAGGAATTTACTTGAGCCATTTTCTTTAATGCAAACGGATACGGTCTATCGCCTCTGGTCAAAAAACATTTCAGAAATGATTGTACTTTTCAAAACTCAATAATGTTCGTGTACGTTTTAGATTTGGCATCCATCTGTTGGGTTTTAAAATGGAAAGGAAATATCTCCCATTGTATTCTTATCTGCATTTCGGAAAACACGATTAATGTGTAACATCACTGTGCGAGTCTTTCGAAGACTTCATGACATTCAAGTTGCTTTATAATTAATTAGGACTGGTTATATTTTTAGATATTTGTTTTATATAAAATAAATTGAATTTAAATAATTAAACAATATGCAATTATTTTGTTTTTAAATATTTTAGTGGGAATTTAACTTTAATTTATATGTTTATAAAATTTGGTTATCTCTCAGTTGATTCGAGAAACCATTTTTTACAATAAACTTAAATAGAAACGTAAACATAAGAATGCACTGACGATGGAAAGAAAGAAAAACATAAGATGCATTGTCTGCACTCGTGACTGGTCCAAAATAAAAGAAAAGCTTTCCTTCTACTAGTATTTTTCCCCCATCTTTGTTGTATTTATCATTCTTCAACAAAAAATTTCGAGATAGAGCAGAAGCGAGATAACGAGAACACACGACATCATACTAACAATATTAGAAGGCCATCATTACAACATAATCAACATTTGATCATACTATACAGGGGTGTACTTACCTTAATGGAAGGTGTGACAACTACCTCATACACATTTTATATAATTTATTTTGTAATATTAAAATGTTAGATCATAATACTGTTAAAATCAGAGTTTTTATACAACAAAAATTTTATGTATCCCACATAAAATACAACTCTACATCAGCCACTGATATTATAGATGATGGTTCATTGTCAACAATGAACGAATCGGGGTTAACAACAACAAATAAACACTTTTACCAAAAAACAAATAAACAGTTTTATACAGTCATCACATTAAAAGAATGTTTTCCCTAACACAAAAAGTTCGTGTCAGACGCTTTTAAATACTGAATCACAATATTCAATGAAGTTGCATCTAACTCTGCCAGAAATTGATTTGACGTTTTTATTATAAGAATTTTTTAAAAAATTTAAGATATTCTAGACAGAATCCCATAATCTTTCCAAATCCAAAAATACATCACATAATATTCATTCGATCATGTTTTGTTTAAAGGTATCTTTTATCGATTTAACAACCCTTGGTACTATAGGAAGTATTTTATTACATTAAGGTTGAACAGTGACTATTAAGGAGGCTGAATAATTGATTAGACCCAAAAAGAAAAAAGGTTAATGTGAAAGAGATTAGCAAGGTGACATGTCTGAGCGACTAGTGAGGAGAGAAAGACAGACAAAGTTGTTTACTTCTTCTTCTTCTTCTCTCTCTCTTATATAAATTAATTATTTTTGCGTCATTTGTGTGACAGAATTAAAGAGAGTTACGTGAAGATCCTACGGCCATTATTACACATCGTATCTTCTTCTCCTTCTTTCCTCCCCTCGTTAAGACCACATCTCCCAATCTGTTTGGATTGATTCGATAATACGAGGTTTGTCAGAAATGGCGGAAGAGTATACAGAGTGTTTGCTTGAGAATAAGTATCATGAGAATTGTCCAGGGTGTAAGGTTGATCAGATGAAGAGGCTTCGCCGTGGCTTTCCCTTCTGGGAGCTTTGTACCATTTGGATCATCGTCCTCTGTACCGGTAAATTACTCTTAGATTTCATGGAGAAGAAGAAGATGTTGTCGTCTCTCTATTGATTGTATATATATTTTTTTTTGTTTGGTTGCATCGTATCAGCTCTACCCATTTCTTCTCTTTTCCCCTTCCTTTACTTTATGGTGAGTACACACTTAATGTTTAAAGTAGTTAATATATTAGTTATGTTACGTGAGCGGTGGTTTTGGAATTTGGTGATTATTAAAACGTGTAACCGTAGAATCTTGGTGTGTTGGTAGATTGGTGATTTTAACATAGCAAAGAAGGAAGAGGACATTGGCTTCTACGCTGGATTTGTTGGTGAGTCTTCTCTTCTGTTTTTGACCATTTCAGGACACCACATCATTAGAAACTCACATTGTGTATGTATCCTTTTGGAGGTTGCTCTTTCATGCTGGGGAGAGCGTTTACATCTGTGATCTGGGGAATTGTGGCTGATCGTTATGGTAGAAAACCTGTAATCCTCATAGGAACCGCTTCAGTGTTAGTCATCCTTTATTTTGTTTCCTTCGTCTCTCATTATTTTTGGTTTTGTTTCTTAAAAACCAATGCTTTAATTCTGTTACAGGGTCATTTTCAATACTCTGTTTGGACTAAGTTTAAATTTCTGGATGGCCATCATCACACGGTTTTGCCTCGGTAGCTTCAATGGTTTACTTGGTCCTATCAAGGTCTTCTCCTCTCCCTCTCTTAATATTTTACATACTTATTCCATGAATTTCTTGAAGCTTAATATTGATGAACTCAGGCATACGCAATGGAAATATTCCGTGATGAGTATCAAGGTTTAGCACTCTCAGCCGTAAGCTCCTTGATCCAAAGTTTACTCTTTGTTTTTTGAGGATTGAATAGAGCAATTTAGAATCTTATTATATGATCCTGTAGGTTAGTACAGCATGGGGCATTGGACTCATCATTGGCCCTGCTATGGGAGGTTTTCTTGCTCAGGTCTTCTTCATTAACAAAACCATTTCAATCTTGCTTTTATTTTTTTCACTCTACCTCTCTCGCCCTTCTTGATTCTTTGTTTAATCTCCCCATCTTGTAGCCTGCAAAGCAATATCCAAGTTTATTCTCAGAGGACTCGATTTTTGGCAAGTAAGCATTTATTTTCCTATCTCTTCTTCACTTTCATTCAATTAATATGTATTACTCTCATTGGTCTATAAATCATATTGCAGATTTCCCTTCTTTTTGCCATGCTTTGCAATATCTGTTTTTGCATTTTTGGTGACTATAATTTCATTATGGATTCCGGTAAGATCTTTACTTTTCCTGCTCCTTCAAATCCCTAGTTACTGTGTTTAATTAGCTCAAGTCTAGAGATGGTTGTTTCCCCTCTCCAGGAAACATTGCACAATCACAAGTTTGATGATGATGAGTCTTTTGATGCTCTCAAAGTTTCGTCTCATGACCCTGAATCTGATGAAATGGCAGAGAGACATGAAAAGAGTTCTCTCTTGAACAACTGGCCACTTATTTCATCTATAATAGTCTACTGCATCTTTTCACTTCATGATATGGCTTACACAGAGGTGAGACTCTTCTTCCTCCACATTCATTCATCTTTGTTTATTTGGCCAACCAAAATACAATCTTCAGCCTTCTTTCTCCAAAATAGATATTTTCATTGTGGGCAAACAGCCCAAGGAAATATGGAGGTTTGGGATACACTACGGCAGATGTTGGTTCTGCTCTTGCATTTTCAGGTGTGTCCATACACTTCTCAATGCTAACATTGTCAATAGAAAATGAATTGTTCTGACCTAAACAGCTCTTTTTTCTAGGGTTTGGTCTCCTTATCTTCCAGCTTTCACTCTACTCTTACGCAGAGAGGCTTTTAGGACCCATCATAGTTACGCGTATATCTGGGGTAATTAACCACTATGTATACTCTCTTGTTCTTGCTGCAAACCTTATGTTTTTGATACTAATCTTGTGCTTGTTTTCGATACTCACAGATTCTGGCTGTAGTTGTCTTATCATGTTACCCACTAATAGCAAAGTTATCTGGTTTCGCACTTACACTGGCGGTAAATAGCGCATCCGTAGCAAAGAATGTTTTAAGCGTAAGTCTCTATCAGATAACCTTAGAAGAATATGTAATTTTGATATTAGTGTTTATATTCTCAACAGTTGTGTGTGTGTGTGTGAGTGCAGGTTTCTGCTATAACTGGCTTATTCATCCTTCAAAACAAGGCTGTGGTAAGTATTTTGTAAAAAAATTGATCCACTTTACTTGTATTTAGATGAGAGTTAAAGCGGCAATGATTATAGAACAATTATTTAATAAAAACAACAGAGACAAGACCAAAGAGGAGCAGCGAATGGGATTGCCATGACAGCGATGTCTCTTTTTAAAGCTATAGGTCCAGCAGCAGCAGGAATCATGTACGCAACTTTTTCTACCTCTTTTTTTTTTTTACATTGTGCTTTCAAATTTTGTTATAAACCAAAATTATCTATTTTGTTTCGCTTACAAGTTACAATGGGTTATTGGCAGTTATTCATGGAGCGAGAAACGTCAAGATGCTTCTTTTCTCCCTGGTAAAGTGTATTCTTCATGTTCATTTACATAATGATCACTCGCTAAGTTGAGAACTAATTCAAACTTGACCAATTTAAGTGAGACTAAAAATAAGAAAATGTTGCAGGAAACCAAATGGTATTCTTCATCCTGAATGCAGTCTTGGCACTCGGAGTTGTATCGACGTTCAAACCGTTTCTAGCTGAAACAACACAACAATAGAAAGAGATGAAATTTTGATAGTACTCAAGTCACATGCGATTGTATTTTATTGTATTTGTCTGATGCCAATTTAGATCAGTGATGTGTTTAAAATATGGCACAATAGAAAACTTGTTAGAATGTATTTGTCATTATTCCCTATATACATTATTTGATAAGTTGTTCACAAATTTATATATTTTAGTGGTAGATGCAAAGTGGGAACCAAACAAATAAGTTATATTGCTAGCTAGCAAATGAAATCAAATCTTGCTAGAGTTAAACAATGGGAGGATTGGTTCGCGAATAATATCTACAAATGGCTCTTCCGACTCTTCCTTATACGGAACTCAATCTCCATGAAACAACAAATGACAACCGTCCATCTCTAGTCAAACTGTAGACGTGTCGCTTCTGTAGCTTACACGTCAATACATAAGATAACGATCTCAAGTTTGAAAGAAAACGATTTTAGAGAGAAAAGATTGATTTCATTTCTTATATCTTTTCAGCTTAAGATTTTCAATTACAGAGTTTGCTCTTTATAGAGCTTATAATGAGAAATAACGAGGACAACTAGCCCTAACACGTCACACTACAATCCAATGCTTGAAAGCTGTTGTGGAGCTGGATTGGAGAGGTACGGCAGCTTGTTATTAAAGCTTGTCCTTTCTCTAATTCTGTGTTTTTGTCTTCAGGAAGAGAAGACCGTTGAAGACTCTGTTGTGTTGAAGACTCTGTTTCAATTGGAGGTTTTGTTTTGACTAAAGCCTCTGTTTCAATTGGAGTATTTCTGCTAACAGCCCCCTTAAACTTGGAGTGGGTGGGACATCAACGCCAAGTTTGTAACGAAGACTGCAGAATGCTTCACGGGACAATGATTTTGTGAAGATGTCTGCTAGCTGAAGATGAGAGGGAATGTGCGTTACCAGGAGTGACCCGAGCGCAACTTTCTCTCGGACATAATGGTAATCAATGCCAAAGTGCTTAGTGCGTGGGTGAAACTCTGGATTGGCGGTAAGATACACCGCTGAAAGATTATCACAGTACAGTTCAGGAGTCTTTAGTACAGGAATCCCGAGTGTTTTGAGAACTGATGTTAACCACGTAAGTTCAGAAGCAGTTTCAGAGAGGGCTCTGTATTCTGCTTCGGTGGAACTCCTTGAGACCGATTGCTGCTTCTTCGATGACCATGATATGATGTTGTCACCAAGGTAGGTACAGTAACCTCCTGTCGATCGTCGTGTATTTTGACAACCTCCCCAGTCATTGTCGCTATAAGCTCTTAAAACACAGTCAGTGTCTCTGTTGAGGTTGATCCCCATAGTGATTATCCCTTTGACATATCTTAGGATTCTCTTTAGGAGCATGTAGTCTGACATCGTTGGTGTGTGCATCTTCTGACACACATAATTCACAGCAAACTGAATATCAGACCTTGTTAAAGTCAGGTATTGAAGCGTACCCGCTAAGCTTCTGAAATTGTGGGTTTGTAAACAACTTATCTTGATATGGGATTTTGTTTAACTGTAAGGGAAGAGGAGTTGGTGAGGAAGCACAACTTGACATTGCTGCTACTGTGAGAAGGTCCTCAGCATATTTTTGCTGTGATAGAAACAATCCCCCTTGATGTGAGTGGACTTGAATTCCCAAAAATAATGAATTTTGCCGAGATCTTTCATTCTGAATTCTTTGTTCAAATCGATGAGAAGAGCAGACATGCTAGTTGAGTTGTTTCCTGTTAAGATCATATCATCGACATAAAGAAGCAGAATAATGATGTTTTTTCCTTTTATGTAAACGAATAATGAGGGGTCTGGTTTGCTGCAGGTAAAACCAAACTCAAGTAGGTAGTTGCTGAAGCGGTCAAACCAAGCTCGTGGAGGCTGTTTTAGGCCATAGAAGGACTTGTGTAGGTGACATACATAGTCTGGTTTTGTTTTGTCCTCAAAGCCTGCTGGTTGTGTCATATATACAGTCTCTGTAAGATCACCATGTAGGAAAGCATTGGTCACATCTATTTGTTTAATATCCCAATCCATAATGGTGGCTAGATGCAGAACTGACCTTACCGTAGGAGTCCTTACTACAGGACTGTAAGTCTCTAGATAATCTACTCCCTCTTCCTGATCAAACCCTTTTGCAACTATCCTGGCTTTCAGTTTGATAAGAGAGCCATCAACATTAAGCTTAATCTTGAATACCCACTTGCTTCCTAGAATGTGCATGTTTGGTTTATAGGGAACGAGAGACCATGTTTGAGCTTCAGAATAGTTTTCCATTTCTTTAGTCATAGCCATTTTCCAGTCGGGATCTTTCAATGCCGTTGTGACTGTTTTTCGTTCTAGATATGAGACTTTGTGTGTGAGAAGTGCATATCGAGGGTTTGGCTTAACTATTCCTGTTTTTGATCTTGTTATCATTTTATGAGTAGAATGTGAAGCCTCTGGTTCGTTGTTTTGTAACTGGTTCTTTAACAGAGTTGCAGGGGCTTCTGTATCACTTTGTATTGATGGAGATGGTACAGCAGTGCTCACACTACTGGATGAGGAAGGAGAGTTGTTGCCTATAGGACCAGGTTCTAAGCCCGTCGTACACCCAGAACTTTCCTCCTCATCAGTAGATGACACTTCTGCATTTTCTCTTTCATTATGTATAATCTGTATTTCTGTTTCAGGAATTTGTGTTGTGGTGTTTCTCACGAGAGCTACATGAGGTGATGATGTAGTATCAATGTTTACTGCAGCATTAGAGAGACCATGTTGTATAATTGCTATTACAAAGCTTTGTTGCCAGGCTGACATGAGATAAGATGTACTTGTTGGCAGCAGGTTTTGATAAGTTGTCTCAAATGGGAAGGTTATCTCATCAAATATCACATGGCGACTAATATAAACTCTTCCTGTTGTAGGAAGTAAGCATCAATATCCTTTATACTTATCATTGTAATCGAGGAACACACATCTCAATGACCTTGGATCAAACTTGTTTGCAGTGTAATCTCGAAGGGTAGGATAACACGTACAACTAAATACTCTTAAAGCTGAATAGTCTGGAGCATGACCAAATAAAGCTTCATAAGGGCTGCAGTTATCTTTTAACACTGATGAAGGTAAGAGATTGCTTAAGAAGTTAGCTGTTTAAAAGGCCTCTACCCAATATCTCTGAGGCACTTTTCTTTGGAAGAGCATAGACAGTCCGAATTCAACTATATGTCTGTGTTTTCTCTTAGCCAAACCATTCTGTTGTGGGGTATAAGGACATGATATTTGTTGATGTATGCCTGCTTCTTGTAACTGTTTTAAAAATTGGGAGCTAATGAACTCACCGCCTCCATCGCATTGGAAGGTTCCTATTTTAGTTTGGAACTGGTTTTCAACCAAGGCTTGATATGTTTTGAACACTGAGTAGAAGTCTGACTTTAGTTTTAATGGGTATAGCCAACAGTAGCGAGAGTAGTTGTCAATAAACACTACATAATAACGAAAGCCTTGTACAGAAACTAAAGGAGCAGGTCCCCAAAGGTCACAGTGGATCCTTTGTAAGGGTCTGAAAGTTACAGAAGATGAAGCTAAGAAAGGTAATCTAGAGCTCTTCCCAAGCTGACAAGCTTCACAGACATACTTGATGCTTTTATTTATGTTGATAACTTTGGCTTTTGATAACTGTTGTAGGATTTGAGAGTTTGCGTGGCCTAATCTCCAATGCCAAACTTCCTCACTAGCTGATTGTTGTCTAGAGGAATAGAGGGCTTGATATGGAACATCCTTCAACAGATAAAGACCTTCATGGGTGCTTCCCAGGGTTAACAACCTCTTTGTTTCCTTATCATGGACACACACAACATCATAGTCAAATTCAAATAAGCAAGGATAATCTCTCGTTAAGTTTGAGACTGATAGTAAAGGTTTAGCAATGTCAGGGCACACAAGAACATCTTTGAGTGGTAACTTACCAGAGGCTGCAGATATAATCGTTGATCCGGTGTGAGTAATTGGCAGGAAGTTTCCATCACCCACAAGCACTGAGTTGGTTCCATTATACGGTTGGGATTGTTGAAGATGATGTGGGGAATTTGTGATATGAGTAGTGGCACCAGTGTCTGGGTACCATTCCTGGCCTGAATGCTCTGTAACATCCGTGATCCTCATAGCTGTAAGAGTATTAGGCAGTTCTTCATGTTGGTAACTATTGTTGAAACGATGCCAACACTTGAGTGCAGGATGACCCATTTTTCCGCAGATTTGACACACAGTTTTATTTCCTTCTCCATAGGAACTTAGTGAGCTGGGACTTGGTGTTATCTGTTGGTGAAATCCCCTACCTCTTGTGGAAAAAGATCCTCTTCATCTGCTTGACCCTGATCTGTAGTATGAGTTTTCTCTTCCTCGGTTATTGTTTTGATAGTAACTTGACTCATTTGACCTGATAGTGTTGAAGGCCAAATGGGGTGAAACAACAGATACATGTTCGTAGCTTGCAAGCCTATCGTCGTAGCCTATAAGTTTTGGTATTACATCTTTAAAGGAAGGCACTAATGGAGTATCAATTGAGCCTTCAATGGTAGTTTTGATAGGTTTATACTCTCTTCCAAGACCATGTAAGGCTGCAAATATCTTCATTTTCTCACTAACTGGATTCCCAATAGATGATAGTTGTTCACAAATTTCCTTGATATTTTTCAGATACTCATCCATGGGTTTCTCGTTTTTGGAAACAGTTTGGAGCTTTCTCTGCAGCTCAAACAGGCGAGAAGAGGAAGATCTGTTAAAATACCTTGCAAGGGTGAGCCATACTTCTTGTGAGGTGGTTGTTGAGATTACTTCACGAAGGATATCTTCAGACAGAGAGCCAAGAAGCCACGCTTTCACCACTTGATCTGACCTAACCCACGATGCATAATCAAGATTTGAGATTTCATTGATGTTTCTGTCTATATTTGGAACTGGAAGTGTTGGAAAAGGCGCTGTGAAAGCTCCAGTGACAAATCCCAGTAGATCCTGACCGGACAGAAACGATTCAAACTGAATCTTCCATAGAATGTAATTTCTTTCAGTTAGCTTTATAGTGACACAATTGGAAATATTTAGGGCTGGCAGAGAGTAAGGTTCAATGGTGTTAGCCATAGCTCTGATACCATGAGAGAAAACGAAATTAGAGAGAAAAGATTGATTTCATTTCTTATATCTTTTCAGCTTAAGATTTTCAATTATAGAGTTTGCTCTTTATAGAGCTTATAATGAGAAATAACGAGGACAGCTAGTCCTAACACGTCACACTACAATCCAATGCTTGAAAGCTGTTGTGGAGCTGGATTGGAGAGGTACGACAGCTTGTTATTAAAGCTTGTCTTTTCTCTGACTCAGTGTTGTCTTCGGGAAGAGAAGACCGTTGAAAACTCTGTTGTGTTGAGGACTCTGTTTCAATTGGAGGTTTTGTTTTGGCTAAAACCTCTGTTTCATTTGGAGTATTTCTGCTAACAAAGTTCTGAAGTCTCCACAATATTCACTATTGGAGTATTTCTGCTAACAAAGTTCTAAGTCTGAACAATATTCACTTCTTTTTTTCCAACAACATGCAGTCGAACTAACGCAGACTTTAGAGGAGAGACTGTGGCTCACGCGCTGTGAGGATCTGCACATGTTGATGTCATATCTTTGGTGGAGTCTACTTTTGTAATAATAAACGTTACTGTCCTGATGGCGAGGACCAAAATTAAATGTAAAATGCTCCAAAAGTAAAAAAGAAAAAAGCAACAGTAACATCCAATCACACAAATAACGTAATCAAAATTATCTGACTTTAAAGAAACAAGCTTTGCCAACAAAACAAACATTCCTAGACGAGAGACGACCGCCGTCGCCGGGAAGTGACGTCACTAAACCTGTCAATGGGTATCACAGAGCCTGTGAGATTCTCGATGACTTTATTTCTCCAAATCCTGCATTTTCTACCATTAACTCTTTTTGCTGAACCATCAGTTTTTGTTTTTGTTTTGTTTTGAAGGCGGTGGTGAAGAGAGAAAGCGAAGAAACAGAGAAGCAAAGAGCTTTAAAGGCAGTGAAGGAGGGAGGAGAAGAATCGAAGGATAAAGATGAAATCAATCATCATAGATTTTTGGCGAACTTGAACAGATTAAACCCAACTAACCCTCTTCGGATCATCGCTAATGGCGGTTCTAGATTCACTACGCCGCCTTCAAATCTCGCCCAACCACTACGATCATCCTCAAGTCATCCGCCGCCACGGCCGTCAACGCCTCCTCCTCCCATTCTCATACCAGAAGAGCCTCAGCCTCAGACTCCGCCGCCGCCGCTTCAACATCAAACTCGTTCCATCTTCACACCAACCCCTCAGGTAATTTCCTTGCTATTTTGCATTTCAATCTTAAAGTTATCATTTTTATCGATGGTTCTAAAGATTTGTAGGAATTTGATAGATTGTTAGGCCTTAAATTTTTACTCTTTGTTGAAAATTTTGGTGGGTCTTCTTTGACATTAGTTAATATTTCTATTTTTTGTTGGTTGCAGCAAACGTTAGCGTCGTTGAATTCAACAAAGTACACAAACAAGTTCTTTCTGCTGCTCTTCATGTTTCACCTGGTTGTGGCTATTGGATTTGTATGCTTCCTTGTCTTCAGAGGTGTCCAAGGTCTTATTGGATCCAATGGTCGTGTTAAAAGGAAAGAACAAAAAATCCTCAGATTTCTACTTCCACAAGTCGAAGCTGCGTCATTCTTGAGCATCATACTCGCATTCCTCTGGCAAATGGCATTCCGGATTTGGCCTAGTTTCATGATTCACTTCACACTTTGGAGTACCTTTCTGATGTCTCTATCCTCAGGAATTCTCTTACTTTGTTTCCAGATGCCAGCCACTGATGCTGTTGGGGTTTGCCTCATTGGGTTCTCCATTGGTAATGGTTTATATGCCTGCTGGGCCACTCGCAGAATCAAATTCTGTTCCAAGATTTTAGTCAAGTCTTTAGAACCCGTTTCTAAGTTCTCTGATCTGAATTTACCCACATACTACATGCTAGTTGCTGGTTTCCTGTGGATGTCACTTTGGATTTTCGGTGTCATCGGTGCCTTGAACTTCTATTTTCAACCACTTGTGATTATTGGATTGGTGTTAAGTTTGACTTGGACGACGGAAGTGATGAGGAATGTTGTTAATCTAACTGTGAGTCGGGTCATTGCTTTGTACTATCTTAGGGGAATGCAGTCTAGTACCCGGTTTAGTTTTCAAAGGGCCTTGTCTCGTAACCTCGGGAGCGCGTGTTTAGGATCGTTGTTTGTTCCAACAATCGAAGCCTTAAGAATCTTGGCAAGAGGATTGAATTTGCTCAAGGGTGAAGATGAGTTCATGTTTTGCTGCGCTAATTGCTGTCTCAGAGTCATGGACTTCATATTCGAGCACGGCAATGGCTGGGCCTTTGTGCAGGTATTAACTAACCTTTTAAACCATGCCACTCTCATTTTCATATATTATAATCATTTTCAAGGGAGTAGGTTTACTAGTAATTTGTCGTGATCTCTCCTTTCTATATAGTATATTATTAGCTGCAGATATTCATTTTCTATAAATAAGTATATCTTCTTACAAAGAATCAGTCTAGTAATACTATTAAAAATCAACTTGGTTGTGGTGGGTATTTTTTTTTCTTACATTTTTCTGACAAGTCGAGACACAACCACATGCTTTTCTACATTTTTAGTAATTAGTTTGAATCGCAAAAATAGTACAGGTGAAGTTTTGGAGTCAAACAGTATTTGTCTTGAGCTGCGCTAATAGTAAATTTATTGTTGAAAATAATTTTGATGGAGCAAACTAAAATATGTCCTTTTCCATTCACCATTAAAAAGTTTATTTTTCCCGTTGTTGAGTAAAAGTTGTGTTGTTATAGATAGCAGCATATGGGAAAGGATTTGTGAGGGCATCACAAGATACGTGGAAACTATTTGAGGATGGAGATATGGTTGAAATTATAGATGCAGACATAACAAGCGCCATATGCTTCCTCACTGGCATCTGTAGCGGCTGCATCTGTGTGATCGTCGCGGCCGCTTGGACCCACACAGTTTACAAACCTTTTACAGCAACCATCTCTTTACTTGCCTTCTTTATTGGATACCTCATGGTAAATGACATTTTTACTTTTGAACTCTAAAATGTTTAATTCATAAGTAGTATTCTCATCATATAACCTTCTTTTTTTGGGCTTGTGTTAACAGACCAGGATCTCAATGGCATTGCCTCACGCCTGTGTAGGTTGCTACTACACATGCTACGCTGAAAATCCGGAAAACAGATTCTTCGACAGCAAACCCATAAAAGATAGGCAAGCTTTGATCAGAAATGGCCGTGTTGCTGTCAGCACCACTACTAGAGTTCGCCGTCCTCTAGCCTAGCCTTGCTTATCTCTTTTGTCCTTCCTGTCTGATTAGAAACGGGTTTAGGTGGTAAAAAAATTGTATTTAAATTTGAAAAATAATTTAGTTACAGAAAAAGTGAAGAGTCGATATCAGTCGGGTGGGGAAGAATTTGTGGATAGACATGAGCTCGTGGCATCAACACAATCCAACTAATGTGCCAAAAGGCAAGTTGGTGGAGCTTTTTAACCTTCTTTTTTTTCTTTGTTGTTGTTGAGACTCCTCAGTTACCTTTATGTACATATTTATTTTATATCATTCTTTAGTTCCTTTCTGTATATGAGTATATTCCTTTCTTGATTTTGGAAAGTAAATGATTTTTAAACTTTTAGTAAGCCATCTTTTTAAAGCTAAGGCTTTCAGTACATGGGTATATTCCTTTCTCTACTTTGCTTCCGTGAGTTCAACAACAAAAGTATTGATCTCTTGCTGCTTATAAAAGCTTTTAGTAGTGTGCTCCTCTGTACATATCAGCCGTGAAACTCTATACCAAAGCTAAAGCTAAAATGATGCATTTACAATCACTCGAATCAGCACATCAATCGGATGAAGGCAGTCTTGTAAAAAGCTATAGAACTGGGAATAAGGATTGAATACCCTTGGCGACTAGTCATCTGCTTCGTCAGGAACCTTTCCTTCTTTCACTTCCTCCACAACCATATCCTCTGTTTTATTTTTTTACCCTCACACATGGAATAATGGCTCAAGCCCAAGACGGATCTGCTTGATTACAACCTTGTAAGTTGTAAATGATAACACCTTACTACCTTAAATAAAAGGTTAGTAATATTTAAGAAATTTAAATTGTTTTACCATAGTTCATTTTACAAAAAGAAACCATTTTCTCCTTTAAGTTTTTAGGAAATACATACCGGAAATGTCCAGAGCAAAACTGAAATTCACACAAAATAGGCCCATAAAAAGCCCAGATACAAGAATCCTAAACCGGTCTCCAGAGAAATCCAATCTTATCATAACATGAAATCTCAAATCCGCCAAGTGATTCGTCGTTTAAGCACGAACCCGAATTCAAAAAAAATTAAGAAAAACAAAAATTAAGCGTGTGGTCGAATTTTTTCCTGGCGCTGAATTAGCATCCACAAGTGAAGAGAAACAGAGAGACTTTCTCTCTCCCTCACAGACACACACACACATGGCCATCGCGAGTGGGTCGTGGGTAGCCACCGTGAACCACCATGCATATCCCCACAGCTTTACCTCTCCGACGAAGCCCATTTTCTTTCTTTCCCAAAATCCTCACAGTTCCCATGTCTGCTCCTCTCGATGCTCTCTGCTTCTTGAGGACGATGAAAAGAAGTCGCCGGGTCCCAAAGAAGACAAGTGGCCATTTTTTGAACCTGGCCCGGATGGCCTTAACCGGGTCTTATCCAGGTTGCTTCAAGACCCCGAAACCCGAAAACTTTCTTCTGAATTGTACGAGAAAGCTAAGGAGAACACAGAGTTGAGGACGACCAAGCATCTGATCAATTACTTGGTGAGTGCCAAGAACTGGGACTTGCTCGTCTCGCTTTGTGAAGATCTCAGAGAATATAAAGCATTGCCAGATGCTCAAACGTGTTCCAATCTGATCAGGAGTTGCATCAGAGAGAGAAAAATCGGAATTACACATTGCTTGCTTAATGTGTTTAGATCGGACAAATCATTGGCGGTGTCTGCATCTGATTCAGCTATGAAAGGCTTTAACAAACTCCAGATGTATAGTAGCACGATCCAAGTGTTTGATAGGTTGAAACAATCTGTGAGAGTTGAGCCAAGCCCGGGCTGTTATTGCAGGATCATGGAGGCTCATGCGAAGATTGGTGACAATCAAAAGGTCGTTGATTTGTTTCAAGAGTTTAAGAGTCAAAGGTTGAGTTTCTTGGCCAAAGAATCAGGCTCTGTCTACACGATTTTATGCTCGTCCCTTGCAAAATCAGGACGGGTATTCGAAGCTTTAGAGTTTTTGGAGGAGATGAAGGATAAAGGAATTCCGGAAAGTAGTGAATTGTATTCTACGCTGATTCGTGCCTTTGCGAAAGCGCGGGAGGTTGTAATAGCTGAGAAGCTATTCAAAGAAGCAGAAGATAAGAAACTGTTGAAGGATCCAGAAATGTGTTTGAATTTTGTATTGATGTATGTCCGAGAAGGAAAAATGGAGACAACTCTTGAGGTTGTGGCTGCGATGAGAAAAGCTGAGTTAAAAGTCTCTGATTGCATACTCTGTGCTATTGTGAATGGATTCTGTAAGCAAAGAGGTTTTGTGGAAGCAGTTAGGGTTTATGAATGGCTTATGAAGCAAGAATGTGAGGCTGGGCAAGTGACTTACGCAATAACCATCAATGCATACTGTCGGCTAGAGGAGTACAACAAGGCTGAAATGTTGTTTGAGGAGATGGTGAAGAAGGGATTTGATAAATGTGTTGTCGTGTATTCAAACGTAATGGATATGTACGGGAAAACAAGGAGGCTAAGCGATGCGGTGAAACTCATGGCTAGGATGAAACAAAGAGGGTGTAAACCCAACATTTGGATTTACAATTCCTTGATTGATATGCATGGAAGAGCTATGGACTTAAGGCGGGTTGAAAAGATATGGAAAGAGATGAAGAGGGCGAAGGTGTTGCCGGACAAGGTGAGTTACACAAGCATGATTAGTGCATACAATAGAGCAAAAGAGTTGGAGAGATGTGTGGAGCTTTACCAGGAATTTAGAATGAACAGAGGAAAGATTGATAGGGCCATGGCAGGAATCATGGTTGGTGTATTCTCCAAAACCAGTAGGATTGATGAGCTAATGAGGCTGTTGCAGGATATGAAAGTTGAAGGAACCAGGCTTGATGCTAGGCTCTACTCCTCAGCTTTGAATGCTCTGCGTGATGCTGGTCTCAATTCTCGGATAAGATGGCTGCAGGAAAGCTTTGACATTGCACAAACTAGTACTTCAAGATATTCAAATACGAAGAACTTAAGAACTTTACAGGGTTCTTGAGTAGAAAGGAAAACTGTACAAGTCAAGATTTTTTTTTTTGTAATTAAATGTACTATATTGGAATAGAGATCTGCTATCTTGCAAATAGAAGATTTTTTATCTTAAGTTGTAAAGCCTTGAGGATTTTTGAAACATGATACATAAGAAAGAAGCTAAATATCAAATACAACCAAAGAAAGACAAAGGAGAAACAGAGATTGGTCCCCGAATGTATTTGTCACTCGAAATCATATGGATAGAAGATAGTGAGCAGTACAAGAGTGTGCCAGTAAACCCACCTCCATATACTCACAACCACCTATTTTGGTCATCCTGCTTACGAGTCTCACTTGGAAACTGCTTTAGCATCTTCAGCTAGAGCTGCTTCTACAACTTTTGCATCACCAGAACAACATGCACCTCCATGGTGATGATGATGACCGTGGCCATGGTGATGGCTTTGCTTTCCCTTGAGATGCTTCCGCATGTCATAAGCGTCCTCCCCATCCGCATAATACTTTGCTTCTACATCATGAATCTTGTAGCCTAATGTCTCTGTGTAGAGGTTGAATGCTGCTCGGTTACTTCTCCTCACATGCAGCGAAACATACTCTGCCTCGTAAACCTGCCACAAACCCCATGAGAATGATTTAAACAGCTCAAGTTCGAGAGGAACAACATCTATCAACAAAAGAATAATCAGAAATCAATTGTCTCCGTCAGTCCAAATCATAACACAATCGGAGACAAAGCTAGAATCCTTTATACAGTTTGAGTTGCTTCAAATTCCAATCAAGAGAAAAAACAATCAATATGTAAAAACGCAACTAACACAATCACTTCATCATAATATAAAGTTGCATAGAATCGCCAGTACTACTAAAGAATCAAAATTTAGTAACAGAAATTGATTTTTTTTTAAAGTTATTTAATTGTCAGTATTACCAAAGAATCGCCAAATTTCAATCAGTATATCCATCTTCAACATAAGCTCAAACCACACAAATTCGTTAATTAGAAGAAATTATCATCCAAATTATAGAACACGAATCTGTATTATTGCTTCGATGATTTCATTTGTTGAATTCAAACATATACGAAAAGATGAAAAAGGATGTAAGTATTTGAGTGACCTGTTCCATGGCAGCCTGAGCAGCGGTCATGAGCTTAGTGGCCAGACCGAGCTTCCGGTGAGTACGAAGAACTGCGAGAGAAGTGATATGGCCGTGGCACTCGTTGCTCTCCTCCTCCATCTTAGCCAGAACATAGCCAACGATGCGACCATTGTAGTCCTCAGCGACGTAGAGAAGCTGAGGCCATGAAAGGATATGGTAGAGGTAGTACTTCATCTGGTAGTTCTCAGGAAGACACATGAGATTGCAGGCCTGCATCGCCAGTAGATCATCCACCGTCGCTCGCCTGATGCAAACCATGGCTGCTCCTGCTCAATGCTGGTTTCGTCTCTCGCGAATAAAAGGGGCTTAGGGTTTCTGTCTAATAGCTTCGGGTTTTATTAATCTGGAGACGAATCATAATAACAGAGAAATACCGGGTCCTTATTGAAACTTTGGGGGCATATAATAAATTTTTTTTTTTTTTTTTTAATCGGATGTCCCGGAGGCCTTGATTGGTTTATCTTGTTTTGTGATTGTAATGAAGGGGGAAGATTCCGACAAGTTTCCTGTAGAGGTTTACCTCTGTACAATTCTCCTGAGTGAAGACAAGCCATAAAGATACACAGAGTGAAGAATAAAGAAACTAACAAGCAAGTGGGATTAGGTTCCATACAAATGTTTGTCTTGAAGCTTTGAAATTTGATCCTTTAAAAGGTCCACCTCTGTACAATCCTCCTGGAGCTCCTAAATGGCAATCAGATTTTGATGCATCAAAACAAAACACATCAAAAACAATTTCAACATGACACAAGAATGATTCTCACCTCTGCTTTACCATCTGAACAACTCTGGTACTTGCCGTATCTAGAAAGTATTTTCTTCATGCTAAAATGAAATTTACAAGTGAGATTAGTTAGGACTTTCTTCAGCTCAAATCAGAAAACTTTTAAGTTAGAATGGTCAAACAAAAATATCACCCAATGAAAATAAGTTAAAGCACCCAGACGGAAAAAAAAGCTAACATAGATATTATGGGTGAAATTTGGATTTCGTTCCCGTCTTATTTTATTTGGGAATTTCTCCATCAGAGTGTTTCGTGTTTGGATAGATAAGCGCGATGTGTCCATGGATATAGCTTATAGGAAAGAGTTGCAGATTGCAAGGGGGAAAAGAGTGTGGCTTTACCTCAAGTTTTCATTAGAGGAAAGTATGTGGGTGGTGCTGATGTGATTAAGAGTTTGTTTGAGATTGGCGAGCTCGCTAAGATTCTTAAAGAGTTTCCAATGAGACAGCCAGGGTTTGTGTGCCATTGTTGTGGGGATATCAGATTCGTTCAGTGTTCGAATTGTAGAGGAAGCAAGAAACTGTTTGATGAGGATGAAGACAGGCTCAAGAGATGTCCAGACTGCAATGAGAATGGATTGATACGTTGTCCAGATTGTTCATCTTGAGAGATATCATCAAACCTGAAGAACCATTGAAAAAGGAGGTATTTTTATATCTCTTTCCATTTTGATATCATCAACAGTGAATCCGAAAATCTCTTTTGGATCAGCAGCATTTCACTATTGGTTTTTAAGGTTTGCGATTAACGGTTTGGGAATGCTGATGATCGTGGATTTAGTTGTGTATGTTTGCTACTAAGGACTAATGTAATTGTGTAGTCAATGCCGAAACGGGTAGTAAGCATTTTGACTCTTGTGTGTCAATGTTGTGAAATACAATTGTGTTCTTATGCTATATATTTTATTGTAAATATTTAGTGTGCATCACGACAGTAACTGGGTTCTACTCACTTGATTGTCTTTTTGTGACAACTTGGTGAGAAGTATTCTACCAAAGCATAATCATACATTGATCTTGTTTGCTAACTCTCGAGTCTCGATCAAGGGATCTCAAACCCAATTCATCGGTTAAGCGTAATTGATTCTTGGTGGTAAAACTTGAACATAACACATAAGACCATTCCATATCGTTAATAATTTCAAAACTTGTTTCCGTACCCATACATGATTATATTGGTAAGAAGTCTAGACTACGGTCATACTTCATCTTCACATTGATAAATATTTTTTTCTGTAAATGATGATGTGCAATTTCAATGCAAAATTACGTATCAAGTGAACTTATCAATTACCTCTATTTTCCAGTGAAAATATTTTTTTTTCCCAAAATAAACTATTTCATTACTCATTAGAATGGCCCATTGACTTATCTTGCCCAATGATAAGTTATCGGCCGACACAACAGGTTGGGAGAAATGCTACAATCAGACGTGGTAAAAGAGACCACTTGCTTCACTGTTGTTTCGGTTACTTTATTTGTTTGACGAGAGCTAGACGAAATGGAAACTGTGTCGAACTCTTTATAAAATGTTGAGAGTTCTTAATCTTAGGCGTATATTTCTCAAGGAAGCGTAACTATTATCCTATACATTATTAGGTCCAAGACTAGATTTTTGCTATCAGAGGCAAATTCCACTATTGAAAAGCCCAGTACTGTTAATAGTTAGACCCATCTGAAAATTCAACTTTTGAAAAGCCCAATTTTCTTGTATTGATTATCATTTTTGTCATCATCATTTTACCACCATCCCATCATCATCATAGACATAATAGTCATCACACCTTCATCCATCATCATCATCATACAATCAGCATCATTATGATTATAGTAGTGATGTTGATGTTGGTATGAAAATGAAATGATGATGATGATGATAATGTGCACAACCATAAAAACTAAATTAACAAAAACAAAAAAGTGAAAGTGTAGTTTTGCAAAAACAATTGTCTATCGATTAGTTTTTGTAATTGTCATTTTATTCGGTTCTCCCAATATATAAATATCATAATTTCATTTACTATCAGTTTTTTTTTGTGTGTGTCGCCGTCGCCATTTGATTTACAATCAGTTTGTTTGCCTACTTGTGTTTTTTGTTTGGGCACGAGGAAATCCTATTTACGTTTGATACTAGTTCCTTGTTTAATACTAGTTCTAGTCACAGTTGATGGTTATAGATTGTTTTTTCACGCAATGCTTTCACTTTAATAAAAAGGTTACTTGAACAGTTTGAACTACTACTTGTATCTTCTGCACTCACGCATCCACCTCTCACCGGACCCATTTAATACACATCTTATTTTTGTTATATTACTAGATATATAAAAGCACTTAGCTATTTTCTGTTTCTGTCCCATTTCCAATAAAAACTCAAAGTTTTGTTCTATATGGAAATTTTCAGTGCTCATCTCTTTTCTAATCAGAAACCATAGTTCTTATCCATATATATTGGACATGAATTTGAGAATCGGACGGCTGAGATCAAACGAGACGGGAATTCTCTCCACTCCTAGATTTGGTGACAAAAAATTTAGTGGTCAAATTAGATTTTTTCTAGGCGTAAAATGACACGTTATCGACAATAATGTTTTTCGACTGATCTAAATAATATTAATGGCTTTCGGATAACCACATAGTTTTTGCAATGTATCACAATTATCAGGAAAAAACGTGTTGGACATGATCAAACAAGAAATGTGTATTTTCTTTATGAGTGAATTTAATGTTTTGTCGATTCTGCGTAAAAACTGGTGAAAGAGATGATGGATATGGAACCAAAGACTCTTGGTACTAGGGAGGCGACAATGTACTCCGAAACCATGTATGTTGGTTTTTGCGCAAAAACTTTGTTTTTAATATTCGAGAAACTTCCTCATTCGTCGACATTGCCTCGTACAATATGTTTGACGCCGCATTTACGTGTTATCTTTTAATCGGTAAGCCAAAAACCACCCCGACAATTAATATAAAGTTATAGTTTAAATTTAATATTTAATCATTATAAGACTATATTTTGAGTTCCAATTTGAGTAAATAGTTTTAATAAATATAGTTCTTAGTTATGATATAATATGTATTAATGTGCATATATATAATATTTTTAGATATAAATGATTTTATTCTAATATCTTAAAGTTATAAATTAACTCTGTATTTCATATTTTAATGGGGAAAAAGTTTATAAAATCGTAATGAGAACAACAACCTAAGTCATCATTTTTCATAGGAATCATTTACTGCTGTTTTTTCTAGTGACTTCTCTTTTAACGTATAGGAAAGAGGAAATCAAACACATCCATAGATCTATTTTCCATAACACAAGTCAAGATCTGGACGACAAAAACATTTGTTATTCCGGATACATATAAACACATGAAAGTAGAAAACTTTTCCAGGAATTTGATTGGAGATGGATTCCAAGTGGGCATGTCGAGTAAATTTTATGTCAAACAGCTCAACGAACACATGGCCTTGCAGCTTACGAAACCGTCATAAACGTAGATGTTAGGGTATAATGTATGTAAGATATCGAGATTCTTGTGGGCTACAGGAATATTATATCAATTTCGAAATGTAGCCAGAATATGAGAACCATGTGATGATTCATGATTGCTTTACCTGAAATTGGTGACAGAGAAAATTAAAATTAAAGGAGAAATCAAAAAGAACAAAAGCTGAAGCGAACTCGCAAATAACTGAAATAAGTAAAGACCAGATCGATGCCTCTTGCGCTGAAGCATAATGCATGAAATGCTAGAGTCCAATCGTAGATTCTTCGATTATTACGCCATTTTTCTTTATATTTCCGCCTACGCATCCTTTGTCCGATATTAAAAACATTGGGATCAAAACATTTTAACTGGATGACGACCAAAAAAAGTAAACATTTTAACTGGATATTTCCATGTTTGATTTTTTTTATAACTTCGTCATGTTTTGAATACATATACAACTTACTTATACACAAAGCATATATATATATATATATATTGCAGGTACATATTTGTTCGTTGATATACATAATTTGATGTTAAATGAATAAATTGACAGATATGACAATTAATATATATGTTATCTCCAGAGCACATAAATGAATTCTAGTTGTTTTTGTCAACAGCGTCAGTGTGTTTGATTCGTTATGACATTATTAAACTCTGAAGTTGGAAGAACAACTTGGTATGTATGATATATAGAAGATGCCATATACCATAATTAAATCGAATTATAAAATTCCGAAAATGTTCTGTTGCCAATATGTATGTGTGTATGTGTATAATGTACATGGGACACAAACACATGGATTTCTTTTATACACAATGACATAGATTTAAATCCAATATTATCCGCGTATTAAAAATATATGACAATGTCTAGAGGGGGGTGTGAGTGTGACAATCAACCATGTGAAACCTTGTATCTATATATGTATATATTATATACTATTCTAATCTTTTTGTTTTATTTTATTTATTTGTTATTTTACTATATTTCGCGATAAGCTTCTGCCAACTGACTTTCAAATAAAATGGAATATCCTTGATTTGTTGGGTGGTTGGATCTCATATACACTAAATATAAAAAAATAACATACGCAAAAAGGAGTATATTATATAGGTTTTCAATATCTGCTTAACCAGTGATTTAACATTTTTTACAATAGGAATATGCTTTTTCCGTCCAGTTAGGAATATGCACTAATGTTTATAAAAAATCATGGATGATTATCCTAAATGTACAATAGATTTATTATTTAATACTGTAATTCATGTTATTATAGACGTGAAGATGTAACTTCTAAAATTTAATTAACAAAAAGAAAAAAACTTATAAGATTCTAAATTAATTGTGTTTATCCCTGATATACTGTAATATTTTTTGAAGATGAAACTTGATATAGAATTCAGTGAAAAAGTTATCGCTATAGGACCAGATTCGAAGGGTAAATTTATTTCTGTAAATAGGTTAAAAATTGTGTAATTTTACGTAAAGGGAGAAAAACAAAATACATGTGTCGCTGGGCTTCGGTCAATAGTATTAATAAACTTACTCCAAAGGTCATAAATAGAGCTTTGAAAAATATTTATGGGAAATAATTCAATTGTTTGGAACATCTAATAACTACACCTTAAACGATCTAATAAGTAGACTTAAAAGCAAAGATTGGACTTAAAAAAAGCACTCTGATGGGAAAAAAATCCAGGTGTAATACCACGTCAGCAAGACAAAACACGTGGACCAATGATGTTAAAACGTGCACGGAACAGTAAATGGAAAGGAATAATAATTTTATCCAATCCCGAAATTTATAACTCTTCTTTTTTTCAAAAGAAAATAGGTTTCGTGTAGTGAGAGGTTACTCCACGTGTCGTTAAGCAAAAAAAAAAGGTTGAAGAGTGACCGGTGTTAGCCGGTAAACCAATATCCTTGAACTGCCACATCCGGTTGTGTGGTTAATATATTTGTTTTATGTTTCTTTCCAAAACCTGAGTATTTATTTTCTGAAAAGAATAAAATGGGGGTTTAAGCTTTTTGGTGGTTGTTTCTTTTCAAAGGGTTTAATGTTTTTTCTATTATAGAAGAGAGAGAGGGAGAGAGAAAAGGACGATCGCTAAATCTTCTTTGTAAAATCTTAGAATTCGAACTCTGTTTTAAAACTTTTCATTGTTCATCAAATCGTTCTAATTAGATTCGTGAGGATATTTACTGGGTAATTCGGATTTTATTCAGTTTGCGTGATCTATAATTTAACTGGCGTGAGATTGTGATCCAGAGGTCGCTGTCTGATTTGGTCAGTTCATGATCTCAATTCTGTTTTTGCTTTTATCTCGATCTGTTCTTTTGTTCTTCCCCCATGGTTTTGGTAAATTATTCAATCTGATGTCGAATTTCAAAATTTCGAATAAATATATGATCTCGTCAGAAGTTGGCATTCGAGATCTGATCAGGAATATTTGAGTTACTCTTGATCTCTATTTTTGCATTACATTGATATGTTTCCTTGTTTCACTGCGTTTTTTGCATGTTTAAAAAAAAAAAATCTGATCAAAGGGGTTCACTGATTTGATCTGTATTAGGTTAGTTTTATCTTCCTGATTTGGCATCTGACCTTGAACATTCATTAATCTCTTGCTGATTACCTCGGATCTGTAGATCATTAGTTTTGCTAGAGATGATCATGAGATTAAGAGTTTTTTATGTGTTGGATCTTTGCAGGTTGTTTTGTTATGCATAATTGAGAGATGGTGGTGAAGAGGAGGTTAAGTTGTGTCTCTACTGGCTTTTATTTCCCCAATATTCCCAAGGCTCCTCGTTCAAGCAGGGTAAAGATTTTGTCTTTCATTTGTATTTGTTTTCTCAGTGTTTTTTTTTCCTTATAATTTGTCTCTGATGACTTGTGGTTTCTGTTATAGAGGAAAGTATCGAGTAAGAGAGCTGATGATGGGGACAGTCAGATATGTGCAATTGATTTGCTTGCTTCTCTTGCTGGAAAGTTACTCGAAGAAAGCGAAAGTTCTTCAACGTCTACCTATGCATTTGAAGGGGATAATCACGATCATTTGGTTGGAGCGATTAAGCAAGAACATGAAGATGGCTATAACAAGCCTTGCAAATCCGAGTTTTCTGATCAAGGAAACCCCGCTTCAAAGTCGACTATTGAAAATACTGGTGTGACATGTTTGCAATTTTCTTCTTTGGAAAATGATTGCATTTTGAAGCAAACACTGATTTCTGATTGCAAGAGAGCTTGTGGTTTGAAGCCCCTAGTAAGGTGTGAAAATAAGAAAGGGGATTGTGGTTTTCTTGTTGAATCAGGGGGCATCACTGAGGAGACTGGTGTTGTTAACGTGGATGTCGGGTTTGAACAACGAGAAGTGACCGGTGGCTTGGAAGATGGAGGCTTAATTGCTGATACTTTCAGCTTAAAGGATCCAAGGCAACTACATTTGCAGTCTCCAGAATCAGTCCATCTGAATGACGATGTAAAATTGCCATCATGCACAGATCATGTCCCTAATTTTTCTTTTGAAGGATATGGGAATCATTCTAAATTAGTTTGCAGAGATGATGACGAAAACTATTGTAAGTACTACAAATTTAGTGACAAATATAAGTCATATAGGCCTCCCTCTCCGGTTGGAAAAATAAAAATAAAGAAGTCAGTGATGACAAAATGCGGGAGAGCAGCTTCCAAGTTGAAGTGTTTTGAGGACACAAGAACAGGTTAGTACTATATTCTACTGTGTTTCACTTTGGTGCATCCTTTTTAGCTGCTGCTCTGCTCTTACCCTTCTTGTGTATACGTGTCTAGATGGTCGTTTGAAGGCTGTGTACCGCAAGAGAAAATTATGTTATGGTTACAACCCATGGAAGCGTGAGACAGTTCATAGGGAAAGAAAATTGTCTGACAAAGGGTTGGCCGTAAATTATGATAGAGGACTCAGTAGTGAAAGTGTTTCCAGTTCACCTGAGAAGGGAGAATCAGGTACATATCAGTCTATATCCAGACGCTTTATTATCTTGCTGGTATGGTTTTGATTTCATAATTTTTTGCTTCTTTGTTAAATGCAGAACATTGTGATTTCTCTACCGCATTAGGTCTTCATTCAAAGGACTCCCATGGTACTTGATCAGTTGATAATTCAAACAGACTTTGTGACCGAGACATGATATGTGTGTCTCATGTTATTTCATTGTTTGCAGTAAAGTTCAGCATCAAGTCCTTTAGGATTCCGGAGCTTGTTATTGACGTTCCAGAAACAGCAACTGTAGGCTTACTGAAGGTGCCTGATTAAATGTCTTTCCCTTTAGATGTTTTGGTTCTGCTGTTTACAATGATGAAGTATTATTTCAAAACAGTATTCGTGATACTTAACCTTTTATTGTTGCAGAGGACGGTGAAGGAGGCTGTTACTGCTTTACTCGGTGGTGGAATACGTATTGGGGTGTTAGTTCAAGGGAAGAAGGTTAGAGATGACAACAACACTCTGTCACAGACTGGTCTTTCGTGTAGAGAAAATCTAGGAAACCTTGGATTCACCTTGGATCCTGTTCCCGAACTGCCTGTATCTCTTTGTTCTGAAAATCCTATGGTTTCTATGCCAATTGATTCTAAGAATTTGTCAGAAAGGTACAAACAAACCTGCTCTTATATTTTGTTTGGCTGCAAGTTTTGCTTTTGTGTATGGATAAATTTGAAGTTCTAGATATTATTCCTAAGGAAAATCATTTGATCATGCCAGGTCTGCAGCTTTTCCCGCGATAGATTCCAGAATTCCATTCCCTCTCCAAGATGTGGATCACCTTATTAATTCAGGAAATAGTCGGGAGAATAATTATGAATTAGTCCCATATCAGAGTGACATATCAGCGGAAGAACAACCTTCATCAGACTCGAGAGCGCTGGTTCCAGTTTCCGCCTTGGAATCCAAGGCTCTTGCAATTGTACCAGTTAACGAGAAACCTAACCGTACAGAGGTTTCACAGCGCAGAACCAGGAGACCATTCTCTGTTACAGAGGTAGAAGCTCTAGTACATGCAGTTGAGGAAGTTGGGACTGGAAGGTAAAAGGAATGGTTCGGTTGATGATGGTTAATACGATAACTCGGTTGTGGCATCAAACTAATGATTCGATATTCTTGTTTCACAGATGGCGTGATGTGAAATTGCGTTCTTTTGAGGATGCTAGTCATCGAACCTACGTGGACTTGAAGGTAAAAACACATAGCAGAAACCGGTCAAACACACTTTGAATCTTGGCCACTACAAATTGTAGCTAAATGGTTCCAGTACCGTGTGATGATTTGTTGCAGGACAAATGGAAAACATTGGTTCACACAGCAAGTATTTCAGCACAGCAACGAAGAGGAGAACCGGTGCCTCAAGAACTGCTAGACAGAGTCTTAGCAGCACATAGGTATTGGTCACAGCACCAAATGAAACAGAACGAGAAACATCAGGTGGCTGCAACAATGGTGGTTCGATCAGGTTCGTCCATGTAAAGAAGGGAGAAAGGCAACAACAATAGCTTTGACTGGCAGACATTTTTTTTATTTTTTTAATCATAGCTGGCAGAGAAACAAGACCTTCCTTGAGACTTTTGGTTACTTTTATGTTACATCTATTCATTCCATATTTCTAATTGATTTGATTCTGTAATATTGGTGGTAGGTCCATGAAGAGGGGACATAATTTTAGACATTCTTTTATTTTTTGTTCATCATTCAATCTATATGGCAGTGTAACCTTGAGTACCCTCTTATTTTGTTAGATACATGGTTTCATCAATCTCTTAATCATTTGGCGTATCTTTTTTCTTTCCAAAAACCATCTTCTCGAATCTGTATGGTTTTTTGTTTCTTGATGATTAAAGTTTATATAAGTTTCAGATTCTTTTGTTAATTCGATCATCTTTACGACATTAAATTAAAAAAAAGAAAAGGATTTGGCGCTGTAACATTCCTTATGATTATACTATTCAAGCTTGCAGAAAAATCAGGTATTTTTTTCATTTTTAGGGTTTCGGATTTACAATTCGCAGAAAGACCTAAAAAAGAGTTTACCGACTTATGGTTTTTCTATTCTTCTATTATATTGTAAGTCGATTTTTCTGTATAAAAGGACCCCTGGTATGAAGAAAATAATGAAGTTCGTGTTGCTTGCTTAATTTTGGTTTCGATATCGTCCTCATTCTTGCCAAGTTATATAATATTGATTCTATTGGAGATCAAAGTCAAACCATTTGAATAACGATCTATTTTTGGTATTTGCACGTCATAAAAGTGACTGTGGACTTGGGTCCGTTAAAAAATATGTAGACATAGTTTACAATGTCAAGGACTAAGTGGATGGGACATTTAGATAATAGGGATCTATAGCCAAAAATTTCTATAGTATCTTTAGTGGTTCCTCCTATACCTGTCATGTTCCCTGGATTATTTACGAGTGGGAGTTATTTTTCTGTTGCATATGTGAGATGAAGGTTCATCATATACTAGACCTGAGTTTAAACATCGATATCTAAACTCAAATATGCAGGTTTATTCTTCTTTTGCAGTGTGACACTGTATCTTTTTGCAGAGTCGCCAGTGTCCATCCGACGATAATGGATAGCTTTTCAAATATTTTGATTGTTAACCCCTCACTTTTTTATGAACCATTACAAAAAATGAACATTGATACACTACCGAGATATTCTTTGATGGATTAGAACCAAGAAGCGACAAGGTCTAGTCAAACACTGGATCAGTGTCGTCATATAGGCACTTGACCCTAATGAGGTCGAGGTGATCAGGCCTTGTTTTGGCAAGCTTCTAGACACATACTTGAAGCCAATCTGTTTGACGTTTCATTAATATCGTTTTAATACTTTTAACCTAAAAGTAATTTACGTTGAGATTGAAGATTGAAGTATCCATGTATCATTTTTATTTATTTATGGTAGGATGTTGAATATTATCGTCGTTATCTTTTTTTTTTTAATCTGTTGTTATTCATCGGTTCTTTTCTCCCTGTGAGAAATACGGTTTTATCCTCGTTATCTTGCGTTCTTAGAAGACGCTTTTCAGTATGTGTACGTAGAATTGCAACTTTAACATTGAGATTGAATTATCCTAGTTAATATTATTTAAAAAAAGTATTTACCATTATACTTTACAGTAAACACAATCATATTCAGATGCAGATGACACACATTCTTTCATTTAGAGAACGTTTATCATGAATTACCTTACGCCATGGATAACCGCTATTTTTTTTTACAAATTAATTTATCTACTTTTATACACAGATAAGGTTTACGAAACTGATGGTGTTTTAGACTAAGATGTTTCTCTCTTTTGTAATGTTTTCGAATAAGATAAAAAATTTCAACTATTGAAAACTTCTCTCTAAAAAGCAACTATTCTTTTTTTTTCCCTTTAACCTTCTTGTATTTATCTTTTGTTCTCCCTTGAAGAAATACAGTTTATGAGATACATATAAGAAAGATTAGAAAGGAGAAGATATGATCATAGCTAAGAAAGCTCTAAAAAGCAACTATTCTGCAACCTTGAAGAAGATAATATTGGTACTCTTCCAAACAATTCTCAAGAAGTCTTGTGGAAAGAAAGAACGCAACTCTCATCTCGACTCCACCGCAACGTCATGTCTCTAGGCCTGCAGCTTCGTTACACAATAAGATCAAGCTTACGATGAAGGCAAAGCTCTTGGTATCTCTCCTTCTGCTACTCTCTCTATTGTTTCAAACAATTTGATTTCTCATAACTAAGATGTAAAAAATTCTTGAATATAACTAGTATTTATCTCTCTCTATAATTTTTGTCTTAGTTGAATAACTCCAAATTTAATCCTCCGTACACAGGTATAGTTTATTTTGTAGTCCAATATAAACAAGATAACCAAATAAAAACTCAACTTTTGTAATTATAAGAACATAAAAAGTTTTCGATTGATCCTCATATATATATATTAAAAGTAAAGATTCAAAACAGCTAGTTCCTCCAGAAAAATAAAATAAGAAAAGACATATAAATTATTTTGTCCCGATAATTTGGATTCATATGATATGGCCATCAATCCATCGTTGCACAACTTATTAGGTATACATAATAGATTACTAGTCGATGATGATCAGTACGCGATTCTTTTCAAATGTTTGCGTAAACATGTTCCACTGTGGATCGAGTATTGTACAACTATCCCCATGGATCGTAATAGTACTGCACATTAAAATAATATGAGAATAAAAACATGTTAAATATATATAAATCAGATATATATATATATATATATATAAACATTCGAGAGCACATGCTGAAACATTAGATATATAAATATGCATCTGTGTGGATACTCCATATCAAGAAAGTGACGATGTACAAATAATATGAAGAAAGTGGATACCTTCTTTATTGGAGAAACTACTTTTTGTTAACAAGGAAGTAATATCAAGAAAGTGACGATGTACAAATAATATCAAGAAAGTGGATACCTTCTTTATTGGAGAAACTACTTTTTGTTAACAAGGAAGTAATATGCCTCAGATCCATAATCTCCCTAGACCCAAGATTATCTTTTGATTACACTTGTCAAAACTTATATATATCACCTTTAAAAATCATACAAACATGTTTTCTTGTATAAAAATGAATATTTTTTCATATAACCAGAGATTCTATTCCACAATATAGAGAATTAATTCTTAACACGTGAATATTGCGGTGACAAAAAATGATGCATCTAACAGAAAACGTAGATCTACATGACAATGACAACTAGACGAGTACAACTTAATTAGTTTGATAGGGTGTCAACTTTTCATCACATATAAGATATTGAAAGAAAGAAAAAAACTACCCGATAAAAACGTTCAGTGTACACCATCATACGCTCCTCAATCATCCAGCCAGAGCGAAACTAGTTGTAAGTAGGCCAAGTATTATCAAAAACAGCACAACCAGTTCTAGGATTGTGTTCAAAGGCCTTTGTTTAGATTTTCGATTCACCATCTTTACAGTTCTTTTGCCTTCTTTCGAAAGATTCTCAACGCTGTTGTAATAACTGATCATCTTCGATGTTTTGCTTTGCCGTGGGCACCTCTTTCGCTTCTGTCTGGAACTACTTGCTTTATTCTCCATAATTTATCTTTGTAAGTTGTTATGTCTTGTTACATTTTCATTTTGATGAGTTTCAAGCATTTTATACATGTGAGATTTATCACAGTATAGGTCTGTAATCTATCATCTGTTATCTGCTTTAGGATTTTTTTAATAAAAGGAAAGAAATCTCACAAATTACACGATATCGACACATTTTTAAAAATCTTAAAAGGAAATTCATTTATTTCCAGGATGAAAATTTAAATTTTTTACCCTTTATTACCAAATAAATAATGAATATACATTAATAAAATTGTCTAATATATTCAGCTTTGGAAAATTTTGAATTTTCCCTATAAAAAAAAGTTACCAAGTGTTTAAAACAATTTCAAGATTGAGAACACATGACTACACACATTGTTGCAAAAATATTTAATCAGAAGACAAATCAAATAAATCCTCTAAACTCCAAAATTTTTATGGATATATATATAATCAAGGGCAGATCTAGAAAAAAGTATTATATGGGGCAAAGAAAAAAAAATAAAAAAGAAGCAAACATTTTTTTTGTTTTTTGTTTTGGTGCAAACCATAAAAAGAAAAAGAAAACAAAATAGGAGGTACGTAACATTATATCACCCACATTAGTCTCTCACAAATTAAAAATATTATATTTTAAATAATTTAATTATATAATTAAATTTTAAATAAGATAAAGAAAATTGACGAATGAACAAAAGACAAATGCTGAAGAATCTTTTAAAAGATTTTACATTTGGAATCGATTTTCTCTCTCTTCTCATTTTTAATAAGGAGAAACTCTAACAGAGATCCGTACTAAAGGTGCTCTTGGACCTCAACATCTGCTTGGGGCAAAACCATTTGACTAATAAAAATAAAAGTGAATATTGTAATTTTTTTGTTTTAATGTTTTATATAGAAACCCTCGTAAAATTTTATGTAATATTAAAAATTTTGTTGGTTTATCCAAGTCTTTTATCTTTAAATATTTTTTGACGTATATGACAACTTGTTAATTGATATCAACTCAAACTCTCTATGAAATTGAATTTATATCGGTTAATCCGAGTATGATATCATTTTATTAGATCTCTTCATGCAGAGGTAAATTTGTTCTTTTTAATTTGCATTAAATGAAAACATCATTGTTAATGTAATATTTTGAATATCATTTTATGCAGATGTAATTTTTATTATTTGCGTTGAGATTGAATTATCGTGATTAATATCATTTTTAAATATTTTTTAGTGTCAATCTTTCTTTATTTGCATTAAGATTAAATTATCGTTGTTAATATCATCTTTTTGATTGAATTATTCTCACAACACTATCCTTTTAATATCCTTTGCCATAGATGTAAAGTTGTTTATTTTTCTTTATTTACGTTCAAATTAAATAATTTTCATTCAATGTAAACTTTTTAGTATCTTTTCGTATAGAAACTTGTGTATTTTCTTAATACCATTGAGATTGAATTATCTTCGTGAGTACCATCTTTCGAATATCTTTTGACGTAGATATAAAGTTGCGCATCTTTATTTATTTAAGTTAAGGCTGAATTATCCCACTAATATCATCTTTTGAATATATTTTTACATTGGGCTAAACTTTTTCATTTTATTTATTAACATTGAGATTGAATTAGAATCATTTATGAATATATTTTAACGTAAAAATAAACTTATTTACTTTCCTTTACCTACGTTGAGATTGAATTACCCTCGTTAATAATATATCTTGAATATCTTTGACAGACTTTTTTTTTACGCTGAAACAGACTTTTCTAGTTTTTAGATGGCAACTTCATATATCTGCTTCCATTTAAGAAGTTTCTTTTTTAGTTTTTTGGATTAAAAGAGTTTCTGGTCGTCTCGAAACCCTAAAGTTATTAAAGCTTAGGGCTTCAGTCGCATCTTTTTTTATATATTTTGAAAGTCTTTAAAACGACTATATCTCCAACCAAAAAAATCACAAACTAGAGAAAAAAAAAACACTAGTCTCATCATTTTACCGGGTCTAGGTCGATCATCTTCGCCAGACTTAGCCATCCACTCGTAGAAAAGCAAAGAAATGCAAATCACATTGAGTATTTGGTTTGAAAACTAACAAAACTACATAAGAATAAGCTGCTCTGACATATATTGTGGGCCGTCTATTGAGTGAAATTTTTTCAAATAAGACTTGGAGACAGGAGAGATATTTCAAATAAGATTTGATAATTAAGGTATTTGAACGTTGTGACGATGTGTTTAGATGTCAATAATAAAAGACTTTGTATGACTGTTATATATATGATGATGAACAACGCAAGTGTATAAGCCAACAAAATAATTAAACGAGTAATGCGATTTCATATGTTTTTTTCTCCCAACTGAAATATGCTTAGTACATATACAGACTAGATCAATCCAAGGGATCAATTTCTCATATACCATTTTACTTACCAAATTAATTTTTATACATTTTATCTTCAACTTTTTAGAAACTCAAAAATATTTTTAATTTGTTTATCAAATTAAAATTTGAATATAATTGTATTTAATAATACTTAATTGTACTAAAAATAAGATTCGAACCTTTCAACTCTGTATAAAACTCGTTACCATCTGAGTTATTCCTGCTATTATTTACAATTACAACTATATGTAATTAGATTTTTCAAATAGTTGTATAAAATTGTATCCAGTTACAACTATATGTTCGATAGTCATATAGTTGTACCCAATTGTACTATTTATGTCATAGTTGTATCCATTTGTACTACTTGTACCACAAATAGCAGATTCAAACTTTGCACGCGCTGCTGATTTAAACCATTTGAACTATCGTGTTTTTTTGTATCACTTGCAATTACAAGTATATAATCCGATTTAGTCGACAATTAAAATAATATCGTTATTTTATTATTTTTTAAATAAATAAAAAATAAATAAAAGGTATAATAGATTTTTTTTATGTATATGAGAAATTGGTCCTCGAATCCAAGTCGTGTAGCTTTTATTGGCACTGTTAGATTTTTTGAAAATTGATGACTTTATCTACCTTCTACAGTTGGATTTTATTACATACTTAACACACAAGCTTTAGAGGATATTGTTCAAATAAGTACTTCCAAATACTAATTTGCGAAATACAGTACTTTTACAGTGTAATTTATTTTTTACCTTACATCACAAAATCAATCATAGATATCAAGTGTATATGAATTTCATTGGTTTATGAAATAACTCGATTCTTTTGTTCTATTCGTGAAATCTCGGATTTATTTTGACTAGTTAGAAATATTTTAAAATGTGGGCATTTTAGGGTTTATAAAGGTTTCGGTAAAAAAACTAAAAGGGAAGCAGAAAAAATCGATTGTTGTCGGCGCCGGAGGAGATGAGTGAGGCAGGAGCGCCGGACTTTTTCTACAGAGAAGCCAACGTCTTGGCTATGTTGCTCGTTCTGCTTTCAAGGTGAAATTACATCCATGACCTCCTCTGCTTCTTCCTCTTCTTCTTCTTCTTACATCGACTCTTCTCTCTCTCTCCCTGCAACTACAGCTTCTACAGATTCAAAAGCAGTACAAGCTCATCAAACCAGGCTCCTCTGTTCTTGACTTATGTTGCGCGCTTGGTGCTTGGCTTCAGGTTTTTATTTGATATTCCATGAATTACAAAATTTCGAATTCTGTGAGAGGAGGCTTAAACTGAATTTTGTTCAGGTTGCTTGCCAAAGCTTGGGTCCACTTAAAAATGTGGAAATGTTGTCGGTATGGATATAAAGGTCAGAAGGAGGCTTCAACTTGATTTTCCAAAAATGTAATCTTTTTGTTATATTGTAAAACTGTGTGAATCAATGAGGCTTTTTAAATTTCAGAGCAGAAGGTGAAGGTTCCTCCACAGTGTGATTTGCGAGTTCAAACCATTTGCGCCGATGTTTTACACTTTCTCAGACAAAAGATTAGAGAGTTATCGCCTCAGGTGATTCTTACAATTTAACAGCCATCTCTGTAACTATGTTTCCTCTATTTGTTGATGATAAGAGCAATAGCCATGATGAATATGCCAAGCTAGGGTCTTTCATAGTCACTCCTTGTGGTTCTTGAATCTGTAATTTGGGGTTTGGTACTTGGTTATAACCTGTTACCTGACTGTGTTTTTAACAAGTTATGGATTGCTCTGTGGTGCAGCAAATGGGCTTTTCAGTCATTCTTTCAGATATGTGTCCTTCAGTATCTGGAATTACCACTAGAGATGCAGCGCTGTCTGCTGAATTGGGAATGCGAGCACTTAATTTAGCTGTTGGTCAGCTGCCATTTCTCAGTCACTTAAAAATGATGATGGTGATAATGATGGAGGAGGTGAAGATAATGGTGGTGTACTTAGGCATGGGGGTCATCTTGTGATCAAGCTTCTGGAAAGCGAGGATGCTCAAGGTAACTGTAATAAAGAGTCCAACTATATACAAAAGAAATAAAATGCTCCTTTTTTACTTTACAATAACACTGTGTCTTTTTGTTTAGATTTTGCTCGAATTTGCACACCCATCTTTAACAAGGTATCTTGGTTGAGACCAAAAGCTACAAGATCATCATCTCGAGAAATTTACTTGATTTGCCAGGGATTTCGATAATCAAAGCCTTCTTATGCCTTTCACTTACAATGAAAATTCAATGGTAATTTTTTTTTTAAAATAGATGTATTCAGTACTTTCTGGTGTTATGTAGTTTACAAAGGACAAGAAAAAATTAAATAAAATAGAATGCAGAATTTTGCGTGTTACATTGCAGCTTCTCTATCTGTCTCTCTGTGCAGTAGTATATGTCTCTCTCATACACAATGAAAATCAAATTAAAAGGTTATCTGATCTGTGTCCTCCCTAATGACCAGAGACCAGTGTCCTTCACCGGTGTCTGTAAATATAAAAACTGGTCATCAATCAACTGAGCAGAAAGAGCCAGAAGGTCTGAAGGAATTTCAAACTCGAAAAAGGAATACAAACCTGCATTTTCACTGAAGGGAAGACGTTCCAAAACCGCAGGGTCTCATCTCCTGCTCCAGTCACTATAGTCTGGCCATCAGGTGAAGTAGCCAAGTAAAGTACTCTCATACTGTGCCCAGTAAGGGTTGCAATCTACACGAAACAATCATCAGTTGACGTGTGAGTTATATAATAGAAGAATGAAAGATCAAGAAACGGGCTTGCAACTGTGAAAAAACTATGTACCTTTGCCATGGATGGGTACTTCCAGAGCATGATTTGGTTTTGAGAGTACCCGTGAGTGCTCACTATTTCATTAACATTCTTGCTCCACGCCAGATTGCAGACCTGGCTCCCAGTGTCGATGCTGTTTAACTGATGTCCGTTTGTCGTGTTCCAGAATCTAATGCATCTGTCTGCGGTTCCACCTCCTGAAGCAAGGAGGCTGCTCTGATGAGGAGACCATGTAATTGCCTTAACCGCTGCTGTATGCTCGGTCAACTTCAAAACAGGCTGCTGTGAATGATTGTTCCATACTAACAACTGTTTCAAAAAAAAAGTAGCCACCAACGTTTCTTAATATGATAAGCTTGAAAGAAGTTCAACGGCTCAACTCTTAGCTATATGTCTATTGTATCTAGCCTAGGAATGAATTGATCAGAGCTATTTTGAATTGGTTAGAGAGCAATTGAAAGTCTCTCATTAACCAAGTCTCTTTGGTCTACTGAATTGAAACAAGAAAAACAGTTCATAGCTTTTGCTCATATCATATGGAACGCAGAGACTGTACAGCATTGAATAGCAGATAGCTTATGCTCAAGCTCACCTGATTATCATTGCCTCCAGATGCAAGCTCTCGATCATCGTGAGACCATTTCAGCCCACAGACCTCAGATTTGTGCCCCACGAGTTTGCTGACATAATCGCCCTGGACTCTGATATCATGTTGAAGGATGATTTTGTCTCTGCTCCCTGATGATAAGATCCTTGAATTCCATGCCAATACACCAGTTCTCGTTTGATGACCTCCCATTGTTCGGACTCGCTTGCACTGTGTTCCATCCCAAACCTACCAGCAAAAGATAAAACCTTTAGTAACTTCAATGCATCCAAACAAAATTTTCCACAACCACAGACTGGAAGCTAACAACAACACACCTGAACCTGGCCATGACTTGTACCGATAGATATATAAGAACCCTCCCGTGTCCACTGAACGGAACACACGCTATCATTAGGCCCCAGGTCGCATAACTTCGTCACCTAACCGATAAATTCACGGCTCAATAAATCCACCACACCAATAACATTATGCAAATCTTAAAAACTAGTCAAGTATATCAGAACATTCACTTTGCTATTGGAAGCAGTCCAAAGATAGACACAAGTACCAAGCCCCACTGCAAGAACATTCTGTGAGCTCCAATCCACAACGTTCAAGTAGAAGTCATCTTGTAAAGAAGGAGCATCCAAGACCTGAGACCACATCAAAACAAATAATCTTTCATTTCTATCTCCCAAAAAAAGAATCTGTAATTTAAATCACATAAACAGAGTTGAATGTAAAGATATAATACCTTATGAGGCGTTTTAGGAACCTTGCGAGGAGGCTTGGGAGGCGGAGATGAGTCACTGGAGAGACCATTGTCATTTCCGAGAATGGAAGGAGAAAATGGCGAATTAGGGCTTGAATTAGAACGATCCGTCTTGAATCTCAACATGTTAGTGCATGGACTCATCGGAGAAGAAGCAGATCCTTGACCACCTGCAGGAGATAAACAAGAAGAAACTAAATCAGATCCGAAAAGCTCAGATTTCAAAAGTCTGGAATAGGCTTCGTTCCCTCCCTCTTTCACTGGCGTTGTCGATTCCTTATCCTGCAGATCGAAGGCGTGGAGTCTCGAGGAAGATCTGCACGGTATGAATCTATCACTACAAGTCGATTTAGACGGCGAGGATAAACTCGAAATCCCGCGAAATGAGCTCGAAAACGTTTCCAGCCGTAACGAAGTCTGGTTCATCCCGGCGGGTAGATTCAGGCCGGTTTTGGTACTCTGTGGCGATGCCATTTCTGGGTTCTCTTCAAAACCACTGGGAGTGTTGTATTGGGTTGGTCGGAGATTGAGACAATGAACAACCGAAGGAGAAGATTGCAAAAGAATGAAAGAGAGCTTATCTCTTCCTTTTTTCCTTCTTTTGCGAAGGAAAATATCCTCCAACGGTCAAATTTTGGGATCTCAGTTTTTTTTTCTTTCAATATAAATCCAAGGATACAGACACTTATGAAACAATATATATCTAACAGATTCGAATATAATTACAAAGTGAATATTTGATTTGAAAAAGGCCGTCTTAGCTCAGTGGTAGAGCGCGTGGCTTTTAACCACGTGGCCGTGGGTTCGATCCCCACAGACGGCGATTTTTTATATTCAGTCTTGCCTATCTTTTTATTTGCACAAGTTTTTAACCATTTTACCTTTTGAAGGCATCAATCAATCTTGAGAGGTTTTAGGGCTTCGTCACCGATAATTCACTCTCTTCAAAACATGACTGCCGAACAGAAAGAGGAGCCTGTGGCCAAATTGGAAGAGCAAAAGATCGATGTAATGATATCTCTTTTTCTACCTTTTTTTATTTTTTCTTTCTTGTTATCTCAGTCAGTCTGAAAATGATTGAGCTGGATTCAGATTATTGATTTAAGGAATCATGAAACGTTACGGTCGCTTTTGGTAAAATGGTCTATGTGGTGCTGCTCAATTAATCACATAAGCAACAATAACAAGGAAAAACTGTATATTATTCTTCAAAGGAGCATGAACAAAGAGGGGACGTTGTTAGGTACAGGTTGAAGGAAATTAAAAAGCATGTGTGCATGTGGCCCCGTTTACATAGTTCACCAGGTAAACAAAATCTAATAGGATCGCTGTGTCCTCCGCCCCAAAAATACGAGGGGCGTTATATGTATATTAAGATTATAATGGGGAGGAGGTATCTGGACTTCCAAGAGATAGTTGCTTCTGCAGCCACATTTGTCGGTGAAAGCGGGTAATGAAAAGGTCAGCCACGTTGTCAATCTCGTCTTCCAACCGAAACTCTTCTCCTTTGTCCTCCTTGGAATGCTTTACCATGTCTATCACCGAACCCTCTGCCTCAAAAAGCGAGTGTCTCAAGTCTGGATACTTTTCTTCTTCTTCATCCTCTTCATATTGTACATGCGGAGAAACTGGAGTGCTAGACATGGCGTTAATGTTTTGGCTATACACCACCACCATATTTTGTTCATGATCATCCTTTTTATGATCATGATCTATCTTTTTTGATGTTGGGTTGGTCTTCAGCTTGTGAGACAAAGAACTCACCACCATGTGTCTGTTATGGAGCAGTGAGAATATTACGAGACGTGTCTTGAAGGCTCTTGTCTTCCTCTTCAGCTCCTTCCTCTTGTCCTTTGCCAGATCACTCAACATGTTTATTATATGCTTCACGAATTCTGCCGTCTTCTTCATTTTTTATATGTTGCTTGGCTTCTTTGCTTTTAAATTGTATATATTGTATATTTTGTATATTGTAGTCTATATGGAGAATGGAAAATGGGAGAGATGAAGGGAGCGCTCCTTATATACAATCACAATGATGGTCTTGGCTATGGAAATCCATAAAGGTGGGGAGGACACGTGGCTACGCATGGCTGGTATAGATGATCACAATTCACTATCTGCATGGGACCACTCTCTTTTTGCCTCGACTCATATTTTCTTTTTACACTACTCAAGCCTTATTTAAAAAGTTATTTCTTCCACAATCTTGTTTAAAATCATTTCAATGATTTTTTTTTGTAATGAGAGATGATTGAAACTTTGAAATTTGAACACGGTAGATTAAACGTTAAGGAAACAATGTGAAGGTGAGAGATATTTCTCCGTTGTTATTTCTGTATCAATAAAATATGTTAGTCAACCAATGCTCGCAAACTCTCGTCTAAAAAGTTAAAAAAGAACCTCTTAAATTAAGATACGTTTCCGTTGATTGAGGCCAAATCGCTTTACGTTTCTCTTTAATTTCTCCTTTTGTTGCCTTTTGCTGTTATCATATTCGCGAGTCTCCCTTTTTTGTATTTTGTAATGTTTGAAGAAATATCTTAAGCCAGACTCGGTTCTTCAGACATGTCTCGATATCTTTTGGCCAAACACAAATAAAACATTTTGCCTTAACGTGATATACTAATCATCATCTGCCTCGGTGTTTCTAGACGTTAAGAAAAGTAGATTACGTGACTTACAGAAACAATATTTAAAAAAACAAGTGTTATATCTTTCAGCATTAAAAGAGTGAAAAAATAAACACAAATATTCGCACCACCATAGTTTACTTTTTGGCCGTTTTAAGCTCTCATTTGATTGTTTTATCCTTTATTCTTTTTTTCCCCATAACTTAACCACTAAGGTTTCACCATTCCCTTCCAACGCGCACTCCAGATTTTAAGCAATAAAAGCATACAAATACAGCACACGACATGTAATGGGCCTATGCTTGGGCCCATGATAATAAGACCCAATGTTAAAGACATCTCCATGTCGCTATACTTACAAACGCAAGGTAAACTGTTAGTTTAGTTGAGTATCGATCGTCATCAACCTTAACAACAATCATACATCCTGTTGGCGTTAAAACATGTGTATCTTTCAACATTGATTCTAGTAACTTAAAGAGTACCAAAGTCTGTAACATCTTAAATTGCAACCATTCAAATAGAACATTTGTATTTGGTTTTTGGATAAGGTAACCTGTCTGCGGGGAAAGACAAAAAAGATGATATGGATGATGAAGATAAAAAACTCCTTTCAAAAAGAGAATGTGATAACAACGCAAGCCTTAGTGTATGCAGTCCAATGTCAAAAGAAGGCAGATGGGAACCATATTTTGGGTTCCTCTTCTTTGCCTTATTTGACATGGGATTGCCAAAGCTACAAGGCTTTTGTTGTTATCACATACTTTTTCTTGTGCAACCTAGGAGATTTATCTCCATTCATATCATCCATCATCTTTGTCTTTCATAACAGGGCAGGCTGAGTTTGTGATAACGAAAAACCAAATGGAACATACCATAAAACAAATAAGGCAAACATCAGCTAAAGGTGACCAATTTGCCATGCTATTCTCCATCAACAAAGAATATACCATAAAAATTCTATTGAGCATGTCATCATCTTGCAGCTATACTAAGATTGAACAAAGAAAATCGGATAAAGACATATCAAAAGCAAATTAGCATCAACCTCTCAAAGAGTATATAAAAAAGGGTAAAGCAAGAGTATTGATAAAGTTTCAAGCCTGAATGCCAGTCAACGATTTCATCTGAATGTGATTAGAATCGGTCGAATTAGTTGGCAAAGCTTCATAAGAACCAGTTCTACGGGTAGACATGGTTCACCAGTCAAACCTACTACCGTCTTTTGACCATCGACAAAACAGATAAGTTACCAATGCTCATCATCAAATTATTCAAATATGAAACATTGAGATTACATGAGCAAACACCAAAAAGGTACAGATGCAGGTAGAATGAAAAATCGTTATTAATCCGACCAATAATTCTAGTTTACCATAAAAGAACGCACATAACTTTGATGTCTAATGCCCATATAAATATGTATGTTTTTTTTAACGTTTATTTGATTATTATTATTCCGAAACATAGTTTACAAAGTTACATAAACCATATGTATACATACAATTATAATATACAAAGGTAAAAAAACGATACAATATAAGAAACGAATTTACACGATATTTTTTTATAAAGCTTTTACTCGTTAATAGATAAACAAATCTGTTATACTTTTTTTTCGTAAACGAACTCAAACTATTGTGAATCTTACATATCATCCGACTATGAAAACACCATACTAATTTTGCAATTTTTAAAATACTAATGCATGTGAATTTTAACCTCTACATCCACGGTGATCAAGCATAATTTCATTGATGCTCAAATAAACATCAAATAGAAGCATTATATTTTGCACGAATCTGGTTTTCACCATATTTGCAAAAATACGACCATTCCCCAAATTTGCACAAAATTTGAAATACATATGCTGCACGAGATTCGCATGAATCTGGTTTTACACCACATCTTCGTAAATACGGCGATTCCCGAAATTTGAATCCCTTCAGCATAAATCAGATTTTAAATGTTTTTGACACAAATTTGATTATGCCGAGATCCGATTACATTAGAGAGGTAAAAGAATAAAAAAAACACTCCACATGCAAGAAAGAACTTGGTTACAATGAACTAAAACTAATGAAAAAGTGAGAAGGAAGAGGGAGAGAAAATAGGGTTTTTCTTTTCTCCTCCCCCTTTGATTGTAAAAAAAAGAAAAAAAAATGTATGTTAAGATAACACGAATAATTCTTTTGTTTTCATTAATTTAAGATACAGAGGGATAACTTGTTATTGAAAACTAAAGAGAAACAGTCACTTTGATCGTAGACAGATCAAGGACGACGAAATGGAGGAAAAAAAGTAGAAAGAAAAGGTACAAATTATGAGAAAGGAAATTAAAATGAAGGAGAAGTTTTAGGAGCCGAAGTGGTTGAAACCGTGAGACAAAGAGTCAGAAACAGGAGGCATTCTGCTGAACATTGGACTGTGGACGTACTCAGCCGAGTAGTCATCTCCGCTCCAGGTCCACTGTGGTTGGTTGTAACACGAATTCGACAAGTCGCTCGGCAGAGGAGGCAGCTCGTTGCTACTGCTGTTAGAATAACAATATGAATTAGAAGAATGGGAGCCGCCAAACATGTAACTGTCCACTTGATCACAGTGAGGCTGCAGCATTGGCGAATCCGTGGATGAAAATTGATTAAACATCATCAAGTAGTCGACAGGATCATCACTAGGAGGAGCAGGAGGCGGAGGAGGGGGAGGAGGATCGTCAGGAGAAACAATGGAGGTGACAGAGGAGGAAGGAGGCATGTCTGAGTAGACAAAGTTGGTTCGGGCGCGAGTGCCACGCATGGACCGAGCGGCTCTATCGTAGGCCAAAGCAGCTTCCTCGGCCGTATCAAAAGTGCCAAGCCAGTGACGCTCCTTCGTAGTTGGGTCTCTAATCTCAGCCGCGTATCTTCCCCAAGGCCTCCTTCTCACCCCAAGAAACCTTGTACCCACCTCTTCTTGCTTCTTCTTGCTCTTTGACGATGTTGTGTTCATCCTTGTAATGATACTATAACTTATGCATACACAAATCAATCTATGTCCAATATTTTTTCTAGTTGAAGGAGAAGAAGGAATGTGTGTTGGTCTTGGAAAAGTATCCCTTCCACAACCCTTTTTATATAAGAGCTGCGCCTTTCCTTTTTTTCCTCTCCTTTCATTATCTTTAGTTTATTGTTTAATCTTTATTCCAATAGAAACATCATTTAAAAATAGCAAAGCATTGAGTTAATTGTGGACCATGATATATGAATTATCAATCAATCAAAAATATATAATTATACCAAATGATTATAATTTGCCACTTGGTAGCATGTTTCATGCATTTCTCAAGGTTAATTTATACTAGTGATTTCATTCATGGTTCATCTCAAATAGGATGCTTAGATAGGACTGACTTTGATCATACAACTGCTAGTGTATCGTCTCCATCAATTCAAATACACAAGAGACTTTTCACAAGGAAATGCTTGAACAATTAGGTAGCATATTATATGATAGATAGACATGCTCCTCATTCATCAACAATAATAAGCTGAAAACAAAGGATGGGGAATGATAAGAGCCATGATTAGTTGATTAGCATGTTACTAAGATACTAATGTCCCATGTCTAACAATAACATGTCTCATTAATAAACAAATTAAGGATAAATAACGTAATAGATCAACTATTCAATTAGGAGAATATCTTTTATATAACGCGTCCAAATACTATTGCATGTGATGGTCCAAATTAAATGATGTAATGTGCATGAAATTGCTATTTAAATCATATACTCACCAAGAAAAGATGCAACCCTGATTATTTCATATATGAAACGTAAACAATTTCTTCTTCTTCTTCTTCTTCTTTTGATAAAGCAATTTCCTTCTTATCAATCATACAACACATAAAAACAATGACTTTGGTGTTTTTGATTAGGATTAATAATTGGGGAGTAGGGGTGCAATGATGGCCGCATGATGGAAGGTAGTCGACTTAATTATGAGGAGGAAGCCACTACTTAAACAGCAATTATAAGCGTATTAATTTTAACGAAAAAAATATTGTGTATTAATCTTGTATAACTAATAATCAGTTAGTGTCGGGTTTTGACTTTTGACCAACAGAAATATAAAGAGTTGAAGTCTCATTAGAGTGAGATTATGATATTGGATACGAGTATCTAAGGAAGCAAGTGGTAGCCTTTCTAGTACGATCTTATTTTGTGTCAGGGGAAGACCAAAGACCGTTTATATTTTTAGCTACACGACCAACGTTAGGGACGGTGATAGTGGATCGTATAGTTCTTAAAATCTTTTATAATATAGGCCCCCATTAGTTTACATGTACAATAATCACGAGAATAATCAAAACCATATAGGGGTAATGCATGTGCTCCCAATTTTATAGGCTGCAACTTCAATGTATCTTGCCACACCCTTTTTCATCCATTTTCTAATGCCACATCCATTTTCTATCTGTTTCCTTATTTTAATCATTTATTTTTGTCCGCTTGGCTCTTATGTAGTCTATTCCTAAAATCAATTTCTCAATGTATATATTCTGACCAAAATACTCCATTCGAGTATTTTAAAAGTAATTGTTTATAAACATGCATTATTGAGAACAAAGGAATTTGAGTTGCATGTGAGCAATCTTTTATGCTTTTAAGTTTCATCTTTAATCTTGGTTTCATTGGAGAAAACAAGTCCTATAGTTTATGTTCCCCCCCCCCCCCTTTTGACCAACTCTCATATTTCTAGTCTAGTTTTATATTCTAATTCCAATCTTTGATGCATTGAATCTTGTTTACATTTACGTTCTTCTACCGCCTCTTGATTTCATTCTCCGATATCCTTTTTGTAGTTTTTCTTTACAAAATTAATACTGCGTTCTCATGGTCTACGGTGGTATGAGTACATTTAAAAATATATAGAATGTAATTGATGGACTATATTTATGCGAATCCTAATTATTTAGGGTTAACGTCAATAAGCCTTTAAGCTACCCTCGTCGATGACTGCTGAAAAGTGAGTTCGGCAATTTGACAAACCATTCTCAACCTGTATGTAATTTCATCGAACAAATTGAAAGATACATAAATGAACACTTTGCATTCCAAATCCCAACTATATCAGTTCTGAAGAAATGGAAGGGGTGTTTATTATATGGTTTTAGTCTCAAACATGGACCCATTGGCATTTCTTACTCATGTCGAACTATTTTTGATGTAAATAAGTTTATGATTAGTCATCTACGGGTTTGGGTTTAGGCCTCTGATTGTGTTTGTTGTAAGAAGAAAGAAGAGGAAGCATGTGCGCCTAACGTGGAAAGGCATTCTCTTGGACGCTTAACATAATTAATCCTTTTTCTAATTATTGCCTACACAAACATCTTTTGTCTGATTAAAATCTAATTGCTCTTTTAATCAAACGAGTGAACGACCATGTGATGAGCGCACTAAGTATATTCATATTTCTCAACCACATTAAAAAGTCAAAAACAAAGTAGGTCTGCTTTTGGCTCATCTAAACCTGAAAGTGACGTGGGAGATGTTTAGGGGCACGAGCTTTGCAGTACGATCAATTAATCCATTAATCTAATTAGTCTATACAAGTTATCCAAAGTGGTAGAGTAAAGTATTGGAATTAAGGAGTTAAAAACAATGTAACCAGTGATAATTACCTTCCAACACTTCTACAATGGCATTCATAAGCAAGCTCAGGTTCTTCTTCTCTTCGTAGCAACGAACTCCTTTTGCTTCAACAGTCAACTTCTTTGCCTAGTTTCTCTGCTGTCTACTGCATCCTCTTCTGAGACTCAGCCATTTCTCCAGCCACTTCCCTGCAGCTTGCTCCAAATTCTAATGTCTCAGCCTCACAACAAGCCATCTCCTTCTCAGTTTCAAGTAAACTTTGCCTGAGTGACAAGTTTTCTCGTGAAGTAACCTTAGTCGTCGGTATGAACCCATATATGCACTCAACACTTGTACATGTTTCCCAGAAACACTCTCCAAATTAAGTTTCTCTGAGTTGTATCGCTCAATTAGGTCTTGCAATTCAGGAAATGACAATTCAACATCACCAGTCCCAGGTTGCTAATGGCTTGTCGTTTCATGTATCACAATAGAACCACTAGAGAGCGTATCTCTGACCAAATCACTCATAACTTCATCCACGCTAAACTTGGAAAGAGCACAATGTGTTGGCTGATCACCATCTCCGGGTCTCTTCCATCGCTCTTCAGGTTCGATCACAATCGGATCAAACAGCATAAGATTTGAAAGAACAAGAAATTAAGAGTATTCCCAGCATAATAGTACTTTATAAAGAATCAAAATTGTCCATAACTGAAGTACCTTGGTTCACAGCAGCACCAGAATGTGTATCAGAAACAGAGAGGACATCCAAATTTTCGAATATAGAATCATCCTCTGTACAAACAGAAGCTTGAAAGTCTTTCTCAGGTTGGTTTGCATTTTCCGATAAACCACCAGCCTTGAAACTACTCTCCACATCACTCAAAATTTGATCAGCTTCAACCCAGATATCAATCTCATCAACTGCATCACAACTCGGAAGCATCTGAACATCTTCCCACTGGAAGAATCCCCAAGCCCCAAAACCCTAATAAAACGATTCCCCAAACATGTTAAACAAAAATTTTCGTAGGAGCCTTAAAGCTCTCGAATGAATCAAACCTTTTTGATGCAGCATTGTAGGTAAGCTCGACCGGAATTTTCTTTAAATCTCCGGCAGGGTCCAGCACCACAGGGACAAATAGGGATGATGAAGGCAGGACGGAATCTGAAATCTTCATCGGTTACTTTATCACACCATTTGAAGAATTTGCAAGTCTGAACCTGCGAATTTAAATTTTGTTCAGTAAATCATTCGCATTGCTTTCGAGAAATCGAAGGAGAAAAGCAGTAAGAGAAAGTGAGGTACGAACAGCAGGACACTTGTAAAACTTCCTTCCGGGGTTTTCTTGGGTATTCGAGACTTTGATTTCACATAAACCGCCGCCGCAATGGCAGTGGATCGCCGGGGGAGGAACGTCGGTTTTGAATTTGAGGGGGCAATCACTGATCCAGTGACCAGCTTGACGGCATCGGAAGCAATTTCCGGTCTGCACATATTCGTCGCATCCTCCTTCTGAGGGATGTTATTATGGCCCAAAAATCCCGTGGCTAGGCCCAATAAAACCCACTGATTTACTTTTTAGCGCAGATAAAATACGGGCTGAAAATGGGCTGAGCTTTATAGGATCCCAGGTTGCGAGCTCGCGGGCCTACAAACTGTTTCGCAAAACATATGTGTATTTTCAACCGTCGGTTTGCGGTTTCTCTACGCTCATATTTCAGCTGGGCAACCTGATCGTATGATTTCACGGATTTTCAACTGGGCAAAACACACACAACCGACGGTTAAAAATACACACATATTTAGTTTTAACCAAAAAAAAAAAAAGATTAGTTAGTTGTAGGATTATTAGAGAAGTATGCACGTGTGGGAGGTGAAACCTTAGAATGGTGGAGAAATTATACAACTAACCCCATAGCGGTGCGTATCTTTAGATATTTTATAGATAGTATATGTAATAAAAACGCACATATGAATTAGTACGACTTGTTGTTGCAAATGCACAAATCAATAAAAAAAAACCACCATTCAATCTTGGTAAGTAACGAAACAAAGGCAGTACGAACGACAACCACAGAAAAAGGGGCTACCAACGAGACACGTAATGCTTCATCTACCCATCCATCTGACCTACCACACTCTCATCTTTTCTCTTCTTGTCAATTCTTATATAATCTTTCACTCCCCGCCTGCTTTCTAAAACATCAACATTTGAAAATACAGTCACACATCAGACTCTAGTAAACTCAATTGGTATCATTATGGTGATGGGTGATGCACCTTCGTTGGATGAGATCAGAAAGGCACAGAGAGCAGATGGACCCGCAGGCATCCTCGCCATAGGCACGGCTAACCCTGCCAACCATGTGATCCAGGCTGAGTATCCGGACTACTACTTCCGCATCACCAACAGTGAACACATGACCGACCTCAAAGAGAAGTTCAAGCGCATGTGTACGTCTTACTAATTCCTACTTTTTTTTTTCTTGTTTTTTTTTTGGTATAGATCACATAGTTAGCTAACAATTACTATTACAGGCGACAAGTCAATGATACGGAAACGGCACATGCATCTGACGGAGGAGTTTTTAAAAGACAACGCCAACATGTGTGCTTACATGGCTCCTTCTCTCGACGCCCGACAAGACATTGTGGTGGTTGAAGTCCCTAAGCTAGGCAAAGAAGCGGCAGTGAAGGCCATCAAGGAATGGGGTCAGCCCAAGTCCAAGATCACTCATCTCGTCTTCTGCACTACCTCAGGCGTTGACATGCCTGGTGCTGACTACCAACTCACAAAGCTCCTCGGTCTCCGCCCTTCCGTCAAGCGTCTCATGATGTATCAGCAAGGTTGCTTCGCCGGCGGCACTGTCCTCCGTCTTGCCAAGGACCTCGCCGAGAACAACCGCGGCTCCCGTGTCCTCGTCGTCTGCTCTGAGATTACTGCCGTCACCTTCCGTGGTCCCTCTGACACTCACCTCGATTCCCTCGTCGGCCAGGCCCTCTTCAGTGACGGTGCAGCTGCCCTCATCGTTGGTTCAGATCCGGACACCTCCGTCGGAGAGAAACCCATCTTCGAGATGGTATCTGCAGCACAGACCATCCTCCCAGACTCGGACGGAGCCATAGACGGACACTTGAGAGAAGTTGGCCTCACCTTCCACCTTTTGAAGGACGTTCCCGGGCTCATCTCAAAGAACATAGAGAAGAGTCTAGACGAAGCGTTTAAACCATTGGGGATAAGCGACTGGAATTCCCTCTTCTGGATAGCCCACCCTGGAGGTCCAGCGATCCTTGACCAGGTGGAGATAAAGCTAGGACTAAAGGCAGAGAAGATGAGGGCCACGCGTCACGTGTTGAGCGAATACGGAAACATGTCAAGCGCGTGCGTCCTCTTCATACTTGACGAGATGAGGAAGAAGTCAGCTGAGGATGGTGTGGCCACGACAGGAGAAGGGTTGGAGTGGGGTGTCTTGTTTGGTTTCGGACCAGGTCTCACAGTGGAGACGGTAGTCTTGCACAGCGTTCCTCTCTGAACAGAACGCTTATCTTCTATTGGCCTACCTACCTACACAAACTTTAATCGTGTCTTATGTTTTTCAATTATATATATATATATATATGTATGAAATAATTAAGGAAGAATTATTCGATGTGAAATTTTCTGGACATATATGTCCTTCTCAATTGATTTTGCATTTTTTGTGTGTGTTTTACAATATCAAAAGTAATGGGACTTGAATGACATCAAATCTTTTTACATCCACAAGGTCTCGAACTCGTCTAATCGAGATTGGTAACGGTTTTCCTTTGCGGTAAGTTCTTCTTGAGGATTCATTTGAGGCTCAGTCTCTGTTCTCTCCTCGTCTTCATAATCTCCACTTCTTCTTGCTTTAAGTACCATCTCTTCCGTTGTTGTTCCCATTATCTCGTTGGCTTCCTTCATACTCAAGCAACTATACTTTTCTTCTGAATTCTGACCAACCCTTTCCACTTCACAACATTATTTAACTTACTGAATATATATATATATATATATATATATAGATGGAAACATTCTGACTAGAAGCGATATGGAGGGACTCACGCGAGAGACAAGTCCAAGCTCCTCAAGTTTCTTGACAGCATCATCCACGTCGAAATTGCAACTTTCGTTAATTAGAACCTTTTGTTGGATGACTTCGTCGCACAAGTGAAGCAGAGTGCCTCTTCCACTGTCTACTTGCTTATCATACACAGATCTTGTAATAAGGCTCTGATAATCTACCAAGTTTCTCTGAAACCTATATATACAATTTTGAGATATTAACGATATTAATTCCCAAAAGTGGAGGGTGGTGTATGATGAATATGAGTGTAGATTACGTGAAATATGTTTTAATGCAATAGGCCACGACCGTGCTAAGTATGGCAGCAATGACTCTGATGTCAGTGTTTTTTAGGCTCGCTGAACTTACCACTGTGACCTGTAAAAGCATAGTTTATAAAACTCATCTATCATTTTCTAAGTCTTTAGAATAATGAAGCAGAACTTACCAGTCCAATGGCAGCAGAGACAAGAAACTTGACCCAGTCCAGTGGCGTCAGACCTGGATTTTGCTTCTCTGGCTGTGTCATTACGAACAATCAGTTAATTTATAATTATTAAGATACATTTGAGCAGAAAGCGTTGGTTAATGGATACTCATAAGCACGATTTCCATATCAGCCATTGGAATGCTCTTGAAGTGTTTCTATGTTCCTTTCTGATTCTCTCTTCCCCGAAACTCTCCTGTGTGTGAGTGAATCCAAAAACAAGATGAGAATCAAACTCAAATGCCTCCAAATACCCCACCACTAATCTACTTCTGTACCTGTATACTACAATAATATATCACCTAAAATCCAATTTTATTAGGCATTTTATTTCTGTCCATATACAATTGAATTTTGGGTTTGCATTTAAGTTCGGCATTTATTCCGCTTCTAGTAGAAACTGCATTGACGCAAAATTAATATATAAATATTAGTTATTTTATGATAATTAATTGTTTCTGTTACATGTTTTGTCAAAACAAAGATTTTGTATGTTTTTTTGAATTGATTTTTTTTCTGTTTCGATCTTTTTATTTAGATTCATGAGATCGATCTATGGTGATAAGTTCTTAAACGAATTTGTGCAAACCAGAAATCTGCCGGTTCTGAATTTGTTCGGGATACCGGTTTGAAGCTTTCAGGCTGCTGCTATACGAGGTAGATTGCTTATGACTTTACTAGCCAAGAAGACAAGATAAGAAGGGGGTTTCTTCTACCTTCAAAATCATTCTGCTTGATCGAGGTTTTCTTGGGTTATACTGGTCCAACTGCATGCCAAGTTTTACATGAAATCGGGGCCGAAAATGTTACCGGTCAGACCAGGTTGATAACAGTAAGTTTATGTGTTTACTTAGGCTATTTTCATTGGTAAGAACATTTTACGGGGTTCTTACAAATATTTTTATTATAAAGTATATCAGTAAACATGTTTTAAATTTTTTTTCTTAAGAAGCAGTTCTTAAATAAACCGTTTACCGATGTAATTTATATTTTTTTAATCTTAATAACCCTAACCTTTCAATATGAAGGAGAAGCTCATCCTCAGTAGTAACAATAAAACTACAAAAGGCGAAACATGAAAACAGAGTTAAAAACAGAGATGGAAAAGAAATTGGTATTCTCCAACATTTTTTATGCCAAAAGTACTGAAACAATCACTAACTTAACCCTTTATAAAAAAAAAACGCAATCACTACCTTGAGAGAGAAGGTGAAAAGACAATGTAAAAAGTAAATAAAAGATAGCTGGAGTATCCTCACTTCCTTCCTAGTCCCCTATCTCAAAACCTAAACATGTACAAAACAAAAGTTCTTTTGTATCTTTTTATGTACAGGGACAGAAATGAAAACTAAGAAACCCATTTTGGGTTTTGTATATCTTAAAGATGGCCATGTTTGTCTTCCGCAATGCAAAACTTCACAAACATGGTTATGGATTCCATGACCTTGGATACAGCTTGCCTAGTGGATCATGGAGGCCAGAGTTCTGGTGGCTCTGGTTCATCCACACTACATCATCTGGCATTAAAGATGTTGCCGGGTTGCTACCGCTCAAGTAATCTAGCGGGTTCACAGGCTGAACCAAATTGCTGCCTACCTGAGTTGTGCCTCCCCCCATCAGCATACTGTAGTTATCGGATGCAACCACTTGATCACTCGAACTTTCTGGCTCGAAAGCAGTTCTGGAATGCCGCAATTCACTGCATTGAGAAAGAACAGAAAATAAGCTTTGATCTGAACTACTTCCCCTATGAACTAGCTGCTCCGCGTTATTAACAACTCTGAGAAGGCTCTGTTCTCTCTCGGTCTCGGTGTGATTGCCTTGGCTTGCACATCCGATACCATTTGTGTTTGCCCACATGCTCCTAAATTGCCAGTTCTGATTTAACAAAGGGCCAGTGCTCAACCGGGGATGTGTGGTGACTCCTATCTGAGCACTACTGGTGTTCCAGTCCGGCCGCTGCATTAAGAATCCACGTCCATCGCAGTAAATGTTGTCTGACATGCTTCCTTGGCCATAGACGTCAACCTGTCTCTGTTGTTCCTGGGACAGTGCATGTGGTGTAGGCATCTGATCCTGGAACTGACCAGAAAATTGACTGCCCTCCATCAGATTGTTGCTTCCTTCCTGCTGAAAACCAATGCCCACAATTTGTTTATGCTCCTCATTAAGCGGGACTTTAAGAAGAGACTGAAGCTCCTCAGTAGTGCGAGATGCCATGCCTTGGTTTTTAAACAAAGACTGAAGTAGTTCATTTTGATCGTTGTTAGGGAAAGAACCAAAACTGTTATTTGTTTTCTGCTGCAACATCTTCCTCCTATCAACTTCTTCGGGCATGTTCGATTCTAGGTCTATGAAATAGTTTTTATCTACTTCATCACCTTCAGGATGGTGTATGATTGACAATCCACCACTTGGGGTGTAAGCTTGGCGGCTAATGTAGGACTGTCTAATTCCTCCCACTGGCTGCCACACATCTCCACCATCACAAAACTGTGACCTTTCTCCCTGGCTTGAAGTAATACAAGGAATCTTCACGTCTGATGAAGCATTCTCTAGTTCTGGTACACAGTGCTTGCCTACAGGGTCTGCATCATCGAGATCTGAAGCGCGGGGCTCATTAGGAAATGAAGCCTGTGGGAGAGACTGACCTTGTATGGAGCTGGAATAATCATTTGCTTCAACATCCGTTTGCTTCCGGCCATGACACCTGCTAGGAGAACATGGAGAAGAGTATTGTTTCTCTTCTATATCCTCCAGATTGATGTTATTGCCAAAATCTGGTGACAAAACCTGTGAAGAGTGTGTACCAACTTGCAAGCAGAGACCTGAATCTGTAATTTGGTCACCATCAGACGAAGAATCCTTTGAAGGGGGGCGATTCTTGCCAGAAACTTGATTAAAAATTCCAGAATCTTCAACGTCTGGCACCAAATCACCACTCTGATTAGGATTCAAACTTTCTCGATCATTGTTCCTCAAGTATAATTGAGCATCATGCTTCTGCAGAGGGTTTTCTGCAGGGTAAAGTTGTTGTTGTTTATCCTGTACACAAGAAAGTCGTTAATAACATGGGTATGTCGAAACAATATATAATACATGTTAATGAGAAACAAACCTCCATCCACGGATTGAATTTTTCCTTCAGTTCTCTTTCCACAGAGTTGATTATATCTCGTTTCTGTAACTGTAGCTTTTTCCAGATTGCATATGCTGCAGGAAGATCTTTAACCAGTTGCAGCCTGCACGAAATAACCAAAGTTTCCAGAAATCAGAATTAAAGGCATGATGAAGGATCCCACTTGTTTCACCAGAACACTAACCAGTGAGCGTTCAGTTTCTTCTGTTCTTCTTCGACAAACATTCCGTATGGTTGAACATCCAAATTGTCAATGTTACCCAAGATTCGATTTAGTGCTCTTGACTGAATGCTTTTACCAGACTGCTTCATGCTTGTGACAATCTGATGCTGCTTCTTGCTTATCTGAATATATAAAATTAGGTTATATGCTTGATTAATAAGCACACACACATCTGTTACATAAACGGAAACTACATATTGAACCCAACAAAAGCCACATAGGCTAACAATCATTTGTTTTCCACACAGCTACAAGTTAAGGTCCTACTTTCAATACCATGCATGCAGCTGTATCATGGAAATCAGGACATTCTAATAATTTTCAAGCTAATAAATTTTGGACAGCCAGTTTATTGCTGCTTGATGATTGACAGCATCTAAATGAAATAAATAAAGTAAAAATTGCCTAGAATAACTAACCTTAAGGTAGGACATGTATTTAGCACCATCAGTTTGCTGAATGCTATGTTTTGGTAGCTTGTCCTTTTTCCTAGCTTTTGTGCCCACGTTTACAGTATTATCTAGAGCAGTCAAGGTACATTGAGATTTTTCTTTCTCTGCAACAGAGCTCTTGGGCCTAAAATCGGCTCGAAGAATTAGTATGCAGGTTTGGGAAAAGGAAAAGAAATATTAACAGCAATTGCATATATATGTGAAAAAGTATATGTTCAGCACCTTCTCTGAACCTCTCCAGTCCTTACAGCAGGAGAAATCCTATCACTACTGCATGGTTTATCATCTGAACTAGACTCCGAGGCAGTAGTTAGATCCTGGCAGCTACCATTTACATGTGCATTGCCCCTACTTGATCTCCTGAAGAAATAAATGAAAGCAACAGAAAAATAGGTGAATCATATTTACTAGTTACACACAATGAGATAAGATCAAGATAAAGGCAACACTAGACTCAAGCTCAACCTAATCCATCAACAACATTTATTGCTTGACTATAATTTCTTCTCCAAACTACACGATTTTTCAATGTATCGGTTTGATTACATTACACTTCGACAATTTTCCTCTTAAATATAAAATTGTAAAGTACTGACCCCCACATGTATTTATTAACATCCTTCTCTGGATCTTTGCAGCTTTCCCATTTCTCCTTCAACATCTGCAAATAATCTATGATACTACCAGAAACAATGGAAAGAGGAGTTACAATCATGTGGACAGACAATACAAGTACTCCTACTATCTGAATAGAGAAAACTAAACATACTCATAATGGTATTTCTCTAAATCTGAGAGATATCGCCTTTTACTAGCCCTCAGGCGTTCCTCTTGAGAAAGAATTTGATCTGGATGGGCTTTGTTGGAACAGACTGCTGTTCCCCTGAAACCACAATTTACATTCAAATGGAGTCGAATTTCCTGAACATAGATTAGACCATCACTAACTATAAGGTTTCTAATGAAAGGCAGATCATTGTGTCGACATTATTTCAAGCCAAGACACTCTGCTTTGGTTTAGCAAGCATTCACAGCGTCCATTACAGAAATCCAAACCAAAAAGTCCAGTGTCACTAACCAATCAAGAAAAGGATTTCCAAAATGAAAATTCTCCCCATCAAGCAATGCTTGTACAACTTGCTCCACATCAACTCCCTCAGGGAGAAATTGCCGTAGAAAATCTTGTTCACCATCAGATAGACAAGCCCGCCACACCTGAGAAATATATAGTGGAGATAAATGGTAAAAAACTAAATATCTCGAAAATGCAAGCAGATGCTAAACAAGGATATCACTGTATTACCTCATTAGAAAGCACCTCAGACAGATTATCCAACTGGAAAGTTTCATGAGGGACGGGGCATACTTGTGCCAAGATATTCCGTCTAGGAGGAACAAAATCAACAAATTCACGAAGATGCCTCGAACTTAGGCCAACTTGTTCCCTCTTGGAGACTACTTTACTTCGATTACGGTCCCATTCAAGACTGATGTGATCTCCGGAACGCAAAGCACCATCTGGTGAACCATTCTTTTTCCTTTTTGCTCTATAATGCTCACGAGAGCTGAAACCAATAACATTGGCACTGTTCATCCGCTTTCTCCTCTGATCAGCTGCCATTCTGAGGAGTCCATAGAGAAACCCAGTGTGACATATTGTAACAAGCGATGTAAAAAATTGAAATTTACTCAAAAGGGTCCAAATTGAAAACAATGAAGTAACAACATCTGATTTAGAAATCATTCTTAACCTCAAAGTACTTACTTTTACGGCTGATTGAGAAGAAAGTGGCGAATGGTTATCGTTGATCGATTGGGTCGGAATATTCTAATCTTTTGTTCTATCTGACACAAAACCCCGAGCGAAGATCGGGGAAGAAGAGAAACAATCAGGGAGAGTTAATAATGCGATAAAGCAAGAATCCCAAGTGTAATCAATTGGAGAAAAAGAGAGGGATGAAAATGGGAAGAAAACCCTAGAGCAAGGGAAGCAAGGGAGAGTACCTGTAGATAGATGACTCAACCGGCGCAGAGAAGAGAAGAGAATGGGAGATTTGTTTGGGAGGAAGATAAGGCAAAAGAGGATTTTTTGGGCTCCGTCAAGTAGCCGTCAAACACCGTGCTGCTTCGCTTCCCCATGGACCAGTGCTTCGATTTCCACTTTCCTACCCTTATTTGTCTCTACCATCGAACCAATCTAAACCGACCCAAACCGAATCTAACTTTCCTTTTTTACCCCCAAGATTAACTTATTAAATATCCAAAAAAAAACTAGGAATAAAAGAGAAAAAGGCCAGGCCTTTGGGAAAATGGGCTTCATAACGATGCCAAGATGCCAAAGTCAACGTAAAGAGCGCTGCTGGTTTCTTCTTTCTCATCGCACACAATCTATATCAATGATGGCTGATGCGATAAATCTGTTTAGTGATGATATACAAAGCAAGTATAATGAATGACAGTAGAGGGTTGTTCATTTGTAAAGTCTAATTGATAATTGATGATGACACAGTGTAATGAATATTTTATTTCATCTATTTGCAGCCTTCATAAATTTGTGTATAATATTAATTTTCCTTTTAAAAATCATAGATAGACAACTTTGGCTGTTTTCCTTTTGATTCTCCTAATATACCGCCGATCTGATTTCTTAGTAAAAATCAACATTTGATCTAAATATGGTTCATTATTTCTTTAAGTAAATTGGGCTTTAAAAAAGCCCATTCAGTTGAATACAATTTATTTCATTCATCCCATTTAGGAGGGAAACCAAAAAGTTGATGCACCGGGAAAGAGGACGACGTTTATTTCATATTTACCTTTCTCGTTGATTAAAAGAAAAAGAGGAGATTTCTCTTCTTCTTTTTTTTTCTTTTTGTCTTCACAGCTTCCGTCTCGCGCTGGTGCTGCTCAGCTCCCACCCACCTCTTCTTCTCCGCTAGTTTATCCTGGTTCAATTTTTTAACTCTCCAGCTTTACAATCTCTTGCTCCATTCGTGACTCGATTTGAATCTGACTGTTGGATTGTGATTTTCGAGGGTTTAGTTTACTGGGGAAAAAGGGTGATTGATGGCTGGGAAAAGGAAAGGAGCTAATGGTCCTCATCAGACAGGGCGAAGAGTGAGTCCGCGTGTTCAGGAGTTGAAACAAAAAGCTCTAGACGAGAAGGAGCTATTAGCTCGCGAAAGGGTTAAATTCCTCAGTGATAAAAAGACTAAACTTTGTGTCGATGCCTCTGAGTCTAATTTGCATGCGTCTGACGAGGAAGCTGTTCATGAGAGCCATAAACGAAGAAGCCCTTCAAAGCTAACTGCAATGCAGAAAGGAAAACAGAAATTGGATATGTCTGAGACTGGATATGATGTTGTCAAGGACGCTCACCTCAAAGTGATCAAGTGTCTGAGGTTTTTTAACAAGCAATATCTTCTTATGGTCCAGGTTTGTGATGTTCCTGTTTTGTCTATAGCATTTGCTGATTTTTTATCTCGTTTCTGCTGTGTTGTTGACTTGTTTTGATCCACTGTTTCTTTTAGGCTAAGTTGAGCAGACCTGATTTGAAGGCAATAACTCAGGCAAGTTATGAGTTTTTACTTTGTTAGTTTTTTGTATGATATCCTTTCAACTGTTGTGGATTTTATGTAGCATTGTGTTAGTTATGTGCTCAGTTCCATCTTTAACTTTACCTCACACGTTAAAATATGAAATTTTATTCACAAGATATTAGCCCAAGAAATGTAATAGCTAGAAAATAACTGTTAATTTTGTTGGTGCAAATACACAATGTCTATCTCGAAATCAAAGATACACAATGTTCTGTTAAGCATCATGACTCCATATATTCTCTTTTCTTGCAAATATGATGATTTGTAGATTCTAAAACTTGAAGATATCTTGACCTAAGCCTTTAAGAAAAAATTCCAGGTGAATAAAGCTAAGGCGGTATTGTACCCAAGAAGAAGAATAGGTGGCCTCCCAGGTTGGTTGGTGTGCTTTTACAACTTTGTTATTTTCTCACATTTACTTCTAAGTCACCATAAGTTTTGTTCTTGGAATTCTTGCACAAAGTTTTCATTATTATGTTCTGATCACTCTGGCTTGCAGGTATTGATGTTGGACACAAGTTTTTTTCAAGAGCCGAAATGTGTGCTGTAGGCGTTCATAACCATTGGCTAAATGGCATCGATTATATGGGACATGAATACAAAAGAGTAATACAACTCGCCTTTTTTGTTGTAGTTTTTATATTTCGTGATTTCTTTTTATTCATCATTCTCACTTTTTTTTCCATTATAGGAGTATGAGAACTACAAGCTTCCGCTTGCTGTATCTATTGTTATGTCGGGCCAGTACGAGGATGATCTAGACAATGCAGATACAGTGACTTACACTGGCCAGGGAGGGCATAACTTAACTGGTAATAAGCGCCAGATTAAGGATCAGAAGTTAGTACGAGGGAATCTGGCCCTAAAGGTCTGTTTTTTCTAATTTTCTTATTAAGAATGATAACAATCTTCTTATTAGTTAAGAGTTTTTTTTCTAGCTCTCCTTACTTTTCTTTTTGTGTGCGTTAAACTTTGATCTAGTCTTTTTGTTCATGTATCTCATGGTCTTTCACATGGAACTTATGTATTACTTGCATCTGTTACAGAACTGCTACGAACAGCAGGTGCCTGTCAGAGTTACTCGTGGTCACAATTGCACAAGTAGTTATACCAAAAGGGTATACACTTATGATGGATTGTACAAGGTACACGTGAATATATATTCCTTTATTATTGGTTTTGAGTAACTTTTATCTAATAACTACATCTAGGATCTTCTGGTTTTTCCTTATTCATTGGTGTAACTCTGGTCCAATTCCATACTTTCTTTGTACAGGTTGTCAAGTACTGGGCACAAAAGGGTGTTTCAGGATTTACGGTGTATAAGTACCGCCTGAAACGAATGGAGGGGCAACCAGAACTAACTACTGATCAGGTCTGTATGTTCTCTTGTCTTATGGTTGATGGTTTATGGTAGATGCAGTTTTTATTATATCATTCTGTATTTCAATTACTTAGCTTGGATGATCTGGAGCGACATTGTTTAGATAAGTTATTTCAATTCCACATAGTTCCTCTATGTTCTGAACATATAATATAGCTCATTTGAAAGACACCTTACATTTGATATTTTCCCTTGTAAATCACCGAACATGGTATCTTCCTGATAAAATAACCCAAAAGTCTATTCAGTTTTGCTATAAAGTGACGGAATAAATTGTCTACCATTATGTCTTTCATTCTTATTCTGACATTGCTAAGAATCCTGTCCTATATATTATATAATTTTCCAAAGTAAAACTTTGGTCTATCCCATAAGAAAATATTATCTTTTCGGGCACTTCCAGCATTGGCACTATTTATTTGGCCACCTGAAGAACTAAGTTTTTCTTGCATTTCTCTAGAGATAGATCCATTATCATGCATTTTTACTTGACATTTGTTTCTTGTCATTCCAGGTCAACTTTGTGTATGGACGCATACCAAAGTCTACTTCAGAGATTGAGGGGTAACTGTTCAGTTTCTTTCCATGTAGTATTGTACAGTTAGTTGCCTTTTAACATCCACTAATGACATGTTATTGTGAAGCCTGGCATGTGAGGACATCTCTAGAGGGCTAGAAGCTAGGTGCATTCCAGCCACTAATCGTGTTGATGAGCCACCAGTTTCACCATCAGGCAAGTTGGACAGAACTAAAAAGTAATATTAGCATTATTAGTATCCACTTTATGATATTATACAAGCTGAATTATCCTCTTTCTGAGTATCAGGCTTCACATACATCAAATCTTTGATGATTGAGCCCAATGTCAAAATTCCGAAGAGTTCAACTGGGTGTAACTGCCGAGGCAGCTGCAGTGATCCAAAGAGATGTGCCTGTGCTAGGCTTAATGGAGGAAACTTCCCATATGTGGACCTTAATGATGGCAGGTGATATTCCTTGTGGAGTCATTGTTCATTCATTTATATGACCTTTGCGTAATATTTTGAACTGAATTTTGCTATGAGAGTACACAATTAGTCTACTTTACTGCAATTGCTATTTCATTCCTGTCCTTCTTTTTCCATGAGCTTTGGCTAGTAAAGCCCTTGGTGTAATGTTGCGGTAAGCGGTTACAATTGAACATTGAATGGGTTTATTTTCTGTCCTTTTTTCTTTTCAGATTAATTGAGCCTCGAGACGTTGTATTTGAATGTGGTCCTAACTGTGGGTGTGGGCCTGAATGTATCAACCGAACCTCTCAAAAGCGACAAAGATTTCATCTCGAGGTATGTTTTGGTTAAGACTTTGTAAGGAATACCCAGTTGCCACTAAAGTTGGAACGAGACCTAATCATGGAATTTTCACCTTGACAGCCTTCTCTCATAAATTAGAGAAAAAGAACTAAACTACATTTGGGGGTTTCATTATAGTCCATTATCCTTTTTTCTGTTAATAAGAAAAGTGCAAAATCCAGTGTTTGTCATTTTGCTGTCCTTTGGAATCTGACTTGTAATATCTAAGTGACTAAGTACAATCTAAACCTGAGTTTCTCCCCTTGGTGTTTTGGTCTATGACGTCAAATAGGTTTTCCGTTCTGCAAAGAAGGGTTGGGCAGTTAGATCATGGGACTACATACCAGCTGGGTCGCCAGTATGTGAGTACATAGGAGTCCTCAGAAGAACTTCTGATGTGGATGCTATTTCTGACAACGACTACATATTTGAGATTGACTGCCAACAGACAATGCAAAGTCTTGATGGAAGACAGGTAACATGGAGAAGCTTGATTTGCTATGTGATTATTATTGAATCAAGCATATGAGTTTTTGCGGTATATCTTGTTTGTTTTTCTCTGCCAACAGAGAAGACTAAGGGATGTTGCTGTACCAACGAATAATAAAGTCAGTCAGGGCAGCGAAGATGAGAATGTACCAGAGTTCTGCATTGATGCTGGTTCAAAAGGGAACGTTGCTAGGTTTATAAATCACAGCTGTGAACCAAACCTATTTGTTCAGTGCGTCCTCAGTTCTCACCAGGATCTAAGGCTTGCCCGTGTGGTTCTTTTTGCAGCTGACAACATTCCTCCACTGCAGGTACCGAGAAACACATCTGTGACTAACTCAAGCATTCCCTTTAATAAATCATTCTACTGTCTCAATCGTAGGAGTTCACTTACGACTATGGATATACGCTTGATAGCGTTCATGGGCCAGATGGGAAGGTGAAACAGCTTACTTGCTACTGTGGAGCATTAGGCTGTAGAAAACGCCTCTACTAGCAAGGGTAGTAGTAGGAGAATCGGTAAAGCTATGGTAACAATATTTTTTGGACAATCTATTTTGGGGAGTACATAGCAACTATCTCCCAAGTGGAATCCTTAACAAATTTTGAGGGCTACTTTCTTCTGCAGCGTACAATTTAGTGTTGCCTTGTTGGGCATTATGGCCTCCTGAACCCTTTTATGTCTTTGGCAGTTAACTTGTCGGGTCAAACAATATGTCTATCTACTGGAGTTTTTAGACTTTGCATTTTGTTCTAATTTCCTGTGTTAAAATTTAAATTAAACATTTGAGGGGACAGTGGTTAAGGATATACGCAGCGACTGCAGCCGTTTATAATTACTCAATATTATTTCACAACATAATCATTACCGAATCAAAGTTATATCAGTAATACCTTGTCAAGTTTGATTTTACTGTCACTCAAAGACCTACCCAAATGTTAAATTCAAGAATACACAGAAAACACAACAAATCAGTAAGGCCAGTAACAAGTTGATGATCATCAACATTCTTCTGGATCTTCCCTTGCTCTGGATCGATACTGACGGCTGGGTTTTCTAATGACATTTAGTGATGTTTCTGGTTCATCTTCTTCCATAGCTGAAATGGTGCAGTCTTCTATGGCATGGATAGCTATAGCACCTCTTCTTACCTCACAATTCTTGTCTATATTATCTATTTTGTTTTCAGCCATTGGCTTTTTCTTTGGTACAAAAGCCACTGATCTTGGAAGCTCAAGCAGGGGGTCTACCACAGGCTCATCTCGGCTCCTTATCATATTGAGAAAGTCCATGTATGCTTTCCGGTTGGTTTCTTCATCAACCTCACCTGAATCAAATGTATATCGAGTGTATTTTGTTGGGTTTCGCATATAATCTGGAATCCCAGTGAGATAGTCTGGCTCTACTCCATTCTCATTGGGGGAACTTGGCTCCATCACAGAATCTTTGTCACCTCCAGTCGAGTCATCATCTCTGATATCAGAACTAAACCGAACACGCTTCTGCAACTTGGAATCAGTCTGGCTTTCTTTCCTCTTCAATATCGGTTTAAGCCCACTATCCTCTGAAGAGCCAACATGTGTTTCCAACAAGTTATCCTCAGACACCACCAGAGCATTCTCGTTTTCAGACGTGGACATGGAAAGGTTATCCTGATGTACCTGCAAAGAATTCATCTCTTCTTAGCACACACTTCTAGTTCAAGAAACAGTGAGTGATTATGATCAGCATGCTATCGCAGAGTTTTACAAAGTGGAAGAGAGTTTTTAAAGAGAGCAAGAAAATACACAGAGAAGAGTAAAGAAATTACCTCAGAGACATGCAAGGAATTCAACTTGTTAACAGCTTCAGCGTCTTCTTTAAGCCTAAGCTGTGCTGCTATGAGATTTGCACGAGGGTCTTTCTCTCTATCTTTGAGAGAAGCTGGAAGCTCCTCCCACTCATCTGCTTCCGTCTCATAGTCATTCACATCCTTCATATAACCATACACTTTCTCGCCTAGAGCCACTTTGTCATTGTCATCTTCCTCTTCCTGAAAATATAAACAAACCTAACTTAGCCCGGTGATACTAAGAACACCTACTAGAGCAATTCAAGATAAACTGATTATAGATAAGATACCTCCATATCAAGAGTTAAGTCCATTCCGATAGAGGATTTGATCTCCCACTCCTCGTCATTGTAATCGTTCGGCTTCTGCAACCCACTAGACCTTCCTTCGTCCCCATCTACGTTCAATTCGTCTGGTTCATTCTCCTGCCTTGGGATATCGGGGAAGCTATTCGAGGGTCCAGAAACTTCCTTTTCTCCACTCCGTTCGTTTTTAGCGATCTCTTCTTCCGAGAGACACCAGAGAGAGCTCACAGGTGCTGAAGAAGCGGATGATGATGAAAGAGATCCAAATATCTTGTCGATCCTCACTCTGAAACTTTCATCCATGGCTCAAACGAATTTGGGACGACGATGGCAAAAAAATAGGGGACTGTTCGCGGTGTTGGGATTTATATGGCCCTGTGGCCAAACACAACCGACACTTTCAGCATTCGTTGCGTTAACTAATGGGCCATATCAAAGTCCAGTTAATATATTGGGCTTTCTATAAGGCCTAAGCCATGTAACTTAGAAATCACCGTTACTCTCCAAGTTAGTTCCACGGTCAGCGTGCAATATCAAATTCATAAGCATTTGAAAATTTCGGGACATGGATGATGGGAACGTGCTCCTTCGTCTAGCTCATCTTTACGAGGTATTAAATAATATCCAATTTTTTCTGTGGGGTTTGGTAGTAGAATGAAGCATTTGAGATTGTGGAATTAGGTGGTAGAGGACAAGGAACTTTGAGGAGTGGCAAGCGTGGAACTGAAGAAGCTTTTTCCTGGAAAAAAGGTAAAAGTTTTTTTTTTAGAAACATAACGAATTTTGAGGTGGAAAATGATGAGAAACATTTGTTGCAGATTTGGGAAAGTGACGGAGATGAGCTTATCAGCAAATCAAGAAAGAAGCGTGATGGAGAAAAAGAGACTTGCATCGAATTTACTTGGCTTACCGTTATGCTATCAGAAAAGATAAAATGATTTTTTATTGAGAAATGCTGGAACTGAGTATAATTAACATTTACACATGGCACGGAGCCACGATGGTTTGTTTGAATTCGTAGAAATATGGGTCATCCAAGTTATGGCATTCAGACAAAAACAGTAGAAGAAGACATGAAATTTTTTTTGAGGAACTAAGGAATGTGTTGTTGCAAACAAAAAAAAGAAGAAAAGAAAGAAGCTATGTTCTTCGCTTGGCAGTGGCAGTGGAAGAGGAGGAGGTGTTGCCTTCGAAGAGCTGGTCTATGAGATCCTCGATGTCCTCAGGCTGATACTTGACATACTTCTCGGTCTGGCGACCAGGATCCAAGTACTGGCCAAACCTGGCCATGAAGGCCCTGTAGGCAGGTATCATGACTGCAGTTATAGAGACCCTCAGCTCGCTCTGCAGCTGCTCGTCGTTGACTACCCATGTGGTCTGCGTCTTGTGTATATCGTCGAAGGTTGCGTTGAAGCTCTTGAACCTATCCTTGAGATTGGGCTTGACTATCTTGCCGTTGTGCATGAGCCCCTCGTGCCCTAAGAACCCCAACAGCTTCCCCCACGTCTCCCTCTGGTAGTTCTTGTGGTAGTTCCTTAGCTCTGACGACCTCCTCCTGCACCATGTGTCACCCATCACCTCGTGTATCTCTGCTGATCCTTTGATTTTCTGCACTATGTATCTCCCGTTGTTCATCATGAAGATGCAGCTCAGTGGTATGTCTTTGTACTGCTTTGACTTCACCTCTAGGTTCCCGTCAAGTAGCTCCATTATCCTCAGTAGCTGGCTTGCAAAGGCCGATTTCCCACTCTCTACAGGTTCTTCTTCCTCTCGCTCCATATTTGAATGACTCTTGAACACTTGTTCCAACGTGTCTTTGTATTCGCACGAGTACTTGAGGTAGTTCATGGTGTACCTCGTCAGCGGATGCACTGCGCCTCCTGGCACTGGTGTCTTACTCGAATCCGATTTGATGGAGTTCTCCAGATCTGAAAATATGTGAATCGCGGTCTCTCCAAGTCGGGAACGAGAGCTGGTCACCTCGTTCCTCAGCTTGCTGCGCAGCTCCTCTGGGAACAATTCCTCCATTGCTGGAAAACTGTCCCGAAGAGTCTCGTAGATGTCAAGAATCTTGAATAGCTTTTCAGTGGAGCGCTTGGTCATGGCTACAGCCTCGGTGAAACCTAAGAACTGGATGGCCAGACCGTGTGTGATGATGCAGAACAAACTTCCTTCGTCCCCTGGGAAGATCCTCTCTGCGAGTTTAAGCTCTCCTGGGAAGAAAAGAGAAGAGCAGTCCTTGAAAGTCTTGGTCCAAATAGGGATCTCCCTCTCCAGCGTGTCCCAGCTCATCTTCTGCACCTCGTCGATGCTCACTTTCTCAAACTCACAGTCATGTTTCAAGGTTCGCATCAAGATGTTCCTCCTCCCAACCAAATAAGCCTCTCTGCATTCCAATCCATACCCTCCTCCTTTCATCTTCTCCGCTATTTTCCTCAGCACCCCAACCACCTCCTCCGGGTAACTGGGATATTCGACGATCTCCTGATCACCGCATTCCGGAACTATCATCTGATCCTGATCTTGTGAGGCCACCGTATCGTTCTGGTGATCTTGCTCATCCGCCGTACTCTTCCTCTGGCTGGTGCTGTCGTCAGTGACAACCGTGGGCTCTTTGATCACTGATTCTTCTAAAATGATACGGAATTCGTCTTCCAAGAAGGCCATTGCACGTTGCTGGATGGATCCTGCATGGTTGATCAAGGGCTCATGATGGTCCAAACATGACTTGGTATTGAGCAATAGACTCATAAGCTTTGAGACACGATCCACTGCCTCCAAAAGCGAAGATACCTCTTCGGGATCTTGGTACCACACTTTCTTAGGCTCACCAGAGTCATATTTGGAGAGTTTTTCCTCGAAAAGATCCAAGAACTCCCCAACAAACTGTGGGATCTGAAAGTAATCATCCTCTCCATTTTCCTCCGTGCCTCCGTGTTTGTGCTCCTTGTGAAGGGAGAGACTCGTGAGAATCTGATCGATTTCTTCAGACAAGGACTCGAGGGTTTGATGAATCTCTGGTGCTTCTACTCCTTGTGAAACCTTGTCTACATTGTTGTCTCCTGTCTGATCGTGATCTGTCTCGGCATTACCAACATCGACATTCTCTTTACTGCTACCATCTTGATTCGCATCATCTGAGCCATGAGGATCCAAAACGACGTCGCCTTTCTCATCTCCCTTGGATTTGTCTTCATGGTCAGGGTCCTTGTCGTTCTTCTCCATCGCTTTATTATTTACGTCAAGATTTAAAAATGGTGAAGTGCAATAGGGATGGTGAGGAAGGAGAGATCCATGTGTTATGTTTTCGTTTAGACTTTAGGATTTGTGGTTTGTGTGGTTAGAGAGGCGATGATGATGGTCACAATTGGGCTTAATCGAAGAAGTAGGGGAGCCTTGTTTTTTTGGTGCTTGACCGTTGACTTTTTCTTTCATCAACACCAATACCGTGTATTATATTTTTAACTAACAAAAAGAAAACCTCGTAATTATTAAACTCTTTTAATTTCTTCGTTTTAGAATATATTACATTATACGAAATATTTAAAAGGAAGGGATCTGCATTTATGTATGAACATTGAACAATGATTTGAATAAAAAGCGGGGTAACGTGAGAGTATGGTGCGCACGTATATTCCTCACACAACTCTATACGTGCATGCATAAACCATCCTTCTTCTTTTTATGTCATCTGGATTCTATTAATAATGAAATGGATACAAACATATCCTTTGGGAATACAACAGCTAGACATAAACCATCCTTCATTTCTTCATATATTATTTAAAATATTTTCTGGTTTTATTTTAGCTGTTTTAATGAAAATTGGCCATTCCTATGATATGAATCATCTCAAATATTTAAAATAGTTTCAATAGAGGGAAATATGAAATAGCTGCCTAGCTGGTACTGTAACAATAGGATGGCTTGGTGGGAGGAGAAAGAGAAGGCCCATGAAAAGCCCAAATAATAACTGGGCCTAGTAAGCTTCAAAGGTTCTATATTTTCAAGTCTTCCCAACTTTACCACAACTACTAGACCAGTAGGAGGAACAAGTAGGCGGTGTTGTGTGATTCGTGTATTCTCTCTTCACGTGCACAAATAAATGCAGTTGATCAGTTTACAAAGAGTAATAAATTAAAATTAGATAGATAAGGCTATGTAGTAATTGGTTAGGCGGGCGTAGGCTGGCTCAGAGTTGTCAAAGAGTCCAAACTTTGACTGTGTTTGATTAATGGTAAGCAAATACTATATATGATTATATGAAGATCAAAAGTTAATTGGAAAGTAAAAACCGGAGAATGGTGAAACGGTAAGGAGTGAAAGGGTAAAAAAGAGGGAGGGGCGGGCCCTATAGCAAAATGGAGAAACCCCAAAGTTGCACGTTTCTCTCTTCCTACCATCTCTCTAATTTTTAAGGGAATAAAAATGACATTTTCTTCTTCATTTTTATTTATTTTTGTGTGTACTTTATAAGTCAATGAACATCCCTCAATAGCACCTTCCTTTTCCCCTGTTCTTTCTCATCATCTTTCTTATTATGAACTAAATAAATGTTCAGACAAAGGAGCCATTTCTACCATTTATATTACAAAACTATATATATTTATTTTATTTATTTATGGGTGTGTTTATGTGGGTGTACCCGTGGGGATATATACATATATAAAGAACCTCTCTCATGTCATTTTGCCTGCAACGCCCACAAACAAAAGGTTATACAACCACAAGTCTTCCTTCTCTCTCTCCGCTCTTCCTCTCTTTAGATGGATTGATGGATCAATGCTTGTAAAGGTTTGAAATTTGATCAACTTTCGAAGAAGCAATTTGGAAATAAAAAGGGAGGATATGGAGGTGGAGAAGAGGATAGTAGTGAATGGAGGGATGAGATTACCAATTGGATACAGATTTCACCCAACGGAGCAAGAGCTTATCCTTCAGTACTTGCTCCCAAAGGCCTTTACTTCTCCTTTGCCTTCCTCCATCATACCTGTCTTTGACGTCTTCTTCTCTCATCCTCTTACTTTCCCAGGTCTCTCTCTCTGTTCCTTCTGTCAAAGCCTCTATATATATATATATATACGTCTCTTCGTTTTTTAACTGTTTAGCTTTTATTCCAATGGGTCTATCAAAGGTTGTAACTTTACAAATGTTTGCTGATGTATGGGTCTAGATCCGTGGCTTACTTGATGCTAAAATGAAGGGTTTTAATTTTTTGCAGGGGATCAAAAGGAGAAGCAGAGGTACTTCTTTTGCAAGAAGATAAGAGAAGTGTCGAGTAATGAGCATAGAATCAAGATTTCATCTGGTGGTGGTTATTGGAAACCTATTGGGAAAGAGAGACAAATCATTGCCTGTGGTAAAACAGTTGGGATTAGAAGAACACTTGCTTTCTATGAAACAAACAAATCTTCTTCTCATACCAACAAATCCAGATGGAGCATGACAGAGTATTGCCTTGCAGGATTTGCATCCACTAAGGTACACAATTAAGTAACTCTAAAGAGTATTATAAGAAAGACTATGGAATATGTGATAATAGTAATGGGTTTGATTTGGCATAAAATAGGTGTTTGGAGAGTGGGCAGTGTACAATGTGTATGAGAGGAAAGGATCAAAAGGAAGAAAGCAGAGGAAATCTAAAGATAGAGATGATGAAGAATTGAGTTGCATACACTTTACGGTTGGGTCGTCCGATCATGAAACCGGTCCACCACCGCCTTCTCCTCCTACCTCATCTGATGACTAGCTAATATCTCAGAGGAAACGTTGAGATGTGACAAGCTCTTTAACCCTAAACTACTAGTCCAATTACGTTCTTTCAAGCTATTTTTTTTTAAATTTCACTTCCTGATTCATTTGTTAGAGAAATAAGTAACAAGGGGTTGGGGAGCTCGTTTTGATCTGAAAATGTTGTATTGTACGAGTGGAGATTGCTAGACTTTCGTTGAGCAAAACCAAATATATGTCAAACTTGTTGATTTTTTTTACTTTAAGGTCTTTACTACAATTATCATGCAATTGCAAGAAAATTGATATAGCTTGTGCAAGACGAAGTAAAGTTGAATTAAATGATGAGGAATTTTTTTCTCCACTTGGATGAGAACTTGATTCCCTTTCTTTTCAAACCAAATAAGAATCCATAGCATCTACACATATATGAAAGAAACAATATATCAATATATATATATATACTTTTTTATTATATCAATAAGTATGCTGCATTTTGTATTTAAGTTATAACAAGTTTGGATATCTTCTGTGATATAATATATATATATATATATATATATATATATATTGGTGGATGGCTGAGTTGTATGATTTGGTGTGTTAGAAAGAACAAAGAGACAAAATAAAGAGTTGAAATTGAAATTAAAATAAATGTGAAAAACGAAGAAGCCATCGCATGGGGTGTCGAGAAGCTAAAGTTCTTCGTGTCGAACCGTTTTATTTATTGTCCAAAACCTTGAATATAATTGTTTAATTATGGTAATTTGTGTATGTGCGCTGTAGACAACAAAAATCGTAGATATGATCTGAGAGCTATATGCTTGACTGAATTTCATGAATCTTTAGAGAAAATATATACCCAAAACGTTCTCAATTATGTAAGCAAGACCTTTAACAAAACATATATATATACATATATATATGTAAGCAAGACGATATATATCATGTGTGCCAACAGCAAAATGAGGCTCAATGTAAGAAAAGATATTGAGCAGAGTATTTGTTATGAACATGATAATGATTTGAAACTACAAAGCTTGTATTAATGTTATTGTATACACCCCTATCAATTGTAAAATAAATAACTGACAAAAATGGTGGAGAAGGTCAAAGACAAGTCACATGTGCATTGTGCACCATCTTCCAATGTAAAATCCATAAAAAGACAACATCGATGAAGGTAATCTAAGTTTCTCCTCTTTCCCACACATACACATATTACCATAAACATGTCCTCTTTTGCTTTTAATCGAAGCAATCCTTGGTTTTCAAATGTAATCAAAGAAAAAATGTAACAAAGTTACCTGTATAAAATTAAATAAATAATGAAATGATGAAGGTGCATTAAGTGAAAAGTGAGTGTGAACAAATCCGTGCAATTGTGTGTGAGAAGAGGTAACTTGGTGCCAATGGGCTTTTGGAATATATACTTACAAAGAAAGCAAATTTACTTTTTCAGCGCAGAAAAGGTAAATTAAGTGTGGGCTTGCTTCAATTTCAAGCAATCGTTTCTTATTTTGACCAACACGACCTAATTACCACCCAAATTTATGTTTACGTACATAAAGTATTTATGTTAAGTGACCATAAAGTCTAATTTATTAGATTAGATAATTAACTATGATCTTGAAAAAAAAATCTAAATCCGATGCTATTTTATTAAATATCATGCTATTTTTATCAGCTATAAATTAAATAACATGTTGATTTTGAAAATAAAAAGGTTCATAGTAATTAAATAAAAATTCATGATTGTTTAACAAATTCACCTAAAATATACTTAGCTTTCTTGATTTGAAAAGCAAACAATTAAAATACTAACATTGACAAAAAGAAAGATGTAAAATTCCACCGATTCAATGAACCATCCCATATTTGTCGGTTTGATAAAAAGTAAAAATAGTTGATTCAGCTAAAACATATAGTTATAATGGTTTGTATTAGTGTCTTTTGTTGTTGCATAACACGAATTTGGATCCGATAGTATATATGCATACGAATTTCTTGCACCATTCCATGTTCGTAGGCGCTGATCTACCCATTTGGTTAACATTTTTCTTTCTACAGAAAATTAATGTTCACTTATAAATTGTTTTTTAAGTGCAAGAGCATTTGGGGGGGGGGAGGGGGGGTGTTAACTGGCAAGTGGGCCTATAAGAGAGTCGTTTGGATGAAGCTATGGACTACAAACATCAAAGGCCCTTTTTTATTAAAAGCTACTTGAAGTAAATAAGCCTTGAGTGTATTCCTTGAATGTGGGTCTTAAAGAGACCATATGTATAAATAATGTTGGGCTTAGGGAGTGAATATGCCAAAAAGTAATGAGCAACAGAAGTGAAAAGGCAATGATGAGAAAGAAGAGAGTGAGTGAGTGAGAGAATGGAAAGAATAAAGAGGGCAAGAGAAACATAGACGGCTTCCTTGTTTGGCAATTCCATCTTGGAACTTGACCCACTCTCACTCTCTTCTCGTCTTCTTTAGCATCACAACAATGTACCATCAATCAAAACGCTTCTACTTACATTTAAAAGTGTTGTTAGAGTATCTGTCATGGGCTTTTTATCGATGGTAAGAATCTGTCATGAGTTTTTACTAATATTTTAATTATAAATTATATCGGTATATGTGTTAATTTTTTTTTTTAAAAACCGGTTTTTAAAAAAGAAAAATTTAAGTATGTTTACGGATGCTATTTATAATTTTTTTAATATTAAGAAATCTTCTTAAACACTTCCAATGAAATTGTTTAGATCTTCAAAATTTTAAAGTGTGAGAGAGTAGAGTGTTCGTTCAATGTTCACTGGTGTATTTGTACTGCACACAACTGTATAGTCAGCACGTGTCGTTACCAGATTCTCTCTCCCGTTTGCACGATACAACAGTCCAACCCAAAAAAACAACCAATCTCTCTCACTCTCTCTCTCTATTTATATGAAATATAATTTTTACGCAAGAGAATTCCTGATCCCATCAACAACAACTCCATTTCTCTTTCCACTCCATTATATGTTTTTTCTCTACGTCGCAAGATTTCAATTTGGAACCTCTTTACTCTTTAATTACTCTCGATCACTGCTTTCTTCTTTATTGCCAAGACAACTAAACTATTTCAATGGGAAAATAACAGATCAACAACGCACTTAATGTTAACGTTATCCAATCCAAATGTTTTTTTAATTGTTTCTTGACAAAATACAAAATAAATTTCCTATAATTGAACTAAATAAATTTAATTCAATAGACATTTAGGATTAAGGAACAAATTTTAAATTTGCATTCGAGACTGTGTAAATACAAAGGGACCTCGTGTGTGTGGAGAGATATGCATCCCATGCAAATATGGGCGGAGCAAAAATGATGAATTGGGATCTGTGAAATTAGTTAGAGGCAGAGAGAGAGAAGGCAAAAAGGTAATTTAGAAAGCAGATATTCTCTGCAACAAACAAAGAAACGACAGCTTAAACCCTTCCATAAAACCCACACTCGCATCTCTCTCTCTCTTTAATTCGACGAAACACTTTTTCATCTCTCTGTGCAGCTAATAGCTCTCGAAAAATGGCGGAGCCACCACCGTCTTTCCATCAGTTCGTGGGTCCCTCAAAACCTCGATCATCATCAAGCAAGCGACACTCTTTCTCCTCAGCAACACAGCCCACCTGTCACCGTATCTTCCCGTGTCAGTACTGTCCTCGCAAGTTCTACACCTCTCAAGCTCTCGGCGGTCACCAGAACGCTCACAAACGCGAACGCGCCGCCGCTCGTCGTAACCTCCGCGTTATTGCTCATTCTCCTTCCATCCTCGACGTCGAACCCACGTTGCTTCGTCCTTACCCTAACCCACCGCAAGGATCCACTTCTGGGAGCGGACCGAGTCAACAGGTGGTGATGATGAGTGGGTACGACCCGTATCCGTATGGGTACCCGTTTGAAGTTTCCGGCAATGGAAACAGTGTCATGGAAGAAGACGAGCCTCTCGATCTCGACCTTTCTCTCCGTTTATAAGTTAAAGTAAGAAGAACACCTTTGGCTGCTTTTGTAATCTTTCTCTTTATGTGTTCATCTCTCACGTATGATCTCCTGAGAAGAGAAACTAGCTGCTACCTTTTTTGGAAGATATGATGATATTTAATTTTATGATTGAACATTCTCTCGTGTGGAAATTCGGATAGTTTTTATGATTGATGGAATGATGATGCATTTGAAATAACATAATCACTTAGTTTGTTTGGGTAAAAGAAACAGCAAGTTTAGATGGATGAACTTATCATATCATCAACAAGTGATGAGTGATTATCGGAATCTTCTTTTGCGTTTCTCCGTTAATTGCATTCCCCAATTAATACAACGTTGAATATTGATTTCCGAGTTGGGGATATAACAAAATCCGATGATGTCTCAATCACCACCACCGTCTTCCGATCTTCTGAAATGCCTAACCGCCTTTACGATTGGTACGTGTGGAATCCAACATCTCATCATCACCCACCCGTGACGTTATGAGCTATCTTGCTATTTCCAAATTAACACGAGTAAAGTGCGTGCCGTTTCTAAGCGCCTCAGACAACAACCACTTCTTCTTGGTACGTGCTGAATCCAACATCGCATCATCACCCACATGTGACGCTGCGGTCCTGCTACTTCCAAATTAAAACATGCGTGCCGCTTCTTAGAGCTCACACAACAACCTTTCATTTTCCAACATAGCTAATAAACGTCTTCTTTACCAGCACCTTTTTATATTCCTTGTAAATTCTTAAAGGAAAATAATTAATTAGTCAATCAGATATTTCATACTAGACTCGTAAAAATATCAGATTTTGTCTGACAAGAACAAAAATAGTGTAAAAGATGTAATTTTAGATTACAATAATATTACATTACAATTATATAAGTGGTAAAATACCCAAAGAATATGTAAAGAGATTGCTGCTTGCTCATCAAAGCTCATTATCATCATCATCATTCTCAGAGTAGTCAAGATGTTCACTAAGCATATGGGTCTGCTTTCCTGCGGAAGAGACATCCTCCATTTCAGGCAGTTCAAAGTCATCTGGTCTTAATGACAATTGAAAGTCTGGGAGCTCTGGTAGACACTGCATTGCCCTGTGGTTTATTTATCATATCATCAGCTATATTCTTTGATTCTGATTAGTTTAAAACGCTACTAGACAACCCATTGACGCTTACTTATCTTCTTCTTCAAGCAAGTATCCATACGTCTGAGATTTCTTAAACGCAACTTCTGGAATTTTCTGGCTCAAATGCTTCATAACACCCCACATAGGAGGAGCCCTGATTAAACAATCTGAATCAATCACAATTTCACATATTCAGTGAATGGTGGATATATAACAACACAAACCTTGTGACAGGAGGAGCCAAGCAGAAGCTAAGACAGGCCTTCTTGCTTTCTCCTAGGATCTCTGCAGCTGCAAGGAAACAACACACCGCGCTCACATGGCAAGACGGCTCAGTTCCCTTGTCTGTTACCAGTCCATGGTAGTAGTATGCCGCAGCCTGTTTAATTCCAATTCCAATTCCCAAGAAAAGAACATAACAGAACAGAAATGAGAGGTTGATTTATGAGTGAAAGTGATAGCTTTCACAAATCACATATACCTTTGCTTCCAGAAACTTCCAGTAGATAAACCGGAGAAGCTTCTTGGCACAGCCATGGCTGACTACTTCACAACCAGACAAGCAGTGATATGCCTGAAATGATTATACAGAGAAATTATAACAAAGCCTATGATTTTCTAAAACCATGCACGAATTAAGAAGATAAAGATGTCTTAAACCTGAGAAAAATAGATGACTTGCTCACAAGCAAGTCTCCTCTTCACAGACAGTGTTGCTTTCTGGCTATCAACTGCCAATCCAAGTTGAATCTCAGTTCCCTTCAGTGAGATTCGACCACATTTACAAATCAAAGCCTTTATAAGATTCAGATTTAAGAGTCACAGTTTCAAAGTTTATAACCTGGCCAAGTGCTTGAATAGAGAGAGTTTGCATTACACTCTCCTGCATATCATCTGGCAAATTACTCCTGCAAATTTGCAGCTATATAAGTATTTATGTGATCAGGCCTGATCCAGGATTTTCTTTATTTGTGCTTCATACTTTATATCAGGAGGAAAACGAGCCAGGATCTCTCGGACGCAGAACTCCAAGTATCCAGACGCCTTGAGCAGCAAGTCAACCGCCTCTCTCCTGCAATCTGTATAAAAGTGGCAGAGTAATTATGTTGGTAAACATAGCAAAATAGACGTAAAAGATAAGTGTGCAAATAGAAGAGTCCAAACCAGTGGACACCACACGAACGCCATTGCCAGAAGCAGAGCAATCCTTTGGAATCATGAGAGAGTTAGCTTCAGTCAATGCCAGTGCAGCCATCATGTGGATCACTGTCAACATCTCCATCCAAAGGTTTGTGAAACATATCTCTGCCTGTATAAACCTTTACATTGTTAAGAGTAACAGAACAAACAAAATCCAAATCCTCAAGATCGGTTTGGCTTTAAGTTAAAAAGAAAAAGAAAAGGAACTTACTCGTCGACCATCTCCAAGGGTTTTCCATTTAAACTCCACGCGTCCTTCCATCCCATCATTCTCTAGAAAATTAAAATTATGAATTTACCATTTGATTTATAACACACTAAATAGTTAACTTAATCAAAAATTGCAAACCCGAACTTTTCTTGATAAGACCGGTTAGAAGAGACAAGTACTCCTCCAAAGCTGTACGCAGCTCAGAGATGGCAGAACCCCCTGTGTTTAAATATGGACTACTCGTTTCAGTATAGAAAACCTTTTTCTTCACACGCAAGAAAAGAGGGAAAAAATGGTCCCGTTTCTCTATACCTGTGTCCTCAGCTACCAACTGAATCTGATTCCTTAGACATGTCAATCGATCGATGGTAGTCTTGGGAGCAACGCCTTTGAGCTGGCGCTGAAGATCAGACTGAACAGGAACACGGAACTGCAGAACAAACAGTACGGATTCTTGAATGATCCTCTTCTTGTTTTTCTTCCCCACAACAGCATAAGCAGATGTAGCACACCCCATGTTTTTCTCTCTGCTATGCTTTCGGCTCACAACAAATCATCTTACATGTACGGGGTCACTAGTCCTTTTAGACATATACAACATTGACATAGGCTAAAATATGTAGCTTTTTGATGTAACATGAAGGTTTTTTTTTGACTAACTACTCAAGGGAAATAAGACAAGATTTTTGAGCAAGAAGAATAACCTGAAACGGGTAGATCCGAATTTTGGAAGCTTGAGAGTAATATAAAAAAAGGAGGATCTCAGAGAGATGATAGAACAGAGGAAGCATGTGAAGGAAGGTTGGTTTGAAGGTTCCAAAGAATGGTGGGGAGAGAAGATTCACTTAGGTTTCAGAGTTCGATGCAATCCCTCCACATGCTCTCTATTCAATGCGCAAATGGGTTGATTACATCATTTAATTAACCAAAAATAAAAAAAAAGAAACCAAAGGGCACATCACATGCCTTTCGGGTTAATCCAAATTTTAATTATGTTTCTTACGGGAACCTGTGACTTCACATCCCCCACTTGCCTTATTTCTATTGGCTCTCCCGTTTTTAGTTTTACTACTTCCTCGTTGACTTCTTTACTTAACTATCCCACCACCTCGATTAACTGAATCAAATCAACTTTTTTACTCTGTTTTCTTACTCCAACCAATAAATAATTAGAACCGACAATGAGATTCTGGTAACAAAACGTCTGTTGTTTTGGGGAAAATATGTTCTCGAATGAATGAATCGTTGGCTTGTTTAAACATATGCAAGCGCGTAAACTTTGCTATCAAACGAGATGATTAATAATAGAAGATGATATCTGATTTATCTATGATTATAAATATTAAGGGATATCTGAATCCAATCAAAATGTGGTGTGTGAGAAGAAAACATGTTAGATTGTGGTAGGAAACAGGGTGTGTGTTACAAGTTGAATATCTTCATTGTTGTATTGCACACACACTCACACACTTCTCTTTCTAATTACAGCTCCACAGATTTTGATCCTAATAAAATGGATATAAAAATCAGCCATTTCTCTAGAATGGGCCTATTTTTAAGTGGGCCCATTGTCAGGTGAAGAATAATTGGGCCTATCGTTGACTTTCTGTTTCTGTTATATCGTCGTCGGAGGGTTTATGAGCGAAGGAAATCAATCGTAGATCTGTTTTTTCGCATCTGCATAAGCAACTAGAGCATCGAAGATCACACGCCATGGCTCTTCCCTTAACTAAGCTTCTGATCTCCGCCATGGCGATTTTCATGCTTGTCTCTGCTTCATTTGCGACCTCGGAGGTGCCGTTCATGGTGGTCCATAAGAAAGCTACTCTTAACAGGCTCAAATCTGGCGCCGAACGTGTCCTCGTTTCATTCGACATCTACAACCAAGGAACCTCGTCAGTTCTCTCCCTCTCATCTTGTTTTTTTTTACCGAATCCGTCTGATTTCTCCGATTTCATTTCCGATCCGTTTTAGTTTCTGATAAATTTATTTGCATGGAGAGATTAGCTACGTTGAATTGGGAAATTAGTCTTGAGCTATCCTTAGATCTACCTGATGAACGTGTGACGTGCAGATGTGTATCGGTAGCTAGTAAATGAATTGCCATTTGATCTGGTCCCCCTTGCTCTTCAGAATTTTGGATTTCGTTTTTTCAACTTTTTGCATGAGGATTTTGAGAAAAATTTCATGAATGTTAACTAAAAGTCGCAGATATTTTTGGTGTTAACTCTCAGGACGGCGTATGATGTGACTCTGACAGATAATAGCTGGGATAAAGCCACTTTTGAAGTTGTTAATGGAAACACTTCAAAATCATGGGAAAGACTTGATGCGTGAGTTTCTTCCTCAATCATAAAATGTTTTAATGGCTGCTTTAGCTTTTTCCTTTCGTCACTAATCTGATATCTATATGCAGAGGAGGTATTCTGTCTCACTCTATCGAACTAGAGGCCAAGGTTAAAGGAGTCTACTACGGTGCTCCTGCTGTCGTTACTTTCCGCATCGCCACAAAGCCAGCTCTACAGGTTTGCCATCTTATAAGCACCTTCAATCTACTATTGTTGGAAGAAATTTCCATAACTTATATAACTTCTAGCACCTGGAACCTGGTAAAAGCAAGCTTCAGAAGTTTACAATCTCTCCCAGTTAATCTTTATAATAAGAATTACTTTCTCGTATAGTGGCCATTGTTTTTATTAAAACTCTGCTTATGTGATGCAATCATGTATTATTGTTTTGTTGTTTGTAGGAAGCGTACTCAACTCCAATACTACCCCTAGACATCCTCGCAGACAAACCTCCAACGGACATACTTGTCACGGTAAATTTGAACTTTTAAGGATTGTTCTTTCAATCATATCCTTAGCTTTTTTTGTTCTCATTATTGACTTTCATTGTTATCTTGTGGTGTGTCTTGGATGTTGCTCTTGATGCTGCTAAAATAATCTCAGGGCAAGGTAATCTCAGGGCATGTGTAATTTTCACCTCACAGTGAAATCATCAAGTATAACACTTCTCATGTTACCGTGTTTTAATTGTTGCAGAGGTTGCTGGTGAAATATGGATCACTCGTCTCCGTGATCTCCATGGTGGTTTTGTTCATATACTTGGTAGCAACACCTTCAAAGTCCAACGCAGCAAAAGCAAGCAGCAAGAAGAGGCGTTAAGTTAGTGATATGAAGCTGAGAAAGGTTGGTACGGTGCTGAGTTGTGTTTAGCAGTTAAAGACAGTTTCAAAACTTGTAAGAATTAGAGAACACACTTTAATTTCGGTGTTGCTGAGGGCACACTTTAAAGAGTTATTTTGATTTTGCGTTATATGTTTGTGAGCATAGTAATGGAGATCTCTTTTATTCTGCTTCATATGGTTTTGTCAGCATTCTCGTTTACATATCTTGGTAATCTTTGTTGTGTTTGTTTCTGTTTAGTTTAATTACCTGTTTGCTTTGTGTTCTGTTTAATAGTACGAATTTTGTTGTTACAGACTAGTCTGGTTATTGGGTAAGTATTATGATTTTGCTTTTAAGTTTTTGTTTGTTTTGGTAATTGTTATGTGTTCTTTAGTTCAAGTTGAAAATGAGGTTATGTGTGTAAAATTGAGATAGCTGTTGGTATGTCTGTTTACTGTGTTGATGCTATTTAGATTGTGTCAATTGTTATATACTGTAACGTCATCGATTCTCTTAAAATTTAGCATCGTGTCGTATGATTGGTTTTTAGTATATAAGTGAAACAAGGTTTGTTATTAGGGGTGGGATTGTTAATTTAACTGGATTTTTAAGTCTTTTTAACAAACAGCACATAGAGGAGGCATAAAGAAGCTTGTAACTATTCCTTTAATGCTTTTTTATGTGGGGCATTTCTTAGAAACCTCACATGACGCATGTGTTTTTTACAAATCATATGCTTTCTAAAATCTAGGGCTTCGTACAATTTTTTCAAACAACGGCGCGGAGGAAATAATAAAAAATCCTACAATTCATTTATATATTAAGCAATTTAATGTCAAATAAAAAATCATGATACTTTTTCCTTTTAAAAATTATCATTTTACGGATATGTTCTTTTACATATATATAATCCAAACATTTTTGAAATATAACAATGTTTTTTAAGTTCCATGATATCTTTACCTCGATTTTTGTTTGGTCTGAGAGTGCATAATTAGCTTGTGAATTAGAGTTGCGCTCCTGTTAGTTTTATACTCTTTGAATGTGGTCCTTCGGTGTATAATTTGAATGTGCCATTACCAGTCAAATTTTTTACTTATGGATGATATTTATTTGTTGATAGCACTGATCACAATGCCTATCTGGATGCGGCAGCACCCGAGATAATAAATGATGCAATGGTAGGAGTGTCTGAAGCCATGCCCAGAGATTTCAATACAGAGCAGGTGCATACTATCAGAGACATAATGCACGAAGGTCTTACTTATAGTTAGTTGCTAAACAATTGTCACCTGAGTCACTGCTTAATTTGATATACTTTCATGTGGCTGAATGTAGCTTTGCAATTACAGACACCAAGTTTCCAATTTTATTTCCAGACTCATTGGTCTAATTTTCTAGTTAGATTGGAAAGTATTAGTATCATTATTTCTTATGAATCTCTCTTTTTGATAGGGTGAAGATCAATTATGTATCTGCTTAAACAATCTTGAAACAAAGCAAAATATGTAGAACCAAAATGAAACACAAAGATCTAACCAAAAGAGATTTTTCAACTGAAACCGAATAAAAATAGTACGTCGGCGTGCCCACACTCTCCATCCTCGAGGGTGGCCCTCTCATCTTTTAAGATTACATCACCAAATTTCATAATGATAAAGTTCAGGAACACAAATTTCGAAAACAAAAATGATAAAGTTCGAATCAAGAAGAAGATGAGCTTACTCACCTCTCCCTCATTACCATGTGTTTCTCTTATTTCTCCAAACAAAAATCCTACCCCATCAACTCCTAATCTTTTTCATCATTATTTAGGCTTTGGCATCAGTAACTGCTGCGATGGCAGGAGCTGGAGTAACACCACCAGTGGTTGGCCTGAACCAAATTAAGAGAATTAGAGTTTTGCATTTTTAAGGTATTGAGGAAGTAAGTGAGGAGAGAGAGAATCTTACAGGCCAACAAACACTTTGAAGGCATCGTATAATCCCCACTGCGCTCCAGTCAATGTTCCTATCATCACAATTCTTAGGGGAAGCCCTCTTGTGAACAGTCCCAACACACCTATCTTCTTCACCGCCTGCAACATTTCATTACGTGAATTAAATATTCATCATACCGCAGCAGAAATCAATAGTTTCTTTTTATACAACAACCAAAACTCAGCAATCCTAGCTTTTGGATGTTGTATTCAACATAGTGACTTACATCTCCAACGGTTGCTCCCTTAGCGTTGTTGAGGAATGACACTAGATTGTCTGCTGGGTGGGAAACGATTGCACAGAACACTCCAGCAACGTAACCTCCTGCAAAACTCACACCAAGTTGCAGACCTTTGCTGCACTGGTCCTTTGGAGTGGGGATTGCGTACTTGTAAATCATCTCAACAATGGTTTCAAAGGAAGCAAACTTCATCATAGTGTCTGTAACATTTGCAGATATCATCATCACACTTTGCTTTTAAATAATCATATATGCTTCATGAAAAAAATGAAAAGATATTGTGCAACAGGTAGCACAACAGAAGCCAGAACTTACAAGGAATCTGACGTCCCCAGAGTGGACCAAGACCCTTATACAAGCTGCAAAAAAAAAAGAAATCAGACACAAGGATAGCTGTAACAAGGCAGAGCATATTATTGGCATTCAGAAACTCACCCTCCGAATCCTTCAGACTTGACAAACTTGGGGAATCCATCAGACATTCCTTTAGCAAAGCCAGGCTGTGTCTGAACCCGGACCTTGACAGCTTCAAAAGGGCAAAGTGCAATATCGGCAATGACCTCAGCAGAAGCAGAACCAGCAAGGTAGATGAGGGTTTTGTATTTGGCAGTGTACTCAGGTCCAGCAAGATCAGAGTAAGTCTTCTTAAAGTACTCGTAGAATCCAAACTTGCAGGCACCTTGAGCACTGTAACCCAAAAGAGTAGGAACCCATCCACGGAAAAAGCCTTTGACTCCTTGCTCTTTCAGTAAAATCCCAAAACCAGACGAGATACTCTTGTACTTCGCTGGATCAATCTGGATGACAAAGAATATCATATATGTGTTGCAAAGACCAAGTGAACCAATCCACACATACCACAACTAACCAAAACTCAGAACAGATCCAAGTATTTTGAAATCTAGACTGATAAAGATATATATATATATATATTTATATATAAATAAGCTCGTCTATTCAAGGTTATACAAACAATATGGAAATGAATGGACAAAGATACGTATAACAGATATCACACAATTCTTCAGATAATGAAAAGCAACACAAATCCAACAGTCAGGAAAATAACAAAATGATAAATAAAATCAGGTCACGGATTTATCCAACCTAGAAAACAAGGCTAAAACGCCGATCTAACCACACAGGGACACAGATCGGCGAACATGAATGCGGAAAACATACGAAGGATAATGGATATGAGGTTGCATACCTGCATATTGCACTTGACGAGATCGAGAGGAGTAACGGTCATATGTGTCAGACCACAGCTGAGAATTCCACCAAAGGTACAGGCGGCGTAGAAGGCAGGTGAGTACATCTCGATCCCTTTCCCTGGCTCCGTGGGAGACGCAATAAGGAAATTCTTCCGAGAAAGCATCGTCGTCGGAGAGGAACGCGAGGCGGGAGGAGAAGGAGATTTCTCCAGATTGGAAGAGGCAAATGCAGCGTTTGAGTTAGAATAGAGCACCTGATCGAGGAGAAAAGATCTCGGCGATGAAGATGAGGAATAGAGGAAGCTAGGGATCAAGGAATGCTTCGGAAATTCCATCGCGGCGGAGAAATGGAGATAGCGTATGAAATGAGGACGTTGGCTATGTCCGGTCTCGGATCTCTCACGCTGCCAAACAAAACGCTCCAATGAGATATTAACTCTCGGGTCTCTATTCTCGGCCTTTATTGGGCAATTGGCTTTAGATGAAACAGGGCATATACTTTGGAATAATCACCAAAGTACCATTCTAATTAATTTTACTCTCATACCTGTATGGTCCATGGGCTTTTCCAAGGGGCATAAAACCCGTTGACCCATTAAAGGCTATTACAGCGAAATTTTTCCAAATAAAAATATTACTTGTTTATTTTTGTTGGAAAATGAATTTCTAAAACCCTAAATCTCCAACCAGACGAGAAGCTCTCTCGCCGACAGTCACCGGTTACAAGGTTTCTGTTCGTCAACGTTGTAAGTTGTTTCCTGTCTCTTAATTGTAATCAAATTCATACATGATTTAGGTCAAAGTAGTAGCTTTTTTAGTAGTCCTTCCCGAAATTAGGGCTTAATTTCTGGTTGTTATCGAACTTGGGTGCGAATCTTATCGTTGTTGTTGTTTTATACAGCAGTCAAATTGTGGTATTGAGAGATGAGCTTTTTATCTCAGAATACTCCGAAAACTAAGGGTAATAAAAGAGAGGTACTCAAGAAACAGTACAGAGATGTTGAGGATGGGAACGACGTTGGGTCCGATGATGACACTAGGGGAAAGAGAAGAAAGAAGGAAAAGGAGAAGGAGAAGCTACAAGAATCGGAACAGGTTGAAATGAAAAAGCTTGAGAATTTGTTATTTGGGTCACTTTACTCTCCTGTTACGTTTGGTAAGGGAGACGGTGAAGAAGAAAAAGCATATGGTTCTGCTTTCTTTCATGTAGACCGTTCTGCTGTGAGACAGCCTCTGGCTTACGAGGATGATGATGATGATGATGAACAGCTTTCTGATGAAGAGAATGGTCAAGGTGAGGGAATTAGAAAGGGAGAAGCTGCTTGGGAGGATGAAGAAGAGAAACATATAAACATTAATATAGCTAGTGTTAACCGTCTGAGGAAGCTAAGGAAAGAGGAAAATGAGGGTTTAATCTCTGGGTCTGAGTACATTGCAAGGCTGAGGGCTCATCATGCTAAGCTAAACCCAGGAACTGATTGGGCTCGGCCTGATTCCCAAGTGATTGATGGTGAGTCTTCAGATGATGATAACCAGGATGGAGGAGTTGATGATGTCCTCCGAACGAATGAAGATCTTGTGGTGAAGTCTGGTACCAAGCTGTGTGCTGGTTTTCTTGAGTACTCAAAGCTTGTGGATGCCAATGCAGCGGATCCTTCAAATGGCCCAATTAACTCTGTCCACTTCCATCAGAATGCTCAACTGCTTCTCACTGCTGGATTGGATCGACGGTTAAGGTTTTTCCAGATTGATGGAAAGAGGAACACCAAGATCCAGAGCATTTTTCTCGAGGATTGTCCCATTCGTAAAGCGGCTTTCTTGCCCAATGGCTCTCAGGTCATTGTCTCTGGAAGAAGAAAGTTCTTTTACAGCTTTGATTTAGAGAAGGCAAAGTTTGACAAAATTGGCCCTTTGGTTGGTAGAGAGGAGAAAAGCTTGGAATATTTTGAGGTGTCAGAAGACTCTAACACCATAGCTTTTGTGGGCAACGAAGGTTATATCTTACTTGTGTCCACAAAAACAAAAGAGCTGATGGGAACTCTAAAGATGAACGGTTCAGTCAGGTCCTTGGCATTTAGTGATGAGGGAAAGCTGTTGCTGAGCTCAGGAGGCGATGGGCAAGTTTATGTCTGGGATCTGAGAACAATGAAATGCTTATACAAAGGTGTGGATGAAGGCAGCACTTGTGGAACTTCTCTTTGCAGTTCGCTAAACGGAGCATTGTTTGCCTCTGGAACCGATAGAGGAATCGTAAACATTTACAAGAAATCTGAGTTTGTGGGTGGCAAGAGAAAGCCGATAAAGACAGTGGACAATCTCACATCCAAAATAGATTTCATGAAGTTCAACCATGATGCTCAGATTCTAGCAATAGTCTCTACAATGAACAAAAACAGCGTAAAGCTAGTCCATGTTCCTTCCCTAACCGTTTTCTCAAACTGGCCGCCACCAAACAGCACGATGCATTACCCTCGCTGCATGGACTTCAGCCCCGGAAGTGGCTTCATGGCTATGGGAAACGCCGCCGGAAAAGTTTTGCTGTATAAACTGCATCATTACAAGAATGCTTGAAGTGGGCTTAGCGAGGGCAGTTTTGGGATTGTTGTGTTTATTTATTTATTATATGTTGTCGCAGTACTCTTATGTTATCACTTTTCCTATCCATTTTTCAATCAATGAAATATGTTCTTTCTGATTCTTGAGAGTGAGTGGGCCAAGTCTTTCTTTTCTCACGTTTTGTCATTATCGACACTTGTTTGGTATCTCAAATAAGTGAGCAGCAGAAGAAAGATGTTGTCATTGTTTCACTAATTAACACCAATACAATATTATTGCCCTACCCGAGGCTGAAAGGGCATCTGTGTGTCACATTCTCTAATTATGGTCTTAAGTCGCCTTTTCACTCCTTTACCCAAAAACACATTATTTCCTTCGGAGCCTGGCCGCCGAGTCCAACCGGTCGTTTCAGCTGTGTGTCCGAAGGAATCGAGAGGAAAGTCCAATTTTTTATTATTTTTAACCGCAGAACCATTTTAGGTACATGTCTGCATTCTTCGGCTGCTGCTCTTCTCTGGGTTTTGTTCTATGTTATGATCGTCTTTTGCCATTTTCTTTTTCAAAATTTTCGAATGATTCATAACTTTATGCATGTGGTGGATGAAGAAGCACCATTTTACCCATTTTATGGTTTATCTGCCTCACTCTCTTTTTTTAACTGAATTATAACAGATCCATTGGGGGTTGACTCCTTTAAAAAAGAACTGTTCTAGGGTTCCTTTTATAATAATGTTTTATTATGATTGCTTGTACAATTGGTTGTTTGATATTATTGAAATATAGTCGTCATATGTCTCTCCTAGTCAACGTACATTGTGTTAATTGGTTGAAGAAAGTGAAGTATTTCATTGTCATTCCTTAACAGAGTCTTACCTCATCATGATCATTAGATATTTTAATTCCCAAGAGAAAGAAGACCTCATGTTAATTTGATTGTTGCAGGTTACCACATTGAACAATCACAGTTCTACCATTTGTCGAGATCACAACACTCAGCCTCTCAGATTTAGCAAGCTTCACTATTGAGTAATGACGGCTTCATTTCAGTTGTACGGAGTTAAAGCTCCAGGGCTTGCTTTAAGTTCAAAGAGGCTTGAGTTTGGCTCAAAGGGGACTAGTTTTTCAGTTACCTTGGCCTCAAGTAGTGCAGTCTTTAGAACTGTAGAGCATTCTTGTAGGAATATAGCTTTAAGAGTTAGTTGTGAAGCTGCAAAATTCGATTTGCTTGAAAGAAATGAGCCCGAGACATACAATTTAAGCGGAACTGGCAAAGAGTTGACATGTGTAATGAAATTTGGCGGCTCATCAGTGGCATCAGCAGAGAGGATGAAAGAAATTGCCAATCTTATTCTCAGCTTTCCAGATGAGAGGCCCGTTATTGTGCTATCAGCAATGGGGAAGACAACTAATAAGCTTTTGAAGGTAATACAGCAATGTTTTTCTTTTCTACTTCTTTCTGTATGACGTTTCTGTTATTGTTAGAGTGAATTATTTTCTTGGCTTTTGGCTTTCATTAGGCTGGAGAAAAGGCTGTTACTTGCGATGTCACTAACATAGAAAGTATTGAAGAATTGAGCTTTATAAAGGAACTACATTTAAGGTTAAAGAAAACAATTTTTTGTCATGTGTATTTGATTCTTATCTAGTGTCCACAGTCCAAATTTAGCCTTATTCTCATGTGAAACAAAATTCTCTATGTCCAGAACTGCTCATGAGCTTGGAGTGGAAACAACAGTAATTGCAAGTAAGCGCCTTGGTTGTCTTTTTCAATGCTTGAATTATCGACCTTTTTCTTCAATTTCAGTTTCTGAATTTTGCTTTGCTCATTCAGTAAATCTTTTGGTTTCTGAATCCATTTTTCTGTTAAATCCATTTATAGAACACCTAGAAGGACTACACCAGCTTCTGAAAGGCATAGCAATGATGAAAGAGTTAACCTTACGTACAAGGGACTACTTGGTTTCATTTGGAGAATGCATGTCAACAAGGCTTTTCTCTGCGTATCTCAATAAAATTGGCCACAAAGCACGTCAGGTATGTTTCTTTATAATACCCTGGTTTTAACATATAACCTTAACACTTTAAATATTGCAACGCTTGTCAAACATAAAAAACTTGAGAGTGTGTATCAGCTCACATTTCTGCAGTCTACATGAGTTTGATTCATGACTTGATAAGTTTTTCACTTGTTGTTGGCAGTATGATGCATTTGAGATCGGGTTTATTACCACAGACGACTTTACAAATGCTGATATACTAGAAGCGACATATCCTGCCGTCTCGAAAACACTTGTTGGCGACTGGAGCAAGGAAAACGCGGTTCCTGTTGTTACTGGCTTCCTCGGAAAGGTTTATATTTTTCTGACTGTTCCACATCATGTTGTTCTTGTGGATCAAGAAAATGGTGCAAAACTATATATTTTGCTCATCGAGTTGTTTTACTTATTGTGTCAATTTTGAAGCCAAAACTTCAATCTTTCATATGTATGTATTTCTGCAGGGATGGAGGTCTTGTGCTATAACTACGTTGGGTAGGGGTGGTAGCGATTTGACAGCCACAACGATTGGGAAAGCGTTAGGACTGCGAGAGATTCAGGTAATTGATGGGTTAAGCCAAGATTGCATCATGAAGATGGAATTTTGTTAAATAAAGATTTTTTTTCTTTCATTTTATCAGGTTTGGAAAGATGTAGATGGAGTTTTGACTTGTGATCCTAACATATACCCTGGAGCTCACTCTGTTCCATACTTGACGTTCGATGAGGCAGCTGAACTTGCTTACTTTGGTGCCCAGGTAATTCGTAGATCATTTTTTATGCAGCTGAGTTCTTCTCTGTCTGATGGCTTAGCAAATTTCTCTTCCGTGGCAGGTGTTGCATCCATTGTCCATGAGGCCAGCAAGAGATGGTGACATTCCTGTGAGGGTTAAAAACTCGTACAACCCCAATGCTCCAGGAACTGTCATCACCAGATCAAGAGACATGAGTAAGGTGCGTGAAACAAGAAGTGTTTTTAAACTCATTATATCAAATTATCAATGACCTCTTCTCCCCCTTTATTTTCTTGTAGGCCGTGCTGACAAGCATTGTTCTGAAACGTAATGTGACCATGTTGGACATAGCAAGCACGCGTATGCTCGGTCAATATGGTTTCCTTGCAAAGGTGATATAATTGGATATTGATATCGTTATTCGACTTTGTTTAATATCTCACTGCAAAGCGTACACACTCTCCGTGTGCAGGTGTTTACCACATTTGAAGATTTAGGCATATCGGTGGATGTTGTGGCAACAAGTGAAGTCAGTATATCATTGACATTGGATCCAGCGAAGCTCTGGGCAAGAGAGTTAGTTCAGCGGGAAAATGTAAGACTCATTTAACTTTGATAGATCAGTTTCTTTTGTGAGGGTCATATTGTGTTGGTAAAATGATTGGGTGTGACAGGAGCTGGAACATGTGGTAAAGGAGCTAGAGAAGATTGCTGTTGTGAAACTGCTTCAGCGCAGGTCAATCATCTCTCTCATTGGAAATGTTCAGAAATCTTCACTCATATTAGAGAAGGTGAGTGAGAGTAACTTGTCTTAGTGTTCTCTTTTGAATTTGATGTTTAGTTAATGGGAATGGAATGAACGACAAAACAGGTATTCCAAGTACTTAGAAGCAATGGAGTGAATGTGCAGATGATCTCGCAGGGTGCATCTAAGGTTGAAATCTGCAGCTACATTAATGAATATAGTAATGTTATGGTTTTATAATGAATGGAGATATGTGTGTATCAGGTAAACATCTCATTGATAGTGAATGATGAAGAGGCAGAGCAATGTGTGAGGGCTCTCCACGCCGCCTTCTTTGAGACAGCTTCTTAGTGCAACACAGAGCACCATTGCTCTCCTTCAACTCTGCTTCTGTGTGTCGTTTAATGCTCAGAATGTGTTAAGAATTGGGACAACATCGCATTCTTCTTCTTCTTGTTGTGATACAATAACATAATTTAAGTCAAAACCAATAATCAAGAATAGGTTATGATTTAGTTTTTAAGTTGGTTTTTAAGTTTACACCTGCAAAATACATTTGAATCATTAAAAGTAAACTGAATTCTCATTTTTTTTCTTCAACATAAAATTTAACTCAGTATAGGAAACCAATAGCAAAAAATGACTTTGCAGCCACTATTTATGTATGCTTTATTTGCAAATGATTACAAATATAACATTAACGGCTCATGAGCGCCACATAAAATTCACTGCTTTATGGTATAGAAACTCGCATCAAGATCAAATAGTTAATACCTGAGATGACTGATGATTGTAATTAAGAATAGATTACGGATAGCTACTCCAATGAATTTGCACATCATGTAACCACAACGGTAGTGGCTCATGTCTGTAATGGCCCTCCAACTTGTTCTTGATGTGATCTTGAAAAAGAATGGCCAACCAAAATTTTGTAGCTTTCTTGGTGTTGGTCTCCACTGTCATCAAGCTAAAACAATTGAGATACTGTTGCAACCAATTCACTGTTACATGAAGAGCTTTAAATCAATCATAGTTCTCTATAAAAGTCACTTTTCTCCTCTAGTATTGTGTGGCAACTGAAGCACGAAAATGAAGGTACGTTTCTACATCCACAAAAGAAAATAACTAACATGTAGCTAACATTTACCAAAGCTGATTTTCTGGCAGTTCTGGGGCTTGATGCATCATAAGTTCCGGGAGAATAGCAAAGAGCCATCGAAAGATGCTACAACTGGTAATTTGACCGTACTTCTCTAATGCTTCTTTTCCTGTTAAATATGTGGTAAGCAATATATGAAGAATAGAATGTTTAGTTCTAAGAGAATGGCGATAGGAATTATCAAATATTCTAGGGCCGAGTAAATTATCTCACTAGTTTAACATCCATTTCTACAATATTAAACTGCTGACCTGGTAAAAGACTAGGGTCATGTGCAAAGCATATTGATGAATAGAAAGCTCACCTACTCAATTTTCCTGACACAAACTTTGTCCTGCTCATAGATTTCGTAAGTGATAGCAGCTAACCAGATCTCTCCTTAGCAAGTATCGTCCAGTAAATGTCATGCTTCCACCTGCCTGTTGCAACTAGTCGTCATTTTCCCTTATTTCCTGCGAAAATGCATCTTATTCTAAACCTCAGTGGCTATTTTTACTATTCTAAGTAATAAACAATTCTTCTCTTCACATGGAATTCCTTTTCAGGTAACAATCATTTCCCCCTCTCAGCTCACCCATCCCTTGATAGCAAAGATGTTTACCCCACAGCATGTGCTGGCTCCAGATACAGTACTGGATTCACAAAACAGCTTAACCTGTTCCAGGAAAGCTCCTGCGGAGAACTCAAGGAAGATACAGAAGGAAATTTCAAGGATGAGAGAAACAGTGATTTTTTTGATGGATTTCTCGCCATTGGAACCCTTGGTGGAGAAACACTTCTGGATGAACCAGCAACACCGACTTTTGGCATGTCATTTAAGGACCGGAAATGGATAATGCAGATTTGAAACTCATTAGCAATGAGTTGAAGAAGTTCCTTGAGGCTGAAGCTAAAGAAGGTAACAACCCACCATCAGGAAGGAACAACGACACTAAGACAATTGCATCCACCATTGAGGCCATTTAGAGACTAGATGCTGAAGAAGATAATCAGTCAATGAAGTTAACTCTCCAAGAGTATCTTTTTGGTTCTCTAATCGAACTACCAGAAACAAAGATTCCAGGGAAGAAGGAAAGGGCATCACTTGGAGAACTGTTTCAAGTAACAGAACTGCAAGATAAACATTCAGAAAACAAATATGGGAAGACAAAGAAGCAAACTGGTTCAACTCACAACTCTACAAAGCATCTTGTGAAGAAGGTACTGTAAAAGCTACACCCATCCTCAAGGAACTCTGCCAGTGATAAAACTGAAGTGGCTTCCACAAAGAAGAAGTTCCAAAAGGTGTGTTTTTTTCTGCTCTGCTTTTTCAGAATCTATTATCAAAAATGCCTGCGTGATATACGTGCTACATCTTGAATTATACACCAAAATTCAGATAATATATATATATATATATATATATATGCCTTCCTTTGAAAGCAGGTTCTGGAGCATTCAATAGTAAATTTGCAGAATTAGCTATCATGCTCCAATGAAAAGCTTGCTTCTAACAAACGTGAATTTATTATGAGGAGTGCAGATGGCACAAGTTTTCCATAGGAAAGTACATCCAGAAGACTCCATAATGGAAAACGAAATATACGGCAGCATGACAGATCCAAAAAACAGCAACGCAAATTCTATTGGGTTAATGTCTGACAAGGTGAACCCCTGTCACGAGACAAGCAAAAGATGGATCCAGTATGAGCTAAGTTCTCCTTCAGCTAGAAACGGGGGACACTGGATCAAAACAGACGAAGAATGTTAAGTGCACCATAATAGATATGTTTGCATTATCCTATCTAATTCAAAGAAAAAATGTGTTTCCGGATTTTCTCGAATATGTAGGATCTTTATTAGAAAAACAAAAAATTTGATACATTGGCATTTAGAAACGTATTAAATATTCTGCTTGTGGTCGAACCAGATAATAATCCATAATTGCTTTGCAGACTTCGTGTTGGAGCTGTAGCAAATGGATCAGAAGAAACACAAACTAAGAAGTGTGTATGTGTTATGCCATTTCATGCATATGTGAATTGTGTGGTATGATGAAGGCAAATGTGTCAAGACTTACTGGGAATGTTCATTACGCCCCTCTATGTGATAATAAATGTTTACAGGATGTTATAATTGCAGCAAGTTATCTCATATTCATTGTTTGGAATACTAAAACTAAGAGAATGCATTCTTGTAAGCATTGATCAAATCCAATTATATATATGTTTTAATCTCATAAGACATACACTATTTCTCTCCCAGCTAATAAGCCATAACATGTCATTATCTCCTATACAAAAGAAATTATAATCTAAATCTACCATTAAGGACGAGCGGCTATCTAAAAATTTCATGCCATAATAAACCTATGCCTGGTGTAAAAGCCTATATCACTTTTTCTGCAAGGGTACCCGCTAAAATCAAAAGCTCCGAGCCGAACCTGGTATGGGCCTGCTGAAATAGTGAATATTGAACTAAACTGGTGGACCTTCAGAAAGAAGAACACCACCTGTTTCCATTCTCCATGACTGGTCGACCAAGGCTCCTAACTCTCTGCACAAGGTTTATACTAAAAGCAAGTGAGGAAAAAAAGCAGAAAAGTTAATGTTCAATGGAAAGATTGGATTCCTGACTTTAATGAGAGCTCAAACTGTTTTAAGTTTAAACGGATCACGATGAATACTTGAAAAAAAAAAAACTGGGTAAGAATTGTATAAGAATAGCTCAAACAGCTACTTGCGCAGAGAAAGCGCTGATTCAGTTGCCCATACCTTTACATGAGGGAAAGAAACTGTGTAACATCACAAACACAGAAGCGAAGAGAAACAAAAATTGTGCATACCTTAGGTCATGACTTACAACAAGTAAAGTCAGTTCCTTCTTTAGGTGCTTCAGGAGCTTTGCAACATCTGCGCGTGCTTTCCAATCTGTTTTCAGAGCAAAATCAATGATAAAATAGATTGAGAAAACTTTCATGCACCTACTTCTACAATTGGATAGGAAAATTTTATGATAACCCAAGAATTAGAAGAAGCAGGAAGCAAATTCATACCAAGACCAGCGAGGGGCTCATCCAGTATCAATAAATCTGGAGTTTGGACCTACAAAAGGCATGACTACTTAGAACAGGTCACACTTTGGAATACATCAAAAATCCTTGTTCTCACCAATTGATTAGCTAGTGCAAGCCGGCGCTTGTAGCCTCCACTTAGTAACTGGGATCTTTATCTAATGGGATGATATCTAATCCAACCTAAGGATTCAAGAAGAAAGCTACTGTTAGATACATCGCTGGACACAACATAACAATTGTCCAAACCAGGAGGAGTGCGATACCCAATTAAATGCTCTCTGGAGATTTGAAGTCAGATGCTCCTTTAACTGCAAACTACCTTTTCGCCTTGGCCAACCAAAGGTAATTTCATCAAGCACATTATCTGCAACAAAGAATCTGGCCGCAGCCAAAAAAAACCACATTAATATTTTCTTGTCACTTAACAGTAGCACTAAACCTGATAAGATAAAACAAAAGATGATAATGATTATTACCTCTCTGGAAACTGGAAAACAATGCCCACCTTTTCAGTAGGCAGCAACTCGCAATCAGCCTTTGGCTGGCCATCATCCTCACATCTTTTTGGATACAAATGGAACCTGATGTTGGTTTATTTAACCCTGCAAGAAGCTGCATAAACCCAAAATTTGCTAAGACTAAAACTCAAAGAACAATGCCGAAAGCTGTGTATGATAACGAGCTAGCGAAACAATGAACCTGCAAAAGGGTAGTTTTACCGTACTTTCCCCAAAAATCAAGCCAAAGCTGCAACAAAAAAAAGAATCAAAACACAAAACTCTTTAGTAGGTATCACAACAAAATGTTCATGGAACTAACTTAAAAATGCCAATAGCGGACAAGCGATAATGACATAAGGAAACAGCCGGACTTGCCTTTTCTCCCGCAGAGAAAGATTAACTCCATTCAAAATATTCAACTCTGTTCCAGGAGGACGGTAGCAAACATCCCTAACCTTGAAGATATAATTAAGGCATTATCACAAACCAATCATTTAGAAAGAAAAAATAAAAATGCAACTTGTATCAATAAAATATACTCAAAAGAAAAAACAATTATGCATTGTATATACGAATCTGAAGTGGAAAATACTCAACGGGCATGTATAATTTCATTTAACATAATAGAATAAGTAAAGAATTGGAAACTAACCTCAATGCAAGAATAATCGCAAGAGATTACCCGATGCTTCTTCATCCTCCAAAATCTCAACCTGTTACCCAAACAAAACAAAACAAACAAAGCGAGCAATCAAGTACCAGTGGAGAGTAGAATCAAATGGAAAGATTGTGGACGTACGCTTTCTTCCAGCCAATTGCGGCTGAGAATGATGCTGGTGGTTCACACATGCCGGAGACAGGCACGGGGCTTGAAAACGTCGACACTGCCATGGTCAACTGTATGAGCTTCCCCAATTTCTCGAATAGTTGAAAATTGAGGATTTAAAATTCGGAATCCCCTGAAATTTTCAAATTCCCAGTGAAAAGAAAAAATGACGATCGAGAACATTGGCAGAAAATCAAAATCCGGGCGACGGATGGATCGGGCCTTCTTTGGGCATTTTTTAGGCTAATTTGGTTTACTTCGGTTTGCATTGTTTGGTCACTGATAATGTTCGGTTCGATAGCTTAATGTCTACATAATTACGATACCTGCAGTAATGTAAGTACTAAGTTGGTGTTCAATCAACAACGATACATTGTGGAAACTATGTAATTGCAAAAGAAGATAGAGAATGCCTAAGATTATTATATTATTGTGTTCATCACTTTCAAATTTCAAGAATGCTTAAACGTAGGTAGATTGAGACAGAAACCCTCTTAACAAAAAACCAAAATTCACAACTACATAGTAAAGAAGAGAATGGTATAACAAAAACCCTTGGCAATATTATATATTAGTAGGCACACTAATCCTTCTCTTTCGGAATGTCTTTCCCCGGAACCTTTGTTTCGATTTCCTTTGGTTTTATAGACTCCGCTGCCCTGAAAACCGCATCAAACGCATTAATCACACACACAACTTGCTTTGTGTTGCCACAGATCTTTCACTAGAACCATCAATAGAAACTAAACCGGTGTACGAAATCACAATCCCCCTTCGTGAAAGGGAAGTCAAAATGAATTATGAAAGAGGGCAGAGAGAAAAGGCTAACTTGGAGGCGGCAGAGGATTCTTCTTCGAGCCAGTTTCGGATATGCTTGACGTTGCGTCTAAAGACGGTGGCAGATTGCTTGACGTCACTCCTCAATAGCATCACCACGGCGCCTACTCCGGCCACCGTCAATATGAAATTCGTCAAACCCATTCTCCGATTAAGGATTCGCAAAATTATATTCCCAGATTGCACAGCTTCTAGTCGGACGCTAGGGATTTAAAGAGGGCTTATGTTTTTTACTTGGAGAAGCAGCCAAGGCAGATGAATTCGTTCGTCGTGCGTGATTTAAGATTCGTATATGGGCCGTCATTATTTGCAAATTGTATGGACTCTTTAAGATTAATTAAAGCCCACTTAGCTCCGCAGTTTTAAAAGGTATGTGACTAGTAGGGCCATGCAGAGTTATTTCATTTTGACAATTAAATGGACTATTTCGCCGAGTCAAGGTCAAAACTTTTTTCTTTAACCAACAATTCTGAATCAAATTACAGATTAATCATCAGAACAGTGAAATAGCCGGGTATTTTCTTTTACTTCTGTAAAAAAACAAGGTTTAAAATTGATAAATATAAACGAACATGATAAATATTATTTTGTGGTTTTTATTAATATTGTTGTTGTTGTATCACCGTTCATGTTCAAATCCGCGTGATGCAATGTTATTTGAAAATAAGAACACTTGATAAAAAAACTGTACTATACTTGACTTGACGATAGCTGGTTCTGATTGAGTGCAAGTTTGAGTCGAGAGATACTAATTAATTAACTTATCTCCTTGAAGATATCAACAGACCAACATATTAACATCATGTTGTCTTCATATCAAGTATAGAAAGTTTAGTAATTAGATTAGTAAAGCCATATGCCTTACATTTATACTTTATCTAATCAGTTTTCAATAATTGTACTATATCCGTGTTCCTACTTTTGAATTATAATTTATTTATATAGTATATTAGTCGATCTCGTTAAGCATATATATTCTTTATCGATGATGATCGTTCATATATAAGAAATGATATAATTATAGATGTAACAAAATAACAAAGAAAAGGAATTCATTGTAATTAATTCCAGTACAAATACTTATATGAAAATCATAAATCAAAGCTGATCAAAACACAATAACAGGAGGACAGGAAATTAAGGATGCAGCTAGCCAGAGGGACGATGCAATTAACGCTAAATTAATCAGGCAGCGTAGATGTGGATATGAAGAGCGATAAGGGAGACAGTGATGCATGCAAAGAAGATGAGAGTGTGAATGACAATGGCTGCGCCGCTTGTCTGAAAACCGCCAAACTCAACCACTTTGGTCTTCCCTGGAAACTGAAACAATACTCCGGGGGTCAATACGATGAACAGAACCACTGACATTAAGACTGGCCCCCAATTCAACGCCATTTCAATGACAAAGAATCAAATCAGATTGATGTAAAAATGTAAATCTGTTAGTTTGTTATAGGAGCTATATTTAGTGTGCATGTTTTTATACATCCATGTAGCACTTTTATAGAATGCTTGAACTAATATGGAGATCTTAGTGAAACAGTGGCTTGAACAGGACGAAATTACGAAATTGGCTAGATGAAGGAAAGAACGATTCTCTGCAGCTACTAGATCGAATCAAAATTATATATTATAATATTGTCACACTATATGTTGATTGTTGTGTATGCTAAGAATCTGATTCTTGTCTCAGAAACATTTGATTTCTTTCTTGTTTTTTTTTTTCTGTTATAAGAGGCACTTGCCTTTTTTATTTTGTTAGAGGAGACATTTGGCCTTTGAGAGTCTGTCTTCATGTTCAATGAAAATCTATAGTAAGTAAATTTATATAAATGTCTAGTAAGTAAATTTTTATAAATGTCTAGTAAGTTAATTTTCTACAGAATTAGCGGTTACTCCCGAGTTATTTGAATACAAATAATACAATATTAAATGGATAAGATGGTCGAATATTTAGGAGACGACATTGTACGTTTCAAAAACAAATATGATATAAATCAATTGTTGTCCATATAAATCTTAGAACTTATCCATATCCGAGTCAAGCCGCTCAAATCTTTATTTTATTATACTAAACGCATGTTTTCTTTTATTTGTAGAGACGAATATATATATTTTTAATAGCATGTTGGTCTACTCTCAAATTTCTATATATATTTTTCTCATATAAACACACGGGAAAACGACTTTTCACCCAATTATTGATTTGCAAACGCGATCCTTGAGAAGAAAACGTTTAACCAAGCATACCAATCATAATCATTACTTGATTTATTGCCAAAAAACAAACCAATGTTTGCTCTGTTGCAAAGAAGACATGCATGCAAGTTGCGTCCAATAAATCTTCCGGCAAAAAAGACATGCATGCAAGTTGTGTATTATTATAAATAATATATAGGAATTATCAGTAGCGGATCTACAGACCATTTTTATTGGGACACAACCTTATATAATTGAAGAAATTTTAATAATTTTATAAAAATTACATTAGCTAAAAAAAAAGTGTCGGGTATATGCACCATCCTCTGTAATCTTAGATTCGCCTCTGGGAATTATAGACTGAGTTTTTCTTTTCTTTTAAAACATTCTTAACCCCATCAAAAGGTGACGGATTGAACATTAATAACCACCACAACAACAACTCTAGTCGATTATAAAGTATATTCACTCGTCTCGTCTCTAATAATCTCAACAGTTTTATAGAACAAATCAATTAACAGCTTTTTAAATTACATAAGGGATAACTTCATGATCTTTAAATTGATAATGACACCGCTCACACTATCGTGCATTTATAAATTCTTTTAATTGGATTTTTAATATAAAAATATGTCCCTTTATAAACATAGCAAAGAAATCCAGCTACTTATAAAACTGAACATTTAATTTTCATATTTTATCACCTGTATCTCGGTTCGTATGTCCTCTAATTTCTGTCCGAATAAATAATGTTGATAAGTTTCGATTCAACCTAGTGGTACTAAGTTACAAAAGAAAAGGAAAAAAGAAACCTGTTGGTACTAAGTTACTAATTACCAATGATGACAAGAGGTTATTACTTTTGAGGCATTCACTAATGTTAGCTTTCGTGTATAATCATTTTAACCAATTCACGGTGTGGTATTATTTGGTAAGATTATCAGATTATCTCACATGAGTTAGTTTGTGATTTGGCCCACCAAAAAGATAAATGTATATTGTATTTTTTTTTGTCAAATGTGTATTGTATTTTATATTCTTATTTTTAATAATTATGATAGATAAACTTGCAATGTTATATACATATAAATATATATGTATATTTAAAGATGAATATATATTTTAATCCTTTTTAGTATTGATATTGGTCCAGCAAAGACACTAAGTTGAATCGCTGTAAGGGGTAATCAACCGTAATTAAAAAGACTGAAAGTAATAGACCCGTGCAAGATGGCTGGCAAGCACAGGTTACTGAAGAAAATTGACCCGACTAGTCTCACAACAATTTTACATTGTCGGCTCATAAGTCATAAATATCATCGAGTTTTGTTCTTCAATTTGTATACGTCTGTCCTCATTATTAAAATCCACTAATAAGTTATGGAGTAACTAAAATTTAATCATATTAATTACCGAAATTTAACAAACTACATAGTAATCACATCGCGATAATAACTCTTTTACAGCTTGGTTTGCAAACTCTATCCGTAATGTCTTATCCTCATTTCCATTTTAAGACCATAAAAGGATAAAATCGTATAGAGTAGACAGAACAGACAGATACGCAAATCGAAAAAAAAGAGAGAAAAAAACAACTGTTTTTATTTTTATTTTTCTTTCCAAGCAGACAATATATTTCACCGATCGTTCTCTGATCAGATTATTCCCGGATTTTCCCCGTGGCGGAGAGAAATAACGGAAACCCAAAAAGCATAATTCTCAATGGCGTCGACTACGCGAGAAAAGTTTGTGTCTTTCATAAACAATAGATGGCTCGTCTTCGTAGCTGCCATGTGGATACAGTCTTGCGCTGGCATCGGTTATTTGTTCGGAAGCATTTCTCCGGTGATTAAAAGCTCCCTAAACTACAATCAGAAGGAGCTTGCCAGACTTGGGGTCGCCAAGGATCTCGGCGACAGTGTTGGCTTCCTCGCCGGTACTCTCTCCGAAATTTTGCCTCTTTGGGCTGCTCTTCTCGTCGGCGCCGTTCAGAACCTCGTCGGTTACGGTTGGGTTTGGCTTATCGTCACCGGCCGAGCTCCGATTCTGCCGCTATGGGCTGTAAGTTATTTGAAATCATCTCTCTCTTAATTATTCTTCTTTCTCTCTGTTTTTCTTTTTTTTTGGTTTCATTTTGTCCTATTGTAATTAAGTGATTTGAAAAAAATCTGACCGTGGTCCTTTCAGATTCATCTGATTATAGTTTGGACTGGGTGAAAGTTTTTGAGTACTGAGAAAAAGTTGGAGACTTTCTATTAACATCATCTTTAAAGGTTGTATTGGAGTATCTCGGAGAAAGTTTACTTCTAAGGTTGTTTCGGTTGCTGTCAAATGTCTCAAATCTATGAAAAACTTCCAGTTTTTTTCTTTCATCTCTTGTTCTACTTTCGTTTGAATCGTTCAGTTTGTGGAAAATTTGTTGGCATTTCCTATGATACTGTAGTAAATTGGCTGGTTTACTGGAACAACTGAGAATTAGGATCCAATTCAACTTGATCACAAAAATGAGTATATTCTGTGCTGACACAACATCTTTATGTATGTTTTTTCTTTTTAGATGTGTGTTCTCATATTCGTTGGTAACAATGGAGAAACCTACTTCAATACTGGATCATTAGTCTCTGGTGTTCATAACTTTCCCAAGAGCCGAGGTCCAGTGGTTGGTATCCTCAAGGGGTTTGCTGGACTAGGAGGCGCGATCCTCTCTCAGATATATACAATGATTCACTCACCTGACCCGGCTTCTCTCATTTTCATGGTTGCTGTTGCGCCTGCAGTGGTTGTTGTTTGCCTCATGTTCTTCATCAGACCCGTTGGTGGTCACAGGCAGATCCGTCCCACGGATGGAGTTAGCTTTACTTTCATCTACGGTGTCTGCATTCTACTCGCTGCCTATCTCATGGCCGTTATGCTAATTCAAGATCTTGCCGTTATTAGCCACAACATCATTACCGTGTTCACTATTGTGTTGTTTGTTATTCTTGTTGTGCCAATCTTGGTCCCAATTACGACAAGTTTCTTCATAGACTCAAATCCCGCTGACACAGTTGAAGAGCCTCTTGTCCCAAAACGGGAGGATCAAGAACCAGGACTTCAGACCCCTGATCTAATCTTGAGTGAAGTGGAAGATGAGAAACCAAAAGATGTAGATTTGCTTCCTGCGTCAGAAAGACATAAGAGAATTGCGCAGTTGCAATCAAGGCTGATGCAGGCAGCTGCAGAGGGGGCGGTTCGGGTGAAGAGACGAAGAGGACCACACCGAGGGGAAGATTTTACTCTAACACAGGCACTGGTGAAGGCCGATTTCTGGCTTATATTCTTCTCCTTGCTGCTCGGTTCTGGTTCGGGTTTGACAGTAATTGACAATCTTGGTCAGATGAGCCAGTCTCTTGGTTATGATAACACTCATGTGTTTGTGTCTATGATTAGCATTTGGAACTTCCTTGGAAGAATTGGCGGTGGTTATTTCTCCGAGCTCATTGTCAGGTTTGATCTCGCGGAAAGACAAAATCTTAACTCATATGATCTGTGAATTTCATCTCTGTTTTTGGTGCTCTGTTCTGATTTTTGATTCGAATGATGTGCAGGGACTACGCGTACCCAAGGCCGGTAGCAATAGCCGTGGCTCAGCTAGTAATGTCTGTAGGACACGTCTTCTTTGCGTTCGGATGGCCTGGAGCGATGTACATTGGCACACTATTGATTGGACTCGGGTATGGTGCACACTGGGCTATTGTCCCAGCTACTGCCTCTGAGCTCTTTGGTTTGAAAAAGTTTGGAGCTTTATACAATTTCTTGACACTGGCCAACCCGGCTGGATCCCTCGTCTTCTCGGGCGTGATTGCGAGCACCATCTATGACCGAGAAGCAGAACGGCAAGCTCATGGGTCCGTGTTTAATCCAGATGACGCCCTTAGATGCGAAGGTTCAATCTGTTACTTCTTGACGTCACTTATAATGTCTGGATTCTGCATCGTCGCTTGTATCTTGAGTATGATTCTCGTGCGTCGTACCAAGCCCGTCTACACTCATCTCTATGGCAAGACCCGCACCTGATCTGTCCGTTTTATATATATATGATCGTGCTCAGCTTCTTATTCTTTTGTTTTGCTCATGATTCTCCGGTACAGATTGTTTTTTATCTGTATCTATTTTTGTTGTTGTTGTTGTTGTCAATTTTGTGTTTGATGTGTACGTTTTTTGTATTCATATTCGCGGCAACATCTACGGTTACAGAAAGATCTTTAGAAACTCCATTTATATAATAAAATCCCATTGGGCTTTTTTCAAATAATGAGATATAGTGCTTTACAACAACAATTTGACAGGTTCCATTGTGAATTATGACCATTAATAGAGTAAGCTCACATGTGGCTGTTAACATTTTTTCGATTAAAGTTAGTTAAAAGCAGAACAATCCCTTCGAATCTCTCCCTTGTTCCCAATCTTAACACCAACGCGGCCAAGCTTCCTCATAGCAGAGATAAAAGCACCGTTGAAATCTCCGGCGTTGTTAGCAAACCTGATCACCGTGGACTGAGACGAGAAATCATTGAACGGAGCTTGATCGGACGTGAAAAGGCCTCTTCGAGCCACGAGGTTGTGGTAGTAGAGATTGTCGAAGGTATTTGGGGTGCTTAGGTCCAGGTTTACGACTATGTTGGCAATGTCGGGGTCTGCAGGAGAGCAGGATTGCATCAGCTGTTGTGCGTAGGCGGGAACGAGCGTAGGGTCCACGGGCATGAACGTCGAGAAATTGTGGAGACGGTTGGCAAAACAGTCACAGGGAGCGAATTCGATGGTATGTGCGCCTGAGAGAGCAATCATGTCGGTGAGTGAAATCCCGTTTCTAGCGAAGTTCTCGGCTAGACCTTTCACGTCAAGCTCTAGTCCAGGTAACTTCCCGGCCACTCTAGACGCCTTCGACACGAGCCCGTTTCTAGCGTAGTCACATTCACAGGTGAATGCTAGAATTTTACAACTAGGATCTTCTCAACTTTTACTTAAGCGGGGACATTTCTTGAGTTAGGAGGTTTTTATTGAGAGTGACATTTTAACAAATCTCATTAGGTCAGTCATCTGCATGCAAATTTTTAGAATATTTCAATAATATATTTCTTGATGAAGTGTAAAAAATCGCTAACTAATATATTGTCGTTGAACACAAAATGGATGTACTCAATTCAAAAAATGAGTTTGAAAAGTAATCTTTGTCAATCCTAATATGATAATGGTTTTGACTGATCCTTGAATTCTGCGGCTATCTGTTCTAATTTGTTTCATCAACTTTAGCTCAACGGTTCTTATATTGAAGCCGATATTCAAATAAACATTTAATATATCCATTTTTGGGCACTTTTCAACAATGATTTCTTTTGGTATGATAATTTAACTCTACCATATTATACAACACTAAATCTCTTATTTTACGGTAAAAGAAACTTTAACACATTCAAATTGATGATGGTTAAAGTGTTATTTTCCCAGAAAATCAAATAACGTTAGCTAACGTGGTATAAGACAAGACGATTTCTATGTTTGCTCATTTCAATTTCAACCACAATTAAAAAAAAACTATGTATAAATTCATTGTAGGTGAACAATATAAAATATTATGAGCACCTGTACAAACTACGAACATTTTAAGAGCTTAACTAAATAACTTTGATCCATAGAAATGTTTTTAATTATCACGACCAGAAAATTGTTGCATTGGACAACTCAATCTAAAGTGATCTAGCAGAATTTTAGAAACATAGTCTATGATGAATCATCGATGTTGTCATGTTGACCAGAAAAGAAAAAGCAATTTTTTTTTGTTCAACAAAGAAAAAACTAATTTATAGGAAGAAGTGATAGATTAATTACATTAGTCATATTCGAGATAGAAAACTACTATACTCAACATTCTAGATATCTGATTAAAAAAATCTAAAATCTAGTTTCTTTTTCTTTTTTTTATTCATCAACTTATAGAAACGTAATGACTTTTGGCAAGGAAATTTCAGTCCGAAGCTTTGTATCAAAAAAATGTTTTTATTAACGCTTATCATCTAATTTGGAAATAAAATTTAATTTGTTTCCTAGACGTGGGCCTGAGCTGGGCCAATCTATAAGATGGATACGATATAGTCCGAGAAAGATCCAGTTATAAACCGGAGCCGAGGAAATGTTCAGTTGGATGCTTGTTGTAGCGAACGAATTTTTTTGAATTTCTTCTTCTTTGTTCAGTTGTGGAGGCGATGGCTATGGGTATGGCGGTAGACACGGTTGACGAGCTAGGCTTTCCGTACTGGACTCCAATCCGACGAAGATTTCTTCCCGATTCGCCCTTCTTTGCATCTGGAAATGTCGAGCGCGAACTACTTGCTAAACAGGTGCTCCTTCTGGAATTTGAATCGGCTCGAATCTTCCGTAATGCTGTGCTTAATGAATACTCTACATGATCAATTTTACAATCTTAGGTTTCTGAGTCCTTAGGAGCTAATAGGTAGTCGTTAATGTTCCTCTTGAGATGGTGATGATATTCGTATTGGCTTGGCTCAAATCGAAGCGGTTTTGATATATTTAAGGTCGAATTTGTTTCTTTCATTGTGATTATACTTATTTGGATTATAGATATGTTTGGTTATTCTGTAATAGTAATTTCATTTGGAAGACTTTTTAGAGTTGATCAACTAGGTCTGGCTTGTCGATTTGGATAAAACGAGATTGTTTCATTTCATTCTCCTTTTGATTTCCATGAAATTATATGATGTTTGAGCAATCATTTTATAAGTCTTATCTGCTGTAGATTGTTTATCATGTACAAAATTTATATGCTCGCAAGAGTTGAGTCCTAAAGGAGGATTTTAATATACAGGTGGCATTGGACATAACAGAAGATGAAATCAACCATCTACATAAATACGTGGAAACTGAAAGCAGGTATGTATCCTTATTCACTGATGAGCTGTGATTGATTTCTGTTAGAAATGTAAAGAATTTAATCAACTATGGCAATGACTATAGCTTGCAGATTAGATTATTGCTTATGAGAATTGAACATATTTTGCATTTGTTTTTGAAGTGTTATTGTCTTTTTCCTTGGCGAATCTGGCTTTGTGTCATTTCTCCTACCTCTGATTGTTTACAGTGTAGTTCACATTTGTGTCGATAGTGCATAATAATCAAATGGCCATGAACTGAATCACTGTTATGGAAGTAGTTCTCTATCAATACCCACCTTTGAAGTGGCGACCAGTTATCAAGCAGTGATTCTTATGTCACTCTTCAATTTATGTAGACTAGTTTTAATCCCAACTTTGGTTCGCAATTCTCTATGAATTTGATGACATGATGATCATGAGCTTGATTGTTTTAAGCAGAAGAATCTCGTGTCCCATTGTTGGCTGCCCTGAGCGCCTGAAATCTTTGGACCATTTTGAAGATCACTATAAGGCACGGCACTCTGCGGCTTGTTCAGTATGCTCAAGGGTCTACCCTACTTCTCGGTTACTAAGTATCCACATATCTGAAGCACACGACTCTTTCTTTCAAGCTAAAGTTGCGCGAGGTTATGACATGGTACACTCTATATACTCTTAGTTTCTTTGTGAACTATTAATCTCGTTTTGAGGCAGAGCTCCTCATGTGATTGACTGTGATAGTGCTCCTGTCATTGCTTTACATGGATATTTTTAACCTCCACCTGCAATCTGATGCTGAATCTTCCTTCTTTCTGCTCTCATGTGCAGTACGAGTGCCTCGTGGAAGGGTGTGGATTGAAGTTCAAGAACTACACAGCCCGGCATCGACACTTAGTTGACAAACATAAGTTCCCAACAACATTCGAGTTCTTCAAGAAGACCCAACTCTCAAAGAAGCGAAGAGAGAAACTTCAGAGGCAACGTGTACCAAAGCTGAAACATGAAGAAGACAAAAAAGATTCGTCAGATGCCATGGAAGTGGAAGACAAATGCAGCGTTGGCGGTCTTGTCTCAGCATTGTCCACGCTCACCACATCAGACACAACTCCTTCGAATGTCAGCTTTGGTCGACGCCATGGTCGTGGGGTAACCTTTGTTCCAAGGTCAGTTCATAGGGAAAAACGAACCGAATCTTCATCTGCACCGGGGCCAACGGCTTAGTCGTGGTCTTATGGTTTCTCGTAGTCTGAGGAAGGGATGGTGAAGAAAAACTTATATCTATCTGTACCTAACATTGTAGCTGCTGGGTCTTTTGAAGAATGCATTTGAGTAAGAAACGATCTAAATTTTCTCCCTCAAGTAACTAATCTCAGAAAAGAATTATGATTGATTCTCTAAGAACCTTTGATTATTTGAAAATTATAATACAACCGTACAACGTACAGATGATGTTGCTCAGACACCTCATTCTTAACATATTTTTGTAAATTTATAATTAATACGACCCATAAATTGTTACTTTTTAAAACACGTGTGACGTGAATACAATTTGACTTGACGTGACTTACTAAAACTGCATCCCGTTTCCAAATTTCCTAGCTAAACATTGTACCGTTCTAATGTTGATAGACGGCATGCTTTCTGCTGGACCAAGCTTTCTCGGACTAATTTCTCTAATACGATTCTATTCACCAAATTAATCTTTATACCCTTCGTCAATCTATTTTATCCCTCAAACATTTAAAAATAATTTTAATACCTTTCAACTTTATAAAAATTCGAAAAATATTTTTTACTTGGTTTTTAAATTAAAATTTGAATCAAATTAATATCCAGTTGTACTAAAGTAGAGATTCGAACATTTCACCTCTTTATAAGGTTTGTTACCATCTAAACTATCGTGTTTTTTTATATCATTTACAATTACAACTATATGTACTTAGATTTCTCAAACAGTCTCGAAGGGTATATACCGTAGTTGTACCCAGTTGTGTAATAGTTATACCAGTTATATCATAGTTGTACTAATTTAAAAATCATTTGTACCACAAACAACAGATTCGAATCCTGAACGTACGCTACTGGTTTAAATCATTTGAGTTACCGTGTTTTTCTTGATATATTTGTTCGACAATCATATTTTATTAAAGAGAAAATCGTAATTTTACTTTTTTTAAAAATTAAAAAATAATAAATTTATAAAAAGGGTATATTAGAATTATTTTTTTTGCCCCGAATATATGAGAAATTGGTCAAGCTTTCTCTGCTCAGGCATTAAGGACACTGCCATGATTTACAACCTTGTCGGGGAAAAAGAAGCTCTAAAAATTGAAAGCAAAACTAAAAGCAAACAGCTTCTCTCGTTCAGGGATCCTTCAATCTAGGGTTCCTCTTTCTGGTAAGATTTTTGCTTTGTTAATATTCTTAAACCTTGTTCTCAATTTTAATTATTTACCTTCCTTATTCAGACTGCTTGTTCGGACTCTGTTTTTCTTTTGGTTTTTAAATCTCATTGCTTTTGCTTTGAACTGTAGTGTCGTTCACTTTGGTAATCTCTTAAATTGTTGAAATGTGTTTAAAGTTTCATACTTTTGGAGAAATTTTGATTAAAAATTGAATTTTATGAATTAGTAACTCGTGGAGCTTGGTATTATTGAAAAGTCCAAAATCTTTAGGATTGGTTGGTGAAATGTGTTTTTTAATGATAGGTGTCTCTATCAAACCAAAGCTTTTGGAGATGGAGAGCATGCACAGCTTTTGGCAGCTAGGAGATGAGCTCCGAGGACAGTCTAAAGCCTCAGAGGATCAGAAGTGGCTCATGGCTGCATCTAAACTAGCTGACCAAACTAGATCAAAGGGGGAACGTTTGAACAATCTTGATCTATCAAAGGGTCAGTTGAAATAAGGCCAATGGACAAATTTGGGTTTCAAGAAGAGAACAAGTTTGAGACTCTTAACTTCAACATGATGAACTCGGAGCTCAAGTTCAATGCTGCCTATGATATTAATGTTTTTGGCCAGAAACACCTGAATGCAGGCAAATTTAGCTACAATCAGTTCACCAACAGAGAAGGCAACATCGGTGGTAACCACTTTAGCAGCACTCACAACAATGACTCTATGAATGTTGCTGCAGACAAAAGGTTCAAGACCTTACCTGCCTTGGAGTGTCTCCCAAAGAATGAAGTGCTTGGAGGTTATATCTTTGTCTGTAACAACGACACAATGCTGGAAGATCTGAAGCGCCAGCCCTTTGGTATTCAATTCATCTAAGAGTTTGTCCATTTAAGGTTTACATCTCCTTTTTTCATATGCGCTAATGTTTTTTTTTATATTATTTTGTTAACATAACCATCATTTTCTATTATATTACATTTTCTATTATAGTTGATATGCTATTATGGCAATAAACCAAATGGGTTATATATGATTTGTATTATGTCACATAAGACTATTGATTTTGGTCGAACATATTTATGTATGATAACTATATCAAATACAAATCTTGGTCGAATTTGGAATCTGATTTGGCTTATATTTTCTCGTCATAAGTGCCTTAATAAAAGAAAGGGTCCTAGAAGAAACAATATGCAAGACTGCAGTTTTTTACGACTTTTAGATATGGCTTTGATTCACAAACGTTCTAGGAGGCAGAATTGGTCGGAGCTTCCTGAAGATTTGATTAGGTTGGTTCTGGGACGGCTGAGTTTCTCAGATTTTCATCGAACTATGGGGCGGTTTGTTCCGCCTGGTATAGCGTTTGGGGAGAATGTGTGCCCTAACCTAATCAGGTTCCATGGCTGATTCTGTTTCCGGATCCAAAACAATGCAGACGCAGTTGCATGTTGTACAATCCGCAGGAAGAAGATAAAGTTTACACAATTCAAGATCTTGGTGTGGATACTTGCCTAGCAAGTTGCGGCACCTGGCTCCTCATGTCGGACACTCGGTTAAATCTATACCTTGTGAATGTGCTAACTTTGGAGAGGATTAACCTAGTAACTACCGAGTCCCAACGGGACCAGCTCTTTTCTGAACCAGTCGGATGGTACAGATACTCCCCTAGGCTTCATTTTGCAAGCAAAGCTGAGATGATCGGGTTCCCAATTGGTAGTAAGGCAGTTGTGTGGATAGACGAAAAAACGAAAGACTACGAAGTTGCTTGGAGTTATGGTGAATACAGGTATACGGCTTCGTGCAAGAAAGGAGATCGTGTATGGCACCGGATTGAGATTCCCCCTTTGGTGGGGTGTAGTGATATGGTCCTCAAGGACCACAAACTTTACATTTATACTGAGGATGGTTTTATCAGAATCTCAGATTTGTCTGGAGAGTTTCCCACAAAAGCAGCTAATGTTAACCTATATCCTCCTTTTCGCTTCCACTTGGGAGCTTTAGGCCCTCCTCCACATACGGGTGCATATTTGACTGGTTTTATTGATTGGAAGACCAACATAGTAATCACCATCTCTGGGGAAGTTTTGATGGTCGCCACCGTTTTGAAACGTGGCCGGCCTTGGCATTTCCGCGTCTACAAATTCAACTCAGCCAACAACGATAGGGAGCAAACTGTTTCACTTGGCGATCAAGCCGTGATCTTGGATCTAGGTATCACCGTGCTAGCCTCCTCAGATATCCAAGGAATTACAAGAAACTCCATCTATTTCAGCGGCCTTCCCGCTAGCCAAGAGGATGTCTTCGTCTTCAATCTCTCCTCCCAGAAGTTTCAACGCCTTTCAGCTTCTTATATTTCCTCCAGACCATTCTCTAATGCTCGCTGGCTCTTCTCAACTTCTTAGTCCACATTTCTCAATCATACCCCTTCCCAACATTTACAAAAATTTTCAGCTTTATGTCAGCTTTTGACTTTTAATGCCAATGCTATTTTCCTTTTGCTATAAAAACCAAGACTTAACAATTAAAGCAAAAGCTACTAAACAAAGCTAATAATTATAAGTAATAATGTTTCATCATACACAAGATTACACATTAACTAGTTCCCTTTTAAACCAGACTGATCTCGATATTATCTTCTTCTAATAAAACTCAAACAGATGAAGAGACACTTGTATCACCAAGAAATTCACCAACTCCCTGGACCCTCATTCCCAGCTGCTGGCCTCCGGTTCAAGTAACGAATAACTGCATCTTCGACCCTGCAACATTTTACCCCAAATCATGATTCAGAACCGTATCATCAATCCATCAATCAATCAGTGGACTTATTTAAAGTGCACCACTTTTACAACTCTAATACATATAGGCTAGAGTAGCAGTGATTGGATAATGAGCTTACCAAGGTTGGTTGAAGAAGTCCGATCGACGTTCTCTCTCAGCATTTCGACTGGCTTCTCCTGATACGACCTTCAGATCCTTGCTCTGAGATTCGATCAGGGCGTTTATGAATTCAACTGGCGATTGGCTGAACCCCAAGAAAAATGCCCGTCTCCTCCTATGCTCATGAATTTTCCTTATGGCTGCACATATTGCTTCATCACATGCCTCAATCTCTTTGTTCTTCTCAGCGTTGGCCAACAAATTGTTCAGATCCCTTTGGATCGGGAAAGGAATGTCCACTAGCACATCATAACATGCTGATACGGCCGGATTATTTCCTGAAAGCTTGATTTTGTGTTCTAAGTGAATCGGTGGTGGAGGTGACAAGTGGTGAGATATCTTCTGAGAGACCATTGTGAATTTCAACTTTTCTTCCCCAAAAACTTTCTGAAGTGCAGCGTCACAGTTGAAGAAGGAAGGGTCATTTGGGTTCTGCAGTTTCCTCGCCTTAACGTAATGCCAAATTGCAGCAATGATTCTTGGGCGAGTTTCAACCTCAATCCCGAGAACATCCATCAATGCAGTAGAAAGCTTGAACTTTTCTGGGACATAGTTCATTTCCAACCGTATACTAGCTGCAAATTCCTGATTCCCTTTCCGCTTTATCTCAAACCCTTCCTGAGGAGCAGGTGATCGAGCATTCTCCCATACAATCAATGGATTCTCAGGATACAGCCTCTGATCCAGGGAAACTGTTACCCTTTTGAAGAAAGACGAGAACTTGGGATGCAATGGGTTTGATTTCTGAACAAATCCTGGCTGGTCAGGATCCACCCCATCTTCCAGGATCCTACCAATAATTTTAAGAGTCCATGTTGGCGGGTCAGCATTTGGATTCCCAGGAATTGTGTTGTTTTGGTTGGCAAACGAGTTGAAGACGTAGATCCTAAGCGTCTTCTGTATGCAGGGAGGGCTTTTAAGGGCTTCCTGGATGTCAACTTTCTTTCTAGTTAATGCAGCATCGACCCGAGACTCAAACTCCAGAAGTTGTGTGTATAAGGCAGACTCGGGTAAGATTGCAGCTACCCGCTCCTGCAACGACTTTTCCGGAAGCTTCTGTTTCTTTTTCCGTGCAGCAGGAGTTAACTCCATCGTTCTCATGGGGGAGATAGTGTTGTTACTCGCAGGGGCACCAGGAGGTCGCATTGGTGGTTTCTGCTGGAACCTCTTCATGTTTAAACTTCCAGGAGTTGTCAAAGAAGGCGAAGATGGACCCAAACCACCAATCCCTGGGGAACCTTGAGCTTGGTTCATTGTCATTCCTTGAGCTTGTAACTGAGCTTGCAATTGTGCTTGAACTTTAGACTGTGCTTGAGCATGTGCCATGGCTTGAGCTTGTGAGAACTGAAACTGAGCTTGAAAGTTAGCTGCCATTTGAGACTGAGCAAACCCTTGGTTTCCAGGAACCGATGCAGAGGCCATCCCAGGATTCCCAAAAGGTGAAGGCGCAGAGCTTTGAGGTTTCTGTAGATTATTGTTGTTATTCGCCATCGTTATAAAAACCTAACAGCCTGAAAAAATCAGAAGAAATAACACTTTTGAAAACTTAACTTCCATTTGAAAATAAATAACCGAAAAATCTGCCAAGAACCACAGAAAGAGAAGACGATTTATAATCTCTCAGATGAATGCTGACGCAATAGATCCGCTAAATCGAAGCCTCAAAACCCTAATTTTCTAAATTTGCAGCACAGTTCAACGAGTAGGAATAATCCACAGGCTTAGAATACGCCGGAGAGAAAAGATACCGTAAATGATAATGCGAACGAAGAGCTCGATTCAAGATTAAGATGCTACTAAATGCTCATGAAAAGATCTATAAATCATAAAATTTTAAGAGATACAATAACAGCGACCCCAGAGCCTATGTGCCAAAAAAGATCGAGAGAGAAGAGAGTTCCTTACAAAAGACGAAGATTCGCTGATTTGAATCCTATTATCACTCTCCTTCTTTCTGGAATTCCTCGGTGTTCCGCTGCTTCTCAGTTGTCGAGAGGAAAAACAAATGCCCACCGGAGCTATCTATTTTAAACCGGGTTAAGACCCGACCCGTATTTTTAAAGCCCACTATGAATAAACGAAACTACCCTATTGGCCCAACGCCCAACGTTAATCAACAATTCTTTTTGTCTTTTTAGTTAATAATCCACAGATTTTTTATTGTTTTCTTTTTTTTTATTCGAAAAAAAAATTCTAAATTTAATATATTATTATTAGACGCTACGAGTCATAACTAGATTTTTATTTAGCCCATTTGTGGGGGAAAACAATTGAAGAATATGGGCACATGCAATTACATAAACTGATGATGGTAAAATCAAGCTTGTCGTTTGAAAAAGGTAGCAACTTGGTTATAAACAACGTCTTTCGCAGTAACACCCATGATGAAATCAGCATGAGCATAGTGTTTCACAAACTGCACATTCATCTTATCGATGTTGTGAAACTTAAACTGGTCGAGGAGATACTCAACGTCGGTCACATCGGCCAGGTAGTCTAAACCGCCGTAGCTAAAGAAAAGCGGAAGGTCGTGTGGGATCGCCGAGATGTTGTAAGCCGGTGGCGTTGTTTGACCGTAATGTTTCATGTTGCGATCACTGCTTCCATAGTTGTATCTTCTTAACTGCTTGTCTCTTACCGCTACACAAGTTTCTTTAATTCTCAAGAACAGGTATATAAAAGGTTCGTAAATATATGAAAGAAAATGGGATATTTGTTTGTTTACTTTGAGCAAGATGGATCATGTTCTTAGTGGAAGTAGATTGAGGTTCGTTCGCCAGGAACAGATCAATGGTTGATGCATTAAGGCAACAATTTTTGCCTATATTTTGTAAGAACTATTTAAACAATATATAATTATTTCAACAATGGGTAAATTGGTGATTTTTAGCAATTGCATTACCGGTGATAACAGCGAGTAAATCATAACAGTCGATCCCAGCTTCATGGCATATAGTCTTTATTAATTCCCCTACTAGTCCACTGCCAATTTTGCTTAATTATTTTATGTTATTAAACAAAGCCAATAACAGACATATTTTAAGAAAAAGGGTAAATATTACCTTTTGGGATTAAACTCTGCCCATCCAAGAATGGCGGTGGCCTGTTTTTGAAAGACGGTGATCAAGTTATTTTTCAGAAATATAGGTACAAAATTTAAATAAACATAAAAAGGGGGAAAAGGGAGAGAACTAGGGACCTCGGCGAGAAAGGATTTGGCGGCGATGTCGCCAAGGACGGTGGTCATGTGGCTGAGATAAGCAATGGGACTCAGCATTGCCGCCGATCTCAGTTTATCCTCCAACCCCTTTTCCGAGAAAGACGCGAATCCAATTAATGTCCCCTGATAGTTTCCATTTCATTATCATTTTTATAAATTCATTTATAAAAAAAACAGAGAAAAAAGTATGTTGATAACGGTGGACCCACCAAGGAATGTCCGAGGTAGTGAATCTTTTGGCCTGTTAGGCCATGGATATGGTCAAACATAGCAGGCAGATCGAAAGTCACAAGCTCGTCCCACGTCCAGTTCCAGAAAGCCTACACGTTCAACGTGTCAACGGTTAAATCTCGGTTTATTTAGTAAAAGTACGTAATATATTGGTTAAAAGAGAAGGTAACTGAACCGGGTCGGACCCGTTGATTAGGGCTAAGGTACTTGTGTCTCCTGCTGAATCTAGTCCCTCTTGTATTTCCCATCCACACATCGAATCCTTGGTCCGCCAAAATCAACGGCAGATTTTGATCCGCCGGATTCAACAGCCACGACATCCCATCCTGCACATTTTAATCTCAAAACCGATTCTTATTTGAGCTTTACAATCTTCAATTTTTTATTTTTTTCTTTTCTTTTATTCGAAGAAATTTGTCCATTTCCTACACCTTATATGTATTACTATTTTTTACACCTCTTACACCTTAAATCATAAGCAATGAATGTACATATATGATTTAAGCTATGTTTCAGTAATGTAACCATAAGAAATAAAGAATTATTTTGTCCAAATCGTCAGAAGAGACAGTGTATGACTCTGCGTACGACGACTGTCTTTGTCCATGGGAAACTTAAAACATAACTACATAAGGTAAGGCATAGAGTAATTATTTTACTTTTAGTCTAACATAAAATACGAAAATAGTGATGGAGTATGCACTTCATCATTTATATAACTTACGTATACAACCAGTCTTTCTCCCATACCAGAAAAGCTGTTTATCAATTGACTTTATTTAAATTAAATTTATAGTAACGCTCGATTTATCACTTTATAGGTTGGACACACATGTTAAATACTCATGCGCTTACCTTTTTTATATGTTAAGTTTACCCACCACTTATTAGATACCCAAAATATTAAAATAGTCTTACTTCCAACTTTCAAACTCGCACATAGATATAGTAGTCGAGTACGATATATATTATACCGTCTACGTGTAAATACTTGTTGACGAGGCATGCACTGAAAGTATGCACGTTTGGTTTTAGTCCACGTAACTCCTCTTTCCGGACAACACATACAAAGAAACTCGCCAACAGTCACTCATTTTCTCTTGAAATAAACGTATGCGCATGTGAAAATCCTTACTTCATTTGTATAACTTGTGCAAAACAGGTATAAAGTTTTCACCTAATAATGTTTTCTCACTTTCTCTTGACGTCATTTCCCACTTTTTTCTCCTTACTTTCAGCCATAATTTTTTGTTTGTGAAGTAATCAACAATAAATTCTTTTTATTATCATATATGGAAAACAACTTCAATTTAATAATTACATGTTTTGAAGGGGGTGCAGTCTAATCACAACGTAGCATGCGTGTGTGTATTAGGACAATAATACAACAAGAATTCCATGTTTAAGGCTAATGCGATGCGAAAGGGTAATTAAAGAAGAGTTAAACTTACAACAAGAATTCCATGTTGTATTAGGACAGGTTGTCTCTTCGCCCCATCTCTGGCGCCGGCTCGTCCTTCGGGTATCCTTTGCATATTTAATATGTACCCATCTTGAGTCACCACCTTTGTAATACATCAATTATAATCATGTTCTTCGCATCATTAATGACTATATATTTTTAAAAGAAGAATATATCGTACATCATGTTCTTCGCATTTGTAGCCATATATGTGGACAGAAGAAGCGCATATGCCGCCGGCAGCAGTCCTCTGCGGCGGTTTTCCAGCAAGCCTGCTGAAGGTTCCACGAGCTTCGAGGGGCTCAAGGGAAAGAGCGAAGAAGGTTAAGACCCATATGGCTAAACCGACTGAACTAGACGGAACCATGACGAAACAGGCAATTGAGATAGGCGGTGTCTCGTTCTAGGAATTAAAGTTAAAAGGGTTTTATATAGAGGAGGGAGGGATGACGAGTGACGACGGATAAGAAATTCGAATATATGAGATAACTATTAAAAAAATCACGTTAAATAATGGTATGTTCAATGTTGGACTCGTGTCAAACTGTCAATTGCCTTTTATAATATGATCACACCCCCAACAAATTTATGATTTTGAAGAAATAAAGAAAATAATTGATGAAATACTGATCGCTGATCAATGCATTAATAATTGTTTTAGAAGTGTTGCGGATAATGTACTGTATAACGGTCACCGAGAGTAAGGTTATGATAAAAATTTAGAATAATACGTGGAACTGAGATGTGAAACTAAATGGCATGGAAAATGATGAAGTTAAAAAAAAAAAGTAAGAGAAAGTTAGAATATCTTCCTGAAAAGCAAAGTAATCCCATATTCTAAAAATATAAAAGGAAATACATCTCATTGCTTTATTCTAGAAAGCAGACTATATTTATCAGAAAACAAGGAATATACAAAAATTTATTTGTATTACTGTAGTATTGATTACAAACTTACATATATACACACTAGGATTTATGGAGAGGAATTCATATTCTACATACACTTTATTAATTTAGTCAGTGAATCATAATAAGAAAATCTAAGCAAAATTAAAGAAAATATACATAAATGTTAAATCTCCGAGATCTTTAAAACTGGTAAGCAAGAGAAAAAAATATCATATGAACGTTTTAGGAATATTCGTTTTTTTTTCCTGATACGTGGAAAAAGATAGGATGAAAGAAGAAACTGTTAAAGGTGATCGGAGATGCTGTAGGGACAGATAAGTAGAAAATGACTTCAGTTTACTTGTTGTCTTCTAAAACTCTTCAATTAAAGGATTCACTTGGTCATCAGGTTGCTTTCATTTCACACCCTAAATACACTCGGTGTACGATGTCAAGAATACAACAACAAAAAGAACCTCGAGACATGTTACGTTTAGATAATATTAATAATGTAAGGGTACACAATGTTCGAAATAATTGATAGATAGGTCTTGCTTTCATATTTGGTGTTCCAAATAATTGATAGACCAGGTCTTGCTTTCATATTTGGTGTCCATATATGAAACTATCGTCCCTACTCCCTAGGCATTCTATTTATAAATCGTATCATATCCAGAAATATCATAATAATCGGCCATAATTTTCGCCTGGTGGTGAAGTCGTCTCGTCTCATCTATAAATCCAAGGGCGTAAACTTGTTATAATCCAGATTCGATTCTAAATATGCAAACGTTTTACATGTTATATTTGGTTATTTAACCTTCAAATTAAGCACTTTAATAATGGATTTGTTGAAAATTCTTTTTGCCAAATATTTGTTTTTCTTGAACTAATCAGGCGACTGGACGAAATCTGAATATCCGCTGATTAATGACAAAATAATCAGCCGCTAAGTTACGTAAAGAAAATAGGGACCTTTCTACTCGACATTTAATAGGCTATTATTATAAGTAACTTAAGAGCGGCCCAATGTTGTGACTATAAATAGGCCTATGTTTGGTAAAGGCGGAATCGGTTAATCGGGTTGACCCAATTGTAATGGCTCTTCTTCATCTTCTGTTACTAGACACGCAATGGCATGTATTCGTAATAATCGTTAAAAGAGGAAGGACACACCCTGAATCTCTAGCGTGAGGGACATTACTATCCGAGTTACCGCGTTTTACTTTACATTATATACAAACACTATTATATGTACTTAACATTCTGAAATACTTGTACATATTTGTACCTATTTGTACCAGTTGTATCCAAGTATGAGATATAACTCGGTACAACTACCCAATTATACCAATTATAATATCAGTTGTACCACAAAAACGAGATTCGAACTTTGGATGTGCGTCGCATGTTAAAACCATATGTGATACCGCATTTTTGTTGGTATAACTTACAATTACTAATATATAACCTGATTTGATCGAAACTCAAATTTCATTAAGAGTAAAATAGTCATTTTACCTTTGGATGGGTGGTATATGAGAAAACTTTTTTGCCAAGAGTGACATATGAGATTTGCGCTCAGATGATCAATTTCACAAATGCCACTCTCCGAAAAAAAATAATCTCATATATCACTTTTTAATCTGAATGCCACTCTTCAATAGTGTGCTGACGATTTTACTCTTAGTTATATTTTCAAGTAAAACGCGGTAGCTCAGATGGTAATGTCCTTCACGCAAAAGATTCATTTGCGATTCAGGGTTCGAGTCTCCATTATATATTAGTACAACTGGGTATAATTAATACAAATACATTCAAATTTTAATTTGAAAATATAATATAAAATTGTCGGCACATTATTGAAGATTGACATTCGGATTAAAAAGTGGCATATGAGATTACTTTTCTTCAGAGGCATATGTGAAATTGATCCTAGCTTGTGAGCTGGTTTATTGGTAAAAAAGAGTGTTTCAACCGTTTTAACGAGAAAAAAATTAAAACGTTGAAGCTTAATTTTGCAAATGCAAAAACGTGCACACCTATCTAAGTGCTAAAAACTTTATGTTATATAAGTTATGTGACACCCACTCATCAAAATTAAAAAAATTCAGATTCCAGAAAATGGCGGCTGTTTTGGATACGAACATCCGGCTAAATTCGATCAAGGTCGTCCCGGGAAAATACAGTTCTCTCAACGATCATCAGTCTCGCGCGCCGTCTCGAATAAGGTGCGCCGCCGCTTCACCGGGTAAAAAACGGTTCAACATCGCTCTCCTTCCCGGCGACGGTATCGGTCCAGAAGTTATCTCCGTTGCCAAGAATGTACTTTAGCAAGCTGGATCTGTTGAAGGTTCTATCTCTTTCTCAATGTATCTTATTGTCATCTTTGATTTTGAGAGTCTTGGAATTTGCTGTTTTCTGCAATTGGAATCGTAATCAACAAGTGAGTTGCTTAGCAAAGTAGATATTGCGTCTTTGCATTTGTATCACAGGATTGGAGTTTAATTTCCAGGAGATGCCCGTTGGAGGAGCAGCCTTGGATTTGGTCGGAGTTCCCTTGCCTGAAGAAAGCTTTAAAGCTGCAAAAGAATCTGATGCCATTCTTCTTGGAGCTATCGGAGGGTATGTGTGTGTGTATCTTGTTTGATTCAATTTTTGAGCTTTTGGATGATTCATGGTGATTGGATATTCAGTTACAAATGGGACAAGAATGAGAAACATCTGAGACCTGAGATGGCTCTGTTTTATCTTCGAAGAGATCTCAAAGTCTGCTAATTTGAGACCTGCTACAGTTTTACCACAGGTATCTTCAGCTTGATCTGCTTAGCACTTGGATTTTTGTTGTTGAAAAAACGGAATTTTATGTTTTGCTTTTTTTTTCCAGCTAGTTGATGCTTCTACCTTGAAGGGAGAAGTAGCAGAAGGTGTTGATATGATGATTGTAAGGGAGCTTACAGGAGGTATTTACTTTGGAGAGCCAAGAGGCATTAAGACCAATGAAAATGGCGAAGAAGTCGGCTTTAGTACAGAGATCTACGCTGCTCACGAGGTACTACTCTTCACCAATATGCTCTTATGACTACGACATTGGCTATATATGTTATATTAATGCATTTTCTTCTGTTCTTCAGATTGATAGAATTGCTCGTGTTGCATTTGAGACTGCTAGGAAAAGGCGCGGCAAGCTGTGTTCTATCGACAAAGCCAATGTGTTGGATGTACGTTTTGATCATTTATTGATATTTTTTTTCCACTTTGGTGTATTTCTCGTAATGCAAGTTTTTTTTTTTTTTTTTTTTACATATAGGCATCAATATTGTGGAGGAAAAGAGTAACAGCTTTAGCCTCTGAGTATCCAGGTGTTGAACTATCACATATGTATGTCGATAATGCTGCAATGCAGATTATTCGTGATCCCAAACAGGTACTCGTCGCACATATATCAAACTTAGCCGTTGATTAAGCTAACAAAGAAGTGAAAGTAGTACTCATGGCATTTTTTGATCTTTTAAAACATTGCAGTTTGATACAATCGTTACCAATAACATTTTTGGTGATATATTATCTGATGAAGCTTCAATGATCACTGGAAGCATTGGGATGCTTCCATCTGCTAGTCTCGGTGAATCGGTAAATAAGATCAAATCTAATCTTTTTCCGCTCTTTCTGTTTATTACCTTATCTGGATTGTTAAAACTTGTGATGAAATCAGGGACCTGGACTCTTTGAACCTATACATGGCTCTGCACCAGATATAGCTGGGCAAGACAAAGCAAACCCATTGGCCACCATTCTCAGCGCAGCGATGCTTCTGAAATATGGACTTGGAGAAGAGAAAGCAGCAAAGAGGATTGAAGACGCGGTCGTGGATGCTCTGAACAAAGGGTTCAGAACCGGAGACGTCTACTCCCCCGGAAATGTATGTATTATGGTTTCTAACTTTTTGTCATTTGCATTTATAAGTTTGTACCAATATACTTAAAGTCTTGTGCTTTTGAATATGGAATGTGAAACAGAAACTAGTGGGATGCAAGGAGATGGGTGAGGAGGTGCTCAAATCAGTAGACTCCAAAGTTCCAGCTACTGTTTAAGATTATTGAGATTTGAAGCACTTGAAATAGTGTGTAGCCCCTGGTTTTACGTTACTTATATGCTACTCTATGTAGCAGAAACCGTTTATAGCTTTTTAATAAATACTTGAGATCGATTCTGCAATTCAAAGACAAAGATTCTACAGAAAACATTTAACAAGTCTCCTGCCTCACGTACCTTGTTCTTGAAGATTGGGAAGTTCTCTCCAACTACAGACCCAATATATCGATATTTATTTAACGAAATAAAATTCAAGAAAAGGAACTATATGATTTTTACTCGCAAGAGTTATACATGTTTTTCTGAAAAACCAAATTTGTAAAACTTTACATTTAGAAAACCGAAAAAACTATCAATCACTATATTAGCCTTCCAATTCACGAGGAAGTGTCGGATTTGCGTTCAGCGTCTGCTGCAGACTGCATTTGAGCAGCGTATTGTAAGTTCCAGAGAACGTCTTCAAAGGAAGGTCTTGCTGAAGGTTCAAGCAAAACACATTTGTTGGCGATTGAAGATCGCAATTGCTAAAGACTCCTGCAAGCTCGTTGTTAGCACCGTTGGACTCACTATTTTCTGCCGAAAGTCTTGGCTCCCAAATGTAAGTCTACAAAACGCAACATTGCAACAAAAGCTATTAACTAACTTGGTTTCAATCAAATGACAATGATGAAGATTTCTTTATTCTCTTTGTTACCATTTCGTTGAGAAGAAAGGCCTCTCCTTTTGTAGTGGGCACTGGTCCTATCAGAGATTCCAGAAGTATGAATCCGAAGTTGTACACATCGTCCTCTCTTTTAGCCATTTTCCTGCATAATCCTCAAGTGTAAAAACTCATGTTTTTTATCTGCAATTTTGAATAAGAATTTTGAAATAGAAGCTCAAAAGATTCATACTTTGACTTGTGGGTTTCTGACTTTGTCTGCAAAATGTAGAAACAAAGCAGAGTCCTGACTTAGTATCAAAGAAGAGCATGAAGAATGGAGTAAAACAGAAGGAAAGAGAGCAAAATGAGAAAACCTCGATCTTTTCGTTCTCTTCAATGATGGCAGAGACTCCATAGTCACTGAGCTTTGCAATCTTGTGTTCGTCAAGCAAAACGTTGTTCGTCTTCAGCTGATTGTTGAATGAACCAGGCATTACACCGGTGTGAAGAAAATGAACTGCCTTTGCTATTTCAATCAGAATTGCTAGCCGATCTGGCCATGTCAAGATCTTCTCAGAGAAAGACTCTACATATAAACAATATTCTAACAACATTGAGTTTCCAAGTACAGAGAGATTCAATATAACATTTGAGTTTACTACACGTCATTCTGACCTGATAGATGCGAGCGATAGCTCCCGTTGGGCATATACTCATATACAAGGTAGAGTATGGTCACTGCAGGATCATATTCTCCGCTGGCTTGAGTGCAATGGCCCAAGAATCTAAGGAGATGAGGATGATTGAGCTTACACATCCAATCTAAGTGACCTCTGATACTTTGGCTAGAGAATTTCTTTGACAAAACCAGACATCTTATAGCTATGGAACTTCCATTTTCCAGTGTTCCTCTGTATAGCTGCAAAGAATCAAAACAAGCAAAGTAAAGCAAATGACTGATGTTGAGATCACACGAATCAATCTTGAGTTAGACAAACCATACCTTTCCAAGCGAACCTTCACCTAAGAAACGTGATGAATCGAAATCGTCTGTGGCTTCCTTTAACTCTTCAAAAGTAAATGGCCGACATGAGGGCACACCTTGTGCACCTAGCTTAGTTGTTTGAGAGATTAACCCTGCAAGAAGATTACGAGCAAGGATGTTAGACACCTGAAAGACAATTGCTACCAGGCCAAAATCTACATTTGGAGTCAAATTTACTCACTTGACCTAGCAAGAACTTCAGAGGAGAGACTGGTGTGTGAATTATCTGTCACGACCTTAAGCCTAGTTTGCGGCACTGACTTTTCTCTTGAGCAACAGAAACAGCAGCGCTTTCTGCATAACAGGAGGAGTCCTAATGTAAACAACACAAGAACAAGAACAACTCCACTAATCACAGCAATCAAAATCACCATCTTTCTTCCTTGGAACTGTTTTCACTTGCGAGTGGTGATGCAGAGAAAGTGATCCTTAACGAGTTGGCTTGGAGGTTTGTGATAAAAGGAAGCAATGTGATGAAACACACCAACGGAGGGAAAGGGAAGAAGCATGGGAAGGGATTGAGAATGTTGGAACCAAGTGGAGTACTAAGTTGGGGAAAGTCGCGGAAGAGGAACATGGTGTGCAAGGAAGTAGAGATCGGGATGAGCCTACGGTTCAGGAAGAACCATAAGGGTAAAGGTGATGCAGCTAAGGAGGAAAAAGGGATTTTCCGGGTAGTGACTACAGAGAACAAGGAGTTTCATTTTGTGTGTGAAGGTGGGTTGGTGGGTGCAGAGAAGTGGGTGAGGGGAATAAGACTTGTGAACAGAGAGGCTATTTGTGGGAGAACTCAGAGCCAGAATTAGAGTGCTGTTTTGTATATAAAGAAGTTTTGAGAAAGGGAGCTTCATTTTGAAGGTAGTGTGCTTCTGTTTGCTGGGGATGTTTATAGATGTTGGGTTTGATATCTGCAGTATATTGTGAAATAGCTGGAGTTGCATATGAATGAAAACTAAAACAACTCAGTAGATTTGAGATTCTCCAAATTATCTTTTTAAAAGTTTGGTTCTACATGGATTCAGTCTTAGCATTGATTGAATGTGACCAGGACCTGTATATTAAAACAACAAGAAGTTCCTGTTTCTTTTAAACGAACATGATCTTTTAAAAAAGCATTACAACACACATGAAATCAGCAGTTCTGCTTACCAGGCACAAACGCCACAAGCAACATAACCAACAGAGATAAATAGAGAGGCTTTGAAGTTCTAATCGCTATTGTAACCATCATCATCGTTATCCTTATCTTCGTGATCTTTCACCACTCGTTCTATGAACTGTCTTCGAACTCCAGCCATCACAGCTTCCCTTGAGGAGTCATCATCTCCTCCTTTGCCATCATTAAGAACTGGCTCTGATTGACACAGAAGTAAGGCTACACCTGTAAACCCAAAATAGTTGCAAGTATGTTCAGACATGAGCCTAACGACCATTCTGCTCAAAGCATGATACGATTGCAAATGTGGTCACATCATGTCTCAGATCAGCCAAAGGCTAGCAATGAGACATGATATCAAAACACAACTGGGCACAGATTATATCAGACAAAGGAGACTTCAAACTTACTCTCCGGGGTGCACCTACGGCCAAAGCTCTTCAAGCCTACATGAGTTCCTTTAATAGCGACATGGTGGTACACCAGTAAGGTAGGAAGATTGCAGTCAGGGTAATTCGGAATACAATCAGTGGATATTATCTTAACAAACTTTGTTGCTGGGTATCTGCTAGCCAATTCATCTAGACAACCCAATAGCAAGCCACACTCTGCAAATCTATCACACAACAACAAGTAACAAACAAATGTTAAGTATTTCAAGTATGTGCTAAGATTGGTACTTCAAGAGGAATCAGAATTCACGAATACTTCAAAAAGCATACCCATCTTTGTAGAGGCATACAACAACCCAATCTTCAGCAGAAGCTTGCGTAACCTCCCGCACGAAATCAGAGCCCGAGATAGGAATCACTGTTCCATACCTTTTAACTTTAGCAGCTTCTCTTAGCTCAGACAACCTCTTCTTCCTATCAAAGCATCAAACACATCAGTGTATGTGAATAATGAAAAGTATTGCACAAGAAGTTTAGCCTATCCATCAATATTTGAAACAAGACACTACCCTTTTTTAGACAAACAATTAAGGCATTTCGTATCCAAACGCACAAACGAATCGAGAAAAATTAGAGCTTGATTATTGCATTCCCGATCCAGAAAAAAGAGGATAAAGAGCTAAGTAACAGATCCGAGAAAATTGAATTTACAATTCAGATAATATTATCACAGAAAGAATTCTCTAGGATCCATTAAGATGGTAAATACAAAATTTCATAATGTTCGATTTGATCTACGAACCTGTATTCTTCGAGGAAGCGATCATCGTCGAGATCTTTATCGTCCTCGAGATCCTCAAGCTCCTCCTCTGTCTTCTTATCGAACCATGCCCGGTCCTTAGGAGCTGCAGACTCATCTTGCGCTGGAGTATAAACCGGAGGTTTGAAAGCCGGAGCTTTCGCCGGGAGATTCCCCAATTTCCGCTGGATATCGTCCCATTGTGTCGACGCTCCTTCGATGTCCTTGTACACGAAATGATAATCCGCCATCGATATTTAACGACCTACGAAGCTCCAAAAATTCTCCGTCAGATTACACAGAGAACCTTTGAATCTGAGATAAAATTGCCAGCTTTGACACTGTGATCGCAATCTCGTTCCGTTTGATGAAGTCTGGAAGACAATTGAAAAAGGCTTTCTTCTCCTGAAAGGTCAGACCCGAAATTGGTCTGATTAAACCGAACCATACCGATGCTATTGTTAATCTGATTTTTACGGAACCTAAAATATTTGGTTTAGAGGACGGTTAGAAATCGGTTTAAATTAAAATTAAAATTAAAATTATATAATTATTATAATTTAATTACATTTAAATTTAATTATTAATTCATGTTTTATTATTATAATTTAATTATATTTAAATTTATTTATTAAATTCAGGTTTAACTTTAACTATATTTAGACATTTATAAAGAAAGTTTCTGCTAATTATACCGAGTAATACTAGTTGTAAAAAAATTCATAATTGTACCTAAATGATCTTAAATTTATGATTGATACATTCAACAAAAAATACTAAAACAAAAAAAAATCAACAAGTTCAACATTTAACTAGAAAGTATATAAACATTCTTTCGCGTCTCATTTTTTTCTTTCCTTTCGTAAGTTAATTCAATCTTCCTCTTCATTTTTCACTTATATTGCTTCTTAACACAATTCTTTCACCTTTATCTCCCTCCCGTTGGTGATGATTCACTGTCATCTACTTTTTTTAGTGATGCTGGAAGAGTGCTTCGAAATTCTGAATTTTAGTTTGAAGCATACATGCATTATGAAAATAAAAGATAAAACTTCTATATTTGACACAATTTCTCTCAAACATATTTGATTTCAAATTTATTAACTAAACACACAATTTCTCTAAAACTCTTATCCAAATTCTTAGATACACCGTAATTTAACCTTAATTCATAGTTTTTTTTCTAATTAGTAAATTTGGATTCATAGATTTCACTAAACCCAAACAAAATTCTAAAACAACAATTTATGTAAATCTTAAATTTCTAAAATTGAAATATAAGAGTTTCAAAAGACTAATGATACAGAAGTGGTTAATGAATTTGATGAGCGACAAAAAGCACCAACGAAACATGAATATACGTCAAAACGAAGATGTGACTAGAGAGTGAAAAACATGTAAAGGAGTAACAAAAAAAAAGAAATTAGAGATAAACAATTCGTTTCTAAATTTTTTTGAAGATGAATAGTTATAATGGTGAAAAAGACGAAAATGGAAGAGAGAAATAGAGAAAATATAAATTTAAATCGATTTTTTCAAATATTTATTTAGTTTTCGACTAATGGATTGTGTTTCATTTACCTTTTTTCAATTTTGCTTGATGGACTTCGCTAAGACCCAATTTTAAAAAAGACCCAATTCTATTTTAAGTTGGGAAAGTCATGGTTTTGTAATTAATCTAACTTGTTATAATTTTTTAGAAATTTAAAGAAAATGATAAAACAAATTAAAATAGATAAGACGATATCTCGGCTGAATTTTTTTGAGAGAGGGGCATCAAAGAAAATAGTATGGTTCATGTAGAAGATCCAGAGATAATTAAACAAGAGTTTGGGACAAATTTTGAGAGGGAGAAAAAGGCGATCGATTAGGGTTTTTGTTTTCGTCTGAATATTCAATAATGATCGGAGTTGTAAACTCGGTGGAGGCTGTGATTGCGTCAATTCAGGGTTTATCAGCGAGTTCTGGGGATTTATCTGCACTCCACGATCTTCTAAGAGGAGCTGAGGACTCGCTCCGAGCTAACCAGGATTTTAATATCTCTATTCTTGACCAGCTCGACCCCTCGAAACATTCTCTCGGTTACTTATATTTCCTGTGAGTTTATTCTACTCTGAGATGTTTGGATTTCTTATATCTCTTGTTAGGTTGGGTTATCGTTGCTCTTTTATGTATACTGTGAGATTGATTGATGATTTTCGGTTACTGGAACTTGAGGTGTGTGTGTTAGTTGGATTTCTGATTTTAATTTTTTTGTATTGTTTGATTGTTCCAGTGAGAATCTTACGCGTGGTCCATTGTATGAGGAGAAAGCTTCTGATGAGGTTACGAGAATTGCAAAGTTCATCAACTCTTGCGATGCTGCGCAGATTCGTTTAGCGAGCGATAAATGTAATCACTTGACACTAGATATGATCTTTTCTCGTCTCTCTGTGTTCTTATGTTTAGAGAGATGGTGATGTTTATAACTTTGGTTTTGCAGTTGTATCTCTTTGTAAGAGATTGAAAGACCATGTTTTGCTCGAAGATCCCCTCCGAGGGATATCGCCACTATTGACTGCTATTCATAAGCTTCAGGTCTCCACTAAACGTTTGACTGCATTGCATCCAGATTTTCTTCAACTATGTTTGCTGGCGAAGTGGTACAAAACTGGTTTCTCCATTCTTAGTGATGATATCTTGGAGGTTGACCAGCCAAAAGACTTTTTTCTCTATTGCTACTATGGGTAAGCCAGTTCTCCTCATTGCTATCTGTTTTCTTTTTTTTTCTGCTTTGAACAATGGTAGTAGCAATGCGTTAATCCATCCATTTGAGTTTATGTTATAGTATGTTTAGATTTTCATTCTTGGTCCCTGCACGTTTGACAGGGGGATGATATGTATTGGACGGAAGAAATTTCAGAAAGCATTGGAGCTTTTCTACAATGTGAGGCATTCTATTTACCTTCTTACATACTTTTTAGCCGTCAAGGTCTTTTGTTTTGGTTTTAACTCAATCGAAGTACTTGTATCAGGTTGTGACTGCTCCTATGCATATTCTCAGTGCCATAGCCTTGGAGGCGTACAAAAAGTACATAGTGGTGTCTCTCATTCACAATGGGCAGGTAAAGCTGTGTTCTTCAATGTGTGTGTTTTTTTTTTAATTATTATCTAGTATTCCATCGTGGGAGTGACCATATTGCAGGAGTCTGTATCCATTGGATGTTTTGAGTACTGTTGGTGTGTCTTGTGTCTGATTTTCTCTTGAACAAATGGTGTATCTTGTGATGTTATTGTTCTTATAACTTTGTATGACTTTTACTTATGTAGTTTAGTAGCAATCTCCCCAAGTGTGCTTCTACAGCAGTTCAGAGGAACCTCAAGAGCCTTTGTGTAGTAAGTTTGAACCGTATCTATGAGTTGTATTTTTCATTTTTGAATGGAGGCTGGTCCTTTTTTCACTTCAGTCCAAAGATTTTAGTTGCTCTGTACTCCGTACCAGCTAGATCATTACAGGCTTATGATTTTATCGTTCATCGTTTTCTCAGGCTTACACTGAACTGGGTAATTGTTACAATGAAGGGAAGATTAGTGAACTGGAGGCAGTGGCTCAGGCCAACATCGAAACGTTTGAAAATGTAAAATTTCCTAACACTCACCATAGTTTCTGTACCTATATCAATATTCGTTCACCCCTATAACTTGCATGAAATGCTATTTTTCAGGACAATAACGTTGGATTGGTTAAGCAAGCAGTGTCATCCCTTTACAAGCGTAACATTCTGAGATTGACTCAAAAGTACTTGACCCTGTCACTTCAAGATATAGCCAACATGGTCCAACTTGCTACTGCAAAGGAGGCGGAAATGCATGTGCTTCAGATGGTAGGGTGTCCGACATTTGATTTTTGGAATCTAGCTTTATTACATTAACTTGTATATTGGAAAATATCATGTCTTCTTTCCAAACCTACAGATTCAGGATGGTCAGATACATGCTCTTATCAACCAGAAAGACGGAATGGTCAGATTCTTGGAGGACCCTGAGCAGTACAAAACTAGTGAGATGATTGAGATCATGGATTCTGTTATACAAAGGTATGTCGACGTAACCAATTACTTTACTGTCACAGAACCAAGTGTTTTGATATGTTATTTGGGGAAACATGGCTTGAAAGTTGAATCTCCTGTACACCATTCATTGAGAGTAGTAGCATCATACAAGCTTTGTGTTTTATATGACTTTTAGGACTATTGGGCTGTCGAAGAATCTGTTAGCCATGGATGAGAGCTTATCATGTGACCCTTTATACTTGGGAAAGGTAGCTTAATGCCATGTTCCATAGGCTGTTCTGTCCTCGAACTTGTGTTTCTAATACTAAACAGTACAATTTGTCAGGTTGGAAGGGAAAGACTAATGTATGACTTTATAGACGATTTTGATACTGTCCCTCAGAAGTTCTCCATGTAAACAGCAAAAAGACCAGAAGGATCAAAACTTGGCTGAAAGACAACTGTAGTTGTGAATTTGGAGAATGTTTCTTTTGCTTTCTTTGTTCATATTTGTTGGATAAAAAAGTTTCATATCTTTTTTTCACAATGGCCACCAAATCGAGAAAGATCTTTTATGGACCCGCAAATGTTTATCATATTTAAAAATTGAGATTAGGTATCTCTCGTGCTAATTTTATACAAGCATTCAAAAAGTCTCCAAAGTAACTAAGTAGGCTTCTCCTATTTTGCGAATGTCCAAAAGCAGCCATATCTGTTTCGCTCTAAAGTCTTAAACTGCGTGTCGTTTTTTTGTGAATCTAATATGTGGCCGTCTCGTTATGATTTGGGCTAGTTTCAGGCCCATTCCGGTTTCGCTAAGCGCCAAGTAGAGTTTTATTTTGTTACTCATATTTTCTGTCGCGTCTTCTCCATTTCGTTTTCAACCTGATTTCCCTCTCTTATCTTCAATGGAAAAAAGAATCTGAGAAAACGTAAAAAAACAGAGCAAAAAATCCTCAGAATTGCCGCCGGAGAATCTCTGCGTTTCGAAAGATTCCGGAATTTGGGGAATTGTACGAATTCCGATGGAAGGGGTTATCACCTGTTTCCATACCAAATACGTCTCTCTTCCAATTCGTTCTTTCACACTTTCTAGGGTTTCTTCACTTTCTTGGTGAAAGACCACTAATCTGGTCTCTTCATCGCGATCGATTTCTCAGAGGAGCTTATGCGTTTCGTCTTCGAGCTCAGATACTTTAATCGCGGGCGGTTCACCAAAGGAAGACGAGAGGCAGAGCAAAGTATCGAGCAGAAAGGAAGGAGATGACTCCGACGATTTGAAGTTGTGGATGGAGAAAAACGGTTTGCCACCTGGCAAGGTTTTGCTCAAGGAGAGACCAGCTCATGATCAGAAGCATAAACCCATACATTATGTTGCTGCTAGTGAGGATCTGCAGGTGTTTTGACTTAGCATTTCAGCAATCTTTATTTGCTTTTATACATTTCTATCTCAAATTCAGGGGTTTGATGGTAAATTTCATTCTAATAAGCTGCTTTTTACATAAAGGTGATGTGGCGTTTTCAGTTCCCAATTCGTTAGTGGTCACACTGGAAAGAGTATTGGGAAACGAGACTATTGGTATGAGCCATTCTCTATTACATTTCCCTAAGAGGCTACTTTTTCAATCATCCGCAATCGGTTTGGATTAGACTTACTGACTTTTGCAAATTGAGGGTGGTGATAAGGGGTTAGGATGCTTATCTGAAGCTTTAACGTCCCATTTTTTCATACAACTGAACTGTTGACGACGAACAAATTGTCTGAACTGGCTTGCCTAGCTTTGTATTTGATGTATGAGAAGAAACAAGGGAAGAAATCAGTTTGGTATCCTTATATAAAAGAGCTTGATCGTCAAAGGGGAAGAGGTCAGTTAGATGCGGAATCCCCGTTGCTGTGGTCAGAGGCTGAGTTAGATTACCTAACTGGCAGCCCGACCAAGGTATTGTGTTTATATATCCATGACATGTGATGATGCACTAGTCTGGTTGGTTCTTAGTGTTGATCTTCTTTAACATGGTCCAGGCCGAAGTTCTTGAGAGGGCTGAGGGGATCAAAAGAGAATATATGGAGCTTGACACTGTCTGGTTTATGGCTGGATCTTTGTTTCAGGTTTTTGATCACCATATTTGCTACCTAAGAATTCGGCTTTTTTAGTTCTTTTTAATACATGGAATGCTAAACATTGGCAGTGGACTTGCACCAAGTGATTTGTGTTTTGCAGCAATACCCTTTTGACATACCGACTGAAGCTTTTTCATTTGAGATTTTCAAACAGGCGTTTGCTGCCATTCAGTCCTGTGTGGTGCATTTACTAGTAAGTTTTTGGATTTCTTCTTCACAACTCATATGTCCAGCCCATGAGAGAGTACCTAGAGTTAATTTTAATAATACATGATCTTACCTTTCTTACTCTATAGCTGATTTTACAGTTTAGTTTGCAGCTCATCACCTAAGCAACTAGTCAGGCTTGCTTGTTGCTTCTTCTAGTTTTGATTTGTTATGCTTCTTCCTGTACTCAGAATGTCGGTTTGGCTCGTCGGTTTGCATTGGTTCCTCTTGGTCCTCCCTTATTGGCCTACTGTTCCAACTGCAAGGCAATGCTTACCGCTGTTGATGGTGCTGTTGAGCTCATGGTAGATAGGCTGTATAAGGCTGGGGATCCTATAGTTGTCTGGTGTGTTTGTGAGCCAAATTGCTTCCAACCGCTTGCTTTCTTTTTCTGATCTATCTTTCATACTTTTGCGTTTGCTCCTTTTAAATAAGGTGTGGGCCACAACCTAATTCGAAATTGCTTCTGAACTATGGATAATTGATGAAGATAACCCTTATGATAGAATAATAGTTGAGGTAATTATGAAACCTCGTTTCTTTACTGTAAACGCTAGTGTAGTGTTCATGTGATTTACTCACTGTTTGCATGTTTTATGCGTCATATGCATTCCAGGCAGCGTTGAACACTGATGATCCTCAATACCAGGACAAGAGAATGGTTGCTCAAAGGAAAGGAAAATTATCCCAACAAATTTTTCAGGTATAAACGTGTGACTTTCCCATTTCAACAAGTCTACTTTGAGATGTTTTGTCTGATTTTTGTTTTGCATCCACCTCAGGTTCGTGTGGGAAAAGAAAGAGAAGCTGTTCAAGATATGCTTCCTTACCTGCAGTTGGGTTACATGTCTGATCCTGCTGAAATGCTTTCAGTTATTTCGTCCCAAGGTCCAGTTTGTTCAGTAAGTAAAGGAGGAGTTTCGTGGAAACCTTTTTTCTAGGTAATCTTTTGATATTTCCTTGATTGAAGCAAATACTCTGTCCCTACATGTGAGGCCTTCAATGTTACTTCTAAAGCTGTTTACACAGTTGTAAAGGTTTAACTCTTCAAGTCTCTTTTATAGATAAGCCCTTGCATGGAAAGAGCAGTACTCGGTCAGCTTGCTGATTACTTCATGAGACGCTTTTCTGGCTACCCTACTACTCCAAAAGAAGATGATGCATTGGTAGGTCGTTAGACTTTGTTATTACTACACATCAAACACATTTTTTGTTTCCTGCATGATATGAATAGAATTCCTGCTCAATGTAGTTGGCAGATCCTAGTTTGAGTCCTAGAAAGCGAGTTGCAACCCGGCTTGTCCAATTGGAGAAGAAAATGCTAGCTGCATGCCTTACTGCAACAGTCGATTTGTTAAACCAGTTGCCTGATAACACCATCTCTCCATGCCCAGCACCATATGCTCCATCCTTGAAATAAAAGGCACTTATCTCTGTCCCCTCTCACAAATAATAACTAATATTTTCTGACCTAAAACTATGTTGGTTCAGGTTCGTGTTACAGCTACAATTAATGGGACATGGCAGGAGTACTTTTTGGTTGTGTCCTAGATCATTACAATCTGAGCTCGCTTAACTATGGTCAGTTTTGTGTGTACAAAAGTCTAGATCATCCGATCCTAATGTATTTAGGTTGAAAACATGACTAGGAAGTTTCCCAATTAATTTTGATTTTGTAAGATTTCTTGATAGCTAAAAGCCGAAATCTATCTCCTAATAGATGGTTTAATGTTGCTTCTGAATTTAGAAGTTGATTTCTATTTTGCTTTTTTAATGCATTGCAAATTGCAACTGCAGGTACGTAAGGTAGTAGGAGCGAATCTCTCTCTCTTGACACGCAAATGATTCAGCCTATGATTGTCTTTTTTCTTGCAACAATGAAGCTTAAGTCGCATTCTGGAAACCCTGCGAGTGTAATTACAGCTTAAGTCAAAGTTCACCTTGTTTTTCCCAACCCCCTCTGTAATGTTCTTCTGTGTTTTAGAGAAATATAGAATTTATCGTTTTCAAAAAAATCAGAAAATGAAATTGGGCATTTTATCATCAGTTTGGCTTCGAAATCCCATTGAAATACAAAAACGCCAGGATGAGCAGCTAGAATTAATAAAAACGGCACGTGGTTCTTTGACTGCGTTGACTCCGCATAAATGTGTTCGTATCCAATGTGACTCGTAATAAATGTGTAACCACTGGGATCTATTGGCCGAACCTTAAGTACCCTAGTCCGTTCGATTTAAATCCGACGGTCTATATTACCCTAAAGTGTTTTTCGGTACCGAATCTCGTTAACCGTTAGGGTGAAATCAAACCGTAGAGGAGAGTAGGGAGAGCGATCGAAACATTGATCTATCTACTTGTCTCGGTCGTCTTCGTCATCTGCCTTTTCTAATTTATCTATTTTCCACATCAAAATTTAGGGTTTTCATATCGTGCTGACCTTCGCTCGTCTAAGGTTTCGCTTCTTCTTAGGTTCTCTGGCTTCTGCTTCAGTTGGATCATCGATTTTCATGTTGGCTCTAAAGTTTAGTCGGTGAGTTCCCTCTCTGTTGCCTATTGGGTCTTACTTCCGTCGGACAATTCGAGGTTTTTATATCACTACGATTTAAGAGATGAATTACTCAAATTAGGGTTTTCATTGAATCGAGATTTGTGTTTTTTTTTTAATTGGAGATTAGCTTTCTGAAACAAATCCGTCATGCTAGAAGATTTGTTTCTTGCAGGTTAGACTGATCTGGGGCTCTAAACGAGATTCGTCGAGATGACTGTGAGAAACAGTGGTTTCCCTGGAGATTATTGTCGTAACAGTTTTGAGACACCTGGTGTGTATGATGAAAGGTCTGATAGCCCTAGTGCCTCAGAAGGTTCTAATTGTTCCAAAAGAAAGTTCGGTCGGTTAAACTCTACTGACCCTGAAACGTTTGGTGTCTCAAAAATGGTATTACCCTTGTCTGGCTTGTCATCATCTGATAGGAAGGAGTTGATTCGTAGGCTAAAACAAGAGTTGGAACAGATACGGCTTTTCCAGAAAAGTTTCGAGATTTCTAGATCAGTTGCTGTCACTAGTTCTTCTGCAAGTGGTTTGAACCGAGCCAAAAGTTTTGGAAAATCGCGATGCTCCACCGGACCAGGAAAGACAGTGAACCCCATAAGTACTGCTGCTAAACCGACTCCTGTCACAACCGCGGTTATGCTTCTGATGAAGCAATGTGAGGCGCTACTTAAACGGTTGATGTCACATCAGTATGGTTGGGTGTTTAATACTCCTGTGGATGTTGTTAAGCTGAATATACTGGACTATTTTAATGTTATTAAGTATCCGATGGATTTAGGAACTGTGAAGAATAAGTTAACTTCGGGTACATATTCCTGTCCATCAGAGTTTGCTGCTGATGTCCGGCTTACCTTCAGCAATGCAATGACCTATAATCCACCTGGTAACGATGTTTACATCATGGCTGATACACTTCGCAAGTTTTTCGAAGTGAGGTGGAAGACTCTCGACAAGAAATTACCCGGAACCAAAACTCATACTGAACTGAGTAACTCGAATACCCATGAGGAAAAAAGTGTTGTAATGTCTGTGCCTATGGCTAAGAAGAGGAAGACAAGTTCACTGGACTGTGAGAACGTCTTAGAGCCTATAAAACGGGTTCTGAGTAATGAGGATAGACTCAAGCTCGGCAGGGATTTGGAGTCTTTGACTGAGTTCCCGGCCCAATTAATAAGTTTCTTGAGAGACCACAACTCAAATGATGGGATGATTGAAGATGATGAGATTGAGATTGACATTAATGATCTCAGTGATCAGGCCTTGTTCCAGCTGCGGGATCTCTTAGACAAGCATTTGCGAGAGAGCCACAACAAAAAAACAAATGTTGAACCCTGTGAGATAGAGGTATTTCTACATCTATATCTCATGTTTGAATCATTTAATAGCACCATGACTGCTAATAGGGAAAGTTTATTATTGCAGCTTTTGCATGGATCATTGCCAGGAAATTCATCAATGCAGCATTGTGATGGTTAAGCTTTCAGCCTACTTGTTGTTTGATAAAGTTTCTGCTTGGCTCTCTGATTGACATTTTCTTACTGTATATTCGTTGCAGGCAGTGAAATGGATGATGAGGTTGTTGACATTGGTGAAAATGAACACCCAAAATCAAGTATTTCTCCTGGCACGATAGAGAAGGATCTGATGCTAGGAAACGCTAATGGTATCTTTTCTTTGGCTTGTTTATATTGTCATTCTTGTTTTCTATGGAAGTTTTGTTGGGTTTGACTTTTGCATTTTTCATTTTCAAATTCTCGGGACCTCAAATTATGTCATTTGAAGTGTGGAGTCATATTGTTGTTGATATGCAGTGAACATTTGCTAGCGCCTTATTTTATCACTTGGAGTAAAAACTTATGTTTCTTGCTGTGAAATGAAAGCAACTGATAATTCGTGTAATAGTTTGAAAGTAGGAGGCATTTTAGATTCACTTGTTTACTAACTAAATATGAATTGCTTTTTGTTTTCCCTTTCTTGGTTTTAAGGTGATTATACTATCCCTTTACGAATTTCTGATTGTTCCTCTTTTGATGCATATAACTGTCTAGGTAATAGCTTGGAAAGTGTATCGGGAGATCCTAAAATTTCAAGTTTACCGAGGACATCAAAGGTATATAGTGGCCTGGAATAAAATGCATACATGAATAACTGAATTTTATTTCGACACAATGCATATGCCTATGTGGAGGTCTTTGTTACCTTGTCACAAATTTGATATAGTTTGATATGGAGGATCTACTCTTGGACCACAATTATGTTTTGTTGTGAAACCATAATAATATGAAAGGGATGTCATAGTCAGTTTGAATCCTAATATCTTTTTGCTAGGGTAACTTACTTGTTTGTTCCCAGATTTGTTAGGATAACCTAATTGTTTCTCTGTACTCCTGTCTTGCGCTGATACAGGGGCTTGGAACCATGGATCCTGAACCTTCGTTGTATGGAGCTACAAGCGCTTCCTCAACAAGAGGATGTGAGTACATATTTGGTGTTGGTGTTTAAATGTTTAGTATTTAGTGTGGAACTTACGTATCGTTATTTCCTTTCTACAAGTAGTATCTGATGGTGGGTTGGATCAGCTGGAATGTGCATCTCAGGAGAAAATAAGTTCTATTGAGGAGTCAGATTGTCAGCAAAATGGTAAGAAAAAGGAGTGTGGCAGAAAATGTTTCTGCTCTTCTGTCCAAGGTGGCAGAAAATGTTTCTGCTCTTCTGTCCGAGGTGGCAGAAAATGTTTCTGCTCTTCTGTCCGAGGTGGCATCTCACTCTTGACCCTTTAATACACTAGGAAATGGTGCTCAGAATGAGAAGCAACTACCTCCGGAAAAGATATACAGGGCTGCTTTATTGAAGAATAAATTTGCAGACATAATTTTGAAAGCCCGAGAGAAAACTCTTAACCAGGTTTGTTGTGGGTTCTGACCCTTTATTCTTGGTCTTTGTTTAACTTTTGAAATGAATTTTCTTAAATTGTATGTGTTCTTGTGATCAGAACAATACGCAAGACCCAGAGAAGCTGCAGCGTGAGAGAGAAGAACTCGAGCTTCAAAAGAAGAAAGGTTTGCTTCCTTGATTTGCTAGTTCAAGTGTGATTGGTGATATTTACGACCTCGAAGTGATAGAAGCATACTGCAATCTGAATCACTAATCTGTGCCCTTCTTAACAGAGAAAGCACGATTACAAGCAGAAGCTAAGGCAGCTGAAGAAGCTCGTAGAAAAGCTGAGGCACAAGCTGCAGCTGAAGCTGCGGCTGAGGCCAAGAGAAAGCTGGAGCTTGAAAGAGAAGCAGCGCGCCAGGCATTGATGGAGGTAAAGATGTTTGTTGTGTTGCTTGCCTGAGACATGTCCTGATTCATATTATTTTAAGAATCAGAATAGGTACTTGTGATAAAATGAAAACTAGACCCAATGTTTCACTGAAATCTATTTTTCCATGGTAAATGCTACAGATGGAGCAGTCGGTTGAACTCAACGAGAATGCAAAATTTCTTAAGGATCTAGAACTGCTGAAAACAGTAAACACAGACCATTTGACAAATGCAATAGAAGAGGATGGGCCTGATGTATCTCATGATGGGTTGCGTAGTTTCAATTTTGGGGGTAGTAATCCTCTGGAGCAGCTTGGGTTATATATGAAACAAGATGAGGATGAGGAGGAAGCTGATCCATTTACTTTGCCAGCTACTGGCACTGAAATAGAAGAGGGGGAGATCGATTGAGCTTGTGTGCAGATCCACAAAATCAAACATTTGAAATCTGAATCCAGAATCCTTGAGCAAAAGTCGAAGAAAAACAAATGTCAGTGTCTGATACAAGTTGCCCCAAGTAGAGAGGATCGTCTAATGAATATGCCTGAGAAGGATTGGATCGGATTGGTCGTGAGAGTGGAAACAGGAGTCATTCATGTGTTAAGTTTTGCTTGGAATGGTCATACTTGAGAAATGGGTTCTCTGACTTAAAGTTTTCGTCTTTGTGTTTGTGTATTGTGGAGGGTGGCTTCTCTTCTTACTTCTTGATGCTTCGTATCAGTTTCAGTCAATTGTCAAACTTTAACTCAGATGTAACGGTAAAGACTATAATGGTTTGATTCAAGAGAGCCTTGTGCCTGATACAATGTCGTTTTTGGGAATAGAATGGATCTTCTTTTCTATAACTTATAAAAATTTAATACTGATCATGGGGCCTCTTCTTTTCTCCACGAGTCACTCGATTCTGACATTGGTAAACCAGTTTTTTTTTCTTTCCCGGCGTAAGTTTGAGATTCGTGAAAATTCGAGATCTCTGGTCGATTTGGTGAATTTTAATTTCCTGATTAGGTTTCTCTGCATGCCAGTTTTTGGTTGCTAACTTAGGTTAGAATTGTGAGGTTAGTAAGCAATTACTATGGCGACTCCGAAGCAGCTATTTCTCTTCTTCCTCTGGTGGTGGTGTTGGTGACGACTCTGACTATAGCTCTCCGTCTTTACTATCTCTCTGCCGACGAAAATCTCATCGGAAGTTTGCCTCTAAGCGTGCTGCTTCCGAAACAGTAGCAGAAGAAGAGACAAAGAAGAAGACGAAGAAGAATCTGGCTTCTCCGACGAGCAACCGAATTTGGAATGAGGAAGATGAGATCGCTATCCTAAAGGTCTTTATTATTTGTTTCATCTTCTGAATTTTACTTGATTGTATTGTGATGATTCCTTAAACCACATTTGTAATTCTTAGGGATTAGTGGATTATCGAGAGCTAAGATAGGACTCGAAACCATAATTGATTGGGATGCGTTATATTGTTTCATTGTTGCAAAAGTCTCCAAGAAGCAGCTGTTGAGTAAGATCAGGAAGTGTAAAATGAAGTTCCTTGTTCACATGGAGAAGATCAGTGAAGGAAATGATCCACATTTTACTCTGAAGCTTTTGGATTCTCCATGATGATTTTGGGCAAAAATGAAGCTCTATACGCTAAGGGTGGCGTAAGTGACTCAGAGATTTATCATTTGTTTTGATTCATCTTTGTGATGTTATAATTTACCTGCTTGATGAATTGCGGTTAGAATGATTTTTTAGATATTGTTGAATAATATGGTTTGTTGCATCAGGAGGAGATGTTTAAGGAGAGAGAACAAGTGGCTAATGTTGAATACTCAAATGACAATGGGGGCAGCGAAAGTGACTTTGATGGTAAATCACATCATGGAGCCGTTGTTGTTGACAAAATAACGGCAGAATGGGACTGCTGGAAAGAGAGTGATGACTGATGAAGATGATGAGTTGTGCGCTTTGCGGGGTGCGTTTGAGACCATTGTATCGCAAGGTTTAAGTGATTACCAAAAGAAGTTGCTGCTTGAGAATCTGATGAACCTTGAAACTGGAAAAAGAAGAGAGTTGAGCAATGAATGGAAGGAAAGCTTAGATTTTCTGCCAAGCTTGCAGAGGCAGTAAATGATTAGATGAAATGGAGAAGCCATTGCAGCATTTGGTGTTGTCCTTTCGGAGTTGGCTTGGAAATATAATTACTTCTTAGTAAGTCATAAGTATGGGATTGTTGAGTCTTTAAGTACCTATGGATGTGGATTTTGTCTTTAGCTTACTACAACTTTCGTTGATTTTGTCTGCGGCATTTCTACTTTGATTGTTTACGTATCACCCTTCAGTTACCTTCTCCTGTTGATCCACTGACCACACGCTTACTCTTCTCAGAGAAATGAATTTTTAAATCAGAATTTTGTTCTTTGTTTGTTTCCAAGTTCCAGGTTAATGTTCTCTCTGTTAATGTCATGTGTTATCGTGAATCTAATTAAAATGGTAGTGTTTATAAAAATAACAAGGTCAGAAAAATATGATTAAATAGATATTGACAATAGACATGTGTCAAGTTTCTTCCTTGTGTAGGTTCTTCTTCCTCTTCTTCTTCTTCAATTTCCGTTGGGGTTGAGATTCCGATCTCAATGTCGCTCAACGTCGGAGAAATCACAATTCCAGACCTCCCACTCTTCTTCACCATGTTCTTAATCATCTATCTAATCGCCTACTCCATCGTCTTCCGCAATTGGAAATCACAAATCCGTCCCGTAGCCTCAAGCTGTCTAATCTCAATCTTCCACGGTACTCCAGCCGTATTCCTCGCCTCACGCGCCGTCTTCTCCTCTCCATCAAACTCATTCTCCTCCGAAAACACCGTCCTCGATTTCAGCGTCGCTTACTTCCTCACCGATCTCCTCCACTACATCATCTTCTACCCTAGCGACGTACTCTTCATCGGCCATCACCTAGCCACCTTATTCGTCTTCCCCACCTGCCGATTCCTCGTCTACTACGGCGCTTGCGCCATATTAGGCCTCCTGATCCTCGCTGAAGTCACAAGCGCGTGGACGCTCGCCGGAGCAAGGAAGAATGATCCGGAATCTAGAATAGCGGTAAAAGTGTACGATCTCTTGTCTCCTCCGTTTTACGCCTTGTACAGTATCGTTAGAGGTGTTTTGGGACCTTTGTTTTTTGGGAAAATGGTTGCGTTTTATGCTCGAGGTGGTGCTAATGGTGTGATACCTAATTGGTTGTGGATTTCTTGGGCAATTGTGGTTGGAACTGCTATAAGTCTTAGTATACTTTGGATTTGGAATCTCTGGATTCAATTCTTTAGACAAAGGAAGGCTAAGCTACGACAAGACAAGAAATTTAGATAGTTTCTTCTCAACATCATTGTTTTCGATTCCTTGAATCTACTTTACATACTTCTTATTTCACCTTTTAGAAATTCTCTAAATTATGTATGTTTTTTGGATTAATAGATTTTGCTTCTGGGTAACAAGTATGTGCAAATGCACTTTGTTTACAAACTCTGATCAACTTAGACTCCATGATTCATGCCTACTACTTTTTCTGCTGGAAGATAAGAAACAAACCTTTGCCAGTACAGCGAAGCTTATAATTCTTGTAGGAATGAAGTGCCATTTCCTTATCATTACAGATTCAATTATGTCAAACATTGGAATTGCGTAAACCTAGATAGGCGCCACAGTAAAAGAAGTATATGAGGATTTTTGTTTCATTCAATAGATCATTACAAAATGTCTCTGGGGGTTTAAAGTTATAACATACCTGCTAGCTTCAGGTGTGTATAACTACTAGCATGTTAACCATGTTATGGCCTTGCGTAAGCAAAATCCATCTCGCCGCCCAATGCAATGACATAGCTAACACTTGCTTCACAGGTTTGCTTCTCACTCGCAGCTTTCATAGTATCAGTTTTTATCCATTTCTGAAGCTACCCAAGCAATCCTGAAGTAGCTTCATAATAGAGAAAGTAACTTTCTTTGCATCTGTCTTTGTACCTCACAGACATGAAATCAGCGACAAAGGAGACACCCGAGATGGAGTTGACGTATGTTAAGCCGGGGAAACACAACGTGGAAGAGGGCAAAGATCAAAATGAAATCTCGAGTGGCCATCACGAGAAGCAAGGTTCATAGATCTTTTTCAGTGATTCTCCTCCTGTGACCACCTTGCACACACTGAATTCAACAAGAAGTTGTTGTTACAGAATGATGTAGCTTGACCCGGCTCATGAACCCTGTCAGACCGCCACCCCTCAAACATTTTGTACGTCTGAATCATTTGCCATACCGTTTATAATGTGATGACCCATGACAAGACCAACACCAAATCCCCTTGAAACCAGCAAGTGGTACGTCATACATTCCAGTGTAAAAAACTACGAAATGCAGAAGAAATCCATCCATATCTTCGCCTATTATGATTATAGGATTGTGAACTTTTCATGTATTGATAAGAGGAGAACTGGGGACTAAACCTACCATCCAAGCTGAGACATGGTGCAAGGAAGCGATGTTGTGAAAAATCTGAATAATACCATTTGGCCAAGGAATAGGAGAAAGTACACAAATTGAAACTGAGATGAAAGCATAAAAGTAATAACCTTACAATTCTAGCCAGTCAAAACAGCTGACTTTTTATACCTTAAAGAGCATGGGATTAAACAAAATTTATTAAGACCAAATATTTCTAAATGATAGCAAGGGAAAGGAAGAGATTGCTCATACATTTCATACAGGTCACTATTGAATCTCAGTTCTTGGCCTTGATAGAATTATTCTCCTTGATTCTGGCTCGGGTGTCCAGCTTCACAAAGCGCTTAAGATCTTCAAAAGGAAGAGTCGAGACGTTCTTCCTTCTAAGTTCACTAAGAGCTGGTCGTTTATCAAGCAGATGCCATAAACAATCTGGGTAATCTGAATCAGGCAAGATCTTAGGATCCAATCCATCTTTCAGAGTATTAGCATCAACGAGCGAACTAGATTTGATCTCTTTGCTCAAACTCGATACTTTTGGAGCATCACTAGCTCCACCTCCTTCCTACCTTTCTTCACTTTACCAGCTGCAGTAGCAAATGTTCTTTGGCACACAACTCGCACTACATCTTTTGATCCAGAAGTGGAAGCCCCAAACAATCTAATAAGTTTCATATCGCAACGATTCGACTTTGTCCTAGTGTTACCTGCTTTTGATTTTACCTCTTCTCTCTTCTCCACTAGGAAGAGTTTGGGTGAGTGTTAATCGTGCAGGATCGAGACGGCGAGTGCATAGTGGAAACTGGAAACTATTTGGGCTCTAACGGGCCTAAAAATTAAGCCCACTTATATTAATGCTTAATAAGAAAACACGTGGCAAGGCAGGTATGGTAGATCCGTAAATGACCTGAACAAGTTTCTCTTTTTCTTCTCCCTCACACAAAAAAAACTACCCTTTAAAATCTCATCTCCTGCATTCTCTAACTACTTCTCACCTATCAGAAGAAATAAAACCCCAAAAACAACACTAAACAAAAAGCCTTAAATCCGTATAGGAGGAAACTAGAAGCCAATCATCTCGTGGACGAAGATCGCTAAGGCGCCTCTGGGTCTAGAAGCTCTTGTTTTTACGCCAACATTATGTCAAGAAATAAAGGACATCAATTCTGGAAAATAGGATGTGGTATAGTCGTTAATTCTTCTTGGGATGAGTTTCCAAGTCATGAGTTCTAATCCCAAAATGATAAATGGGTTAAAAAAATCTTTTTTGCTTTAGGCAAAAAATTGTTACGGGCCAGACCTGATGTACACCGTTGACGGTGGCGAGAGAGCTGTTATGTTCGACCGATTCCAAGGGGTTCTAGAAGAAACCATCGAAGAAGGGACACATTTTAAGGTTCCATAGGTGCAAAAGCCTTACATCTTCGACATTCGAACAAACCCTACGAGTTTACCTTCGAATCTGGAACTAAGGATCTTCAAATGGTCAATCTCAAGCTTCGTGTTATGTCTCGCCCTGATTTAAGTTCTTAGTATCTTATATATAGGCTTTTGAGTAGTTTAAAATTACACTGTAACCGTTTGAAATATAATATCAAAAAAATTACACTGTAACTGTCTCTGTGGATTTGGGTTAGGTTCCGCGTCTTTCGTTCGTTTACTAGAACTTAGGTCTGGAGTACAGAGAAAAGGTTTTACCAGCGATCGGGAACGAGGTATTGAAAGGAGTGGTGGCTCAGTTCAACGCGGACCAGCTCTTAACAGAAAGTCCACAGGTCTCAGCTCTTGTGCGTGAGACGCTGATCAAGAGAGCTAAGGAATTCAAGATTGTTCTCGATGATGTGGCAATCACGTACGGTGGAGCGAAAGCAGGTGGCACAGCAAGAAGCTGAGGGGTCCAAGTTCGTAGTGGCAAAGGCTAATCAGGAGAGACGAGCTGCTGTGATTAGAGCGGAAAAGGAGAGAGCAAGTCAGCTCGGGTTATATCGAAAGCGACTTCAGAGGCTGGGATGGGGTTGATTGTGATACGAATATTTCTATAAATCCCAACCAGTGATGGTTTACTCTAGAAAGAAGAAAATGAATAATCAAGAACAGATCAATGAGTGATTTGGAAAACTACTTAGACTTCTAGTTTAGTTATTTAGGAAACTATCTATGATTTTCATTTTTCGAATTTCTTTTTTTAAAGGTGCTTTGTTTACGGTTCTTATAAATATAGATCTAATCTCCTTGAAGAGAGACATCCAAGCAATTGATAGCTTTGGAGGTTTATCGGAATTATTCCGAGGAGAGACTTATTGTCTTAGGGGTTTTATTTTGTTACGTTATGGTCTTTAAGATTTTAATAAAAAAAAATTTTGAGAGTTTTACTTGGTTCCTGATCTCTATCTTTAACAGATTGAGCTCAGAAGAATCGAGGCGGCCAAGGAGATTGCGGTTACGCTCTCTAAATCTCTCAATGTTGCTTATTTGCCTGGTGGTGGGAAGATGTAGTTTGCAATGAATGGTCCGAGTCATTGACTACTTTGGTTTACTTGGCTGCTTGAATTAGTTGCAAAAGTAGTGTTTAATTCTAGGTTTGGATTTGTGTTTTTTTTTTCTTGTGTTTTAACATTTGAAAATAAAGTAATCAAAATGAAGTTAATATAATAACGTTTTGGTCTCTCACAACTTACAAGTCACACGCGTCGAAAGAAAATTTCGGTATGTCAGTCAGGCTAATTACGAAAAAGAGAATAGACAGATTTTGATCTGTCGTGAAAATATCTAAGACAAAGCTTATTAAAACTATATGGCTCCATCTACTGTTGTATGGGTCTTATCGACCGATTCAAATATTGCAAATTAATGTCAGCTTTTCTTTTTTTAAAGGCCATTATTGTCGATTTAGTATTTTATTTTTTCGACCATTTTGTCTTATATTTCTCGGTAAGTCTTTTTTTTTGAGTTATGGTCAAGTTCACCAAGAACGACCAAAGGTTTTGAAATTTCAAGATTTTTTTTGTTTGCCAACTTTTTAATTTTTTATTTGAAATAAAACTATTAAAGCAATTATAGATTTATAACTAAAGGTCAATCAATTATGGGCTGAATAATTCAAGCTAGCTTCCAACTATTTGGTGACCAAGAAAACAAAAAGAATTCATTTTAAAAATTGAAGTGATTGTTTCTCTTGAGTAACCAAAGATTTATAGATAATTTCTGGTGCTGGGTTCTTGCCACAAGTCTATGATTAAAAAAACATAATGAAGTTGTCAATCTGTATGATTAATAGTCTTGGAATCTCACTCGATATTCGAATTTATAAAATCATCGAAGAACGAAAAAAAAACTTTCAGCATTTGTATTGTACGCATCATCTAGAACGTAGAAAACTCAAAAAGCGAGACAGGACTTGTGATTTACAGTAACCGCGTTTCAGAGGATAATTTTTTCCTTCCATCATAGCAACCAAATAGTAATAGCCAATGACACTTTGTCCACAATCGTGTCTCTCTCTCCTTCTTCTTCTTCTTCGTCGTCATCATTTTATTATTCTCTGTAAATTAGTTGAAATTATAGAAATCGAAACTGGGCTTCATCAATTTTGACTCTATGCATCCAATTCTTCATAATATTTTCGGTTGCATTCTCCGTAATTGTTCTGGAAATCTTAAGAATCGGGTCAATTTCAAGTCGGGAAACCGTAGCGAACCTCTCCATAGATGTGATCTCTCTTTCTCACACCTTGAGTCACTCTTGTAAAAATCTGGTCTTTTCTGGAGGGAAATGCCAAGCGTAGGTGTGAAACTCTATAGCGTCTTCTTTAAGTTACTATTGAAACATCGTCTCCAAAATCTGATTTCAATTTCAGCTGCTGATGGGTTATCGGATTCATTCGGTGTCTCAACCCGATCCGATGAATCCGTCGCCGCCGCGAATCCGTCTTTCACCGACGGAGTTGCAACCAAAGATATCCATATTGATCCAATGACGTCACTCACCGTAAGGATCTTTCTCCCTGAATCTGCTCTTTCTCCGCCTGAACCCGATTCGTTAAAGCTACGCCACAAAGATAATTATAACCAAACCATATCCGATCGGAGACATAGCCCCGGCCCTCTTAATCAGAACTCTCCAGCACCGGCGGAGAGAAACGAATGTCGAAGAAACAGTTATGGATGCAACAACGAGCATCTAGAACCATACGGAGGTTATGCGCCATCTCCGAAGAGAAATTCTCGGAAACTTTCAGTGATGTTGCAGTTTCATGGTGGAGGTTGGGTTAGCGGAAGTTCTGATTCGGCGGGTAATGACTTCTTTTGCCGGAGAATTGCTAAAGTATGTGATGTAATTGTATTAGCCGTAGGTTATAGGCTTGCTCCTGAGAATCGGTACCCTGCAGCGTTTGAGGATGGAGTCAAAGTGCTGAATTGGCTTGGCAAACAGGCTAACTTAGCTGATTGTTGCAAGTCTTTGGGTAATCGACGCGTTAATGGCGTTGAGGTTAAGAAGCTGAATGTTCAAGGACAAATAGTGGATGCTTTTGGAGCTTCCATGGTTGATCCTTGGCTGGCAGCTCACGCCGATCCTTCCAGGTTTGTATTTTGTAACCTTACCTGCTTGTTTCTGTTTATCAGCTTAATCAGTTGAGAAGTATGAGCTAGAGACACCTAGAGTTAGATGTAAATGACCATAGTATGGATTAATTACTCTCAAGAGTTTAGATAATACCTACTTCAAATATTTGGATTTTGATGTGGTCCATGAAATGCCTTTTTGTTTATTGAAGTTAGAACACATTTTGATTCTGATTGTTCCAGCGATATTGATGCTTGTTTGGCAAGATTTCTTTCGAGAATTTAGATCTTTAGAATAGTTTCGAGTTGATCTAAGAAGAACTAGGAACAAAGTCAGGTTTCTATGGAGAACGAGTTTGATGAATTTAGATAGCTTATCTTCCATTGCTTGCAATCTCACATTAAATTCTATCTCTCAAGTTGTTGCTCATATGAATTTAAAACAGGTGTGTTCTTCTCGGGGTGAGCTGTGGTGGGAACATAGCAGACTATGTAGCTCGGAAAGCAGTGGAAGCTGGGAAACTTCTAGACCCAGTGAAAGTAGTTGCACAGGTTCTAATGTACCCTTTTTTCATCGGAAACAACCCAACACAATCCGAGATAAAGCTGTCAAACTCTTACTTTTATGATATGCCTGTCTCTGTTCTCGCCTGGAAACTCTTCTTACCAGAGAAAGAGTTCGACTTTGACCACCCAGCAGCAAACCCACTTGACCATAACCGCAGTGGGCCGCCTCTGAAGCTAATGCCTCCAACGCTTACAGTAGTAGCTGAGCATGACTGGATGAGAGACCGAGCCATTGCTTATTCAGAGGAGCTTAGAAAAGTAAACGTAGATTCTCCAGTTTTAGAATACAAAGACGCAGTTCATGAGTTTGCAACCCTTGATATGCTTCTCAAGACTCCTCAGGCACAGGCCTGCGCTGAAGATATTGCCATTTGGGTCAAGAAATACATTTCAATCCGCGGCCATGAGTTCTCTTACTGAAATTCTTACCCTGTTATTATTATTCAATCTCTTCCTTTTTTCTATGATAGCAAGATTTTCTGGGTAGGATTAGAGATTTAGTTTTGCAAAAGTTATCAATTTATTTTTTGGGGTTAATGATTTATTCATATGTACGTATTCTGAATAAACCATCTTGGTTTGACCATATTTTTAAGTTTGTTCTTGGTTTGACATCCAGCATCTTGGAGCGAGCATGTCTTTGACATTATAAACACTATCACCTATCCGTCGGCAGCTGGATGAGATTCGAAGTTAAATATAACCATCTTCAACACTAAGTCCACTGAGACGATTCTTGAATGCTGAAACCTTCAACTATTTATGTAACATAACTACAAGTCCTCCCAAAGAATGTCCAACAAACCGAGGATAATGAATGACAAAGATATGGAATAACAATAAGCAATAAGCCGAAGATAAACTGGAAAGGGCTCAATTCGAACCAAATTTTGGGGATTGCAGAAGAAGAAGGAACTCAAGAAGATGGTTACTTGGAAACTTTCTTCTTCCCAGCAATAGCAATTTTCTTGCCTTTAAGAGTCCTGCAATTGTTCTTCGTTCTCTGTCCACGACATGGCAATCCTTGGATGTGCCTCACCCCACGGTAACACTGGATCTCCTTCAACCTCTTGATTGCAAGAGCATTGAACCTCCTCTGCAACACCCACAACACAAATCACACAATCCATTCTTTAAGTCCCAAGAACAGAAATCAGAAACACCAAAAGCACATGAAACCCAAAGTAAAGCAAGTCTAAGGTGTTCTCCAATCTCAAGAAGTCATACAGCTACACATACATTGTGCAAGAAATTGCTTGAGAATGAACACAAGAACCTGTTGCTATGTACATAACTGGTGTGCTAAAGCGCAGTAGAAGAAAGTGAATGTAAGAGAAAGATGTAATTACCAGATCACCCTCAATCATATACTTCGAGACTTCATCACGAAGAATGATGAGTTCTTCCTCAGCCATGTCTTTGGTGATTTTGTTCTCCATCTGAAGGTCAACAAGAATCTGGCGAGCCCTTGTTCGACCAATCCCATGAATGTACTGAAGAGAGTACTCAATTCTCTTATTACTCGGAATCTCCACACCACCAACACGAGCACATCTGATGCTTAGACTCTGCTTCTACAATTCAATACAAAAACAAAACCCGTAAAACCCAAATTGATGCGCTTCTTAAGGTTCAAAATTTGCTCAACCCCTAACCAAAAATTGACTAACAAGACTGAACTAGCACAAATTATACCAACAAAAAAAATCGATCATTTCCATTACAAGATGATAGATGCGCAAGAGAGAATCATTGAGAAATTTATTACACTGGGAGCAGCGTTAGAAGCAGGTAGAGCAAGAGTGTTCCGTGTGAGAGGATTGGATTTTTTCCAGCTGCAAATGAGTGAGAGCGAGTGCGCTACGGGCATCGCAACCATCTGCGCCATTATTCTATCCTCTTCCTACGAATTTGGAAATTTCAGAGTCTGGAAACTAAATTTAGAGGCGACGAAGAAGAAGAAGATGAGCGGAAACGGATAAGGCAAACGTCGAATCCAAAATCCGTTTATTCGACAAAGTAACTAAACACTTTTGTGAAATAAAATCCTTATTGGGCTTTTTAATTCTTAGTTGAGACAGGCTTGTTGCCATCTCGTAAGGCCTGAATTCACACAATTTATTTATTTATTTCGGATTTCATATATTTATTTTCTCACTGTTTATTTATTTTAATTTTTAAATGAGTAGAGAGGCTAGTACTTTCTTTTACGTCAAATTAAAATGAATAAACGAATGACAGAAGATGATAAGTGGATAGATGAAAAGTCAACGGAGCCTTGTAAATATTTTTTTTGATAAAATGCCTTGTAAATATTGAGATGGTCGTCGACTTCCTTATCGTTTACAATGTTATTGTTATCTATACTAATAACTGTTCTGATATCTTTTAAGTTAATTTTGAACATCTGATTCGGTGGAGTTATACTCATAATTTGGTTACAATATTCTGGTGTTTCTTTTATATATATAGTGAATTTGTTTTTTTTTCTCTATCATGTTGCATATCTGATTCATTGGAGTTGTACTATTATTGGTTTTGGTTGCAACTTGCAAGTTACTATAATATTTGAGTGTTTCTATGATGCTTTTAAGGTTTCTGCTGGAATATTTTTAACTGATTCGTAATGGGTGGAGATATTTCTAGTAGCTGAATACGATATACTCATTCCTTACGAAACCAACGTCTGAATGCACCTTTATTCTGTCGATGCTGCCCATTATTCTAACGTAAGGCCTGCATTTCATTATTTTGTTTATTTTTACTTGGATACATTTATTTATTCTACAAGCCTTTCAATGAGTAAAAGGCTACAGAAATAATTAAAGTTTTTGATATTAATATGCTTAAGCTTAATTAGTGCTTAACCAAGCCACTATTATTCCTTGATCATAGATACATTTGCTTCAAATGAGGAAAAAATATGATAAAATATAAAAGAGACATGTTTTAATAGATATGAATTATTATAGGAACAGATCATCACAATCTTTGAGAAAACAAAAAGAAAGGAGGAAGACATGAGAAAAGAAATTTTTTAACTCGGATCGAAAACAATGTGAAGATGAATGGAAACACATCTCAGAAGACAAAAGACAAAGCACCGACCAATGCGGTGGCGATGAGCTGAGGGTAGGCAGGGAAAGTGGCAGCACTTGGAGTTGGAGCATCAGTCATGGGTGGTGATGCAGCCGGACCATGTCCATGTGGCGACGGAGCCTTAGCCGAATGGTCGCCTCCGTTGTGCGACTGAGCAGTCATGACCAACACGGCAAAGACAATGCAGACGAGGGCGAAGCGGAGCAAAGAACTTCTTGGAGCCATTTTTATTATTCTTATCCTTCTTCTGCTACCTCTTTGGTTTCTCTCTTTGTTGTTCTCTGTAGGATCTATATATTAACAAAGGAGGTTGAATTTATAGAGAGAGGGGTCGTATATAAAATGTTTAGTGGGTTACAAAGTCAACGTATGAGAATGAGTCTTGATGCTGAGACGGCCTTAAGTCGTTATCATTTACATGTTGTCCGCTTAGAAATTTTTTTAAAAATTGAGAAAAGTACAGAGAGGTCATGGTGATGTGTCTGAATTTGTTAGTGGAGTACCATTTATATGTACGTTTATGTACTGGAACAGCTGTTACTTCGTCACATAGAGGGACGTATCTTGACTAATCCAAATTGACCGGTTTGATTAGGGATCGATTCCAGCTCAATCCGGTTCCGTTAGAGTGCGACCAAATAGAAAATGGTTTATGTATCTACACTTAAGGAGGCCAGTTTGTTTTTGGCTCATGATGTGGTATAAATAATAGAACTTTAACATTGGTTTAGTTTCGTGGTTTTTAGTTTTACCAATAGAGTGATCAAACATCCGAAAAAATTACGACGCTAATAATATTTTTGAAAGCAAAGCAATTTTCCTGTTAAAAGTAACACCATGAATTGTTAAAAATATATATTTTTTTCTAATTATTAGGACTCATTAGTTCATGTTTGTCAACATTCTTAAAACTAATTTCATAGTTAACAAATAACAATAGAAATAGTGACTTGAAAAAGAAAAGGTGAGAAATTTTTACTGAGGACAACGGTTCAAGGTAGGAAGAGAGACGCTCATATTAGAGAGAAGTTCATTCTTGACGTGTAACGTCATCCATTTCCACTGTTCGGTCTCTAAGCCCAATTAGTGAAGATACAGGGTTAAAATGGATCAAATGGGCTAAAAACGTAAGAATGTATGTAAGTGGGCCTATATTTGATAAGTCGTATTTTTGGTCCCTCGTATGAACACTTTTCTTGCAAATGGTCCCTTCTATGCTCTTTTGGAGCGCAACGGTCCCTCATCTATTTTTTGTCGAGCTCCCTTATATATTTAATACTCTTCTTTTTTTTTGGGTCAAAGTATCTACTAATACTCTATATTATAATTTTCTAAAATTTAGTTCAGTTCAGTGAACCAAAACAAAATCGAATATTTGGTTAGCTGCAATTTTATTTTCTTCAAGATTACGATGTTTACCACACACAATATAAAATTAAACTATAGTTATTTTATTGACCAAAGCCGTATAGAATCAGTGATTCTGAATCACATAACACAAACAATTTATATAGATTTACGGAATGGAACATAAATTATATAAATGTCGATGATATAAACAAAATCTGCAATTTATTTTGACATTTAATAACTCGCTCGATTACCCAGTTTTCTATACTTTGATGCAAACTGAATTTTCACATAACATTATGAGCCTATGAGGCATTACCGTTTAAATATTCATTAAAGAAAATTTTTATACAATTTGGATATATAAAATGGTTTCTTTTTATAAAGGATTTCTAAATTTGGGTTGGTAATAGAGATTATAATTGAATAGGACTTTATAGCCTAATAAATTTCAGGGTTGATTAGATAGATTTCTATATATATTATTTACATACGTCCGATAGATTCATATTATTACATATTTATTTGATCCCTATTTGATATAAGTATATACATATATATATATATATACCTTCACGTACTTGGAGTCTTGAAGAATATTCCTCTTTGCATGAATACGAAAACCCTCCGTTAGAGTATTTTATAGTTTCTCTCACCTTTTTCATGTGTAACTTATGTCTATATGGTTGAAGAAACCAGTCAGGCACTTATGTCTATAAGCTAACTTATAAAAGATAGCTTATAATTAGTTATTCCAAACAAAATTTTATTTGTAAAGTAATTGAAATTATAATATTTTTACTGTGTCATTGTTTACTATAGTTAAAATAACCAATCAGGATAGGGAGATTAGTGCATATTTCGACCCCAAAATATTCCTTTTTTTTGCTATTTAAAACATTGTATATTTACGTATGATGGTAATTGATGGTTGAGAAAAACTGTTCCAATCAGAGTGATATTTCAGTGACATCTGATTTACGGATTCACTGACATGTATATATTTTTTCTTTAGTTGCAGACCCTAAAGTTCTAATAAAAATGGATTTATCTGATAACATGTATATAAAATTACTGAGTTTGAAGTAATTTTCAAATAATTACGATAATCATTCATGAATTAATGGATTGGAAATTTAAAAGAAAATGATTATTATACATACAAAATATCGTCGTCAATAGTATGTAATTTAAAATATATATAATGGTACTTCAATTCTTTTAGCATCCCACTGACTAAAATGAGTTTTGATTCTTCCATTTAAGAGAATTATATATTATAGATTATAACTATAGAAAATAACAGATATAATATGGACTTTCTTTATTAAGCAAGTTGCCTAATCATGAAGGCGCACTGTGCAAACTAACAAATTATGACGTAAAAAGTCGACTCCACAAATATTGTTAACAAGTATAGAATAATGGGGGAAAAAGATGCTTTGATGAGAGAATAAGCGGCACAAAGCTTTGAAGAGGGGACCGATGGATCCAACCAAATCTTAAATCGTTTACTTTTAACCAAAATTTAACATAACATTAATCAATGAATGAAATTCTTTCGATTACGAAGTAAAATAATCAAATATAATATATCTTGTTTGTTAAAGGATCATGTATATAATATTAATATTCATAAGCTCAAAATAACAAATTTACAATAAAGAGAACAAATAACTGATTAATATGGAATTATGATTAATAATCAGTTTACACCTAAATTATTTTATTCAGGAAATCCCAAGTCGAAATCCTTTTCCCTTTTTTTAATAATCGGTAAAAGCTGAAATTGTTTCACTACTTAAAAGTGAAAAGTGTCCATAATGACAAATTAATGGCTAACGAGCCTAATAATGAGAATTATTAAAAATGCTATTATATTAGAATGATTTAGAACTTTAAAAAATTGCTAGAATTACTTTTTAGAAATAGGCTAACTAGAGAGTGATCTAATTTATTTTTGTCAAAATAAAATTAAACCAAAGTTAATCATACTATCCACAATTAGGTCTTTTAAGCTACAAGATCCGCGGATCCAACCCATAGATTACTCTAAAAATTTTAAATTAATTTATGATTTTTTGGGTTAATCGATCCGTCAATCGATCAAATATCTATTGAAAAAAATACAATTTACTTTGCAAACGAAATTTTCAACCCGCATCCACAACTGAACTACAAAAAATTTTATTTCGTCGATCTGCACCTGTTCTGCAGCAAATCAAAATCCGTGAAACTCGCAGATTGAATCATATTTTGACAGCCTATTCAATATAATGTCATTGTGAATTAAAATTAGAAAAAAAAAATTAAAAATTATATTTAATTTTAGAAAGTACCAACGACATCGGATTTAATTTTCCCATAGAACATCTTTTTCTTCACTCAAAACCCTAACATCGAATCTTGTCACACTCATCGCCACTCACCTCACTCTCTTCGTGTACTCGTTGTTTTTTCCCTTTTCTCGCCGTATCTTTCCCTTTTATTTCACGTCTCCTCCTTTCCGGTTTGGTGTGAAACCCTAGACGAACCTTCTCTAAATGAGGTCGTTCAATGAACTTATTATTTCTCTAAGCTTGAATATGAACCTGCTATAATGATATGTCAGACTCAGACACTCTGTTGCTTTCAATGAATTGTGTTTGGTATGATTGTTATTCTTATTTTTAGTATGGTAATGTTTAGATTGAAGGTTTTAATTTTAGTACTTTGAAACCAAATCGAGTTTATATGGATGCTGATTGAATTTTTATCACTGTCTTCATGTTCACATGATTTTACTTTTTAGGCACTTAATTATCCAGAGCAAAATAGAAAATGTTTCTTTTAGTTTCAGATTATCTAGAACTCGTGTCTATCTATACTTTTTAGGATTCGATTCTTTTGCTCCACTTTAGTTCGTTGCCTACTGCATACAAGAATGATATGATGCATACATAAAATGTTGAGATTGATATTTTTATCACCATCCCTTATGTTAGATTCCATGGGGAAGAGATTTGTGCTTTTCTGTTAGCATTAGATATCATGGTGTGGAGAAAATATGAGGAAAGTGATTTTTCTTCTGTTTACTCATTTGTGTCACACTGAGCTAGTGGTTGGTATGTTTAGGCAACAATTTAAGAAACACATGGATGAGACAGATCCTGAGAAGATTTAGAAGCTTAAAGATGACTAAATTTTCTTTTTATGTTCAATCTCTAGCGAATGATATAACTTCAAACATTGTGATTAGATAAGATGTACAACTTATTTGTCGAGGCATGTATTGCCAAAAATGATGTTTCACATAAACACACATGCACACACCCAACTGCACAAGATCATATATTACAGAATACTCTTGTATATATATATATACATGTATTACATTTATTTGAAAATTTTGGAATGATTGAAAATTCTTTGATATTGAAAAGTGTGAATTTGATTATTCGTTGTTTAGTGAGTTTGATTAAATCACACATGTGAATTTATTTGAATTTGATTATTCGTTGTTTAGTAATTTCATATAAATCATACATACATTTTGTTAAGGATGTGAATAGAAAAATGTGTTGTAACTAATGTTGTCTTTTCTGAAAACAATAAATTTGCGATAAATTTTAAAAATTTTGTGGTAATTACAAGATTAATCTAGCAAGAAATTTTTGGTAATCAAATCTATGGTCACTATTAAGTGAAATAAAACTCTATAACAACTTAAAATTTAAATTTGCATAAAAAATAAGTTTGCAAAATAAATTTGCGACAACAAAATAAATCTGCCGTACAAATTCCAACAGTTTAGAAAAATAAAAAATATATTGTTTCTATCATAATCTTCAAAAAATAAATATACAAAAGTAAACAAATCTGCGATAAATTAGAAAATCTGCCATAAGATATATAATTCTGCAATTCAAATTAAATCTACGGAGCAAATTTGCAGCAAAACATTAAATCTATTATACAAACAAATATGCTGTAACATATATGTGCAAATATATTTACTTTTTTTCTTTCAATAGTGACAAAGTCATAAATATTTACCTTTTTCTCTACAAAACGAAAAAAAAATTGTTGATATGACATTAATTATTAATGTTACTTTTGTAATTACTTTTCCTAACAAAATATTTAAGGATATTTTTGTGATAAAAAAACTCAACTAACCTTTATTTTTCTAAATTAAGTTAGTAATTAAATTACTTTTAAGAATTATTTTATTTATTGTCCCTTATTAAAATGATGGTTCTTTTTTAGGGTCAAAATTAGAAGGATTTTATTTCTGATTTAGACACGCAAATACAAAGGTATATTCACCTCTCAATCTTCGGTTGATTAACTTTTGTTAGTTGTGGCACATCGTCGTATTCAAATTTAGGTTAAAAAAAAAATCATAGTGTTTTTTTTTTTGTTGTCAAAAAAAAATCATTGAGTGTTTAAATCTAAGAATGTGGATTTTGTAGTGAAGTAACTGAAAAGTGAAAATAGCAATTTTTGTGATAGGTTGATGAGTACAATGTCTCATTTATCGGTCACTAGAACGTTAGCTATGAATTTAGATAGAATATCAAAAAATAAACAATTTTTTCTAGTGTTTTCTTTCACAATTCACATATTACACAAACGAATTTGAATCCGGTTTTATGCATGATATGGTGACGACTAGGCCTGGACAGAAATACCAAACCGATTTGGTTGAACCGAACCGAATCAAAGTTTGACCAATTCGGTTTAGTTTCGGTTTAGAAGTAAAACCGGTCAGTAGAAATATAAATCAACTTCGTATTTTGGTTCGTTCGGTTTTAAACCAAAACTAAAATCAAACCGATCAGTTTGAAGATGATGAATATACTTTAAAAAAAAAAACAGATCTACTTGTATCTTCTTCTTTCATGCAAAATCATCCATTTTCTTCAGGGTTTCACCGCCGTCTACCCGTCAATCGTCTACTCGTCTTCGTCTGCCCGCCGTCGTCTTCACCAAATCGACCAAGCTTTTCCATCGATCGAGCTGTGCGTTTCCACTTCTAATGGCCGCCGCATATGTCAAACCTAAAAGTAGGTTTGTAATTTTAGTTTATTTTCTTTTTCTTAGTGGGTTTCTTATTTACAACTTGGCCCAATTAGTTGGTCTTTGTAGTTTAAAAGAAAAAAGGATGAAGACATTTAATTACTGAGGTCCGTTAAAAACTGAACTTCTAAAATATTTAAAAAGTTCGGGCCCATTCGGCAGTTTTTTTTTAACTTAAATACCGAGCCGAATTTGTTACTTCCGAACCGAACATAACCGAAAATTAATTTCAATTGAATTTGATTAATTTTTTTCCAAACTAATAAACAAAAGAACAAATTTTCAGACCGAACCGAACCGAACGGACCATATGCCCATACCTAGTGACGACACTAACACAAATTGTCAATAATCATTTTTTTATCTGCCACCACCATGGATCATTAATCAATTAGTTTCTCTTTATATAAACAAGAGATCATTATGCGATGGTTATATGCATATATGTTGATCGTAATAATTAATTTAAATTTAAGTATCGCTATAGTGCAAACCTTGATAACTAATGAATCATAAGCTTAGAAGAAGTTTGTTGATAAGTTCTTATTATTCTAAGATAACTTCACACTTCTCACTAAATCTTTCTTTAATTTAATTGTCTCTGCAATCATTATTTACTGCTTCACTTATTAGTGTTTTGCTTTAAATTTGGATTTATTTGTCTTTTAGCCTGTAAGTGACCTGTCAAAGGAGAGAATCTTTGCCCTTCCCAACTCACCTCCTAATATTTATAAGTAATGCCCATTACTTGATCCAACGCTCCCTTCTTTATATTTTTGCTCTTTCTGTTTGTTTTTAAATTAACATTACTATATGTAGAATAGTATTTGATAGATTTCATTACTTAGAGCTTGCTTTTAAAGAAAATTCAATGGGGAGAAAACCTTGCTGTGAAAAAATTGGATTAAAGAGAGGTCCATGGACTATAGAAGAAGATCACAGACTCATGAACTTCATTCTTAACAATGGCATCCACTGCTGGAGAATTGTCCCCAAACTCGCAGGTACTTTTATACATACATACATGCATACATATATATATATATATATGTGTGTGTGCATGTATAATTAATTTCATGTTTTTTTTTCTTTCTTTTTTTACCGGGGGCTTTAATATTAACGTGTGCATGAAGGTTTGTTGAGATGTGGGAAGAGCTGTAGATTGAGATGGATTAATTATTTGAGGCCCGATCTCAAGAGAGGTGGTTTTACTGATGCTGAAGAAGATCGTATTATGGAACTTCACTCTCAACTTGGCAACCGGTACGATAATATGAACTTTTATCATATATACATATATTTCCGTTAGCCGGTATAAAACTAAACTTTTGACAGATGAAATCTCTCTCCGGTACTGTCCGATATATGTTTTACTCAGCTTCCTTCAATTCACTTATTCCTATCTGAAAATTGTGAAAATGTCAAACAATATATCCATTCATGTATTTAAATTCGTTGTTAAAAAAATAATGTGAAAATGTTTTAAAAGGAGAAACTGGGTTCAACGTACATATATATATAATTTTGTGCATGGAAGAGGGTTATTTTTGAGTGAAGAATCGGTTGTGTAAAAAAGAGTAAAATATATGTGGGGATTTATACATACGGTAATGATGGTATATGTCGTAGAATCTCTTTTTATCTTAACTTCATGAGAGTTGTAGTATAAAGTATTGATACACTCACGTTAGATGCTAGACGCTTTAAATCATGCTTCTTACATGTTTTATGGATGCTTTGGACGTCGTAGGTGGTCTAAAATTGCCTCTCATTTCTCTGGTCGAACGGATAACGAGATAAAAAACCATTGGAATACGAAGATCAAGAAGAAGATGAAACATCTTGGGTTGGATCCGGTTACACATAAATCGATGAACAGTATTACTCATCAAACCGATCCAAAACCAAACACGTGTTCTACCATGAAGGAAGGAGAAGATATCAAGGATCGAACTCGAAAAGATGATGTTATGACAGAAACAACGAAAACATTATTAATATCCGATAATGACGATGAACTTATGGCAAAAAACTGCAAAACTCCATGTGCAGAAGAAGTAGACATGGAATCTCTATTCGAAACGCAAGGCAACGAGATATCCTGTTCGTCTTTCTCTTCTTTATATAGTAATATTTCAAGAAGTGAGTCTTCATCATATCTTGCAGATGATTCGATCTCTTTAGAGCAATGGGATTTGGATATAACGGATCCTTCGGTACCATGGGACCTCTTCGCCAATCTTGATGATAATATTTTATTTTTATGAAAAATGTTATATAACATTGTAAGTAATTATATATATAATTTTATTGTAAGTAATTTTACATATAATTTTATTGTAAGTAATTAGTAGCTTAATTTCTTGTATGTAAGATGTTTATGCATGGGATGTATTATAATTTGCGCGTACAATATGTATGCATGTCATTTGTTTTGAAAATTATAATGTCAGTTTTAGTATAATCGGTCAAAGTCAGGATCACCACCATCGTTTGTTGGACAAATAATGTTTCATTGTTAAATTTGAAGTTCCACACGACTCTACAAAATTCAAACTATATATATATATATATATATTTTAAGGATATAATTCAAACTATATATTTCAGATGTAGAAATAAGCCTTTCAAATAAAAACGGGAAACATATATAGCAAACCCAATCATATATCACACATGTGCGACACAATATAAGTTTTGTATTAATTTATATTATATGCTCATTATATGGCATATGTTATCAATGTGTTCTTTATATATAGTTAGGTGAATTAGGTCGATGCGGCCTTTCATGGATTAAAAGAAACATAAAATAAACAATTTTTGTGAAATTGACAAAACCTATTTTCATAAAAAATGAAACTCACGAAAATTGACCCGTTTCAAAATTAACTATGAGTTCCAAAAGAAATGGTACCTACCTGCTTTTACAAAAATAGAATAACAACTTTACCTACTTCATTCGAAAGCATGCATTTGATTATTATTTATTTATTTTGTAAATAAATCAATTAAGTAATCACTTCTACTAAAATATCGATTAACTGTTATTATTTTCCTTAAAAAGTTTTGATTTGATAGGGCAAAGTAAATTAGGGTTAAATAGTTTTTAAAACAGTTTCAGATCATGGTGATCGTAGTTGTTGGAGAAAAGACAATGACGACAGTGTTGCTTGCGTCAAGTTTTGGATTTTTGCAATCATTGAATTAATTTCTATACTTTCATAATTATATTATTAGTTTTGTTAACTATAAAACTTTGAGTTTGGAAAATATAACTAAATCTTATATTTAACTATTTAAGCATAGATAAGATAATTTTCTTATTATAATATGTTATACTTATATCTAGTTATCTACTGACTACTGTTCAGAATAATAAACATGTAAAATTCAAAATTTCTGTTTTTCATTTATAATATCACATACATACAATGATACAATCTGAAATGAAATCTAACTATATTATACGAAACAACATTAATACAAACCATTTCTCAAGCTATTTGAATATTTCGAATTCAAATTTGAAATAAAGCAGAAGAAATAAGCCCAGTGTATTAGGGGAATGGGCCGTAAAGTTTAAAATTAGTTTATGATTTTTATTCAGACTTGATGGATCGTTGCCAGTTTGCCACATTGGCAATTAATATACCTAATACTAATAACTGCTTTTATTGACAATTAGAGTCTCACCTTTTTTTTTTTTGTGGTGGCGCACTTTTTGAACTGGTTAAAAAAACACATTGTTTGGTACTTGTTCAAATTTTTTTGGAAAATTTAAATTCAATGTTTCTATCAATTTTGACTTCTTTGATCTAAATTATAAATCGTAAAACCTAAACGCTGGATCCCATTATTATATATTTAATCTTTAAATCGTAAAATTTTTAACCGTAATCTCAAAATATTAAACTCAAACACTCAAATATAAATCCTAAGTCTAGTATTTCTCTTCGTTTGAATGCAGATCACTATCCTCGTTAATTAGGCGAATGTCTCGCTGAACTTGCACAGCTTCAACAAGAAAAAGGGAGCATTTGCGCATGAGATACTAACTTCGATGGAATGCTTATGTTTCCAAGGGCAAAAGAGTTTTCAAATTATGATAAAAAAAACTATTTCTAACAAACTAAGACACTAAAATGTATTTTCTCATTTAAATTCTTTTTTTTTTACGCATGCAAAACCCTAAGCAACCTGGAATAGCCGAACAGGCAAAGGCATATATTTATGAATTAAAACCTAGAGATGCCGTATGTATAAATACTTCACCTATACCAAACCTTAAAATACAATCTCGTAGTAGTTAAAATGGAACATGGATCGTGAGAGATGAATTGTTGGAGAACGCGATCGCTTCTTTTTAGTGTTTGATGGTGATGAATCAGATGCTTCCATTTGGGCAAATGCATGCCCTGAGAATATCATAGCTATCATTCATATTTCATAATCTAAGTAGACTAGACGGAAAACATAATTCATGATAAATACAACCAAAGTGTAAGCTACAAAAGATAACGAGAAGCTGAAGCAGCAGAACCAAACAGCCAAGGCGGCTACCAGGAGGAGCAGAGAACGTGGTGGTCTGGTCGCGAGATATGACCTTGACGATCATCTTCTGACCTTTCTTGCAGTGACCCGACATTCCACTTATGAAATAATAAGGAACAGAGTGATCAAACATGAACCTTGTCTTACCCGTATTCGAGTAGAATCTTGGGTGCGACGAATTGCATTGCTTGTAATCTTCTTTTTTCACTTGCATCACCGAGTCTTTCTTGTACTTGAATCCTTTCAAAACCCCAAAAAAATAAACCAGAAACAAACGGAAAAAGAATATCGAAATTTGATGTTAAAAAGATCGAAACTTTTCTGAGTTGGGTATGTATGCTTGATAATGGTGTCTCCCACTTGAATCTGTTTATTGGAAGCCCAATGATTGTGATTCTCGGAAAATTCATGATAAGAGACAGAAGCTGAAATCATTAAAACAACAACAAGCCAAAGAAACATCTTTCTAGTTGACACGAGTAGATCAGGGATTTATAAGAAATTGACACGAGTTGCTTATGAGATAGTGGAGAGATAAGTGTTAGTGGTTGGTTAAGTATATTGGTTCTCTGTTTCTGTAAATGCAACACGCGGGAACAGAGGACGATCAAACACTCTCAACTAGTTTCAAACACTTATTTCGGATTATAGTAACTGGTATCTAGTTTGAATATTAAAAAAATTCGAATTATTTGAAACAATTTGTAGTTAACGAGTGAGTAGAAATACTGATATCTCATGATATTTAATAAATTGAATGTATTTTTTTCCGAAATGTTTTGAATATTTGACTTTTGAGTTTAATATTTCGACTTTATTATATAGTTCAGAAAATAGGAAAACCCACAGCGATTGCTTTTATGCGGTTTAATTCTGGTTCAATATCGGTTTACAGTTAACCAATAACCAATATCTGGTTTAACACTGTATGTGAAAGTACTCTCTTGTACAATGTTCGTTACACATCAATAACATAAAAAATCGACTTTAATCTTCTTTTCTCGATTCTCTTGTGGCTCTCTTCTCATTTTCTGGTCGAGGACCCAACAGATTAAGATCGATGGTGGCTCCATAAGTCTCAGCAGATTTAACAACCGCATCGTACGGCTTAGTAGAGAGCTTTAGCCCTTCGTTTTGAGCCTTCAAATGTAACTCATAAGCAAGCCTTGGCTTTGCGTCATTCGCAAGAGCCTCAATCAACATCTCATAAGTTATCTCATTAGGCTCAACCTTCTCAACTCTCATTCTATGAAACCACTCATAAACCGCATCGCTTAATCCATTCCTCGCACAGCAGCTTATAATCGCGTTGTAAGTCACAACGCTCGGCTCAATACCCTTTGAAGCCATTTCCTTGAGAAGGGTATCCAAAAGATTGAATTTTTGCTGTCCTGCCAAAACCAAAGCCATTCTCGTGTATGCAATCCCTACTTTGACCATATGGTTCCAAACCCGAAACGCTTCATTGTGTAACTTCCCTTTCTCAAGAACACTGAGCAGCGCACCTTATGAGATTACCGTTGGCTTTTTACCGTTTGCAACCATTGCTTTCAATATTTGGTTTGCAGCTGAGGTCTCAGAGGCCTTTGAACATGCTACAAGAACTGCGTTCCAATGTCTGCTCTGTGGTTTCAATCCTTTATCTTCCATTTTGTTAAGTAACCTAACTCCCCATCTCCATATCCCTCTCCTGCTAGCTGCACTCAGCAAAGATATTGAAATGAGAGACCACTAGCTCGTAAGACAAATTGTTAGGTTCAGGTCCTTCGTCCAGAAGATCCTCGTAGATCTCTAACGCTGCCCACCATTTCTTAGCCTTACCCATCAGCCAAATTAAGTGGTTGCACACAGATAGACTTATATCAGGAAACCTCTCTCTGATTCTTTTATACAACTCTTTACCAAAAAATATAATGTTCTTCACGTGTACGCGCCCATATAAGCCTCTCGTGCTCTTCTCTACTCGGTTTAAGCCCCACATTGTCCATTGCATTCAAAAGCTTCAACACTTTAGTTGTCAAGTTTTCATCTTTCACCAGCCACTGCCTCATCACTTGGTAGCATATTCTACCAATAAAGTTTTCCGTCAAACTCAACTTCAAATTTCCAATCGTAGTCCGCATCATTCCCTATTTCCCTCTTTGAGTATTTCTCTCTCAATTCAACAAAGTACTCAAGAGCTCCCATACCATCTTCCATTCTTCTATAGACTAACAAAGCTGTGGAATATGTTACCGGGGAAGGCTCAAAACCTTTTTCCTTTACTAAATCAAGAATCGCAAGGGCCTTCAGAAACTCTCCTTCCTCCATGTAAATAACCATCAAAGTATTGTAAGTGACAATGTTTGGAACTATCCCTTCTTCCTCCATATCACTCAATATCTTCTTTGCTTCCCCAAACCCACTCAATTGTTTCATCGCACCCAAGAGACTGTTATATATGAAAAGGTTTGGACCTATCAAACCATCTGACTCATTCTCCTTCCTCTTAAGCCACTCTACTACCGCCATTGCAGGTTTCAGTCTCTTATATTTGCCAAAACCCCTTATCATAGCACAATAGACTTGAAGAAGCAATTCTCCTTTCTCCTTCAGAACCACATCCACATCATCCGCTGTCTTAGCAGCTCGTAAACTATAAGCTAATTCTGTAACATCAACTCTTGAATTGGGCTTTTCTCCTCCAATTACAGCCTGTGATTCAGAATGATCAAAGTCTAATGCAGTAACTGAACTTGAATCTTTCCTGGATACTTCTTCCCCGAACTCCCGTTGCTCCGTGGCCCATCTTACCCCAACCGATGATCTCAACAAACTTCTCTTTGGCCCACACAAAAACAGAACTGTCCAACAAAACAGTGCCTCTTTCTAGTCTTAGGGCTAACTACAAAAAAGAACAATCCAACTCAAATTCCAATCTTAATCCAGCCAAAATACCAAACTTTAATGGCCAAATGCTTAAAGCTTGCATCTTTTGCCCACACTGTTTCACCAGCGAGAACAATCAGAGCTCAAATTTGCATGTTGCCGCAAAATTCACCGGGGGAAACACTAACCCATGAACTGAAATTCATCAAGGTCGCAAATTTCTATACAGTTCATCATAAACACAACAAAAGCCCCGAACACAGATGCTTACACCTGAATACGTTTTACACTAAATCACTATAATTTTTAAAGTGATAACTATAATTTTATTTCACTAAAATAAATATTTAATATTACTATGTTTCTTAAATTTCATTTAAACGGAAATAGAATTACAAGTTCCACATGACATAGATGCATTGAAGACCATACTATAGGTTGGGTACGAAGGATATATATTCCTTTGTAAAAATTCATAAACATATCTGGCCCACGCACATAATTATAAACATATATAATGGATGTATATAAATGTCCACAAACATTATTGAAAAAAAAAAAAATATATATATATATATACATTGATATATGTAGGTTTATATGTTATAATTATGATGGGCAACCATGTTGGTGGATCAATTTTGTAAAAGGAGAAATTTAAATTATGGATTCACCATATCTCAGAAACCGTCCTCTAGCTACTGCAACATGTTGCTATCATACTATCTTGTCCATTAATAATGTATGGTTTGTTTTTATGTTGAAGATCCAGTGGCTAAGACCAGAAAAAATAGATCAATGAACATCATTAACTAAGTAAATATATTGCAAGAGATGACAAATACAAACAACATTGGTTTTATTAATTGAAAAGTGATGCAGCAAGTGCGGATTTTTTTTGTAATGAGTTTTAAAGACTTTGATTGTACTTTCATGCTAACAATAAACTGAATGCAAATCGGTCGTGGATTTCAGTTCATGATCTAATTAAATTGTACGGTATAATAAATTTCTATCATTTGTTAAAATTCATAAAAACTTTGCAAAGCTTGCAGTAGACAGACTGATCTTCCCCTAATAACAATTACATAAGCAGATATGGCAAATCTCATTTAGTTATAAGCTGAGTTGCTTGATCTCTATAAGACATATCAAAGATTTTATTTTAGGTTAATCATATGCAAATTCTCACATTGATATGTTCTTATAACCTTGACCTAATCAATAAGCTTAATAAATCATTTATTAGTTTGTCGTTACTTCAAAAGGTTTTCATGCATTATTAATTTTCCAAAATGGTCCTACCACATGGCGATATTTTCATAAGATTCAAATTCATCCATCCGAACGAAAAGTAATCACTTTGATTAGCATTAAAGAACGAATTAAACTAGTGTCCGTTTAACTTGATTAGGTATATGGTTAAATAATTATATCATATTTTGTTTGCTTTGCTTGTTCTTCAGCATCTTTTTGTTTTGTTTTGTTAAAGGGATAAAAAAAGATTGTTCTTCAACATCTTTGCACGTTAAATATCTATTTGTTGGAGATTTGATATTGAATTGTGATATGTGAATCTGGCCTTTAGTGGTTTGTTCAACATTTACTGTTAGTGTGAGTAATGTATCTTCTAGAGATGCAATGTATATAGGTTTTCCTCTCCGCCAGTATCACGTGTTTCATTGATTTAAAAAATTCACAAAGACTTTGTAACTTGTAACTATCTTTACTTCCTGACATTTTTTACTTAATTAAATGATGTATTATTTTACTTTATTTTTAACAATCCAGTTTCACCTAAATGAACTGCATAAGCTCACATTTGATGACATAGCTTAGTATTTGAAACCTAAAATGAGGATATGAGTTTTCTCTGATCGTATTAAGGTTTTTTAAATAGTTATAGACAGGACGGATTATTTTGTTTACGGATAAAACTGTTTTTGTTCAACAGTTTACGGATAAAACTGTTTTCGTTCAACAATGATAAATTTTGACATGTAGAAATATAGAAAAAATGTTTTGTCTGCTATAAACAGATTTTATAAAATAGAAAATTTTGATAGTAGATTAGTAGCGTATTAGTATGTCTTGTCTCCGAAACCGTTGAAACACGAATTTTCTATGCATTAAGTATGAAAATTATATTGACAAAAAAAGTATGAAAACAATTTGTCAAACTGAGATAACTTTTATACACGAGGTCGGCCCGCCGAAATTCATATAGACAAAACAAGGCCTACCCAAAATAATTTTAAATTAATTAACGATACCCTAATTTGTTCATTGTTTTTTAATTTACATTTTGTTGTGTTCGGTCCTTTAATCAAGGAACCATTTGTTTATCAGCAGTCGAACCATCACCCATGTGCTGAAACTTTTCTCTTAACAGTTTCGATCAACATTCAATCCTATTTAAATCTGATATATACTTTGTCGGCACATATTCGTGGCTGATTTCTTATTCTTTATTTGTTGATGGACATAATTAACTTACATAACATCAACAAACAAACTATTTAAAACATTGAGACATGTAAATTGTAAAAAAGCAACTTGCACATGCAAGTATGTATGAGGTTTTGTCTTTATCTTAACCTCAAGTCTCTTATATAAACCACCTTAATGTTTCCATGTTCTATGTATCCCAAAGCTTGAGAGAAAATAGAAAAAAAGAAAACTCCAAAGAAACCAAAAGTAGAAAGACATGATGAAGTTCAAGTCCAAGAGGTTTGGGATTAGATTTGGATTTGGTAAAAGAATCAACAACAAAGGCACACAACAAGATCAACCACAAAAGGGGTTTGGCAATAACAACAACAATAGTAGCTGCAGCAACTATGATATCAAATGGGAACTTAGGCCAGGAGGTATGCTTGTTCAAAAAAGACAAGAGAGTATTGGTGAAGACTTGATATCCATTAGAGTCTCTACTTTTGCTCATTTTCATGATCTCTCCATTGAAGCCACCTCAACTTTTGGTAAGTATCTCACCTCATAAACCACTTCTTAACCTTCATTTTCATATTTATACGAAGACTTATTCATCAATCAGCGTGATTTTATTTTCAATTCCATAAAATTTAAACTGATTTAAGATATTATATGCCAGTTTTTGAAAATTATCATTTTAAAAAGCACTGAAAGATCATTCGAAACTATATATATTTTGGTTGGTATTACAATTGGTTAACATAAGATCCTATTTATATAATTACAGGGGAACTTAAGTTGGTAATATCATTGCTTACTAGTTTAGAGCCAAAACAACAGAGGCTACTGTTCAAAGGGAAAGAAAGAGAGGATGGTGAATATCTACACATGGTTGGTGTTGGAGATAAAGATAAAGTGTTGTTGTTAGAAGATCCTGCCTTCAAAGAGAAAAAACTTCTTCATCTTAACAACATTTCCACTTCTTGTCCCATTATAATCGTGTAAACAACCAAACAAAGTTTTCAAATTAGTTGTATGTTAATTGCTTGGTGAAATCTAAGATCACTCAAGAAAATTAACTAGCTAAGAATTGTCAAAGATAAATGTAGTCATTCAATTTCTAAGCTGTAAAACTAATATGTTTACATGTTGTAATATATTTGTCAAAAGTTTGTAGAAATTAGTTATAAGCTAAAGAAAAGTTAAACTAGAAATATGATGCACTCAATTTAGTCATCATTAATATCCATTTATTTATTGTTCAGGTGATTTGGTACAAATTAGTTAACTTTCTAATAAGAGAACTAAAACGGGCAAACAAAACCGAATTTTTTGGCATAACCGAGCTGGTCATGACCCCTATACAGACCAACACCACCTTCATATCTCGGTATACTTCGGTTAAGCCCTAATTTCTCTCGAAAAGTTACAAAATAACAATATTATAAATTTATACCAAACGTTCGTCACTTGGTTATTTCTGAAGACTAGTATGTACACAGACCACAAGCCTAACAACCAATTTCTACTGGTTTACGAATCGTCTCTCTTCACAAACCGGCCCTAAAAAAGATGAAACCAAAACCAAATGATTAATTAGAACCAGCAATGCCACGCATTAACGAATTATAGTTGTCAATTAACCCAATTATTTTACATCATAAATGCTATGTACGAGGAAAAATGGTTTGTAATAAACAAAATAGTACCATCGTTATATCATAAATCAGATTCAAAATCGGGAATACGGGTATGTTGTGAGTTATTGATAAAGAATTTAAGGAAAGCATACTTTAATACGAGGACGTTTCTCAGCGTTGAGTTTACGAACTTGGTATCGAATCCGCTTGGAGAAAAGACGGTTTTGCCGTTTCTCTTTATACCGGAGCAAGCTGGCCTCTCTTTGCCCTCTCCATAACCTCTCCGTCGTATCCATCTCCGGCACTGCCCATAAACTCCCCGCCTCTCCGCCGTCCATAAACCCCTAAAACCACCATCACAACACAATTACCTTGTATCAAAACAATTTACCATCTGAAAGAAGCTAGGCATGTATGAAGAAGCTATTTCGCAATTTAAGTAAAAATATCAGGCGTTTAACAATTCTGCACTCAAATCTAAAAAGAAAGTTTATCATCAAGACTAATAAATACATAATTTAATAAGTTTATCATCATTACAAAGTGCAAAAGAACCTTTAACAATTTCACCGGTTCTTCATATGTCAAATTAATTAGTTAATTAATTAAAGCATTGATTATAAAATACTTCAAATATAGAGATAGTTTACTTACATCAGCGGAACCATGCAAGTCCGGCACCGTCTGCGGCGGTTCTCCATCGACATAATGCGTACCTTTATCCGACCAAGCCTCCATGATCTGCTCATAATCAAGCTTCAGAGCCAACGAAGGCCGTCCATCGTTCCCATCGCCTCCACAACACCGTGGAGTTCCGCTCCGACTCATCACTTCCTCCACAACCTCTGAATAACTCACCCACCGCTCCTCCGTCGTCTCCTCTTCCTCTTTCGCTCCTTTTCTCATCGCCGTCCGTAGAAGCGAAGAAGAAGACGATCCATGCTCTTGACGATCGTACGGAGACAGATTCCTTCCTCCTCCGTCACAATTTACATCGGCGGTGGAGGAAGGGAGGAGATCGTGGATCGAAGAAATTGTGCTGTCGGTGGTGGAATTGAAGAGATAAGCTGCAACGTTGACGTATTGCTCTTCTTCTTTCTCTCCTCCAAGAGTAGTCTCGGCTCTCTTCTTCTCCTTAAACAGCGTCATGTCAGGTCCTTTCGTCTTGCTCTGTTTTTTGTTGGTGTTCTTCTTCTTATTGCTCTTCTTGGTTCCGAGATTCTCGTTGATCTCTTGAAAACTGTTGAGTTCGAGCCTAAGACTGAGAAATTTAGGCTTTTTCGTTTTTGTTCTGATCTTACGAGACGCTTCAAGATTCGAAGGAGACTTGTCCATAGTTGTTGTTGACTCTCTGTGTTTCCTCTTCTTGATCCTAATCGATGTTCTCATCGTCTGTTTTTCTTCTCCGACCGAACTGATTTTGCTACACATCTCCGATCTCTCTCAATTCTCTTTTTAACTGGATCTCTGCTTTCTAATTTTTGTATTTTTCTCTCTCTGTTTCTCACTGGAAGTATGTAGGTGGGTGGGGCGAGAGGGAAAGCTGACAGTGATGGTACCTTTTGACACTTGTCGATCTGTCATTGGTCAAAGCTATTGTAATCTTGGATTCTGTTTGGATGTGCAGGGAGGGAGTAAGGTTGGATCGATTAGATTTTGTCTTAAAACTTTTGATTAATTTATGGGTAATTCTATTGTCATTGTCACCTTTGCCTAAAATACTCTTTTCTTTGGTGAACACTTTAAATATTCGAGATAATGGTTTTCGATATGCGAGATTGAGTTTACGAGATACTATTTTTTTCTCGTTGATTTATTTGGGCAGTTCTTGAACCAACATTGATAAAGTCCATGTTTTTATTAGATGTCTGGGTTGTAATTTTACGAATTGAGCATTAATTAGTATTAACCAACATTTAGAAAGTTCAAACTTACATATATTACTAATTGAAATTAACACGAGGTTGACAAAAAAAACACAAATGTGGTTGACAAAAAGAATCAGTTTTTCTCTGGGCAACAAAATTTACATGAGATTCTTTTCTAAACCAAGAAACCATTGGGAATTTCGAGGCAATAATATATAAAGTGATATAATAATATCTTTCGACTTTCATCCGTGAGAAGATAGCATTAGCATTATTTTTATTCCACGCTGTAATCGAACGCGAGGGAACTGTGAAGCAGAAATAAAAACTAAAACCCGAATCCAATTCATAAATTGACAAAACAAAAGAAAGAAGAACCCACTTCATTTATTTTCGTATGGGAAATTATCTTTTGAACTTGGGTTTATAGTAAATTCGCCACCACCGACAGCGCTGACAAATGAAGTGGTATACAGTACAGTAGCATCCTCAACTATTACTGTCTTTTTGATGACACTTTCGCAGAAATAGATTTTCTTTTATGATAACATTCACGTGAAACCAAACAAAATTGGATACATTTGTCTTGTACACTTTCTTTAGGGTTGTAACGTCACTTATTTTTATAAACTTGTTGGGCTTAATAATTTTGATTTAAACACTACTTCAGCAAATTTAAATGCATATAAGGGGAGAGTTCAAAAAATGGATTCTACAGCAAGTAAAGTAATGATATAATGCCATTTCATTAGTCCTGGACTCCCGGTATAACAAAGTGGCCAATCATTAGAATCACGATAAACCAATCATGCTATTAGCTATTAGGAGTGATGTTAGGTAACATAAATTTATTGTGCAATCGTACATTTCGATTTAGCATATGAAATCCAGGTGGTCAGTGATTCAATTGAACGGTCACTGCTATTTTCTAATGATGTAGAAGCTTTTGAAAATAAAGTTGTGAAGTCGAAAACTTATGAGGAAACCAATGTATTATATTCTATGTTTTTTAATAGACTAACATGTTTTGTTCGGTTCGTATTAGTTTTCAATCTAAAAGTTAATTGCGGCTAATGCAAAGCCCTATGTTCTCTCAATTGTTTGCTTAAGATTGAAGCTTCACCATTCCAGAAATATCAAACCCCAATAAACTACAAAATAACTCGCAAAAAAAATACATAAACATAAGGATCGCAATCAAGATGAAGATAAAATGTTATTGTTCTGTAACAACTTATGTACGTATTGTAGATTTCTCCGGTTTACTCCGACCGTACTATATCCAGTCTATCAACACTCTTCCTTCCTCTCTCAATCTGATGATGATTCTGATGATGATGATGATGGTCAACGCTCTTCCTTGCCTTTTCGTGGTAGTCAACGCTCCTCCTTGAGCGATCTAAATGCTGCTCAAAAGTGATTCTCAGCTTACTCTTCTTAGATGGACCCTTTGGTGGTTTCTCTTTCTCTCTTCTATCAATGCTTTGCCTTGGTTTCTCTCTTTTATCAACGCTCTGCCTCGGCATTTCCAAATGGCTGCTCTGGTTTTCTGATTGGCCAGTGCTCATCCTCGAAGAGACAGATCTCTCTACGGTTGTGATGAATTTCTTAAGATGTTTGATGTATTGAGGATAGTGTTCTAGATCACAATGGTTACCACCTTCGAGCCAAAGCGGTTCATATTTCTCCTTAGAGAGTTCCCATAGTTGTTTCCCATGGGAACAGTCAACAACTTCATCACAAGTTCCCTGCAACAAGATGAAGAATCAGAGAGAATTATACACACTTGACTCCAGAAACTAAAAATAGACAGAGAGAAGTGGATATGTAACTCACGTGAATGACAAGAACCGGACAATTCACAAGTGGGATTTTGTCTACATTCTGCAAAAATATGTAAAAGTTGCAACTGTGAAGAAGATGCCCGGATAATCGAAAATGATCCATTAAAGAAGGATGAGTTTATTACCTTGTAGATGTCGAACCAGTATGTTTTCTTCACTGGATACATTACTCTTAGACCTGAAAGAATAGGGCTATGGAGAACAACAGCTCTTAACCTAGGCAATCGAGCAGCAAGATCTAATGTAGGTCCACTTCCTACGGATTGGCCATAGAGGATTATGTCTTCCTGTTTTGTTCCATAGGTTTCTTCAAGACATTTATAAGCAGCTTCTATATCAGCATATGTATGGTGCTCACTTGGCTGCATTCCCACGAAAAAAAGATTCGGCTATTTAGTTTTTCGACTCAGAGTGGATTAAAAACCAAGCCATTATTGATATCTCTCCTAGTTGATTCTAAAGGACAAACCTTTCCAGTAGATTGTCCATACCCGGAGTAATCGTACCTGCAAATAGGAAAGCAGAGCGGATTTATGGAGCTGAATCAAGCTATGATTATTGTGTACTAATTAAAGTTACAACACAATCAGAAACATGACAAGAGCTAAAATAAACAACTTATATCTTATAAGCATCAGAACTCAACCAAGTTTCCAAACAGAAAACAAAAATGGACAAGAAAATCAAAATTTGGGGAAAATCAATAATCAACTTCGTACACAGATTAAAACCAGAAACAAAAAGACTCAAAATAAGAACAACATTCAGACTTTCATGACAATGATTTTGCCCCAACAACTTATATTTGTTTCAATCAAAAGCTTGATCAGAATAAACTCGATACGCAGCAAAATCATCGACTTGAAATGTCTCATAACCGAAATGAATAATCAAACAATGAATCAGAAGAAACCAAAAAGTATACAAATTTACAAATTTAACCAGAAAAATAAATAAAATCTCCAAATCCATCCGTTTTCATTAGGAAACATCAATAACACCAAAATCAACATGGGAACATACAAAATTTCCTAATAGCCAACAAAAAGAAAAATTATATAACTTTGATCATATCCAGATACAAACATCACCAAACAGAACACACTTACGGACGAAAAGTGCTAATCAACATCAGAGCTATCTTAGAGGAAAAAGGCTGAAACTTTAGCATACCCCATGAGATTAACCTTAAGATGGATGCTCAATTCGATGAAGAGCTCATACATCTGGCCCAGATCGGCGGCGTTTCCATGTGAATAAAGCAACGTAGAGGTAGCCATCGGATGTCTTACATACATAGCTACGATCTCTGTTCCTCTACGTGTCGGAAGCTTAAGGATTTCAACGTTTTCACGGTGAGGAAATGGGTTCATCAGAACAAGTCCTGTCAGTTCATCACAGACTAGCCTGTAAGATGACGGACTCGGCGGGAAAAAAGCAAACTTCGCCGCAACTGATGACGTCACCCCTCCCATCTCTTTCTCTCTCTCTCCTTCAGTCTCTTATTAGAGGAAGAACATTATTTTCAGCTGCTGAAAGATTGAGATTGAAGCTCTCTTTTTTTCTCGGGAACGGAGAGAGAGAGGATTTAGGAAGAAAAAGTGGCACTTGAAATGGTAAAGGAAGAGAATGAACAAAAAACTGTTATAAAGTTTGGAACTTTGGCTTATTAGTTTTAATATCTCCATAATTTAATTATAGAAATGCCAATAATACTTATTACACTGTAATACATCTGAAATTAAAAGAGGATAAAAGATTAAAACAATAGAGATTTGCAGACAAGATGCAGCTTATGTCAATGGAGCTTATACCTTTAAAGTCAAAGAGAGAGAGAGAGAGAGAGAGATTAAAAAAATGTTACTTTTGCAGAAGAAAAAGGGTTTTGAGACTAATGATTTAGCGTTGGTGGAGTGATAAATCATAGGTTATGATTTAAGAGTGAACATGAAAGGCATAATGAAATTTTATAATTCAATTGGACAAGAAATAAATATCAACAACTAACGATAAAAATAAAAATAAGATGACAAAACAATGAATAATAAATTAATAATAATAAGCAAAAGAGATATATTTTGTTTTTTTTAAATGGAAAGAATAAAGTATGTTGGTTTGCTTCATGGGGGTCCATGAAAAATTAAGAAGCGGAAAGCAAATTTGAAGTGGTGGGTCTTCACTCACGCCTCGTGTGACAGCTTCAAATATTTTATTTTATTTTGGCAATTTACAATTTTTTGGTAAAAATATTTATAAACTTTATTCTTTTGGTTTGAGGATAATTTATAAACTTCTTCTGCAATTAATTTGGCAATTTAAAAGAGGATAACTTATTTGGACATTTAATTAAATTTATTTGCATGACCAAGTGAAATATTTGTTCTTCTCAAGAAATCTATGTTAATTAAATTATTACAAACCGTTTGGCAAAGAATGTTATGAGAACAAACCTTTTACAATCGAAAGACGACTGAACATGTCTATAAAGGCGTACATGCATGACCAAGTCTCGTACAAATACAACATAGTGGTCCGTGCTAAGTAGCGCAGGAGAATGCTTATTTGATAAATTTGGTAGATCAAATTAAAGTTCAGAACTAAATTATTTTAAAGAATATATGTAACATGACTACTATCAAAACTGAGGTAGAAAAAAAAAAGCGTTCGGATGATTACTTGAAATTGAGATCGAAATTAATATTATGGCTGAAGAGATTACATGTTTCGGCTCGAAATTTCCTGATATCATAGAACTCTATTAGTCTCTGCATCTTCATCTTCTCCCCTAAGCCACTCTTTTGTCTCTAGCCTCCTCTTCTCCCTGCAAGATATACAACATCACAAATTATAAACAATATGTATATAAAAAGTGCCAATTGAAACAAATTAATTAATTAAAAACAACAATTAAAACAAAACAAAAATACATATAATTTTTTTTTTAAATGGATGTTTAGTTTAATAAGATGATTTGATCTTTATATAGCGTACAGGTAATGCAAATTTAGAAATTTGTAAAAAAAAATATTCTGTTTAGCTTACTACGAAAGTTTAAATTTTTAAAAATTAAATAAATTAAAAACATGAGCAGTATTTTTGAATTCAAATTTTGGTTCTCAAGTTAGATTTGATATCAAAAAATCATATTTAGAAAACAATATTTTGTGGATCTTAATTTGATATATAAAATAAATTCTAATTATTTGCATAAAATAATATAAAAGATCTTAACATAAAATCTGAAGTTGATATGTATTTTTTCAAAATAATTTTAATTTTCATCCATAATTTAATTTGAATTTATTCCACTGATCTAAATGTATTTATTTTGAATAGATTTGATTTTTAATTTTAATTTAAAATCAAATCGTGTCAAAAATTTTAATTTTTTAATATGACTATAGAGATATTAAGTAGTTTATAAAATCAGATAAAAATCTAATTTATTAATTATGAAATTAACAATAATTATTATATAAATTTATAGTAGACATATTATCTTAGTAAATATTCTCATCTAATTTAACATTTGCTAAAATTAAAACAAATAGTGAATTTAAATTATGATCAAAATAGTTAATTAAAGTTTGACATATAAATATTTTTTACTTTAACAAAATATATAATTGTACATGAGTAGAATGATAAATATTAACTTTTGATAAATAAGTCTAATTTAGAAACTATTATTTAAATGTACCATATTACTTATAAAGTAATAATATAATCAAATATAAAATTTAATTTTTTATTTCTCGTTTATATTTATTAGGAGAGAGAAAAAATAAGTTTTACTTTTTCGAAACTAATAATTATTTAAAAGATTTTGTTTGGATTTTTTATTGAATTTTTAAAATTTAATTTAATTTAAAATTTTTGTATTTATTAGAAAAGAGAAATAAGTTTTATTTTTTAGAAATTAATAATTATTTAAAAGATTTTGTTTGGATTTTTATTGGATTTTGGTTACATAAATTTTTGACTATTTTAATCTTTTATATGTTGTTTAATTTAATTTAATTTTTATAAAAATATAATGGTATCTTATGTAATATGACACATAAAAATGGTTAAAATATTTACATAGTTGCTTAAATAATATAGTAGTAGATCAAAGCTTGGTCTCTTGAGAGCGAAACTGAATAATTTGAAATATAAATTAATTAATAAAAGAGAATTCTCCATCTATAGAATTGGGCCTTAGAAGTTTTACGCATGGGCTTCGTCAAGGAGGACCTTATCGTCGCGGCAATAAGTGAAAATTGTAAACCATTAAAAAAAACTTATAACAAAAAAAATACAAGTGAAAGTCTCTCTCTTTTTGGATTTATTTAAGTATCCAGATTTTGTCGAAACGCTACTCCTAGGCATTGGGATGAGCGTGCCCTTTAATAAAAAAAAATTCGTACAAATTCATCACAGATAAAATATCCAAACCAAAGTCCGATGATCAAATGATATACAGTGAGATCGAACATAATTGTAACAAGTTTACATCCTTGACCGTATACCCAAGTCTATCGTTTCACCACAAGCGCATAAAGACAGGTAAAACTTACGTACTTGTTTAATCTTTTAAATGATATATAAATACTTTATGTTAGGGATTATATCATATTTGACGGAATAACCGTATAATCTCATACATCTAACATGTTAAAATGATTTATGGTTTATGTCTATCGAGTCCATCACACATATATTATAAAAAATTATATCAGATTTGACGGAAACATTATAAAAGTCAAAAGATAACAAAAAGTGTAATTTACGTAGATAGAGAGTTAAATTTGAAAGAAAAATAAACTGATACCAACAAAATTATTGCACGAGGGTCCCAGCACGCACGTGCGTCAATTTTTCATCATTTAGTTTCTTACATTCCTCATGTCTCCATTTTCAATTATTTTGTCTGATTGACTTATTGAATAGACGGAAAATTTACTGCTTTTTTAAATTATGAAAAATGTATTTTAAACTGATGTGAGAAAAGTGTATTTAAAAGGTTTTTTTGTTGTTGTTAATTACTAGGTAACCATGCATCTATTTATATGAAATATTGGTAACTAGCACTAGTTAGTAATTAAAATACAATAAAAAAATGTTGAGTGCTATTATGGTCGGAGTTTTCTGATTTTGTCTTCATTTTCCACATCCAATTGTTCGAAATTTTATGATTTTATCGCAGCCAAACTTCAAGCTCAAATTACGATTTTTTATAATAACGCAAGATTGCAAAGATAATTAGTTACTTATGTCTGATATGAATCTAGAAAAATATTTCCATTTACCAGTATGATCTTCATTACTTAAATAATCACAAACCTAAAGGTGTGTGTTAATGGATGACATTGTATAGCGGCAGCGCAATGGTAAGAGGTGGTGGTAAAAAAGTAGCAAAGAGTTAAAGAAAAAACAAACCGAGTCACGTGCGTGTGATCACGCGCTCGTGATTTCTCTCCCACCTCTCTCCTCGAAACAAAACCGGCTTCGATTTCTCGCAACTGTTTTGAAACACATAAGAGTATATATTTACTTTGAAGGTTTTCAGAATTTTTTTGATCCAAACTTAATTTGCTTCAACTGGTTTCACCTACTATTTATTCGAACAAAATATATAATTCTTAAAAAAAATTGTTTGATAACAATTCTTTAAATTTTCTTTTGGTTTGATTTTTATATCGTTTTTTTCATGTTTGAAAACATGTGTTTTCTCGTGGAGTTAGAGTTAATATTTATGTTCAATACGAATTGGTTTAACCAGTTTGACAATTTTGACATCTGTACAACGCCTTTATATACTTAAGAAATTTATTTATAATGGTAGGTGGGAAATAAAGCCAGGTAAAATGCCGATAGCTCATCCTTACGTGGAGTTTAAGAGAGGCATGCTTTTGGAGATCGAGCCAATAAGTTAAATCCTTGAAGAATTTAATTTAACTTTGAATAAATCCAATGTCCAATACTCCCTATCAGCTTAAAAAACTCCATATCCAAAGTGCTATCTCTATCATGAGTAGTGTGTGGATTTAGTTTCGTGTCGGAGTTTTGAAATAAAAATGAGTATTTGCCCAAAATTGATTTAATTTGCTAATATTCCTATTTTAAATTATATAAACGCGCTTAAGCAAGTAACTTAACATTATATTTGAAATACTTCTTCAGTTTCATATTATTTATCGTTTTAGAATTTAAAATTTATTTATATTACTTGTCATTTTATGTTTTCAATTCAGATGTTTGATATAATTTACAGTTTTGTCCCTATTATTTTAAGGTCTCAATTAACATTAATTAAAGGTAAAATAGAAAAATTAATTGTTTTTATAATAAACGTGAAAAAACCTTAAACATAATAACTCAACCTTATCAATTGTATGATCTTTGTATAAATACAATAAAATCATTAGTATCTTCGACCCCTATTATGACTGTAAGTTCAAACGTGTGTGGATTTCATCTACTATCCATTATTCGTTCATAATATCATATAATATTTCACCTTTTTCGTGAAAAAGTTACACACCAGATACATCCAAATATAATTCGAAAAATACAGAATCATAAACTATAGTCTCTTTACACGGATCGGAATCGAAGTACAATTACAATGTTATCTAGATTTTCATTCGTCTTACTCTTTACATAAAAACTCTAGGAAGAGTTAATTTAGAGGGGAAGTTACCATTTTGGCCTTGAAAGATTTGTCAAATAGATACTTAGTGTTAAGAGAAGAAGGATTAACTTGCATGAAAAGGTAATTACCAGCGAAGAGATCACCAAAGTGAGATTGACTCTCCTTCAACCTCTTCAATATTTTAAAAATTCCAATTTTAACTCTACTCGCTTTCTTTCTCACAAATCCCCTAAGTCTCCGGATCTTAACTCTAACCCTAATCCTTCTCCTTCCTCCCAATGAAACCACTCTCCTGAACCTGCATATACATAACAAAGTCTCATTAAACAAAAATCTTCATGAAAGACTTCGATAATATCAAAACAGTTGTAATGAAGGTATGATTGCGTGCACTTAGATAAAATCAAAACCTGTAAGAATATAATGACGATCTTCTTGTTGTGCCGAAGATATCATCTTCTAGAGAAAGCCTCTTGTAAGGGAAATTGGTGATTTTGGGAGAGGAGGCCATGGAAAATGGATTAGAATGGTGATTTTGAGGAGATTTCTTTGAGAAATGTATTTCATCAATTATATGAGTTGTCATTACTGTTGAATGTTGATGTTTCAATGTGTATGGTTGGTGGGTCGATTTATTTGAAGTTAGGTGCGTGTACGTGAATTTAATGCGATATCTCAGTTTAATTTTGCACAGATTTTAATATATACCCTGCAATAAATGGTTTTATATATTTAAAAAAATTAATGTGTGAGGATGGATATACACTACTATCATACTATGATTTATATTAAAAAAATGATGAAATATGCGATTTAACAAGATTTTTGATGATATATTTGTACTAGACGAAATGGTACCGTTAGTCTATAAAGTAGATCTACAGTTAGAAACTAATGCCACTAAAATCATCTGAAACTCGTTCTATAAAACTCAAGTGACATTACTTTTGTATTTTATTCAGTGCAAGTTGGATTAACATGGAACGTCCATATATTTCTTGGTTACTTAAGTAAGAGAAGAGTACATGGTTAGTTGGTGATTAGATATATAGTTACAGTTTTTTTAGGACAGCATGTGATTATTTATCTGATAGGCTATATAGCTAACACGGAGGCCTCGTTAAATGAAAGAAAAAGTAGGTGTTAGTGTTTATAGTTGATGCATACATCTCTTACTATTATTTTCTGAATATTTTCAAATAATCAATCTAACAATCAAATTTATTCAAAAAACAAAAAGCATCGAATTTTTTTTTTAAAAAAAGAATATAATGGACACATAGATAACACCATTTTTACTCCAAGCAAAGAAGAAAGAAAGAGGTGAAGGATTTTGGAACAAGATCAAGTTAGGAATGTGAATCAACGAACAAACGAACACAATTCTTTTTTTTTTTTACAAAACGATCCAATCTTTCTCAGAGAAACGTCAGTGATTTAGATCAAACTAAATTCCCAAAAGTTGTAAGAAAATGAACAAGACAGAAGGGTCGTCGACCTGGTCTACTACTTGTTAGTAGAGCTTTATTCTGGTCTGAATAGGTGCACGGCAAATCGGACATATTTGAAGATCTGGTCCACACTCGCAACAAGTCTTGCATCAAAACAGAAACGAAGTAAGAACTTACAAGTTAGTTCGATGTTTGATCGATTAAGTAGAAGAAGTAGAATAAGATGGAAATTTTGTTTGTTGGATTTACCTGATGCCCACAACCAAAGGCCATATCTTTCCGGTTGCTCAGACAAATCGGACATAGCTGTTCCAGAGAACCAAGAACATCAAGTTTCGAACTTTCTAAAGAACATTTCAGACTGCTTTTAAAGTATCATTTAAATGTTAGAAGTACCTGGTTGTCTGAAGCAGATGTTGTAACGGGTGGGGCGGGACTAGACCTTACAGGATAAGGAGGAACACTCGGTTTGAAACTTGGAAGACGGGAAGCCTTTGGCGAGTTGTAGGTTGATGATCCACGCATTGGAGGCGGAAGAGGGAATCTTTCTGGGATACTCCCATTTCTTCTTCTGTGGTAAAAGAAAAAGGGCAAGAAAGAGTTGAGAGCTTTGGGGGTACAAATTGAAGCCAAATTGATTAAAATTATGTTTGGGGATTTACCCTAAAAGGTTAAGCTCTATTGTCGCCTTGTATTGTTGAGGAATCTCCATGAGAGCAGAAAGAGCAAACTCTGTTTCCTTCAAGGACTGAGCCTTGTTCTTTGACATGATCTCTGTGAAGTTCACGAACTATAACAGAATTTCAGATCAAAAGACCGAACTTTGATGGTATTAGGCTTAAAGAAACTTACTTGGAAGTTGTCGAAAGCTCGGGCAGGGATATTATCATCAAATTCCCTCATCATGTCCCATGGTCCATCCCCAACCCCCACTAAGACGATCGATAGAGGAAGCTTACTGGCATAGATAAAGAAACCAAATCATAAAACTACACACAAAGAGAGATAATAAAACAAGGTGAAAAGTTTAGACAGTATTCCAACCTCGCTTGCACGATAGCATCCACGGTCTTCTGTTCTTGCGGACTTAACTGTCCATTTTCCGTGTCAACACTTCTTGTAACCTGAAACAGTAAATTGAGGTTTCTTCTCTTGACACAAAAACAAAGGATCATACAGGTATTATTCTTACCTGCCCATCTGCTATTATCACTAGGACGTGATACTGGCCACCACTCTGCTCAACAATGGTCATGGCCGTATCGATGATTGGGGCAAACGAGGTTGGCCCTAAAAAATATTCAACATTTCATATCTAAGAATTTAGCTAACGTTTTATGAAACTGCAGCCATATAAGGGAGATGAACAAACCTGCGAGCTTAAGCTGAGGCACGATCTCTTTATACCGAGCAAGTACTTCTTCAAATCCATTACAGAATCTATCATCTGAATTGAAACTAAACACATCTTGATCATGTGTTGATGCATCTCCAAAACCATAACATGGAATCAAGTTGTCCTCGTCAAAGGCAGCTAAGGTTCTTCCTATGATAGTTATCGCTTGTTCATAAGGATTGGGATTACTGCCTATGAAGTGTAAGCTTTTCCTATTGAAGGACCTGGCCCCTGTTATCAACAACAACCAGAAAAAGGTGCTTTTGAGTGTGAAACCATTCGATGCATTACACCAACAGCACAAGCTTGAATCTCACCAACCTGTCCATTCGTTGCTCTTCGTGAAATCAATACCAACGATGAGATTTGAAGATTCTAGACCCGCACGTGCAAGAGCCTCAGTCACCTAAATGAAATATAACAGAATGTGAAACTTTTCTGTCGAACACATGAGAATATACTGCTTTCAAATTTTGTAATCATCAAGAAACACACAAGATTCTGGTACAAACCAACTAGAAACTTAGCTCACCTGCTCTAAAGAAGAGTAATCATCAGAAATTCTTGAATACTTCCGCTCCAACTTCTTCTTATCACTGCCATAACTTTGAGAAGGCGGTGCAGAATAAGGCTGATAGCTATATGAAGGTGGAGGAGGTTGCGTATACTCGGGAGGTGGAGCATATGAAGGTGTAGGAGGATAGGTATAGCTTTCTGCACCATATTGAGGATAGCTTTGTTGAGAAGCCCATGAAGATGAAGAAGGTGATGCAGATGAAGCTGAAGCTGACCTAAACGATGACGGAGACTCATGTCTCCAGTTTTCCTTTGAATTCCCTGTCCCCATCAAACTTAAAACTAAACCCTTTTGGTCAATTCCTGCAAAAGAAATTTTTTGGCATTTAGAATATATTCATGAAAATCCCAGAAAAAAATGCAGAAACTTTGTTAAGATTTCGACATTAACTCGCTAGAAGATGCAATAATCAATACCTAATTCGTAAAAAAAGTGGTGAAAGCTTTATCTTGGACAGATGTTGAATTTTCCCAGCCTATGAAAAAGCTTTAAAATCGAAGGTTGGTGGTCTATTTTATAAAGAAGGAAGATTCAATCATGTCACGTAATTCTCCTCAAAGACTTGGCAAACAAAAACGCGATTTAGTAACTTGTCGATTAAGATAAAAGTCCAATTAACGAAACCTACTGAAATACTCCAAACCCAGAATTAGTAATATACCACTTTCTGGCAAATCTACTAGCGTTTCCAATTACATTTTCCCAAACTGAACCAATTAATATCATCGATTCATCAAACCATATACTCACCCAAAAAAGAAAGAAAGTAAAAACATAGATTCAAGGATTGAGTCTCCCGACATTCGCTGAAAAAGTTTCGGAAAAATGACCCCAATTCGATCGAGGAGGATTGCGATATAGAAGAAATTTGTCTACCTTTAACTTAACGAAGAAGATGAAACGAATTACACAAGTATTTGAGAGAGTTAAGGAGCTTCAATGGCGGATCGAATCCTTCAAAGTTCGCTTTAAAGTTCGAAAGCAATTTCACTTTCTTCTGTTGTATTTTGGTTTGTTTCTATCAAATCATAAAGAGATTAATCACTTTCTTTTTAAAAAATTATATCAGTTGATATTTTCTTTGAATGCTTGAAATTCTTAAATTACAATGAGTCAATGCTAAAAAGAAATTAACTTATTCTATTTTCGGATAGATAAGATCATTTTTTTTCTTTTTCTTTCACAATAAACAAACTACTTGTTCAAAACGTTTAGTATAGTACATTGTATCAGTATTGATACCGTTTGATTGTATAAATTTAAATTTGGTGAAGTATTAACATATAAATTGAAAATGACAAAATATAGTTTAGAAGAGATATGACCAATAATTGGGAATTTTTTTTGCAAATCAGAATTAAGAAAATAAGAGATTTATCATATACTACAAACTAAGTAGAACAGTAAACAAATCATATATGTTTGATTTGGGCAATTAACAGTGCAACTAATAATAATAATATCACCATTAATTAAATATTCCAAAAATATTACCAAAAGTTTTAGTTTTTAAAAATACAATAAACATAAAAATTGATTTTATAAAAATATAATTCAATTTTTTGGGTTTGGATTAAATATTTTAGATTTAGGGATCGGGTTTAGGGTTAAACCTAAACTTTAAATAGTAAATCTTAAAAATGTGAGGTTAAGAGATTGTGTTCGTTTTGTTACAAAATTTGTATATGAATGAAAGTTTTAAATTTTATGTTTTTTTTTAAGTAAAACATAATTTAGTGGTATTAATGAGAATTGTCCATTTTTAATATATAACCGTCTTTTTTCCTTTGATGAGCAGACACCAAAGAGAGACACTGACAGCTGACAATTAAATTGGCTTACATTAAAGTATGATGAAACTTCCTACGCGTGATTTATGCAACTTTTTCGCTTCTTGGACCGTTCCCTTCAAGGAGCAAACAAGATCTACGTGGAGTGCACTAGTAAACCAAATCATTTTAGTATAAAACTAGTTACTCAATGGTTCATAAAAGCATTTCAAATCTAATGGGTAAATTTAATACTACATTCACTAAACATACTAATTAATATACTTTATCTTCTTTCTTTTTTTGGTCAACTTATTACTGCACTTTCTCTTTTAAAATAGCTTAGAAAGCTTTAGAAACGATGGGGCGATGCAATTGAATCGAAAATAATGCAATCTATTGTGTATTGATGTTAACATCTTCTGCAATTTAATGTCTTTGACCGTTTCATAAAAAGATATAAATGTTTTTTTTCCACCAATGGTCACAGAAAAAAAATTTCAAACATAATACATTTATTCATTTCATCTAAACATTTTATCTCTCTTCAAATCTTTCTCCAAAAAATCGGTATAATTTTATTTAGAAAAATGATTCACTTGCTTTTAATTCTTAATATATTTGTAATCTTTCCTTGTATTTATGGCCTGTTCGTTGGAAATTTACTCGCAAAGAATTTACCATAAACATCGGTTTACTCTTTTATGCGTTTATGTTTTTTTTGTAATGTTTGTATTATTAACATAAATAGCTCATTATTGACAAGTTAGACAGCGAGGTCTGCGGAGTAGAGTGTTTATGTGAGGTTTCCCGGCTACCGGCCCACTTTTAGATATGTAATGTTATCTTATTAATAAAAAATATATGGCTTTGTTTTTAGAGATCAAATGACAAATATTGAGAAGTTTAAAATTCACATCTCTCAAAATAACTAGAACAAATTGTATTGCATTGACCACACACGTTGAGCTCCATCTAAAGATCCAAGATATATATGACACCATGAATGTAATCGTCTGTCAATGATAAGGTAAATGCGATGACTATGCACACATAAAAGAACCATTAGAGTTGTGGGTAGTTTTAAAAGAAAGGTTTGACAACCAAAAGGAAATAACACTCCTTCACGCTCTAGAAGAGTGGAGAAACCCGTCCACCCTTTTGTAAACTATACATAGAATCCACCAAAGGAAAAAGGGAGAGAAGTAAACCTCGCATAAAACTTTGAGGGTACATCGTAACTCAATTCTCCTGACTTTGCAAACGATTTCGATGAGATCACTTTTGTGGCTAACTGAAATATTTATAGCGAGATTGCAGAATAGTCTCTAGTTATGCCATGTAAAATATTATGTTTTTGGATTGTTTAAGAATAATGTTATTTTAAATAACAAACTAATATATAATTATTGTGTGTTTTGTTATATGAATGAAATTTGTTTTTTTTATTGATATTTATCTTAATTACAGAAATGGACAACGATAGAAACATAATAGTATCCAAAGAAAATGTATAGAGAAATTTTCATACAAAAGAGTTACTTCTCTAATTTAAAACCGACAAACATTATTGTCAAACAATATCAGATTCTATAGACGCAATTGAATGAATTGGTAAGACCAACTTTACGTTGTCTAATGGAACAAATTTTTTCATAAACGCTGTTTTGTACTATGAAAACATATTGCAAGGATATGACATTCAATCCACAACTGAGAATGAAAAAAATATATGTAAGTAACTTCTGGAAGAATTAAAAAAAATATTTACATAGGAAACATTTCCAAAACTTCATTCAAGATTTTATCATATTCATATAAATGTACCATTCCACTATTTCATGGTCAATAAAACATACCACAAAAAAAAATGCACTGTATATAATTGTTATGGAGTTTACTGTCATTATGCATATACAATAATTATGTTTTTTACCTCTATATAAACGATTATTTTGATCATTATAAATTATTTAAACATCTCGTAACTTCACAAACTGAATAATAAATAATAATAACCTCTTTCTATTTTATCGGTATCCGGATCTTTTTTCACGGATATAAAATGTTCATCTTTATTTATATTTATCTTCGTGATAATTATAATTCTTTTATAACAATATCTGTTTTTACGAAACAGAGAAAACTTGCTTCGTGATTGTAACGATTCGAATCATTGACACATATCCGAAGTAAATTACCGGTGAATAGAAAAGAATCATTAACCCGTTTCCCAACCCAGTAAATTTCCCAACCCAACATGAAATAGAGCAAGTACATAGCGAAATACAAAACAGGACGAGCAAAGAGATAGATCAGATCAAGACTTAATTACGACGACACTCTTCTTTTTCTTCTTGTTCTTCTTCTTCTTCGAACGAAGGCCATTGGAACTGAGTTCTTCAAGTTTCCTCTTGTTCCTGCTCAGAACACATCTAAATCTCCATTATCTCTTCAGTAATACCAATGATTACCTATGCCTTCATCTAATAGTTGGAAGAAAACACACTCAACACAATTCTACGTCGTTCATTCGTTATCTATCCGTAAACCAAAGTTAGATACTCATTTGTCTACCTTCAACAATCACAACAAACTTGAGGATTACTTGAATGTCTAAAACCCTTTTTTCTCCTCAACCAAAAAACAAAATAGATATGAAATTTATGGTACCTTGCAGAAGTCTCCTCCAAACCATTCTTGCCATCTTCATCAACTTCACCTATCATTATGCAATCTTCCAAACTAATCTCTCCATTTTCATCAAATTCACCTATTTTGCAGGTTTTAAACAAAAAACTATAACTTGAGATTCAAAGAATGAATCCATGGTACCAAAATCAGTAGTAATGGGATATATAAGTGAACAAACCTATTGGATCTTCTTCCTCATTCATTTCCTCTTCTGAGTCTGCATCTGAGCCCCACCTGTCTCCTCCATCATCAAAGTCCCACCTCTCTCCATCAGGAGGCATCCAAAATTCAAGCTCCTCATCAATTTCATGTTCAACTTCATCAACAACATCCTCTCCATTCTCTTTCTTTTCAACTGACCCCTTACTTTTCTTCTTCTCCTTCTTACTCTTCTTCTTTTGCTTCTTCTTTATCTTCTCTTCTTCCTTCACACCATTTTCCTTAGCCGGAGTTTCCCCACCTTCCTCTGGAATAGATCCAGCCTCTTTCTCCTGTTCCTTTTCCTCTGTCATATAAGTAACAATTCAACCATTAAACAGAATTTTGCAACCTAATGAACTCTAATAATCTTCAAATTACAGACCTAATTTGTTGAGGAAGCGCCGCCCATTGATATGCTTCCAAATATGTTCCTCAGTCTTGTTTACCGTATCACCCGTTAGCTTACATTTCAGTTTTGAGCTAACAAAACATGCCAAAAACCAAATTCAGCAGAAGTCTAAAACAAAGTTTCCTCGACAGATGGAACTCAAAATCTAGCAGCTTAAACTCTTTTGGGCATTACATTCGAATCAAAACAACATTCAAGTACATTCTGAATTTAAATGTACTTGAGATTTCCAACTTAAACCACAAGCCTACAAAACCCTAAACCTTATTATACACGAAGGGGAAATTTTGAGCAAAATTTCTCCAGTAACAATACATAAATCAATAAGAACTGAAATTTCTACAGTTATGTTCTTTCCCAATTTACGAAAATCGAAAAGTTTTCGAGTAGAGATAAAGGAGTAAAATATAGATTACCGAGCGTTAGGATCTTGCTCGAACAAGTTAAGAGGAGGCTTGTTGTGAGATACGGCGTAATCGATAAGCCCTAAACGGCACCGTTTACTCTGTGAATAGACCTCCTTGTCTTTCTCGAGTAGCTCATGACTAGTCTGCACACATTTAAATCTCCCGTTGTCTAGTTTCTTATACTTTGGTTTCCCTAATAGGTTAGCGCCTTCCTTCGTCGTCGTCATCTCTTCCCCTGTAGCCGCCATTGATGTGGAGTTTTCTTAGCGATTTGTGTTTCACTGAAGGAAGAAGACTGCAAGTAATTTCGATGAGACGACGAGCTGTTTAGTTAATCTACTGTATACTGTTTCATATAAGAAACGACTTGCCATTTTATTGTAACTGAGATTAAACTACACGTCGTTTATTTTTCTGGGCTTATTAAAGTTCAGACAGTATATATTAGGCCTAATGGTTATAATATCAGCCCAATCAAGACACAAGACGAAAACATACATTTGGCAACTGAAAAACCAACATTTTTTGGTTTGTTCCGTCTCAAGAAAAACCCAAGTTATTTGTTTCGAACACGGGTCCATTTGTTCTTTGTGAATTATCTAGTCGTTGAAATTTGTATGCTTTTTAGGTAAATTATTAGAAAGGAACCGACAACGATAACCGTTAGCTCATAACTGTTCAACTGTGGTCCGGCCCAAATCTCAGGACACAGACATCAATATCCTTTCCCCATTTTTTCCTAGAACACATTTTCGGAAAATCTAAAATTGAAACCTTCTATAAAGACAGTGGAGAGAGACAGAGTGTGTAGTGTCATTACCATCAGTCTCTCTCTATTACGTTGGTGTTTACTTGCTCACAATGAAGAACGATCTCGAAAGGCCAAAACTTGTGGTAGCTTCTGCTGTGTTTTCATGGCTTCTTCTATGCCTCCTAACAGCAACAACAGCTGTTTCAGTTCAGCCCACATGTAACTTTCCGGGGATATACAACTTCGGAGATTCTAATTCTGACAGCGGAGGAATCTCCGCCGCTTTCGAGCCCATTAGGGCTCCTTATGGTCAAGGTTTCTTCCACAGACCAACCGGGCAAGACTCCGATGGGCGTCTTACCATTGATTTCATAGGTAAAAAGTTTGCAGATCAAAACAGAGCTTCAAAAAGTAAACTTTGATTCAATGTTCTCAGAAACTTTTGATTAATGATTCGTGGTTTTGCATCTGAGCGTGTGGGTCTACCGTATCTGAGTGCATACCTAAACTCATTAGGATCAAACTTCAGATATGGAGGAAACTTTGCGACTGGTGGCTCAACCATAAGAAGACAAAACGAAACTATCTTTCAATATGGCTTTAGCCCATTCTCACCTGATATGCATATTGCTCAATTCGATCAATTCAAAGAAAGATCTGCACGACCTTTCACACAAAGTCAGTTCCTTTTTTCTGTTGATCTTTCAGTTTCTCTTGTCATATGGTGATTTTGACATGTCTGTTGGTTTTTCGGCCTTTGCGAAAACAGTGAAGATTAGATTTGAAAGAGAGAAACTTCCAAGGCAGGAAGAGTTTGCAAAGGCTTTGTATACTTTTGATATATTGGACAGAATGATCTCTCAGTTGGGTTTCTGACAATGAGCTACGATCAACTTAAGGCGACTATACCCGACATTGTCAGCCATTTTGCTTCTGCTGTCCGGGTGAGATTTGATTTGCAATCCATGAAAGAGATGTTATGTTCTCTACTTCTCTTTGCCTTTGATTCGCTACGTAATAACGGGTTTTTCTACGCTATACGATTGATTGTTCACAGAACATATATCAGCAAGGAGGAAGAACATTTTGGGTACACAACACAGGTCCTACCGGTTGTTTACCCGTGAACATGTTTTACATGGGCATTCCTGCGCTGGGCTACTTGGACAAATCTGGCTGTGTGAAGGCTCAAAACGAAATGGCGATTGAGTTCAACAGAAAGCTCAAGGAAACAGTCATCAATCTCAGAAAAGAACTCACCAAAGCAGCCATCACTTATGTTGATGTCTACACTCCGAAATATGAAATGATGAGCAACCCCAAGAAACTAGGTAACAACAAACCGGTTCATGGCAATTCAATTTGTTGTAACGTACTATTTTGTAGAAAGTTTTTAACTACCCATTTCTTGTTTTTGCAGGATTTGAAAACCCGTTGAAGGTATGTTGGGGCTACCATGAGAAGTATGATCATATCTGGTGCGGGAACAAAGGGAAAGCGAACAATACCGAAATCTACCGTGGCATCTAATCCAACCCAGCAATGGCTGTAAGCTGGGATGGAGTTCACTATACCGAAGCTGCAAACAAGCACGTGACCGTACTCTCAACGGTTTGCTCACAGACCCTCCAGTTCCAATAACCGGAGCTTGTTATAGACAGTGATACTTAGTGGACGAGCTTGATGAACCGAAATGTGTTTTGAACGAAACAAAGATTTGGGTCTTAGACCCTTAAGGCAATAATATAAGCGTTTTTAGAACAATCAATGATCTACATAAGCCTGTGTACCTTGGTATCTGCATACCAATTCGTTTAACCTCATTTCTCTTCCCACCATTTGTTACTTTCTTCTTCCCTCTAACTTTCGCAGAATCATCAGACTTCTTCAAAGATTCTCCAGATTGCAAAAACGCCTTATCTAAACATTGATCAGGAAAATACTTCTTCTCTAACTGATACGCCATCTTATAATGCTAATCTTTCTCCCATGGATAAGCAAAAGTATCATACAAATACAACTCCTCTTCTCTCTGATGCAACCTATCAAATTCAACAACTTCAGGTTTCAATTCCACGAACCCATAATCTGATTTTCGACTCGCGTCTTCTGAATCAGACCCGTATAGTCTCTTCCTTCTCTTACTGTAGAACTTCCTCTTCGATTTATCCATTTCCGGATCTCCTGAACCGGGTCGACCCTTTTCACGCTCCAAAGCCAGCTTATTATGAACCCAGGAATCAAATTCCGGCTCTGCTGAGTCAGGCGAAGTGGATTCAACGGCTCGAAGAGGTCGATGACGGGTTTGAGAGAGAGAAGACTGTGTAGGACGATTGATGGTCATTTCGTATTGATGTGGGTACGGTGTAGATGTGGTGGAAAGGAATAGAGAAGTGAAGTAGGGTTTTTGAATGTTTCTCCTTGGTTTGACTGAGAAAAAGATGGGAGAAGAAGTCATACACATTCTTGCTGAAGAAGACAATAATCTTATGAAGTGAAGAGATTTCGGCATTAGTGAGGACACCTATGGAAGCTGAAGGCGCGTGAAGGGACAAATCCACCTCCGGGGATTATTTCCAACGGAGAAGAGAAGATGATGTGGAATGCGGAACTATGAATGAAAACGACACGATGTTTTCTCCTAAAGCTCTGAGACGGCACGTCGTTGGTGTGTCGTTGGTGTGTCGTTAGAAGCTTCACTGAATTGTTAGATTTTGGTGATTAATCATTCGGTTTAATACTAGCATTACTATTTTGGCTGCTCAGTTCTACTTGAAATTATTAAGGGGGAAAACTAATTGACCAGGACATGGAGCATATTGGTTTGTACGAAGAGTGTATCACCATCGGATAATACATGTTATGGATAAAAAATAAAAATTTAAAGACTAATCAATAGTAAACGACTGTATAAAAATAATTTTAAAAAGTAAAATTAATTCTTATGAACGAAACTTATAGTAAATAGACTCAGCACAACGGACATTGATCTCAAGATCGTTCAAGAACCAATTTTTTTGTTCTTAGCTTAAGAGGTCTTAAGTTGTAACAAACTCAAGGCTTTGATAAAGTCTTAAGATCAGAACTGTTGAGGCGCGTACGCACAAACTCTACTGGTCAGTGCCGTGCCTACCCTAATAGAGACCTAAGATTAATTATAACATTATAAAAAAATTATTTTATTTAGATGTGTTTTTATTTATTTATAACACTATTATAGATTTTTTAACAAAATGTTTTGATCCATAATTAATATATACTCCTGAGGAGTATTTAATAAATTAATCACAAGTATTAAGTAAGATGTTTCCTAATAAGTTTCCTATAATAATCATTCTTTTTTTTTCACGTTCCTTTATATTTATATTACGATCAGTGCCGGACGGTAATTTAGGGCCACATATCTCAAAATAGTAGAAAATATATATTGTAAGACGACTAACGCTTCTTCCCCCTCGCTAAACTTCATTAATTAAAATAATATATATGATATATTTACTTAACTTCCACATACATACATTATACATTAATTAATTAGTCTTTTTTGACAAAGAAACAAACAACTATTCAAATTAACAGTTTATATTAATTTATTTTCTTTCTTGTTACCATATATATTGAAATTTGTTCACACAAATTTAAGTGTGTTGTTAAAATATAACAATTAGTAATAAAACCATTAACACTTCATCTCTTATTTAACAAAAAGAACCATATAAATAATTTTTGTAAAATAAATCTTTTAATTTTATTTCTTTTAAATAATAAGTTAATTTGTTTTTTTCTTATAATATATTGTACTTTTTTGCAACAAAATATGTTAGAAACTAAACTATGTAGGGAAAAAACCTGTTAATTTTTTTTGAAATTTTAAAATAATGGCCAGCGAAAATTTTAAACGACGGCCACATAATATATTGGACCGGCCCTGATCACGCTTTTCATTTATTTGTGTTGACAATTTCGGGGGTTGAAAGGCATAGGAAACAAACAATAACACGTAGTATTTAATATAGTCAAATATCAAAAAGATATAATAAAAAAATTCAATGCACAGTCATTTAATTTCCAATGCTTAGATATTCAAATAATTGGATAATGATTTGTATTCCCTTTCTTTCAACTTAAATATAATTTAAGGATTTTACATACTAATTAAGAAAACAGTAATTTTGTCTTTTTTTATCCTCCTTAATATACTGGACATTTTGTTTCTATTGATCATTACATCAAAATAATAGAAGTAATAATAGAAATTTTGCTAAAAAATTGCATTGGAAACACAAAACAACACTTATAATGAATCAAATTTCAAACTTTAAAACTACACTTAATATGAAACAGAAGGAGTATTAGAGTGGTTTGTTTTAGTATTTTCTTATATCACAATCCGTAAACTCCATTACTCCCATAATACGTTTTAAAACAAAACAAAAAAATAGTTGAGAAAAAATAGCATATATATATAATCTTATGCTAATTTTTAATGGTAAAAAGGAGACGAAAACGTAAAGAGATCATACAGAAAAGTCCATATATACGTACTAGTTGCAAAAGTAAAAAAAAAAAAATAGTTCGCATTATCATTCAGTCCTTTCTTATCTATTTATATTTTTATAATTTGAAAAGAATTTAATTATATAATACTATTTGTTAGAAAATAAATAGAAATGTTATTATAGTAGGATGCGGTAACATGCTGGTCGTCTTGTATGGTGGATAAGACATCATTTCGTGATACTCACGAACCCAACTGCAACGCTTTTGGGTTACCGTAGACCAGTTCCATGGTTTCAACTTGAATATGCTTCTAACTAATGATTAGGCAATAAGACGAGTTTTTGATTATCTATTTTTTGTTAGAGTTTTTGATTATTATATCATTAAATGATGACATAGCATGATAAAAATCATAAATTTTCAAAATTGTATGATTGCAAAAACATTAAACAGATTCGAATATTCACAATCAATAAAAACAACTAATTTTATTTTGTCAAGTTTAGGTTACCTATTTATTTTAACTTATAATATCATGTTTTCAATATCGTATATGTCGCTTGTATATGCATCGCCATAGTACTACTCGGTCACTTGGAGGTTGGAACATGTAATATTGACTAGGTAGAAAAGGGAAGACGAAGACTCGGTTCAAATGACTATATATTATTGTTTGACATTGCAAGTAATCATATAAAATAAAGTATATTGCTAAATCCTAAAATAATTGGAATCAAATTCCTAGTAATCTAATATTTTAGAAAAGAGGCATTATTTATCTTTTTGACCAAAAAAAAAGAGAGGCAATATTTATCTAATATTAAGAAAATTAAAGCTTCTATCTTTCCGGGAACATGTAATATTGACTTGCTAGAAGAGGAAGACGAAGACCGCACTGAAACAAATATTTTCTTTTCAACATTTGCCAAGTAGTATATTATATTAGTAACTATCATCAGGAAAAAACCCAATACCTTTTCTTTTCGATGTATATCAAATAGCATATAATATTAGAGTAGATATATACCAACATAAAAAGGAGTATTTTCTATGATAATATAAATGGAAGTCAAAAGTTAAATTTCTAAAGTTATTGAAAACGCGTGATAATGTGAATTTAATTAAACTTTTTTTTTAGTTATACAAATGTCCAAACTTATCAACTCAATAATTATATTCATGTTGAGTATTGACCACATATCTTTATGCATAACTTTATTTATTTAATTAAATCATTACCACAATTCGTATGTAAAAAGGTTAAAATAATAAAAGATTTTGGATAGGATTGAAATTCCTTCCTCGTATAACCTTGAAAACACCTCAATAATCACCAATTATACGGCATTACCTAAAATAGCTAAATCCAATTTATAACTTTTAGTTTATTTGTATGTGATGGCAAATAGCTTATTGACAGATCGGCACGGTGAGAAAAACATTCTGACCGTCGGATCTACTTTTTTATAACCCAGACCGTCCGAGGGATACTTCTCCTTTAATAATAATACTTTCCCTTAATTGTTTTTGTTTAAACTAATAACATTTTCCCCGTAATTAACTGTCAATAAAATTAATAAATTCCAGTAGTTTTCGGGAATATATATAAACGAAGTAGCATCAAACGGCTATAATTGGCGTTACTGTATTCCTAAGAGGAGGGGATTAGATTAAGAGAGATTTGATCGGATATTTATTCTCTCAGAATTCTCTGTTTTTTCTTCTTAATTATATATATATTGTTTTTGAGTTTCTCATAAAAATTTGATGTTGTCGGGCTTCCCAGATTATTCTTCGTCAAAATTCCCGAGAAAAATCCTTTTCCTTGTGGGTAAAATCATGTCCGATGGATACTATAGTTCTAAGAAGACGGACGATATCTGCGAAGATTTTTGTGGACAGGTGAGTTCTGAGTCCCTAATCTCTGTTTGGTTTCCGTAATGTTGCTCTAATTTCTTATCGGTTTTGGTTTTTGTTCGTTGCCTTGTTTGGCTTGAGGAAATCGAGATTTCTGATTGTATAAGAATTGGTGGTAATGTGGTTTAGCTTTTGCGAATCTGATTGTGATAGGGTTCGTAGTTCTTAATCTCGTGCGATTGTCAGAATTTTAAGAATTGAGAGGATGATTTTATGATTTCTCGATTGTCTTTTGTCTGAAAGATATGTACAATTTGAAGCGAATGTCTAAAGTGACTCTTTTGTCTTCCAAAATTTTATGAACAATTTTAGGTTTTGTTTTTTTTGATTATCCACAAACACATTGCTTTTGGATTTTGGAAGAAATTCTGTTTAGGGTTTGATTATATGTGTGTAGACTATACATAATTCTGTAGCGTTAGACGGATTGTGACATTGTTATCTCGAAGTGGAATTTAATTTGTGATTTTTAAGAGATTTTTCGACATTATAAACTGTTGTGATTTATATATTTGATTCTTCATTGTTTATTTCTCTGATTTTGTGTGAAACTTTCTGAGTCTTTTCCTGGATTGGTTGTTGTTTTTGCAGGATGGTTCTCGAGTAGTAAAGGCCTTCTCAAGGGTTAGATGTGTTCTTAGGGGACTTGATTTCAAGACATATATCTTCTTCTTCACCATTGTGCCGATTTTCACCTTCGGAGTCTATCTGCATGGTCAGAAGCTCACTTATTTCTTGAGACCGCTTTGGGAATCACCTCCCAAGCCCTTTCAAACGCTTCCTCATTACTATCACGAGAATGCCACCATGGAAACGCTCTGCAGTCTTCATGGCTGGAAGCATCGGGAATTTCCAAGAAGGGTCTTTGATGCTGTGTTGTTCAGCAATGAAGTTGATATGCTCACTATCCGGTGGAAGGAGCTGTATCCTTACATAACACAGTTTGTGATTCTTGAATCAAACTCGACTTTCACTGGTTTGCCTAAACCGTTGGTTTTCGCTGGAAACCGGGGGAAGTTCAAGTTTGTTGAGCCGAGGCTGACTTATGGGAACATTGGAGGTAGATTCAAGAAAGGCGAAAACCCGTTTGTGGAAGAAGCGTACCAGAGGATTGCATTGGATCAGCTGATCAGACTATCGGGTATAGAAGAAGATGATCTGTTGATAATGTCTGATGTTGATGAGATCCCGAGCGCTCATACCATCAATCTGCTAAGATGGTGCGACGGGTACCCACCGATTCTTCATCTTCAGTTGAAAAACTACTTATACTCATTCGAGTATTTCGTAGACAACAAAAGCTGGAGAGCTTCGATTCATCAATATAAGCCTGGGAAAACCCGATACGCTCATTTCCGTCAAGGCAATACTCTTTTAGCAAATTCGGGTTGGCATTGCAGTTTCTGTTTCAGGCACATCAGCGAGTTCATCTTCAAGATGAAAGCGTACAGTCACAACGACCGGGTCAGATTCTCTCATTATCTAAACCCAAAAAGAATCCAAGATGTGATATGTAGAGGAACTGATCTGTTTGACATGCTTCCTGAAGAGTATACATTCAGGGAAATCATCGGGAAACTAGGTCCAATACCGCGGTCTTATTCCGCTGTTCATCTCCCAGCTCATCTGATCGAAAAAGCTGAGAGTTACAAATACTTATTACCGGGGAACTGCATAAGGGAAAGTGGCTGATAAGGGTTTGCGCTTATCAGTCTTTATAGTCGTTAGGTAATTTGGGCTTATCAGTAGAGGGGACAGAGGATGGTACATTTTGTTGGAACTCGAGCAGAGTGATCTGATAAGTGGAGTCTCTTGTTTCAGCATCATCTCTCGTGAGGGTATATAACCTTGTTTGCTTATCATCATACTGACCATGTTCCCATATTGTTTTGGGAAGTTTTACTGGAATAGTCTCTTTCTCTCTATCTATCTCTCTCTTTCAAACTCTTGCTTTTTAGTCTGTACAATTTAGTGATTTCCTTACATTATCCTGAGATTCTTTGTAACCTTTTTTTTTTTCATTTTTCCGAATGTCTTAGTTTTCTTTGAGTATTCATTATTATATTTATTTTCATATGATTTGATTGTCAACAGCCAAAAACAAAAAGAAACCTTATAAGAATCCTTGTGATCGGCCATTGAGTTGAGTGTGAATCACATCATCTTTTTCATTGGTGCCTTAATGCTTCTACGGTTCCACCAAAGCCTCTATAATATTGCTGGGACCAAATTTATCCTTCCATTTGCCCCTATAATCGACTCAAGTTAGGACTTAGGACTCAATAAACAATACTACAAGTCCCATGATGGTTATGATATTATGATTCAAGATCATCTCAACTAACGTTGTCATAACTCATAAGTACCCTCCATCCTCACAATAGTAGCATTGACGTTCGTATTCGTCCACGAGTGTTTTACATTTTTCATAGAAGATGTAGAAAGCTATATTTGTCTACATCTATAACAATGAACCAGTTAAGCCTTACTACTTTTGAAAATTTACAGCCAAAAATTATTTTTTCTGCTTTCTATCTGTAAAACAATTTTGTTCTACACCCAAAGAATTTTTTATATAGTTGGTTGTAGGTAGCAAGTAGTTTTATTCTCAAAAAAAAAATTCAAAATTTTTAACATCGAATTTTCTGTACATGTTACTATTTCAGAAGTTCTAATTTTTCATAAACTCTATTTTTGTTTTTTGTTTTTGATACACTCTTTTTTTTGTTTCTCTTAATGCTTAAGCATTATAAGTTCGGGTAAATAAGCAAATAAAAAATAAAAATAAAAATAAAGATTATCTTTAGAGTATATGAAAAAATTTAAATTTATTTTGTTACAACTTCCTTAACTCAAAAAGAAGTAAAACTCCAAGAATCTTCTAAATCTAAACATAATATTGTTTGTGGAACCACTTAAATGAATATTATTGCATTTTGAAAGCCTAGCAGACAACAAAAAGCTGTCAAGAGAAGCAGAACATATAATCCATAGTATTGCTTCAAAATGTATAACAGAACATTTTTTATGAATTTTAATGCAATAACTTTTAAAGACATTGTTATAATGATTATATTTTAGATTCAAAAATGTATAAATGATTTAAAAACATACAAAGAGATACACATTTATAAGAACAAATTACACTTGATAGAACAATTTTTACAAAAATTTGTGTGGTGGTTGAAACCGGATCTGGATAGCGAGAATTCCCACTCCAAAAGCAAACATAAAGTCTCGTGCAATAGTAACAATACTCCACACCCAAATCAGAAGCAACAATAATTCCCTGAAAAAGTTAGTGAAAGGGTCATACTTCTCCAAAAGGTAATCATTCAAAAAGTTAAGAGTATTTAATTTGAGAAAGTGAAATTTTAGATCATTATGACATAATAAAAATATATGTAGACCTTTTAAACGTTTTTAAAAAATATATTATCAACAAATCAGCCAAGCAATATAAGCAATATACCACAATTAGAGGACCGAAAATCCATGGGTTATCCTAACTGTCCAATAGATGCACAATTTATGCATAGATAACTTGACGAATGAAATCTCAAAATCTGAAAATAAGAAAAGAAAATCGAAATCAAACATGCACATTAAATGCTAGAGCCAAATTCATTGGTTCCTTCTCTTTAATTTGTATCATATTACTCTTAATATAAACTACAATATTATTGTTATATTTATAATAGTAAATCATATTATACATGTTTTCTATGTATTAGCAATTTTAATTAACACAATAAAACTATATATAATAATAAATAAGATGATAAAACATAAAATAAATTTAATGTAAAACACTAATAATAATAATAATAATAATAATAATAATAATAATAATAATAATAATAATAATAATAATAATAATAATAATAATAATAATAATAATAATAATAATAATAATAATAATAATAATAATAATAATAATAATAATAATAATAATAATAATAATAATAATAATAATAATAATAATAATAATAATAATAATAATAATAATAATAATAATAATAATAATAATAATAATAATAATAATAATAATAATAATAATAATAATAATAATAATAATAATAATAATAATAATAATAATAATAATAATAATAATAATAATAATAATAATAATAATAATAATAATAATAATAATAATAATAATAATAATAATAATAATAATAATAATAATAATAATAATAATAATAATAATAATAATAATAATAATAATAATAATAATAATAATAATAATAATAATAATAATAATAATAATAATAATAATAATAATAATAATAATAATAATAATAATAATAATAATAATAATAATAATAATAATAATAATAATAATAATAATAATAATAATAATAATAATAATAATAATAATAATAATAATAATAATAATAATAATAATAATAATAATAATAATAATAATAATAATAATAATAATAATAATAATAATAATAATAATAATAATAATAATAATAATAATAATAATAATAATAAACTTTGAAGTTACTATCTAATCTAGTATTTATATATACATCGCTGCCAATTTAGGTCACAAGTGCGAAGGAAATATCAATCAAATGGAATGGAATATAGTAGCAACCGCCAAAAAACAAATTTATTGGACTATTAAATCATCGGCACAAATGAGTAAAAATATGATTTAAGTGACTAGTGGCGAGAGCAAATGTTTCATCGGCTTATATAGTTTAATCGCTTGAAAATCGAATGCAGAAGAAGAAGAGTCATCGACAGTGATACCGACTGGAATTTATCGCCTCTTTTTTTTTTTTTTCTTCAGTTGATGTATGCGTGTAATGTGTAATTCATCCATATCTTTTTAGATGGAAGCATAAACAGTTATTTTCTTAAAGAAACTATTGTAACCACTAACCAGCACCAAAACCAAAATTACCAAAATCTAGAGATCTTTGTATTTTGTGTGATTAAAATGCTACTGCTTCCGTGTATTTTTAATTGTCAAAATTATAACCATAATACACAAGTACATAAAGGAAACAACGATGTCGTCACTGAGAAGGAGGATGTTGGTCGGAAGGAGGATCGGCGGGGGATGGTGTCTCACCATCATTGGGAATCCAGAATGTGAGAACCGTAGAAGCAGCAACGAACATGGCTCTACGAGGTGCCCATTTCAGACACGACACTACTCCTATGTTGTTCTCCCACCTCGCCACCTGCTTTTTAAATAAAGCAAAACCCACTAACTTTAGACAAGGCACAAGGCAAAAGTAGCAGCTACAACTTTCTGAATTGTTCATCATCTTTTATGCAAATCGAGTCTCAAAGTTGTGTATGTACAATCCTAGTGGTGTTGATTGTTCTGCATTTTACCTCAGATGGGTTCTCGATGTTCCAAGCATGTAAGGTTCCATCTCCTGAACCTGATCCAAAAAGAAAAAAAAACTAACTGTGAGGTCTTGAGTTTAATCTAATTTGGTTAATAGTTTTCATAATTTGGATGTTGTGTGAATGACTGTGTTATTACCTGACAAAACATACTTTCCATCTGGTGTGAAAGTGGCTTCCATGGATATACCCTGTGATGGCTCCAAACTAAAACCACATTTCTGCAAAACAACATACCGGCTTTACCAACTAAAACCTAATGTTTTGTCTTCGTCAAGTGAAAGATACAGAATGTGATTACCTTCTCTCCACGATATGCATCGAGAACATAGATGTTGTTATTTGTAGTTGTTAGGAGCATGGATTTTCCGTCGTTGCTGAATTTTATATCGTTAACCTCAGCAGTATCCCCACCCACCAGAAATGTGTCAAAGGGACCCTACAGAAGAGATCAATTTGGTTTAGAAGTTAGAATAACTAACGAGAGCATTCATGTGTAAGTTTAAGGCTGTGTGAATCATAGTAAGTAGCTAACCTTGTCGTAACACCGGGAATCAAATAATTTAACAGCACCTCCTTCCATTGCAATTGCAAACACCAGGCCTTGTTGGTCAAATGCAACTGCAGGTCTACCACGTAGATGTAGAAGTCCCTATTCACTAAAAGGGTAAGCATAAATCATGAAACCATATACATTAACAGAGAAGCTATAAGGAAGATAGCCTAAATGAGAAAACTTGTTGTAAATGTTACATGGTTCAAACAATTGCATTAAGTTAACTTTCGAGGTCAAATTACGAGGATTCAGATAACAAAAAGAAAACCGCACTTTCCCAATTAACACTCAAGCATAATCAGACTTAGTAAAATTGGAAACCAACCTGGCAGGCGTTTACACGAAGATCCCAGAGTCTAACACTTCGGTCGAGAGAACCAGACATGAAGCTATCATTAATAGGAGACATACAAAGCGATACAACCCTGAAACAGAAGAACAGTTTCCATCGATGAGCATATTACTAAGTAGGTAAACATTTAATCCAATTCCGAATTCCAGAGGTTATTTATATCAGACCTGTCTTTATGCCCTTTAAAGTAGCGAAGGACCCGATTATCATACATTGAGAGATATCTCAAGGATTCTGAGGTACAATAACAAGTATTCAAGTAAGTGCTCATCCACCTTTATTGATTATTCCAAATTTCTAGAGCAAAACTCACCTCCGGACTCCAAATTGTATCGAGAAGAGCAAATTAAAGAGCTGGGATGATGAGTAAAGCATACACGATCCGTGCCGAGTCTCTTATGGTGTGTAATCTTGACCTGTCTACATTATAACAAAATATGATACAAACTTTCAAATAAAATCGAATTTTTAGTCTTGTGCAACCAAAATTTTCTTACTCTACGAATTCAACTAATCGGTTTATCCAAAAAGTTTCTTCTCGATTCCTTAAGTAAACTAGTTTCACTAGAACTTGAAAACTAAGTAGAAAACCTAAAAAAGAGGAAGAACTGACTTAGCGTTGGCGATATCGAAGAGGCGAAGTGAATCATCCTCGCTGGATGTTACCAATATATCATCAGTTCTATGGAAACCTACCGAATGTATCTTCCCTCCCTGTAAATCCAACAAGGAAAACTGAACGGATTAATCCCGGAAACTGGATTCTGGCAAAGTTAATCAGAGTAAATACGAAATCAAAGGATAATACAAGTCCGTCCGTACAAAATCAGAGAAGACTGCGCCGATGGCCATACTGCGAACCAGTCCGTCGTCTAGCTCCGTCAACGACATCTTCAAGATGTATCAACTGTGAAGGATGGTTAAATCCGGGAAAAAAGAGACAAGAGAGGCAAGCGAACGAGAGAGAATTAATAACTATAGTCAGCGACTCAGCGTTTTAGTGGGTTTCGCGGGTATCTAAACGACGCGCTGTTTTGAGTGACAGAACGACACGTATTGATTTAAGAAAAGGGTAAAGGTAAAGCATCTTGTCGTTCAATTCGAACCAATAAAAACTACATGTCGTCTTGGTCTAGCAAAGAGCCTCCCACGCGACTTGTAAGTTGTAACAATCAAGTCTGTGATTTCAAAAGTCAAATACACAAATGAAATACAGAAAAAAAAAACATTGAGGTCAACGGCTTGACCATTCTCAGTCAATGTTCTCACCGTTCCTTTCACTTGGTCCCTTGGGAACCCCATGCTAACCACTTTGTCTATGACATCGTCAACAGGGGCTCTGCTTCCTGATCGTGGGGGAACCGGAACTGCCACTTCCACCACTGCTGATGGCTGCAGCCATTGGTAAACCTTGTGGTAGTGGACGTGCCATTGGAGGGTAACCACCAGATCCGCTTCCACTTTGATGTGGCGGTTTCACGGATGGGGTGTTTCCAAAATGTGAAGAAGGTGGCCCAGTATATGGATAAGGTTCAGGAGAGTACCCGGAAGGGAAACCTGAACTGGATATTCCTCCAGATGCATCATACATTGATGGTGGCGTTGGAGGAGAGTTGTAGTACTGTTGAGAAGGGGCAGAACCGGGAGGTGGATGAGAAGGTGTTTGATGAGGAGGGTTTGGCGGATAAGATTGAGGAGGTTAAGGTGGTTCTTCCGGGTTGTAGCCTGATGATGGATGTTGAATTTGAGGAGGTGGTTGTTGCGGGTATTGTGGCTGTTGAGGTGGTGACTGGTAAGGTGGTTGATGCAGTGACTGAGTTGGATGAGGAGGAGGAGGTTGATAAGGAGGCTGGTGTGCTGGAGGTGGCTGGGACTGACCAGGAGGAGGGAAATAAGGCTCTTGTTGGGGAGAAAACAGGCTGAGAAGCTGAGACAGTTGTGATGAAGGTGGCGGGAGACTATGCTGTGAGGTGGGCGGTTGGATGAATTGGGGTGGTGGGAGGCCCTGCTGAGTAAGAGACGAGGGAGCTGCAGCAGAAACTGGTGGCTGAGGCAATGATAAGGGCGGTTCAGCAGTGGGTTCAACATGCGTAGAGTGCGTCTCAGACGACTCGTTTACTTTTGATACCTGAAACTTTGAAAGCTGAAGCTGCGCTTCAAATATTTCTTGTTTGTCCTTCAACAACTGTACACCACTTTGCACCTGAATGCAAATTATACAAAGAGGATACTGAGGAATCTAGAAGCTTGAAAGATGGTGTATCAAAAATATATGAAAGTCCAGAAGCCTAAAAATTGCTTCTAGATCATGACATTGAAAGTCATGAAACCTGAAACTTATTTGAAGTTAACAGATCAACAATTCCCAGAACAGGCTTGGCATCCCAAAGGCAGAAAAAAGCAGTCTAATATCTCCAATTTGGTTATTTCTAATTTCAAACTAAGTTCCATTAGGTTGCCCAAAAGCGTTAAGTTACCTCAAACAGGATGTTTTCAAGGTGTCTCATTTTCCCATCAGTGTTTCCGTGACTGTTCCCAACAGAAACTTTCACATCATCTACCAGGTTCTCGAGATTTCGGGTTCTGGCTCCAGCTGTGTTAAACGTGCACTGACACCTTCCATGACATGTAGCAAGTTATCAACATGGGTCTTCATTGTCCGATCAATCGCAGATATAATCGCTGCCTCAGGGGCATTTCGATCCTTCTCAACAAACAACTTGGAAGGTTCAAGAGAGTCCATAGAACCATAACTCTGTAAGAACAAACAAATGTAACAAGTAAGACTACTAAAGAGGCAGAAGTGAGTTCGTTAAGTGTGATAATTGTCATGAACCTAAATAACCAAGCATCAAGCAAGACTTTAGCAACCTGACAATGAAACAGAGAAGCAAACAATAGACACAATAACTGTGGTTCATAGGTATTCTAAAAGGACCTTATAGTGTAAGCACAGTGAAGAAAACACAGAGAGAAGCTTAGAACCGATTCTAATAAGCCCATTATAGTAATCGTAATAAACTAATGGAAATAAAATAAAATAAAACATAGGAGATTTTGATCAGAAATTTAAATCAATTAATACCGGAGAGAGAGATGAGAATTTAGAAATATTACACTTGCGGAAGAAGTTGAAACCGTTTTTGGCTCAGAAGCAGCCCAAACCATAGCCGCCGTGGAATTGACAGGTCCGGCGAGATCTAAAGCTGAGTGAGACAATCCGACGGAGGCATTAGGGCGAATAGGCTGGAAATCATAGCTGGGGAAGATCGGTTCCTTTTTCTACTCCAAGCCATTATCGCCGAGATGCTGCTTCTGATGACCGCCGTCTTGTGAATTACTGTCATTCATCAGATCCAGTATCTGCTTATCTAAGAAGAGAGCCGTATTCAATATTCATCGATCGAACGAAAGATTACATTATATAATGATTTTATATGATTTTCTTACTTGCTTGGGAAAAAGAAAAATCATCCGTCATGTTGTTTTTCAAAGTCAGCATTTGAACATTTCTACTGTAGCGGATCAACGTCCATATAGAACTCATTTCAAAACTTAGCAATATTCAGCCCATTGGGCCTAAAGACTTAATGTGCCCACGACTATTTTACTTTGTCCAATGATAGTTTCAAGCACAATCGATGTGGGACAAAAGAAGAAACAACTACGTTTACCAGTAATTATACATGGCAAACTAAAAGTCTTAAAACTGTGATTGGTAAGATACGCCAAACCCTTGAAATAGTGTAACGCATGGGCGAAGAACGTGAGCACAAATAGCAAGCTGGACAAACAGAGTACATGGAAAGGACTACCAGTAGGTATTCAAAGAAGAGGGCTCAAACAGATTGATGAGCTCTCACTATGTCAAGGAAAAGTGAAAAGAGGAAGGGCACAAGAAAAAAAAGTATTTAATTCCCATTGCTCATATAACAATGTGTCATGCTTGTCTATAACTGTTCAAACTACAAACTAATTATGTAAAAGTCCCTCGAGAGGATAGAATTTATGATATAGTTTAGGTCTCTAAATACACAATGCTCTCAGTATTGTCCTCCCAAAAAGTTACTACAAAACCCTTGCTTATTCCCAAAAACAAAAGATATGGTGGTGGATCTATTTCAAGGCTTCTTGTTATTTTGTTATTCTCCAAATCATAAATGACACATGATCCTGGTTGAGACGGTATGCTCTCTCTCTCTTTAGCAGCATAACCTCACCGGGGCAACCTATGCCTTGCATCCCCAACTGATCGTCATGGACAAAATTCATAAGGGAAAGGGACAATACCAGAGTCTTGTTTGACCACTTGTTATTGCCCGCATTCTCCATAACCCACAGGTCCACACTCGCAGCAAACGCAAGTCGAGTATTCAAAAACAGCTAATTTGCCTATGTATTTGATGAGGTTGGCGCAATACATGTGCCATATGATGCCAGACTCAATGGGCAATTCAATCAAATGGAATTCTTCAGAAGTCAAGTGAAAGCTCATGACCACACATGTGCTCTTACCAACCCAAGCTCCATAATACACTACACACCCTTCACGGAGATCCCTCGCGAGCAAGGACGATGAGGAATGTGGCTTTGAATCTTTCTCCATGATACTCCAGCTTCAAGTACCAACACTTGGTGCTCTGATCTCACTACTCTCTCTTCTTCCTTGCTCACCTCCCAAACTGTGCTAAGCACTTTGTATTCATCGTTAACAGGGACATGCACAAAGTAGCTCCAAGTATTGTCGTCATTAGCCAAAATTCTTGATCTTATGACGGGCAAGCGTCACGAGCTGCTTGGTCGTGAGGTTACAGATTCGCACACTTCTCCCAAGTCTGAGACAGAGCAAGCCACGAAGAGCATTCACCAAGTAGCCCATTCCCGGCATGTACAAACCTCGGTCTATAACAAAGACAGATGTTGTGTTCAAGTGATCATGCTGCGATGATGATGAGAGGAATGCATACTTGCGCTGGTCTACCTTGTCCACAAGAGACAAGAGCAGACGCAGTCGTTTCGCCGATGATGGGGATTCAAGGAAAAGCTTGGTGAAAAAGCGAGGGGCGATGAGGGAATACCAGAGCTTTGAGACGCACATGCACCTCGTCACCAGTTTCGCCGGCAATCTCACCAGGATCTCCATGAATAGATCTTCAGTGATCTTGTCAAAGCCTGAGGATTTCGTATCGGGCTTGACCATGGTGGCTCTTCTTCTCTTTCTAGATCCTTGGAATTCACCTGCCTTCGACCTTACCTTCTCTTCTTATTCTTCTGCTTCTTCCTCAGCTCTTTCACGACGGCGGCGAAACGAAAAGAATTTTCCATAGCTTTTGATAGAGCTGTTCGAAGACCCTCCGATACAATTTTTTTTAAAAGTATTTTCTATTCCAAAGTCTGACAACAAAGTACATTACGTATCTACTTTATTAATAACAAAAACACATCTCACTTATCCTAAGAAAATTTTGAAAATATTAAAAAATCATTTTCTTTTTTCCCTTTTCTTTTCTTATTTGGGTACGGAATCTTATTTCTTTTTTTTGCTAGGATATTTCATTAGAACTTGAGAAAGATCTCCAAAAAAATTAAACCAAAGGTTAAAACAACAATCTTGGAAGCAAAAGACCTAAAAATTAGAGAAAAATATATAACGAAAACTAGAAACAAATTTTCAAGAAATCTAAATCAAACCCAAAAACATACAAAACCTAGAAGATGTATCTAGTAAAGCAAAATCATCGCCCAATGTAATGACAAACGGAGAGATAAGCTGAAACTCATTATATTGTCACAGTCAACAAACGAAGCCACGAAGAAACAATCCACACAAACCAACCAAGGAAAATTTGCCTCTTTGGTCTTCAAACCTTAGCTTTAAATCACCATGGATTCACACCTTGGTTTACATCTAGAAATTCGATTCAATGGAAATAAAATGGACCACAACAAAAAAAAAACGAAACCTAACACTGTGATAGCGAGAAGGCAATAGTCGGAATGAGAGATTGAAACCAACTCAGATCTAAAAGTTTCGACCGCTACATCTCTATTTTCATCCTTTCCATCTTAACCGGTTACACCAAAACGCTAGGAGAAAAGTAAAACGAAAATCAAAAAGACTTGAACCATAAATCTATGATCTAGTCTCAAATAAAAGAAAAGCAGAGCGTCGTTTGGTTCTTCCTCTCCGGTGGTTGGCGCGTCGTCGCCGATACCGTGAGAGGGCTGTAGATTAAGTCTTTTCGGGGTAATTCCTTTTTAAAAAAAACGAATTCCAAGACCAATCGAAATATGAGATGAGATGATGATAGTTGTATACCAAATTCGATTTGGTTCAACCAATTACAAAATCTGATTTGGTTTCATCAATATGAATTTCTGGTTCTAGTGGGTTTAGTCTTTTTTATACATGTTCCTACCTTGCAGCTTTCTTTTTCCCCGGTAAGATGATGCATACAAATTCTTCTTTTAAATCTCTTCTTTTTACTCATATATAGACCCTCTAAAATAACTTGTGTTTCAGATTACCCTTAAAACCTATCATTGCAATTAGGACACCATTTTGTCTTTAAAATGGTGAATCATCAAACAACCTATCACAATAATCAATCAAGGACAATTAGTTTACAACACACAACTATGTTCCTCAAAATGTTCAATGATTTAAAATTACCTTATGACCGCGCAAGCCCACGCCGGCTAACCCACCTAATTAAACTGATAAGAACAGATACTACATACCAAAAGGTATAGTCGATCGTGATGATTCTTTTTAAAGCAAAACTTCAACTTGGTTTTGAAACTACTTTTCCCATGTCAGACTAATGTAAGTTTAACACTTTATAAAGTAAATTTAATAGTTTCTTATAGTGTACGACTAGGAACTTATAAGTTATGATCATTGAGAAATTTTGAGAAAAAATTTAGTGTACTTGATTGATAGAGTTGATCTAATATGAGACAACCCTCCATAAATAGGCGTATGCCGTTTATATATGCGTTTTAAGGGAAAAAATTTAGTGTACTTTTTCCCTTTTTCGTAATTGTGAGGTCACTTTTATCCAAAATTAGAATACATGGACAGAGTAAGGACGACAGAAAAATTATAGTGCCATGGAAAGTTCGGAAAAAATGCTAGTACAAAACTCGCCGTTGTACTCTCACAGAAGTACAATGTTGATTTTCTTCTTTTAAGTTATTGTGTAGTACACAAGTCCGAAGTTTTTTTTTGTACTATACAAAACGTAAATGAATGCAACAAAACCATGGCCCGTGTACTACAATTTCTGTGGTATTATTGTGTACTACCCAATGCCTTCGTAATTTGTGGATATATATATATAGTTCCCCGCCGGGCAAATCAAAATACAAATTGTAGAAAAGAGAAAATATCGAGAACGTGGTGGATCTCGACAGGGTTGACATGAGAACACGTGTGCCATCAACGGCTGTAATGACGCCACGTCATTATTACATCTTTCTTATTCATGTGTTCTCAGGTCACCCCTGCTGAGCTCCTCTACCGTCTATCCTTATCAAACGTCGATGGCTTCATTCATTCACCAAACCGTAAGTTTCTATGTAATTTCGATGTGATAATGTTACAAATCACAAATACAAACATTACGTACCTATGTATATTATATGCTTTTAATTGTGAAGGATCTACTTTAATTGTCTTGCTCCTTCTCCCTCAACAAGATAGACTGCAAAGAAACACACGATGAATTCATCAAAAAGGTTTATGAACTGATGTAATGTTAATTTCTTGGTTTAGGCGATGATTGTGAAAGAAAGGCTTACTTCACGGAGGAGACGGAGGGCGGCGGGACGAGTGAACTTCCTGGCGAAGAGGAAGCAAGGTGACGGTTTCCCTTTACTGCTACACCACTCTCGCCGGTATTCTGTCTCGTAGTTGATATTGTCGATTCCCTGTGAATCAATGTGTTTGGTTTGAGATTCTGTTAAAGAGTTAAAGCCATAGCAAGAAATAAAATAAAAGATACATCGCTGTAATGAAGCATTTTTGTTATACCAAATAAATTGTTTGCTAAATCGTCTTAAAGATGTGAATATTAAACATGTTAACCAAAACTTCGAAAACTGGAATTCCATATACTGAACTTAACCCAATTTTGATCCGATAAGGGTGATAGATGCGTACCTTAATGGACTGTATAAGATGAGGAGTAGCATCGGAAAACTTATAAGTCATAGGATGCCAGCCACGACGTTCGTTACTTTTAGAGGAAGAGAGGTCCCAAGCTGAGTGTGTCAGTGCTCGTCGTGTGAGTTCACTATCTACACCCTTTTGCTGAAAATTTAAGAAGCATTACCAGATCTGATTAAGAGTACAATCCCTTTCTAAACACAATGCATATGGTTGGATCAAACGTTAATCTTACAGATAGCAATGTCTGAACGTAGTGCTCATCAGGTATACAGTTGTGTTCCTTCCAACCTTCAGCAGGCTACACAATAAGACGACATTAGTACAACACACCCTGTCCTGGTCAAAAGATCGGACCCTAATTGCCTGCCAGATTCTGCAGACTTAAAATGTGCGGTGTTAATATGGTGTGGTCTATACTTATGTGACCAGAGAAAAGCAACTTACTACAGGACGATCTCGCCAAAACTCTGGAAGTGATTTCCTCTGCAAAAACATATGCAAAATTTTTTTTTTGAGTGAACGGACAGTGACCAGTTCACTAACAAAGCAACTCTCACAATAAATCCCAATTGTAAAATCAGTGGTTCTAATTCGCTCTAGGCAGCTAAAAAATCATTATTTTGAAAATTAATGACAACTCATAAATTCAACTATACTATATATCCCTGTTTACAGTATCATACTAGAGGCCAGCTCATAATTCAATTACTGTATTCACAAGCTTGCTAATGAAGTGAAGGTTTCAGCACTTACTCTGCAATGCTGCTGAAACATAGGAAAGACAGAGGTATCATTCACCACAATTTCTGCGTGTTTTCTATTCAGAACCACCCACTACGAGATGGCAATGGCATAAAGAAAACAGAGTAGAGACAATGTCAGCAGAACTACATATTCAGAATGATAGAATTCGTTCTCTTAATACATTTGATGTAACAAGGGATCAGAACTTCACCTGTGATCCTTTTCTCCAGTTATGAACAGGAATAATGGGATTCATTCTAGGATTATAACGGCTATCTTTTGTATCTGCAAAGCTGCAATAAACAAAAAATTATTTAGTGATCCCAACATAAACATTTCTTTCTTGTCTGTGTCAGAGTTGAAGTATGAAGTTATGTATTTAAGCAGCACGGACCTATCAACGAAACTAGTTGGTGTTGACATGATGTAGTTATAAATGTAGCTGAAACTGTACAGAGGTATACAGCTGAGAAGAAACCAAACAACTGAAATTTAGTTAGGCAAGTCATCAACTGCAATCCAGACATGAAAAGGTATTTAATAGAATCAATATCACCTATCAGAAAGAAAAACAAAGCGGTGATTAAATGGATCACTAAGTGCATGTCTGAGCAACACACGTTCTGCTTCAATCATAGTTGCTTCTCCCCAGTCTACCTATAATTAGCAAATGAATCAAACGACATTAAACAATGCCGCTAATGAAAAGTTTATGTTATCGTAAACTGATACATTCTCATAGCAGCAACCTGTATACTGTCATTAACTTGCCGATCCAAGAAGTACTTAGATCGAGTTGTAGCCTCGCTGAGAATGAATCCAGGTCTAGAGTGAACAAATATTGAGAACTTGCCTTCCTCACCCTGCAAAAGAGCAAGCTCAGTGGTTCAACATGGCTTTGACCAGTTTTTATAGAGAAATCAGTAAACGCCGTCATTGTCACTATTACACATGATTTATTACTAAGAATACACATTTCAACTGAGAAAACGTCCAAAAGTTTCCCAACTCCAATGACATTAAGCTTATTCTAGTGTCGATGTTAGCAGAACACATAAAAGAAATGCTCAATTTCTCAAGGGAATCAGTTAATTTGATCCACGAACCCTCTACCACTTGCCTCGAGAGTTCTCCGCAGCTATGAATTTCACATCTGATCCTCAAATACGAGAATCCGAACTTACGGTGCTTCTGAACCCAATCAGAGAAGGAGAATCGTATACCTGAAAGAATGCATCCCAAACAAACTCGAGAGGGATTCGATTCCGCGCAATGAACAAGAAGGCAATCTGTGGTTTCTGATCGAGCCGAGGCTTCAGCGACTCGAGAGAGGCAGTGATTCCATTGAAACGAGCTTGGATAAATGCGAAACTCCCCAAGCAGAAAGCGAAAAGCAAGGTGGCGTAGACCTTCCTCTTCCATCTATACAGCAACTTCTGCTGCTGATACGCCTTCTTCTTCATTTGGATCTCAGTAAATTGAACTCTCAAGTCAATTTTCCCGTCATTCGCCTCAGTAAAACAGACTTCACATAGTCAATCGGACGGTACACGCAGATTCGAATCTTTCTATTTGACACTGTAGATCTTCTCTGGTTAAACTTAAGCTGTTTCGACGCAATTAAACTCCCGATCTCTGGAGCTGAATCAGATCGAACATAGAAAAATCTGCTTGGAATGTCGCAGTAAAATCAATGGATACCGGCTGATTGAAGCGAACTCCAAGAAAGATGGCGACGAGCGCAAGGGAGAGCAACAGCTAAAAGCTTGTGATCGGGAAAGACAAGTCACGTGGAAGAAGATGAGCTTTCAGTTTTCACGGGGGAGACTTGGAGAGTGAGAAAGAGACGCAGGTGAGTGTGAATGATGTAGAGCTGGTAAGGTGGGCCTGTCTGATTTTTCGTAAAGCTAACACTTCTACTGGGAAATTAAAGCCCGGTCCATTTCATACCCAGCAAATTAATAAAAACACTTTATTTCCTTCTTACGTAAATATCTTTAAACAGAATTCAACGATAACTTTTTTTTTTTGAAAATTTAATTCAACCATAACTTGTATAAATATAAACTTTGTTATAACATCTACAAACATTTATACAAGTGTTGTATGAAAAACAAATAGGTGGTACCATTGAAATACCGATGTGGTGTTTTCTTGGCGGTTTTTTTTTGTGCTCGAGTAAAGAAAAGATCATGATATTTGGTCAATCATAATAATTAACTCGAATAAGGATTGGAAATTGGATTTTAAATATAAGGTTTACTTATTGTAGTAAAAAAAAAAGGATTGAAAAAAGGATTTTCGTTAAGTTGGGTTTTAGAAAGAAAGATCACGCTGTAATTTTTTTTTTTTTTATCTTTAAGACTTTTCTGATAGAAAATATAAATGTTTTTAGACAAACCAAAAATATATCGAATGTATGAAGTATATGATTGAGATAAGAAAAAAACAGATTTTATAAGGAAGATGTCGAGTTCTATAGAAAATAGGTGGCACATACTTGTATATGGAATTAGAATCGGGTTTCATGAATATAGGAGAATTGAGTAGTACCACCTACTATAATTGTTTATGTCATCGGATAAGAGTCGGGTTTCATGAAAATGCGTATTCGTTATGTCGAGCTAGGTTGGATGGATTTGTTGAGGCTATCGAAATGCTTCATCCCAAACATTCTTTCTATTGGACTCTGTGGATGGGTAAACGGAAAACACAAGATAAATATGGTTTTACCCATCAAATTATCCGACATTTAGAGTGTCATATCCAGATACTTCCAACTCCAATCTATGATACCCATCAAATTATCCGACAAATGTGTATGACTATACAAAATTGGCTAAAGTTAAACTACATGAAGTGATAAATAATTGCATCGCAAAAAAAAAAGTGATAAATAATTGCAATTGCAACTACACTAAGTGATTCGCTTAAGTTTGTATGAAACCTTTAACCCAAAACAACATATACAACATATGTTAATCTTTGATAGACGACGCTTTGGCTTGAAAACCGCAAGTTCGTCTTTGATGCACAAAATTCGTCTTTATACTTGTACTTTGCCATTGTTTTTGTTTTGGCGAAACGCCTAGTAGTTCAAATGCGGAATCAACAAACGGGACGCAGTGAACCACTAGTCACTTTATCGTCTTCCTCTTCGTCGTCTACTAGGAGTCGCCGGGAGATATCGACGGTTTGGGAAAACGAAGGCCCACAAAACATTCCACCCCAACGTGGAAAGTAAATAAGAGTAATAGAAAGAGAAAATACAAAAGTCATCAAACCCATAAGTGAAATGCTTCTCTGCTTTCGAACACCTTCTCCAGAAAACAACAAAAGTTGCGTCACCACCGCACCTACAGTGCCGCCGCTTCCCGTCATTCCCGCCACCACTCCTAAAGACTTGTCGTCATCAGAAAAACAAAATTTAATCAAACAGAAAACACCAAAATTTTCAACCGAATGCCGAATAAATCAAACCGAAATGATTAATAAAACCGAACGGAACCTAAAACCAACAAACCAACCTCGTGGAGACCAAGGGAACCACACCAAATACGAGGCCAGAAGCAGCTTGAACAAATACAGAGAAGACCCACATGACGGCGATTGATCCCCACAGCGAGTTGACTCGTCCGAGTAAGACGCATAACAACCCAGCCACCGATTGCACGATCCAGAGCCTCCCTCTCATTCCGAATCTCTTCCCCAGCGCGCCCGAAAGCATTCCTCCCGCCGGTCTCGACGCAACGTTCGATATCGCGAAAGTCGCTGCGATCGTCCCGGCCGCCTCGAGATTTACGCCGAATCGCTCGTAGACATATCCGGCGATCATGTTGTCCGTCGTTAGCTCGACGCCAAACGAGTATCCGTAGAGCAGAGCTAGGATCCATGCTCTGTAATTCCCAAGTCCATCGATAAGGATTTCGACAAAATTAGAATCTTCTTCTATTTCTTCGTCTTCTGGATTTTTGATGCTGTTTTGATTCGAGGTTTTTCTGTTACCGTCGGGAGTATCTTGGCCGTAGAGGAGAACGAGGACGGCGGTTAACACCTGGAAAATGGCGGCAAAGACGAAAGACAAGCGCCAGGCGAAAGAGCGTGGGAAGAATTCGGCGATGGTGGAGTAGATGAGAGGCATAAGGAGCTGAGAGATACCGGAGCCGACGTCAGCCCAACCAGCTGAGACGCCATTAGCGAGACCAACGACGTTGCCTGAGAACATGGAAGACATCCAGTATTGATTAGCTACGAATTTAGCGAGCGAGAAGCCAACGACGAAACGGACGAGGATAAAGGACGTCGGAGAGGATTGCGGGAGCGGTGAGAAGAGAGAGAATCACCGAGGAAGTTCTTGGTCCGATGAGATCACAGACTGGGCCCATAGCGAGGCGAGAGAAGATAGAGGGAGGCGATGAGATCACAGACTGGGCCCAGCGAAGGAGGCGATTCCGGCGGCGGATACGGTGGAGTCAGGGAGGCTGAGGTCGGAGGAGATGACAGGGACGAGAAGTGGGATGGAGAAGGTGGAGAAGAAGCAGGAGAAGAGTGAGAGCCACGCTAAGTGAAAGGCTCGTGAGTACGGTGAGGAAAGAGAGAATGGCCGGAAAATAGTTGGTCGGCCGGCAGAATCCACCGGGATGGTGGAATTGGAAGCCGACGACGTTTTGGTGTTGCCTTGAGATGGCTCCATTACTGTCGGAGCGGAAAACTCAGGGTCTTTAAATTAAAGACACGACCACCCGATGAACATTATCTTTAAATTTAAATCTTGATTATGAGGTAAACTTTTTGGCAATTTTCGAGTAATTACAAAATATCGAAAATGCTTAAATTATAGAGGTGCTCAACCGGCCAATAAGGGTGAACATTGCCAAAAGTTTCAAATCAGCTAAGATTTGTGACATTCATTCATACTCTCAATTAATCTTTCATATCAATTTTGGATATGAATTTTTGATTTGAAAAAGAAAAGATGTTCTGAAAGTTGAAAAAAAGATATTCGGACAACTAATATTTTGCGTGTGGTTACGACATTAGCTACTGACTTGATTTTTGTACTCTTTCTATTTTTGCAGAAATTTTTAAAATGATGAAACTTACATTACGCACCTTTAATAACACTCCATACGTCACCGTTTACCACCCACTCCGGTCACACAACCCCCCAATAAAGGAGAAACAAAACGACACCCCAAAAATCACCGGTCTGGTTCAATAATTCCCTGATCCACATTCTGTCCGGTTATCGCTGACCAAATTCTCTTTGATCCAAATCTTGTCCGGCTGTAGGTACTAAACCGGACCAGTGCCAAAATAAACAAAAAGACTACACAGCCAGCAAAAACAAGCGACACTAATTGATTCGATTATTTCTTCCAAGGGTAACCTTTAATGAAGCCAATATCTATCTACCAAGAATTGGTCACCAAAATCAGCTAAACATTCTCTCTTGTTTCGATCCATAGATCAAAACATTTCAAACAAAAAACTCTGTTTAAAAACTTGTGTTAAAAACATTCTAGAGAGGAAAGATAGTTTACCACTCTTCGTCAATCAAAGCCATCACTGGGATTCCTTTAGTTGTAAAACTTGTACATTTCACCTGCAATGTGTCTCCGATCTCAAACTCTGTCTCTTCATCCCCCTGTCCTCATACATATTAAGTAATCAGTACAAGGTCAGCGTTAAGTATATCGCCTCCAAAGGTAATAAACTCAATAACATGGGAGAATTGAGTCAAAGGGGGATTTTCTGAAACATACCTCGAATTTGTACATGCCACGGATTCCACCACCTAAATCAAGAACCAAACCACGGGTTCGAACCTGTTCGACCTTGGCTGTCATTTCTGTTCCTATTTTCAGGTTTCGGGTACTAACTGATTCACTCTCTTCAGCCTCGTTCTCTGATTGTTTCTCCTTCCTGGAGGATTTCTTAGCTTTTGAAGATGACACTAGGTTAGAATCAGAAACAATTGAAGCAGTACTATTGCTTTTGGGAGAAGAGGATTTTAGCTTCCCTTTCTGCTTCAGTGTCTCATCACATTCAGCTGGAGTTTCTTCGGGAGCAGTGGATTCGAGTGCCTCCTCTTCGTTCTGTGTCAAAGTCTGTTTAGAGGCAGTGGATTTGAGTTTCCGCTCTGGCTTCAGTGCCGCAGCGCGTTTGGGTTTTGTGCCATTAACCACAGGGGACGATTTCTCTGTTTCATCACACTCCACAGCGGTACGGATGACAACTGCAGGAACTGCTAATTTAGATTTCTGAGGTGGCTCAACGACACTGGGCATGTTTGCAACTGTCTCTCCAACACTAGATGTTTCTATGGAGACTGTAGACGACTCTTTCACCACCGGTTTATTTCCTGGATCAGATGCTGGTTTGGATTCCAGTTTGGGCAACAGTGCTTTGAGAGATAATTTTATGTTACCACGAACATCGGTTTCAATGCACATCATAGTGATATACTGGCCAAGAGATAATACATCTGAAACCTTGGAGACCTGGAGGATTGCATAAAGACACGGTAAGTTTAAACCAAATCTCGGCAAGAGTAATGACAAAGAAAAGAAATCTGAGATTGTCGTTCTAATTATTGGCAGATGAAAACATTCAGGTTCTAAGTATTGGCAGATGAAAACATTCAGTTTAGTTTCCATTTATGTATAAACCAAGCAAACACAATCTTCGAGATGACCTCAGAAAACTTTACTCAGGGGAAAAGAAGCGGACACAGTTTATCACTAGAAAATCTTACTGGTTCATGAGATAGCTCAGACACATGTAGCAGGCCTTGCTGACCACCATTGAACTCAACAAATGCGCCATACTCTTTTATAGATGTCACTGTGCCTTTGTACACGCCACCAACAACTATTTCACGACCAATGATGAAGTCAACCTGAGGACGTGCATAAAATCAGAATCTATGGAACATCATAGATCAATTTAAAAAGAAAAAGCTGAGTTGACTGAAAGATACCTTTTCTCTAGCCTTTTCCATCACAGCCTGATTCTTGGCAGCAATAGTTAATGTTCCATCATCAATAGACAATCTTGCACCTAAACAAAAGAAACTTATTTATCAGAAACAGCTTCAACCTAAAATATAAAAAAACCAAATGGATATTATTCATAAGCTTATGATTTCATTTTTGAAACTACATTCTTAAAAGCACCCTAATCTTTTCATTATGAATTCTTCAATTACATGGTCTTAAAAGATCATAAGAAAGAAGCTTTAACGATTAAAGTTAAAATCAAGAAATAACCTGTTTCCTCTTCAATCTTTCTCTTGAGTACACCCATAGGTCCGATCAAGCTACGAAGTGAGTCATTGGTGTACTTGAACGTTTCTGCAAGACAGACATAATTATGTAGTTTGAGCAGGGGGTATTATATTAGCTTAAGTTAACGAAAAACAAATGGGAAAGAAACCTAGCCGAGGAGAATAAGCCCCATCCCGGTCTCGTGGAGAATTTATGTCTCTCTCCATGTGGTCGAGAATTTGAAGACGTGCTTCACGTGCATTTTCTAAGGATTCACAAACTATGTCCAACGGTATTCCAGCTGGCTTTATATCCAACTGTATCGCCGTCACACCAGTTCGTGTGCCAGCAATCTTGAAATCCATATCTCCTAGATGATCTTCCAAACCCTGAAAAATCAATTTATGTATTTCTATAAATCCATTTATCCAACTTAATAGTACTCACGGTTTAGACGACAAAGGTTAAATTAACTACTGGTTTGCCTCACATTTCAGTTTCAAAAATTAATCTCATAACAAACCATAAAAGAGAAAAGGCAACAAATTAAAAAAAAGAGAAACTCACCAGAATATCGGTTACTATACGGTAGTCCTTAATTTCACCACTAGATGGATCAACAGCGGTGACAAGACCAACGGAGACACCCGCAACATGAGCTCGCAGAGGAACTCCAGCATCCATCAAAGCCATACTACCTGAGAAGCGGAACACCTTTCATTATAAAGGTAAAATACAAACATATGATAGTTTGCACTGGCTTTGCAAAAAGATAATACAAACTGGTCTGGGAATGGTCTGTGAATGAGAATCATTACCTCCGCAAACACTTGCCATCGACGTGGAGCCATCTGAGGACATTACTTCTGAGTTTATACGTACAGTATAAGGAAAATCCTCTTCAGAGGGAAAGACAGCAAACAATGCTTTCTCAGCAAGTGTTCCTACAGAAAATGTAGAACGCAGTCAAGCATAAAGCACAAAATCTTATCGCTAGATGACAGCAAACGCTGACATGTCAAAGACAGTTAAACTCTAGCAACATGAATGTGACAAAAAGATGCACCTTTGTTCTATTCTACAATAGACAGAGAGTTGATGTGCACGACCAGATAAGCAAACTTGAGGATAAATTATACCCGCAATATCTTTTTTGAAAAATCTGAATTAGGACATTAAAAGCAAAATAGAGAAAGGAAACCAAAGACTCTACCATGACCAACTTCACGCCTGTTAAGGCCTCCTCGTTTTCCGACTTCATTTGTACAATATGGAGGAAAGCTATAGTGAAGCATAAATCTCTTTTTCGGGGGGCCAACAAGGGAATCTAAGCTTTGTGCATCTCCTGGGGCTCCAAGTGTGACAGCACAGAGCACCTTTTAACACCAACAAACATATTTAAGAAAGATTCTCATTAAATGCAGTAAAGATTTAGCTGCTCTCCAACACTTAGGCTTACAACTTTTGAAGCGACAGAAAAATGTAACTAACCTTCAAAAAAAGGAAACCAATCCATGGAAGTGATATATAATACAGAGTAATGTAATTGCTTAAATTCGAAAAATTCTGGTTTTCTTTTAACCTTTTGCTACCTAATACTATGAGATTTCCTTTTTTGTTTGGGTCAAAAGGTCTACATATATAGGCATCATTGGGAGTAAAGGTTTCTACCATTATCTTTTACACTCTGCAACTAGAGTTTCAGGACGAACCTGTGTCTCTCCACGTGAGAAAAGTGCAGATCCATGCAACGGAGGTAAGTAACGCGACTCGCAGTAGATGGGCCTAACTTCATCAAGATGTCTCCCATCAACTCGAAATCCATCTGATATCATCCTTGAACGGACTACCTGATATTTTTGGTAAAGGAATAAAGTAGTAAGACAGGGAACCAAAAGGACAAAATGCAAAAGCCTATAACACACTATTTGTGACATTTAATGCAATACCGGAAAGCTCTTAGATTCATACATTTGAATGCATCAACTATCTCAGAAACAATGAACGAACCAACTAATTTTACAAAAAAACGTAGAGTCTGGCCTCTATAGAATAGACAACAAATAATTTTGATATTGCTATTCCATAATGAAACATATTCGATTATCTGATTCCAGCAGCAATTTCTATGTCAAGTTTATCAGAACAGGATCGCCCAACGGAAGAGCAAAGAAGAAAATATACCTCCAAATATCAATTTACAAAGCTTACCTTCTTTCTCACTGTATCAACAGCCTTTGGAAGGATGCTCAAGCTTTCTAGATCACCCTCTTCCTCAAATGCTTTTTTCACATCTTTTCCAATGTTATCTAGAGCCTCTCCACGTTCAAACTGGATATATAAAATTATCAGGCTAACTAAAATCTAATTTTGAGGTGGAAACAAAGCTAGCACGCACCTTGCCATAAGAAGGGTCAGTAAAGACGGATTCAATACGCGTTGCTGCCAAGTCAGTCACTTTTTCTAAAGTTTTCTCAGAAAGCATGGACAATATGTACTCCTTCTTTTGTTTCCCAGCTTTTTCAGCCAATCTTATTTGGGGATCAATGTACTTAACAGCCTGTGTAAAAGAAAAATTCAAGCCTATATATAATTTTACACTGTAACAGGCAATCCAACAAAGCTTCTCGAACCTACCTCTGGATGAGCTAGCCTCAGAGCAGCTGCCAGATCTTTCTCTGAGATTTCACGAGAATGAACATCAATCATCATAGTCTTATCCCTTGTGCAAGCGTATATCAAATTGAGATCACTTGAGCTAAGCTATACAGAGTTTGACCACAAACAAAAAATACAAAAATTATATATAAAATTAGAGAATATACTAAATATACCACATTGTACCTCATCCGTAGTTGGATTGACAACAAATTGCCCACATATCCTTCCTATTCGGATGACCCCAATGGGTCCTCCCCATGGAACATCTGATAGCATGAGCGCAGCCGATGATGCATTAGCTGCCAGTATATCAGGATCCTGCTTCCCGTCCGACGATAGAACACTTGCCATTATCTGCATATGATTTTTTTTTTACAAATGAAGATACACAAAAAATACTTCCACATAAATCTATCTCCTAAGAAATTGCAAAAACTTCATACCTGAACTTCATGGTAAAACCCTGAAGGAAACAATGGTCTGATTGGTCTATCAATGAGCCGGCCACATAACAGCTCCCGTTCCTTTGGAGCACCCTCTCTTCGCATAAACGAATTTGGAATCAAACCTTGAGCGTATTGCTTCTCTTGATAGTCAACCTAACAGTATAGACCAAAAAAGTTTCCAACCAGTATCGTAAACATCAGTTCAAATAAAACCCATTACAGTAAAAGCAATTCAAATGAAAAAAATTATTTTCTCAGATTCCTCAAAGAAATTCTTTAAATAAATACGACATAAAGGTACCAAACATCTCTAAACCATTTTCTAATTCCTCATAGATTCCTAAAGACAATTCAACCGTATTAGCTTAAAAATTGGAAATTAAAGTGAAAATGGTGGAAAGACTTGTAACATACAGTGAGAGGTAAGAAATCCCGAGGCGAGTCGTTCTTAGCACAAGTTACAGTAGAGAGAACTTTAGTCTGGTCCATGCCGAGCACAACGGAACCATTGGCAAAGCGAGCTATTTTTCCCGTCTCGAACGTGATCACGCGAGATCCAACTTCGAATTCCTCTTTAAATGATTCCAAAATTTTGATTCCTGCCGAGGCCGGCGAGTCTGGATCAGACGGAGCGAAACCAAGGCGGCCAGAGCAGATGGTGCGAAAACCTAAAGCACGCCATGCCAGGAAATTCGGAAGAGAAGTTGATCTAGCTCGACTCACAATCGATGACATTACACATACACACAGAGAGAGAGAGAGAGGTGCGGAGAAGAGAGGGAGAACGGAAAGGGTTTAAGGCACCGGTGAGGTGAGACTGAAGCTGACAACTACAAAACTAAAAGAAGGGTTTTAGCAGTCCCGGTCCGGTACGGTTCTCATACAAATCGATTTTCTTAAGTTTTTAAACCGACGCCTATGATCTCTGTTTAAGTTTTTCTTCAGTTATACCTTTGATTTAATCATCGATTTCAATATTAGTTTAAGTGTATGTTTTGATACGAAATTTAAAATAGATATTCTCACTCAAATTCTAATGAAATGGAAACGAATACGCAAAAACAAAACTTATAGAAACGTGATAACGATTATTTTAAAAAAATTTAAAAACATATACGTGTTAAAAAAATATATCTACTACTATATTATTTAAGCAACTTTTATAAACATTTTAACCAGTTTTTATGTGTTATATTACATAAAATACCACTGTATTTTTATAAATTTAAGACTAAAATTAAACAACCTATAGAAAGTTAAAATAGTCAAAAATTTATGCAACCAAAATCTAATAAAAATCCCAAACGAAATCTTTTAAATACTTATTAGTTTCTAAAAAATAAAATTTATTTCTTTCTCCTAATAAATATGAACGAAAATTTTAAATTAATTTTAAAAAATTTAATAAAAATTCAAACGGAATCTTTTAAATAATTATTAGTTTCCAAAAAATAAAAATTATTTTCTCTCTCTCCTAATAAATATAAACAAAAAATATAAAATTAAATTTTATATTTTGATTATATTCTTACTTTATAAATAATATGGTACATTCAAATAATAGTTTCTAAATTAGACTTATTTATCAAAAATTAATATTTATCATTCTATTCATGTACAATTATATATTTTGTTAAAGTAGAAAATATTTGTATGTCAAAGTTTAATTAACTATTTTGATCATAATTTAAATTCACTATTTGTTTTAACTTTAGCAAATGTTAAATTAGATGAGAATATTTACTAAGATAATATGTCTACTATAAATTTATATAAAAAATAATTAACAATAATAATTATTATTAATTTCGTAATTAATAAATTAGATTTTTATCCGATTTTGTAAACTACTTAACAAATTAAAATATTTGATACGATTTGATTTTAAATTAAAATTAAAAAATCAAATCTATTCAAAATAAATAAATTTAAATCAGTGGAATAAATTCAAATTAAATTATGGATGAAAATTAAAATTATTTTTTTTTTAAATTGTTAAATTTTATAAGAAATTGTGGACGAAAATTAAAATTATTTTTTTAAAAATTGTTAAACAATTGCAAATAAAGATTTGAGATTTATAGCATATTATTTATTTTCGTTATTATAATTTTAAAATATATTTGTTTGAAATTGTTCACGTTTTTTATTTTATTTAGTTATTAAGCATAATTATAATGTTATATTTCTAAAATATCTCTACACAATTTAAACCAATATATTTTAGATTTATAGTAATCGAATCTATTCAAAATAAATAAATTTATATCAATAGAATAATGGACGAAAATTATTTCACTAAATTTAATTTCAAGTTTTGGATTTTGTGTGTAACAAAAATTTTAATAGATTTCAATTTTAGTTCCTTTAATTGTGATAAAATATATTTTAAACTATACACACATATTTTCTGAAAATAAAAATATATATATCAGTTGCAGATTTGATGTTAGTATCTTTGCGGATTTGATTTTATTTTTTAAAAATTAAAAATATATATATCAATTGTTACAATATTAAAAATCTTTTAAATCTCCCAGTATTATATTATTTTTGAAAATTTGAAAAGTATTTATTTGTTATTAATTTAAATCTTTCCAAATAAAATCATAACAATCAACTTAATATTTGCTAATTAAATTATTTCCAAAACGATTTTTAAAGTTTGTCTTGATTCCTAAGTTTATATTTCCTTATAAATAGAATGGAGAGTTTCATCTTCAACCTCTCGTCACGTTTTTTTTTTGTTTCTAACTTTTTCATTTTTTAAAATTTTCATGCATATTCATAATAATTTTTTTTGGATATTTACTGTTGATAATAACTATACTAACTAATTTTATATGTATAATTATATATAATAGACGATGATGATAAATGGATTTTTGGAGAAAAACCAAAAGTACGTGAAGAAAACACATGGAAACTGGTCAATAGAGTATAGCCGGCTTACAGTTAAGATTGAACTTTTGGAGAGGAACCAAAGGTATGTAATATTTTTAAATTTAATATATAAATTAATCAATTAGAATTTACTACCAAATAAATAAACATTCTCCCGCGCTCCATAACGCGAGATACTATCTAGTATATATATAATTGAACATATGTAGTAAAACGTCAAAACCATATATTACAATAAATATTTGAAATAATACAAAAATCATAACATCAAAATCAAAATCAAAATCAAAGATTTAAATCAGCATCTTCATTCATATTTTTAAAATATTTAAACTTTATTATTTCAATAATTTAAAAATATAATAGGATTTTAAATTAAAAAAATAATAAATCATATATATTCAATATTTTCAAAAATTATTTACATATTAAGTTTTCATATTATTTCCAAATCATTGCGTTTTCAAAACGGAAATAGAAGGTTTTATCACGTTTCCAAATTACATTTTTTAGAAATGTGTCTTTTGGAATTTCCACCGTATTTCCAAAAATATTCGTTTTTGAAACATTTCTGAAAAAAGAAAAGGAGAGTACTAACTTACGAACGTAAAACATAAACGTTTCTCCAAAAAAAAATCAATCTACCCGCCAATATTATTAGTATATTTCATTATGAAATTATGGCGGGCTTTATTTTTGTATTGTTTGTTCCCAGAAATGGTCAGAGAAGAGGAAGCTCGTTGAGCCTTGATTGGAGATTGGAGGCTACTGCATCAATGAACTCTTCTGTGCTCAAAAACAAATCTCTACTCACCCTGCATCAAAAAATTTATTAAAACATCAAGATCAAAATTAGAACAGAAACGGTATCTAAACTAAATCCAGTTTGAATCGGTTTGGCATCTATACGGTTTTCTATCAAAATATACAACTTAATTTGAAGACATTTTCCAGCACATTCTTCAGCTTTTTTCTGGTTCAGTTTAAGATTCGATATCAGATTGAAGTCCATTTTGGGTTTCAGTTCAGTTCATTGGTTTTTAACCATCAAGACGGTTTAAGCTCTTTTGTGTTTGATGCAAATGACCAGATTGTAATGTAGAAGTTGCTGCTGGTGAGAAAAGGAAAGGTCACTTACTTGGGACCATGGACTAAAAGAGCAAGATCCTTGGTCATTTTTCCTTTCTCAACAGTGTTCACACACGACGACTCGAGCTTCTTGACGAAATCCATTAATTTTTCGTTCTTATCGAGTTTCGCCCTTGAGAAGTAAAAAAAATCCATCAAAATGATGATCAAGAGTAAGTAGATTACATGCCACAAGAAAGTTGTAAGTGGAATAGGTAAAAGCATGAAGAAACATAAAATCAGTTAGAGAGTATAGCTAGAATCCCAAAACAAAGGATGATAAAGCCGTATGTGAAAGAGAAAAGAGACCTGTGTTCCAAGCCGCGTGTCCATGCAAATATGGAGGCGATGCTGTTAGTACTGGTTTCTTGTCCCTTTTGGTGCAGTCGGTAATGCCGAGTTACGGTTCCATGAGCCGCCTCTGACTCGAGTGTTTTCCCATCAGAGGACAACTGAATAAAACAAATCATGTAAAGATTTTTGTTTGCAAAGAAAACTGAATCTTGGTTTTCAGTTCACGATACAAACCAAAACGGAGGTCATGAGGCCTAATGAGCCAAAACCTACATTTGAAGAAAAAAAAAAAAGTAGTGTCAAGTATGTTATTTGCTTCATTGATTCACAAATGAAGTTTAAGAATGTGAGTTCTGAATTTATACCTTGGGCAAGAAGATCGCTTTGAACATCACCATCATAATTTTTGCAAGCCCAGACATAGCCACCTTCACTTTTTACTGCGTAAGCCACCATGTCATCAATCAAGCGATGCTCATACCTAAAACAACAATACGATCAACATATTACCTTCATTGAATATGCATCAAAAGAGCAAGCATAAGGAAAATTTTAACTAAGAAAGAGCATATCCATATTAACCAGATTGAGTGCTCTTCAAACTTTTGCTTCCAATTCGCCTCATAAACTTCTTGAAATATGTCCTTGAACCTGTATAGTTCCACCACATTTTAGAGCAGCTCGCTTACACAAAACAGGACTTGGAAATCACCAAGAAGATTAAAAACAAACCTGCCATCATATTTCTTGAGAATTGTGTTCTTCGTGCTCAAGTATAGTGGCCATTTCTTAGTAAATGCCATCACCATAGATGACTCAGCAAAAGCACGAATTGACTACCATGTTACAAAACACAGTACGGTTGTTATGATAAAAAAAATCTTCACAACCAGAGTGAAGAAAACTAAAACTAGTTAATAAAAGAGACAGACCTCATCAATATTGTACATAGCAAGTGCGACACCTGGACCTTTGAAATCATGTACATTTAGCTCCTCATGTGCATTCCCATCTTCTGGGACTAATTACAAAATGAGATACATCCACTTACAATCTGAACTATATGACTGAAGAATCCTTATTTTCTAATGAATATAGTTTGGTATGGCCTAACCAAAAATCATTTTCAACTTTCCAGGCCCTTTAATTACTGTATCAGTGGCACGATACTGGTCACCAAAGGCATGCCTACCAATGCATATAGGTTTTTTCCAACCTGTAAAGACGAAAGATTTTGAGTCCTCACGTGGTGGTATCTCAATACAGATTCATAACAAGGCAATAAAATTTACCAGGAACAATCCGGGGGATATTGCCGCATATGATAGGTTCGCGGAAAACAGTTCCTAGAAAATATTTTGAACATTATGTTAAGAAAATTAAAAATTGAAATGCCAAAAGAGCCTGCTAACTGGATGAAAACAAAAATTGCAAAGCATTTTAACTAAGATATTCCTATTCTGCAAATATGGTCTGTCCTCCGAAAATACAGATACAAACCATTTAAAATGTTTCTGATTGTCCCATTAGGACTCCTCCACATTGATTTCAGTCCAAACTCATTCACCCTGCCCTCATCTGCACAAAATATCATAGGGAAAAAATTAAAAATGCTTCCTCCGAAGCGAACAAGGCACATATATGTGTTGCAAATGAAAGGACATCACAAACCAGGAGTTATAGTGGCACATTTGATAGCAACATTGTACCTGCAAAAAGAAAAGGTTCAAGCGCTGAAACAGCTTAATTTCACATAAATAAAGTAATATTGAATTTAGGCCAAAAAAGAAGGTAATACTTTGTTGATAAAAGAGTCTGCTAAGGCGAAAAGAGAGACCGAAACTAACAATTTTCATTCAAACTTTAAATGTTTTCTAATACTTCGAACAGTACCAAAGAAAATGCAAAGAATCAGTAATACTTACTTAAGAGCTGCTTCTGCACTTTCAACTGTAACCTTGTCATCAGTAGCATCACGATTCAGAATCCCCAAGTCGAAGTACTTAATGTCCAAATCCAGATAAGGATTAATAAGCTGCAAACATAAGAAAACGACATGTAAGCTCTGTAAAAAAATGTAATCAAATGGTGCGTACTTGGTGATAATCACATTCTTACTTTATCCTTTATCATACTCCATATCACCCTCGTCATTTCATCACCTGAATTTCCATAAGATACGAACAAATTCAAAACATTCTTTGAGATACCAAAGTTAGCAAGGAACATAAGCAAATGACTTTTAAAATATCATCCAACCAATTATCTGGAAACTAAGCTAATCTATGATACTAAGTACTGATCAATTTACACATAACAACCTTATGGTAGTAATGTATTTCATGCATTCAACAATAATCAACCATTGAATAAACGATTAGTATTCAAGTTCCAAGTAAGGAACACCAATTACACAAAAAATCTCACCATCCATTTCAACGATTGGGTTCTGAACCTGAATTTTATCAGCACCGCCTGAAGAGGCAAAACATCGAACAGATGAGGCGCGATTAAACTGAACGGGAAAAGCGACGCGATTCTTAGAAGCGCCACCGGAGAATACACCGGAACTGAGAAATCCCCGAGACTTCCATGAATTCCGAGTAGAAATGAACGAAGACGATAAACCAGAAGACGACGAAGATAACATGGCGGCGATACGGTACGCGAAACCGCCTTGCGTGAGCTTATTTGGCATCCGGGAATCCTAACTCAACTCTTTCTTTCAAACTTCGACCACTGAATCTGAAGCTTCGGCAAGTTTTATTGCTAAAGCGTGCTCGCTCTGAGCTTCAATGACGATTCCGGCGAAAAGAGAAAAAATTCAGTGGGCCCAAACTAAAGCTTTCGGAAGGCCCAGTCAAACAAATTTACCTGTATAAACATCAATCGAACCAGACGGTTGAAATGTACCGAACCTGTAATCTGATCCGGTTAGTCTCGATATCCGATTTTGATTTGTAAAAGGAAAGCGAAAACCCTACAGAGGTTTTTCTTTTGTCTGGTCAGAACTCAAGATTTATTCTTACAAACATTATTCCCCAAACTCCATTGTCAGCTCAAGTTCTTAGCTTTTCTACTTGATTTTCCTCAGTGAGTATTTTTATGTCGATTTCGCTATCGCTATACTATTATTTCTGCTTCTTATCTTATTAAAGCCGTCGTTTTGTCTGGTCATTGTGTTTGGTTCCAGTTTATTAACCGCTTGTATCAGAAATTTGTGCTTCTTTGTTGAAATTAAGGTTTTTTTCTTTCTTGATTAGAGCTAATTCCGAGTGCCGAAGACGAGCTTTCTTCTTAGTTTCTTAATGTAATCAAACATTAAATTGTTTTTCTTCTGTTGCAGCTAATTCATTACGAAGATTTTGAATATCAATGTGGTTGACTGTTTGATATTACGTAGCTTTGGATTGATTATTAAATTGAGATTATATATTGTGTTTCTGAGTAAAAAGTGTGTTGTTTAGTAATTAAAACGAGACTTTTAATTTTCAGAACAGAAGCTGTGCCTCAATCTCAAGTGATTCCGTAATCTCGAGATGTTACCAACTGAGTCAAAGAAAGCTTTGTCTTTCAAAAGGTATATTGAAGATGGCGACTTAGTTATAGTTTACGAAAGACATGATGTGATGAAACCAGTGAAAGTAAGCAAAGACGGTGTGCTTCAGAACCGTTTTGGAGTCTATAAACATTCGGATTGGATTGGGAAGCCATTAGGGACGAAAGTATTCAGCAACAAGGGTAAATTTGTGTACCTGTTGGCTCCCACTCCCGAGCTATGGACATTGGTGTTAAGCCACAGGACTCAGATTCTCTACATTGCGGATATTAGCTTTGTTGTAATGTATCTAGAAGTTGTGCCTGGCTGTATTGTTCTTGAGTCAGGCACAGGAAGTGGTTCGCTTTCGACTTCACTTGCTCGAGCTGTGGCTCCAACTGGACATGTGTATTCTTTTGATTTCCATGAGCAACGAGCTATCTCTGCAAGGTAGAAACTTCTGTAACGTTTAGCTGTCTTGTTGTGCTTTTTTCTTAAAGTTCTAGTCTTTATGCATCTTTTCTCTTACTTTGCTTTGCAACAGGGAAGATTTTGAGAAGACGGGAATTAGTAGTTTAGTAACCGTAGAGGTTAGAGACATTCAAGGAGAAGGTTTTCCTGAGAAGCTGTCTGGTTTGGCTGATTCGGTGTTTCTAGACCTCCCACAGCCTTGGCTTGCGGTTCCTTCTGCAGCAAAGATGTTAAAGCAGGATGGAGTTCTCTGCTCTTTCTCACCTTGCATCGAGCAAGTACAACGGACTTGTGAAGTTCTCAGCTCAGAGTTCATAGGTAAGTTTATCCTCATTTATAGATTCTCTTTCTACTTTCTCTCCAATTCAAATTGAAAGAGCTGTAGAAGTAAGTTCCGTAGTCTACCCATTATTCGAATGTTCCTACCTTGGAAGGATCCTAAAATCAAAGTACTATAGTTCTGAGTTTGGGACTGAAACCTCTTCTCAATTTTCAAATCCTAGGATTAAAAACAAGTTGTACAGACTAAAGTTCTGTTCTTTAGTCTACTATTTTTTTCCGTATGTATCATCGAATTTCCATAGTCCCATATCTTTTGGTTTGATAAGTCGAGAGGATCGCTTTTAAGTAGATAAACTTCTTTAGAGTAGTTTTGACATAAAATTTTGCCTTTGAAAAGTTAGGGGAAGCTAGCCAACGATCACAAGTATATAAGTCCTCGTTTCCTTGTGAGTTTTGTTTGATCTTATACCGGTTTTCACTTGTGATGCGTTTGAGTTTTGCAGAGATAAGAACGTTCGAGGTGCTTCTCAGGACATATGAAGTGAAGGAAGTGAAAATGGATACTAGTAGTATGGTTGATGAGAGCCACGAAGACAATGGAGGACTGCCACCTTGCAAGAGAAAACACCGTTCAAACGAAGACGACACCGTTTCACCGGACAACTCTTGTAATGCTACTTCAGTCGTCATGGCTCGGCCTTGTAGCGACGCAAGAGGTCACACCGGTTACCTAACGTTCGCAAGACTCCAATGTCTAGCTTAGTCCAGATTCTCCAACTAAATATCAATGGATATTTAATCTAAAGTTTATCATGTATTAGATATTTCATGATTTTTATCATATTACGCTTTCTGTTAAAAAAAAGAAAGATAATTGATGTGAATTTGATTGTTTTAATTTTAATACAAAGTCTCAAATTTGGTAATGACAAAACCAACGTTCATGAAAAAGATTAAATATATTATCTAAACAAAAATGAAAATAGTAATTTCTACGGATACGAATAAATCGTGATTTCAATCAAAAGCACGCATATAAATAGATTTTTTCTACACGTAAAATATAATTAGAAACGCGTTTCCTTTTCGCGATGGGAGAGGGAGACATGTGACGCAACCTTTAAATATCACAACAGCTGTTTAATATTGGTGTTGAGGTTCGTATTGGTGTTCTTTTCGGCGGTACTCGCCGGATATATCGCGTGGAGGACGGTGAATTCTCCGCCGGAACTATTCTCAGACGAGTCGTCAGCAGTCGAAGCGAAGGATAAAGAAGGAGTCAATTTGAAGAAGAAGATGGATAAAGGGTTCTGGATGTTCGTTGATATGGCTAGCGGAAGGTACCTTTGGAGAAATCTCAAGGAGATGCAGGCCGCCTGAGAAAACTCTTTATGAATAAAGTCAGAAAAAATATAAACATTTTCCTCTGTTTGTTTAGCCTAATATGCAGAACGTTGAGAACAAGGAAAATTAGTGCTTCCTTGTCGTAACTTTAAATCTGTTGTAAATAAACGAACTAGACATACCATACCAAACCCATAAAAGTAGCCCTACCTTAAAAGGTTATACATAGAGAGTGAAACAAATCTTGTATAACGAAATGTAAAACGATTGGTTCAATCGGGGTGAACCCTCTTTATATATTCTTCCATGTATAGCTTGTGCTTTGTAAGTATGAGCTTTGCTACAAAGTATCGAGTCCATTACGACTTGTATCATTTGTATGCTTTACTTTGAAAACCTTTTTTGAAAAGAAAAAAAACGAGATGCTAAAGCTTAGAAAGCCCACGAATATGAGTAGCATAGCATATATTGGTTTTGGGATACGTCATACGTGTAAGTCACGATTCTTGCAGCTTGCATCTTGAGAGTTTTCTTGGTGAGATTGAGAGAAATCGAGAGAGCTTCTTTGTAATCTGTAAAAATTCGAGTTGATGTAGTGGATTCCTTAGGATAAAGACTCCAATGTGACTCTAGCCGAGAAACACAACATGCGCAGATCAGAAGAAACATATATTCACATTGATAATACATGTCAAAGGTGTTGTTTGGAACCTGAAAGTATCAATCATGCTTTGTTCTCTTGCTCAGTATCACAAAGCAACACCAAGACAATCGAGTTTTACCCTTTAAGGAGTCTCCCTACCAGGTACTGCTGAAGAGGACATCAACTCTATTGTTCAATATTTCAAAACTTCCAATGTATCAGAACAGAATGAGGCTACTTCCATTCCGGGTTACGTGGAGAATTTGGAATTCTCGCGATGCTCTCTACTTTTAATCATCACAAGATTGATGCTTTGAGTCATGTGATGAAAGCAAAGAACAGAGGCAACAACCAGACACAATGGCCTAAGGTATGATGGTTTAAGTGTAGCTATGATGCCGGAATTTCAATATGCAACAGCAAGCTGGATTCTAAGAGATCATCAAATGTTTTGTTGGCTTTCAGGATTTTAGTTGTTGGTGGAAAACTCAATACCCCACTACAACCAGAGAACTTGCATTTGAAATGATGTGGATTCAAGGTTATAGAGTTCATGTAGTGGAGCGAGATAGCTCACAAATCTATGATCTAAACGAAGGAAGAATCAAAGATTATATGATGACCAGTATTATGGAGGACATATTTCCCTGGTCGAATGAAGAGAAGTACAAATGCAGATACATTACCGTAAAAAGCAAAGCACAGAGTTCAGTTGACTTTTATGTTATTCAATGATGTATCTTCATGGCTAAATACGAATATAAATAAAAAGTTTAACTAGATTCTTATCCAAAGATATCCGAGAAACAATAAGAAGACAATAGTAAAGAGTACTTTTGACGATCATATCTATGAATCATCGAGCTCTTGTCATTCTCCCACGAACCACTTCCAGGATCCTGCAATACTCAAAGAACAATGAAGATTGTTCACCTTCAAGCCCACTCCGGCTTACTCTGTTACCACCAGCGAGGTTGTTGCATGGGCTACCTCCAATGACGAGATCAAACCCACCAAACCTCTCCATCAACCTTTCAATTTTGTCGTTAGATAGGTCTTGGACATCTGAAAACTCGACTAACACTCCTTTTTGCTTAGTTTGCTTCCAGAAATCCTTCAAAATGTTTCTGTTTGATTCTGAGATCTCAACAGACACAACAACCTTCATCGGGATTTTGAGACGATGCAACGCCACTTCGCCACCACCTATACCCGTGAAAAGTGATAGAACATTGATTCCAGTTGGGAAGATGGATTTCAGGACAGATAGATGATACGCCACAGTATCAACCTAAAACAAATTCAAACACCAACCATTAAACCAAAGTATTCAAAATACCAACCCATGAGTTAAGACACAAAAAATTATCCACAACTATTCCACAAATCCAAAACACTAAGCCAATAGTAAAATAGTTTTCAAACAGCAAAGTTACCTGAAAAGAGTTTCCAAGGGACTTGTAGCGCTCCGTCCTACTCATGCCACCACCTCGAGTATGGTTTCTTGGAAACCCCAGAAGATTCTCCATTTCATCTGGCTCGAGTGGGGCAGCTTTGTTTTCTCCCACCCAGACAAGGTTCCACTTTCTGCACTGGTCAATCACATATCTTTGTACATGCTTAGGCGGCTGTGGTTCTCCACTGTAAGGCTCAAGGGCTGTACGGATCCTATTAGTCATTTTGGCGCTGCCTGTAACCGTCAGTATGCAATTCAGCTAGGTCCGTTTATCCCATTCTGGCCACCATTGCTTAGTCAAAGGAAATGCTTCGTGAATGGTGTATTTTGGTGGAGGCTGAATTTGAAATCTGTTGTCAATGGGGAGATTGTGGATGTACCCTCTCTTCCTAGCTGCAGCACAAAAGTATTTCGAGTCTACAAACTCCGGTGCAATGTCGTACAAATGTCTTGATATCGTCTCCCAAACACCTTTAGGTGCGAGAGCGACGTTCTCATAGTAGAAATAAGGTGCGCCTTGAGCTATCATTGGAAGTGATCTATGTGTGATGAGTCCTGGCTCATTTGGAACCCCAAATCCTATCATTGGATTTGGAAGGCGAACCGGCTCATCATCAGCAGATGACCTAGTCTCTCTTCTTGACTCTATCCGCCTTTTCTTGATGTCATATCTAGGCTGCATACACAAAAATTTCCACAAAATCAGGGCCCAAACAAATTGAATCTAGACTAAAAATTTAATGAGGTTTTAACCATACCTTTTGTTCTTCAGGATCAGTGTGAAACTCACTAAATTGTCGAGCCATCTGAGCAGCACAAAGGAAGTCTGTAAGCTCTGCAATGTCCACATTTTCTCCTGAAATTTTAATCATACAAGTCTGGGTAAGTCTGAATATGTGAGATATATATATCAACATCTGACAACAATATCAATTAGTGAAATAGAGTCACAATGCTCAGCAAAAATATCTAAGGCCTACATCACAAAACTAGAGGCTAAAGCCACAATTTCACGATCCCTCATATAGCTAATAACACTAACACTAAGCAATTTTTTTTTTTGCCACTTTCTCCAAAAGAAACCAGAATAAAAAGGAACAATTTTTTTATGTAAAGTATCGTTACCACATCTCTCCACAGCTAGAGAAGCTTCTAGCTCCGAGAAACCCATTCTCACCAAAGACCGCATTCGGTTGCTGTTTTCATTTGAGGAATTTGGATCATTCTGTCATGGTTTAACATAGATTAAAAACTGCATATAATTTTAGACATCTAAGTTTTGAGATTCATTTACAATTGAAACTACACATATGTTATTACTACCATGAAAAAAATATACCTCATCATCTGAGACTAATAGATCGTAATTGATATCATCATCACTTGACCAGTCAATCTCATCTTCTTCCTTTACTATTGGCAATTTCTCTGCCTCCTGCAAACCACCAACAAAATTTAAGAAACGGTTTTTATATCAAGAGCCAATACATCTTTACAACACCACTTACTGCACAAGAGAGGAGTGCATTTGCTATCAGTTCCATATTTTCTTCTCCTGCGAATTATAAACAAATATAAGAAAAGTCATAAACTTAAATTTCTTACTTAAAAGGAGGGAAAACTGTAATTACCATGTTCATGTATTGCTTTGATAACCTTATCCTCATCAAATCCCATCGCAAGGAAATGATCAATGGCCTTGGATTTGGAAGAGCTAGCTTCAGAGTTACTCTTCACAAAGAAATATCAGAGAAATGAAAAACATGTTGTCTAAAAAACTGCAATATTGTGATCACATGAGCACATAAAAAGGACAAGCAACACAAAATATTTCTAAATAAAAATTACAAGTATCACAAAGTAGATCCATACAGAAATTACAAGCAACCCGAAATAGATCCAAATATCATAAACTCACAGAGTAGTTGGAGATAGTATCAATAATAACAGAAGTTTCTGCATTTGGTCCTGCAAAAATGTTGATATTAGTTATTGATAAACATAAGAAACATCTATCTAAATAGTTATACAAACAAGAGGGCAAAACCTCACCAGTTTCCTTGATTGCTCTAGTGATCATCTCAAGGGGAAATCCCATGTCAAACAACATAGCAAAAGTCTTTTCTGAGAAGCCCATCTGAACTAAGTCAGTTGTGTCAGCAGGAGAGCTAGAAGAAGTGGTTGCCTGACAATATAAACAAGAAAAATCACACAAGGATGGTGAAAGTACTTAAAATTTTGCTAGAATTGCGTTTTAGAAGAAACACTTACTACGGCTAAACCGTCTAAAGTTTCAGCCCTTGGCTGTATTGGAGATGAAGATGGAGAAAACTGAAAGTTATCGATCTCCAAATCATCATCAGTATTCCAATCAACATAATCCCCGTCACCAGCAGAATCTTGTGCCTTCAAAAACATTAAATGTACAAAGAAATAATGATTAACAGTCCATAATTCTACTCTCAGATAGTGTGAAAACAAAGGTATAAAAATTTGAACAGATAATCACAATGTACCATTGTTGTCGTAAGCTGATGGGATTAAAACATGTAACTTAGCACCAAGCAAGGATCTCCAGTGTAGTAAACCTGCCAAAGTTCATCAAATGTATCAAATTTTGATCATTTTGAGAGAAAATCTAAGAAAGAGTATATCTGATTCTGGTGATCCGTCAGTATCGAAAAAAACCCTATTAAACAAAATTTGTGCCTCTAAAATAACGGAATTTCCACGCATGGCCTCAATTTCGTTTACTTCTTCCAGAATTTCACAACTTATCAGAAATGAAAAAGAGAAAAGAAGCTAAAAGTATTTGTAAGGATCAAATTTAGAGAATTGTAGCAGATTATACGAATCTGTCTTCTAGTTCAGTGGTTTTCTTTTAAAACCTTTTCAAAACAGTATTTGAAGAACGATACAAACTTAGGCAGCGAGATCGGCCTCACCCAGAACTCTTACTGAATTCAACAGCAACGGAGAACCAGCTGAATACACGAAACCAAGAAAAGTCTAGTAGGAGAATGAGTGTAATACCCCCAAATAATTTCTTGTTTGAGCTACAGATTAGCAGAAGCGCTCCCACCGCCGGCAAAGGTAATTGTCGCCGTCGGAAGAGAGAGCTCTGTCCCGTCGTCTGTGAACGGAAGAAACAGTGAAAAATAAAAGTGTGATTCGTATATAGTTGTTTTAGAATATTACGATTTAGGCCCTATTCTTATTAGTACTTCAACAATTAAACCCGAAACGTTTTTAAATAAATGAATAAACCCAAATCGATAAACATGACACGTCGTTACCTATGGTGCTTAGTGGCAATTTCCAAAATTAATTTTGTAGTCTATAATAAAAGTTCGTGGATAATATCATACCGTATTTCTTTGAGGAAGTTACATTTGTTAAAATTGAACTGATATAAATCATAATCATTTTTTTATCTCTAAGTTTACAAAATAAATAAGCTCTTTTTAAAAATAATTTTGCCCAACTATCGGATTTGGAGCATTAGTTATGGCAGACGAGCGAGAAGGATAATTTAATAATAACTGGAACGAGCCAAAGACCGTTACATACATATATTAATCATTGTATACAATAAGGTACAAAGCTTCTAATAATAAAGAATGGCATCATCCGTGGCAAAACAATAAACAACAGAGATAATAGAAGACGAACGCTAATAATAATCCTGAGAAGCTAAACTCCATTACTTGAAATCAGTATATGCATGTGTACATAAACACACATATTGAGAGAGATTTAGAGACTGAGGAAGGAACATTGTTTTCGGGCGTGGTCAGGTATAAGCTTGGACAACAACTCTAAGCTTGCTCCTTTTAGCTCTACAATTTAGCAAACACCAAAATTATACACATACTTTAATCTTTTTTCAATTTAAACTGGAAAACAAACAAGGCATACTTAAATATATATATATATATATATATATATATATATATATTTGGAGGAGACAGACCTTGAGGTTTAAAGTTGAAGAGAGGAGGCAAGGGACGACCATTTGGAAGACGTGTATTGGGATCGCGTAGCTCATCGAAGAACGGGTGAATTATTGCCTCCATCTACAATCACAAGTTAGTTTGAATCAACCAAACGTATATCAAACATAATGTTAATATGGTAATCATTTTTCATGGACTTACAGCAGTTGATCTGAGGTTAGGAGAATACTGGAGAAGTCTTGAAACGAGGTCTCCAGCTTCTGGAGGTGTACGCTTATGGAATATCTTAGCAAGCAACAACAGATTTTTTAATCAGCAGGGCAACAAATATGGAGATCAATGTTGAGAGAGAGACTGATTATGTGTTTGCTTACTTTGTGCCAAGGATGAGCCTTTATCTGAGGAAATTTGAATTCAGTGTAGTTTGGATTCATACATTTGATTTCCTCCCGAGTTGGTGTTCCAAGAACCTGTAAACACACAAATGAAAAAGAAGTAACAACAATCATCATTTCATATATCATGCTCAGTCAATGTTCAATACATCAATGGATAAGATTATAGGTTTTGGTTTAAAATGAATTGAAGTACCTTTATTATCTCTACTAGCTGGTCGACTCCACTCTCACCTGGAAACAGAGGCTACCCAATAGTTGGACCAGTCAAAGATTGGTAATTCATAACTTTAGACATCATTCAATGATTCACATCATAACTTATCAAAGAAATTTCGGATAGTCAAACTACCTGTCCAAGGAGCAATTCCGCCAGAACACAGCCTGCAGACCATATGTCAATAGCTGTTGTATACTCTGTGGCTCCAAATATAAGTTCAGGTGCTCGATAGTAACGGGAGCAGATATATGAGATGTTTGGTTCACCTTTGACCTGTTACAGGGTGGCAAAGCTAAAAAAGGTTACTTCTATTTACACAAATCTTCTATCAACAAAGGTTAGGACTAGTAACATTGTATAGCACCAAACCATGTGCCAACTTTTCCATATGAAAACAAAATCAACTCTCTCTTATTCATAATAGATGCTATACCAGAACTTTTGCGCTACCGAAATCGCAGAGCTTGACCTGATGCGTATGAGGATTAACCTACGAGACGCACAAGATTAATGAAGCAGAAATATTTAGACCACGTAAAGTTTTGACCAATATCTCCTATTAGGACACGAACCAGAAGATTCTGTGGTTTTATGTCTCTGTGACAGACTCCTACTCCTCCATGAATATATGCCAAAGCTCTGCAAATCTGCATCCAACAACAGGAAGGCAGAGATTATTTCAAGAATATCATGGCAACAATGTTGAATAACCCATAACGTGTCAACATTAAAGAATACATGTTCTGGTGGGTTGAATGAAAATTACCTGATAAGTATAGAGTTTAACATATATCATGGGCATCTTCTGGTTTGCCCGACTGTAGTGCTTTGAGACGCGATAGACAGTCTCAGGAACGTATTCAAGGACCAAATTGAGATACAGCTCATCTTTTTCTGTCGTTGAGAAAAAACAATGCTTGAGGGATACAACATTAGGGTGATCAAGAAGGCGCATTGTCTGCAGCTCACGATTCTTGTATCTCTTGTCTTGCAAAACTTTCTTGATTGCAACAGTTTCCCCCGTTTCTAAACACTTGGCCTGCATACATAAAAGTAACATGATCAGAAAAATCATCTACATAGAGTCGATGCACCAGCCACTTAGTAAAATCAATTATTCATGAGAAGTAATTGAAACACCACCTGAAAAACGATTCCAAAAGAACCTTGTCCAATGATGCGCTCTGCCATATAACTTATGGTCTGAAAAGAAAATCAGAAAGATCTATGAGAGACTTTATCACAGGTAAGTCATTGTGCCACTTATGTATATGACTAATATTTCTGTCAATTTCTTATTTACATAGAAAATATGGAGAATCCTTAAAACACAAATGCTAAACAAGCTAACCTGTTTAGGCTGACCATTTTTACCACCAATAGTTGTAACAATAATGTGACCCGTTTCAGTTCCATTCCCATCAACCACAGCTGCTTCCATTTCCTACAAGCAACCAAAACAGTATAAAGAAAATTACATTAGTAACAAAATAAAATATCCCAACCAAGCTTATTTCTGAATCTAAGTTCATAAACCTTATCATCTTTTATCTTCATCTCATGAATCCCCTCAGGTAGTTTGTCAGCGCACATAGAAGCATTGTTCCGTTTTGTAGCCATAGAAGAAGGTAATGTTCCCACAGAAGCCATATTCAAGAACTTAATTCAATTCGTCAATCTGTTAAGGCCAAACACACAAAAGCAAAAACAGTACATAAATTATAGTTAACTCCCATTAAACAATCAAAATTGAAACAAAATAACTAAGCACAGAGAGATTGAAGAAGATCTAAAAGTAAGAACTGCCAAAAGCTTAGCTTTAACTCCGATCCAGTTCACATAGATTTAAGCAAAATTACATACAACCATAAACGTCCCTAACGAGATAAACACATATGTAAAACTAAAAGGTTTGTTCCATATACTCTCCAAGCATCGAGCTAAACAAGTTAACAAACACAAAGATGAAACCGCCGACTAAGTCGTGGCGCCGTCACACCTGAAATGTCTCCGCCGCAATTTCACTTCACCATCTTGTGTAGGCAGCAACTAGAAACCCTAGAAAACTCTTCGTTGCCAAAAATAGCAAATCTCTCTTCGTGGTGTTTTTTTTTTTTCTGATGGCAGAGAAAGCGGACTCCAATAGGTAGTTTCAAAGTTTCAGTTGAAGTTAGTTTTGACGTCCGCGCTCAAGGAAGAGTACCCGTACACGTGGCGTGTTTTGGTTAGACTCACGTTATTTGTGTTGACTGCTTTTAATGGATTTGAATTGTTTTCCTGCAGTTTAGTGTATCATAAGCTTAGATTTAGGTCAGGAAAAGTGAGATGAATGCAAGGAAAGAATCGGACAGTTATGCTTGAGAGGAGTAGGAAACGTTTAGCGAAGGGTGGCGTACACTGATTCTCGTTCCTCACTTTTTCGATATTAGTTAATTGTAATGTTGTTTTATCAGAGAAAAGAAAAGCTGTACGAAATTGCCAAGTCAGCATAAAAGCGACAAGATTTGGTTTGCTAAACGATGTCGTGTCTTATTCGACCGTTGGTCATCCATGGGGGTGGGCCTTTAGGGGTATGGGCTAATATGTTCTTTCAAGGCTTGTTACTTTGGTTGTTGAATAATAATAATTGGGCTTTTAATGATATAATTACTGTACCATATCGTTGAATATTGGAAGTGAGAGTGACAACAATATGATAGGAATGACCAATTGTAAATAATTGGTTACGACAAAAAGAGTGAATTTCGTACACGACATTGGACAAAATCTTCTGCCAAATTGGCGTTATTGACATAATTGCGTACAAATCCGTGCATGTAAACACATTAATGTAAAAGATGACAAGAAAAACAGTATTATTAAAATGATGTATATCATACACGCCTATTACAATGGTAGTGATTATACGAAATTACGTTACATACGATATAAGAACGTAATAAACGTAACATCAGATCACGGGTTATGATCACATACTGGTACAATTTTCAAATATTACGTCTTACGCGAGTTGTTGGGTATACACAAATTCTACTGAATGCTAGAAAACAAAATATTGACAATCTGAAAATGTTACTTCCGAGTTATGACCAGTTGACCACTTCCCATGACTTGCTATCCAACCTTTCCCCCCGTAAAATATATAAAAAGAATTAACCAACAAAATATTTCACAATTAATCATTAACATTACCTAGCTTGTACTTAATAGATCCCACAAAATTTGTATATCCCATTTTCAATTGCCAAAGCAAGAGATCATTAATAAAATAGTCACAAGAATTTCAAATAAAATGAGTGATTTGCATTTTTGTTGACCAATAGGATTTTCAAGATCATGAAATCAAATAAAGAATAATTCAACAAACTTTGGTCAACGTCAAAACATGGGATGCGTACACGTAGCAACGTGATAATCTATAGCAGCCTATAAATCCTTTTACCTGGGACTCATGCACGTGTATCTTCATATCACAAGTTTCATTTCATACACTGAACCCGCACGCGTGTATCTTCGTATCACGAGTTTCATTTCGAGTTTCATGTCATACATTGAACCTCACGATATGCTATGATTAAATCATAAAATCCCGAGATGTTCTCTCTATAGCAATAATCAGAAAACCGTATCGAGTATCCTATTTTCTTTCAACTAATGGATCTTTGAATATTTATGAGTTGAAGACAAAGGACTAATAGATTTTAGTTAGCATTTTAAAAGATTCACTGACACCCTAAATTACGGCGCTTAATTTAAGGCACTGCAAATTTAAAAGATTATCTGATGACTGATGGTTAAGTACGTGACATACCTGTAAATTGTATGGCAAGTTGGCAACTTTTCTTGACTCTTCCAAAAGCCTTTGCCATTTCTAGCGTTGCCTGATAAATGGATTTTGGTTTTCATTAAACCGAAGAGCTTACCAAGTATCTGACTGGACCCATGTTTTGTTTTAAACGAAAGTCATCGCTTGTTTCTAGCGACAAACCTCAATATCAGTACTACATAGCCATTTAATGAAACTTCGAATTAATGGTAGAGAATGCTAAGATCTTAGTGGCGACCAAAACAAATTCTAAGTAACACGCCTATTCAAGAAAAATCAAAGGCCAAGTAAAGATGATGTTGTATGATGATATTCAAGAACAAATCAAAGCCAAATCGCAAGTAAAGTGTGATAATGTGGTCAATAGAACAAGCTGATCAAGCAAGTAATCCCCGTCAGCTTTTATTATTCATTTTTGCCAATTCAATAAAATATAGCAAATGAGTAGAACATGCTTGAATAGAAGAGAGTTCCAAAGCCTTTTGTCCTCATCCAACTGTTTAACTGTATCATAGATTCAAAACTCATATGCGTAAGAGTATCTTTCTCTACTTATAAATATGAGCCTCCCTTTTCCATTTCCTCTTCATTCCATATATCTAAAAATATTCTTCCTAAAAACAAATCTTCCTAGAAACAAATTTTTCGATATTAAAGATGTATACACTAACCTTGAAATGTCTTGCCCTAATATTTCTCCTTTCAATCTCCTTATTCTCTTCGAGGTTCGGGACTTGTGACGCTAGGTCTATCGCCAAAAGGAAAAGTTCTGGACCACTCAATGTGCTTAACTATGGCGCGAAAGGTGATGGGAAAAGTGATGACACAAAGGTGAACAAGAATTTCTATGGTTTAGCAGATAGATACCTGTTTTATTGATATATAATGAAATCATACCAACCAAAAAAATAAAGATTTTAGTGATCAGTAAACCGTTTATATTGCAGGCCTTTGAAGATGCTTGGAAGGAAGCTTGTACCGTGGCAGCATCGACATTATTAGTTCCATCTGGTTCTACGTTCCTTGTTGGACCTGTTTCCTTCCTGGGAAATGAGTGTAAAGAGAACATTGTGTTTCAGGTGAATTTCCATTAAAAGAAACAATGAAATGTTACTCAAGTATTTATAGATTTATTATCACGACTGTTGTATTTCGATACTGTACAGTTAGATGGAAAGATCATAGCTCCTACGGGTTCACGTGCATGGGGATCAGGTCTCTTGCAATGGATACAGTTCAAATCACTTAAAGGAATCACTATAAAAGGAAAGGGGATAATTGATGGACGAGGATCAGTATGGTGGAACAAGTCCCCTGACTATGATCCAGCAAATGAGTCAGAGTCAATAACTAGAAACGACATGGTAACTAAATTCAATATTTTTTAGCTAAACAAAATTGGAAAATCTAGCTTGCAATTGCAAATAACCTCTACTTCTGTTATTTTTCAACTGTGAAAGATGAAGGAACAACTAGGTACGAAAATGCCAAGCACCAAACCAACAGTAAGTTTTACCTGATTAAATCTCATGGATAGAGCCAAATTAAAATAAACATTCGAAACATAATTTATTTGGATTTACCTTGCTTGTTATATAGGCTTTGAGGTTCTACGGGAGTAACGGTGTAACGGTCAATGGAATAACCATACAGAACAGCCCTCAAACCCACCTCAAGTTTGATAACTGCATAGGCATTCAAGTTTTTGATTTCACAACTTCATCCCCTGGAGATTCTCCAAACACAGATGGAATCCACCTGCAAAACTCTCAAGACGCCGTTATTTACCGCAGCAAGCTGGCTTGTGGTAACCACAGACTTCAAGCATGTTAAATTTAAAATACTACAAGTCAACTCATTCATAATAAGACAATACAAGTCAAATCATCATAACTTTCCTGAAGCCATAATGAAACTTGCCTGGGGGAAGAAATAACAATTTCCTTCATTTTACAGGAGATGACTGTATATCAATTCAAACTGGATGCTCGAATATCTACATACACGATGTAGACTGTGGGCCTGGCCATGGAATTAGCATTGGAGGACTGGGAAAGGACAACACAAAGGCGTGTGTTTCAAACATCACTGTCCGTGATGTCACGATGCATAAAACTATGAATGGTGTTCGAATCAAATCTTGGCAGGTAAATTCTCCTGTACAATCATTTGCATAACAGAAAAGAGACATAGACAACTGAAAAAAGCATGTGATCACAATTCAAATATGCTGAAAACTTTCTGTTAATGGCAGGGAGGGTCAGGGTCTGTAAATCACGTTACGTTTTCAAATATTCAAGTCAGTGAAGTAGCCAATCCGATAGTAATAGATCAATATTACTGCGATGGTGGAGGATGCCATAACAAAACTTCAGCAGTCGCTGTATCAAACATAAACTACATAAACATAAAAGGTACCTACACAAAGGAACCTGTACGCTTTGCCTGCAGTGATAGCTTGCCCTGCACAGGGATCTCACTGGCGACCATAGAGCTTAAGCCGGCCACAGATAAAGCAAATTTACCTTTCTGCTGGGAAGCACATGGTGAACTGAAAACTAAGACTCTTCCGCCAATTCAATGTTTGAAAACAGGAAAGTCAACAAGAGCTGCAACTCAGGCTTACAATGATGCTTGCTGATATTAGAGCAAGAAATAGTGTAAAATGTTAAGATAGAATAATACGAATAAAGAAGGACTCATTCCCTTGGTTTGGTTTGTCTTAAACTAGTTAGAGTAAATAAACTGCACACAAATGTAACATATAGCATGTTAATGTATTGCATTCTGTTATAGACTACTACGAATTATTGAATTGGTCATAAGTCAAAACAAGAGGTCCCAACCCATAGCCTAAGTAAATGATTTCGTCTGTGAGGAACCAATCAAACAATTATGACTTTTGGACCAGTTATGACAGAACAAATCACAAGCAATATCATACTCCATTAAACAAGTTACGTCATCTAAGAAATGCAAAGAAAATGTACAAAATGAGAGCTAAAAAATATATCAAAAGTAAATTACCAAAAATTCCAACACAAGTAAACAACTAACATATAACTTCGTAACAAAGAATAAACCACGACACGGTTGAACTTAGCCGGCAAGGACACTCTAAACACAGGTCCAAAGCTCAAGCTAAGGCCAAGATTAGATAATAGCACAAAACAGACAATCGGAATAAATATATTACTCAGACAAAAAAAGATTCTAAAACATATGATCTGTGTCTCAACAATAAATCCTGTTTGGGAGACTTGCATTACACAATGCGATGTGATCCTCTGGATTTAGAAAGGCAAATTCGTTTCTTTTCACTGTCTTCCTATACCATAGTTAAATTCTGCAGCGGACAATAGGAAGAAAAATTTCAGGAGAAAAAGCCAAGAGAACAAAGAATAAAACCTCAAACTCAGAAATAACAGTTTTACCCAAATCCTACACGAAGATGAAAGGAGATTAGAGTGAATGTCTCATCAACGTTTGCCAAAACCAACTCCTGCTTCCCTTTTTTGCCGTGCTTGTACTCTTTCAGGACTTGGCAATCCAGTTTCTTCTTCGTACTTCTTTTCTAGGGCCTACAGTACAAAACTTGTCAGGAATATTGTAGAACTACAACAACAAACAATTTAAGACAATGGACTACTTATGCAAAGATGTTAACCAAAGCACTACTAATGTTCACAGGGTGATTTTATCCACGAATTTTTAACTACTGGTTATTGTAGCTTTAAACTCTGTTTTGCTACAGTTTTACTCACTTCTAGCTCTTCACGAATGCTGTCAAGAACTTGATCCGTCATTCTGTCGAAGAAGAGAATTCCCTGTAATTCACAGATCGTTCCATCAGACCATAGCGAAAGCTTGCAAGTGATACTCACATACAGCAACATCAAAAACCTCCATGAAAACAAGTAAAAGTGCATGCCCAGTAACAAAGGTACTAACGAGGAAAGGGCCCATGAGTAAATGACGACTTAATGTCGAAACATCAAAATATACCATCTATCTCTCTGGTTTCTTCCAGTTGTATATAAACACACGGCAGCCATTGAACTGACAGTAAATGTATTTTATGTTTTGTCATAGCTGTTCAATCAAGCAAAGATATCAAAATCAAAGTAAAGAAAGAACCTCCAGATGGTCGTATTCGTGCTGAAAGATTCGTGCAGGTAAATGTGATAGACTGATTGAAAATTTTGCACCATTAATGTCCCTTGCATCAATCTTGACAGATTGTGGCCGCTGAAAGCAAAAACAAAATCGAAGACAATGATGGGAAATGTGGTCTAGAAAAGATGTAAACCATGGATTTGGTGAAAATGTAATTCAGTATAGAAAGGGTGGACATACAACTACTTCAGCATAGATCCCAGGGAAGGATAGGCATCCTTCGTCAAATGGTACTAATTTATCGGAATATTTATTGATTTTTGGATTCACAAGGACTATTTCATCTCCTTCTCCAGGCTCCCCAGCCGGATTAAATACCATGAGTTGAACATTGAAACCTACTTGTGGTGCTGAGAGTTCGATGCCCTCAGTTCTGTCAAATAGCAGTAATCACAGTATCATTCCGAGTCTGTCTGTGTCATTAAGTACTACGTTACTTACATTATAATTCAAAAAAATGTGTTGAGCATAGACTCCCAGATAGCAGCTAAATACATAGAGAAGTATATATCAACAACATCAAATGACAAGCAAAATATCAGATTAACAATGAATTCTATAGCATTTCCAGAACAATAAACGACATAAAGATAACTCGCAGAGCTAGATAGATATTAGGACTTACTTGTACATAACATCGAACATAGCATCTACGAAGTTCTTCAAATTCTCATCAAAAACACCAATCCTCTTGTTCTTAGCCCGTAGTATAGGATCCGGATACTCAACAATCTTCAAAGGCGTCTCAAATTGAAGATCAGAAGCTTAAAATTTATCACAAATTCCAAACAAACTTAAATCAATCAAAATGTATAAAAATACAATCATACATAACCCGAATTAAAAGAAACTTAATAGTTGATATAATCTCAATCCTCAGTGTGTAAAATAATAGATAAGAAAGTTACCCAAAGCTACTTCATCGTCTTTGCGTGATAGGCACTTTACTTCAGCTCGAACCGGAGATGTCAAAGGTCTAGTCCGGTTCACGGCGGAGGAGAACATGACAGTGGATTTGAGCCGAGCATAACCAGCGGAGAGATTAGTAGCTCGGCGAGAGATAACCGGTAAGAAAAAGCGAGAGAGGTGTGGAGCTTGGAGGAAGCAGTTACACACGGCCATGCTAGAGAGGAATAGCAATTTTAGCTGCTGGAGGGAGCGAAAAACTGAATTTGTGTGGAGAGTAAGTAAGAGATTGAGTAGATTTTTTTGTAATACTGCTATATTATGGGCACCAAATTTGAAAATACAGATTCTAAGGTAGCCAGTTTTAACTTATGTAATTAAACTGGGGTGATAATTCAATATAAGAACAAATATGATACCAGATTGATAAATATTATATTATTAGTGGAGAGGAGAGAGGGAGACATTTTCTCTTCGAAACTCACGGCTTGCTCTACAACAGCAGATCCTTCTTTGGAGCTTATTCGAAAGGTAAAGTCTCATATGCCATTCATCGATTTAGATAAATCCTGTATCATCCTTTCTCAACATCTCTGGTATATTGATTCTCTCTGTTTTGATCTGCATCCTTGTTAGCTTATCAAGAGATTGATTGATAGATTTTTCTGGTTTATAGGTTTTTCTTCTTTTGCTCATGGTCTAAAGGTGTTATTCGTAGATTCGGATGTTGAATTTATTGTTTTCTGTTTATTATCCTGCAAGCAAGATCCATTGATCGAGCTATTTTTTTCCTTAATTTAGAATGACTGGTGAGCTTCTAGAATTTTGTCACTTGGCTTTATTCAAGGATTTGATTATCGATATTGTTTCAATCTATAGGAATGGTTTGGTTGGAGTTTTGTGATGAGATTGTTTGGAATGTATAAGGACAAATGGATCGAGTTTATCAATCTGATTGTGTTGCAGATAGATTTATTGTTTCGTGTTTTTTGTTGGTCTTCAGTTATATAGAGCTTTTGCTTATTTTCTTGTGCTTTGTTTTGGATCTTAGGGATAGCTAAAGGAAAATGGGGCTTAATTTCACCAAGTTGTTCAGCCGGCTTTTTGCCAAGAAAGAAATGCGGATTCTGATGGTAGGTCTTGATGCTGCTGGTAAGACCACTATCTTGTACAAGCTGAAGCTTGGCGAAATCGTCACCACCATCCCTACCATCGGTAAGTTTTTAAGGATTCCTTGAAATCAGAGTGTTTGTCAATGTTTCTTACTTGTATGTCTCCGTGGACTTTATGTAATCATCTCCTGCTCGCTCCAGTTTTTGTTGATCTAAGTTTTGTTTCTCATGTTTAATATTGAAGAGTTTTTTGTTTCCAGGATTCAATGTGGAGACTGTTGAATACAAGAACATCAGCTTCACTGTTTGGGATGTGGGGGGTCAGGACAAGGTAAACACATTTTAAGTCTTGCCTAGAGCATAGTATAGTGTCCTCGTTATACTTTATGCTCTCCATATGATTTTTCAAGCTGCTCACCATGTCAATGGTTTTGGTGTGACTAGTACTGATCTTTCGTATTGCGCGGTTATACGTATCATGAAACCTCAATTTAATTAGTAAATTTCTACATCCATGTGGTTTTTATCTCTGCTTCTAATATCTATGACTGTGTATTCTTTTTCTTTTTCTTGTTATTTGACATTAAGAATGCTACTTCCTTGAAAAACAGATTCGTCCCCTGTGGAGGCACTACTTCCAGAACACTCAAGGTCTGATATTTGTGGTTGATAGCAACGACAGGGACCGAGTTGTGGAGGCGAGGGATGAGTTACATCGCATGTTGAATGAGGTTGGCTTTCTTTCTGGTTTTCTCTTGTATCATTGTGAGACGGAAGCAGCCTTACATGATTTGATTTAAACCCTGTTTGCAGGATGAACTGAGGGATGCTGTCCTTCTTGTGTTTGCAAACAAACAAGATCTTCCCAACGCAATGAATGCCGCAGATATAACTGACAAGCTTGGTCTTCACTCTCTTCGCCAACGCCATTGGTAAAGTTATCTTCTTTCTAGAATTCTTTCTGTAATGTAGATAGATAGATTATCACAGTGTGGTAGATTGTATCTTATGTTTTTTTCCTTTAACAGGTACATTCAAAGCACATGTGCCACATCTGGGGAAGGTCTCTATGAAGGCCTTGATTGGCTCTCCAACAACATCGCTAGCAAGGTAAATTATTATATACCCTCATTTTGTAAAACTAAGTAGAAAATATTGAAAGGAACACACTTTTGAAAGTATCGCTGCCCTTAAATAACACCCTTGGGGGTTTTAGATTCTATGCTCATCATAACCGGGTAGATCCTCGGCGTTGAGGAATAGAACTCACTTAGTTGAGCCAGCAAGCTGTTGCAAACCCATGGCTGAAGCAGCCCGAGGTTTGTGTCTTGAGATTTCAGATGTATCATCTATGTGTTGTTCTCTTACTTGAAACCCACCAATCCACAGAACTTTGGCCCTATTCATTTCCATATGCAAACTCTGGTGACAAAAGCATAATCATTTGTATTATTATCCTTGTTGCTAAAATATGATTATGAATATTGATTAAACCTTTGGTTTGATTGAGTAGCCATGATGAAGCTGCTGGAACACTTTTTTTGCACTTGAAAGAGACCATTAGAGAGAGTGGAGAAGAAAGAAGGATATGCCTGATTTTACAACGGTTTATATCATCCGTTGATGGTTGTGTCATTGTGTGTGTGTAGTTTTTAAACCCACCTCAACCTTATTACCTGTTAAAAATGGATTTGTGATAGTTTTTAATTTTATCGTTTTATGGAAATGCTCTAAATTTATGGAAAATGGGTCTTCGTAAGCAGCAGATATGCTACCTTTTTTTCTTTGAATTGTCAGAACGTATTGTTCTCTCATTTTTGAGAACGCTAATAAAACCGAACCGAATATACTACGCATAAGGGCTCAATATGGTTCAACACAACCGTAAGTAGTCATTTTCCAACAGACTTGGGCAGAAATGTGAGACGTTTTTGTCAAATAGAGTGTCAAGAGAAGTTCTTGTCAAATCCTCCACCTTCAAATGCAGCTGAGGAGAAAGAGGCTCATAGGAAGTGGTTGATTTTGGCTGAGGCTGAAGAGTCTTTCATGAAGCAAAGGTCTAGGGTTAAATGGTTGGACGAAGGGGATTCAAATACGGCTTACTTCTATAAGATGGTGACGGCTAGGAAATCTTTGAACCAGATTCATTATTTGTTGGATTTGGATGGCTCAAAGATTGATTCTTTAGACCAGATTAAAGCCATGGAGTTGACTACTTCCAGCAGCTTTTTGGGACTGAACAGACCTCTCTCAGCCGCTGAAACAGATTGGATTTCTCACCTAACATCTTTCTCTTGCAGTGATGATCTCAGGGATTCTTTAATAGCTTCCAATCAGTGTTGAAGATATCAAACATGAGATTTTTGCACTTCCAAGGAACAAATCACCCCGGTCCAGATGGTTATTCAGTCCACTTGGGATATTGTGGGAAATGATGTGATCGCAGCAGCGCAAGAATTTTTCAGTTCCGGTCAAATCCTTCGTCAGTGGAACACCACTGCAATCACACTTATCCGCAAGAAGACATCGAATGGGAGACTTGAGGCCTATTTCTCTTACTAATGCCTTATACAAAGTAATCTCAAAGATTATATTATAGCTCGAAGATTGCAAGTGGTCCTCCCATATATGATCTCTTGCTCTCAGTCAGCCTTCATAAAGGGAAGATTGTTGGTGGAAAACGTCCTCTTAGCCACAGAGCTGGTTCAGGGATTTGGTCGAAGGAATATCTCGGCAAGCTGAATGTTAAAGGTGGATTTTGACAAAAGCTTTTGATTCAGTCAGATGGGAGTTTATAATAACTACTTCATAACCTGGATTTCACAATGTCTGAGTCTCTGAGATGCAAATTGGGCAATGTGGGAATCTGCTAGTTCTGGTATGATCATTGGGCCATTAATCGCCCTCTCATAGATTTGGTGGGTGAATCAGGTCACCTGAGTTGTGGGGTTCCCCTGGATGCTTCAGCTGCTTTTGCAGCCACTGAGGAAGGTTGGTGACTCCCTTCTCAAAGATTCAGAAACCCTGACCTGCTTATTCTCTGAAACTTTCTTCTTGCTCAGCGACCTCCTGATGAAAACAGAGGGGACGACCTCTTCCTTTGGGACACGCGTGACCAACTCAGACAATTCTCTTCCAAAAGAACTTGGAACTGCATCAGACCTTCTGAATCGAAGAAATATTGGGCTAAGACTGTTTGGTTTACGGGTGCGATCCCAAAGCATGCTTTCAGCTTTTGGGTTGCAAATCTTGACCGGCTTCCTGTCAAATCGCGGCTCATCAGTTGGGGACTCCAAGTGACTCTTACCTGTTGTCTCTGCAATCTTGAAATAGAGACGCGAGATCATGCTTTCCTCCATTGCGAATTCTCACTGGAGGTATGGTCCCATCTTCTTCACAGGTTGGGTCTCCCTTCTTTCATCTTCATGAACTGGGACATCCTTATGAATTGGCAGACTACAAGGCCCTCAGGAACTGTCAAGGTCCTCAATCGTCTTGCTACTCAATCAGTTATCTACCATCTTCGGAGAAAGAGGAACAAACGCATCCACAACAACTCTTCCATGTCTGCTACTGCACTATTCCGCATTATTTGATCGAAACATTAGAGACATTCTACTAGCTCACCGAACAAGGAAGAGCTGTAGGAATCTACTCTCTATTTGGCTCACACATATGTAAGCATTGATCTCATCGATGTTCTTTAGCTAGAAAAGGGGTCTTTTAATTTTTTTTAAGCCCATCTGCTCCTTCGCTTAAAGCTACAATATGGTGATTTTCAAGAAAACTTGACCTGGACCTTGCATTTGGAAGAAGCTCTAGGAAGCATTAGCAAATCCATGGTGAGTCGCAACTTTTCCTTGTCATCTTTTGCGGAGGCACAAACTTGAACGAGCTCAACACATGACAACTCGTCCAAGAAAAGCTTCATTTGCTCCAGCTCTTTGATACCTCCTTCATACTTTGTTAATTCTAGGACCTTCACAGGACATGACAATAAACGAGAATATCCCAAGAAGCATTCGCAATCAGATCCAGGATTATCATGGCGCAAGAAACCCTGAAGCAAGAGGAAGAATTATTAGAAATTGCAAATTGCGTTTGTCCAACAATCTTATGGTGTTTTAGATCATACCTTGATGAAGAGTGTGTAAATTTGGAGATTTGTTCAGCAGAGATGGTAAAGACGAGACAGATGAACAGAAGTCCACTTCAGATGTAATTGATAAATGAAAGAGGTTTTCGAACAAAGGCATTGCTTCATGGAAGATCCCAAAAATCTGAAACACAAATAAAATGAACTGGTCATCACAAACCAAGTGAAATCTTTGGATCAAAATCTAAAGAAACATTTTCATATTGTAACCATACGACTAAAACATTTCATGGAACTTGAGAGTATTCTTAAGAAAAACAATTACCTCCACAGTTTCAGGACATGATAAGTTGAGGGTCTCGACATTTCTTAAACCTTTAATCAGATTTGATGGATCGCAATTATCAGGACATCCCTCTTTCATTGTAAGCCCGAGCTTAGCTACAACAAGAGAGTCAATATTAACAACTGGATACAGAAGCTCAACAAAATCAGAGTATTCCAAGTAGAGAAGATTGGGATTATCAAAACTCATGCTCCCCAACTCAACACTAAAACTGAAACATCCAGTCGTAAGTCTCTGAAGGGTCGGACACGAGAGGATGTGAGAACATTTCCAAAGTTCCCACACAATGTAATCCATGATCAATTCCTCGAGTAAAGGGCCAGCAGAAATAAGTTTTTCAAACGCTCCAAGATTACAGAACCGAACGAAATCGAGAGAATGAGTTTTAAGAGCTGGAAGAGAAGCATCCTCAGGAAGCAAAGGAATATCAAAACGATTCAGTTTTCAACTTAACAAGTGTCTTGCAAGCAAAGACCTCGAAGATTAGTGAATCTTGAGCTTTTACGTCAAGATGAAGATCCAAGACAACACGGTTCAACACATTACATATCCAACGGTTGGTATGAGCTGAGCCAACACCGAGTTGACATTTCAAAGTGAATCTCCTTATTTCGGAATTTCCTGACACAGCCAACACTCGATCCACGAAATGCAAGAATTGTTTTGGTTTAGTAAGAGCAAAATGGAGATTTGGTAAATCCTATCCATTCTTTTGATAAATCCTTGAGAACCCTTTTTACTATTTTGATTCTAGAGTGGATTTAACAAGGTACTGTACAAAACAGAGAAAGGACCCATCATCAAATTATTACACTAGCAAAACAGATGAGAAAACTTCTGCACCAGAGGAAGAGTTCCACAGTTTCAGTTCGAGAAGACGTGTGATCCAAAACTGAGGACTAGGGCTTGGTCAGCTAGTCAAGATGTTACAAATATTTATATGCATCCGTTAATATACTCGCCCGCGAATCAGTCGTCTGTCTACTTTTTCAATGGTTTTGTTTGTTCTAGTTGGATCCGGTTTTCAATTCGGTTCGATTCGGTTTATTCTGATTGCCCATGACCCTCCCACCACATTTCTGCCGTCGAAAAGTTTAAAAATCTCTGTTAAAACAAGACTAGAGAGTGTTTTTACCCTCGATATGTTATTTTTAGTGTTTCAATCCAGATTTTGGTTTTGTTTCTATTTGCTTTTTACCTTCAAAAGAATAATGACCAACGAAAAAACTAAATCTAATATCAATATGGATAGCCATATATGAAAGACATGGAAGAGTCGAAAGAAGAACTTTTGTTTTCATGTTTTAGAGAATGAACACACAATTACATATGATGCTGTTTGTGTACCCATCCATCAAATATCAACTACAGACGCACTTACTACTTACTAGATCAATCAAAAGAGTTTTGCTACCTTTTTCTTCTTCTGTTCTGCAACACACCATTTATTGTCTCTCAAAAGCTTGTGGGATCAGATGAAATCACCGCATGGTTTGAGATGCTTTTGAAATTTAGTCATCAGCTGGATCTTGTGGAGATTCTTCAGCAGTGCGTTTGATTGTGATGACTGGGCATTCTGCATGCTTCACACAAAATTCACTTACAGTTCCAACAAATACCCTGCCCAATAGTAACAAGAGATGTAACACATGTCATTTTCTTTTTGACTGAATTGATTACTCTATAGTCTGTGATTTTAAGCGCAAGCAATAATAACATGCATAATGTAAGTGTGCAGTAAAAAGTCTAAAGCATAGGCAGTGTTTGATGCAGATGACCACACCTCCTATAGTAAATTGCAGCTCTAAAGCTCTGATTGATTGCCATGAGGTGTCATCATATGCATCAAACAGGTTGCAGGAAATCTATAAGATGACTCATTCTTGATCTGTACTTTTCCTAAACCAAGTAAGGCATTGAAAACTACATAATGAAAACATCAGTGGAGACTTTTTAATCCCTTGATTGGCATGTCATATCGAACCATGGTTCTGGGTGGTAAATCCATGCCAATGACTAATTGATACGGGTATGTAACTATAACAATTATAAGTCTACTTGAGGTGGGTGTGTGGATTATACATACTTTTGGAATGGGCCGAGACCACGACTTCCCACAACCAGAAAATCTGGCCTGACCCGCCTCACTTCATGGCATATCACTTCCGTGGGATCACCTTTCCTGATCCAGGCCTCGCACCCAACCTACAAGTTCAACAACTTAAATGTATCAGGGCCATCAAAAGTTACTGTGGGTTTTATAAGATTATGATACAAGTGAAGGACATAAAGACACATATGGATCAATCCATGAGTTGAAAGAGTCTTTTACCCCAATCTCATGACATTTTTTAACGAAAAACTCAAGAAGGTGAAGTCCTTTGGCCTTGTTACGCTCCCTCATTTGTCGGAAATCATCAGGGGAAGCATATATGCTGTCCATATCATCAAACCCTGGTTCCCCAATTCATGATCAAAACAAGTAAGATCACATTTATATATGCTATCTAACAGGAAACTTGGTATATCGCATTATTCTCAATCAAGAGAGAAAACAGCATATAAAACTAACATAAATGAAGCCTCTTCTATAACATTTTCTTAGCAATCAGAAACACAAACTTAACTACTCACAGAATTCACTAAATTTTTTATTAGATTCACAAGCAGCTAAAACACGATAAATATCTAAACATCAAGCCTTACTACCATATAGAAACAACGAATTTAGCATGCATTGATCTACTCAGACCCTAAACATATCCAGCATCATCACTGAAACTAATGATCAACATTACGCACAGATACAGACTCAAATTCAAGTATCGAGAACGCGAAATAGACGATCAGAAGAGAGAGATAGTAACCGTCTTCGTCCTGAACTTGAACGTGGAGCAATAGAAGCTTGAAGCCAGAGGTATTAGACCGAACGATCTTCTTCAGTGTCCACTCGAATGCTTTTTTGCTACTTATCGACGCGTGCGGATAGCCTTTGATCGTCGATTCATTCACTGCCACCATCACTCGAGTCGCCTCGCTCTCCATTTCTTCACAGACTCTCACAAGCTTTCTCTCTCACTCTATATCGTTTCCTGGAGGAAGAAGGCGGGGAAGAGGGGATGAACTGAAAAACTAAGGCAAGAGGCCGAGGCTGAGGCAACGATGGAAGGGGTATTGTGCGCCGACTGTGCACATTAGAACACGATTGCATCATTACTTAGTGTTTCGGCTAAAATACGCCTAGTCGGTTACGCTTACTCGTTAAAGTGCATAAAGCCCAGCTGATATTTGTTATTGGACCTCGTATCTAGCCTAACAATTGAATTTATCTTGTTCGTCTTCTAATTTTTTTTTGGGCAAAACATGAAAACTATTTATGAATTGGCCCATTAATATCCGAATATGTTTTCTAGGACAAATTTGGGTGTTATTGGTAGGCTAGCTTGGTTTTTGTTATAGTTCTTTGATTTAAGTAAAAAGTTAGATATATTGTATAAGATTTCAAATTATGTAACAAATATGATAAAACTCCATAATATTTGTTTTTCTTTTTTTGGCAGCAAAAAAATTAAGCCATTGTGCTTGAAGAAATAGGTTTTTCCTGAGGAAAAGCCAATCCGAAAATCGCAAAAAAAGTTCCTGATATTTCAAAATATAGTTTTATGAATATATGTGTTATGAATTTGCTCCAGTTAGACTATTGTGTGATAGATCTAGTTACAAAATTAATGGTAACTAATATTTTTTAAAAATGACGAAAGCCATGGAATAAAATTTAAAAATCATCAAACCAATAGGCAATAACATAATAATTTTTATATAATTTAAGAATTCGACTAATACCAATGAAATTTAAAATGTTATTGAAACTCTTTACAAATCAATCTACCAATAACCACTATTCTTCTTTGATTATCAAAACTTTACGGTAGGAGGAGTCTCTTAAAAAGGGAACATTTCTCCGGCTTTCAGGATATTTTGATTGAATGAACAGTTTTTGCAGTTATATATCTCAATTCACAAATATGATTTTGGTATAGATAATCGGGTTGTATTTACGCTCACTACCGAAATCACATCTATCATAGAATAGAACACACACACAAAACACACATCATATATTTTCGAATATATCTAAGATTCCACAAACTGATCAATCATTGAATTCCAGTAAAGGAGACTCTACCAAATCCAAGATGACCAATCTGATACAACTCCAACCACACTCTCTCGGCTTCAAGTCTTGCGCTTATTCTGGACTCATCATGGTCTCCTATAAACGATATCACTTTCTCCTCCTTTGTTAAACTCCCATCTCTCTCCACCACAAACCGGTGATCGTCATAATCTCCGCCGCCACAACATCCTCCGACTCCGCCGCCGCATTTCTCGTTCCTCTCGGGAATCTCAAACCGGCGGTGATTGTTATGATGATGTTGAAACTCATCTTCACCGTTGATTTTCCCGCGGCGTTGTCTCCTCTGCAGTAGCATCCGCTTCTTCTTCTTATTCCGGCTGCCGCCTCCCAGACACCGCCGTCCGATAATCCACGGGACCTTGACGAAAGTGAGAGTAAGAAAGTTTATGATCGCACATGGACAGCAACAAAGCGCTACACAGTCAGCTATCGCAGCCGCTGCCCACGACCGGCATCTCTTGCCGTAGCATTTGACTTCGTCGCCGTGAGTGTGGTGGTTGTAATGCCGTAGTTCGTCAACGTTGTCGTTTTGATAGTGGGTCCCGCCATGGTTTCTACGTGAAACTCGATGCGGGTTTTCCTCCATCAAACAAAATCCTGCTAATACAGAAAAGAGAGAGAGAGAGAGAGCTTTAGTCACTACACTGTATATATACGAGATAAGTACATCAATATGTATTAAATTTATGGATCAAAGTTTGAAAAAGTTTTGCTTACAAGTTGATACCTATAGGAAATAGTAAAAAATTAAAAAAAACAGAGTAATGTAGATTTCCATGCACTTTCACTTAATGACCTAGACAGTTCAGGTTTAGATTCATTACTCCCTCACGCTCTCTTAGGCGCGTGTAAACCATGGCATCGAACGACTTCGTTTTCTAATAAAAAGTTCGATCCTTTTTTCAAATTAAAATCGAATCTCTTATTTATGTAAAAAAATATTAATAACGGTTTGACTAGATTAGGGATTTGAAGGAGCGCGTGGGGGAAGGGATCCATTATTATTATTTGAGATTTTTACCATCGGAAATATAAAGTTTTGGAAAGATTTAAAAAGAAGTTTTCTAGGGATAAGTAATGATGAATTTTATTTTATTTTTATTTTTTTGGCTCTCTGAGTTTTGTGGTAGGCTGCTAGGTGTCTCGTTAATTTTTCATTGTTAATTTTTAGTTTTAAAATCGGATGAAAAAGTTGTATTGATTGTAGCATTCTCTTTTACGTTTAAATCTTCAATTTAAATGAAAGGTTGTCTGATGATAGCTTATGTGAACAAAAGATAGAGATTAATTTATGGTGTAATTAATTAATAAGAAACTATTAAAAGATTAATGTGGTAACGTGGATGTTAGTGGGAAGGATTCTCTTTCACGTGGATTCCCGGGTCTTCTTATGGCCCAATTACGTGGCCCGTAATAAAATACAATTTAGAAAGCAATATAAAATAGATTGTATTGTTCATTTACAGTTTAGTCCTCCTACTTAACTTGAAAAACAATAGAATATTATCGATTGCCCTATTATATAATAGTCCTAGAAAGTCTATTAGGAATCACCATACAATAATTTTCAGTAAAACGATAAACGTATATATAAATATATAAATTTTAGATAGTATGAAGTAGGAACTATTTTATGGCCTATTGATCATGAAGATGTTGCTTTTGTTTTTTTATTAAAATGAAAGATGTTGCTTTTGTTTTTTTATTAAAATGAAAGATGTTGCTCTTGACACTTGCAGAGGTCGTAGAGTTATTTTGTTCTGCTTCATCTTTGCGACAGTGAAGATTGTAAATCAAATATTTTTGAATGCATTCTAACTACATACCGTATTTTACAAATCATCACAACTTTTCGTGTTTAGAGATGAAATATTTTTTTTTTTGCCATTTTTATCGGAGTGGTAGCTAGTACTATTGTCCCTTTTCACTTATATAAGGTAAAAGTGCAAAACGGTGGTAAATTAAAAAAAATGCAATACATGTTTTTTCTTTAATGAAATTTGCATGTTCATACTCAATACTGATACACACACATGCATGACCTTGTATATTTTGTATATATGGTTTGTCATTATTAGAAGCTAAATTTCATTATATATATGCAAACTTTATGCAAATTTTCATTAAAAATACAGTTCAAAATTAATCATGAAATATATGTTCGTATCTCCAATGTGTTAGTCACAAATGACACACATGCAACTTAAGAAAATCTAATTAATCTTGTATTAGGATTATACATAAATAAAGCTATTGGGAGTTATGAATTAATGGTGAACTCTATATAACTAAATAAGATCCCATGATCGTAGTTAATTGGGGTGGGGGAGGGGATGTATTGAAATTGGACAGTTACTAAGAAACCCTAATCGAAAATGATGTCATGAGAGAAATGTAGAGATGGTTAATGGATTACCTTGGAGGATTCCTTAATTTGCTTTCTTTCTGGTGATATATATAATTATGTATGCATATTTATAAAGGATCAACAGCAATACATTTTCATTTTTATGTGTTGTGTGTTGTATAAATCTTAAGATAGTATCTATTGTATATGATGAATATGGATGAAAAAAATAAAAAGGTATATGTTGGATACGATGAAGGAAAGAGAAGGAGAAGAAGGAGGAGAAGGAGAAGAAGTAGAATAAGGAAAGGATTAAGAAAGATTATTTGATCTTCCAAATGCTCCATATATACATTGATATACTTGTATTACGTCCACTCACTCTCTCTCTCTCTCTCTAATTTATATATATCTATATATATATATATATAATGAGTATATTCTGGCCTTGAGTAGTAAAGTTTAGAGTAAGCATAAACTATAATGAGTATTAGCTCTGATTAGTAGAAGCAGCAAGTTCATTTATTTTAAATTGATGTTATGTGATTGGTATAGCAGTGAGCAGTTATACATAAAATTACAATTCTAGACTTTATTATTTAAAACATGATTGGTTCTACAGAAAATTAATCAAATTAATAAGTGTAAAATTGTACTTTTATAATTTTAAAAATTTTATGCTTGAAAAAATCTCTATTGATTAGCAGTGGACTATCGAGCAACAAAACATGATTGACTCTTAAAAAGCATTAAACCCACTAATATGTTCTACCAATCAAGGCCTCTATCTCTCTCTCTCTTTCATATACATTTACTATATACTTTCTCTGTTTTTGACATTTTTACACAAATTAATAAAATATATAATTATACAAATTTGTCTTTATTTAATATGTCACTATTTAATTGATATTGATTAAAATTTAAATAATTTTAATTTTTGAGAAAGTAAATTAGAAATTTTGTTTTAAAAATTACAGTGGAAACGTAAAATAACATTCTTTTAAAACAAAAATTCAAGTGTAAAATGAGTATATATTTTTCAAGTGTACTGAGTTTAGTTAATTACAATAATCATAATTATCATTTTTTTATTCGAGCAGCTGAGTAAAGTTCTATTAAAGAGATAAACACGAATTATTTTGCAAGATATGACCAGAAATATAGCTATGTATATGTATTCAAATGTATTTTTGTATTTGTACAATTATGTTTTGTATCAAACTTCCAGGTATGCATCGTATGATCTATAGGTTTTTATTTAAGTGTAATATAATTAGAATAACTAGGTTTTTTATAAATTAGAAAATTAGTTTAATAGGAACTACTACAATATCCGCTTTAAACTTTACACTTAAGCTAACTAACAATTATTACTAATAAACTCTTCGTTATCAGATTTGCAGATTATTAAGTACAAAAGAAAAATACTATCAAATTAAAAGCCGAGAAATGTGTGATATGTTCAAAGATCACGATAATAATAATTAAGGATGTTTAAATGCCTATGTAAGTGAAAAATAGTAAATTACAACGAGTCGAGGACAATGGTATATATATATTGAAACAAAATTATGATTTCCTAAGCAAAAATAGTGCTATATATTGAGTTTAGATTCGTATATATATATACTACCCTCATTTTTAATCATAGAATACTATATATATGATAATGTGTGAGGGTCGACCGAGTATTTTTCAATAATACGAACACGATGATGTGATCCTGAGTTTCTGACCAAGATAAGAATATTCGTGTTCGCGCATTGAGATTACATATACACAAATATAAAATATTAGTTATATATGACTCTGATATTTTATAATTAATATGTATTTTTCAAAAATATTTTTGTCCCTAAGTGCTCGGACTGCGGTATTTGTTTGATTTTGAAGCATTTCAATTAATTTAAAAATGATATAAATATATGTTTTTCCGTGCCTTTTTAACTTCAAAATATAAATAGCAGCGTCGTTCACGCCTTTTTCTCTCTGGTGTTGCTTGCCTTTGGTGTGGTGACTCAATATACACTTTGCACGTGCATTCGACTCTCAGGTCGCCATCCGCAACTGAGATAGATGCTCTCTTTTTTTTGTATATAGAAAATAAAATAAGTAAAGCGGCTTCGCCGTCCGCCTACACACATCAGTCTTCTTCACTTAATCATTCGTTCTGCTATATGATTATCACCAATTATATAACGACACGTGTCTTATGCTGTACTGAACAGATTGCTTTGTTGGATGAACTAATTATTAATTCATTCAAATGTTGAATTATTTTCGATGAATCACGCCATAAAAATCAAAATTATACTTATTTGATAATATAAAATGTAGAATGGCAAAATGATTGTCATTAATCATTATGCACCGGGTAGAACCAAATTTACGTATTGTTGAAATTTGCTTTATTTGCTTGTTTTTGACTTAATTGTCGGTTATCCAAGAAAGGAAAAATACTTAAAATTTTCATATATATTTTATAAACTTTCAACGGAATAACATTAACACTACCGCGCTTTACAACAACCTCCATCCACACCAAAAACCCACATTTCGTACAATAATAATGATTTTAAAATGATGAGAAAAATGAATAACTAATAAAGCATAATATAAAAAAGAATAAAAAATAAGAGCAAACATCACATCAATTGCTTAAAACTGCTCCTTTTAGTTTTTTTTTGTCGTCTCTAGCTAACTCTCATGATAGCAACTTCGTAGAGTTCTTGACATAAGATCTAATAACTTTTTATCTGATAATTGTAAATTAGGAAGAGAAGCTTCTGCTTCTTGTTCTGCGTTTGCGTCTGAAACGCTGCTGCTACCACAAATCTTCTCGATTTGAAAACCAATACCTTTAGCAAGATTTTCAGCACCATCTCTAGAAAGAATTGTGTCGAAACAAATGTATCTACCAAAGGCCGTTTTATTACCCAAACCTTCCCATAAACATACGTGAGCTTTAACCAACCTGTTCACATCCATTGTCGCTAATAATCCGTTGCTATACATCTCTTTTGCTCCTGTATGGTTGCAAAATTAGTACAAAAAGTCAACAACTTATTAGCTGTCTTTTGTCGACTCTCTATTGAATGGGACCACCCGTGAACTACGTACGTACACATATGCTAGAACTATTTGTTTGCAGGTATTTATTTATAATAATTAACATTATTCTTGGACGGCTAATCAAGTATATTCATTACACTGTATTAAGGTTCGTTTAAATTTTACCTTTGAGATAAGCCAAGGTTGAAGTGGAGTTACGGTTGAAGAATTCAGGACCAGTTATAAGAGCAGGGCATATAGTTGCAAGCTTTAATCCTTTTGCTTCTGCGATTCTCCACGCAGCTTTCTCGGCTTTGAGCTTTCCAAGTGCATACCAAAGCTGCGGAATTAGCATCAAAGGATGTCAATTATGGACTTTTATAATGTTTGACTCTACAGCTAAGTAGCTAACATATAAACAAATGACAATTATGTTTTTTTTTTTAATTTACCTTATTATCGATGCAGAGCTGTTCATCACTCCAGCTTTCTTCGTTGATAACATAGTGATCAATATTGTTAAAGGAATTGTATTGCCAAGCGCAGGCTAAGAGAGATGATGTGAAGACGCATTTTCTCACTGACCCTGTTCTTGTACACGCTTCTATTACATTCTCGCTCACTTTTGCTTCTAATTCGGCCATTGGTTTCTGAAAAACATTAACAAGAAAAGTGGGTTATGCTTCTTAAACCGTAAGATAAATTTAGTTAGAGTGAGTGATTAAGACAGATTGAATAAGATTTTTAAAAATGAAGTAGTACTTTTACACAAATTGGTAGGTCCAGTTTAGTTTTTTTTTTTGGTTATTGATCTCATGATGATGACATGTTTTTACTGAAACAAGGTTTTGGTACGTAGACGTTACAATTAATAGAGGCCATATAAGGGTATCGTTACCAATCACAAACCCTTTTAAAGGTAGCTATCCCCGTCAGTAGGTAAACAATCATTCTAAGGACGTTGACAGTTACTCTCAAATCTACAAGTGGTAGAAATGTCATAATTGTAATTAAATACTATATGACTTTATGCTGAATCAGGTGGTTGATGATGAATATTGTCTTATGTCAACAACAGAAAGAGAAATCACTGAAATCTCAAATAAATCTTTTCAGTCTATTCAAAAGAGAAGCGTTGAAAACTCATAATGCAATAGCTATCAACTCTATTTATTTTTTTGGTAGCAAAGAGCTATCAACTCTTTCACTATCATTTCATCTGAATGAGGTTGAAGTTGAAATTTTTTTTCAACAAAGAGAAAACAGAAGCAAGCAAGGAGAAAAACAAAAAAACTAAGTTTTAGAAAGCAAAAGTACTAAGGGCAATGGATTTTGTGGTTGAAAATATGTACTTTTATCCAAGAAAGAATCAGAAAACTAAGGTTCTTAACAACTTTACTAACGAAAAGCAAAGCCACTAAAAGGTGTTCTAGAAACAAAACGAAGGAACGACTAATTCTACATCAATTACAATTTTTTTGACACATCTATGAAGCTATACATTTTCGTATTCAGACCGGACACACGTAAACCATTAAGATGTGCTTTTAAACTAAAATGTCATATGAAATTATGCAGAAAAAATACAAATATTCTTCCACGTGTTTAAGCAATTTCCCGTGAAAAGGAAATGTTTCGAAGAGTTTAAATATGAATGTGGCTGGTCCTGCTCATTAAGTGTGGCGTCTTCGTACATAACTACGTATTCATGAGTATAGATGCGTATCTCCATTGTACACATATACATTGTAATAGAAGATAGATGAAACTGAAACATACCGAATAGCCAGAGATTCCAGCGGGATCGACAAATGCGGTGGTGTGGAAAACGCCAGCACAACCATCAAATGCTTTAATCAAACTCTCTGTCTCTGTTAATCGAGAAACTACTGATGTAATCCTATTGCTCAACGACGCCGTTTCTGCGTCAGCTTCCATTTCACTCACTTTCTCTTTGTCCTCTGCATTTTCAAAGTGGATTAAAAAAATATAAATCAAACTTAAGGCCTCAAATTTGCAAGCAGAATCTACAGATTTTCGAATCACATAAACAACCGAATTTTCGATTTATCCCAAAAAAAAAAAAAATTCTAACTCAGATTAGTAACTCCAAAATTATATATTGATATTAGGATTTCACCGTTAATCAAAACCGAGTCAGCAAAGTTAATCAAGAATTAGGAAAGAAAAAAAAAATTACCAATCATTAAACTAAAACGCATTTTTCTAATCTACCAAAGGAAACTGAAGCAACACAGCGATTATATTTCCAATAATTTAAACATTACCGATCAAAATTTACCTTGACAATCAACGACGATTCTTACAGAGTATCCATGAACAAGAAGACGCTTTACAATGGCCCGACCAAGGTAAGAAACGCCACCAGTAACACAAACCAATCTGTTTCCGGCGTCGGAATCCAGATCCATCTCATTTCTTAATTTACCACCACGAGAGCCTCCAAATTTGTCTTCGTCTCTCCTCCTCTGCACAGCGGCGCACATGAACTCCTTCAGCTCTGCTGAGAACGTCTCCGTCGCCAGTAAGATCCTCATAGCGCCGGAGTTAAAAAAACAAATGAACGAGTCAAGATTTCTATTCTTTGTTCACCGTCTCCTCTGCTTCTTGTTGTTTCGTTGGCTTCTCAAACTCAGAGATAGGTAGAGAGATACACAAAGGGTTGAAAAATGAGGAAGACGATATATATAGTGAGACAGAGCAGAGGCCGCTACATGTCACACACACTATATGCAAAGAGTCTTTGATCGTTTTGAAGAAAGAAATGTTTAGACAAGAAGCTCATCGACTCAGGTCAGCTCGGCTCGGCTTAAGGTTATTAATGAATACAATTTTTCTATTAGATTTTTGGTTTCCTATGTTTTGCTATAAAATGTAAATGATGTTTTAGTCTATATTTGAATATATGTAAAAGAAAAAAATAGAATATTTAATATATTTATATATAGTTTGTTATGAATAGTCAATAAACATTTTAAAGTTAATTACAAAATGATATTTCTAGTGAAATGTATTACGTTCTCTATAATTGGAAACAAAGATTAAAGTATATGAACTATGAAGCGACTGATTATGTAATTTATATAATCAAGTCTGAAATTGGTCTACTGCCCACAGATTGATACCAACCTAGTGGAATACCCCCTCAATGCTCACCCGATCGCCAAATAAGAAGATTCACACTACTATACTATGACGATTGGTGATGTGCATGTGAGTTTTGGAAATAGAGGAACAAAAACTATCACAATAATCTCTTCTCCCCAATCCATACATTACAACTAGTGCATGTTTGGAGGCAAGATTATAGCGATCCGATCATCACACCCAACTGCTGCAAGCATAAATATTACAGTTGTGGTCTGCCAATAGCGGTAGCAGCTCTACATGATCCTTATCACGAAAAGGTCTTTATCCCATATAAATTCATTGTACTACTACTAGGAAAAAATAAAAGTTTGAAAAAAGTTTGGTTACACCAATTGGTTCAATTGTTGTTTTATCTAATTGAGTTACTTTGAAGTTTGTAAAAACCGTTGTTTTTAGTTTAAATTCACATTTTAACACACACAAAATCCAGTTTATCAAGGACTAAACCATATCTTTTAAGTCTTTCAAATTTATGTTTTTTATTAGAGTATGTAGGAAACACGGTTCGATCATTGTTATAGAGGTTTGAAAAATATGTAATTTTGTTTGCCAATTTTATCACACTAAAATATTTAGAAAACCGAGAGGGCTTTTTTGGTCAAGCAAAATCAGATAGCCTACAATTAAAAAAAAATACCACTTATACTTTATACACCGTTAAAATAAAACAAACTAATTTAGTGGTCGTGGCTTTAAATTTAAGTTGACCTACAGTGTGCCGTATTACATGACTGGCTACTCTGCCTCTACTTGGTTTCTGTCCAAGTCCAAACCGATCATTATGGTCAAACTAGTTGACAAGAACGACAGCTAAATTGGATTAAGAAAGAGAGTTAACTAAATGCTTGTAAACTAATGCCAGAACGAAATAAATCTTGCAAAATTTTCATGTTTTAAACCGTGCGACTCTTGTTTTATAAACGCAAGTGAATTATTATAAATGGTGCATCACATTGTCACCGAGTCGGGTCCGTTTTACTTTATGGGTTACTGGTAAAAAGTATATTTTTTAAAGGTCAAAATTCTTATGTTTTAAACCGTATGACTCATTCGTTCTGTAACACAAGTGACATAACCGTGCAATACATTCTCACTAATTCTTATTATATATATATATATATATTTTTTGATAAAGTACTCAGAATTTCTCAAATTATCGTATATATATTTATGACTTTGTGAGTTACTATTTTTTTTAGTAAGGTTTCACTGTTCCTTTTAATTAAACAATTTAATCTATTACTCTTGCTTAGAAGGTCCCGTAAGGCCAAAAAGAAAAAAGCAAAATCTATCGCTAATGATATCATTAAAGCTATTCCACGATAGATTTCACCATTACTATAAGAAAATTAGTTGCTAGTGGATGACATGTTAAGTAAACCTAATACCACCATTGACAATATATAGTAATGGATATATATATATATATATATACATGATCATTTGAGAAACTCAAAAGATTATCCACAACATGATGTCGTACGGGATTGAATCACACAATTAATATCTTATTATGGTTTATTTTTACCATATTAATCAGAGTCTAAGCATTTGATAATCATCCATTAATAGTGATTGACTATCATTTTCGGTTTTGTTTTCAGATTTCAGAAATTTAGATAATGGTCAAACATTTTCGGTTTTTTTTTATCTAACGAACATTTTCACACTAGTTTTAACTCAATACATTATATGGTTTTTCCCAAAATATTTTATGTGTTTCATAATTAATATTAATTTAGTGTACAATTCATGTATGATGAAATATTAACTTGATTATGGGAATGATCATAATCCTAGTATATATATATGATATTCAATTCATTTGTTTGACCAACAAAAAGAATGATATTCATTTATTCTTAAAAGTTACTTAATTGTAAATCTGTAAAACGACAAGCTATTCTATTTTTGTTAATCATGATTCATGACTACAAGATAGTAGAATGATGCAACGTGGCTAGAAAAAAAAAGATTAGCATGCTTAACATAAAAATACCATTACACATTAATGTTGTTATTTTCATATGAAAGAAAAACACAAATAATTGATCAGATAAATATATGTGGCAATGGAGATCGGCTTGAATGGTTCGGCTTCGGCTGAGAGGAAAAGCGCGAATATTAGGACAAGCACGTGTTGAGTGACCAGTAGACACGCACGGGATTTGTATTTCCTTGCCTGATTTCAGAAATTGAAATTGTTACTTGATGCTGCGTCACTAAAATAACTGTGCTTACGTGGAAGCTTTGGTTGGTATGTTATTATAACAAATAACAAAATTTGTTGACAAAAAAACAAAAATCAATACTTAGAACATCTCTATTTGGGGATGTCTCACGTAAAACATTTTGTGTAGATTTCTTCCACTATTTGAAAAAACCTACAATTTAGTATTATTATTATTATTGTTAAATCGTTATAAGAAATTTGATAAGATAAAGTTTGTTATCAGTTTCAGTTCGTGTCCTATTATTTACGTAGTTGTTGTTTGCTTCAATTTGTTTCGGTCACTATGTTTGACCAAGTTTCCCATTTCTGTTTGCACGATTTCTTTACTTCCTATAAGGCTTTATAAGTCATTATTCTTTTGCTTAATGAAGTAGTTTTCCAGAATTGTTCTTTGAGTATAACATCTGAAGGGATCTCTGTTGAACCAACATGTAGTGTTTCACTGATATTTGGAAAGCGAGTCTTACCCTAGTACATTGATTTCTATAGTTAATACCTACAAAATCTTACTGTACATTTTGCCGACTATGTTTCTTGAAGCCAATACTGATAGCGACTGCTCGAAGACTCATTGAACAGAAAAGGTTCTCTCTCACCTTCAATTTTTTTATTCTTGCTCCTCTATTTTGTTTTTCTGTTTTCTGATTAAAATGGAATACGAGAAAGTGATCTAAGTGTTATAATGATACAATCTCTATTGATTTCTTCAGTTCTTTTGTTCCCTCGAAGCCACTGGTTCTCTCACTTGGTCTCAAAGATCATTCTTCGGTACTTATACGTTTCCTTGGAAATGTTTTATATGATTCTTGAAAAGTATGCAAAAAGAAAAAAACAATGATTGAGATTCTCTGTTTTCTTTTTGTAGGAAACGTTGAAGGAAATAGTAGAAACTGTGATCGAGAATCGCCTTTGGTAATCACAGGTCCACAATTAGATTTTCTTCGCACGACAACATAAATAAACAATGATAATAACAGTGTTTTGTTTTCTTTTAACAAAACAAAGAAACAAAAACAAAATAAATAATACAGACAAACGCAGTTATCACATCACATCATAAATCACACATAAGTGGCCACTGGCCGGCCCTAAGGTAAAAAGAAGAAAAAAATTGTCGAAGTTGTCGCATATTATAAACTTGTCAAATAAATTAAACCCAATAAATATAAAACACACAAATATCTCTCTTTCTTCTTTGCCTTGAAAGGGAATTTTGTGTTTCTTTTACTCAAGATCCCCAATTTCATCCCTGATACTGTGATTTGTTGTCTCGATGACTTATTGGACTCAATCGTTTCTCTGTGTTAATGCACTCAACTGATTCTCCAACTGCAGATAATAAGAGCAGATTTCCATTTATTAGTGTATGAAGCTACTACACTCATGATCTCATATTATATAATTCAATGTGGGAATCTTAATAGAAAATGTGAGAAAAAGACAAACCTGTCCATTTCTCAGCTTCTGTTTCTTTAGTTCTTCTGTTAGGCTCGAAAAGCTTTTAACATCAGAGATGAAAAGAAAACAAGTTATTCAGTGTTGATGTTAAGTAAGAATAAGACGCCTTTTATCTTGGTCACGTTGGTTTGAGCATAGAATCACCTTGTGACAATTCATATTTAGTTTTATGTTTACTAATCAGGGTCTTCGTGAAAGGAAGAGATGGATATATATATATATATATATATATATATTTACCTTTGTTGTAGCAGCATGACTTGGGACTGAAGTTCTCTCTCTCGCAGTGTTGCAGGAGGTAACTGCATAAAGATGATATCAAATTCGGGTTAGTCAAATATTTGAAGAATGAATATGATTTGATTTGATGACAATTTGAAAACAAGTTCCTTTTTTTCTTCTTCTTTTACCTGCAATAGCTCATCGATGCTTGTCTCCAGTGATCCAGGTTGTTTGACTATCAAATGGGTCAAAAAAAAAACTCAGAACATTCATGTTGAATTCTTCAACAAGAAAGAAATATAAGATCAATCTATAGATGAAAAAGGTTGTAGTACCAGAGTTTTGCTCCACGTACTTCATTAGTTTCAAAATCTCTTCCTGCCCAAAAGAAGAGTATTTGTTTAACTAACGACTGTAAAAGTAACTTCTTATGGTTTTAAAATTTACCCGTTGCATAGCGTTTTGCTGCAAAATCAACTGAACTGATGGGAGGATTGAGGTGTTCGTTGCATTGAGGGAGCTCGGGCTGCTTGAACCACCACCAAATGGTGTGAATGTAGAGTTTGTAGATCCCTAATTGTACCAAAAACAGAAACACATCTTAAGTTTTCATAAACACAATTAACTATTCCACACATTGCATTTTTATGTTTCTATCATTTCTCTGGAATGACCATATAGCTTCAACGAATATTAATAACCATATGAACTTTATAGACTATGGTACTTGTTATACCTTGGGACTCAGATCTGCTGATGTGACCTTAAACCGTCCCTTGTGCTCCACATGCGGGGCTTCTGGTGCCTCGTCTACTGCACAAAAGCATATTCGAATTGAGGACTCTACAAGAATTACACGTAGACTAATTAGCAGATGGGAGGTTACCGGAGTCTCTCTTTGTGCGATACAATGATCCACTGTAGCTCCGCTCTGTTTGATATCTACGCTGTTGAAACTCCCTGCAGAAGTAAGTCAAGTAGCTTTAAAATTCAAGTTCATAGAGCAAGAGCTTCAAAGTCAATGAAGCATGTTTGAGATAGAAAAAAAACACTAAGTACTGAGAATGCTAACCTGTCAGCATCAGATACGATTATTTTAGGAGAGAAAGTACTCTCTGGTATAATTGAACCGCTCAAATATTTTCTCTGTTCGGAAATGACATGACGTGGTAAAGAAGTGTTTTGTGCTGCAGTGTCCTCTTCTTTCGTGGTATGGGCCAGAGATCCAATGGAAGCCTTTGTTAAAAGCTGCTGTTGTCCAGAATTCACTAGATTTGCATCTTTCCAATCAGGAGTAGTTGCATTATCCTCGTCTTCACCGATATCAAAGCAGCCTCTGCATCATAGCACAAATAGAATAAAGTTAAATCCTTCTTTTAAAATAAAAAAAATGTTGTAGCTTCGCAATACCAAACAGAAGGGATACTTATGAGGAGAACATTTATCAAACTGCTATACAAACTCAATGAAACCATCATATGTGCCAGGTGCATAGAGCTTCAACTCGATATTATCCAGATCTATAAGGAGTTATCTAATGGAGATTTAGAGAATGTGATGTACTTGAGTGCTTGTAGAGGTTTGATAGGAAACGAGGCGAAAGAACTCTCTAAATCATTAATATCGTTCAGTTCGTCCTGAAAGAGAAAGGAAACAAAGAAAGACAAGTTGAGTTGACATTGTGTTTCAGAAGATCACATTCAACAAATTTATTTGGATCCCCAAAAGCAGGCAGATAAAAGTATAGAGAATCGTTTCAAATAATACATCCTGACTGGGAGCCGTTGCTGAGCTGCTCGCCCTTTCAGGGGAAAGAACAGATTCATCCTGTCTCTCACATTGCTTTCTGCTGAAATCGGGTTCTTCAGCATGTGAACTATCATCATCCGAAATCTACAAGGCCAACAAAATTAGTCCCCTGCCCTGTATTATTAACAAAATTAGAAAAATTCTTAACTTACAAGGGCAGCTTGATTCTTTAGGTCCTCAAGATTGAAATTCCAAGCGCTTATTCCCCTTATATACTCTTGCTGCAGGAAAACAGGAAGTCTTGAGTTAGATGTAAAAATAATTCAAACAGACAAACGAACTTATTAGATACCAGAAGATGTTTCTTGCATTTCTCAGGCTAAAAAATTAGCAACTTAAAGACATATCGCAAAATATTGTCAAGCAGAAGGGTGAAATCTTTGTTTCCTAATCCTTGCCTGTGATAAGTGCGCATCATATTCAGATTTGTTTTGCATTAGAAGATCAGCTTCCTTTGACTGAAAGAAAAAAAATCACATATCAATCAAGCCTTTCCAGCAATTTCCTTCCCAGCAAGAGACATAATAAGTTTAGAGAATGGGCTAGAGACCTTTATTTGTCTATAGCGATCTCCTAATGGAGGAAGACCATTTAGAATTGTTTTAACAAGATAATCAGCTGGGCGCGCATGTTTGAAGAAAGGGTGCTTTAAAAGCTTTTCTGAAGTTGGACGCTTCTTTGGGTCCTTCACCAGGCATGTACCTACCATTTCCTTGAAGGCCTGTTATGGCAAATCAACCATTAAGATGGAAAGCAAACACAACAAGCTAAACTGATACAAACAAACTGTGACCACTCACGCACTTTTGAGAATCTTTTGTCTCTCTCGTAGTCAAGTCCAGGAGGTGCATTTTGTAAGGTCATCAGCAAAACCTGCCGGCGATTACCAGAGAAAGAAGATAGACAAACTGAGTACCAGAGATCAGTGAAGATCAATACAAATCAAATGACATCATCATAACTTTACCTTCATTGGCGGATACTTGGAAAATGGGGCATGACCATGTGCCAGTTCAAGTGCCGTTATTCCAAATGACCATACATCTGCTCTGTGACAGGAAATATATTAGACACTACACCCGCATAATATTGTGAAAAAGTAAATTTTTAGTGTAAATGCAGAGTTTAGAATTTGCAAGCATCAGCTTACTTAAAATCATATCCATGTAGTTGCTGCATAACTTCAGGAGCCATCCTGTGCAGAAACAAGCATGAATCAGAAATTCAGCCTAAGATGTATTTGCATATGCCCATAGAACATGGCATTACTAAAGCTGAAAAAAGTACCAGCATGGAGTCCCCACAAATGTATTTCTGGATCGTTGTCTATCTCCAGTATCAAACATGCAAGCTGATACTCCGAAGTCTGCTAACTTAACGGCACCATTAGAATCCAATAAAATGTTTCCAGCCTGCAAAGGAAGCCATGCGTATTGATAAAAACGACAACACATCCCCACCGCTCAATAGAGGGGGGCAATAAAAAATGGCTTTCATCCCGAGATAATTGAGGAAAGTACTATACTAAAGCGAGATAATGCAAGCATATACCTTCACATCCCTGTGGATATGCCCATGAGCATGAAGATATACAAGAGCTTTCAAAGTCTCACGAAGTAAAGTGGCGATAACAGGTTCCTCAAATCCATCTGGATAAGAAGACTTAATTATATGGAGACAGGATCCTCCAGCCATGTAAGGCATCACAACCCAAAGCTGGTGTCCAGTGGTAAATGAGCAATGAGCTTGCAACACATTTGGATGGTAGATCAGACTCATTGTTTGCACCTCCCTCCGGATCCCATCCTACAAGCAATTCATTTCCTATTCATTCGGATTAACAGAGACCAGAATTCCATGGTGTTCATAACTGCATCTAATTATTTACATCTAGCTTAAGTTCGTGAAACTTTAACATAAAATAAAATAAAATAAAAGGTAGGATAGAAAACTGCAACTACAATTTCATAAATTCATTAGGTGTTCTCTACTTTCGAAGGCAAATGAACTACAATCAGACTCGCAAGTATCAAAGCATGAAACAGGAAAACAGAAAGAAAGAGAAAGCTAAAATTCTGTCTTTAATAAGTAACAGCAGAAAAACTACAGTGGAAAAGACAGCTAAAAACTGGGAATAAGCAAGTCGGTTTTTTCATAATTCAGAATAAAAATTGAAGAGTTCCTACCAGATCGTTGTTGCACTTTTCCAGATCAAGAACCTTGATAGCAACTACAGCATTAAGCGGTATACACAAAGCTCTGTGCACAGTGGCACTGACACCATCTCCAATTTCTTCATATAACTTGTAGTCTTTTGCATCGAGAGGAAATTTTTTCTCTGCAGCCGACTCCATAATTTTTTGTTGATCTTCTTAACGCATATGCTATACACCTTCGACCCCGTAAGTATAAAGAAATTTACAAGAGAGGTCGACTAACGGGAGCATAAATCTGTGTGTGGCTTCTTCCAATTCGCCAGCTTTTTTACTTTTCTTCAAAGCCCGAGCAAATGCGGAAACATCATCAATGCCATATCAACAAAATACTTATCTGCGAAACAGAGCAATTCAAGTCAAAATGAAGAAGAAGGTTTCATATCAATCAAATTGACAACACAAAGGAATCCCAAAATCCTGCAAATGTACAATTATGTCCAGCATAATGCTCATTTGCAAAATTCTCATGGTAAGGAAAGGAAATCAATATATAAACAACTCAGAAAACCTATGGATACCAATTATGCGCTCATGCTGTTTTGCATTCGTTATCCATTGTAATTAGATTCGTTATAGATTTCATTCAGATTTCCTCTCTAAAGTTTTTTTTTCTTAACCACACAATTGATCATTATCATATCTCTCAATCAGATTTCAGAAAAATGAAGAAATTTTTTTAAACTGCGTAGAAAATGGGAAGAAGAAAGAAATCTGAAAATCTTTCGATAACCTTTCCATAAACGAATTCGAAATAAACCAAAAAAAAAAACAAATCTGGAAGAAGAAACAACGCTGACCTCAAGTCAAATCAAAGACGGCTTTACTTAAGCTGGATTTTTCCTGCTGCTGCTTCTCCTATTACACACAAACAAAAGCGACGTAGACACCGCCGTCGATTGCGGCGGAGGCGGAGCTTGATAATCTGTAATCGATCTGGTAAGGAGACAAAATTATTAGAATACGAAGCACTAGATTAGAACATAATCTCGCCTTCTCCTCTTCGTTATAAAGTTATCTCCTCCTCTTGTGTTAGCTTTTCTGCGTCTGGTTTTCGCTTAGCAGAAAGAATCTCGAGGGGAGCTAAGAGAAACGGTTTAGCCGTATGCATATCTAAAAACCGAGTTTACTGGTTCAATTGTCTACCGATTGTGGTTGATATTGGCTTTACCAAATCACAAAATTAGCTGAATTGGACTCATTTCACATGAGCTGTAATTAAAAGCAGGAACACGATTTGTGTATGAGATATTTTAAAAAAATTAAAAATGGGCGATTATTTATAACTTATGATTAAAATAATTTTGAAACTAGGACCATTTTTCTGATAACAAATGTGATGATATTTTATTTTATTTTTCAATTTTAAGGCAATCACTACAAATTTTTGTGGAAGATAATTCGGTTCCATAGCTGATAAAAAGTTTATTTAATGTTTTATATCATTTTAAAGGTTTGATTATACAAAAAAAAATACATATTATAGAAACTGATATAAAGAATTTTGACAAGATATGGATGAATCGTTCATACGTTTTTTTATCTGTTAAAAATAGAATTGTTAATCTGAATGTAGTTACATATGTTTTAAGTTATTATTTACATAATAGACGACAAAAAAATCACTAAATAATGAGTTCGAATAACACCTATAAAATTGTGACCTTGCTAAGTTAACCGGGTATTCGGTTCCGGTGGTGTTTATCGTTACATCACTAAATAAGTAATTATCGTAGCGATATACTAAAATTAAGAAAAAGGAGTCGAACTTATCGGGCTGGCGATGAGATGATTGCTTCACAAGAAAGAGGTGTTGCTGGGGTCAACCCTCTTCTTGATTCGGTGGAAATTGCTTTCACGGGAATTATTTCATTTATAAACAAACAACAGAAAACAATTCTTCTGGATAAAAAATAGTCAATTTGAACTCGTAAAATTGCCAATTAGGGGGTAAACTATTCCAAATCACAGATGATATTGACAAAATAAAACATTAATCACAGTTGAAAAGAAAGAAAACTGATTACAATTTCTGGTTGGCTTTCTCCGCATGTGCTTGGGAAAAAAAAAATATGGACAACAATATCTGGAATATTGTTCAAACAGTTATATACTTTAAATTATTGTATATATATATATATACTTATTATCATATATGCTTTAACATATTTAAATGCGATAGATCTCAGATATAAACAATCCAAGATAAAACTAGCTCTTCTTTTTTTGTCAACGATGAAATTAGATATATTTATGGGACGTTTTTTAGATCAATTATTTTTTTATTTTTAAAAAAAAATATTATGTTAAATTATATTTAAAGAAAATTTTTTACAACTAGTTTATAAACAATTCTGAAAAAAATAATCGAACATCAAATAATGGTTGCTTCATTAAAATTCAAAACCAAAAAATTCAATTGGTATATAATCGGATTTTGGGAAAAAGAGTACAAACTACTATCAAAAAAACTGAAAAATCAAAAAAGAATTAGAGAAAATAGATGTAGAAGCTGAGAGCAAAAGATTTTGTAACATTTTATCTTGTTGCGAGTCATGTCTCTATTCCTCGCTAATATCTCCAATCTTCCATAGTCCGAATAATCGATAATCGGTTACAGACTTGCTTGTTTATATATCTTACAAAGTACTTGTTGAGAAACCGGTTCTCCGTGTTTCCGTTAATTTTTCTCCTTCTAAATCGAATGTACAGTTAGTTGAAACACATAACGCAATAAAAATAATTTGAAGTTACCTATACTCTTATCGACAAGGAATGAAAAAATACTATCCCAAAATATCGTGAACTTGTGGTCAAAAAGATTAAATGTAAGACCGCGCCAAACATTTGCTAAGTATTGGCACAAGAAGAAAAGATGGTTTGAATCTCCATTGGATCCAAACAAAGAAAACATATTATTGTAACACCATTATTCCATTGAAACATTGTTAAAAGTTTATTGCTTATTGTTAGCCAAGCCATAAAAAATACTTAGATCAATTATTACACTGCTGATAAAATTATTACAAGTGTTTAAAACACGTTATGAAGACTCAATAAACAATGTAATCTGCAATTCATAAGATTATAGACTCAATAAATCGAAGAAAGTAAAAACCTTCATATACTATATGCCAAAATAGCATATTTTGAAGAGTGAAATTTATATATGCTCTAGTAAATATTATCATTTTGGATGGTCATAATAAAACGTTTCGTTTAATTTTTTTTCCATAAGCACTACCACATACTTTTTTTAATGGTTCATTTTTAATATGAATTATATGTTCATATTTCACCGCTGTAAATTACAATATTGTCAGCCAATGTTAGAAGTACATTAAAAAAAAAAAAACTTTTTCCTCTACAACAATCGGAACGGCAGGAAAAGGGAAAAAAAGAGAGAAAAAGTTCCCAGACAAATGAGCACAAATAGAACAATGTCCGACCTAGTCAGAGGGTCAAACAATGGATTCGAGAAATTTGACTATGCTTTTAGAGATTTTTTCCAACATAATATTTCAATACATTAATAAAGAGATGTGTGTATTCGAGAACATACCAATATAATGTTCAATAATGATATGGTTTTAAGAGATGAATATTAACAAGTGGGCAAATTAATGCTTGTTTCTTATGCCCAACTTGATCAAACAAGAATGCATAACATAAAAGATAATAGTATGGAGGGTCCATCACGAAAACACTCTTTCTCTTTCAAAACATTAGATGTTTTTTAAAAAAAAACAAAACATTAGATTTTTTAGCATTTTGTTTGTAACTATAAGTTTTTTTATTAATTGTTATAATTTTTCAGAAGTATAAAAATGATAGAGGATCAATTATACACTGAAAAAAATATATGTGTCTGTATGAAACAAACAAACAAAAAAGTATTCTAAAATATCTAGCAATGTGAAACGGATATATATATTTTGTAAAGAAGTCGTGATTTGGATTTACGTTCAACAGAACAAAATTTGGTAAAAACTAGTGCATCTTATTAAAAATAATACTTTTGGATTCAAGCATGGCTATAAATAAATAAATGTAGCAATGCCATAATATGAAGTTTTATCATAAAAGAATGAGCATCAAATGACGTAACAAAAATTTTAATGCGTAATCCTTCCAAATTTTGACAACTAATAAAAGTCTAATACGGGTTGATCTATCTCCTTTTTTCACCACAGCTTTTCTAACGGTTTAAACAAAAATATGCAAATGCCAAGAGGATTATTTTCGGTCGTGACCGGCATGTAACCCATAGTTTTGTGAATTGTAACAAAGTGGTGAGTGTACGGTTCAACGCAACACACTTATTCTGCTACATTTTATTCTGGTAATAATAATTTTGTTCAGACGTTTTTCTTACAAAATTAAAGAATCCATAATTCCCGTATGTCGTCAGCCTTGACTCGGCATTTCCAAAAAACTTATATTTATAAAACGATAAATTAATCCTTAAAGAAAGACAGAAATAGATTACGTTTCCTTGTCAAAGCCGCCTCCTCTTGATGCTCAAGTAAACCACCACATTCACATCTATACATACGCACACACATACGCAACCACATTCACATACATATTATATATATATATACACACAGAGCAAGTCCAAGTGAATGATCAGAGTCAATAATACAGAATTTCTTACAGATAGCGAAGAGCACTTCACAATGCAAGATTTTTCTTCTACGGTGTCGTTTAGCCTAAGCTTCAGTTTCTATGTATCCGGTGACCTTGTCGAAGCCGCCGATAGAGTTGTCCGTGAGTCTGAGAGTTATTATTCCGTTAAATTTGACGGCAAATACGACGCAGACTTCGAGTTTGAAACATTGCCGTTAAGTGAAGAGAGCTTATTCCATTTCCCGACGACGACGACGACTTTTTTCAAGCCCTCATCCGACGACGGTGACGTGGCAACCGATCTAATCACCTCAAAGAATATTTTCTACGGTGGATGGAATACTGATCTATCTTCGCCATCGCAATCGCATTCATCGTCGGAAAACATTTCCCCGATCAGATGCTTTTGGAGCCCGATCAGATCTCCGGGGAGAGGCGATAGCTCAAAGAAATCTTCGAGTGAACCGAGACGGTGTCTTTTGAAGGATCTTCTGAGGAGAAGCCACAGCGACGGAGCCGTTTCGACCTCGAACACACCCAAACGGTGCAGTTTCAAGAATCTTTTGAGAAGAAGCCACAGCGACGGGTCTTCGATTTCGCCGAGCGGAAACGGTTCCCCGGCAGCGAAAGGCAAGAATAAAACGGCATCATATAAGCCTGAAGTGGATAGAAGAAGAAAGTCTTACTTACCTTACAGGAAAGATTTGATCGGCGTTTTCCCCGGGATGAGCAGATTCCGTCATTAACGAAAATTTGATTATCTCAACTGGTAAATTTACAAAGAGGTCCTTGTTTGCTAATAGTTTTTTGGTTTTGGCTATGTAAAACTTTTTGGTGCTAATAAATTCAAATATATACTCATTTTTCCATTACATATATATAAGTATATAGCTATGGCCACGAGAAAGCGGGACCCACGTGAAGCCACATCGGCAGTTTGTTTTCCACTCTTTAGAAATGACTGTTGACAATTTTTCATTTAATCAAGTAACATGGCTGCGAAAAACATGAGATGTCATGCATGTCTAGAAGTTATATCAAATTCATATATATGTTATGACTTGTGAGAATGTTGACATGTTTTGCATGAAAATGTCGACATAGTTTCTTCATCTCCCACACAATACATATATATAAATAGCAAATCAAACCCCTTTGCACATTCTGCATTTCTTCTCTCCCCCATCCCTAAAGGAAGAGTACAAGCTCGTGGCCTCGTCAAGTATCCGATTACGTTAAATCGATTGATCAACAAGATGGAAATAGGAGAAGTCGTATGTATTATAATAATTAAGATGTAGAGAGAATGTGTTAGCTTTTTTTTTTCCCTTCTCTGGCTTTACTTTAGTACTCTACTTTTTTTGCTCATCTTTCGCCATTACGATCTCTTCCTTTACTTATGCTTGACAAGTTGATATAGCATAATTTCATGTTTGTAAACAATCTGTTCAAAGATTTTTTTGTTCTCATATCTAGTTCACTTTTTGTAAACAAGCTCTGCAAGTTCCATGCTGTGTAAACAAGGTCCCTTTTTAGTTTGCAGTTTCTCTAAATGGCTCATCAGACCCAGAGCTAGACGACTCTCTCATCTGCTTCAAAAGCCACAAAACAGGTAAAATAGATAAAAACACAGTGATGGTGTTTATTGAGATAAGGTGGCCCTTGGAACAATTGTTCCCCGAGACTTCTCTTTCTCTCTCTACAGTAACTCATCTTCCCCTTTCATCTATCTCTCTCTCACATGAATCACATATGTATGCGTATTTAAGAGTGCTATAAGTATTTGTTTCTTTAACCCTTTAAAAAATTATTTGTTTCTTTACTAAACGAGGGGCGGATTTATGTTGAACAGTGCAAGTGCCAGTTAAATATAAAGATTTGAGTTTTTACACTAGAAAAATTAATTAAAATGGCAAAATGGTAAGCTATGCACCTCTTGAATTTATGAGGTAATATGTTCAAACCTCTACTTTGTAATATTTTGCATCCAGTTAAATATTTGGCTAGATCCGCCCCTACAAATAGAGGTGATATGAAGTAGGTAAAGATCATTGCATGGTCCTCTTAAGTTTTGAATAGAGGTGATATGTAGTAGGTAAGGATCTTTCCATGGTCCTCTAAGTTTTTGGATTCGAATTTGATATCTACTATATAATACGCTTTAAATCTATCAAAAGAAAACTAAGGTCTTTCTTATTGATGTTTATGTACATTACATGCTCATTAATTTGTTAATTAATTGGTCAATCACGTAATAGAGAGGTTAGTGTGAGACTACGTACGTGTAAAGTAAGTTCGCCAAACTTCCAAAAAACTGGGAACGCACCTGTGGTTCCATTTCTTTATCTTTCATATTATAGATTACATATCCGTGCTTAGTTTTTATATTTAGCGTGATTTAACGAGAATACTAAGTTAAGAAGAAGAAACAAATTATTAGTGAAAAAGAAAAACTAAAGCAAACCCATTCATTACTATGGAAAAGCCATATTCCTAAAAACTATATGTCCATTACATCCCTGTTTCCTACGTCTCAAGCTCTTAACCATTCAAAGTATACATGTGTTATTACTGTCATGGCTAATTACATAATGGATAATGTGTGTAGAACTATCCTATTATATTTCATTTGTATTCACGTTACGGGTATTCAATTTTCATCAATCTAATACTAATTTATAAGCTCCTAACCATATTCCGATACTTGCCCAAAAAATAAATTATAGTTAGATTTATATTAAATAACTCTTGTAGTTCATCTTTAAATCTTTTATAGTTAATATTCTAAAAGAACCGGTCTATCTGTTTCCACTTTAATAATGGGTAAATTATTTACTAGGTAATGGTTATACTAATGTGTGAGCAAACTTCACTTTTAAACTTTAGAAAGATAGTTTAGATACAAGGCTGAATAACTTTTAGAACTATAGAAATGGAATTAAATCCAAAGTTACACATTCAAATAATAATCTAAATTATGTATACAACTAAATTCAAATGATTTAATTACTTTTTAATATAATTTTTGACTACTAATACTTATAAAATTTACTAAATTTCCAAATTTCAATTTTTTTGTTTATTTTTGGAATTAAATATTTATATTTTTTTAGAATAGATGATCTGTCAAAAAAAACATTTTAAGAAATAAATATATGGAAGAAGGATTTTTTTTTTTTGTTTTGCGATGTATAGATTTATGTAATCATGACATATTTGTTTATTTTAATATAAAAATATAAAAAACCAAAAAAATTTTCTTTTAGAAAAAAGATAAGAGAATGCGTAATTCGACACTTATATATATATATATATATATAAACTAAAATAGATACAAGTCCTATTTTAAGCGTGTATCTACATTACTATTATTTTTTCTCTCATTTTCATTTATGTGGATTACTTTTTTAGGCAAGGTAAAAGAAATATTTTTTCCTGGTCAGAGAATTATCTGTATATAACTTATTTGGGTCGCTGACTTGCATACAGAAAGAGAAGGCATGGGGAACGAATCATATAAAGACGCCATTGAAGCTCTCCAGAGGTTTCTCATGTAAGTAAAGTTATTATTGAAAACCGATAGGAGACTTTGTAAAATGGGAGGCTTACACAGTCATACCAGTAGTTAAAAGTATATTTGGTTTTGGAAAATTGTTTCTTTAATCAAAAGGATGGTCATGATCAAAGAATGGAATTATATATTATTGTAGATAATGTATTCATACAATGCTTTCTAACATTATGGGGGCAGTGAGAAGGATGAGTTGAAGACAGTAGCTGCGGCCAAGGTGAAGAAGATCACGGCGGAGCTTCAGAAAGTCTCGTCGTCGGACAGCACATCTTTCGATCCCGTCGAACGAATTAAGCAAGGCTTCGTCACCTTCAATAAGGAGAAATACGAGTAATTAATTAATCAATAGTCTCTTTTCTTCTTGTCAATATGTTTCCTTTAAATTTTCGTTATAGTAACTAACATATGATTTAATAATTTATTATCGTATTAATAATACTTGATCGTAATTTATTTGCAGTACGAATCCTGACTTGTACGGTGAACTCGCTAAAGGTCAAAGCCCAAAGGTAAAATAAGAAAGAAAAAAAAGAAACAAATCAATTGATGAAAGTAATTCATAATATCATATATTATGAATTGTGCAGTACATGGTGTTTGCTTGTTCGGACTCACGTGTGTGCCCATCGCACGTGCTAAACTTCCATCCTGGAGATGTCTTTGTAGTTCGTAACATCGCTAATATGGTTCCTGCTTATGACAAGGTAACTTGTAACACTTTAAACAAGTAAATTATATTAATTTACATCACTAATTATTTTAGAACCTTCTGACTCATAACGGAGTGTTTGACTTCGACTTATGAACGCATGACGTGGCTTTTCTGTTCTTAAAAAAATGAAGGTCAAATATGCAGGAGTTGGAGCTGCCATTGAATACGCTGTCCTGCACCTTAAGGTCTCTCTCTCCCTCTAGACTGTTTTGTGAATTTCTAAAAATTGCTTGATTCATAGGATATATGTTCTTTTATATTGATTTTACTTATTTAATTGGTGATACATTATGTATGGATGGAATAAGAAAACCAAATGTAAATGGATAGACATATTCATGGAGTGATTAAAAAAAAAAAGACATGGAGTAGCGAATGCAACAAGGCCGGGTATAGCGATACGTAATGGGCTCAACCGAGTATGAGGGTTAAGTATATAGGCCTTATTGGGCTGGGTTGTTTCAGTGTGTGTATGTATTTTAATTTGTGAATGTGATTTGTGTAATTATCCATCCATAGATTGATGTTTATTGTACTTTATGAATATAGGTGGAAAACATTGTGGTGATAGGTCACAGTGCATGTGGTGGCATCAAGGGGCTTATGTCTTTTCCTTTTGATGGAACTAAGTCCACGTAATAATATTTTTATTTCTTAAATTTTACAAGACACTATATTTTTCGGCTACAATCTTTTATTTGAGTTAGCTAACATTATCAAAATTCTGATCTTTCTTTAATATGCTTTTAAAGCGGAAATATGAACAAAAGCACATTTTTTGGGGGTTACGTATGCTTAATATATATGTTGACTTGCAGTGATTTTATAGAGGATTGGGTCAGAATCTGTTTGCCAGCTAAGTCAATGATTTTGGCAGAAAGTGAAAGTTCAGGATTTGAGGACCAATGTGGCCGATGCGAAAGGGTACGAATACGATATGTCTCTGTTTACTTTTCAGTTTATTTATTCATTAAGAATAAAACCTTTAAAATACTATACAGTTAAATTACTGATGACTCGTTTTATCTTATATATCCTTGTTAATATATGTTAATTGATAGGAAAAAAATATTTGCTTAGATAACAGATGAGAGCACAGTAGACCTTTTTGACATACCATTTTTTCCACACAATTTCAATCTTTCGTACAGAACAAAATACAATCTTTCGTTATCCGTCCCATACACAAATGTCGAAGGTCATTATTTTTATCTCAATTTTGTCCAATATAAATATGTATGAATGTTGCGGGAGGCAGTGAATGTGTCCCTAGCAAACCTATTGACATATTCATTTGTGAGAGAAGGGGTTGTGAAAGGAACACTTGCTTTGAAGGGAGGCTACTATGATTTTGTTAAAAGCTCCTTTGAGCTTTGGGGACTCCAATTTGGACTCTCCTGTTCGTTCTTATGAACTAATATATTTGATTATCACCATCATCATCACCATTATTACCGTCATCATCATGTTTTCTCTTGATCTCCCATCTTAGTTAGTTGCTCTTTGTAATTGTAATGAACCTTCAATTGCGATGAGCTTCTTTTTCGTCATTATCCGACTTCTAAAATATATGAACAAGATTATATAAAAAGTGCTTATGTTTATTTTCGTAGATGTTGTTTTGGTTTTGTTTTTACGTCGGTTTTGATTAATAACACGGTATAATAATAAAATCGAAGAAAATTTAAAATCTACATTTAAAAAAAAAGAGATAACAAAACTGCATAATGAAATTTTTTAATTTTGATTTTTCCATTGAATTGTGCGTTTTAATGTTAAAAGGGTGAAAATCCCCCCCCCCCTCTCCCCTCACCCCACCTCGCCCACTTAGCTTATAGATATCGTATCTAATAGTATCATGTATGCATTAAATGTCTGTATAATTAAAATCGAGGCCGGGTGAGGGGGGCAAGCTTTCAAAGAACATATTAAATCGAAGACAAAGAACATAAATTAAACTATTAAGAAGGGGGACAGCTTTGTCATAGAAATTTATAGAATTTTTTAGGGAAGTGTGAATGGAAATTGACCCACTATATTTTCTGACTATTACTTTTTTTTTTTAATTAAGATCGCCAGGGCAATCAAGGTTTGTGTCTAATTTCTCTTTTACACACATACTAGTATCGTTTTAACTAACATTGCTATTTGAGGAAACCCAAACAATAAATTTAAATAGTTTCTTAAATTAAATTAATAAGTAAATCATATGTAGTAGTTTATGTATCCACATATGGTTGTCGTCTTCTTTTCATTTTATAAAAACAAAATTTAAGGCCTATCAAAATTAATATTTTTTTAGGGACAAAAACAAAATAAATTATATATACAATTCTAACGTACCGTTATCTCAGAGTCTTTTAGTTTTAGCTTACAAGTTGAACCAACATTTAACAGGTTTATATCAACATTTCACACAAGAATCATATTTTGCTTAAAAAGAGTCAAACATAACATAATTGATGCATAGAGTTTTTAAGCATATACATACTCAAGAAAGTTCACCTAATTAAAAGACTTAGCCAATCATACACTACCACATCAACAACTTTTAATCTAAGATTGTTGATGTATTAGTGTTTGATCAGCTTTGAAGATAAGAAGACAAAAACCAATACTAAAATATAAAAAAATAATCAAAAACAGTGTCCGTCTATAAAATCCATCATGTTGGTGAGTGTACTAAGCTCAAACTCATCCTCATGAACCCAAAGTGAACTCAAGTAGTTACATCCTTGACGATTTTCTTGAGTTTCATTCCCAAGAATATTATTGTTATCGTTTATATTCGAGATTTTTGTTTCCTCCGATATTTCGGTAGGATTTGTGAGATTGATCTGATAAACAATTTCACCATTTCTCGGTTTGGTTTTCTGATCTTTGATTCCGAGTTTCTTACTAAGATGTGTGTTCCAATAATTCTTCACTTGATTATCCGTTCGACCCGGCACTCTTTTAGCAATTAGCGACCACCTAATTAAATACGCATATTAGACAAATATGTAATAATTTCAACCATGTGTAGAAATAATATATTGAAATTTAGAGAATAAAATCATGTGTTACCAAGCAAGTTTGAGAAGAAACTAACGAAACTTTGTGATTATTTAAAGTGATGAAAATGGATAGAAGTAGTTTAATTAAGTAAGTAAAAACAAAAATTAATTAAGTAAATGTAATGAAGTTATACCTATTACCAAGCAACTTGTGGAGCCTAATGATAAGATCTTCTTCTTGCTCGGTGAAATTGCCTCTTTTCACATTTGGGCTGAGATAATTCATCCACCTCAATCTACAACTCTTCCCGCATCTCTTTAAACCTGATTTATGTACATAAGTTATTTTTTTCCAACTTATATAAGTTATTTATGAGGAACTTAATTCACAAAAAAACAAACAAGTAATAACTTAACATCATTAATTATCACCCATGAACAGTAAAGAAAAGAGAGTCCTAGTTTCAACAACTAAGGAGATAATCAAATAACTGACTTCGTAATCTAATACTAGCTTCTACCGAAAAACATCATGGATATTATTGTATCCAGATTCCAGTTTAGACTTTCGCGATATACGGACTTAATATTCTAAATAAAAATTTCAAACTGTTAAATCATATTAAAAGGTAAATCAAAAACATCATACTACATATATATATATATATATATATATATATAGAACCCTTAACTTTAAACCATTCATAAAAGATTATGATGTCAATTTTCTCCCCCACCCAAGCACAAAAAATGTTAGAGAGAAAGAGAAATCGAGTACAGAGAGATAAAAGAGACCAGTCTTTTTGGCTATACGATTCCAATGGCCTTTGCCATGAACTTTGACATAATCCATGAGGATCTTGTCTTCTTCTACTGTCCACAAACCTTTCTTGTACTCATTGTTTCCTTCTACGACACTACTACTTACTTTCCTTCTCATTCTTTTTGTTTCTATGGAAGATAGACGAGAGAGATCATAAAAAGAGAGAAATAAAGAGATTCTATGAGTAGTTATTTGATGGAGCTATTAAATATTACTACAGGATCAGAACCTAGTGGAGTATTTATTTAAAGAGTATAAGTAATATTTAATAACTATATATAGGTATAAATACAAATATTAATTAATGATTGTAGACTTGACCAAAAAAATGATTATAGACTTATTAGATAATGAAATAACGTATCGATTGTGTCTGGCATGTGATGATACTTGTAAACAATAATGGACTTCTAATTAGATGCAAGCTGGTAATTACTGATACAGATTAGTATATTGATTTAATCAAGATTTCCCACTAAAAACATGAAAACATGGACCGCCTAAGATGGTCTTGGGGGACACAAAAATCACGTGTATTGTTTAAAAAGATTCGTCTTTGATCTTAGAGCTCTTTCGGCATCGAAGTTTCATATGTCAGTCTAGCGTTTATATATCTTCTCGAACGTAGATTAATTGAAATTAATCGCAAGTAAAATCTCCTTTTTAGTGAAGATTAATAAGAGTGAAAATCTGTACACCACTATTTTAAAACTTATGACACCCAAAAGAGTTTGAGATAATTGTGAAAATGAAGGTACACATCCGAAAGATAACTCCAGGACTGAAGATTCATGCCGCAACCGATTAGAAGGTGAGAGAGGCAGTAACATGCCGGTCTCTCATAGTTCAATCGATTCTTGATATTGTTTATCAAATAAACTATTAACTAGTATAATGGAGTTATTATTTGTATTAATAGTATTATATATATTTTTTTGGGTTTATTTTGAAGTTAGATAGTTATTTATGAGATGCGTAATTTATATCTCATCCTTTATCATAAAATAGTTTATATGCATTGATAAGAAAAATTAATTAACTGCCTAATAAACTATTTTCTATTTTGTAGAATGATACAGTATAATTTTACCATTAATTTTGGACCAGCGTCCGGGAATCTTGGAATAGACCATTCATTATAATGGATTTTTAGTATAATTTTACTAATTAATTTTTGTATAATATGTAATTGGCATGAGAGTTATGAATTAGGTTAGGGGACATCTATGATTAGAGGATGGTTTTGACTCTCTTGGGATTAGGATTTTTTCACGAAAAAAAACCAGTGTTACTGTAAGAAAGAACGAGAGAATAGAAGCCCCCTCTCTTATCACCAAAGTTATCTTGATCCTTGTGCCTACATACGTATATTGTTCTTTTATTTTTTTGGTTTTCCATACGTATATTGTTCTTGTAGAGTATTTTATTTTTCTTTTTTTGGTTAAATAGCATGTGCGATGCGATGCATATTTAATTTCCCCGTCTGCGTTGTAGCAAAATTTTGTTTTTATCTTAAATATTTAGAATTTGTTTAAATGATAGTTTTTCACATATTGTTTTGTTGATTTATTTATTGAAGATTTTATGGGTTTATAAAATGAGTTTTTTTCATTGACTATATATCAGTAATTGTCAAAAGTTTTGACTTTATATATGTGTACATAAGTAATTTAATCTACAATGAATATAACAAACAATAATAGTGATAAGTTCCATAACTAATATTTTACATATTTTAGAGTGAATTTGCTGCGTAGATGAATGATCTATATGACTTAAGGACAATGCAACGATATTAACTCTTTTTTGTTAACAAAATTTATATTGAGAAAACAAAATAAGTATTTATTACAAAAGAAAAGTAGAGGCAAGGATATAGCTGGCACATTTAAAATTCAAGACATATTAAACTCTCAACGCTGGGAGTTGAGTCAATAGGAGGGGTAATAATTCTCTGCAACATTTCATTGTAATAACTATCTTCTGTTATAAAAAAAAAAAAAAAACTATCTATGTTCTCTTGAATTTTACAAATAAATACATAATCACGTCGTAGATATTATAATCGAGGAATTCGGTGGACATTCTATCATTTAAATCTGTTTGATTATAATACCAGGTTTGGTTATTAATATGCCCAAAGAATTTGTCATTCACAGGTTTAATATCTTTTCAAAAATCATGTAATGGTTTATGCTACGAAAAATTATGTAACGATTTGCTACGAACTGAATTATCTATTTGGATACACACTTCATTATGGTATATATATTCAATAATAATATGATAAATAATAATATTTTAAATTATAATTGTTTAGTTTTATAGTTTACGTGGTGAAACTGCAATTTGATTTGCGGAAATTATTTAATGGTACCATTATATCATTGGATGGATTATGGAGTTTACATGTGTGCGAGTTTCACCAAGAAGGTTTTAGTTGCCTTCGGTTACTAAAAACAGTACATCTTTTAGGCCGGTGAAGAAAATATTACAAGCTTCACATCCTTTTTTCTAATAATATTTGTTTCTACCAAGTTTTTTTATATTAAGTTGGCATTACCACATATATTTTTTACCAACAAAACCGTAATTAAGAAGTCGTACGTAAACTACCGGAGGAAAAACACGATAAGAAAAAGAGAAAATTTTGAATGAATTGACAGAGTTTCAATTGAAACCAACAAATACGATGAAAAGAGATTAGAGAAGAAAGAACGAGGACACACGAATTTTACGAAATTATGTACCTCAAAATGAGAGTAGTCTACGTTTTCATAGAAGTATATACATATTGATAAATTTAACTAATCCATGTGATTTGGACGGTTCTAGTACTACTGATCTATGTATATTGTGCTGATTACTTTTAATTTAGTATAAGCGAAAGAGGACTATGTTAGTAAATTTTATCTGTCCAATTCGTTAAATTGTTTATTTTCGGCCCATACTTTTCACTGAAATAACATTTTAAATTATAGATTTCTAGTGAATTTTTTTCTTTTTTTGACAATCATACGTTAATAGTTTATTAAGTAGTTGGTGAATTTTTACGTTTTCATCAAGAAATATTACTTTTTAAAAATTCTAAAAATTTCCAAGCAGATAACCGACTTAATGATTACAAACCCTCAAAAATGATTCGTTTAAAAGTAATCAGTTTTTGTTTATTGATAATTTTATAGGTAGGTCCCGAACTAAAAGATTTTGATAAATTAATTTAACCAACCTTATGATTTCGATCTGCTTCTTCTAGTAGAGCGAGGGAATAGAACCCCCTAACTCAAGAAATGTCCTCCCTTAATTGCTGAAGGTGAATGTGAATGTGAGGACTCCGAAATTGATGGCATGGCTGATCGTGTTCATAGTATAAGCGCCCAGCTTGAACAAAATCGTCCTGTCATATGTCCTCTGAATGAAGTGGATGTCCAACTCTGGATATTTCTCTTTACAAACTTCGTTTTAAAGGAATCAGCTTTTGTTTATTGATAATGTTATAGGTAGAAACCTTACTAGACGATTTTGATAAACTTAACCGCCTTCTTTTCTTTCGGGTTGATGCGTATGATTTTCACTTTCTTCAGAGACTAAGGTCTTTGGGTACAAAAGAGTAATAAAAATTCTCCCTTTTATTTGTTTTTCTTAAAACCTATATTTAATTAATGTCGCTATTAAACTTTTAGCTGCATGAAACAGAATAATATCATTATTTTATGTTTCATTTTTATAATGGACTCGCACGTAAATCTTTGTTTCGTTTGGATTAAAATATTATTTTGAAATGAAACTACTATTTCTAACTATAGAAAGTTCTACGTATGTAATTTTCTGTATTGTCTAATTTATTTATCAAACTGCAAAGAGCTGTGGGTTTAAACCAATCCAAATAACTTCCTATCTGAAAAATGATTAAAAAGTGTAAAATATAAGTAAACCATCAATAAAAAAAAAAATATGGTTCATTTTGATTTACATACGTTTTTTTATAACCTAACAATTATTAGTTATTATTACTTTAAAAAAATATTATTGCAATAGATTTAAATAGTTACAAACAAACACAATTATGTATTAATATCATTGCATGTATGTGTGAATAACGAATATTAAATTAGTAGCTAATAAATTTGATATCTAAGAGATGAGAGGAAAAAAAATGTTTCATATTTATATATTACAATTGTTGTTAATATTTAAATGATCAGTTAATCGCATTTAATAGAAATTACACCGCAAACATAAATTACACCAAAATAAATCAGATATATGAAATGAAAATATGATCCTTTCCTCTGATTTGTTTTTCTTCTTATTTTACATTAATAGTTACAATTTTCATCAAAACAGATAAAACAAAATAAAAACAAAGAATGATAGTTTTTTATAAGTGAAACAAACAGTGGAAAGGGTGCAAAAAAAGGAGGTCATTTAATCGTAATAAAAGGGGGGGGGATCATTTTAATAAATTTGCACAAAATAACTAAAAGATTTGTAAATTTTACCCATGCATCTCCCTATTGTGTCGGTTGGTAGGTCCTGATCAGTTAAGAATGGGAATTGTGAAAAAGTTATAAAAGAAAAAAAAAACAAATTGAGCCAAAGGTAGAGCCATAGAGGAAGAGTTACACGCAGCCGCAGATATTGGCTGTTGTAAATCAATTATGAAATGTGGCGGTTAGTCCACGTTCACGGCCGCAGAGCTTGAAGAGGATCCTTTCACAATCGATTTCGGGAAGTCATTTTCTCTCATCTCTTCAAGTGTTTTTTGGTTGCTTTGTTTATTGTTTTGCGAGTGCTATGTTTATGATATAGCCACCGACCAATACATAGGCCATGCTGCTAAAAACGGCCACATCACCACCAAATCCTTTTTGATTTAATGTGCTAAGCCCAAGATTAATTACAAATTTAATAGCCCAACTAAAACCGCGCCCAAAGCCCATAACCATAAAACCCGACCCGACTTAGCATTTTAAATCCTAAATCCCCAAATATCGACATCGATCACTCGCTCTGGACATCTTACTATGATTATCTATCATCTGTATTTATTTATTTTCTGCAAAATCAACTTTATAAAGGTTTTGAATTTATAACTAACCTCAAATTCAGTGTCTGTCACATAAGATAGAAAATTAAAACAGGAAAGTGTAATAAACTCAAATTTTACTGAAGAAATATCAAAGAAAGAATATTGAATGGGTAAATGTAATCACAAAAACAAAAACAGAGATTCTGAGAAACTGAAACAAAACTTTTCCTTTGTCGTTAACTTGTCGGAGTCTTGAAAACCTGTGTTTGGTGCCTCAGTTTGTTTTGTTGTGGTCCCTTGTAAAAATAATGATTTATAAGAAATTAAGGAAATTTCCTAAATTATGATATACATTTGAACGGCAACCTATTCGTTTCTTTACCAGTTTTTTCCTTTTTTTTTGAGTTGTGAATTGAATGAATGGTTATCATAATTCGGTATTTTAATTTTATTCGTTAAGTTTTTCAATTGTCCGATGGAGAAATTCATAAGCCATCACTTAAAAATTAATAGTCAAAAAACTAAGAGAAGACTAGCCTCTCCTTTCTTTTTTTTTTCCCGGAAATTATAGTTAAAAATAAATAAATAAATAATTGGTGCATGCATCAACTACACAAATGTAAAGTTCTATACAAGTTGTTAGAATACATTTTTATCAAAAAAACAAAAAAAGTTGTTGTGATACATTTATATTTTACTTTGCTTTATTATTTTTTAAAAAAGTAAAATTACTGGTCATGCTCATAATTTTATTTTATGCTTTTTTACCTGAAAATGTACATTCGACATCTAGTAATTATTCTTACCTAATGATATCTTGAGCTATCGAGGTCCTCACCAATTTTATTTTTATTTTAAAGTTGTATTCTATATATAAGAAAAATTGTTAGATTTAATAATTTATTATTTTTTGGTCAAAGAAAAATATATAAGAAGGCCAATGAAATTAGAGATCCGAAAAGCATAAAGCGAAAAGAGCACCCAGTGGGGGCTGCTTATACACAAAGGAAGGCGCGAATTTCAAGGACGCTTCTCGACGACCAAAACAATACTAACGAGTTTTTGTTTCTTCTTTTTCTTCTTCGTGGAAAAGATGCAGTGAAAATTTCTCATTTTTCCGTTTTATATCTCTTGCTTCGTAACTTGATTTGGGTCTTTGCGAAAAGTCGTTTTTCTTTGGTTCAGTCTGAACCACGTTCTATTAATCGACTCGAATTCTCAGATTTCAATTCCATTTACACTCGTTTCGTGCTTAGATCAGAGCGCTTCCCGTGATTCCGTAAGATTTATGTCTTTCATTACTCGGATTTCGTAATTTTGTGTAATGTTTTGATTCTCTCTGTTCCTAAATTCCGGTTTTTAGACACCCGTTACGAGATTCGTCTGTTTTTTTCTTATTCTTGTTTAGTTGAGATTTTTTATTTCCGTTGAATTTTCAGTTACACATTGCTCTCAACTGGCATCGCTCTTCAATCAGATATTTTTGATTTTGAGCATCATGGTTCTATGTATTGTGATTTTATAATATGCAGAGACAAGGGATACCAAATACTTTGACAAGTAGTTATTATATAATATATATACAGAGAGGATGGTTGTTTTTTATTTTATTTTGTTTGATGATGTTTTCTTGTGACAACAATCTTCATGTCTTGTAGGAGCTAATAAAGTCGGAAATGGCGACAAATGTTTCTGCTGGTAACATACATGCTTTCTATCTTGCGGAGCAGTACCGCCAAGATTCATGGAGTTCTAGGTTTACTTTCAGGGCCAATCCATTCAAAGAGCCCTCTTGGTATCACTTCTTTGAAACTTATTCCCAAAATTTTGTCACTTTTGTGTAGCAATTGACATTGAGATTCATAATTCTCATTTGTGATTTTGCTCTTTCTTCTCATGAACAATTCATCTTCTTTTACTTGCTGAAACGTATCTAATCTTTGTGTGCATAGGTCAAGTGGCGTATTTAAGGCTCTAAAGGCTGAGAGATGTGGTTGTTACTCTCGTGGTGTTTCCGCCACCAGTAAAAGCTCAAAGCTTTGTACAAGTATCAGAGCAGTTTCTGTATCATCTTCAACAAAGTATTATGATTTCACTGTGATTGGCAGTGGAGTGGCGGGTCTGCGTTATGCTTTAGAAGTTGCAAAGCAAGGAACAGTGGCAGTGATTACCAAAGATGAGCCTCATGAGAGTAACACAAACTATGCACAAGGTGGTGTTAGTGCAGTGTTATGCCCTTTGGATTCTGTAGAAAGTCATATGCAGGACACTATTGTCGCCGGTGCTCATCTTTGTGATGAAGAAACCGTTAGAGTAAGTTACCCATTACTTGATATGTCTCGTTTATCAAGTTTCCTATGATGTTTAGTTCTTTGTGAACTGAACAAAGGAGTTTACCAGTTTGGATCCTATAACTGTTCTGTAGTGTCGGGTGATGGTCCATACGTGTCTCACTTTTCACTGTCTGAATGTCCTTTTTCAGATTGTGTGTACAGAAGGGCCTGAAAGGATTCGTGAACTGATTGCAATGGGAGCATCATTTGATCATGGTGAAGATGGAAATTTGCATTTGGCAAGAGAAGGTGGTCACTCGCATCGCAGGATCGTACACGCAGCTGATATGACAGGAAGAGAGATTGAGAGAGCTTTACTTGAAGCCGTACTTAATGATCCCAACATATCTGTCTTCAAACATCATTTTGCAATTGATCTGCTCACTTCTCAGGTTCCACTTCACACTCTTTGAAAAAAACAAATTGCCTATGATCAATTGGCTTATCAGATCAATCTTTTTATGTCTAAACCAAGATGGTTTGAACACAGTTTGTCATGGTGTTGACACTTTGAATATCAAAACAAATGAGGTACACAAAGATGCTGTTTCTGTTGGTATGATTATTCGCCTTGTAGCTTAGATTGTAATGTAAAAAAGGTCATGTTTCTTCAGGTCGTACGTTTTATATCGAAGGTGACACTGCTTGCTTCAGGTGGAGCTGGGCATATCTATCCATCAACCACAAATCCTCTGGTAATATTTTTTCTATAGACTTTCTTAGTTACAAACTTCTATGGAAGTTTCATATTACCAACTGTATCAGAAGAAAAAATGAGCAGGAGCAACACAACAACTTTGTGTTTTATGGGATTGCGATGATATTCCTGGAAAATTGATATATTTTGTTTTAATCCATTTTTGTTATCATCTTGGTTTTTGTATAGGTGGCTACTGGAGATGGGATGGCTATGGCTCATCGAGCTCAAGCTGTGATCTCTAACATGGAGTAAGTAAACATCGAAAACACAAAACCACTTAAGAAATTTGTTGACGATGAAACTTATGTTTGTGTTTTGTGTTTGTATTTCTCTTTGGTAAGATTTGTGCAGTTTCATCCTACTGCCTTAGCCGACGAAGGTCTTCCCATCAAACCACAAACCGCTAGAGAAAACGCGTTCCTCATCACCGAGGCCGTGAGAGGTGATGGTGGCATCCTTTATAATTTAGGAATGGAGCGATTCATCCCTGTTTACGATGAACGAGCTGAGCTTGCTCCAAGAGATGTGGTTGCAAGAAGCATTGATGACCAGCTCAAGAAGCGGAACGAAAACTGTGTTACTTGACATAAGCCATAAGCCGAGAGAAAAGATTCTTGCCCATTTCCCGAACATAGCTTCCGAATGTCTTAAACACGGTCTGGATATCACCCGTCAACCTATCCCAGTTGTGCCTGCAGCTCATTACATGTGTGGAGGAGTTTGTGCTGGTTTACAAGGTGAAACCAATGTCCTGGGATTGTTTGTAGCAGGTGAAGTAGCATGTACAGGTCTTCACGGAGCAAACCGGCTTGCTAGTAACTCGCTTTTAGAAGCTCTGGTTTTCGCGAGACGAGGGGTTCAGCCTTCAACTGAGCTCATGAAATGCACAAGACTTGATCTAAGCGCATCAGAGAAATGGACAAGGCCTGTTGTTGCGACAGCTAGATCTCTAGGAGATGAAGTAATGTCAAAGATTCTAGTTCTGACTACCGAAGTGAGAAGAGAGCTTCAGGCAGTGATGTGGAAGTATGTTGGTATCGTCAGATCAACCACTCGGCTCAATACTGCCGAGAGGAAAATCGCAGAGCTGGTAGCGAAATGGGAAACGTATTTGTTTGTTAAAACTGCAGGAGTTAACAAACAGGCCTTGTCCATTTCTCTGATGGTTAAAACTGCAGGAGTTTTGTTCTTATTTGAAGCCAATCCTTTCTGATTCTTTTATTTATTTGAAAATTTTTGGATCTCAAAAAAAATCTCTGATTCTGAGTCTCTGACACTCAAGTTAATATACAAAGGAAAATAAATTATTTGTTTTGAGATATCAATCGTTGTTACAATTCATCTTAAAAGAAACAACTGTATAGATAGTGTATGTGGATTTCCCAAGCAAGGAGCCGGATTGCGAACAGTCACTGTTCACTGACTCCATATTCTTTCTTCTGAGTAAATTACTCCAGAAGCTTCCATCCTTCTCCTGAGAAAATCGCTAGCTCCGCATATGGCTTCTATTACCAGGCCAAACATGAATTCATTCTTCCTGTCTTCTTTAACTAGACTGGGATGCGATCTGAGAAGGCCGCACAAAGGCAAATCCATTAATAACCAGAGATTTCTTCTGCAATGCCGCTTTAGAACAGCCTAGTTTACCAGTTCTATCCAGAAACCAGCTAGATCAATAGTCTTGCCTACTCAGCACCGTCATTCCCATTTTGCTACAATGAAATTCAATGGATATTCTCAGGAAATAGTTTGGTTTGTGCAATTTGATTTAACAAAGAATAAAAATATCTCAAATCATATTTTGAGGAAGTACTGTGGTGCCATAATCTCACCAGCACTAACCCAATTGCTTAGATGTCCTGTTTTCCCAATATAAATACTCTCTTCTCCAATTACCAATTTCACAAACAAAACAAAAATCGACAAGTAACAAATCTCCTCATAACGCTCTGAGAGCTGATCCACTGAGAAGATGGCGATGCAACGAGCCACGAGAGCTGCGAGCAGAGCCTGTGCTATCTCTTCTTCTTCGGGTTACTTCGTACGTCACTTTCATGTAAGAATCCTTTCGATCTCTCTTTTCGATAGCTCTCCTTTTAATTTCATGATTTAGGTTCTAAATTGGTCATCAAGTGATGATCTCTCCTTTCGATAGCTGTCTTTTTAATTTCATGATTCGCTTGATTTTACTGGTTATGCCTCTCTCGTTTATTTCAATACGGTTCTTTTCCGGTGTTGGTTTTGGATACGATTGTTAGAGGTTTTTAGATCTTTCGCAGTCTGATTTGATTTGAGGAGATACAGTTTTGGTTTTGAAGAACCCATTTTGTTGTGACAAAAAGAAAAAACCATTTTGTTGTGATATGATCAGTGACTGTGCATGACTGAAACGTGTGCCCAATATTAGGAAAGCTGAATTGTCGTTCTGATTAGCTTAAAGACTAGAGGGTGTCTCTTTCTAGAATTATTAAACGGCAGGATGTTTTGCTTGTCTCTCGATTGATTTGGGCTGTTAAGCGGGCCTATAAACATTTTGGGCATAAAACACAATTCTTTACTTTCAATGTAGTGCAAAGACGTACTTTTTGATTTTTTCAGAGTTTAAGTAGTACGTGCTTGGGGTGTTTTTTCTTCTTGTGTATGTATTCATCTTCTTTGAAACGGGTATATATATAAGCTATATGTTAAACTTTAAATAGCTTCATGAACTGGCTTATGATACAGATATTTTCTTGTGAGAGCAAAAAGATCGTTGGAGTTTTCTACAAAGCCAACGAATATGCTACCAAGAATCCTAACTTCCTTGGCTGCATCGAGAATGCATTGGGAATCCGCAACTGGCTAGAATCACAAGGACATCAATATATTGTAACCGATGACAAAGAGCCCAGACTGCGGTTAGTGTTCATCCAATCTAGACTAAATATTTCATCATTTTATACTATTATCAAATTCTTGATTTATTATATAGTGCATAGCACTAACTATATTGCTTGCTTTTATAAATGGCAGAACTTGAGAAACATATCCCGGATCTTCACGTCCTAATATCAACACCGTTCCATCCGGCATATGTGACTGCTGAAAGAATCAAGAAAGCCAAGAACCTGAAGCTTCGCCTCACGGTTGGTATTGGCTCTGATCACATTGACCTTCAGGCAGCTGCAGCTGCTGTCTTGACGGTAGCTGAAGTCACGGGAAGCAACGTGGTCTCAGTAGCAGAAACTAATCCTCATGCGCAATTTCGTACCAGGGTATAACCAGGTCGTCAATGGCGAGTGGAACGTTGCTGGGATTGCGTATAGAGCATATGATCTTGAAGGGAAGACGATTGGAACTGTTGGAGCTGGTAGAATCGGAAAGCTTTTGCTACAGAGGTTGAAACCATTCGGGTGCAACTTATTGTACCATGACCGGCTTCAGATGGAACCAGGGCTGGAGAAAGAGATTGGAGCTAAGTATTTTGAGAGTTTGAATGACATGCTCCCTCAATGCGACGTTGTAGTCATCAACACTCCTCTCACAGAGAAGACAAAGTACGACGCTAATATCACAATCAATAAAGACGAACACTAACAAGATTTTTTTTTTGTCAAATTTGACCAATTGGGTTCTTGTTTATACAGAGGAATGTTCAACAAAGAGTTGATAGGGAAAATGAAGAAAGTCGTTTTAATAGTGAACAACGCAAGAGGAGCCATCATGCAGAAGCAAGCGGTGGAGAGTGGACACATTGGAGGGTACAGCAGAGACGTGTGGGACCCACAGCCAGCTCCTAAGGACCATCCATGGCGTTACATGCCTAACCAAACCATGACCCTTCACATCTCCGGCACCACCATTGACGCCCAGGTAACATTATTTTCCTTGAACAGTGACAAAGTCTTAGTTTAGTACGGTTTCAAAATTGGTCTTTCATCATATTTTAAAATTCAGGTTTGCTTTTTCTCAGATATGATAGAAAATGGTTCGAGTTTAATCGTTAGGATGGTTTTATTTAAATCAGGTTGATTTGGGTTTATTCTGATTGAACACTCATAATTAGAAGAACTAAAACATTTTGTTTGTTAAAATGTGCAGCTGCGATATGCGGCGGGGACAAAAGACATGTTGGAGAGGTACTTCAAGGGAGAAGACTTCCATGGACAGAATTACATCGTCAAGGACGGTGAACTTGCTCCTCAGTACAGGTAAGCTTTTGATGAGGTGACATTGGAAGATGGTACAGGGAAGCGACCTCAACGTTCAAGAAAATAAGGTAATAAACAATAAAGTATTTGGACTTTAAGTCAAATGACTTTGTTATCTTTTCTTTTAGTTTCTGTTATATCATAAGCACAATAATAGGAAGGCAGGCACATCCCCTGTTCCGAGAGTATGTGAACATAGCCCATAATGGTTTTTGATTCTCCAATTGTAGGAACTTGAGGTTCCAAATCTCATTATAAAAACAGTTGTATAATTCATTTGAAACGTAAAACCAAAAATTGTTAGGCACACACCGACATTGGTCTAACTACAACATTTGTATAATTCTTTTGGAAGGTGGGTCCATGTTTGTATCAATAATTATTTTCTTGACAACTATACCAATTCATATTGTGGGTATTAAAACTATAGTATAAATATAGTTTTCATTTTCTCTTGATGGGAGAAGAGGATGGGATGCTAATCACTCAATCTGTAGTTTGATCAAACAGTTGTTAGATACGGTGGCAGCCAACTTCTTTTCTTTTGTTTTTTCCCTTTTTCAAATCATCCCTTCTCTACAAAAGCATTAAGTCATGTGTTTTCTTAGCTACATCAGAGTAAGTTCAAACCGAAATTTTTCTGAAAACATGTTTTTGTTTGTTCTGAGTTTTGATTAACGCAACCGGAAAGATGAAATTTATTTTAAATGTATATATTATTATCAAAGAAATTAACTTCAAGTTAACCATATATTACACATTATTATTCACAGTCAAAACTCAATCTTACAAATTGTTATACGGATCTGACCCGATATGAATTTAATTCTTATTTAGCGAAGTACGGTATGGTTTTAAAGCTGTTAGACCTACCATATTTGTGTGTATCCAACAAATATAGACATTTAAAAGCCATTCTTATCAACATTTCCAAAAATATTTATAAGAGATCTTTGAAAATACATTTACACAAAAAGAAAAAGAACTCTGGAAGAAAAGTAGAAAAAACATTTCTAAAAGATCATGCTACATTACAAAGATAGTTGATGAGGATGTTTTTGGCGCTGGAGGGTCATATCAAAAATCTAATCATACAACTTTATTCAAATAAACATAATAATCGCTAAAAATGAAAATATAATAACAAAAAGTGAAAAAGATCAGTTTTAATTTTGGAAATAATATATTTAGTCAGAGGATATTTTGGGAATATAAATAAACAAGGAATTAAAAACATTAATATCAACCGCGAGGCAATCAATCGCATATGGTAACTGGGAACCGACAAATAAAATCCTGTGCATATGGGTCCCACATAAGTCTCTATACGACGACGTTTTAATTCAGACCATAGGAATAGGACGTCGTTTCGAACAACACCATATGAATACAACTCGTGAAAGTGCATCGCCGGTTATTAAATTTTTCTTCTACAAAATAAAAGGACTCCTTCTCTCTCTCTCTCTCTCTTTAATTTCTCTTTCGCTTCTCTCTATTTTCTCTCTATTTTCTCTCTATTTTCTCTCGCATTTCAAAATTTCATTTCCTTATATAGATTTTTAAGGTCGGCGATTATTTGGAGTCCACAGATTTTCGCTATTCCGCCGTCAGTGTTCCTACTCAGAAGCTGTGTTTTGCCACCGCTTTGATTCGCCGGTAAATTTCTATAGCTTCCATTTCTGTAGGCACAATTGCTAATTTGAACTGGTAATCAGTATTTTTAAATGCGTATTTTGATGTAAGTTTGATCTCTGTAGTCTTAGAATTAGTCAGCCGGTGAAAAGTAGTTGAATCGGAAGGACTTGTTTGGAAATGAATTGAGATCTTCTGAGAGTTGTTGAGTGAGATCGTGTTTTTGTTGTTATTGCTAAATTGCTTAAAATTAGATTTCGAAATGTAGATCTATGCTTTGTTCCTTTTTTGCTGTTGAATTGGTCCGCTTTGATCTTACTTATGCAACTGTCTGTGAAGTTGGCAAGTAGAGTTTACTCAGATTTTTTTTTTTTTGGTCTGTTGATAGCATTTAATTACTGTTCTTGTGTTGAGATTCTTGTGTGTTTATCTCTACAATTGAGAAATATTTAGGTGTAGGATCAGAGTGAAGACTCCAGTCTCATCTGATCTTAATGATAAACTTTCTTGTTATTCGACTTTGGTATGTAATTGCAGACACATAATCTTCTGTTTGCTGGTGGAGTTACTTGGCTGATTCAAGCTTTGTAGACTTGAATTTATGGAGATCTGTGTGCAATTTCTAAAGACCTATTGCTATGTGATGAGTTAGAAATGGATTTGAGTGTCTCCTTGTAGGCTTAATGTGATAGTAAACGAAAATTTAGTATCCTCTGGGCCGTTATGGTAGTAAATTCCAGAATGTGTTAGATATGTAGAATTGTTTATGATTTTGGTCTTCATTGTTTTTTATTTATTTAGATTTCTTTCTGCACTGTAATATCCATGCTAGTCTTTATAACTGTCTGTATTTGTTTTGATGGTGATTAATTTCTGTCTTCATTCAGGTGACACTTTCACGCATGGCCAGTAATACTTTAAAAGATATGAATTGTCTTCCTGTAACCGAGAAGATAAGTGATTGTAAAGCAAGCTTAACCAAGCCTTGTGTTGGCAAAATGAATGGAAAATCTGAAGATAGACCATTACCTTACTCTGCCTCCTTGGATCCCAGTGATCCTAGCGTTGTAGTAACTGAGAAACCCGAGCCAGAGAAAGCTATCGTGGAAGTTGAATATATTGAATCTGAGAACTTGGATAATGTTGACGATGCTGATGCAGTTCTGAAGGTATTTTTCCTGAGTGTGCTTCTGTGTTGTTGTTACATCAATTCCCATAACTGTGATGAAGTTGTTATATCCGTCTAGTTGGAGATTGGAAATATGATTGTTTACGCCAAGACGAATCTGTTTGGTCTTATTTTTTCAGTCAGTTTTAGCTGGACTTGACTCCAAGGATTGGATTTCAGTCTGTGATGCTCTTAATAATGTTCGTCGGCTTTCGATATTCCACAAGGAAGTAATGCTGCATATGCTGTAAGCCATGTTTTCTATACTGATGTCTCTAACTTTCTTATCTTTAAAGTAGATTGAAAATGCAAGTCTCATGATATCTCTTTAACAGCGAAAAACTGATCCCACTTGTCGTGAAATCACTGAAAAATCCAAGAAGTGCGGTATGTAAAACCGCATGCATGACATCTGCAGACATCTTCAGTGCATATAACAACCATATAACAGATCTGTTGGATCCTCTGGTAATATATTTTTCTTTCACTGTGTTGGCTGATTCAATCCTCCCTTGAATTTTACTTGTTCTTAAAACTTCATATACACTCTATGCTTTCAGCTTACTCAACTCCTCCTCAAGTCTTCCCAAGACAAACGGTTTGTTTGCGAGGCAGCAGAGAAAGCTCTAACAGCAATGACCAAATATGTTTCCCCAACTTTGCTGTTACCAAAGCTGCAACCTTGTCTCAAGAACAAGAATCCTCGGATCCGTGCAAAAGCATCATTATGCTTTTCCCGAAGTGTCCCCCGACTGGTAATAGAAGTTCAAATTCCATTGTTTCTAGATATATCTCTCACAAAGGCATCGCCTGTTATGTAACAATTCCAACAATACCTTGCATCATAACACATTTTCCAGGGCGTTGAAGGTATTGAAGAATATGGAATCGACAAATTAGTTCAAGCAGCTGCGTCTCAGCTTAGCGATCAGCTCCCTGAATCTCGTGAGGCTGCACGGACCGTCCTACTAGAACTTCAGACCGTGTATGAAAAAGCTCATCCTCTTATCAAACCCGAGACATCATCACCAGAGGAAGAGCAAACCTCAGAGGCAGAGCCAATTACTTGGGAAATCTTCTGCCGGTCAAAACTGTCGGCTCTTAGCGCACAAGCAGTGCTTCGTGCCACCAATGTTGTGACTGCGACTGCTCGGGACAGTGTGGTTACTACCGGTTCATCATCTTCATCTCAGTTATAAACCTTTTCTATTACATTTCGATTTTTGAAAGAGAAAAAAAGAAACCTTTGCTACGGATCATAGAGTTACATGGTAATCTCCGGGCATGATCTACCAAATTGGCAAATTATGAACCGATGAAGGGAGTGAAGGCCGCCGTTTATTAAAAGTCTTGGTTTCTTTCTTGGATTATTTTTTCTTTCTGTGGATTCTCTCATATTCTCTTCAGTCTTCACGGGTACCTCTTTTCCCTATTATGTGTATATATCTATACCAAGATTTGGTAAGATAGTTTGAGTCATTCGGTTTATATGAAAATTGGTTGGATTCTTTGAAGGTTCAGTGTCCATTCTTTACATCGTTATCTACATATAGATATGCTTTAATTCAGTCAATTCGTCCTCGGCATATGTACAAATAGGATCGGAATCACGTCGGAGGCTTTGGCTTAGTTGTCAGATATCCTAAATTCTTCTATAATTTGGTTTATTTTGAACCTCACCATTGTTGCACCCTTGAAGATATTAACACCCAACATTTGAAAAAAGTTAATTTTTTTTAACAAGTATAAAAAAGTATGAGTTCTGAACCAATACAGAGTCTAGATATTCTTCACCTCTACCATCAAAGACAAGTGGGATGAACCTCTCACCTAAAAACATGCAATGCCATTCTTTTGATGAATCTATGCTGTGATATAATAGCGGCAACTGCATATATATATATAGTTTAGCTCTGTGAGAGCTCACGGCTTCGATTAGCTGCAGCAACAACAGCATTCATAAGTGTTGCCCGGAAAGAGCCTTTCTCCAGTTCATGAACTCCGGCTATTGTAGTGCCTCCGGGTGAAGTAACATCATCTTTCAACACTCCTGGATGCTTCCCGGTTTTGCTAACCATTGTTGCAGCTCCAAGAACCTGTCAAAGAAGAAAAAAACCCACAAAGCTCAGGCTTCTCTTTCTAGTTTCAGTTACTCAAACATTTAAAAAAAACATAGACTAAAGAAGGGGTGTAGATCGGTTCACTGACGGTTTGTGAAGCTAAACCCAACGCGAGTTCTCGTGGTAGACCAGCAGCTACTCCTCCATCAGCTAAAGCTTCAATGGCTAAGAATATGTATGCTGGTCCACTTCCACTGTAAAAAGTTTGAAAATTTCAAACAAATTTGGTACATGATTACTTGATAAGTGACTTGAACAGCTCAAACATTTAAGAAACCGCAGTAATTTTATGTACCTGAGACCAGTGACAGCATCAAACATTTTCTCATCAGCTCTCAATATCTTCCCTACCGAGCCAAACAACTTGGAGACAATAGCTCCATCCTCTTCCGTGGCTCCTTTGCCGAGGCTCATAACTATTTTATTCACAATATCATTTGATAGCTTCAGAGAGAAATAGAAATCACAAAAAAAATTAGGAAAAGCACAAAGTGGGAACTCTGATAAAACTACCTGAAGCTGCCTCACCAACTGCGGCTGGTGTGTTAGGCATCACCCTTATAAATCGATCTTGGCCAGACCATTCCTAAGATAATAGAAGCTTTTTAACCAAATGGATAGAAAAATGTTTGATGCAAAAACACACACTTGCAACAGCATGGATAGTGAGTGACAATTGTATTGACACTCGAAAAAGTAAGATAATTGGCAGCTAACTATTCAATACTGATGAATTTTTGAACATATATCTGACAAAGTATAGGAGTAGAAAGATGCAAAACCTGTAGATCTTTCAACTTAATTCCAGCTGCAACTGAAACCAGAAGCTTATTCTTTGAAATCATCGACTTTAATTCCGTTACGGCTTTCTTAACTGCAAATGAAAAGGTAGAGCTTTAGGTCAACTGATGAATGGATCATAGATGATATTAAAATGGAGATGTAAGAAAACATACCAACTTGGGGTTTGACAGAGAAAATGACAACATCGCTTTCTTTAACGACCTGTCATTTTCAAGATCATCAATTTCGATTAGTTTCACGCCAGCAGAGACATTGATGAGTCCTGGTTTAACACCAAAACATACCACTAACTAAATTTCATAACGAGCGACTTACGTCTTCGCTACTGGAGAAGACATTGACACCAAAGGATTCGAAGACATCACGACGATTGAGATTGGAGTGAACGGCAGTGGAGATTCGATTTGGAGGAAGCACACCAGAGGCAACTACACCTCTAGCTATACTCTCAGCCATTTTCCCAGCTCCGATGAATCCTACCTTGAAGCTCTCCGCCGGAATCGGAAGAATCTCCATCGGAAAATTACTTGATTAAGGAAAGGATTTAGGGTTGGTTCGGCTTCAAAATATATAGTTTAGAGTCGAGAGCTCAGTTCAAGTGTCTGATTAGTATATAAAAATTTCCCAACATTACGTGGCCACACATCTCAGATCTCAACATAATGTATGATGATTGCCACTAACAAATAAAATATGAATTATTACTAGAAAAAATCAATTGAATGAATGCTTAAAAAAATCAATAGCAATTGAGTAAAAACATAAATGAAAAATAGTTGAATGGAATTATACAGATCCGACATAAACCGAGGAATTTATCCGTTCAAATATAAACCACTACAACATCACGGCGTTTTCTGGGCTATCAAATGTAAGGCGAAACCCAACCCAAAACGACAGCAAGTTAGGATACAGACACTTAAGTCAGTCTTCTATAGCATAGACGACCACTGAGGATTGTGCCATTGTGGATGGAACTCGGCGCTAGAGAGTATCTGCGCCGGAGTTTCGCAGCCGCTCAATGCAAAGTTGGTAGTAGAGGAGCTAAAGATTGGCGTAAGAATCGAAACAGAAGATGAAAGTTTGAAAGGGTTCGTGAAAAGGGAAGAACTTAGTCGAAAGGTATATATATTTTCGTAAGTAAACAAAATGTTTTGATGAATTTAATATTAGATCATAGCATTAAAAGTAACCACGGTTTTGCAGTTTTAACCGATAAATTAACAAAGAGGAGCCGTTTTCCCATTGCTTTCATTTTTTTAATTGTACTATTTAGGTTAAAGAATTGATACAAGGAGAGAAGGGGAAGACTGTAGGAAGAATGTGAACGAGTATGCAGAAATGGCGAAAAATGCTGTCTCAAGGAACCGGTTCGTCTTGGAAGAATTTTTATTTGCTTGTTGAAGAGCTTTGTGAGAGTAGAGAGCCAAATGGTGTTAATAAGTTGTCAAGTGATGAATGTAGAGATTAAGGATTGGATAACCAAACCGGTTATTACCAATTTAAACCAATAAAATAAGCTTGGTTGAAAAGGTGATCAATTCTTCTCCCCTTTGATTCTTGGTTATCCCATATACTACCAATCCTAAAAGACGTCTGGCGCAATTAAGATTTTTTTTTCCCTCTAACGAGGGTGTATTAGATGAAAATTTTGGAATCTTGAATTTTAATGAGTTTCGATGAATTTTGAGATGATTTTGATGAATTTTGGTGAATTAGGAAATTTGTTATTAAAATTCTCTGAAATCTCATCTTAAATTATGTGATTTTGACTTTTGTATTTTAATAAAAAAATTATTTGAAATTTCATCTAAAACTTTTAAATGTAATTCTTAAAATGTTTTCAATAAAAAAGGATTTGATTGTAAATTTTAAAATCATTAATCTTATAATACTTGAAATTTATGTTTCAATAACATATGATTTTTTATTTTAATTCAAATTTCAATAGACCCAAATTCAATACACCCCTCCAAATATTCAGTTCAATACACCTTTTTAAGTATAATCTATTTTGCACGTATTGTTGGCTCTTGAATCCAAAAAAGCTCATTACTTCATTGTTCTTCCGAATGATTTCATAGTGAGTTTCTATGCAAAAATAAATTTGATATGAGAAAAAAGTCGTATAATATAACATTGAGACAGTTTAAGAACTCTACACACTTTTGCTATTATCTAACATACTCAAACCGAAACGGAAAGAGAAAAAAGGGTTTTAAAACTTGAAATAATAATGGGATTTCCTAACTATTTACCATCTAAAACAAAATAATTTCAAATAAGTTTTTTTCCATAATGTCTACAATTTAAACATCTTCTTTGTCTACGGAGAAATCAGGCTCATCTGGTTTGAATAGTTGAGGCATTTTCAAACTGTTTGAAGTTCCATCTTTCTTACCAGTGCCACTACTTGAAGCCTTTTGATTTGTGCCTCTTCTCGTGTTTGCCGCAAATTTAGATGCCAAAATCGTTGCTCCCAGATTTTGGTTGTCGTTTGTGTTGTCAGCTGATAATCTCTCGCCTTCGAAATCATCATCGTCGCTTCCATAGCAATATTCTCCAGTTTCTTCGTCTTCTTCATTGTAACCTGTTTCATATGTGTTATAGTATCCGCTACTCTCATGAAGGCTGAGCTCTTTCGCGAGCTTTCTTCGCTTGTATCTTCTCCATGCAGATTGGACAAAACACGCTCCCCATGTTCGCCACTGATGTGAGTAGTACCTGAAAAAATTGGACGTATGAAATATAACTTAGCTCCATCCTGGATCATCATATCAAGATACGTTTCGTGTTATGACTTGATCATATGAATGGGTTTACCTGAAAGCGTGTTGCAGCTTTTTGCTTTGAAGACGCTTGAACTGATGAGCAACGAACTTAAGATCCTCTGCGTTTAAGGCAAAGGCTTCGACTTCAGAGAGAGCACAAACGCTTCGGGTTGAAGACGGAAGGTTAAGTGTAGAGTTTGGCATTAAGGCCCAAGTAAGAAGTTCTTCGCCACAGAAATCGCCAGGTCTTAGAGTAGTGGAGTTGAAGAAACCAGATCTTCCTCCATTTGTTGTTGAGCTCTCTATTTGTCCTCGGATCACAAATAGTATCTCATTCACCGGATCACCTTCACGGAATATGTAGGTCCCAGCAGTGCTTAATGACGAGACTAGGCATCCACAATAGCATCAAGAAGTTGATCATCCATTTGAGAGAAGAATGGGACCTGCACTTAGCAAAACCATATGATCTATGAAATGAAAAACAATCAAATCCCATAACGCTATTTGTGAAGACAGGGTTAATGTATTTACCCGGCAAACAAGGGCGAGACAGAGATGACGTTGGATTTCACGGCGTAAGTCTGTAGGTAAAGAGTGGAGGATTGATTCTTCATCAACGCCTCGGGTTGCAAGCCATTTGTATTGAACGAATCTACGGACACGTTCTTGAAGCTCTGGAGGTAGTTGACGATGTCTCATCCATTCTTCAGTGTCTCTTCGCTTAACTCTCCATTCCTCAACTCTTACATACATCGATTGTAGAGAAGACTTTCCACCAAGTTAAAAATCAAGAAGCCTTTTGTTAGAAAGCCAAAAACAAGGTCTCTGTATTGTAAAGTTTTGCAGAGTGGTGAACAAGCTCTAAATCTTACTTGCATGTTCCCAATCAGGAGTGTGAAGAGAATCAACCCAAAAATACAGATTGTAATACAGAAGAGGGTCTCCCCGAGGTATACGCTTGTGGTTATATTCTGACCATAAGAACTGTGAAACAAGACCTTTATTATAACCAAAAGAAGACAAATCTAAGATAAGAGAGAGACCAGATATTGGTTGGATCAAAGGGTATCAATTATCATACCTTAGATTTCTTAAACCCCACCAAAGACACTACAAGTACTTGGAAACGATATCTGTTGTAGCAACTTGAGTGGTAAAGGCTTCAGCAAACATCCCAAACTTGAAATTGGTAGTGCTACTTGTAGCATCGCAATGAGAAAGGACCTGAGTAACGTTTTGCCAATACTGGCGCTCAGGTTGCTGCAAACTCTTGCAATCCAAGAAGCTAGGGAGACAATCTAAAACTCTCAAGGCGTTATCTTTCCTGCATACATCGGACCAACAGGAGAACTGCCGCCCGATAGATGATAGATACCACATTGCTCCTAATACCTGCCCAAAAATGAAAATTCTTAGCAACTTAAACTGAAGAAATCTTGAGAGAAAAAGAACAATTACGTGACTAGCGAGGATATAGAGGAGGAGGTTGTATGCAGCTTCTGCCCAAGCAGTCCTGGCGATAAACCCGGTTGTTTTTATAATCCTTTGGTTGAGTGGGAATATGATGAATGATCTTGGAATGTATTGAACGAGAACGATAAGTGCAAGAGTGCTATTGGCATGATTAGCAGTCCCGTTTGTGGCTGCCGGAATTACTAGCCAAATAACTAGCTGAGATCATAAGATTGTCAGAACAAGCATGAGCCTCCCATAATCAACATTTTTTTAAATTTCATATCCAAAGTAAAACAATCTAATTCACTTCAATTTCCTCTATGAACACTGAACTAATCTAATCTCAGAAACTAATTCAAGTTTAGCTCAAGGGTTCTCACAAACATTACTCTTCATTGTTGGACCATATAAGAGCAAAATCTTAACCAATTTTGAAGCTACATTTCAAAAATTAGTAACATGTGAACCTGAGGAAGAGGAAGCATGGCGGCGACATCAATGAGGAAATCTGTCTTTAAGTACCTCATAGCGATCTCTCTAGAATCCATAACCAGCGCACCTCGACCAAAAACACGAGAGCTCCGGGAGACGAACGCAGTTCTGAATTTCATGAGAATGTGCAAGAGGTGGAAGAGATCAGCGACTGTACGGAAGACGGTGACTGTAGCGGTGAGGCTGATGTCTATGGAGAGGCACGCCGGACCACCGACGTAAGGGACGTAAAAATATAGAGGATCGAGGAAGAGAGCGAGAATCGAGGTTATGAGAAAGACGTAGTTCCAATAGGTAACAATGTTGCTGTCCGGGTCTAGGATTTGATGCCGCCATAGAAGGACGTTGACTTGGCTACCGTTAAGGTTTTCAGATCCTCGATTAGAGGCGACGGAGGTTATAGTTTCCGGGAGGAGGCAGCGGAGAGACCGGATCTTATTCATCTTCCATGGCGGATTCCGGTGTTAATCGGATTCCGCATTAAGAAAGAGAGATGGAGAGAGATTAGGGCACTTAGGTTGCGTCGTGAAAGTTTTTTTGGTTTTCATTTTCTTTTGATGATTATGGAAGAAGGAGATTATTTCTCGCGGGAAAACTGGGGGAAGAAGAGCCATGGAAATAGGGAGGGTAGTTTTTCGAAAATACGATGGGAAAATGAGGGTATTGACGGAAATTTTGGTACTAAAGGGTCTTTGTTTGTTTATGCTGCTTTTTATGTTATTGGCAAACGTTTTCCACTCAAAACTTCAGTCTATTGGACCTACTGGCCCAATAGTCATATATCGGCCCAAGAACTAATATAGAAATATATGATGTGACGTATAAATTTTATTATGACAGGAAAAAAGAGAGAGAGAGTGATTATATGAGTTGTGAATCATTTTCTACTTTGTTTCTATTAAAAATGCTAGGGTTTAGGATTTTAAATATACTTTGTACATTTATTGTATGAAATTAATATATATCAAAGTTTTAATAAATATTATTTAATTCGAATACAGGTTGTACTTCATAGTTCAGCTTTAATAATCTACAATAGTTGATCGAGAAGGCACATATTTTTAATCTCTAGATTATTATACTCTTCCCTTCAACAATCATGGGACGTGAAATACGAACTTTGTAATTACCATGCAGAATGCATGTCATCCCCCCTGTACCAGTTAACTACATTTATTATATTTTGTGTAACGCACATAATATTATTTATAATTATAACCCCTTATATGCAACCGTAATTATTATTAATCGATCTTTTCTTTTTCGCTTTTGACAGCGATTATAAAAGTGTTCTTTTTTTTCTTTTACACGACAAATTGTCTTACATATATAAAGAATATAGAAGCACGCGTGCCAAACATTTCTATGATAATAAGGTAGTGGGAAGATAGTGTACATGCTTGTTGACACCATAAGTTAGTGTAGCTATAAAATAACAAAAAGAAAATACAAATCCTGAAAAACAATGATACGAATATTAAGTGAATAATCAAGAAATAAATGAAATTTTGAAACATATTTTGAAAAAATACGTCACTAGAAATATGATGTTTATCCACACAAAAGGGACAACAACTCCGCTCCAAGTAAAGGGACGACAACTTCCGTCATATCATTATCTGATTATCAGATATTCATTCTCCTATTTCTAGGTATATGAATTAGAAAAACAGAAATACATTAGCACACATGGGTAAATGTTTTTTTACCACTAACGTAAAGTTAGTGTAATGGTAATTATTTGTGGGTTAATATTTGAAATCATTTTTACCAATTATTTTATCTTAGAATACATTGCATTTGAAACGTGATATTTAGTAAACGTTTTAAAAAGAATTATCGATATAATCTTTTGAGTTTAAAATCATATATATATTAAACATTAATTCTTCTTAAAACTGATTAAATTTTTTCATTTCTCCTATCTAACAAACACTAGTAAAATTTAAGACTGAAAATAATTATAATATAACAGGATTAGATGATTACATGTTTCTCTATGTTTGTCAAACATAATTAAAACAACGATGCTATTTCTTTTTGATAATTACAACGATGTTATTCCAACTAGAAATTCATCGCTATACAAATATGTTAACACTATTATCGAATAGTTAAGTACTTATGATTCGATGATTGCTGCTATTAAGTATGATCACGTGTGGCAGATTTGAAAAGTTTCGAGACTTAAAATATAGAATCCGACGGGATCCAGTTCATTTTTATTCCACTTTTCCACTATGATTATCATAATATAATAACCATCATTAATTGAGAAATGTATATCTTATTGAATTTATTTTTATCCTTTCTTTATGTGCGGTAGACTATACGAAAAATACTTAACTGTTATAGTTCAATTTAAATTTTAGGGAGAAATTTAAACAAATATTCCAGACAATGCAAATACAAAATTTGATATGAAAGATTTATTTACTCATTATGAAGCCAAGGTCCTCTTTCAAAACAAAATATAAATGCCTTTCTTGTTCCTATTTCCAATAAAGTCGCTGGTGTTTATGAAACAGATTAGAAAAAAAAATGACTTCAAACATTTATTAAGATGGAAAAGGTTCTCACTTCCCATTCTAGGAAGCAACAAATTTCCTTTTTGTTTGATATATAAATGCTTACGGACATAAGAAGAAATACCGTGAACATATTAATCATTTGGGACCCAAATGAAAAAGAGTTATATGTTTTTTTGTTTTATTGAAATTAAATTATATTGTAATTTGTGAAGTTTAAAGCACTCGTTTATCAATAATGATCTAAAGCAAGAAGATAAGTTGCTTTCAAAGTGGCAAGAGTTAGGTCTTGATAAAAAGACTCGAAGGACGGTGGTGCCACACCAAAATCTTTGCACCTACACATACACACGTGTGCAAAGATTTGAGTAAAAAAAATCATATTTCTGTTTAAAATAATTGTAATAAATAATCAAAAGAAAAAATCTTTAGATATGCGGGAATAATTTATGGATTTAAGAGTTGGAGAGGATTAATAAACAGGTCACATAATATACCCTAAAATAAACCATCACATAATAGAATAGAATCTCTTGGTACTATCAAACAAACCATAAAAAAAGGAAAAAGTGACGAAGACACCAATCTATTCATTCCCCACCATCTCCCATTAATATTTGTCTCCTATATTTTAATTTTAATATATATATAACAAATTAAAATTCTTTCTCTGACTTTTTTATTTTTTGGTTCACTCAAAATTTGTGGTTCTTTGATCCACATAATGTCTGCAGATATGCCACTCTCTTTAAAATAATAACCGTAATTGATTTGAAATATAACATAAATTTAAATCAGGATCGGGTAAACCATAATAACTCTTCTAATCAGTAGAACTAACGGTACTTAATAAAAAATATTAAAATTTCTACAGCCTAATAACTGAAGGCGTTCAATATTTATTGTTTAAGCATTTTAACTTTTTGTAACTTGTTTATAGAGTAAAATATTTCTTACTGTATAACATAGAACTATAAAACTGTTTAATGTTAATTTTGACATCATCTGCAATAGTAAAAATATACAATTCTATATAGTATATATACATATAGAGAACCATTTATAAGATTTGCACATTCTTCCATAACAAAGAAGACCCCACCCATTTCTTGAGGAGTATTGATATTTGCAGTTGTATTTGTGGCAGTCATCTTAATGATTCTTTCATATGTTTCTGTGTGTTTTATCTCTTTCTATCTCCCTGTGTGTGTGGTTCAATGGATTAATCACATAGCCAAATAATCCAAATTAAAATCTTCATGGATCTCGAACGTCTAAGCCCAAGAAATCCAATTAAGGTAACATTCACTCACTTACAGTTTCAATTTCAAATTCAAAATCCTGTTTTGTTGCTGAAAATAGTTAAATTTTTTTTTGGTTTTGCAGAAAGAATCTTGGTGGACGGTTCTGACTTTAGCTTACCAGAGCTTAGGTGTAGTCTACGGAGATTTAGCAACTTCACCATTGTATGTCTTCAAGAGCACTTTCGCTGAAGACATCACACATTCAGAGACAAATGAAGAGATCTTTGGTGTTCTGTCTCTAATCTTCTGGACATTAACTTTAATCCCACTTGTTAAATACGTTTTTATTGTTCTTCGTGCTGATGACAATGGTGAAGGTGGGACTTTTGCTCTCTACTCTTTACTCTGTCGACATGCTAGAATCAGCTCTTTGCCCAATTTCCAGCTCGCTGATGAGGACCTTTCTGATTATAAGCAAAATTCCGGGGAAAATTTGAGGAGTTTAAAAGTTCCGGGGTGGAGTTTGAAAAATACTTTGGAGAAGTATAAGGTTCTGCAGAATATGTTGCTTGTTCTTGCTTTGATTGGGACTTGTATGGTCATTGGTGATGGCGTTCTCACACCCGCAATCTCCGGTATAAGTTTGATTCTTTCAGATTATGGACTTTTCAAGATCTTAGAGGCTGATTTTGTTTTTTAATAATTTTTGGGGGTGATTTTGTAGTTTTCTCAGCAGTCTCTGGATTAGAGTTATCTATGTCAAAGGAGCAACATCAATGTAAGCTATTTATTTATTTTGATTAGATTGGGCCTGTAGAGATTCTGTAAGTTAAAGATGGAAATTTCAGTATCAGTAGATTCCCAAAATGTCAAATTATGCTGTTTTTAGTTGTTTCCTCTTAAGTTTCGTCTGGTCCCTAAGTAATTACCATACTGTTTAAAATAGTTTAGGAGCAGGATTTGCTGCATCAAGTAGCTTTAGTCGTAGTCAACTCTAGAGTTAACTGATTTTTGTTGATTCAAGCTAAAATCACAAAAGAACTTAAGATATCTGTTTTAAATTAGCTATTTTGGTCTTTCTTCTGTCAATTCAGTCAATTGGCTAATTGAAAGTTAGGTAGAATTTGTGTAAGATCAACAAGAAGCTTCTTAATTAAGTGTAAAATAAGTTTTTTTTTATGGTGTGGAAGGTGAAGGCTGATGCAGATGCATTTTTCTTATAATCATAAGATAATGAATGTGGTTTAGGAGTTAATGGTTTTTAAAAAGATATAAAGTTAAAGGAATCTAAAAGTCATAAAGCTCAAGGCCTTTTGAAAAGTTTAATGGTCAAATAAAAAGTTAGTTGGTTTTGGATAAGACTCTGAAGTAACCTTCTTTGTCTTAACGCTTAAATAGTTGATTCACTTGTTACTTATTTACTGAGTCAACTAAACCCGCGTAACTGTGCAGATGTGGAGGTACCTGTGGTTTGTGCCATACTGATACTCTTGTTCTCGCTACAACACTATGGAACACATCGTTTAGGATTTTTCTTTGCTCCAATTGTGCTCACATGGCTACTCTGCATAAGCACCATTGGTGTGTACAACATCTTCCATTGGAATCCTCATGTTTACAAAGCATTGTCTCCTTATTACATCTACAAGTTCCTCAAGAAAACTCGTAGACGTGGCTGGATGTCTCTCGGTGGCATCCTTTTATGCATAACCGGTAAAAACAAAACAAAGCGAAAGAACGGTTTTTTGCTTTTCTTGAATGTTAAGACTTCTATTCATAAATTTTGTTCTTTGTGGTTTGTCCAGGCTCAGAAGCTATGTTTGCTGATCTAGGACACTTCACTCAGTTGTCAATTCAGGTAAAGTTTATGACTTTATTTGTAAAGTTTGAATAGTTTTGTGTTCTCTTATTATCATTCCCTGAAACTTGCACATTTTTTTGTTTCTCTGGCTGCAGATTGCCTTCACATTTGCTGTTTACCCGTCCTTAATCCTCGCATACATGGGTCAAGCCGCATATCTATCTAAGCACCATGTCCTTGAGAGCGATTACAGAATTGGATTTTATGTATCGGTACCCGGTAAATCTAAATCTACTCATCATCTTAACCGGTTAAAATGCAGTTCTTTCTTTGGCACAGTTTTCACTTGTTTGTTTGTTGTGTACAGAGAAAATAAGATGGCCAGTTTTGGCAATTGCGATTTTGGCGGCTGTTGTCGGAAGTCAGGCGATAATCACAGGAACATTCTCCATCATCAAGCAATGCACTTCTCTAGGTTGCTTCCCAAAAGTCAAAATCGTGCACACATCGTCGAAAATGCACGGTCAGATTTATATCCCGGAGATCAACTGGACTCTCATGCTCTTGTGCTTAGCCGTCACAGTTGGGTTCCGCGACACCAAACACATAAGCAACGCCTCAGGTACAGTATCCATAACCACTAAACCCGAGAATGTAAGAAAATCAAGAAACTCGCCGGTTCTGAATCTTTTCTTCTCTGTACTTTGTATACAGGCTTGGCGGTTATTACCGTTATGCTGGTCACGACTTGCTTGATGTCTCTGGTAATCGTCTTATGCTGGCGCAAAAGCTCACTCTACGCGCTAGCCTTCTTCTTCTTCTTCGGAACAATCGAAGCTCTCTACTTCTCAGCATCACTCATCAAATTCCTCGAAGGCGCTTGGGTTCCACTTGCCCTCTCCTTCATCTTCCTCCTCATCATGTACGTTTGGCACTACGGAAATCTCAAGCGTTACGAATTCGATGTCCAAAACAAAGTCTCAATCAACTGGCTTCTCACACTCTTCACCTCCTCAAACCTCGGAATCGTCAGAGTCCGTGGAATCGGCGTGATCAACACCGAGCTTGTCTCTGGCATTCCTGCTATCTTCTCTCATTTCGTTACGAATCTCCCGGCATTCCACCAAGTCGTCATCTTCCTCTGCGTGAAATCTGTCCCCGTCCCGCACGTGAAACCGGAAGAACGGTTTCTTGTCGGAAGGGTTGGACCAGAGGAGTACAGGCTATACCGATGTATAGCTCGGTATGGATACCGCGACGTACACAAAGACGACGTCGGGTTTGAGCACGACCTCATTTGCAGTATCGCCGAGTTTATCCGCTCTGATAAACCATTAAATTACTCGCCGGACCCCAAAAACGAATCTGGAACGGACGAGAGGCTAACCGTTGTTGCAGCTTCATCCTCTAATATGGAAGGCGTTCAAATCTATGAAGAGGATGGTTCTGACAAACAAGAGCCAGCATCTTCTTCAGAGGTAATTGCGGTAGCAGTAGAGCCACAAATTCCTTCGCCGCGAATCAAGAAAAGGGTACGGTTTGCGTTACCGGAAAGTGCGAGAATCGATAGATCCACGGAGGAAGAGTTAACGGAGCTCATGGAGGCGCGTGAGGCAGGAATGGCGTTTATAATGGGACATTCGTATGTGAAAGCAAAATCGGGATCGAGTGTGTTGAAGAAGATCGCTATTAACTTTGGCTACGATTTTCTAAGAAGAAATTCGAGAGGACCTTGTTATGGTCTCTCTACTCCTCACGCTTCTACTTTAGAAGTTGGTATGGTTTATATCGTTTGACTAATACTTTTTTTTTTGTTTAGTTTGAATAAGCTTCAGTTTTGTGTATTATGATAAAGATAAAGTTTTCAGGGTTATTTTTGTTGTTGTAATTTTTGTGTAGAGATGTTAGAGTTGATTGTGGCATAAGTAAGAATATGCTTTTTTGTTTTTGTAATGATTTGTCCCAACTGATTAAGATCCAAAGAAGAAAAAGATTGAACAATAAGCAGACAAAACTCAAGAGCATATGATTCTTGTCTCTTTATGTTTCTTTAGTTCCAAATCTACTCTTTTGTCGGCTTAGCTCATTATAAATAAGTGCATAGAAAAACACATATACAAGTACATCTCCTCTGAGCAAGCCTTGCTCTGTTTTCCTTAAAATCAGAAAAATGAGGGAAAATGTGAATTTGGTGCTTTTGTCTCTAACTTTCTTGTTTTTCTTTTGTGGGTTATCCTCAGTTTCAGCTAAACCTCCTCCTGTTAGTGAGTTCTTGATTACCCTAAATTTTGTTCTTTATGAAAACATCTTTTTGATAAATGTTTTCATTTTTTCGCTGTAAAATAGTGTCTGAAAATGATTTGTTTTATTTTATTTTGGGAAACAGATATTGTAAGTGGACTTGTGACAAATGTAGCATCAATGCTCTGGGAATGGTTGTGGTCTCTTCAAACATCCACAACCACAACAACCACAAAATCTGGTATCAAAGTTATAGTTTTTCTTATGATCTTGATGTCAAAGTTTCTATCTTTATATTATTAGAATATAAACTGAGATAATGTGACAGGTATTTCTAGCCGTTCCATGGTGAAATATGAAAGTGGATATAACATAGAGACAGTGTTTGATGGAAGTAAGCTTGGAATTGAGCCCTATGCAATTGAAGTTTCCCCTAATGGAGGAGAGCTTATTGTCTTGAATTCTGAGAACAGTAACATCCATAAAATCTCCATGCCTCTTTGTAGGTGTAAGTTCATGTTTTTTTCTTTTCTTTTTCGATTTCAATATCTATCTTAAATGGATTTTATGGAAAGAAAAATCTGAAGATTGATTTCGCTGGATTCAGTCAATTATACATTAGTGATTTTTTTCTTTTTGGGATATTCATCTGTGTCTTTGCTTCCAGATGGGGACTCGTTTTCTTTTGCTTTTTTTTCATAAGTTCAGTAAAAAAGTGAGCTTCGTCTCTTTAGATTCCCAAAGTTTCTTTCTTTGACAGCGTAAGCTTTTTAGAGATTAAAACTTTAGCACTTTAGTCCACAACATGATTCATTTGTTTTTATCCATGTTCTGTTCTCTATTCGTCAGGTTTATTCTTTCTGTTGTTTCTTGTTCGTAAAGTTAACAATCTTTTGACGCATTAAAAGCGCCAAACTTTTGTTATAATATGATTTTTGAATCTATTGAAGATGGTAAAGCAAAGCTAGAAGAAGGCTACACAGGACACGTCTATGGAAAGCTCAAAGAAGCGAGAATGAATCGTCCTCGAGGATACGCCATCGACGATAGTGGAAACATCTACGTCGCCGATACTAACAATATGGCCATACGCAAGATCAGCGACCATGGTAACTACAATATAGCGTTTGAGTTTTGCGATTTGAAAAAAGCTATTTCAGAGCTTTTATGGTTTATTTGTTTTCAGGAGTCTCAACCATTGCTGCCGGTGGAAGATGGAGCAGCGGATCTAAAGAGGAATCAATGAGATTCTCCGATGAATTTGATTTGATCTACGTCTCTTCAAGCTTCTCCCTTGTAGTCATTGATAGAGGAAATCAAATGATTAGAGAGATTCAGCTTCACGATCACGACTGTTCTCATCACGAACCCGACTCAGATCTCCATCTTAGTAACCTTCTGAACAAACGACGTTTACATTGCCGTTTTGATGTTGTGCTGCTTGAGAACGATGCTGTTTCCGTTTGTATCTTAGCAGGAACCACTTTGCTCGTTGCTGCTGGATTCTTTGGATATATGTTAGCGTTATTAGTACGTAGAATACGATCGTTGTTCTCTTCGTCTCGTCATGTGAGTGAATCGGTTTGGTTTGGTTCGAATTATGGAGTGAACTTGGAAACTAAACCGGTATAGAAAACCTATTAGCATCATTGTTCTGTTTTTAATTTCAGGATAATAAGAGGTATGTAGCAAAACCGAACATGACAATGGTTCCTTATCAACGTTATCCAAGACGGGTTCGACCTCCCTTAATCCCGCCTCAACATGAACCGGAAAAGAAGAAGGATTTCTCGGTTCGCTTCGAAAGTTAGTTGTGAAAACAGGTTCTTCGGTTTCTGAGATGATGTCCGGTTCAAGGAATGTAATTCCCCCAAACTTCCAGTATCACCATCAGCAAGAACCGAATCAGTGGCCAGTACAAGAGAGCTTTGCTATACCGGAAGAAGATGAACTGCAGGCTTTAGAACCGAGATCAGGTACAAATCCGGATAAGCATTACCTTAGTGCACAGCGAACCAACCAAAACCGGTCTTATTACCAAGACTATGACCAATACCAAACCCAACAGAAACGAAACGTGAACGATACGGCTTCGTTCGAGGATAACAGAGAGACGAACGAGATCGTGTTTGGCGCAGTTCAGGAGCAGGACGGTCGCCGAGAAGCCATGGTGATCAAGGCCGTTGATTTCAACGAAGCCAAGAACGATCAGCGAGACCTAAGGCCCCGAATAAACTACATGGGATATTCTTCTCATGTTTACTGATTACACAGAGTCAAATTTTCATAATTTACTTAGAGCGTGTGTAGTAATATACTACTTTTTTTATTAGTTTTAAATTTCTTACTTTAATGTATATCTTCTGAAGGATACTTTTAAATCATAGTATAAGTTAACGTTAAAAAAGTTAAACGGCTACAACGGTTTACAGCACCAACTTCACAAGTTAACATTAGAGTATGAGACTGAAGTGAAGAACCATCTAACATCTAACATTAGAGTGCAATATCTACCAGCCATTCACCGCAAATATATGTAACAGTTCGGATGAAATTTCGGCTAGTAAAAATATATTCGTTGTAAACTACCCACTCCGGTTTGTGATCCAAGCAATTGGAAGGATGCAAGTGAACCTCTTTGTCGTTTTTATCTATGAAGGTCAAATAGTGGCCAGTGCATTCTAGGTGAGCCACTTGCATGAAATAACCGGCAAGCAAAGCCTTTCTTATATTGACATAGTAGTCACGGGTGTTGAAACCAGGGCTGCACAACTTCATCTGAAACCTCGACATGATCCGGACCAGCTGCTGTCTAACATTAACTGCAGACTTCATTGCACTGTAGTTGATGAAGTTTGTGTAGCACCAATCTGGGTCTTGGTTGCTTTGCAAGAAAGCATGGAAAACATTCAAGAGTGTGAGATGATCTCCGTCAATGTGTGCAAACCTAGATTTAGCTTCATCTGCTGGTTTTTGAGCTCCTCCTCTTGGCCTGATGAAACAATCGGGTACTGATAGTATAGCGGAATCGAAAGGATCTCGTTTTTTGCCATGAGCATCTTTGCCATCTGTGGGCCTAAGGGAAACTCACTCATCATCTCGCCTGTTTTTGTCAAGTTGCATTCATCATCTAATGTTCCCAAATGACACAAATCGTCCAAGGCCCGAGCGAAGGTCTCATCAGAAGGATGAGACATAAGATCGAACTTTACCAAGTTATTCACACCCAGTCTTATCAAGGTCAGAACTGTGTTTGCAAGGTTTGATCTTAATATCTCAGGTTCCGTCTGCTTATCCAACCCATTGAAACTTTTCTCTGTGTAAAGTCTGAAACATTTTCCAGGCTGTGTTCTACCGGCACGACCTGCTCTCTGGGCCGCACTTGCCTTTGATATTGCGGACACCAACAAGACTCGATACGAGTGTCTGTGTAGTAACGCTTCTTCTTGGAGAAACCAGGATCAACCACGTAAATAATCCCGTCATAGTTAAAGAAGTCTCTGCAATGTTGGTGGAGACAACAATCTATCTGACAGGATGTGGCGTAGGATCGAATACCTTCTGTTCCATTGCAGGCGAAAGAGTGGAATACAATGGCACGACTTTGACTTGATCTCCAAGTTTACCGACGATTCTTCTGCAAACATTTTCAATCTCTTTTTCCCCGGTTAAGAATACAAGAACATCACCAGGTGGCTCACACATGTGAATCTGGACAACATAGCTTATAGCAGCCTCGAGATAGTCCATCACAGGTTCTTGAGAATACAAAATCTCCACTGGATGGAGCCTACCGGGAACTTTGATAAGAGGCGCACAGCTAAGATACTTATGGAACTTGTCAGCGTCGAGGGTTGCACTCATTACAACCAGCTTAATTAAGATCAGGTTGACGAACCAAGGTCCGTTTAAGAAGACCAAAAAGCAAGTCCGTAGCTAAAGTTCTCTCATGGGCCTCGTCGAGAACAATCACTTTGTATCTCTCCAAAAGCGGATCCGCCATTGCTTCTCTCAGAAGCATACCATCGGTCAAATACTTAAGCACCGTTTGAGAGCTGCTACAATCTTCGAAACGGACGGTATAATCGACTTCTTCCCCGATCTCTACATCCATCTCTTCAGCTACACGACGTGACAAAGACATGGCTGCAACTCTACGTGGCTGTGTGCACCCAACCAACCACTTCCTCCCATTAGGGCCAGGGTTAGGGTTTTCATTGACCACTGCTTCTAGAACAAATTGTGGGATCTGTGTTGTTTTACCACTTCCGGTCTCACCCACCAATAACACCGTCTGATTTTGCTTCAGTGTTTGGAAAAACTCTTCTTTCGGCGTCCATACTGGTAGATTCTTCCGTTTCTCCAGTATTTTGAAGTACCTTGCAGAATACGTCTTCTTCATCATATCCATTCTTATCGATTCTGTTCAACAAAAAAACTAACCATCCACTTCCTAGTTCCTATATTTACAATCTCTTACAAGTTACAACGAATATTATTTCCTATTCTTATCAAAAAGAAAAAGGAAATTAAATTTCCATTTTCTACTTAAACAACAACAAAAAAAATAAGAGAAAGATAATTTCCTTTTTTTAACAAAAACAAAAAAAAAGAAGAAGATAATTTCCTTTACAGCAAAAAAAATTAATTTCGGAGAGGACTTGTAATTTGCTTTTCACGATAGGATAAGGCCCATACCTTTTCATGGACCTTAAGTAGGAATTAATTTAATTATTTCGAAAGCAATTGTGATTGTGTTAGCTAAAATTATCCTTTTCTTTGGTGGTTAAGAATGATTAATTTGAGAACCTTAGGAGAAGGCAGAAAGAAAACTTTTCAAGGGTATTTATGTCTTTTAACATGTTTGCTTCGAGTGGATAATGTGAGAAGAGAAGAAGACTACTCTCCTCTGGAAGAGCAAAAATCCATTTCTTTTTACTCACAACAGATTAGGTTGTAGCCAAAATGGCGTCGATTGCAACTTCTTCTACTTTTCTCTCGTTCTGCAGAACCAAAAGCCCTAATCTTTCTTCTACCAATGTTCTCCCTTTGTCGAAAAACCTCAGCTTTCGGACCAGACCCGTCGGAAATAGCCGAATTAGCAGCTTTGGTGGGTTTATGAAGCAGAATCAAGTTGGGTTGAGGAAGATTTCGTCTGTCGGAGAAGGAGGAGAAGGTGTTGCAGTCGCAGAGGAGCAACAGCAAGAGACTGTCTCTGTGCCTGTCTCTCCTTCAGACATGCTCACCATGTTTTTTCAGGTTCATTACTCTCACTCTCTTTTTAATTAATTTGGTCTAGTGAATTTGTTTGATATCATCCTCATTCTCCATTTACGAATTGGTATTAGATACAGTAGACTAGTTGAATTGATTATGGTTATATCAGGTCTTAAAATTGAGCATTGCAATTTGGTATTTTGAACTGTCCTGAAGATCCTATGAGAACTACTCTGTTACAATTTCATGTGTGGTCTCAAATTAAATCTGATCATTGTTGAGTTTGTTTCTTGATTTTGAAGGCTGATGGAACTTTGAACGAAGCAGCTATACCTAATGTGACAAGGGCCTTACAGGTAATACTTTACTTTGACACTAGCAAATCTGTGTGAGTGCATCTGTTTCTTTTCAGTTGCTTGGATTATAAAGCCCTTTTGGTTACTTGTTTAGATTCAATTCAATCTCTTTAGTTGGCAAAAATCTTTCACTTTACTCTTAACACGCTTTAGATGTCCCTTAATAACTACCTTTAGCTTTAAAAGAACAGTGAATAAAACCAATAGCCAATCTTGTTTGTACTTTCAGGATATAGATGGAGTTTCCAATTTAAAGGTTCAGGTTTCTGAAGGTGTTGCCGTCGTTGAGGTATGTTTACATCCAACATTCTCTTGAGACATGCTCACACACATACACATATACATTTGTAGAGGATATATATATATATAAGGGTAGATTTTGAATATGTGATTAGAGATATTATGGTCGCCCAAGTATTCATTTTGTTATACATTTTGGCGGTTAACCACGGGGATAGATAAAGGCCGCCTAACAAAGCAGGATAGGGCCTGAACAAGGGCTGGGCAAAAAACCCGAACCCGCATACCCGAACCGAATCCGAACCGATAAGACGTACCCGAACCCGATCCGTACCCGACCAAATTATTCCATTGGGTACGAGATCTCTAAACCCGAAAACCCGAACCCGTTCCGAACCCGAAAACCCGAAAGCGTACCCGAAATACATAATTACCCATAAGAAAATACATAACTATCCATAAGAAAATACCCTAACTCAAAGACTCGATCCTATAAATGTGGAATTTTTTATGTATAATATACACAAATCGAGCCAAATGCGAACCCAAAAATCTAAAAAACCCAAAAATCCGAAGAAACCTCGAAAAACCCCAGAATCCGACCCGAAAACCCGACCCGAAAACTGAAAAACCCCGAAAAACATGAAAATCCGACCCGTACCTGAACCGTACCCGAACCGAAAACCCGAAAAAAAACCCAAAAACCCGAAAAAAAACCCGAAAAACCCAAAAATCCGAACCGAATCCGACCCGAAAACACGAAAAAAACCCGAAAAACCTAAAAAATCCGAACCCGAACTCGAAAAATTATTCCATTAGGTATAAACTTCCTATACCCGAATATCCGAACCCGATAGGGTTTTACCCGAATCCGAATTCGATACCCGATTGCCCACCCCTAGCCTGAACCTTGAAAAGTCAAGGGCTGTATAGGAATAGTACTGTTACAGCTGGATCAAACTTATAACAACATTTATTGTGTTGATGCTTTGAATCAGACGATTAAATCCAGCTTTATGTTATGTTCAATGTGTGTGTGAAGCTTTCAAAGCAAACAACGGTACAAGCAACAGGAGTGGCGTCAAGCTTGGTGGAGACTATACAAGGAGCTGGATTTAAGCTACAGACTTTGAATCTGAGCTTTGAAGATGAAGATGAGGTTCTTGTCTAATTAAATAATCTTTTTCCACCATTTTTGTGATTAAAGAAACACATTATTATGTTCAATTTTAGGGATACTTTTCTTTCATTTGTTCCTCGCAAGATAACAACAATGTGATAAATTACAAAGTTGGGAATCAATGTTAAAAATAAAATAAAAAGGAGAAATAGAAAAATATAGAGTATTAATTAATATTGGGTCATATGGATTCCCACAATTTTTGATTCAAACCCGTGGGTTTTGACCCGCCGCAAGGTTGATGCCCACGGGTTGATGCGGATCGATAGAGAGTGAAATTTTGCAGATCGGATGTGAATAGAAGATTTGGATTGCAGAGCAGATGCGAGTCTAGAATCAAAATCCGTGAGTTGGCGGGTAATCCATAAATAAAGTTTTATTTCTAGTACACATTTCGCGGGTCGAAGAAGCAGGTTAACGGATAACTTACAAATTAATTTGAAATTTTTCTAATAAAAAAATACTAATTAGCGGGTTATTCGCAGATCTCGCAGATTTGGAGCGGAGTAAATGTGGGTTAATAGTTTACAATCTGCAGGTTAAGCGAATTTAAATTTTGCGGATTAAATTTTTACCGCAACCCGGTTGCGGATCATTACCTGCGAATTGACTCGTTTGAGAACTCTATGCGGAGTCCCAGATTATGGATCATGACCGACCTCCTAATTGACCCGATTGACATATACGTGGAGGTTGGGACTTTTGGGTTCCATTCTTTGTACGATGCATGTGGTTGTGTGAATATATGATTGTCACTATGTTTATCTATCTATGTACGATGTGAAACTGTGAAGTATATTGTGAATCACAGCTCATGATTTGTTGTACTTGTATATCAACTTGTTTCACATTTTTACTTTTTTCAATTGGGTATTATTGACCAAAATATCTGACACCTTACATTGGATTACCGCAGCTTGCTTAGTAATATGTGTTACACTAGATCTGAACCTTCTTATTTTTTTTCTTAAAGAACGTAACATATTATTAGTAGAATTTATCTAAGATTTTTCATAATTATCTTAAGGTGGTGTTAGATTTGTTATCAGTTATTCATAGTAGTTATTCATAGTAGTTATTCATAGTACTAAGGATTATAATTGTACTATAATCTATACATATTAAAAAAAATTCTTACCAATGGCTCAACATATACTAAAATACATCTGTTTTTCTTCGTGAAATAATGATGTCGTGGAATCTGTTTTGTTAAAAGAAACTAAATTAAGTAGAAGCAAACATTCATCCGTAGTAAAATTTTATCATGTTAACAAAAAAGAGGACACCTGTAATGATAAATCTATACTCGTTGCAGATTTTCACTTTAATGAACTGTTGACCTCTTTTACGAAATATCAGAATTCAGAACTAAATAATCACCGCAACAATTTAAAGAACTCATGTGCTGTTGTCCATCTCTGATTTTATGACACTAGATTTTTGTAAGAAAATATATAAGAACTCATGTGTGCTGTTTAGTAGTCACAGATACTTCAAAATATGGTAATTTCGTAGGCCATGTTAACAAAGCTCGATAAACGACAAACGCTTTCTCACTGGTGCAATAATCGAAGCGAAGGGCCTCCTTGTATGAAATGTATATGCGACAGTAAGTTTGGGCAATTATCCACATGTCTTAGCAGAACATATCCAGATTAAGATATTTAAAATTTTCAGAATGTATATTCAGGATAATTTTTTTTATTGGATATCTATTTTTTTCTCATATATCCAATAAATTTTTTTTTTTAATATGCATATATACGTGGATTCAGTTACAACTACTGATAACAAAATCACATATATCATAGATGCGAATCTGAATAACAGAATCATAAATAGCATAGATGCGGTTCTGAATCCAGATATCCTAAAAAAATTTGGATATCCTAAAAATCCTGAATGTTCGAATTCGTAATACCCTTATGCAACGCAGTTTTATGGGCAAATCGAATGCAATTTATAAAATTCATCATTGAAATTTTTTAATGTCAATTTGTTGTCATCCACTAGTGTCTCGGGGTACTGAAACATACCCCCCTATATACTTCATAGAGTTAAAATAAATTCACTTTTTTTTGTAACTGATAAAGTCGTCCAAGTTGATGTACGACTAAAGTGGTATTTTCATGTATTATCTATATAATCCATTTTGGGAATCTGATACTATTTTGTTCCTCCAGCGCTGAGAAATCATGATGGAGTGAAAGTTCAAGAGCTGGCATGCGTATAATAACTGCTCTGGACCTAACACTTACTATGCATTTAAATTACTATATATTATTTATTTATGGATAATATGATAACTTCAATTGTTTTTTTTTGGGTTTTAAAAAGGAGCTTCTATTTATAGCACAAAAGGCCATTGGTCTTCATCGTAAGACTTCACCACTTTCTCATCTCCCACAAAAATGGCTCTCTCGCTTCTTTCGATCTACATCTTTCTTAATGTCTTTACCAGTGTACGTTAATATATTCTTCTTACAAAAATGTTATATTGTTCTGAATTCTACTGAGTGTTACTATAAAATAGTAGAGAGTTACGCGCGTTACATTTTTGCAAATTTGAACTAACTATATAATTTGCTAATCACCTAGCAGGTCGTTTTTGCTGCTTCAAATGAGGAATACAAGGCATTAGTATGTTTCTAATTTTCTGTTTAACTATTTGCATATGCGTATTTAGCTAGGTTCCCTATTATTAGGAAAAAAAATTATTGTAATTTATAGGTTTTTTTTTTATATGATTTTTAGGGTTATTTACCGACGCCAATTCCTCAAACCCCACAGCCGTCTCCAGCAATCATACCGCCGTCGCCGGCAGTCAAACAGCCGACGCCATTGTACAAGCCGCCAACTACTCCGGTCAAACCTCCCATCACTCCGGTTACACCAGCGAAACCACCGGTTAAGTCATATCCAACTCCTCCGGTTGAACCGCCCACAACACCACCGGTCCAATCACCAACGTACAAACCGCCAACGCCGCCGGTTAAACCACCCACGACATCACCGGTTAAACCACCGCCGTTCCAACCACCTACGTACAAACCGCCAACGCCACCGGTTAAATCACCCACGACACCACCGGTCCAACCACCTACGTACAAACCCCCAACGCGACCGGTTAAACCACCGACACCACCTGTCAAACCTCGGCCACCACCTTCCGTAAGAACTCGGATAGGTAAATAATATTTTCTTTAAAAATAGTAATGATTATGGATGGTTGGTTAGACTAGATGTATCATTAATTGGACTAAATTTTGGACGGTATAGATTGCGTGTCCTTATGTGGGACGAGGTGTAGCAAACAGTCGAGGAAAAACCGATGTATGAGAGCGTGCGTCACGTGCTGCTACCGCTGCAAGTGTGTGCCCCCTGGCACGTACGGTAACAAGGAGAAGTGTGGATCTTGTTACGTCAACATGAAGACACATGGCGGCAAACCCAAGTGTCCTTGAACCTTTATAACGATGGTCGTCAATGTTAAAGGAAATAGCTAAATCAATGGGGCTTTTATAAGTTTGTAGTGCGTTTATTTTTGTTTTGGTAATTTTGAATATATATATTTCTAAATCAATCCGGAATGTAGAATATATATATGTATTCGATGAACCAAGGTTTTTCTGGATTTGTTTTATACGAATAAAATAGGGATAAAAATAAAGTTTTTTGAAAATTATATAATAATATCCCAAAAGGTTGGTTTATTTTGTTAAGTTATAGGCAATTCTACGGCTCATTAAACTGTTGTATCGGTAGGTAATATGAAACTATAACTAAATATGATAGAAGAAACAGCAAATATTGAATGAAACTATAAATTAAATTATGATAGAAGAAACAACAAAGATTGGAGGATATGACAAGCTTTATGCGGAAGAAGATGAATGCGTTCTGCTAGTTTATAGTTGGGTCAATGCTCTAACCGCAGATCTTATTTGAGCCATAATTGGGCCACCTTTCAGAAGTCCGGGCTTGTATGGGCCGATATGCTTGAGGATCATTCGGGAGCTGTCTTAAAGAGCATGAAGAAGACCTACCAGTTCAGGGATTAACAAAATACTTAAATACATGTCAGCTTATCTAATATTTTTTTTTGTGATAAACCCATATTTAAATGGTTAAATAGTAAACTCATGGATAGGATGGTGGCAAACTTTTGGTGATTTATTTTTCTTTTGTCGTTTTATTATTGTAGAACACATTGTAACGCTACTATTTTCAAATGCAAGTGTGTTTTGTTTTCATACTCCCGTCAAGTAGACAACGTAATGTTATGCTGAACATGTCCTCGCTTGCTGCGATTCTTTGGGGAATCGTAACTATTTAGTCGACTTTTAAAATACTGCTTAATTTATTCAATAAAAGTAATGTCAAATGGAGTAGCGTTTGCAGGCATGTACTTGTCTCATTTTCAGTATATAAGTTTCAGGCTTTGAGCTTTCGATCGATAATTCGTCCTTACAACCTGTCTTCACCACATATCTGTTTTACAAAGCTAACGCCATGGATTCTTGTTCACTGTAAGTTGTACGATTACTTCCTCATTTCTTTTTATTAATTTGTCAGTCGCTCAACTGCTTGAGTTCAATAATATTTTGAAAATAATTAAGCTTAAGCGATAAAATAGAATCCGTTAATTTTGTGAATATTTGGAAAAGTAGCATAATAGCAAAATTATTCGTTTAATGTAAGAATCTCCAAATAAACCAAATCTTTTAAGATTCGTTGAAATTCCCCCCCCCCCCAAATCCACCAAACACAAGGGAGAGAGAGACAAAAACTCAATTTTATTAATCAATATTAAACTTAAACATAATTATAAGAATTATTTATAATTCTAAATTTTGTAAAACGATATAAAGTTTTTTATCTAAATAATTAAAGATATTTGCATCATTTGGACATTTGACTAAATTCTCGATTTCCCTGGTTCTAGAAAGGCTTTTGCGCTTGGGAACCTTGCGTTGGAGTCCGGTCTCTTACACAACTCATGGAGTAAGATCTCAGAGTTGCATGAATGACGCCAAGATTCGGGTCTAGAAATCAAGATTTACCGAGAAGCGAATTTCACAACTGTAGTTTTTGCAGCACCACTCTTCATAAATAGCTCTGCTTCTACTCGTCTCTCTGGGTCAGAAAATGAAAATCTGTCTCCTTTCCTCTGTTCCGAGAAGATCTTCCCATTATCTGTTCACACGCTTGATTTAGAGCTTTTTGACTCTGCCCATAACCTCACTGTCCTCAAAACAGAGGTAATATAGTTTCACTCAATGGCTTTTGATACACTCTTCAGAATTTGTTTACAATTTTCTCGTTTTCAAGTCCACAGCTTTATGAAATAGTAGCTGAGTTTAAAACAAATTCAGAATCTTGAAAGTTAGTGTGTCACCATGAACATATCTGCCATGCAATTTCAATCAATGGATTTTCATTCCTGGTTTGAAATATGTTTATTCTAGTTAACTCAGATATCTTTAGAAATGTTTGGCTTTAAAAGTCAACAAGTTTAAGTTTACCCTGAGTTGTCAAAATTCAAAGGCAAATAATGAATGATGAAATTCATATATGTCTTGTAGTTGCTTGAATTGCTCAAGTGTAAGAAACATGTGATCATCACTGGAGCTGCTTTAGGAGGATCCGTCGCATCTCTCTTTACGCTCTGGCTTCTAGAAAGCATCGATCCAAAACTAAAACGCCCCTTGTGCATCACATTTGGCTCCCCTTTGATTGGAGACGCTTCTCTGCAACAGTTTGTAGAGAATTCCGTGAGGAATTCATGTTTCCTCCACGTGGCTGAAGTAGCACAAACTCGAATGGAGGCGGATCTCTGCAAGCCTTTTGGAACGTTCTTGATCTGTTATGATTCCAATTGTATTTGCATCAAGGACCCTGAAGCGGTCATGGAGTTGCTAATTGGTGTTAATACTAATCTAGTAGAGTGGAGAGACTACGGCCAAATCCTACAGCGTCTGGACCAATCTGTAATGGCGGATTCAAGATTGATCCGTGATGATATTGTCAAACGAATGGTGGAACGTGCGGAAAAGAAGGCTGCGTTTTCATAAGTTGAAGCAACAACTTAACGACGTCAAGATATCGATGGTCTATATGGAGTGGTACAAAAAGGAATGCAAGAAGTTCAAGATCTGTTACTACGATCGATTTAAGACCCACACCTCGTCTCCGAATAAGGAGTTGGATATCAAAATTGGCTATCACAAAATAAAGTTAAACCTTTACTGGAAAGCAATGGTTGAAGAAGCAGAGAATAAGCCTCAGAGCGATACATCAATTCTCACGAGACGGTTTCTATTCTCCGGGTACAATTACATGCGGATGGTCGAACCGCTCGACATTGCTGAATATTATTTCAATGGTGGGAAAGAGTATCGAACCTTGGGAAGGTCTCCCCACTATGTTATGCTCGAGAAATGGTTTCAGGCGAAAAAGATGAAACCGAATAGACGCGAAAACAAAGATTTGTGTGATCTTTTAACGTTTGATTCTTGTTTCTGGGCTGAAGTTGAGGAATCGTTGATTGTAATCAATTCTCTGAAAACAACCGTGGGGAGGAGAGAGGAATTGACCGAAAAACTCCTGGTGTTTGAGAATTACGTGTGGGGGATGATCGAAAAACGTGAGGTTTCGCCGGAGATCTTCTTGGAGAAAAGCAGTTTCATGAGGTGGTGGAAGGAGTACAAAGAGATCCAAGGCTCTAATTCTTCATCATCAGATTTCACCCAGTACATGAACACTAGCAAGTATGAGAGTTATGGTCAGCCAATTATGGAATGAAGTTATTACTTTTATTTACATTTCAAGTTAATAATGCCTTTTACTCATATGAGTGATTGTTATTGTTTATTTTACATTCGAAAAATACTAGTTTCTATGAAATTTCGTTACCAACTTCATCTCGTTACAAAATAAAAAAAAGTTTTTATTAGAAAAAGAAAGCAAAAGCAAGAGTAGACTTTTGTTGATATGTCATTGCGAGTACGTAAGAAAAGCGAAATAAAATAAAATTATTGATATGCTGTTGTTTATATTATAATGATATGTTTCAAGGAGATAAAGATATCTCAATAAAACTTTTCATCATACAAAACATAGAATGAATAACAAGTGCATATACTCAAGCTAAGAGAAGACGCTGTTTCTGCTTCGAAGATCGAAACGAGAACGATATGATGAAATCTCGGCTACGGATGATTGTTGCATTGCATATAACTTTGATACGTTAACGAATCTTGCTACGGATTTGGCAGGCAATCTCAAGAAGATCTCCACCAGCATGTCCAGAGGAATTGATGAGGCAGAGTTTATTGCTTCAGTTTCTTGTGGATTCTTCTCCTTCTCCCTCTTTGTCCTTCTTACTATGTCTTCCCGTGATAGCTCTTTCTTTATGAAACCCTAATTAATCTTTTTTTTTTTGTTCCTTGTCGTCTTTGATCAATGTAATATCCCTAATAATAATATACTCCTTTCATTAATTAAAAAAGGACAAACGAAAAAGACCTTCTGAAAAAGGATATAGGCACTTTAACAACAAGAAGAAAAGGATTTAGGGGCAGAAACCCAATCGAGGCCTAGTATCGTTAGGGTAATATATAAACATACAGGTGTAATAATTAAGAAAGTGCCCTAAGAGGCAACACCGATGATTAATATATCCACTTCTTACTTCTTAGTAACGTTTGGCATATCGACTGAGAGGCAACAAGGATAGTTAACCAACCTACTTCTTACTTGGCAGATAGATTAAGAATGGCAGATCCGATCGACCTCAAGTTCTCTGCAAAGGACATGCAGTTGCTGGATTACTATCTACGCAACAGAGTATCTACAGGCAAAAGCGATTTCACAGATATCAATCTCTATGAAGAGGAGCCTTGGCTTCTTCCGCAAGTCAAAAATCCTCAGTTCAACGACAAGGAGTGGTTCTACTTTGTTACGAGGACTCTTCGAGCTGGAAAAACACCCAAACGTACGGTACCTGGAGGAAATCCCGGTCAATAACAAGATTGTGATCGGATATAAATCGTTCAATTTCTTGTGTCCTTTACATTTTCCGCATTCTTATTCCTGTGATCAAATATCATAGAGGAGCTTTGGCTTCTGCTGCAAGCAAGAACGAAAGTGGATCGATAATGATGAAGTCTTGCACTGCGGATGATTCTTGGCCATTGCTTCGATACTTAAAGAAACCTCACTAGAAAGGCAATCACGATCATACGAGATACCAATTCCAAATGTTTCCTGCTATTAATCCGCGGCAATCACAGTATTAAAGATATATTAACAGCAGTAACTTAGTTTTAGGTTACATGCACATTGAGGAATGGTTTCTGCAGCTCGGGCGATGGATTGCTAAACTTAGTGTTCCTTGCCTCATCAAGGCCGTTGATGAGAATCCTAGTAATGTTCGTGTATTGCTCTGTAATTAAATAATGGTTTAGTAGTTGAAGAAAACAATGCTCTTGTGAAATGTGTAACAGAGTATTGAAACAGAGTAAATCCAATGCTTCTCATACCATACAATGTTGAGCACTTTAAAAAAAATGTAAATTATTCTTTTATTTTTGTTAATATCTATTGGTTATTTGATCGTAAGCTAATTTTGAACAAGAGCTGTTTTAGTTTATTAACAGTTTTTCATCACATTGATCATCATCATCATCACCACTTCTACTCTTGAAATGCTTGCAAATAACAATATATAACAAAAAGCTAATAGCACTAGTGAGAGCCAAAAGCCAATAATAGCTATCAAGTCGACCTTCAGACATATCATCTGAAAACCAGTTATGTTTCCCACCTCTTGAGTTCGAGAAACTCTCGATGATCGATATTAACGCAGCACTCACAAAACTCCCCACACCGAAAACGCTCGTGTACAAAGCAAATCCCATTGTTCTCATTCTAACCGGAACCTCGCTGTAAAAGAACTCTTGCATTGCAACAACCGTGAAAATGTCCGAGATTCCTAATAGAACGTATTGAGGCAGAAGCCAAAATATGCTCAACGGATCTGAATTTGGTGAAGTCTTCATCTTCTTGCTTATATTTAGTCTTTTGCTTTCGACTAAGGCCACAATAACAATGGCTATGATGGATAGGAACATCCCAATCCCCATTCTTTCCATGACGGAGATACCCTTTTCGTTTTTCAATACTTTCTTGGCGACTGGTATCAAGACTTTGTCGTATGAGGGCAGAAGAAGGATTATGGATAAAGTGATTGTGCTTTGTAGCGTTGCGGGTGGGATTTGGAAGCTTGGTCCGATGTTTCGCTTCATGGTCATACCTTGCTTTGTGAAAAAGGTCGCGGGTTGCTGGAATATGACTGCAAACATTAGAAGCATTGTCCATATCGGTAAAAGCCGAAGCAGTAGCTTGGCGGTTTCGAGGCCTGAGAAATCCGTTTTGCAGCTTTTATCATCAGCTAAGCTCTTTGTAGTAGTAGCTTCAGTGTTGCTACAGTTACATAGAGGCTTCTGATCTTGCAGCCTATATATAAGAGGAGAGCAAAATTAGAGGTGTTCAATTTGGTTTAACCAATCCATAAACCAAATCGGATAAGAAATCAACAGAATTATTTTTCTTATATATTCGAACAAACCGTAACCAAAATCAAATCATACCGAAAACTAAAATCGTCTGAGTAAAACTTCAGTTTAGAAAAAAAACGAATACGAACCAAAATCGAAACCAAACCGAATGATATTTGGTTTTCATTCAGTTTCTCTATTTTATAAACAGAAATTTAAATGTAAATAAAAAAAACTAAACCGAAAACGAACCAAAAATCATATCGGGTTTATTATGAATTGAATGTCAAAAAAGCATGATGACTTACTCTAGCTCCGTGGCATTCAAATCGTGGTCATTCACAAGAGTGATCTTACTTCTTCTCCACACTTTTCCTTTGATAATCTCTAAGATTCTTTGAAATGGTTTAGCTTTGAGGTCTGGACCAGGATCAGCATATACATAAACCCCACAGCCACACAGGAACAAGTAGATCAACAACAACATTGAAGCGGTTGGAATTGCAAAACCGAGAACCCAACCAAATGTATCTTGGATATAAGCCATGACAGTTATTCCTAGAAGACTGCCGGCACAAACACCAAAGTACCACCATTGGAAAAATTGACTCTTGTGGTTCCATTTGACTTCGTTGTTCTATGAGGATGGCTCGTCGTCGTGGTCATTGTCAAGGTCGTGGTCGAGCTGGTCAGTACCAAAGGCTTGAAGAGATGGGTTTAATACGCCAAGGCCGAGAGCGACGAGGCAAAGTGAAGTGTAGAGTAAGTAAAAAGAAATGGTTTTAGTAGTGGAACGTGACCCAGCAAATGCCGTAAATGTCAATCCCACTAGTCCCTTTTATATAACGAACAAAAAGCCAAACATGGTTAGTACCAAACCACACAAAGAAAAGAAAAGAAAAACTCAAGAAATGGTTTGTATAAGTTCCTAAAGGTTCCAGTTTTCAAGGAAATAGACATCATAAAAGTGCGCAAAGAAGAGGGTCACATGATCATTAGCACATCATAAACAAACAATTTCGAGATATAATTTTCAACTCAAACTCTAGGATCTGAATTAGAAAAACTCGTTAAAAACTTTGGTTGATGGATTTCAATTGCTCTCTTTAATTAATATTATACAAAACTTGTTAATTTTTGTTTTGTAAAAATCAAGGCTATAATAAATTTTTACCTATATTGTATATAGAGAAAATAGGAGAAGATGTTATGAACAAGGAAAGTGACCAATCCTTGAATTGACTCTTGATTCTGACTGCTGATTCTAATAAAAAGTTGGTATAGTGATTTATTACCACAAAGTAGAGAGCAGAAGAAGCAAGGATGGTGAATAATCTGTCCCAATAAGAATCGGCGAAAGGAGCAGAGAAGAGAGGCAACATGAAAGTGAAGCCACTCCAAGTGTTAACAGTCTTCACCACATCAGTTAGATATGTCACTAAGTTTGATGTAGGGTAATCCTCTCGTCACTTACGTACAGCAATTAATCAAGTTGGATTGGTTTGGCTGGAAATTAACATTCGCAGAAAAAAAATCGAACTTCAATTCAATCGAACGTGTATAATATGTAGTTTAAATTACACACAGCATATTAATCCCAGGCAAAATGGTAAAACTATATAATATCACTTGTCTCAAAACAAAATCGAACTAATAATGCCTCACAGTAGTTTTACATGGACACACTCAGGGCTCCAGCTTCTACTCTCTTTTGAGTTTTGACAGTTAATGTTCCCGGCACAGCATTTTGAACAAGAAGAAGCCAACTCTGAGCCCAACCTCTTAGTCAACGATCTTGAGAGCCTATACCAGCCGATAGTCAACGGTCAGTCTTTTAAGGTGTGTTTTCACTTGTGAGGTCGTAGCTCAAGCTTGTAAGCTCGTATTTCCATGGGAGAGATCGAGATATGTCCTTCCCGCTGCTGTGAACCATCTCGAGGCTGCTCTTGATCGTCGTACCCGAGAATGTCCATGTCTTCTTGCAAGAGATTCAATGAAGTTGGTTTTACCTTTGTGGCTGCAAGATCTTTGAACAGGTCGGAAAAGTTCACTGGCTCATTAGCCACGCTTGTGCAGTTTGCACTTCTTCCTTTATGGCAGTAAGCTGAGTCCCAAGCTCTTCTGTTGAGGATAAGAGCGAACCTCGGCTTGTCCTCTTCCACTAGCTGAGAGTATTTGGATGGACGCGGAACCTTGAAATTCACAATGTGGAGGTCACATGGTAACGGTTTGGCTAAAGGAGCAAAGGTACTGTATTGCGGAACACGCAAGGATATGTCTTGTGGTTTCTTGGCAATAAATGTGTTTATGGGATAGTTTAAGTGAGCACCTATGAGGTGCGAGAGAAGCGAAGGGTTCCTTGGGTGAGGGTTGGAAACAGGGTCTGACTGAGAAATGTTGGATTCTGCAAGAAGGTGAAAAACCACGGTCATTGCGCGGTTATCCGTCACACCTTGCCCAAGACCACGTCCATCATCATGGGCCAACCGTCTGTCCATCATAATCTCTAACCAACCATCTTTAAGGCTTGCAGCACCGAGAGATTGGCGAGAGTGCACAGAGAATCTCTTTCCATTGGATCCTTGGATGAATGCAAGAGATGGCATCGGGTAGTAGTTTCCTTGAAGAGGGATCTTATCATAAGTTTCTCTCCTGCTCATTTGGAAACCGTTGAGATCTGAATAGAAGATCTTCTTGTTGTCAACATCAGTCTTGTACCGGACAATCAATTCCTGGTCATCAAAATCATTACCTAGAAGCTCAACATGATATTCCATCTCAACCGCTAGGTCCTGAAGTGTATTACCTCCGGTGTAAAGACGAGTGCTATGGGAAATGGGCGATTTCTGCCACCTAGTTTTAGGATAGGAGAAGACTTCTTGAACCAGCAGACCCTCGGAGGTGACTAGATGTCCACCAGGTTTAACAATTGGCTGAGCTTCACCGCTTGGTTTGAACAGGTAAGCTCCACTATCTGGACTGGTGTACATACCTATCTCTTCTCCCACAACAGTCTCTGATCCATTTATATGGACTATCTTGCGCAGTAATCCGTTCTTAACATCAAACACAAGAGTCTGGTGTTCATTTTGGATCTCAGTAACGTCACTGTCCAGTTTGGAGCAGGAATATGGAGGGGGGCAAGGAAATGGGTCAAACTCAGAAGTGTATTTGAGTTTAGACTGTGTAGCTTTCTCGCATTCAACATTCCCATTAGCAATGTAATACGTTCTTAGACCAAGAGCTGGAATAGAAGCTTTCCAGTAAAGGCGATGTCTGCCAGTGAATAGTTTGGTATTGTCATGCTGCACTTCAGGAGAAATTTGGCTAGGGACACAAGTCCAGTTTGAGTCCAGAACCGAGATTTCAGCGCGGTTAACAACGACCGTCACTACCTCCTCTCTCATCTGTTCTGATGGATTGATGAGTATAACTGTGTGTGAATTTCCTTCACGTGCAGCAATTGGTTTGTGAACCGGCCGAGCATCATACCTGGATCTCACTTGCTCTGCCTCGAAAAAAGATGGGGATTGATCAGATTTTTCTTTCTCGTGGCGGATCCCAAGAAGAACTTCGATTGCTTTAGCCATAAAGATCTGAAGGTCTTGCAATGAAGTATGCATCCGGGTACCATAATCTTGTACCACATAATCCTTAGCAGTTCCAGTTACCCCATCATGGTGCTGGAAAAGAGCTAGATTTCTTCTTGCAGCAGTTAACTTATACGCAAAACTTGTTGGAAATTTCTCACACTGAACTCGATGGCAATAACCTAGCAGAAATGACATCATGATCTCAGCTCCACGAAGGGTATGCTCGAGCACACGATCAACAGCCTTGAAGAAAGGCCTTGAAACATAATAACCACTCCAATAGTCTTGTTGTCTATCTGCATATGTAAAGAAGTCACCTGACAGAGAAGGGAAACCAACAACCTGACCAGAGCCAACCTCACCAGGAAGAGAATAATTTACTCTGTCAGCTTCTTCTCGAAGTGTTCTGAAATAATCCTCCAAAGTACCAAAGTTTGCCTCTGCGTTTAGACTAGGATTAGAGTTGATGTGATCAAATAGCTGCTGATAGTTACGGAACTGAGCCTCGGCTTCATCAATACTGATGTACCTAAAATCATCTCCAAGAGGTATAAGAAGGGTATTTGTTCGGTAAAGGGTGGATTTTTTCCTGTATTGATCCAGAAGCTTTAATGCCCTCTCCTGCACATTTTCTGGTGTGGTCTCCACTGGGTGCTTTCCCCATGGACAAAGCTCATACTTAAATCCCCGCATCCGAGCAAAATCAAACTGACAGCAAACTGCAGGCTCTGGCCCACAAGTGTGTGGGATATCATATGAATAAAAAGGCATCATATGAACAAAAATGTCCGTTGTTTCCATAGCATCCCAACTTTGACGCCAAATATATTCCAGATTCTTATGCTGAGCAAGGTCTTTCTTAAGCTCGTAATGAGTCCTCTGAATAAGCATGTTTTCGAAACCCATACGTCGCAGGAGATAAGCCATGGTTGATGAATAGCCAAAGGGATCTATGGCCCAAGAATTCTTAGGAATCACCCCAATTGTGTCATTCAGCCACATATTACCCTCTGCAATCTGTAGAAGAAGTGGTCAAGTATAATAAAGCCAGACATAAGAGCAGAGCCAGTGTAAATAGAAAATATAATTTACACTGAAAATCCTGGAATCCTAACTCCTGCAAGATGCTTCACCCAAAAAGGAAAAACCAGACTGCAACAAACGGCTAGTTAACTAGCATTATCTCTAGCCAGTCGATATTTTAAAATCCCATGTTCTTATTAATGCACAACCAAAAAAAGATAGTTTTTAGGCTTTTAGCTCAAAGGAGTTTATTAGGTAATGTTGAACTATACCCAGCCAGAATACAAACTAAATCGCTTTCATCATCTTTGTTTCAGTAAAAAGACAAACTTCTAAAACAAACAGGAGTAGACAAATTAAGTGCATAAAACTGGAAAGTCAAAAGTTGCAGGACATACCTGTTCAATTATGGCAAAATAATGTGAATTAGCCTGCACGAATCATTAAGAAGAAACTTAGCACATCTCACTCAATCAACATAAGAATGGCATGGAACTAAACAACCATTTCATTTTTCTCAACCATACAAGTCAGAAACATACCTCATCATTCATAACCCAGCCACCACCAACGATCTCTAGCTGCCCATTCTTAACCAACCTAGTCAAAGCTTCCTGTTTATTGGGTGAAGCGTCTCTCCACCATCTCTCCAGATATGACATCTCCTCCCATATAAACTTTCTTCTCGTATCCTATTAAACAGATTAAACACAAACCCCTACTCAGATAAGATTCTAGCTAGATGGCAAAACAAAATGCAGACGCAAATTAATCCAGGAGCAAGATAAATAAAACACTCTATCCTAACGTTAACTATGAATTTCTAGCTGTAATACTTATAGTTATCCTTTAATTTCAAAACCCAGTACTAAAAGTATCAAACTTTAGCTCCAAAACACTGCAATTTTTAAAAAAGAGCAACCTTTAAAAATCAGTTTCAACACGAAAAAACAAAACAGAATCCAACAACAAAGCAGTTGGTTTTAGAGTTTACTGACGTCACGAGAGAATTTAGGCAATGAGATTGCTCACGAAAAGCTCATGAGCGAATTAAAATCCAAAGCAAAAACAAAAAAAAAATCGTGACCTTGGATAAAGTTTCAACTATGGTGTCAAGAATATGCCTGGATTGTCTCTGATAATACTCCTCCACCGTAAGTTTCCAACCAGGATCGTTATGAGAGTGAGGCACAACGAAGATTTTGAGCTTCTCTTTCTCCCACTCATCTCCTTTATACGTCACTCTCCAACCTTGTTTCCATGGACCACCATCTACATCAAGAAAATCTATCCTATCGTATAGATCTTTAGTAGTTATATCAACGACGGCGCCTGAAACGGAATCGTTCACTGTTCTTCGATAAATATTCTTCCTTGGCTTTACGATCCGATTGGATCTGGAGGTAAGGAACCGTGAGGAGATCGGTCCTGGTACGCCGAAATGGAAGAGCGTGAGGAAGAAGAAGAGAAGTGAGACGACGAGAGCGATGGTGAAGAAGTTTGCGAAGAGGAAATTGATTAGAGCTGTTCGTTTTCGAGGTTTTCGATTGATCGCTAGTTTTGATTTCGATAAGGCTGTTGGGAGGAGTGATTGGCCCCAACTGCCTCCACCTCCTCCGCCGGAGTTACGGCGGGTGTTACCGATGTAGGAGGAGAACGGCATAATCTCCTCCACGGAAGCTTTTGGTAGCTAACGAATTAAACTAGGTCGTTTTTGGTCTGGTTTTGATTGTTTGTTTGTTTAGGTTCTTTGTCTCTGATATTTATTCAAGTGAAGGAGTCTTTTTAGATTCGATTGACTTTTCTTGGTGTTTGTTTTTTTTTTTGTAGATACGAGTAATTGTCAGTGGTATTATCGTCTTTTCGGACATGAGCTATGATTTCGCTCTACTTTTGTTTTTTACTAATTAGACCCAAGTTGGTGGGTTGTGGAGTAAGTTTTGAGTCTAGTATCTTTTTCGATTTAGATTGTTAGATTCCCCATAACCTCAGTTTTATATATTATAACCATTCATGGATTGTTTCATTTGTGATAGTGATAGGCTTTATTTTCGGAATACCATATGATGATCCGATTGATAGTTCAGTATTATATAGTAACTTGTTGACTGTAAAACATATATGCCTCACTAAATATTAAGATTATTACGAAGAACATAATTCGAAAGATTGTGGTTTTGTACGGTAGATTTAGGGAGCCTTACTATATCATTTTTGATGATTTTAAAATTATAGAATTTACTGAATTCAAAAAGATTTGCTAAATAGTTTCCATCATAGATTATCATATCTTTAGTTGAAGATAATTACAAATTTTATAAAGTTATTTTTGAGATTTTACATAATAATTTTTATTCTCACAATGGACGAAGTGCTAAACCATATCAACTGAAAGTATGTGGAACCATTGTGAAGAAAGAGAAATGCCATATCAAATTGAAAGCTTCATAATCTTTGTGGAGAAGCTTAAACACTAATCAATGTGTCACATGAGTATAAAGCAAACCAGAGCTTATAGAGAAATTCAAGACGAGTCTGTTACCGTTTTTAATCTCCCTAAGCTTATAGTCATGAGCATTTGTAATGTACTTAGCCAGGCATAGTGGAGTCAGAAGCGGTCCCTTCGGAATATCTATGTCAAAATCAACTTATTCCATATAAGTCTGTGAAAAAGAGGAAGATTTTTGAGAATTAATCATGTGATCTAACATAAAAACCACCTTTCCAATTAAAAGTATAAATTAATTTGTTGACAAAAATGTGTAGAGTCAACAAACAATAACCGAAGATTTTAATAAAATAACAAAATGAGTTACTTTTCTTTTATTTGAATAACTTTAGACTTTTATGAACATTTTATAAAATCGTAAAATTAGTCTCAAACTATGGATAGTTTACTCTCACCATAATAGGCAAGATGTTTCACCATGAAGGTTGTGCATGGAAGAATTATTGCTTTCATATAAAAACTTCGGATTTAAGATGTTGAAGGGCGTGCTCAAAGCTTTAAAATAGACGAATATCTACAAAAGGTGCTCAATGAGAGATATTTTAAATCCGATGTTGAAGGGCGTACTCAAAGCATTGATAATTTGATATATAGATTCTAATTCAACTTTAAAATGGACAAATATCTACAAAAAGGTGCTCAATAAGAGACATTACCACTTTAACGTTTTGAGTTTCTCTCTCTCGGGAACGGAGCCAAATATTTGGGAAAAAATATGGATATTCTCTTCATTATATATTGGAAAGATAAAACATTTTATAATAAATTTGGAAGGATCCTATAGGTTGATGTCAAGGGTTAAAAAGTTTATCGTTGAATGCAAACCAGCCGATGAAGTTTAAGAAGAAAACACATTTTGCCAATAGCGATAATTTTTTCCTAATGCTTTAACTACAAGAAAATTTCCCTAGAAAAACGAATTTTTTTCTTGAGCTCATGGATAAAGATAAACGTAATCGAGACTATAAGAAACCATCTCCTCCGAGAAGAACTACTACAGAGAACACATAGAGGAGATGTGAAGAGCTTATGTTAGAAGAGAACCTTATCAAGTAAAACTTTTCGCTACGCAAAATTATCATTCACGTGATTCTAACCATTTAAAAATTAAGTAAATCAAATTAAAAAAAAAAGTGAATCACATACAACAACTTTTTCAAAATAAATTAAATATAACATATACATATTTTATAACAAAAAACATATATATTATCTATTAGATGTAACAAAAAACCAATATAACTAAATATTTTAGTTACGAAAGTATGATCACGTAATTCTAAACATATCTAAAATTCTTATATATATATATATATATATATCTAAAACTCTATTTATATATGTGTATAAATATTTAATACACATATAAATGGAGTTTTAGATATGTTTAAGATCACGTGATCATATTTTTATAGTTAAAGGATTTATTTATATTCTTTTTGTCACATCTAACAGATAATATTTGGCACTAAATGTATATGTTATATTTAATTTATTTTGTAAAAATTTGTTATATGTGATTTACGTCGAAACACTATCTAGTAAAAATGAAACAATACAAACCTCAAGCTTTAAGAAAATTCTTTAAATTAGGTAATCACATTAATCGGTCAAAGGATAGTTTACGTAAAATTATGATTACGTGATTCTAAGCATTAAAATTTTACGTAATTACATACAATATTTTTCATAAAATAAACTAATATAAACACATATCTATCACACAAGAAAATGATCTAATGAATGTGACAAAAAGGAAAATATAAAAAATCTTTTGTTTTTAATAAAAAAATATAAAATATAAACAATCTTTAGCTACAAATTTTGATTTATGTGATCCTAAGTATATTAAAAACTCCATCAACAAGCCATCCACTCTTTAGCTTCGGTAATAGCTTTTGGAGATCATGAAATATCTTCATATATATGACACGAAAAGTTATCTAGTAAAAGATTAAACCATGTAAAACTCAAGCTTTTAAGTAAAAGGTTCAATTTAGGTAATCACGTTAACGGGTCATAGTATGTTTTATATGATATGATTACGTGATTCTAACCATTAAAGATTTACGTAAGTATATAGAGTATCTGATTCAAAACATAATTAAAGCTCTAGATAGGTATATATATGCAAAACTATTCAAAACACAATCTTTGGAAAGGTTGAATAATGTTAAAACTTAAAACTATTCAAAACTCAATCTGCTCAGAGGTTCAACTTTAGGTAATGAAATAAAACCGGTGTTGACAGAAAAAAATAAAAATAAAACCGGGGATAGTGTATTTGAAAAGACCCCGCCTTAGAAAGAGGTATCTGAGGTCACAACTAAGCTCATATCCAAACAGACCTCTATCTCTCGCCAGATACTTATATACCTCTCTTCTCCGACAAAATGTCGACTGCTGATTCTCAGGAGATGGAAGCTCACTGTCGGAAATCTTACAGGCGCAAGGACAAAGCCCTTGGGCTTCTCGTTTCCAAGTAGGCAATCTCTATCTCCCAATCTATCTCTTACGATTCTCTGCGAATTTGATCAGATTTCTATTTCCTTTTTGTTTTTCCTTTTTCATGTTTCCGTTGATAATTATTATACATGATATATGTTTTAATACAGCTTTTTAAATATTTATAATCGAGAAGATGTCGACTTTATTGGCCTCGATGATGCCGCCGCGAAACTAGGTGATTGTTATTTCTTCTCCCTATTTTTATGTTCAATTTTTTTTTTTATGCGTATCAATTGATTTTAGATGAAAATTATAAACAATATCAGATTAAACTAGATATTAATATAGAGCTTGATGTCTGGTTTTGTGGGCATCGCATATTGCAGGTGTTGAGCGTCGTCGTATATACGATGTGGTTAACATATTGGAGACCATTGGGGTAAGCTTTGATGATTATTTTTGTGTGATGTTTGATAAATTTTGAACTGATTATGATTATTATGGTGTTTTGTTTTAACGCAGCTTGTTGCAAGAAGAGGGATGAGTCAGTATTCATGGATGGGTTTTGGAGCAGTTCCTCGTGCTCTCGATCAACTTAAAGTATGTATAAGAAATCAATTCTTTATCTTCAGTGTTGTGTTGGTTATGAGATGGCTTTATGAGTTTTGTGTCTTTTGTTTTACAGGAACAAGGAATGATAGAGAAGTTTGGGATCATCCCATGTGTGACCAACTCAGAGATGGTATGTTCATATTCAGATTCTGCTAAACATCAATGAAATGGATTTTAACATTAGATTCTTATCTTGAATAGGTCTTATATGAGCAAGAAAGAGAAGAATATTTCAAGGATGATCAAGAGAACTCATCAAAATCCCCCAAACTTGGTAATGTCTTATGCAGAACATCATTGATTAGAGTAGTAATAATCTGTTGGAACATCATTGATTATGCAGTTTCTTATTTTAATACCACCATATACATATGTGCCTTCAATCTAGAATCCGATACGAATGAAAACAATTCCTTGCTAGTGTTTTTTGCATACGAATTCTCTAGTCAGTAAAATTATTTTGTTATTTTTTTCAGACAACAGGAAGGAGAAAATCCTGTGGCTTCTTGCACGGAACTTTGTGAAGCTCTTTTTGTGCTCTGATGTAAGTAGAGATGTGATATGTCATTATCTCTAACACAATTTTTGACCAATTGACACCTCCCTTGTTTGCTATTTTTGATGTCAGGCTGATCTGATAACACTTGATAGTGTTACAAAAGCATTGCTGAATGAGACTCAGGATCCCATGAGCAGAAAAAGTAATCCTAATCCATTCCCTTAATCTTTTCTGATCTCTGATCGTTGAATACAAAAGCAATTATCAAACCCTTAAACCCTATTTCTTTTTACTTTGTGTAGCTAAAATGAGACGCCTTTACGACATTGCAAATGTGTTCTCCTCAATGAAGTTGATTGAAAAGGTACGATTACCTTACAAGCCAACACAATATATGCAATCTTGAAAGTTTCTTGTTTTTGTTTGCTTACATTTTCACACTCTTACCTGCAGACTCATATCCCAGAGAGTAAGAAAACGGCATATAGGTGGTTGGGTTTCGAGTCCATGTCTGAAAACAGGCTCATTGCTGCTGGTTCTTCAAGCCTAGGTGATGGGAAGGAGTCTAAAAAGCGGGTCTTTGGGACTGAGATGACCAACTTGGAAGCAAAGAGAAGCAAAAGATATTGTTTTGAAGACCCCAAGCTTTGGGGAAAAAAAAGAAAAGCAATGAAGGAGGAAAAGCACTGTGATTCAAAAGCGGCTGGGAAGAGCTCGGCATCTGGGTCAGCCACCCCCGCAGATAACAACAGTGAACCAAGACTTGGCCGACTTGCAGAAATTGAGACCCTAGCTTCAACCTTCAGACCACAATATACCAATCCTGGTAAGAAAACCTACCTTCTTCTCTAGTTTTCGTCACAATTTGAGATTCTTGGGACTGCATATTTGTTTTCCTTACATTTATATTATCTTTGGGGTTCTTACAAGTTAACATTTCTTTCGTGAACAGATGTAATGGGTCTTTTTGAACATTTCAAGGAGACCATGAAGTCATGGATGGAACAGGCAAGTGGGAAATGACTTAAGCAAATATATTTACTTGCGGTGTTACTTTAATTCTCTGAGCAAAGCCAAACTTTTTCTCTTTTTGCGTTAAACTACAGAGTTACTCGTACAGGGTATAGATCATTTACTTGATTTGCGTAATGTTTGATCTGTGTAGAAGAAAATAAAATAATTTAAAGTAGCTAACCGTTTAAACTTTCTATCTTGTCTTATTGTCAAAAACAATAGTGTACTTTAAGTTGAAACGTTCAAAGTTCAAACTTTTATCAGTTACTTCTTTTCTAGTTTGGTATGATTTGATTTTTTAATCATAAATGGTAACTGCTAAATTGTTGAATTGGCTAAAAACTATTCTAAAATTTTTATGCATTTTGAAAACATGAGTAAATTATGTTTAGTTTTGAGATATTTTTAGGTTGATTTGGATGGGATTCTAGAAATTTCTAGTATAGTACTACAATAAAATCTCTATTATTTTATTAATTTATAGTGATATTAATTTATAAAGAGATTAGTTTTAATTGGTTTTTCTATTTAAAATTTTACTATAAAATCTTCAAAATTTTAAGTTGAAATAATTTGATGTAAATAAAATTAATTTTTTGGATACTATAATTTCGACATGAGTATTTAAAATTTAGAAGAATTTTTTTTTACGATATATAACAAAACCTAGTGATGAATTTACTTAAATAAACGATATGTATAAATTTAAATTTATGATTAATGATTTTAGCTGTCATATTTCAACAATCTATAAAACTTTAGAAATAAATTTTTTACATATACATAAATTGAAACTTATAAAAAATATTGATTATTTTGATGACGAAGTTATATATGATATTACGACTCGATAGTTCAGAACACAATATACTAATTGTTTGATTCACTAACAATAAAATACGAGTTTTAACAAGACCATATATTAGTATATATATATAATTATTAATTTATAATATTAATGTGATTATATATTTACATAAAAATTTCAAAAAAATATCTACTTATTTTATCAAATTTTGTTAATTTTTATATTAATCCGATAGAGAACAAAAATTGAATGTCTATGTTTGAGTATAGGAAGAATCTTTTTTTGATAATTTATAATATTAATGTGATTATATATTTATTTATCTGTTTAGTGGGCTCGAACGAAGGAACATTTTTCTTAACAAAAAAAAAATTGATGCCAGAAAAAGAAAATCATAATTATTAAAAATATATATATATATATAAATTATCAAAATAGATTCTTCCTATACTCAAACGCATATCTCGCAGCCACACATCGGAGAGAGAAAACAGAGAGCTCGAGACGCTCATTTAATGGCGGCCGCATCAGCTCGAGCCTTCATGCTCGCTCGTGTAATGGACTTATCACGGAAGAAGCTAATCCTTCATTCAATCTCCACCGTCATCTCCTCGCCGGTTACCGTGTGTTCCAAATCGTGCGGTGTCTTCCCCTGTCATTTGCTGTCTCAGCGGAGGTGGAGTTTCCTCCGACGATTCATACGTATCTACTCGCCGGTCGATGTTAGACAGAGGTTTCGCTGTGATCGCGAATTTGGTGAATCGAATCCAGCCGCTTGATACTTCCGTTATCTCCAAAGGCTTATCCGATTCAGCTAAGGATTCGATGAAACAGACGATTTCGTCTATGCTTGGACTTGTTCCTTCCGATCAATTCTCTGTTTCCGTTACAATCTCCGAGCAGCCTTTATATCGTCTTTTTATTTCTTCAATCATCACTGGATAAATAAACTTTCTGGATTTTTGAATCTCTCTTATCTCAATTTTGTTAATATAGATTTGATTTATCTGTTTGGTGTTTCTTCGTGTTGTGGTTCTAGGTATACGTTGTGGAATGCGGAGTATCGTGTATCACTGACGAGGAATTTTGATATTCCGATTGATCCTATAAAGGAGTATGATCAATCTTCAGAAGATAGTGTGAGATTTGATTCAGAGAAGGGAAAGAGTGAGGATTTAGGGAACTGTGTTGAGGAATTAGAGAGATTGAGTCCTCATGTGCTTGGAGACTATTCACCGGAAGCGTTGAGTTATATTCAGCATTTGCAGTCTGAGTTATCTGACATGAAAGAGGTAATTTCAAAGTTTATCTGTTGAGAATTTGATTGAATCTTTTTTATAATTGAAGTAATGTATGTTGAGAATTTGATTGAATCTATTCTGTTAACGGTCTTATCCTTAGCGGAGCAATGTGCTCGATCAGCCACAAATTCAAACCTCCGTGGCCGTTACAACACCTTTAGCCCTAGCTTCTACTCTCATCCCCACTTGGCGCGTTGTCCCTACTCGCGGCACCATCGTTGGAGTCTCATTCAAGGAGCCATGGAAACGGATGTCGCCTTTTCTAACCCTAACAGAACCGTTGCTAGACCACGCGCTGCCACGGCATACGAGCTCGTACGAGTCTGTGAGGATCTTAAAAGCAGATTTGAAGAAGTTGAAGTTCCGTTGATGATCGTACACGGCGGAGACGACATCGTCTGTGATCCGGCTTCCGTTGAGGAGCTTTACGTGAGATCCAGTAGCAGAGACAAGACGATTAAGATTTATCCAGAGATGTGACATCAGCTGATTGGAGAATCGGAAGAGAACGTCGATTTGGTTTTTGGAGATATTTTGGATTGGATTATGAAACGATCTGAAATCTTCGCCATTGATGGTGGTAGCAAAGGTTAAATACACCGGCTGAAGTGCTCTAAGTTTTTTTAGTTTTCATATATAAATAATGAATCGAATTTCAAATTTTATATTCAAGATCCTCGAGAATAGGTCACTAAAAACCTTAATTTTAGAAAAAAGATTGTTTATAAAAAAATGAGAAAGTAAAGATTTTTACTAGTTCTAATCTCTTGAGGACGCCATTGAAGAAAAATGAAAGATATAATGAAGGAAGTGGAAGGAAAAGTGAAATTTTCAATGGCGGATTCGACAATGATGTTACTTGTTCAACAAGCAATGGATAAAGCCCATGAAAATATCAAAACCAAACATGGTCTTCTCCTCCGTCTCAATGCCATATCCCTTTTCTATGAGCTCGCTGTGTTACAGCTAGAGAGCTGTCTTAATTTCGTCCAACAAGAGACCGATAAACTGGAGAGTAACCACGAGGAAGTGGTTCGAGATCTGAGAGAGATCAAAGACAGGCTTCACCACCGTCTCTTAGAGACCGAGTTAGCGATTCTTGAGAAAGACAGACAGTTGTTAGAGATGTCTGAGAATCAAGAGAGTCTGAGAAATGTACTGGAGAGTAAAGAAACAGAGTTGGTTCATTTGCAAGATCTTGAGAGAAAGAGAAGTAATAATAAGATTGGGGATTTTATCAAAGAATATGAGTTTTCAGAGCTAAAGAGCTCTGTTGATCAACAAGTGATGAATCTTAGACAAAAGCTTGAGACAGAGTACGATGAATTGAGAGGAGAAACAGAGGATCCTTCAGGGGTTGATATCGATGTTTTGAAAGGTACAATGGATCTTGCTTTCAACAAGATGCATCACGCCATATTCTTGTCGGAATTGGGTCCGATTGAGCAGAGTTGGAGATGGTCAATAGAGAGAGAATCAATGGCGTTACTGGTAAAAGGTTTCATGAATGGTTTAGAGGAGAAGATGAAGAAGGTAATGATTGTTGTGAGAGATTATGAATTGGGTTTTAAAGATCGGGTTTGTTCGATTCGTAAAGAAGTAGAGTGTTTAGAATCTCAGATTGATCAGATCATGATCCATAGATCATCGTCATCTCCTAGATCATATGTAGCAATAGCAGCAACAACATCATCATCTTCAATAGATTGTGAAATTTTTGATGATAAAGAAGTAAAAGAAAATGAAGAAGAAGAACAAGAACAAGAGTCGAGCAATTTTCCTGTTTCGAAGCTGATAAAGAGTCATGAATCGATCATTAGGAGGAAAAGCGAAGAGCTTGTTCCTCCTAAAATCGATTCTGTTAAGCGACAGAAGAGTTGCAACAGCTCTAGCTCGAAGCAGGCTATTGATGATATTGTTTCTGGTCTTGATAGCTTGATGAGTCTTAACACTAAGACATTTGAACATTTGTTTTATGATGATGATGATAGATATGATAATGATCATGATAGTGAAGTGGTAATGGATGCAAATTTGGATGATGTTTGGATGAAAATGCAGAAGAATAGAACGGTGTTTTCAGTCAATGTGATAGAGGAGAAAGAAGATGCAGAGATGAAGCTAATAGTATTGGAAGATATTTACTTGACTTTGCTCAAAGGTCTATTAACAGATGAGATCACAAACAATAGAGAAGCCGAAGAAGAGGAGATCAAGAGCGAAAAGATGGAACCGGGGCTTAAGTGTATGGATTGTTTAAAGAAATTAAATTGGGAGAAAGATTCTGAGATTCTTCGTGAAGATGAAGAATTCAGACAAGAGCTAAATTGGATTATAGTGACAGAGTTGCTAAGAGAGGTTTCAGAGACAGTGGAGAATCATAAAAAGATTGAAGCAAATAATAAAAGAATGATTCAGGAAGAAGGAAACAGAGCCTGCTTGGAAATCTCCTTACTATATGATGATTTTGAGTGCAAGATTCAAGAGAAGTTAAAGATGGTAACATTCAGGTGATTAGAAAAAGGGTTCTTTAAATGACAAGAATCAACATTTTATGTTGAATCTTATTAAACTAACTTTTGTTGTTTTGGAGGTTACAAAATTTGGAGATAAAGATTGATTCAACGATGGATTGTATCGCAGAGTTAAGACGGAAAGAATCGGTTTATAGAACAGCATTTGTTCTTAGTTCTGAGAATCTCAGAAAGGCAGAAACTGAGGTCTAATAGTTTGTGAATTCATTTTTAATTGTGAGAACTTAATATGAACAGTTACGGTTTGATCATAGGAAAGTGTAAAACTTTTGTAGGTTGATCTTCTTGGAGATCAAGCCGATTCGCTAGTGAAGCTTCTCCAGAAAACACTTTGGACATTTCATCAACATCCATTGCTTCTCTGCAATAACTCAGATGTAAATTAACCTCTCTCTCTATCTATTTTTAAATAGATTGTTTCACAAGTAATCTCTACGTAGATAATCTGTATTTTTCTTTTGGGTTTTCAGATATCAGAGATCTCAAAGATGATCAAGAAAGAGTTATCATCTGAGGATTCATGAAACAAGGGTTCATTAAGCAAACTAATTAATTTTCGTGAAATCCCTATCCTTTTGTAATACACTAAATGTAGACAAACTGTTTCAAAACTTGTCCAAATCCAATACCACCCCATTCTTTTTCTCCTTTTCTTTTTTTTTTATTTATTATACAAATTTTCATATAACTAACTTATCCGCTTTCTATAAAAATCTGTAAAGTTTTATATAATGTCTCAAAATTAGAAATTGTCCCTTCTTCATACACTCGTAAAAGGCTAACTAACATGTTATAAATGAAACTCCTAAATACTTTCCGCATCATTCTAATTAATCGAAAACTCCGACTAAAATATTTTATATTGAAAATAATAAATACATTTAGCTAATGTCTGTTATACAATCTCAACATGGATCATGCTTTAATAACTAGTTTCAATTAAATGACTCAACAAAATTCTCACCTTTTAGTCCAAATCATCATTTTCTATAAGAACCCTAAAACCCATTTCCCTTTCTCTGACAGACAACAACAAGATCTAAAAACATCCAGTCCACTTGCGCAAAACAAAAACAAAAATATATAAATGGAAACAGATCAAAGTGATGTTCTTGCTTTGTCGTCATTAATCCAACGCTAAGGCGCCGATCCCAAGTCCGGATTAGTGCTTCTCACCAATAAAGAACGTTAAAGGTTGTCTCGATGCCGTAAAAGATGCCATGAAAGAAGAATTTAAAGGGGTAGGTAAGGAATGTTGCCACGTCATCAATGGCCTCGCCGACTATTGTTTTCCGATTACTTTCCCCGAAAAACCGTTCATTGCATTACTCGTTAAGGCTGCATGTTTAATTGTTTCTTGTAATGTAAGGCACTCTGCGTTTGTGTGTTCCTTTTTATCTAAGAAAATTTAGTGAATCAATAAATTGTTGTTTGATTCTCTCACTTACCAAAAGTTCCAAAAGGAAAAAAGAAACTTTTAATACTCTTTCAGTTCTCAAACAAAAAACATGATGGAAATACGGATATCAAAATGGACAATAGACCCAATCCTATCCAAATCTATGTCAGTTCTACATTTATATGGGCGGATTAAACCCGTTCATTTATTTTATCGGTTAAAAATTATATACACAAACTCAAAATCGTGAAACTCATTGGTTAAGTTCCTTCGGTTCGTGAGTATCACTCTATGATCTCGAGTCTCTGTAAAATGAGGAAGTTTGATACAGCTTGGACATTGATTGATGAGATGAGAAAGTTTAGTCCTTCTCTTGTTAACTCATAGACACTTTTGATCATGATTAGAAAGTATGCAGAGCAGAGGACAGTAGAAGATATGATTCAAAGCTGGTTTTCAGGAAAACAGTATGCAGAGCAGAGGACAGTAGATTCCAAAGGGAATGTTTCGAGTGATGATAAAGGTATTATGAAGAAATCTGAAAGACAAGAGAACTTTCTCCAGCAGCCTGAGGTAAGAAAGGTTGTGAGAGGACATGGATATTCGTTTTGGGACGAATAGAAAGCAAGAGAGAGAGCTCTTGAAGCAAAGTTAGAGTCAAGAAGGATCATAGGTAGGAACCATCTTGAGGAGCTTTAACCAGATTCGCTAGTTCTGAAGAGATGGGCGTGATCGTCTTTGGAATTATTGTTGTTGAGAAGAGAATTTGAAAATCATATATATACTTATATAAAAAAAAAGAGGAAGAAGAATCTCTCCTTTTGAACATATATATATATATATATATATATATATGTTTGTAGATACAAACCAAGAGTGTAAAACATGTATGCGTTTCCAATATTGACAGCAGACATTTTTTTTAACCTAAATTAAGAAAATACACACAACTGTGCAACGATCTTCTCTATATAACGAGAAAATATTGATGGAAACGGTCTTTTCCCGGGAAAGTTGCAGAGAGAACTTGGTCCGACTCTAACCTTCCTCGTGTGTTGAAGTAAAAGAGAAAAATTCCTTACTTTTGTTGTCATCTTGAAGCTGAAAGAAACTTATGGAATCTTTCATTTCTATTCTGTGACAAGTTCTTAATCTTCTTCTGTTTCTTCTTCCTGTGGAAGAAATCCTCCGTGTCCAAAACATAGGAAATCTACAACACATGTTTTGAATCACATAAGAGCCTAGATTTTGAGAACAAGAAACTCGTACCAGTTTGTTTTAAAACTAGAATCGTTGTTACCTTGTAGGAGGAGCAAGACATCTTACACTCAAGGCCATTAATTACATCTACACCTTCCATGGCCTTGCAAGCTACTGCAAGATCATTTAGACCAGTATATCCATGCATGTTCCTGTACACAAAAATTAGCGAAAGGAAAAATGGTTATATGAAACTGTACCAAATTCTACAGCAAGAGATAGGATTTATCTGTGATTAGAGGCAGGTGAAAGCTACTGAAACTCAATATACCGTTTTAACACAATGTCCTGTGGCTCTTTCTTCCCTGAAGAGTTGGAGAGAAACTCATTTTGCATATAACTTGCAAACGTGGGATCCATGGAAACTGCATAAGCCTCGGGTTTTTCGATTCTGTTATCCATAAGCTGGATTGACAAATGCGATGGAGAGGAAGACTGCATAGAATTAAAACAAAGGAAACAAGTTTCAGGGTGGTCAATGAATAATCACATTTCCTCAATGAGGAGATTGGAGAGAAAAATGAGAACTGGTTTAGGGTTCTTACACATTCCAACCGATAAATATTTTCTTCATGAAGGAGGATCCTAGCGTTTTCATAATACACCGAGTCAATCACCCTCCCAGGTTTCCGGGATTTCTCATATTCATACAACTGAAGAAGCTTATTGTCCATATCGTCAGCTACAACAGCTTGAAGCTGTAATAGATCAAATGAAGTCAGATGTTAGAAGGAATATAATGTCTGAAAGTAAAAATGATCAAACCTAAAACAAAAAGCCGGTGATAAATTACCTGTTTAACCAATTTGTATATCAGTTTTTCCAAGGTGAATAATACATATGACTCGTTTCCAATGATGGCTCGGCATTCATCCTCAAACTTGGAATTTTCAGATGAGCCATTAAGCAGACAAAACAAGGCACTCATAAACCTGCATAACAAACAAATACGAGTACATAAGTTTCTTTTATTGAACTGAATTAAAAACCTGCATAGTCTATATAAATTAGGTAAGGAATGTACCTTGCATAAGGATCTGGTGAACTAGTATCTTTCGTGTTTCTTGGTTTCATTTCACTACCTGTGCAATAAGTTTTTGCAGACGAAATTCTTTCGTACAGGATCTGAAAAATCCAAACCCAATTAAAAAGAATTAGTAAATTTTTTGAAGGTACAAATACATTTTCAGACTTTAACCTGAGAAAGCAAATCATAAGAATTGCACTCACTCTATGAAGCCTGAAAAGAACATAAAAGTCGTCATTCCCATAGAAAACTCTGGAATCTTTTTTTCTCTCATCAAGCAACGCCGCTGCAGATACATGCTTTGAAAGAGGCTTAACCAATAAGAGAACACGTTCTGACGATGGAAGCAACCCATTGTCTTCTTCTATAAGATGCGACTCTATTCCCTCTGCCTCTCCTTCACTTTCAGCTTTACCATCAATCTCATCATGCTCACCTTCTTCCTCCACACCGTTATCGTCCTGTGAACATTCCTCACCAATAGATTCAGTCCCCGACGCAACCTCTCCAGCTTCTGAAGCATCATCACCATCCTCATCATCAGCATCATCATCATTTTCTCCTTCAACTTCAACTGAATGCTCTGGTTTGGCAGTAGCTTTCAAACCACGATCTTCATAAACATCAAAGTTGTCTTCAGAATCATCAACAGGTGACATTTCACCTTCTTCCTTCTCAATTTTGGATGGACCACTGGATTCATCATAATTACTGTTGGCTTTAGAAACATTTGAATGCACTCCATTTGCTAAAACTATAGTGTTGCCAATATCACCTCTCTAGAAGAAATGGCCAGTAACAGTGAGAATGGTCGAAAGATCTCATAAAAAGCAGAATAGACTAGAACATATAATTAAAATGTAAAACACAGTACAGTACCTGAATACGTTGAATGGCATCAACGTTATCTATAGCTTCACTTGGTTTGGTTATACTGCCTCGTGAACCTTAAAAACAAAGGTAATCACCGACACATTAAGGTAGGTATTGCACCCAAACTGAAGAAAACAAATTAAAGTTCAATCCTGCAAATACCTGACAAATATCCGCTTCCTACTTTACCATTATTGTTTTCTACCACACTTGGGAATGATGCACTTGAAGTGGCTACTCTTTCATCAACATCTCCAGATCTTTTATCAGTTCCATTTCCAATTTCTAGATCTTTCTGTGGTTTTACAACAGAACAGGAGGCAACATCTTTCTTACCAGGATCACCATCCTTACCATTTTCTTTCCCTGAAGAATCCTTATTCAACACACCAGTCCCACCATGTTTGGAGACCCCAGATGAAGCATAGTCATCTCCATTAGCAGCAAATTTTAGTTGCTTGGAAACCAAACCTATGGCGTCAGAACTCACATTAGCTTCCCCGCTAGTAAATGCACTGTGTTGCTTGGTTTCTACAACATCTTCAACAGAATCTGACCCCTTGGTCCTGGGTGGAATACCAAGCATCAGCTCCAGGAAATTAGCCCAGAGCCTCAGAACTTTATTGCTCTGCTCTTTTGTAGAACATATCTCCTCACACGAAAATTGGACTAGTTTGAACAGGTCTTCATGAATTGTTATGTTAATATATTCATACTCAAGGTGAGGAATTATTGGTTGTCTGTAACCAGCAGAAATAGACAGAAGAACATCATCTTCTTCCTGAGACTTCTCTTTCAAGTCCTTGATTTCAGACACCAGAGCTGGTATTCAACCAAGGATCAAATAAAAGATTATGAGAACAAATAAGTAAAATGCAAGAATAGACACATGACAGATGAATGTATGCAATAAAAGGTGAGGAAGAAACGCCTTGGTTACTTATATACAAGTTAGCAGATGGAGTTCCAAGAATTTACATACCTTTTGCACTCAAATTCTTAGAATCTTGCTGCTTAAAATAGAAGCTGCGGTGATCAAGTGATTTGTAATGGTTTTTCGCATACACATCCGCCCACACCACATTAAAATCTTCACGGCATTTTGTCCATTCATCTTGTTTCTGCTTCAATCGAGTTAGAATCACAGGAAGCGCAGCGGCTGGATTCTTACGTATTAAGTCTGTCACGTCAAGACCATGGTCGCCATAAAGTCTCTCTATGCACCTTAAATTTAGGGCTGTAATAAGTCAATAAGAAAATGAAAATGTAAGCCAAAGAGATGAGGTCTCAAAGATAGGGTAAGGGAAGTGGAACAGAGAGGTCTATAATCACTAATATAGGTCCCAGTAAATAAATGCGTACAGACCTGTGAAGTGGTCTTCAATCCAGAAGGAGCCCTCAAAACTTATTTTCTTCTCAATGAGAATAGTCAACAATTCTTCAGCACTTTTAGCAGCAGATCCCACAGATTCCAACAACATGTCCAGCTCAAATCTGTAAAAAGAAGCAAGTAAACAACAATCATAACATACAAATTTCTTAAGACTACAAAAGCTATCATATAAGTAATACTTCTTGTAAACGTACCTATCATCTTCACATCTAAACAAGCTTTCTTCATATTGGTTCCTGCGCATGTGCTTAAAAGAGTAGTCTTCACTTCCTGAAGTGACAGAAACCCAGTGATCATTTAATACAGCAGCTCCTGACTCCTGTCTGTGGCGCACAGACGGTATTGGATACTGCAAATAAGATATAATAGTAAGTACAGTTGAAATGCCACAAATGCAATATAGAACTCTGAAGATCTTATTACATCCAAAGGTAGGAGTCGGTAGCTAGGAGTGCAACGCTCGCAATCAGATAGATCAAGCTCTTGTATGGATTTTCCCATGTACCTGTCCTTGGATCGCTCTTTTTCCTTAGCAGCCTCAAGGTCGCGCTTGTGTTCTCTTTCTTTTTCCTCCACCTTCATTGACCTAGATAAATATTCTTCGCTGCTAAGTGATTCTGCAACAAGTGTACCAAGTACTGTTAATAATATCCCTATAACATAGAAAGGCAAGAGAAAAGCACACTCATAGACAAGGAGGTAAGAGACTGCTGCATACTTTTGCTCATAACCCCAGCAAGGTGCTGAAATCCATCTGCATAAAGGATGATGATCAGAAACAGCTACATAACTTAATTAGTAAAATGATAGTTGGCAATCATAAATACCAATACTCTCACAACGCTCGAAGAATTGATTGAACTCATCCATGAGATCAGGAAATTTTCCAAGCAGACCAGAAACCTGAATGAAAGAGAGTGGAGTTACAACAAAATCTAACCAAATCCATCCACACCAAAGCGATATGTACACCAACCAAATTCTGCAGATCTTTCTTTTGGATAATTCCATTGCTAAAAATATTGAGACACTTCAAGAATGTCTGATAATCATCTTGGCTGCATAATCTCTCCTTGACTTTCTCACAAAACACAAATGCTTGGTTGTACATGCCTAAAACAATAAAAGTACGGACAAAAAAATTAGACTGCAAGTATCAGAAAACAGAAATAGCTGGTTGCACCAACTTATATAGCTGTTGACCAGGAAATTAAAAAATCAACTTTTTGTTATTATTCACATAATTTTAAAAAATCAGCAATCCATCAACTTATATACTGGACATGATAATGGCATGAAGATGCGTAGCATGTCATTAATCTACTGTATAAAGCACTGAAACTGTAACGCCTGAAAAACAGAAAAATTGTTTGTTCTCCATATGACTAAAAGCCACTTACTTTTTAGGTTGTTTTTCTCAGACTGTGAAGCAGGACCAGAATAAGCTTCAAAACCCTCAGTTCTTCCAGATGACTTTCTTTTCTCTGGAAAATGTTGCAAGTTATCTTGCTCTGCTTCTCTATCATCCAAATCACGGTTTCTCCTTTCTCTATTATCCTTATCAATGCGTTTCCTCTGATCTCTGTGCATCTTAACCATTGTTTTATCATCATTAAGGTCAGAACGGTCAACACTATGATCTCGGTCACCCCGAGAAACAACAGCCCTTTCTCGTCGGCGATCCTGATGAGGAAAAACGTATTAGCACAGAAACCAGAGACCTGATAACAATAAAAGAACCAAGAGAAAATGTAACCACTAACCTTCTCCATTAAGATTCGCCGCACAACAGGAGGGCCTGATCCTCGATCATCATACCGCTGGGCCTGACTCCGGAGTAACTGGGCTGCTGTATGAGGCGCCAAAGAGTCTGGCAAGAACCTAGTAAACTCTTCAAGCAAATCCGAGTGGTCCTCAAAAAGAGTAGATACCTAACAGACAGATACTAGAGCTACTAAATATCGATAAATTGCAATGTGACAGTATAAAAGAGCTAAAGCAACTCCAGTGTGACGTTACCTCATTATAAACCTCAGTAATGTTCTTATTATCCTTCCGATACATATTTAAGATGTCCAAGAAAGACTTATAGACCTGTTCATCGTGCTGGAAACGTTTCTGCAGTGATAAACAAGGGACAGATACAATGAGAGACTAGGTGTAAGGGCACTTCAAAAGAAAAAGAAATACTAGAAAATTCTGTGTGACCTTAATTTTATTTACAAAAGTTATGGCGTCTTCAAATTCAACAGTTTTCTTTGGTGGAGCTTCTTCTTCATCAAGTGTAATTTCAAAGCCTTTAGGCAAAAAGGTGTTGAACCCGAAAATCAAATTGTTATGCCCCTTAAACAACTCCTTCACCCGTGCAATCACACCAGCTGTATCGGTCCTAAAAATGCAAGATGGAAAATGTTACCAGGCCATCAAGCTAAAAAACTTCAATCTGATAAGAAAGAAAGATCTTACCTTTGTGCCTTAAAGTCTTTCATAACTTCAAGGAACATATCATATTTGTCCCTTTGATCTTGAAACATCTCCTTTACTTTCTTTAAGTACGTCAAAGCATCATCGGTTGTCAATTTCTGAGTGTTAATTCCCCCATCACCAATGCTCCCTCCTCCGGTGCCACCATTTCCAGGGATTTGAGATTGCCCATATCTGCCCCAGACAAGCTCTCATTACTTTAGTAAATAACAAGTGGTCAACCACCTAAACCAAAATCAATATAGACATTAAGTTGTTCCTAGGGATTCACTTGATTCTCCGAGCAAACATAGTCTTGAACCAAAATTAGACTTCCCTGATCTAAATGTCAGATAATTGCATGGAATGAAAATTAAGTTTCCAACCTATGATCACCTACTAAATCTAGAAATACACAAAACCGCAAGTCAAGATCAGTAACCAGACCAGTTCACCAACAACACCGTTTTAAAAAAAACCAGAACCAACTTCTTTAAGCAGGAAGAAGAAATAATGAAACCTAGAAATTCAAAGACTTTTAAAGGGAATCAAACATCACAATCACGAAAACCTCAACAAAAATCAACATAACGTAAATCGCCGAAAAGGAAACTCACGATTCGCCTCGAGAAGGCCCTAAAGGGTGTTTAAATTGAGACCCTGATGAGTAAATATCATCCCTAATCCGCTTCATTGCTGCCGGGAAAATTAAAACACACACAAATATCATTAATTAGGAATAAAAATTTAAATCTGAATTTAAAGAAGCAGAGAAGTGAACCAAAAATCTCAAAACAGAAACACAATCACCGAGAAAAAAAAGAGAAGAAAAAAAGGAAAGTTAGGATGAAATTAATGAAACCTACTTTACGGCGTTCCAGATTTCCCAGAGATACGACCTCTGGAAGAGATGAAACAAATCCCTCAGATCTCTCAAGTAGGAGCGGAATCGAGAAGGAAACACTTGGATCAAATTCTGGCGAAACTTCAAATTCCAAGATTGTGCCAAACCCGAAGATGACTTCCGATGAAAACAGAGTGAAATCAAAAGGAAAAAAAACGAGAGAGAAACTTTTGAAAGGAGTTGCTACGACTGAGAGAGAGAGAATTTTGAATAATGAAGAAGAACACGACGGAATTTGCATTTGTAGACTTCCGGCTATGCCTTGAGTTGTTTCAGAGGCAGGAAATATATTTTTTATAATGGGCTTAATAAATTAGACATTGGACCTACAATTTATAATGGGCTTACTAAAAGGTCGATATTAGACCCATTAAATATTCTCGTTAGGTGTGATTAGAGTTTTCCATCATCTTATTCGCCGATAAAGATATATAAAGAGGACCAAGATATTGTATCCAACGTTCTAATGTTCATACAGCTTCTTTCTTCTGCGTCTTAAGGTTTTTTTTTTTTTCTATTCGGATTTTGATTCGTAGCGTGATCAATTAATGAGCAAATACTGCAACAATGTGATGGAGATAATATTTATGATTCTTAGTATTTAAGTCTCTGATGATCCAATTTTGTTTTTTCCTCTCTTCTTCTTCTTCTCAATTTTCTTCATATTTATATACTTGCCAAGTAGATTAACGACTTCGATTTCTGCTTTTTACTTTCTTTCTTTTTTCATTTATTGGATAAGAAAATAGAGATCTGATGAGCAACAAATTGTTCCGTGTTTCAGATTAACCGTGAACGAGAATTTAACACCAAACTCTGATCTCAATAGTGTTTTCAACCTTCGAATATTTGTTTTCTTTTTAAAAACAATGAGAAAACTTTGGTCTTTGGCTCTGTGGTTACTTTACCTAATTGGCAGTATACACTATTCTGATATCAGTATGCAAGAGAAATAATTGTATACTTAATGAGAGACAAATTACATGTTTTGTGAAATTTATTAGGGTCGACAAATATAAAACAAATTCAATAATCAAATTTTCTTCACTGCCCAAAGGAAGAAGAAAAGCCAAAAGATCTCTCTATACAACCATCGAAGTATCGGATCATCAACACACACTCATTGTAGTTTGCGGTGCCATTTTCTGTAAATCCTCGTAACCATCTCTATAACAAAAATCAAATCTGCCATTACCTGCATTGCCGTGATCTGAAATTCTCAGTTGATAACAAATACGTTATGAGTTTCTCAACCCGTTTAGCTCCAAGACCAGGCTTAACAACCAAAGTATCACCAATTTCCGCACAAGGATCGCTCGTTTTCCCTCGTTCCAATACACCAACCATCTGAAGTGACCATCCCGACAAAAGTTCTGAGTCGATCTTATCGAGAACAGGCCGACTCTACGGAATTTTCTAGTAAAAGGAGCATTACTATCCACCATTCTCTGGAAATCATCGAGTGTGAGATGGTGAGGATGTTGCTTTGGAAGATTGTCCCATGAGATGAAATGTAAGTCACTGTAAACTGTTTAGCGTTGCAGATCACCGTGTGGAAGTAGCCTTCTGGTGATGAAAGGAAGTTTGCAGGAAGATTATCCCATCCCCATATGAAATAATCCACAAAAGGTCGAGATAACATCATCCACGCAGATCCTATTTACCATATCAAGAAGCATTATAGCCTAAGATCAACTTTTACACACCAAAAAGAATGTATTATTCAAGAAAATTCAAGGATTCCTACATTTAAGGAAGACCCACAAGTATTCTACATTTGTCATCTTCCCAATATGTTCGTAACCCAAAAATGGAAAGATTGTTAAAAAAATGAAATCAAATTTGAAGAGTTTGAAAGCTGTAGGCATACTTCTCTTCTGTGAAACCCAGAAAACATCTGCTTTCTTTGACATATACAAACCAGGATCAATAATTATCGGCTTTGCTCGATGAGACCCACAAGTTTGTTTTCAAAATCTCAGAAAACACTTATAAAAACAAAATCAATGTTGTAGTGTAGCTCAACTACTACTTACTCTTTCCAGCCAATGTTGCTCGTATGATCGATGAAATTGAGATCCCGTGGCAGAAAAGAAAACATATGCAACAGATCTGGAATCAAATCCCAAAATGATTGAACAAAACAATAAACAGAGCTGAGACTAATTAAAAAGATTAAGCTTAGGGATCTAATTTGTTTACCATCTTGTGTTACGAGAGGATAATCAGAGGCACTGAGATTGATGAACCAATCTCAATCTCCACATTCACGAAGCAAAATCGCTGCTGCGTGAAGCGTATTAGCCACCATAGTCGGACCACGATAAGTGACGAAATTAGCCTTAGCAATCATCCGAACATTTTTGAATCTCTGAAACTGAGTTTGATTCGCCACAAGACCACTGAGATCCAATCGTTCTTCCCGCGAAGATTCCCGATCGAGATGAACAACGGACTGGTTGTTTGGATGGTAAAGCGCCATTAGAGTCCGTTTCAGCATCTGACCATCTTCGGAAGAGCCGGAAATTAGATAAGCAAGACTTGGTGGCAGCGGAGGTGAGACGGAGACGGAGACTGAGACGGACAATGGATTTATCTTCGATTCGACGAATACTGAGGATCTAAGTCCGTATACTGAGACGGACAATGGATTTATCCTTCGTCATAGAGTCTGCACTGGTGGTTAATTGAGAAGAAAAAAGCATTAGTACAGATCTTGTGTTTTTAAATATTTATAAAAAGAAATTGTAAATTGACAGATGCCATTTTATTTTTTAGGCCAAAAGCCTAAGCTTATTTGGCCCTATGCATTCTTCCTTTAAATACGTACTACATATAGTATATGATCTGTTTTCTTAACTAATCAAAGAAATCTCATCGTAACTACCAACTGAGAAAACAATAGTCAAATACTCCATGTTCAATGCATTAAACGATGCTCTTAATTTAATCAAAGTTAGCCCTTTCCAAATAGTCGTACTTAACTCTATGATATTTCCATTTCGTTATCTTTTACCAAATGACACATGTTACTTTTAGTTAAAAATATTAGCTATTCACTCACCAACTTAACTTTTTTTTTAAAACGAAATCAACAAGGACCGGGGTTATAATATAGCCTTGTCAAATCTAATCATATAACAAAGTAGTTCTTGACCAACAAAAGAAAAACATATAATTAAGTAGTAGTGAGGAAAACGGAAAACGTACCATTTGTCTCCGGTTTGGAAGAAAGATGGTTAATCAATCAGTAAAGAGATCATCAAGCTGTATCTGGATGTCGTTGTTAGGAGGAGAGATACCAAGTTTTTCATTAACAGTAGCTAAATCAAAATCAATGGCATTTTCGTTATTATTGTTGCCATTTTTTCACTTGCATGGCACAAGCCGCGATTGTTTGAACGGCGAAGAAACTGTTGGGCGTTGTTAGCTCTCTCTAACGGCCTCGTCTCCGTCACACATCCAAAATTACCACAATACCCTCCGCCGGTAACTCCGGGGAAAATGTTGTTCAAGGTGCGGTTTGGAGGAGGAGCTCTGAATTCCGATGAGGAATACTCGACGGTGGGATTGAATACGGCAGCGACCTGGGGATTGAAGACAGCAGCGCCGGATTGAAGGCGGCGGCGGCTGGAAAAACGAATTGGGGAATTTGTGTTCGCAAGCGACGGTTTTCAGCGGTGAGGTGTGCGACTTGGTTTTGAAGATCCGAAATGATTTGGCAGCAGCCGTAGATGGGGAATATACACCAGATTTTGGATTCGTATATAATCGCGTTCGCTATTTTTACTCGTTGATGCACAGGAACTGATCGAAGGGTCTTTTCGAGGTAGCTGATGCTGAATCGATGATAAACGTTTCGGAAGTCGTCAATTCGATCCGCCGGAAAATAAGGACAAAGTATGCAGCTAGGTGTGCAACGACGGCCTTTTTTCTTGCAAGCGGCGCAAGCTTTGTAGTTTCTTCCCTTACCTGCGCTGGAAGAGTCCTGCGATGTCATCATCAAGAAAGATGGTTGATGTGATGATCAAGAACGTGGCCAGATCATAACCGGCAATTTCTTTTCTTTTTTGTCCGGTTAGTTTGTTCCGTTAAGTAGAAAAAGAAAGACTGAAACGAGTATTTATAAAGATGAGAGTGAAAATAAAGTGGCTGATTTAACGCCGTGAAGCAAGATGCATCCCTTCCACTGGCGATTCTCTGATCAACCTTCCTCCCGATTTTAGATGTTTCTTCCTCTTCGGGTTTGTTCAAATCTCCCTGAATATCAGTTTCTCAATTTTCGGCGAATGACCTTTCTCACTGGCGAATTCTCTAGTGACTTTTTTAAAACGAGGTTGGTTCGGTGACTGTGATTCGGGTTTCAGTTTTCTGTTCGTCACGACCACCAAATATGCCCATATCGCTTTGTCACCTCCACGTTATGCTCTCTCAGGCGTCTCCAAACCCTCCCAATCCACATGATCCGCTAGACCTGCCAGATCTGCTCACACCTCTACATCAAAGCCCAGATTCCTATCTCACGTCTGTCCACATCCCTGGCTGCTGCTCGAAAGGATCGTTGCATTGGCGAGCTTACTATGGAGTAACTTCTTCCTTTTTATCGTTGAGACTAGTCTCGCCAGTCCAGAAGATATTTCCAATTTCTCTAAAATCTCGTTTCTTGTCGTTCACCACTTTGTCAATTTTTCTCCTCTTCGTATGTTCCTCCATGTTAGCTATACTCCACCATCTGATTCTCTTTTCTTAAAATGGTATCAGTTTTAGGTAAAGTATGTGGTTCTGGTTTTGTGGAACTCATACCTACCTAGTTTGTTTAAAATATATTTACCGATACAATTTATATTTTTTTAATTTTAAAAATCCTTCTTGAAAAACTTTTAAAAACCAATAGTCAAATATTTTATCCTAATTTCAATTAGTTGTTGTGGCTCGGTGACTAATTAAATTATTAATAACTCTTAAATATAATAACAAGCCAAATCTATATATACCTTTAGCATGCTTATCAATTATGTTTTTCTTTTTTATTAAATTCAATTCAATGCAACGCCTTTGACGCCTGAATCTTCTCCCTCTCTTTCCTCGTGCCATTGCCGCACTATTGCTATTGCTCTGCTTGTGAGTTGTGATCATCGTTTTCCTCAGTAACGTCTCTCCTTGACTTTTTCTCTGCGAGATCTCGCATTGCTCTCTCATGCTATGCTCTACCTGTTTCTATCTCTGATCAGGGAACTTGATCCTATCTTAGTCGCGGCCATGATTCGTAGATTGCTCGAAACCGAAGCGATTTAGTCTCTGTTCTTACTTTTCTCTTTGATACATTTGAACGAATTTTTCGTATGTGTTTTGTGAATTTCTGATTTGCGAGGGAGAAAGAGCGAGAACAATCGTCGAGGAACAAAACGGAAATAGCTACGTATAGATAACATCGGGAGATAGAGCGAGCGGGCGAGTAAGAATGGGGGTGGAAGAAGGAGCTGGTGTTGATCGGAAGATAACGATTGGAGTCTGCGTCATGGAAAAGAAGGTGAAATGCGGCCCCGAGGTTTTGTTTCCTTTCGTGCTCGTACTTCGCGTTTTTTAGCTCTGACGAACGAACAGATTGCGATTATTTTGTTTGAATCTGATACTCCGGTGAGTTTTTTCTGTTTTCACTCAGTGGTCTCGCTTATAGAGAGATTGTTCGTGTGGATTTATAGGTTTTCTCAGCTCCCATGGGACAAATTATGGACAGGATAGAGGCGTTTGGCGAATTTGAGGTAGTTCACTTTCTCGATTTTTCTCTGATTGAGAATTCTATGTTTTTGAGATTTTGATTTGGTGATTTCGGACCTGTAGTTGTTCTCTTCCACTTGGAGAAATGATGCCTTTGATTAGACTTACCTCTAATTTGTGATTTTAATTTTATTGGAAGATGTTTTTCTGGGTAAATTTTCTCAAGATGTTGGTGTTTGTCTCTGTGGATTCTGTGGTATATCCTTTTTATTTTTATTTTACCCTTTTATGTGCGATCTCATGGACCCTTTCCTACCACTTTATGACTAGATCATACATTTTGGGGATAAGGTTATTCTTGAAGACCCAGTAGAAAGGTATGTTTCTGAAGAAATGTATGAATAGCGTTTTTACTTTTGGTTTTCTCCTACATTATATCATCTTTAATTTACGTGATGCATATGGATTTATAACATTTTTCTCGATTAGTTTATTAGGAGAAGGTGTTAGTTAAATATTATCAAGTACAATTATATTCTTGGACCACAAATTCACCAGGGACTTTGCTGTTTCAGTTGGCCGATTTGTGATTGCTTGATTGCTTTCCATTCCTCTGGATATCCTCTTGAGAAAGTTCAAGCATATTCTTCTTTAAGAAAGTGAGTTCTACCTTTTTAACTTTTGTTGATTGTTCAGTAAATAAATTGAGTTTGGCTTTTGAGGTAGCCTTTTCAAACTTCTATGATTCAGTCCCTTTTTAGTGAATGAACTGGATCCCCAATATCTTCTTCATGACCGCCGGAAAGTGTATGAGGTATGAATTTTATGAGAGTTGACTTGTACATTTTTAATCACCATGTCATTTTTCATTTTCATGTCTCCCACTCATTTATTTTCTTCTTCATATTTCCGTCGTTCATTAAAAAGAGAAGCTACATACTTTCTCCTTAATTAATAAAATGTTCTGTTTATCTGCATATATAGCATCTTGAGATGTGTGGTATCCCAGTTCCTAGATATGCTTGTGTCAATAGAGATGTACCACACCAAGACCTTGATTATTTCCTCGAGGAAGAAGATTTTGTTGACGTTAAAGGTGAACGATTCTGGAAGCCATTTGTTGAAAAGCCCGTCAATGGTGAGCTTATCTTTTTTGATTCTTTGATCTCTCTTTATTTGCTGTTTGGTCCGAAACATTCTAACTACCCATAAACTACACATTTAAGCTTGATTCCTTGTCATTGAATTGTTCTTACGTTCGGATATTAGGTAAAATTGTTTTTCATATTTTGTATAAATTGTAGTTTAGTGTCCTCTGCATACGTGTGGTATGTAAATATTGGCCGAGTTCTTGTTAAATATTCAAGAAATATGATTTTAACTTGAACGCAGTAATTTTTCTAAGTTTCTATTATTTTTTTGCTAGTTTTGGGCTATCAGCCTTTATCCCAATCCCAATTGTTTTTCTGATTTGCAGATATTTCTTTTACTGTCTACTAATAATTGACATTCTTTATGCTTATAAAGGAGATGACCATAGTATAATGATATACTACCCTAGCTCAGCAGGTGGAGGCATGAAAGAATTGTTTCGTAAGGTACTACTTATTTCTACAGAACTTGACTTCCCGTGATTAAATTTGGCCTAATATTATTATAAAAAACTGTGGTACACTACTGTAGTTGGCACTTTCACTACCTAATATCTTCCTGCAGAACTTGGCTATTCTAGGATTGAACTGTTTTGTTCAATATTATTGTAATATTTTGTGGCACATTCCTGTGGTTACCAATTTTAGTACCTAATATCTTTCTGACCCAAGTTTTTGTTTTAGGTTGGGAATCGATCAAGTGAATTCCATCCTGATGTCAGAAGAGTAAGGAGAGGAGGTTCTTATATATATGAGGAGTTTATGCCTACTGGAGGAACCGATGTCAAGGTTGTGATTTTGTTTCCGTGTAGATGCTTCTAGATAAGCTAATTCTGTTTTATTCTATGGCCAGGCTACTTAACTTTCCGTACAATGTTGCAATGTGTTTTTATGCTCTTGTTGGAATCCAGGTCTCCTAAATTTAAAATTGCCGTGTTAATGTCCCTATGCTGTTCTGTTGACCTGTTTGTTCACGTAATGGATATGTTCCATGTCGTAAAGTCAGCTGGAATATCTTCTTTTGCTTTTGTCTGGATAACATTTTGGTTCAAGCTTGGCTTTAACGAGTTTTCGATTGACATTCTACCCTGAAATACAGGTCTACACTGTAGGTCCCGAATATGCTCATGCTGAAGCAAGAAAGTCACCAGTTGTTGATGGTGTAGTAATGAGGAATCCAGATGGGAAGGAAGTAAGTCTACTGATCATTACCAAACCATCCCACATATGAATTACGTGGCTCCTTTTTCATGAACAGTAGCAGTGTACAAAAGCTGTCGATCGTAACTTATGTTTCAGGAAGCTGTAGAATGCTGATGTTCAAACTTTGATCAAGTATTGTTATTTTTTGAACAGGTGAGGTATCCAGTTTTGCTTACACCTGCTGAAAAGCAAATGGCGAGAGAAGTTTGCATTGCATTTAGGCAAGCGGTATGTTGTGATTCCAATTGTCTGGCTGTCATTGTGTCTTGCAGAGTTCTACTGCCTCATAATTTTATCTGCACAACAGTAATAAGGAGACATGCCTGAGTCTCTCTCATAATGCTTAGATTGTATATCATTGAGCTAAATTGTATATTACCATTGAACAGTTTAAAATGCTCTCTTTTAAGAGGATCCGTGTTAACTGCTTGCTTCCTGTATGATCAGTTAGAAGGAATAAGTACTTAGTGTGCTTGTAGATATTATAATTAATTTATCCATTGCCTATCTTTTGCCTCAGACCAAATGCTTGGTATCGTGAAACAAATTATAATCTTATATACACATACACACATATTGTTGTCTGGCAAAGTGGAAGATATTATTGGCTGATATAATGCATTAACGGAATCATTTTCATATCTGTAGGTCTGCGGATTTGATCTCCTACGATCTGAGGGAAGTTCATATGTTTGTGACGTAAATGGATGGAGTTTTGTGAAGAACTCTTATAAGTGAGATATTAGTGTGGACTTATATTTTCCCTCTGACTATTGTTTCAATTATATCTTCGCAAGGAAAATCACAAATCATGATATATATGTTGCCCCTGACCTAGCTTTATAGTTCACAAATTATGTTCATTGAGTGAATTTCAATTCTCAAGCTTTTGAGCAACATCTTTTGCCTTATAAGAGACGTACATTTTTACTATAAGCTAGTGGAGGCAGAGCTCATTGCTAATTATTTGAGATTAACACTGTGCCATCGTCATATCCACTTCTGTGTCCGCAGAAGTGCATTAGATAGGTTTCGATCCTCATTTTTGTTTTCTTTGTTGAACTTGGAAAGCTGAAGTGGATTCAGACACCCATGTGCTGCTTCCTTTTGAAACTCTCACTTTGTATTCATTTGGACTTTAATTCAGAAATGTCACCAGAACTCTTTTACTGCAAGGTACTACGATGATGCTGCCTGTGTGCTACGGAAAATGTTTTTGGATGCAAAGGCTCCACATCTTTCTTCGACAATTCCTCCCATTCTGCCATGGAAGACCAATGAACCTGTCCAATCTAACGAAGGTCTAACTCGCCAAGGAAGTGGCATCATTGGAACTTTTGGGCAGTCAGAGGAGCTACGCTGTGTCATTGCCGTTGTTCGGCAGTATGTTTAGCATATGATCTTATGTTTAGCATATGATCACCTGTCCTCTCTTAACTCCTTTCTGTTCACCCATGGCCCTGAATTGTGTTTAACTTCTCTTGACAGCGGTGATAGAACCCCCAAGCAGAAAGTGAAACTAAAAGTAACAGAGGAGAAACTGTTAAACCTGATGTTGAAGTACAATGGAGGAAAGCCAAGAGCTGAGGTGAGAGGCTTGAGCTTTTCCACCTTCGACTTCGTCCTGCCTATCATGATTTTCTTATGCTGTGAATTGTTTTACCCTTTGCAGACAAAACTTAAAACTGCCGTCCAATTGCAAGATCTACTGGATGCCACAAGAATGTTAGTTCCTCGTACAAGGTAGACCCCTGATAGTGATCTGGTAACTTGAGTTATGCTTACAGTCCTAAGCATTTCCTTGGCAGAGTGGTACTATGGGATACACAATTCCTTACTGATTAACCGAACCAGTGGATTCGAGGATTTCATGGATGAATTGAAAGAAATTAAACTTGAATGAATGAGCTAACCTCATTCTTGGAACACTTCTGATATTTCTATAATATATTTTTCCAGCGCGTCCCTTACTAATTCAACAAATTAGCAGTAACCATACAGTGGCTTTTGTTTACTGAAGAGGATTTTTGTTTATGATTATCCTGTTGAACTTTTTCTGTATTGACTAATATGCTTCATTAACTAGTGATGTATTCATGATTACGGTTTGAAATCTGACAACTACCTTATTGTATTTATGCTTGATGTTTAGACCAGGTGAAAGTGATAGTGATGCAGAAGACCTTGAACATGCTGACAAGCTTCGACAAGTGAAAGCCGTTCTTGAAGAGGTTGTGTGCCTTAATAATCTTATTTTTTATTTCCTATTCTCTGAGATGTATCCTTTATACAGCTATATTTCTTGCTTTTCGAAGTATATTGGGAACTAGATTTTCCTTGAAAGCACAGTCTCATGTTATAGATGTGTAAAACGTGCAGGGTGGACATTTCTCTGGCATATACAGGAAGGTACAACTGAAGCCGCTGAAATGGGTTAATGTACCAAAAAGTGATGGTGAAGGTGAAGAGGAACGCCCAGTGGCTCTTATGGTTCTGAAATATGGGGGTGTTCTAACTCATGCTGGTAGAAAGCAGGTAACACAATTATTGGTAGTTAATGTAAGGATATCTAACATCAGTGCAGGCGGTTGCTGAATTCTTCTCTAATTTCTTTGATGTCTGCTTGATTTTTTTCCACAGGCCGAAGAGCTTGGTAGATACTTTCGAAACAATATGTATCCAGGTGACGACACTTGATCTGCTTTGATTTGTCCAATCATTTCATATTCTACCTTCCATATGTCTCATACAATTTTCTGAAACAGTCCATAGTAGTTGTGTTGATCAATATATTTTTATTTCTGAGTGGTTTATGAATGAAAAAGTAATTGGCTTCAGGTGAAGGTACTGGTTTGCTCCGTCTCCATAGTACATATCGTCATGACCTTAAAATTTACAGCTCTGACGAGGGACGTGTTCAGGTACAACTTTCTGTCAATTTAGTAGTGACGATGACCATAGAGCATTCAGATATTTATAATATCTTCTTTATATTCCTCATTGGTTGCACTAAACTATGATAGAGTTCCCCAGATCAAAATATGAATGTAGTTGCACTGTTTGCAGATGTCTGCAGCTGCTTTTGCTAAAGGCCTGCTTGACCTAGAAGGACAGCTGACCCCAATCCTGGTTTGCAGTTTTCTCTTATGGAGGTAGTATGGTGCTTGGCAATCTCATAATCATTAAAAATTTTATCTTCTTTCTCTAGGTTTCTCTGGTGAGCAAGGATTCTTCCATGTTGGATGGCCTTGATAATGCGAGCAGTGAAATGGAAGCAGCTAAGGTTTGTCCCTCTCTTTATGACATCTTGATTGTGGCTTCAGCAGATATGGACGAATGAAAGCATGTTTTGGTACTAGTTAGAAGCATCAACCGATAATCAGTAGTAACATTCATAACGTTCTAGATTGAATCTGTTTCTAAGAAGATAGGTCTCTCATGCTCATTTGCTCATTGGACGCTTGAAATTATGTTTTTTTCATTCATGCTTAGATGGTTGAATTTCATCTGCGAAAACTAGGGTGAATTATATTCTCAAATGTCAATTTCCCAACTTGCCTGCAGGCTCAATTGAATGAGATCATAACTGCCGGCTCAAAGATGGTACAAGATAAAGTCTCTTCTGAATTACCTTGGATGACTGATGGAGCTGGACTTCCTCCTCACGCTGCTGAGCACCTACCTGAATTGGTACTCATCTTGTTTCTGACCTTAACTTAGTCTATTAGCATCTTGGCACCCGAATGGTGGCCTTTCTATGTGTTTTCTGTATTTTCCTTATGCTTAGCCATCATCAGTTTCGTTTGCATTTTCTAACTGCATTTTTGTTCCAGTTTTTTCTAGTATTTTATGTTAAAATGGAATGTCGAGTGTTTTTACTACTTGTCAATAGAAAAGGGTTTACTGGAGAGCACAGAATATATACTCAATGTTACTTCTCTGTTTACAATAGGTAAAATTAGCTAAAAAGGTGACTGAACAAGTGATGCTACTTGCAAAAGATGAGCACGAAAATCTCACTGAGCCTAGCGCTTATGATGTAGTCCCTCCATATGATCAAGCAAAGGCCCTTGGCAAGTCAAACATTGACGTTGGTCGGATTGCTGCTGGACTACCTTGTGGTAGTGAAGGTTTCCTTTTGATGTTTGCTCGGTGAAAAAACTCGAAAGGGATCTCTACAACGAAAGAAGAGAGTAAGTGTATGGTCATGGTGGATTTACCAATGCATTCTTATTCTCTGTATGATTTTTATGAGTGGCACTGATAGTTGGAATTAAATGCAGCCGATTTGACATAACGCAGATTCCTGATGTTTACGATTCATGCAAGTAAGCTATGTATTTCAGTCTATTATGTTGATAAATTGGAGGTATTTTGATGTATATCTAGATTGATCCTAACTTCAATTGCTCCATTCTGAATATCGTGCAATGTGTTTGTTGTCCACACCAGGTATGACCTGTTACATAATTCTCATCTCGATCTAAAAGGACTAGACGAACTCTTCAAAGTTGCACAGGTATGAGCTGAATATAAATCTGTAGTTTCTCTTCCACTATTTGAAACTTCAATGTTATATCTCGATGTACCATCATCCGTTTGTCTTGGTGAGACAGTTTTACTTTACCACTACCACTACCAATGCGTCCTAGATTCCCAGATTCAAACCGTGCCTTTTCTATTGTACATCTCTGTTTTGCATTTCGATCATGGACTGTGTTGCTAAGGGCCAGTTATGTGTTATGTGGTTGCAGTTGCTTGCAGATGGTGTAATCCCAAACGAGTATGGGATCAATCCAGAGCAAAAGCTCAAAATCGGTTCAAAGGTGTGGGTTCCTATTCTTGGCCTTCTAACTTTCACAATAGCACATGAATGTTTTTTTCTCTCTCTTGGAATTTCCCTTAGGGTCCATGATTTTCTCAGATGATCTCAAAGCTAGCCATATGTGTGTGTTTTTCTTTTGTCTTTTAAATTAAGATTGCTCGTCGGTTGCTGGGTAAAATCTTGATTGACTTGAGGAATACTCGAGAAGAGGCTATGAGTGTTGCTGAATTGAAGAACAGCCAAGAGCAAGTCTCAGTGTCATTATATTCGTCGAAAAAGGAGGATAGATATAGCCAACCAAAACTTTTCATTAAAAGCAATGAGTTGAGGCGGCCTAGCACTGGAGAGAATAAAGATGAAGATGATGATAAAGAAACCAAATACCGATTAGATCCAAAGTAACCGAAATCCCTCATTTCCCGTTTATAAAATTTTAAGTGACTTCATTTATTCTCTAGTTTTCTTAATTTCATCGCTGCACTGTGTTCCCTTTAGGTATGCAAATGTCATGACGCCTGAACGTCATGTGAGGACTCGCCTATACTTCACATCTGTGAGTTCCTTCTTTCATTTTTTTATCTTTATTACAAGTTTCTTATCTCCTGCTACATGCAAACATCCGGCTGGCAAAAATGGGAAAAGTTATTTGACATTTTTCTTGTGACTCTGGGCTCTTGCAACTCTTAGAACTAGACTGTGATTTATGGGTAGGTCATGCAACTAGCTTGATAATCAGTCAAGCATATGGTACATGACTTTCTACTTTGTAACGATTGACAGGAATCACATATTCATTCGCTGATGAACGTCTTACGGTATTGTAACCTCGACGAATCTCTTCAAGGAGAAGGAAGTCTCGTCTGCCAAAGTGCATTGGAACGTCTTTGTAAAACCAAAGAACTTGATTACATGAGCTACGTTGTCTTAAGACTGTTTGAGAACACTGAGGTATACAATCCACCAACCTTCTCTCTAAACGCATGCTTTCAAGTTGTTATACTTAATTATGCGTGTCAGACATTGAAACGCAAATTGGTTTCTACAGGTATCTCTGGAAGACCCGAAACGATTCAGAGTCGAACTTACATTTAGCCTGTGGCGCAGATTTGTCTCCCTTAGAGGTAAAAGAGCAGTAGAGTCTCTCTTGTTTTATGAGTCCGGATTACTCAAAAAAAAAAAAACATGTTGAGAAAAAGAAGTTTATTTGTTGTTGTTTTTGGTACATCAGAAGAAGGACGACAAAGCAAAATCGTTGCTCCAGGAACACACACTTCCGATAATGGGACCAGAGAGGCTTCAAGAGGGAGGTTCGTGTTTGACCCTCGAGACAATGGAGAAGATGATACGTCCATTTGCAATACCCGCCGAGGATTTCCCTCCGCCGTCAACTCCGGCAGGTTTCTCTGGCTACTTTTCGAAAAGCGCCGCCGTGCTCGAGCGTCTTGTTAAACTTTGGCCCTTCAACAAGAACTCACCTTCTAATGGCAAAAGCTAAAAACCCATGACGATATTCCTAATCCATTTCTTTTTTAGAACAAAATTTTGAATATAAATTTGTTTCTAATTGAGTAAACTAAAATGTTCATTTATTTGTGGAATCGTTAACTGTTTTGTTTTAGGCAATTCTTCTTTTGGCTTAGCATTAATGGAAATTAGCAAGCTTTTATTAGTCATTGCTTTGATACTAACAGTACTATGTCCTAAAACAAAATGTTGAATTGGATTGGGATACACGGAAACCGAAAAAGAAGAAAGAGTTAAAATGAAATGGAATATGAATATGATTCGTACCTTTTATTTTCCCAAAGAAGAATAAGGTTGATATTTGGTTCCAACCAGACAAAAATAAAACATACACAACACAAATCCTGGAGATACGTAACCGAGAATAAGTAATAAGTACACCACTAGTTAGATGAATTAAGTAATGAATAAAAAATAACCGGTGATTAGATTGTTGATCTTTTATGGGTTATATTAACAAATGGCCAATAATTAAATCTCTCTCATCATTTTTGTTTAGTACTGTAGCTTTTGACTATTCAAATTCGGACAAAAATATTCTTATCATAGCGTAAATATTTTGTTAACGATTAAAATATTTGAGAGATGTCAACTATAATATTTTACGTATAGTTATTTTGTTAACATAATAAAAAACATTATATCATATAATATATATAAATTATTATTTATTATAGTATAAAATATGTTGTCAATATAATAATATATTCATCTGCGATAATTTATTTATTACAGAATATATTATGTTATACTGAAAATATTATTACAATATTAACAAATTATAGTTAACAATTTTATCTATCAACTACCTTATAAATACATTATTATGTTAGTAACATATTTTATACTATATTAAATAAAAATTTAGGTGTGAATATATATGTTATATGATATAATATTTTTTTATCGTATTAACAAAATAATTATTTGTTATAATTTAATATGATTTTTTTCAAATATTTTGTTTGTTAATAAAATATTTATTCATCTAAAATCGTGATAAAAACATTTTTGTCCAAATTTTTAAATATGGATGAAAGAGAACAATATTAACACATATCTAATTGTCAAATTATCTATGACTATAAATTAAATTGTCCCATCTTTTATTATATAGGTAGGAAAATAATCAAATATGAAAAATAGTAAACTGTAGAAGCGCATGTGAAAAAATCTCACTTTCTTGCTCATAATTTTCCTCTTTGCCCGTTCTCTACCTATAGAGTCTACTCTTGTTTTTTTTTCGCCAACCTATAGAGACTACTCTTCTGCACACTTTCTCTCTCTTTCTATCTCCGCAGACATCAATTTCCCTTTTTGACTAAAATTCCGCGACTTGGACTTTGATCCATTCTCAGTGAATCTCACTGCTTTCACACAAAATCACTTATTTTCCTCTCTCTAATTGAGAAAAACTATGGTGGTCTGATCAAATCTCTGTGTTGGTGAGATGGGTTTGGATGATACTGATGCTGTTACAGCTAAAGGGAATTGGAAATCGGAGAAATCTAAAGAGATTGAGAATAAGAGGAAGAAGAAGAGAAATAATGGTGTTAATAACAGTAGAGACGACGAAGAAGAAGAAGCAAGTGGCTGTTGGGTCAAATTTAGGTTTATGATTAGTTGCGTACCTTCAAAATCAGATGTTGATGCTTCTTCTTCTTCTCTCTATGGCACTAATACGACGAGCACCGGTAATTATAATTCCTAAAATAGATCTCTCATTTTTCCATTTGTTTTCTGAAATTTAGAGTAGAAAGATGGATTTTTTGAGTGTCGTTTGTGTTATAAAAGCCTTTCCTTTGAATTGATAAATGAAAAATCTTGTTGTAGGTTTTGTTTCTATAATTGGATTCCCAACTAAATGTTCCCATCTAGGGTTTTTTTTTATTTGATGCAAAATTCACGTGATGCTTGTGATTTTACCATTTTTCTGAAGTTTCTTTGTTACCAAATTTAGAGACATGGATTTTAATTTGAACTGAGCTTAAACATGATTGTATTTGGAGTTTTATTTATCCTTTTGATTACTTTCTCAAAATCAATCTGAGTTTTCTGTGTGTGTTCTAATGATTTTTTTGTAGTTACAACAATTGAGAGTAAGTCGGCAAATGAGAAATCAAATGATCAACCAGGTGGTCCAGTTTCCTCCACAACAACAACTAGCAATGCAGGAAGCTCTTCTTCAACTCCTATGATCAGTGAAGAACTTAAGGTTTATTCTCACCTCAGGAAGTTTTCTTTCAATGATCTTAAGCTAGCAACTAGAAATTTCAGACCCGAAAGTCTTCTTGGAGAAGGTGGTTTTGGTTGTGTCTTTAAAGGATGGATCGAAGAAAACGGTACTGCTCCTGTTAAACCTGGTACTGGCCTTACAGTTGCTGTCAAGACCTTAAATCCTGATGGACTTCAAGGTCACAAAGAATGGCTTGTAAGAATCCCTTTTCTTCCCTTTCTTCCTCTTTTATCACTTACCCTTTTAATGTGTTCCTGCTTGTTGCAATTGCAGGCTGAGATTAATTACCTTGGTAACCTTCTTCATCCAAATCTAGTTAAGCTGGTTGGTTATTGCATCGAAGATGATCAAAGGCTGCTTGTGTATGAGTTTATGCCTCGAGGAAGTTTGGAGAATCATCTTTTCAGAAGTATGTTAACCCTAGAACCTCATAAATCAAACCATTTTAAAGTTGGCAATGTTTAATCTTTGTCTTGCGGTACCTGTTACTTTCATGTTTTTAAGGGTCGTTGCCTCTTCCTTGGTCTATCCGGATGAAAATTGCATTAGGTGCTGCAAAGGGTCTTAGTTTCCTCCATGAGGAAGCTTTGAAGCCTGTTATATATCGAGATTTCAAAGCATCAAACATTTTACTAGATGCAGTATGTATCATAGTCCTTACCATCACCATCTTATATTTGCCCCTTTTTTTCCCTTCGCTTCTAACAATTTCTATAATTACCTTTTTCAGGACTACAATGCAAAACTTTCGGATTTTGGACTTGCCAAAGATGCACCTGATGAAGGCAAAACCCATGTTTCTACTCGAGTTATGGGTACATATGGATACGCTGCTCCCGAGTATGTAATGACTGGTGAGTCCTCTTTGGTTTCGTCCAATTTTTTCTGGTTGAAATATTCAAAGTACGCCTTTGTTGACTTGCTTCGTGTGAAATTTTAAGGGCACTTGACATCGAAGAGCGATGTTTATAGTTTTGGGGTGGTTCTGCTTGAAATGCTGACTGGACGACGATCTATGGACAAAAACCGCCCAAAAGGTGAGCACAACTTAGTGGAATGGGCAAGACCGCATCTCCTTGACAGAAGAAGGTTTTACCGGTTACTAGATCCGAGGCTTGAGGGCCATTTCTCAATCAAAGGTGGTCAAAAGGTGACTCAGCTTGCTGCACAATGTCTTAGCCGTGACCCCAAGATTAGGCCGAAGATGAGTGATGTTGTCGAAGCACTTAAACCACTTCCGCATCTCAAAGACATGGCAAGCTCTTCTTACTACTTTCAGACAATGCAAGCCGAACGTTTGAAAAATGGGTCTGGTCGATCTCAGGGAGGAAGCGGATTTGGATCAAGAAACGGGCAACAACAACCCGTGTTTCGGACACTGTCTACTCCTCATGGTCAACATGGTTCTTCGCCTTTTCGACATCAGATTCCTTCTCCAAAGCCTAAAAAAGCAACTACATAGCGCTACTGCGTGGACAAAGGCACAACAAACAAAGCTTAAAGGCTCATGCTTTTATGTTTTTAAGCGGCAAAGAGATATTTTTAACCGATGTTACGGTAACTCTTTAATCGATTAATGTAAAAACGATGGAGATCAGTGAATACAATTGGGTTGTCTATGGAAATTTGATTTTGTTTTACAGAGAATTCTCTGCGATTCTACCCTCCATTGCTGAAAGCTTCTTCCTTTGACATATGGTAAATGTGAAAGAGGAATTATAAATTGAAATGTTTGAAAGCAAAATGTTGAAACTACATCTTGGCATGTTCATCTTCGACCTCTGTTTCATGATAATGTGGTTGTGACAATTGTTGCATTGATCCAGTACAGTCTTGGCTGATAACTGAACATGCTTTTTACAGGCTTGGTCTTCTTGTTTTGCAAAAGCTACAAGTCATGCTTGTTTCACTTTGGTTCACTACCAATTTTATTTATGTTGCGCTTGCATTTTATCTATCTTGTAACTTAAATACTTTGAAAATGAGTAGCCCATAAAACTGGATAATTATAAAAACCTTGATGTTAATTGGCATACCCTTTGATCCATATCGGCCCAACCAGATTGTTGTCTATCAACGTGATGATTTGGTCTGGCCACTTATAATTTTTATTAGCAGTTAGCGCTTAGCACTAAAGAAGTCTTTGATTATATTTATTTACTGATTCATATATACGATTAAAATTCGTATATATTATATGGTCTGCTATTTTTTGGAGGTTCTACCTTTATGTAAGACGTGGAAAATTTCATATGATATATTATTTCATATTTTCTATAATTTATTGTATTTTTAACAACTACAATTTTTTGAACATTATATTGAAAACATGGAAGCACATGTTGGGCGTACTGGCGTACATACATGATACAACTACTTATCTAAAATTGTAGGGAAGACAATTCTCAAACACTTGCGATATAGAGTTGGTTTGAATTAATTATGAAGAATGTTTCTAAATAGATTCGAATATTTCAATCAAGTTGGACCCACTCTGTGCACAAAACAAAGTAAACTGAAACAAATCGGACAAAATCAAATCTCCTGCGACAATTCAAAACTCCAACCAACTAAACAAAAGGCTTAAAATATAAATTAGACCTGTAATAATCTCTAAGAAAAATCCACTATATAACTAGAGTGGAACAGAGTTTTCTAGCAGGCCGAAAAAAAAACATTAGAGAAAAGGATCATTGGTTCTTCATCTTCAAGACGATCCTTTTAATAGTTTTTTTAATTTTATTTTCTACAAATCCCAACATCCAAAAAAAAAAACAAATGAAAGATTTCTTAGCAAACCAGACAGAGATTTGTCCAAAGATTTGAAGAGGAAGATGAAATGACTAAGCTAACCCATAAGGGGCATAATTTGGTTTCTTCTCAAGGCTTGAGAGCGAGAGCCATCCCAACCCTAGCACTCTTCTCGATCGCCTTAGAATCAACCTCCCCAGAAATGGTGAAAAACGACTTGGGACGCCACTCATGTTGGATCAGTGCGTTTGCTATACCAACATTGTTCACACGTGCCTTCACCGTGGTCAATGGGTCAAGGGCGTATTGAGTCCCGATGGTTATAGCATTCTCTTTAGTTGTGAAGTTGTGGCTAACCTCTGCTCCAACAACAGTCAACGGGTTCACAATGTGATAGTACGATGCATTCAATTTCTCACCTTTGTCATTCCTTAAAAAACAATTTAAGAAAAAAAAAAACTCTGCTTAAAACCAGCAGCAATAAAAGCTAGAATCAATGAAAATTTGTGTAGGCACTTACAGAGTAAGGGAAGCGATCAAATCGTCCTTGGTGAAGCTAAAACCAGCATTGAAATGTTTGAAATTGCCAGTTTCGGTATGGAAGGATACATCAGTACCAAGAGCCAAAACGTTGTTTCCAACCACACCGGAGAAATTGACAATAGGGTTAGCAGTTAATCCGACGCTGGTGCAGATACCAGCATAGTCGTGCAAATACTGCACCTCAACCTGTTAAAAAAAGAACCCATAATGGTTACTTTACAGATTCAAACAGATCAAACTTGGCGCTTGTGAAGTTAAATTGTACATACCTTGCCAGACTTCTGATCAGGTATCTTAGCACTAAGGATTGTCTTAAGTCCAGGGGCAGCCTCATCAAGGGTAAGAGTAGTCAAAAGCTGAAAAAAAAAAAATTAAAAGCACAAATTGTCAATTGAGTACTCCAGCAGCAATCAGGAAGATCATATAACAAGTAGAAAGAGCTAAAGCAAAGGTAAGGGATGATTTTATTGTATGCTTACAGAAGAATCGGTGGAAACTTTGATGTCAGCAGTGTAGTTCTTGTTCTTCACTTGGGTAGCTACATCACCCAAAAACAAGCCCCCTTTGTTTGTTCCCGTTGTAGTGATTGACTAAAAATTATTAAAGGGTTAACACAAGAAAGAGTTAAGTTCATGATGTTCACCGAATCACATAAAAAGTAAATATGAGTTTCAATCAGAGATGCTAAAAAAATCCAACTTCAAGTAACAAAACTTTCAAACTCAAGAAATCTGGATCCAGCAATAAACCCAATTCAATTCAGCAAAAAAAAAAAAAACTTACAACACCAGTAGCAGAGTAGGTGGTGACACTCAGTTTCTTGTCTGCTTGGTAGTCCTTGTACAGAAGATCTAGAATCCAACAAAGGTAAGCAAAACATTCAATTCAGATTCAAAACTCATCCAAATCTCATTAAGAGACTCAAATGGAACGAGACAACTACTGTTATGAACATTCAAATCCAGCTATTCAATTGAACCCAGAAAACTATTATTTATTATAGCATAAATCAGCTCATAAACAAGAATATTAAAGATTCATCCACACATTTCAACGACCGATAGAAACTGAAATAGACTTAAGATTGAGAAACCCTAAAATGATTCTCTCAATCAAAACCTGGATCAGAAAATACACCTCAAAACCAGAAACTAATCCGATTACCAAAAATCTCAAGAACAGTCAAATTAGAGATAAAGGAATCGAAAGAGTTACCTCTGGCTTTTTTGCCGATTTCAGTGTAGAGCCCAGGACCTTTAACCATGATTGCTTCTGTGAAGATTCCGAAGTCGAAAGAGCTGAGACGAGTAATGAATGGTCTCTGGAAAAAACGGTGGTGTGTATATATGGGGAAGAAGAGAAAACCCTAATTATTCTTTACCAGCAAAAATATTTCAACCGTTGGATTCATATTTTACTGAGTCGGTTTCCCCTCTTTTACAACCGTTGATTTTTTATTTTTTTAACATCTGACCTTTCCATTACTCCAATCGTGAACTTACATTAGTCTTGATGCAGAGAATCTGAAATTACATTTGGGACATAAAAATAAAATTAAAACTCTTTTACTAGTTTTATTCTCAGCACACGATCAACATCCTGGGGGTCAATGAGTCTTTGGACTTTATCTTCATCCCATTTACAGCATGAGATCATTGACAGAATCTTCATTCCCTTTTTTAACAGATCTCGACCATGAAGAATTGAGTTCCAAGGATAAGACTGCTTATACCCATTTGGCGCATTAAGAATGTTTGTAGATTAAAAGTATCTACCTTTTAGGACTCTTGCAATTAAACATTTGAATATGTTGTATAATGCGCCATGCCTGTTTTTGCTAGTAGAGCAGTATTAACTAACATGTTTTCTTTTCATCTGTTGAACCCCACCAGTAGTTTGTTAAAATTCGATCAATGTCTTCACATATATTTTTTGGGAGTCTGAAGCTATTCATCGAATATATAGACATCACCAACTTTAATTAAAACCTCTTTTCGATTACTCCAACTTTTTTACTTTTCTTTCACATTATCAATGATGTAACTAAACATTTCTTTCTTCTTCTTGCCCAACTCTTTGGGAAACCCCAGATATTTGCCATTACTAATGTTGATTCTTGTTTGTTCTCTCGCACCTAAAATGTTTTGGTCCTTACGAATGCTTTATGTATAGCAACTCTACTGATGTTGCAACCAAGGAAAATGGCGGCGGGAAGCCTGAAGAGGAGGCAAATGACGTCACTGAAATGCCTGGAAACTTGACGAACAACACGAGACGGAGCCTCAGAGGAAAAGGCAAATGAAAATGGAGTAAGCTTAAGGGACCGTGTACCGCAAGTAACCCGATAGATAAATGTTAGCGCTGCCGTACGAGTTGGGCTAAGCGTCGTAAGAAGCTTTGACGTTGCGTCCGTGGGTTCGGTCACGGGATGACCGAAGGGAAACATGGACGCATCTACGTGGTCACAAGCAACCTCGACGACGACATGGTGAACCCTAAACCTGGGACATTGCGTCACGTCGTGATTCAGAAGGAACCTCTCTGGATTATTTTCAAGAACGATATGAGCATTCGTTTAAACCAGGAATTTCTGGTTAATACCCACAAGATAATCGATGTGCGAGGAGCTAACATCCATATCGTGCATGGCACAGGGATCACAATGCAGTTTGTGAAGAATGTCATCATCTATGGATTTCACATTCACCACATATCCGAGAAAAGCGGTGGTATGATCCGAGACTCAGTAGACCATTTTGGAATGAGGACCAGAGCCGATGGAGACGGTATATCGATTTACAGTTCGTCTAACATATGGCTTGACCATATTTCAATGTCGAAATGTCAACATGGACTCATTGATGCCATTGTTGGATCCACTGCCATTACAATCTCCAACTCTCACTTTACTCACCACAACGATGTAAGCATTCATCAACTTTATCCATATACATTAGATTGTATCTACTGATCATTGATATTAACCACTAGAGTTACTTTTTTGGTGATATTTGTTTGTGTAGGTGATGTTGCTTGGTGCTCAGAACACGAATGGAGCAGATAAGCATATGCAAGTCAGTGGCTTATAACCATTTTGGTAAAAGACTTGTGCAGAGGATGCCAAGGATCCGATGGGGATTTGTTTATGTTGTGAACAATGACTACAGTCATTGGGAGCTTTACGCTATTGGAGGTAGTCAAAGTCCGACAATTCTCAGCCACGGAAACCGATTCATATCTCCACCACACAAACCTTACTACATAGAGGTAAGTAAAAATGAAAAACAAAAAAAAGGTTTACATTGTAAGAAATAAAAGTTTAGGTATTGGATTGTAAACTTATTAAAAAATAGATGGATTCAGGTGACAATTTGACAAAGAGAGATTATGTTTCGGAGGACGAGTGGAAACACTGGAACTGAAGATCTGAGAAAGATGTATTCATGAACGGAGTTTATTTCAGACAATCTGAAAATCCTCATTACAAATGTGCGCACATGAGAAAACAAATGATCAAACCAATACATGGACTGGTGGTTTCCAAAATGACCAAATACTCTGGAGCTCTTGATTGCAGTGTTGGAGAACGCTGTGAGAACCATTCCTGTAATTATTGTTTTGTGATTTCTCTTTCTGTATTTCACTATTTTTGGGGTGAAATGTGATAAATATATAAAAATTGATTACAAAACTAAAATAGATTAATTATGCTAACTTGCAAAATTTATGATTTCAGTTTTATTTTTTTATTAAAAACTTAGCAAATTATAGTCCTGATATTTCATTTTAAAAACTTTTCTAGATTTATAATTACAAAGATATGAGTCTAAGATATTTTTTTGTATTTACTTTTTACCACCGAATTTCAAACTTGCGTCCGTAATTTATTCGGACAGGGGAAACGAGAACGATAACAAATTAAATGTCTTTTTTGTTTGTCGCTGGTTTTCCATATATTTGTTATTACTTGTTATTGATAAAAAAATGCATGTTGCTTAAAAAAAGATGTCTATACTATTGTGTTTAAAACGTGGGAAGATAAGTCATATAATCAACATATTCCAATTTGGCGAGAAATTCCAACTTGTTATGTGCTTCATTGTCAAAGATCTCAAATATAAATGATAAATTGATAATTATATTGCCCGACCAAAAAAAGAAAAAAAATATACACAAAAAATATTGCCACATATATTAAATAAAAATACATATCAAATGAAAAAATAAATAAAGTAATAATAAGAAAAAACAAAGATTCCTAGTACTCACTACTTGCCATTCCCATCTAATCCGGGGCAAAAAAAAGAGATTTCAGGGCCAAACCCGACATTTCCTAAACCATGTAAACAAGAATGCTTTCAATTAACACAAAAACCATCCTACGATACAGAAACAGTTCATTAAATACATATATCTTTCACTGATGCTTTTGGAATTTATATAGGAGAAATCAATAAATTTGTTATGTTGACATCATATTGATGAAATCAACAATTTGTGAGTGAAATACTTCAGTAATTCAGTCGGTGTACGAAAAAACAAAAACCTAATTATCCGGTTTAGCATAACCGGGCTATAGTAAAACCGAAAAACCCAGCAAGCAACTTGTATATAAATAAAGATATGTGTACGTTTCCATATATAACCCTTTGCGAAGACCGAAACGGATAAAATAAAATTCCGCTGTTTAAAAAACACAGCCCATAGGAAAAATAAAAGAATGGCCCCTGGTTTTGTATCGATGATGGTATCTCTCTTTTCTTTTCCATTTTTTCCTGTTTATATCTCTTCTTTGCTTCTTAATCCATTCCCAGATTCAGATTTTGATTTTGGTTTCCTGATAAAGTCTGTGTCTCTTTTTTTGGTCGGGTTCTGTGAGATTTATGGGGTTTGAGATGAAACCAGAGAAAAATGTTTTGGAATTGATTTCGAGCAAGAACCAAAGCAAGGCTAGTCCCAATTCTGTTAATTCGTCTCATAATAAGAAGAAGAAAAATAGGAACAAGAAGATGACGATGTCGATGACGTGGCAACGGAAGAATACTGATTCTCCGTCGGATGAGATCACACCGGTGCGGCGGCTTTTTAATACCTGCAAGGAAGTGTTCTCTAATGGCGGTTCTGGAGTTGTTCCTTCTGAAGATAAAATCCAACTGCTACGAGAAATTTTGGGTATAATTTTTTTTTTTAATTCAAATCTCATAAATTTTTGCATTTATTGTTCTGGGTTTTCATAAAGTTTCGATTTTGATTATGATAATATGTAGACAATATGAAAGCAGAGGATGTTGGTTTAACTCCGACCATGCCGTATTTCCGACGAAACGCTGGACCAGTGAACCGTTCTTGGCCATCGATAACGTATATGCCTCTATACGAATGTGATCAATTCTCGGTAATTTCACTAAACACACACTCTTACTCCTACTGTTCTCTTTCTTGTGGGATAAGTAATCATGGTTAGTGTTTTATGACAGATTGCGATTTTCTGTTTCCCTCCTTCTGGTGTCATTCCTCTTCATAACCATCCAGGGATGACAGTTTTTAGTAAGCTGCTCTTTGGTACAATGCACATCAAGTCGTATGATTGGGTCGTTAATGCTACTCCAAGTAAGCTTACTTTCATTTTGAGAAAACTTGTTTGTTATGTTATCTTGCAGTTTATCTCTGGTTGGCTTGTTAGGGTTAGTTAGATATTTGAATGTGCATTGTGATACAAGTGACATAAGGAAGTCACTTTTAGATTGAGATTGGGTATTACCAAAATCCCAAATTAGGGAAACATTTATAGTTATGGCTCTGATAGGTAATACCCAAAATGGTGGAATGTTTTATGTTTATATGCTGCTATTCTATATAGGTGATGAATGGTAGAAAACTTTTTCGCGCTTTTCGCATTTCGAATTTTTATGGTTTAGAAGATCCATTGGATTATAAGACGTTTTCACAATATATGTAGAAGTTGGATTATAAGGCGTTTTCACAATATATGTAGAAGAAACAAAACTTGATTAGTCCACTAAAACCACCTTGTTAGCGTGATTATTCTTCAGGAGCTCCATTCAGCTGTCATTTAGATCATTCGTTTATTTCACCATTCATCTGTCAAGTTGTCATTCTTTTATGTTGGTTTGTTTGGTTTACCGCATTCCTCAGTGTTACCAAGCAAATCAGTATAGTGTATGTTTTAGACTTCATGATACTGTAACTAAAATGAAATCGCTTTGTCTTATCCCAAACTGCAGTGAGAGATCCAAAAACCCGGCTAGCAAAATTGAAGGTGGACTCAACATTAACCGCGCCATGCGACACCTCCATTTTGTACCCAGAAGATGGCGGGAACATGCATGAATTCACAGCGAAAACAGCGTGCGCGGTGCTAGACGTGCTTGGACCTCCTTACTGCGATCCAGAAGGCAGACATTGCACTTATTTCCTAGACTTCCCTTTCGAAAAATTCTCATCAGGTCAGCTTTCTATGCTTAGTAATCATGGAATTCTTTGCATTAATTACATGTAAAATACAGGTAGATTAAAAAGCTTGTGTTGTTTTCCAGAGGACGACGTCGTTTTGAGAAGCGAAGAGGAGAAGAAAGGTCATGCATGGCTGCAAGAAAGGGATGATAAGTCAGAGGATCACAACGTAGTTGGAGCATTATACAGAGGCCCCAAGGTTGAGGATTGAGAGCTTTTTGATCCATTTTTACTTTTCAGATTTCAAATTAGCTTTCTCTTTTTTGTTTTTTGTTTCTTAGTTTAAATTCTTCGGTGTACATAAAAAAGGAAAGGGAAACTGGGAAAGGAAAATATCCTTCATTAAATTTCAACAAGTTCTCAAACTCTTTCCAAAGATTTCCACCCACAACCCTAAAAATCTCTTCTAACTCATCATCATCATCAAACTCGTCTACTCTCAACCTACCCGCAATTTGGGGCAACGGGTACTCTTCTTATACTCCATATCCTTACAACAATGTTCAATTCGGGACGTCCAACCTTAGGAAAAACAGTCCAAAATAGCCATTCTTTAACCGAAACCTTAACAAAAGCGCTTACTTCCGACCCAAGTTTCCACTCGGTGATGGCTGCTGCGATCTCAACTATGGTCGGATCTAACGGGGAGCAACAAATCGCCGGTCCGCGTCTTCCGATTAGCAACAACGTTCAACAAACCTCCCCGGCGAGTAGTAAAAAAGGATGTGGAGACTGTTTTAGCAGCTTATTGATGTCTCACATAATGGCGAATAATCAAACGGGTGCGTCTTTGGATCAACCATCGTCACAACTTCCACCTTTCTCTTTGATTAAGAATTCTTCTACGACTAGTTTCGTGAACAAAGAAGAGAAAAGCTAGAAATTGTTCTTATCATTTTTATTTTATTGGGGGTGATTCTTATCATTAGGTGTTATAGTATTTGTACCAGAAGATGTTGATTCTTGTTCGTCCGTTTTTAATATATCATTGGGAGACTATGGAACCGAATTTAAATAGACTAAATCAAATGTAAAGTTTAATATTTCTTTTGTAGCAAATATTGTTTCTATAGAATAATTTAATTTATCTACCAAAGCCACCAGCAATCGTAAATTTTCTTATTACATTTTTTAGAAGAAAAAAAAAAAGTTTCCGAGCAGTATGATTCACGCACCAATTACGCGCGTGAATGCTTTCCTCCAATTCCTGAACTATAATTGTTTGACGGATCTGATTGGCAGACAAAGCCTTAGTGGGCCTTAGAATGGGTCTTGATGAGAAATATTTGATATATAACGAAAAAGCCCAGAACTATGTGAATGTATCATAAGAATGGTGTGTTTGTGTTTATCTATCAGAAGTGATTCATGCAGCTTTAGTTGTAAAGATTTAAGCGAGTAATTCTAGTATGTGATAATATATATATATATATATATATCATAATTGGAAAACACAGTCCAGTTTTATCTCCTAACTTCTCTATGAATCACAAATTCGTCACAATTTCCTATTTTTGTCTTAATTTATTCAATAGCATTCAACCTATATTAATTTTAACACTTTATTTTCTTCTTCAATATGGCGAGAGTTTCTATTTTGTTATGTTTGATTCTATTGGTTACATTAGGAGTTGTGATAAGTGTCTCATTTGCGCACGACACTGCAGTCAAATCGAAAGATTTGGAGAGCCATAAGAAAGATAAGAATGTTAATCATAATAGTAAACACAAAGAGAAAAGTGGAGGAGAGGTAGATGGTGATCACCATGCCGGTTCTGGTGATGATGAAAACGATGAAACAGTCGAAAAGAAAGGGCATGAAAACAATGAACAAGATGCTGGTGATAAGAAGCATAATAATAATGACGATGATGATGATGATGAAGAGAAACATAAGGATAAAAAGAAGGGTGAACATGATGATGATGAGATGGATGACGATGGCGATGATGATGATAATGAAGATGAAGTTGATGGAGATGATAATGAGAAGGGGGAAATTGGGTTATACGAGCTCAAGAAGGGAACTCTGAGGGTCAAATTCACAAACTGGGATGCTTCAATCATGTCTCTCCATTTCCCGGACAAAAATGGTTAGTGAACCAATATCACAGAGAAAAAAGAATCCTATTATATACTACGTTTAACTAAATTCGTTAAATTATGCTTAATATTGTTCTTAGTTATGATAGCGTCAAAACCTACAAGGTACGTAGAAAAACTCTCTTCACCGTCTATATTCATAATCACCGTCTATGCTAATAAAAACCATTTGTAATCACTTATCAGCCCGGTAAGGTATATTTTGGAGCAACCGTGGGCCGAGTAGCGAATAGAATTGGATAGGCCCAATTCAAATTGAATGGTAAAGAGTACAAAACAAGTGCCAACGATGGCAAAAAAACACACTTCATGGTAACTAATTTGAGTACTACAACATAATTAGATCAATCAATTATGATTTTGAATATAATGACGTTATTAACTAACATTTTCGCTGATTCAGGTGGGAAGAAAGGGTTTGGGGATGTTGTGTGGGCAGTTACAAAACACAAATATGATGGCAAGAAACCTCACATTGTCTTCACTTATACAAGTCCTCATGGCGATCATGGTCCCCCTTTCTTTTAATTGTTTTATTTTCACCCCAAAACTTTTGAAATGTACTATTTCAGGGTTTTTGAAATGTACAAGTCCTCATGGCAATCATGGTCCCCCTTTCTATTTAATGATTACAAGTTTTTTTCTTTATGTATTAATAGGGTTTCCCGGAGAACTCGTTGTCACGTATAAACTTGTCAAAGACAATGAATTGAGTGTGGAGATGGAAGCAAAACATAATTAAGGATAAAGCAACTCCGGTGAACTTAGCTCATCATACTTATTGGAATCTTGGTGGTCATAACGCCGGAGATATTTTGTCTGAAGAAATTCAAATCTTTTGCTCAAGCTAAACTCCTGTCGACGGTGAACTCATTCCCACGGGACAAATCTCTCCGGTGAAAGGAACACCGTATGATTTTCTCCAACTCCGTCCTATTAAAGATAATATAAGGGATCTTAAAACAGGGTGAGTGGTAGCACATACTTTGGTAAAACAAAATTAATAGTATTTCTAATTGGTAATTTCTGAACTGTTTAGTAAATTACCTATATCATTTTTTTTATTTTTGCAGATATGATATAAATTATTTGTTTAGATGGTAAGCGGGATTAGATGAGGAAAATCGTGAAACTCATAGATAAGAAATCGGGGAGAAAAATGGAGCTATCCGGAAACTAACCGGGTTTACAATTCTATACTGGAAGAATGTTAAAGAATATCAAAGGGAAGAATGGGACGATTTACCAAGCTTAGGCAGGATTATGTTTAGAAACACAAAGTTATCCGGATGCAGTTAATTATCCGAATCCTTCGCAAATTGTCGAGCCAGGGAAGAAATACAAACACACTATGCTTTTCAAGTTTTCGATTGTTTCATGACTATTTTAGCTTTTTTTACATGCTTACCTTTGGAACTATATGTTCAATGTTCATGAAGAAGAAACTAGTTTGAATATTGTAAGTTTGTAACAATTGTCAATCTTTCAAATTTCTTGAAACTAACGTGAATAATTTATCTGTACGTACTTTCTGCATAAACTAAGCATTTTGACATGAATAATTTTGATATTTGGTTATGAAATTACATAAACTAATAATTTTTATATAAACTAAGCATTATGACCATAATTTTGATATTTGGTTATGATATGTGATAACTTGAATATTTTTGATATTACATAAACTATAATAATTTTTACATAACCTAAGCATTTTGACCTATAATATTTCTTAGTTATCTTTTAAATTGTTTCTTACCGTAACCATATAAGATCAGATTCCAGTTTGTGATGCATATAATCCATTGAAGACGACCATAATTTAAGGGTTTGATATTTGTATCTAAGAGCACCACTAACAAGAATAAAGGACGTACCGATCTCAATAAGATGCTCACAGCAAGTGTTTTCAAGAATCTTGACGTCCTTTTTTCTACAAATGATCTTCTCCTTTTTTTTCGGTATAATACAAAGCATCTTTTCGAAGAATTTACTCATTTGTTCATCAAACTAATCCTTTTGGGCAGATGTTGACTTGTCGCTCGTGGGCATTATGTGCGTAATTTGGGGATGTTTGAATTCTTCACTAGGTTTGGACCGTTTAATCATAAAATTGTGGTAAGAAAGAGATGTTATTATACCTTTATCGCGTGAAGTATTATTACCTAAAAAAGTATTATTACTTAAAAATCCAAAAAAAAGCATTATTACTTTTAAGATCAAATTAAATACATTTTATGCGATTATGTATGACGGGTCAATCTATTCGTTATGACGGTGTTTGTTAAATCACATGATAGAAAAGTAGAAAACAGAACATTTTAGGAGTTGACTCTATCCATAATCCATCAACATAAACATGTGCACTTCGCCAAAATCATATACAGCCATATAAAATGTATGAGAAACCCATGATCTCACATGCCATCATCTAGATTTGTAAATATTCCATAAACTACATATGTAATTACGTATACGTATTGAGTAGTATCTGAATATATTTGTGCAACTGACAAAATAATTATCCGATCTAACCGTAAATTTAAAGTTCTACAGTAAAGTTTCATTTCACCTTTTCACAAACTATTCGTCTCAGACTATATATTTGGTGAAAAGACTATTAATTCGAAATATATTGTGTAGTTAAACTTTTTTTGCCCAAACTGAACTTTCACAATCGCAAGTCTGAGTTTTTGTGGGAAAGTGAAGTGGTGGCAGTGAGGTCACATGGAGAGCCCACAGAGAAGATAAATATTGGTACTCAATTTGTTTTTTTGTGTAAAAGTTAAAATATATTATGTAGTTTATATAATTAAAATATATTAATACTTACATTCAAAATCCAAAGATCCGGACAGCTAGCTACATTATGTACTCTATTCTTCTACAGGTATCAAGCGGATTCAACTCCGTTTACCTGTAAAATCGTCAATTTACTTGATTGGTAGATTCAAAACTTTTATCTATATTTATCCCATTCAAAATCTGCAGAATTTACGGATAATCTGCTAATTCATCATTTTTTATATATAAAACTTTATCTGCTAATCCACGAAATTTGCAGACATCCAAATTGCCAAACCCGTGAAATGAATTTTTAAAATCACATAAGTAGATTATCTGCTAAATCATAAATTTTGATCATATAACACGCACTCATCATGTAATCCAAATCATTTAACCCGTATTTATATTCGACCCGTGAAACCCACGCGACCCGCAGTTTGAATCACATTTTGAAAGCCCTGTTAATTCTCCTAAACACACTGTTTCACTTCTGTTCTCTTTTTGGACTTTTATTCTTCGTCTTTGGAATGTGTGCTTCCAATAATCTTCCTCAGTTACCAGTTACCACTATCATTTCTTATCTACAATGTTTTTTTCCTTGTTTCTTTTTCAATTTTATTTTATTATCTACAATGTTGTTAATAAAGACTTCCATATTTCTTATTTGTTAAATAAAAACTTCCACAATACGTCTTCATTTTGTAGGTTTTGCATATATTAGGAATCAGTCCAAACTAATATCTAAACTTTATGATATTTATGGTTGCTTACAAATCAAGATGCATATTAGAAAAAATAAAATAATAAAATAATAAAGGTTTATAATCCGTAAAGATTGATAAATTTTACCCAAAATAGATATGTGGTTGGAACTTTTACAGTAATAAGATAGAACAAAATAGATAATTCCACAATAATCTGTAATGTTCCTTTAACAAAAGAATTTGTCCTTGATACATGTATTGTAGTGTTAAATTAAGATTATTTAATAAACAAAGAAAACAAAGAATTACTGATTCATGGTATTCCAATGGCTGAAATTTTTTCATGTTGGCCTATAATTCAGACCTTTTCACTGTTATTTCAATAATAGTTAATCACTGTAAAAAAATTTACAAGATAATAAATTTTGAGTTTTTCTATTGTTTCAGATATCGCTCTGAGTTTCAGTTTAAATTTTTATTTATAAATAAAAGTTAATCAATGTATGAAAAACACAACAGTACTTAAAATGGTGCTTGAATAAAAAATAAAGTGTACTTTGGATGTATTTGAACATCAGGTCTACTATATATGCGACTGACTAAGTGAGATCTATGTTTTAAAATTTATTAAGTGTTTATCGGGTGGTGAAGAATCGACTAACGTCTAAATAATTAATTGGAAATTAATTAAAGAATAATTAGGGATTAGTTTTATTAAAATTTACGTAATAATTTGGATATATATCTAAAATGAATGCACAAAAAAGTAAATTATTGTATAATAGATTTGGTTAGTTATGTATACGTTATCAAAGAAAAATTCTATTTTTAACAAATTATATTGATTTTAATCGTTTTCATCCATCAAACCATTAAATATGTCAAATAATCGGAATTGATTCAGCTCACTTCTGTTGAGCGATTAATCAGAGGATTAATCGGCAAATTAGCCGATGAACAAGGCGTGAAATACATGCATTACATATGTGTTTTAAATTCTGGTTTAGTTCATTAAATTCTAAAGATTTATTATAATTCGGTGAGTTCATTCTTTCGAGGTTGCAATTTACAAGCACTATAGATATGAAAAGAACAAATATCAAAGAACAGAGACAAATATTGTAACTAAAAGATATTAGACAACCAAAATTTAGCTTATGACAAAAAAAAATAGCGATATGTTGTTCAAACTATTAAAGTTAAAATTCTTTAACAATAATCTAGGTCGAGAATTTTTAGTGTTTTTCTCCTTATTTGGGTGACGAAATCAAGTTAAAATTATCAAAAGAAAAATTCTTTAACAGAAAATTTTAAAACTAAAAGATGGTAAATAAATGAAGATAAATTAATTATTTATATAAAATTATGCATAAATACATAGTAGTAGTGGTGGCACACTGGTATTACATGGGGATTAGTTCCCTTGTACTTTGGGTTTAATCCTCTTTGGAACGGAAATATATTTTTTAAATTGAAATCGTGTAAATGATAATTCTGAATATCTAGGAAAATTATGGATTAAAGATGAGAATTCTCGCGATATTAATAAAAAAATACATGGTAGTTTTGATAGATAATGTATTAAAATCACGGTAACTATTACTAAAATATTATGTTATAGATCTGATTAAAAAATTACACACGAGCACACAATTTATATAAAATAAAGTAAAAGGTAGATGGAAAAATGTCAGATGTAAGATATATTTCATGGCTCATGTTGTGTCAATGGCAGAGCTGGAATCCATGCATCTGAAATTTCTCAAATGTTTTTTTTGTTATTTTCTTTTTAGCTTTAGGTTCCAAGCCTAGCAAAATATTTAAAATTAAAATTTATATGCGTTGTTATACTTTTAGAATGAAGAAAATAGTTTGACCCATTCAAAGTAAAATATTTGGTTATAAAGCTGGATTTAGCAAAAACCAAAAAAAAAAAAAAAACTTTGCCAAATTAGTAAACAAAATTGATGGTATGTGATTAACAAGAAGACATAGTGGAACAAAATCGTCGTTATCCATCAAAATATTAATTTAGCAATGAGATTTTAATCATTATTGACGAAAATCTTTAGTAGTAGCATGTTTCTGTCAATACTGTTTGTTATATATGAATATTTGGTCTCGAAAAGAATGTTTTCGATGAAAGAAAAAATTATTCATTCAATTAAAGTAACAAGAACATATCATACTACAGATTTGTTGCATCCACTATACACCAATTTTCTACAAATTACCCAAAAGAAAGAAAACCATATTAACCCAATTAAATTTTATTTAAACAGTGCCAAATAATTTTAAAATACTCAAATAAAAAAAATCTACGAAGTTTTCTCTGATGATGATAATATTAAGATGATGATGTTGTTCTTGGACAATATATATAATCAATTGAACTGATGATTTTGATGTTGTTGCTGCTGGTCAGGCCATGCCCAATAACTGGCCGACGTCGTTTCATCAATACCATTGAACATATTGCAAAATCCCTGATCTTGATCTTGAGCCATCTGATGATCAATATGTGTCGAGGTAGTTGTCGTGGTGGCAGATCGGATTGAAGAAGGGAAAAGATCTTTGATCATGTTCACATGATTTATGTCTGAATTATTATCATTATTTTCTGTGCTTCCATTGTTGCTCCATGAAGCTTCTGCTAATTCTCTCTTGATCTTTGCTGATTCTTTACGGTCTTGTTTCTTCAAAGCCACTAACTGTTTTGTGTACCAATATCGTCATACGTAAACTTAAAGTCAGTAGAGAGATCTATTCACACATAAATTTATTAATTTGTTAAATGAAAATAAATTATCTTAATGTTAACTCCTCAAGCACATGGCAATTTGACTAATTTAAGATGTATGTACACAAGAATCTTTAATAGTAATAAAATGAATTTATAATTAATGTCTTTTGACAAACATCTTTGCGTTGGATCAAGAGCCTATCAATAATCTAACTGAATATTGTATCATATATATAAAATGCATAGCCATCAGAGATCTCTAACTACGTGTTAATCCATGAAGTTTCCTTTTGTATATGCTTGATGAATGATAATAATTCATAACTAAAATTCTAAAAACTGTCAGACTCCATCGTATAGACCATATGAAGAACCTAATATCCGTAGTTTAGTGACTCGTAAAAAGTTTAAATCAGATTAAACGAAAATCGTTATAAGAAAACTAGAAATTAATCTTTAGAGATAAGGCGATTGTGTAAACTTATTAGTAATTTTCGTGTATAATACATACCTCAGCATGTAGTTTCTTGTTATGGGAAAGAAGAGAATCATTGTCCGATTTCAAAACATCGAACTGTTTCTTGAGAGAATCATAGTCTCTCTCGAGCTGCTTTGTCTTCCACCTAGCTCTCCTGTTCTGAAACCATATAGCAATCTGCCTAGGTTGCAACCCTAAAGCCTTAGCAAGCTGCATCTTCCTCTCTGGCTCCAGCTTGTTCCCTAGCTCGAAGCTCTTCTCTAATGCCCTAACTTGCTCTAAATTCAGCCTCTTCTTCTTTTCTCCTAACATCATATGTGATCCATCATCTGATAGATTGTCTTCCTCGCCCAGCTGGTCTTGATCATTCATGTTGTTCGTCGTGGTGGGGCTCTTTTGAGTTAGATGATGATGATGATCTGATACTCCAGTGAACGACATTGATCTGTTCATCATGTAGTTTCCTCCTCCTCCTCCTACCAAAACAAAGACAACAAAGTTTACCACTTTTCTTCTTTGATAAACTTAGATTACTCTCAGAACATGTAGTCGTTATGTAAATTCTGAAGTAACCATCATCCAATGGAAATTTTATAACTTTTGTAATCAAATTTTGGTAAGGTCCTTTATCAAAAAAAAAAAAAAAAAAATTGGAAAGGTCTGTATACTCTTTTTACAGTCAGAGATCTTGGAATGGTTTATGTTGTACATACATGTGTTTATATATGTTTATATATAGAGAGAGGTACTTACCATAGAAGAGGTGAGGAGGGCAGGAAGGGAGAGAGGTAGGTGAAGGTAAGTGATGAGCATTGTCTTCGTGGAGTTGCTGAAAGATGAATCCATGTTGTGGAAAGGCCATCTCCAATCTCAATCCTTGTTGATTATTATTAGTATTGTTCCTTTCGTCCTCATACATATATATATATATAGTGTATATATATATACGTGTGTGCGTATACACAAGCTCAGAGCCCACCAATGAATGATGATGAACTCTTCTTAGAAATTGTGAACTGCTCAATCTTCCTAGCTTAAAGATCAAGAACTTGTTGAAGATCAATAACACGAGATCTTTGAAGTTTTCTCGTGAGGGAGAATTAGTGAGAAGAGGGAAGAAAAGGGAAGAAAAGGAAAGAAGAGATCAGTTCATGGGAGGTTTGTATAGGACCCACCCTTTATACCATTTAAGCTTTAGGGCATATGGTGATCTTTCTTTTTTATTTAATTTGTAAAGGACACTTTCGAAATAAAATTTTAAGTTAAATACCACATGGATCTTTGACATATACGTATACGTACGTACATTTTCAACTTTATTTATAGATACTGTTTAATTTTATGCTATTACTATCGGAACTGTCCAATATTATCGAAGGTGTTAAGCAAGATTAATTTTTTTTGACATAATATTAATATTTGTATCTTAAACGAAAGAAATAAAAATTCCATTTTTAAAACATGTTTTAAAATTAGTTATACGTTACAGAAATAATTTGATGTGTATATGAAATATGTATAACATATTTGTAAATAGAATTTGATCTGGTGGTATGACACATTATTTTAAATTCACATGTCATGAGTATGAATAATCGATTATATCATTTTCTTTTATTTAAGTTTTTGTTTATGTGGCTTATGCCACGGCCCTAATTAGTATACACGTAAACTTAGCTTATACAGCTATATAAACCATATAATCCTCGATTTAACATTTTCAATTAAATTAATATTTTTCACAACGATACTTTCTAAGGGCTGGCTTGTCCAAGATGCTGAACAACAAAGTTTGATTTTGGAAACCCTAATAATCACTGTCAGATCTCGAAATTCATCTATCTAAAACCATTTCATTTATGATATAAATATTATTAATTAGGTCCAAAATCTATTTAATTTAATTGAGATCAAGGAAATAATCAATGTAACTTTTTAAACTCTTTATTAAAATTTCCAGATCTACTCATGTCTATAATTAGTATACAAACATCTAATCATTTTAAGAAGATAAGCAAAACAATTAAAAGAAACGATGACACCCATTACTCTGATCAATCCTCGAATATAGGCGTAGCATTAGGGACATTGTCATCAACACTAATAGTGTTGGAACGGTACGCTCGAATAAATTAATTTATAAGGCCATTAACATAATCGTATGTTGGGTATGAATTTTAATTTTTCAGGTGTAATCAATAAATGATTTATATTAATTCCCCGACTATGTAACTGTAATTTGTACGTATAAGATTAAATAGTGGTATAGATCACCGATAAAATAGTCTTTTGTTTTCCAATTTAATTTATTAGTAATATTTACGCACTGTCGCATATATGAATTTTCTTACAAGGACTAATTTTCCATATAAGATTTGTATAATTTACACAGATCACACTCACTGGTTTTTGAAGAACATTCCACAGTACAACTTAAACGCAGGTTTGTTTTCCTCACCAGGTAAATGCGTTCACACTATGCACCGACCTAAGTATTTCCTAACGAAACCAAATTTATAGTATTTATTAATTAGATTCAAGGTAATAAGTAATACTAACTAGAAATAGTATCAAAGAGAGAAAATAATAACTAAATTTTCTTATGTCTGTGAATAATACCTGTATGAAATTAGTTTCGGTTTTCAGATACATATATGAAAGAAAGTCATATATACATTGTGATATTACAGATATTGATTGGGAAAATGATGATTGAGATGCTCTTTCGTTCACTCTACTAAATTTTGTTGGAAAGAGTTTTTATGAGTTATCCAAAGTAGATGTGAAAGATTGAGAGACCCACCACTAGTGTTTCCTAATTGTCATATCTATGTGGTGGCTTTCGCAGCATCAAACATAAAAAACAAATATTATTTTCCACCTTTGTTAGTATATGGCCCTTGGTATAATATATAAATATATAATATATTATTTAAATAAAAATAAAAATAAAAGAAATGGGTCCTACAATAGAGTGCCACAGACCTGTCCTACAACAAGGTCTTTCACATGCTTGTATTGGGAAGATTTGAAAGACTATTAACACCTATCGATCTATCCCCTTTGGCAATATGCTTTTGATTCACAAAATTATTGAATGTTTTTATTTATATTTAAAACTATAATATAAGAAAAAAATAAATATATGGTCTGAAGCTTCTCCAACTAGCTCCACTGCTCCACTGCTCCACTGCTCCCATGTGCTCTGCTTCCTCTCTTTCTTGGGATACTTCAACTCTCCACTCTTCTTAAAAATATTTAATATATTTAACGGGCTCTTATTCGCAACATTAAACGGGTTTGCTCGATCCTCTTTTTTTCTTCTTTTATGTTATTTATTGACCCAGTTATATAGTTTTTTTTTTTGTTTATATAGACTAACCTCAGCCATACAGTTTTTTTTTTAAGACTCAGCCATATAGTTATACATTTTATATCTAAATTACCCGTAGTTATTAACCATCTTGTTTCTTAACTTATTAGCCGAAGCTAAAGCAATGGTTCCTTCTTCACAGTTATTATTATGTGGCAAGCAAATTATCTAGAACTATGTCACGTTTTATCGAGTATCTTGATAGTTGATATTATTACAAAATATCTATAAAATTCAACATAAATCATTGATCAGAAAACATAAATTCATATAAATGTATAAATATAATATATATACATATATATATATGTGTGTGTGTGTGTAATTTGATACGGAGACTATCACTTGGATCAAATTCCATATATCAATTATTTACAAAAAGTAAGTATCCGTGTAAATAACTACTCAATATAAATACATTAAAAAGGTTATATAGTACTCATGGGAAGAGGATTCTAGATAGATGCCAGCATACCTATAATTGCTGTAGGACGCTTACATATTGTTCATATTCCTTTTTTGTTGGTAACAACACTTCCATTGTCACCGTGGGCTCCTACTTTCGTTTCCGACTCTTGGACTCCACTCTCGTTCCCGTTCGAAGATTGGGTGCCACTATTTTGGAAAACTAAGAATTGTCAACGCTTCATGAAGATCATCAATACATGAGTTTTTTACGTATCTTTGTTTTCACTCAAAACAAAATACAGCAAAACACTTTACAGAAAATTACTCATTCTTAAATATTTCCAATTCAAACACTTTTATAATCGAATAATTTTCATATGATGGTTTACATATGGTCATATATGTAATATAGTCAATTATTTTAATTATTTTCTCTTGGATACCAACTTTATTAGAAACTATAATATTACAATTATCACCATTTACAGAGCACGTACGGTATTTTCGTTCTAGACCAAACAATTACTTTCGATGGTGTGAATTCATTGGGCTCCATCTTCGTTTCTATTCGGTTTTGATATCAAATGTAACGTTTTGACCGAGAAACTTCATCCTTGCTTTTAGTCAGTGGATTTCACTCTCGTTGGACAATCAAATGTACTACTCTAGAAACTACAAAGAATTGTCGTAGTCCGGAAACTTGCGTTGAATAGCAGACGATGGGAAAAAAAAAAGAGAGAGGCTAATATTGCCTATTCACTTATTTAGTAATTCACAACGCGCAAAACATATTTACTAATGGGCTAGCTCGTTCGTGCATGTGGGCCGCCGCTTTCGCTACTCTTGAGTACTATCTCGCGCGTGGAAAATACTCTCCGATGATGCGCCCGTTGTTTATTTCCTTATTTACTACTGAAGTTGCGCTTCTTGAGCTAGTGGGCCTATATATTTGGGCCTCTGAGAGACCTTAAAATTTATTAATAGATTACAACTTCGGTTTGTAGCCCAGCAGAACGTAGAAGCCTGATACATTATATGTTTTTTTTCTTTTGTCTAGCAAAGTGGTCAAATAGTTTTACACTTATAAAAAATGGCTCTTTATGTAGGACTTTAAAAAAAAAAAAATCAAACTACCACAATTCAAAGTCTTCGAAAATATCCCCATGGTAGTAATTAGAATAAAATAGCCAACATTTAGTTATAAACAAATTGCTTACACCAAGTTAAATCTCATTCTAAATATTAGTATTAGTATTAGTATTCTTAAAAATGCTTGGTAACTAGCTGCTAATATAAAGTTTGAAAAGTCAAATAACGCGGAAATGTGGGTAAGGACAAAGAGGTACTACATTGAATTTTAATGGCTTTTTTGACAATACCGTTAAACAGTGATAACGGCCTTAACCGTGATGTAATTCTGTTCATCCCCCTTTCTCTCCTTTTTTTTTCTTTGTAATACTTTTTTACTTTCTTACTTTTGTACTTTTGGTTATTACTTTTTTTTCTAAATCAAAGGAGAAAAATCAAAAAAAGGAAACAAATGAGAAATTTAGATGTTTCCTTTGTCCAACGGTGGGAACAGTTATGTCGGTTGTTATAATAAAATTGTAGGGTTTAGCAACATTCACCATTTTATGATCCATCAATTGCAGTTTTTTGGAATTTTGTAGCCCAAATTTTGTTTTCAACATCTTATTGGTATTCAAATTTTCAGGTCTTATGAATTTATTTATTTATCATGTTCAATTTTCATAGTTCCAACTTTTATGCATTATTTTTATTTTATCAAAAGTTTTTCATTATATATCCGAGCATTCCGGTTGTTGCACATATTAAAAAATAGTCATGCAAATTCTGTAGTCATTTTGTTTATCCGGTCGCCTCAAACTTCATTATCAGCCGTTTCATTCTCTTGGTCTCGATAATCTCAAAACTCTGCTTTTAAAATTGATTTGTGGGCTTACTCTAGCTCATGTCTTCTGCTTTTGCCCATGGATAATAAGATTTTGTATTTTGTGTTCAAGTTTGTTTTTTCCTTTTGGTGTGATTAGGCTATTTAGCCACTGGAACTAAAAAAACTTGTTCTTCTCATACTTTGAATCGAATATGATAATTTTTTCAACTTTTTATCGGATATTCTTCTATAAAAAATCATACAACTAATATTGAATTTTTTTTGTGAGCATATAATATTTTGTGTGCATTACAGTTTCGCTAGCCAGTGAGTAAATATATATTTTTGTGTGCATCACACTGTTGGCTAACTAATAAATAAGTATTTTATCCGTTTCATTTCATATTACTTGTTGTTTATGTTTTTAATAAAAATGTTTGATAAAATTTATAATTTTGTTTTTAATGTTTTAATGTCTTGATCAATAAAATAAACATTAACTAAAGATAAACTAGAAAAATTAATTGTCTTCTTAATAAGTGTAATATAAAACGGAGAGAGTAGATGAACAATTAATTTTAACTATAAATCGTTCACTCTAAATGCACACATTTATTGTATTTTCAATTATGACACCATAACAGTTTAACGTCGTTATTTGTGACTTGTGTAATCCAACAACTTGGCATTATACATGTTAAAAAATGTTTTAAAAGTTATGACTAATATACTTTATGACTATCAGTAAGAAATTTGTTCTATATGAATTATATATTATTAATATTGGTAAGTATTAATAATATTTAAAAATAAATTAGAAAATATTTAGTGTAATTGCATAAAACTAACAAAACTTTGGTTTCTATTGAAATAATAATTAAAACATCACTTTCAATGAAAATAGTCGAATAACATATAATAGTATTACAAGTATATCAAAATATAACATATATACACAGGTACACACACCTAAATAATATAGGTATCTAATTTAATGTAGGTTTCAGTTGAAAGGGACCATATAGGAGATCCCTACGCACCACCAACTTTACTGTGGGAATTGATTTTTTTTTTGTTAAGGGAATTGATCATTTTGCTTCCACTATCTTAAAAACTATTACAGGTACAGTATATTCACATAGTTTTTCATGCATATAACAAACCAAATTATATAACTGTATAAGAAAAAAGGTAGCTAGTAATAGATAAAAGTAAAGAGCATTAGTTGATATTGGTCTTCGTGAATAGTTCAGTTATCGGTTGGGCAAACTGTAAAATTTTAGTTCGAGTGCATCGCTAACCTATACAAAACTTGTATGTATAGGGTATTATATAATAGGACCTTGTCAAACTATGTGTATTATACATATTCAAATTTAATATATATTCTATGTGACAAACCAGTTATAGAAAAATTATAGACCCAATTAATATGCATGTATTAAAAAAGAAATAATTTTTTAGATAGGATCTAATTTATTCGAAATTATTCAGATATATAGATTATTGTTGGAAAAAAAGTATTTTTTGTTTGAATCATATTTTATTCAATTATTTTATTTTACGTGGTAAAAACGGTCATAGATATTACTAGTGGTTAGTAGTCTCAGATTTAGGTAAAAATTCTAGATTTTTTTGTGGTGATGGAATTAAAATTTATGTTCATTAAATAAAAACACAATATAGCTAATTACTTTATAAATTAGTTTTAAATAATCTAAAAAGTCAAATGTTTGTGTTAAAAAAGGTCACATTTACTAAAGTTTCATAGTCAAAAGTTTCTCATTAATTGTCATAAGCTACAAAAATATCCATTTTCAACCGATTAAACTACTTTACCGTTGCATCCTGTAAATTTATTTTTAGTGATTTTCTAAACAAAGTTATTTTAATAAAAATCAACAAAAATTGCTATATATTATACATGGAACAGAGAAGTCCACATATACTTGCAACATTGGAAAGTAACAAATTATGGTCAAAGATAGTGTTATAACACTTTTTTATATAAGTATAGTGTTGTACATCATGCCTTATATAACATCATGTCTTATATATATATAATGCTGTGTATATAATTTGTGAGAAATTAAGTTAATTACTACGCTAATTTATGCAAAATTTGTGGCTTATGATCCCAGTTCTCCGACAAATTTAAGTATTAACGTCATTTATATTTCACATCTGCTAACAAAAGACTACAAACTCCTTTTAAGAATTTGAGTTCATTTATGTTGAATCTGTACTAAAAATAATCTCTCTCCCGCTAAAGACGTCAAACTCCTTTTTTCTTTTACTTAAAATTGCGTTACTTTATTATTGTGTCCTTACTGAAGCATCTTCATTAGAGTCCCTAGGCAGATGACTCTCTAGATGAGTTTCTCATCACGAAAATAATAGTAAAAGAAGAGAGATTATAACTCCAGCAATAAACTATTCAAAAAATAGAAGAGAGAGTATAACTCCAGCAAAAAACTATTCAAAAAATTTGAGAAACTTTATACTTGTCTAAATGTAGTTGGTTCAAACTATTTTTTAATAATTTAATTTAATTTAAACAAACAATTAAACTAAATTGTAAATATTAATATAATATCAGTGAAAAACTCTTTTAAGAAAACCCTTTGACGGGGGTGCTCTTAATAAGCAAGAGTCGTATGATACTGCCACTTGATATTTCAACCAAGCAACCTTTTTTAAAATAGAACTACTCATATTTCGACCAAAAAAGAAAGAAATTGATCATATATATGTTAGGACTATAAAAAACACTTGTTTTGCTCGAGTTCAAATTTAATCTTTTTAAAAATATTAAATAACGTACACCTGTGTATAGTTATCTGTATAAATTTATATCAAATGTCAAATAATTTATACAGAAAATTATATCAGCTTGTTAAATCAATATGACTAACATAACCATGTAGTACCAAACTTAAGTTTATACATAATATTTATCAGTTCATAAAACTTAACATGACATCATAATTTAAGTTTGGACCAAGTAGCGTATTGTGGATCTTAAAGTGGAGATTGGGTATATAGCCAATGCCTATATTGGTTCATTGTTGTGTTTACATAAAATCAGATTAGTTTGGGCGAAAAACATATGAAACATCTATAGAAAAGAAAGAAGAAATGAAAATAATTGCAAGAACTTAGAATTATAAAGTATCGAAAGAAGTGTATATCTAGAAGGAGAAGAAATATTATCTACGAACGAAGGGAAAAAAGTGCATTGTAATTTACCAAAAGTTTCCTTCATATTTGTTTCAAAATATTTTATAATTTGCAATCAATTTACAGTGGTATAATAGTTGAGATTTTTCCATGCACGGGAGTCTATAATAGGTTCGAGTTATATATTCTAGTGTGTTTCAATCAAGGTTGGTAAGTATGTATGCTTTTAATGACAATATTAAATAACTCTTCCACAAATTTTAAAGATTAGTTTGAATTTTGGTTAAAATTATCTCTCAATTTTTATTCTAAATATATAACAAAACCATACAAATGGACACACATATAATGTAAAAGGATTTAAATTACATAACTAGCAGAAATCTAATTTATTATAATTAAAGCTTAATGGTGCGCGCATGGATGACGTAAAACCAAAAAGGGGGTAAAAATATAAACCCTAGCTAGCTAAAATTGTTGTAATTCATATATAAGGAACATATAATAGATAATTGAGCGAAACACTGAAGGATCAATCTCTCAACGCATGAGATTGAAAGATTAAATATCAAAAACTAATCAATATTTATCTTCATTATCCATTAATCAAGCTCCTAACAATGGCTGCTTGTGGGCTGTTAGGATCAATGGAGTCCAGAAGCTGAGTCAATCGATCACTGAGGTCATCGGCTTCTTTGTTCAAGTTTCGTATGTAGTTGCAAGTCTCTTGTAACACTTTCGACGCTGATACCTATATATATATATATATATATATATATATAATTTTCATTCTATAGTCAGAATTTGAGATAAATATTATTCAAAACGAGTATTTGCATGAAGTATTATGCATCTTAATAAATAATGTAAAAATATAGAGACAATTGCTACATTATGCATCGTTCTAACAATAAACCTTACATTATTCAACAACTAAACCAAAAACCAACATTTATAGAAAAACTAAGTGGTTATGTGTACTATAATAAAACGATGCTTCCATTTATAGAAACCGGCCTTTTCTTATATTTCTTTTCTAGCGTTCGTCCTTTTCTTGTTTTATGGAAACTAAGATAAGTATATATGTAATAGGAAACAAATAAGTCGGTCTGTACATTAATGTATTGAATTGATAGTCCGCGAAGCAATATAGTCGTCTCACATTCAATGTAATTACCAATAATAAAAGTAAAATAAATTAGAAGCTTAATGCTGAAGTTAGGGGAAATATGTTCCCCTCTCCTCAAAGTCCGGTTAATGGTCAAAAGTCTTTTTAGAAACTTCAAAATGTAATATCCCACACGCGCGTAGTTCGATATGACTATAATGCACTATTCCAACATGTTGTATTTGCGCATTTCTCTGTTAAACATAGTAACTAACCCTAAACCAATTATCATAAAATTCAAACTTAATTATGTGACTATTTATGCGCCAAACCTTAGACTACACTTTATAGTAACTTTTATATAAAGAATTTACCGTGTTGGAACGACGGTTCTGGCGAATCTCTGGAATAGACTGTCGGAGCTTATAGATGAGATCAGTAATCTGATCATCGCTAATTCGTGATGATGAGCTTGCTTGTCTCGACCTTCTGCTGGACGACATTTTGATTTGAAAGAATATATACAAATATTTGTAAATATATGAATCCAAGAAAACGCTCTCTTTTCTTGATGGTTTGTGGGTTAGAAAAGATGTATAACTGTTTGTGCCTGTCGAAGGAACGGGAGAAGAAAGAAGGAGAAGAAATGGTGTTATATAGAGAGCTAGGACCACTTCGAGAGAGAGAGAGAGAGAGAGAGAGTAATACAAATAAACTTAAATAGGGGTGTTGGATATGACGAAGACAAGTGCATAAGAGAGAACAGTGGTTTAGAATCGGAGTCTTGGATACAAGACACGTGAATTACAATGTTAACAGATTGTGATGTATATATATGTGTGTATAATATTATATTAGATTCAAAAATATGTGATACATTAAAAACAAAGCAATTAAAATAACGTAATTAGAATCATAATTATTCAATTTGAATTACCCTCTTCGTTATAGTAATATACAGCCGTAGCATGTACTAGCTTTGCTTGAGGTGCGAGTTTGTGAGGCCAAAAACTAGACAAATTTTCATAATTTGTAATTGCCACGTGAAACCTGTTATGATCCTGGAGAAACTAATATTTACAGTGGGAATCGATTTCTGATTTCGACCAATCAAATAAAGAACACTAAAATATCATCGCTTAATTTTATATTTATTATACTAGTGGAACACTTGTCTATATGCCCAATGTATAGTCAGTATTTTATGATCGATGATACGCAAAACCAAGAAGATTTTGTGTATCAGTTATAGATAAGGGTAAATAAAAACAATGGACTTAGGTCAATTTGAGAGGAACGTACGGTATCTATCCTAACCAATAGGGACTGGCTAGTTTTAGTCCAAGCTCCATCACGTGTACCTCAATAGATAGTGTATCACTATATGCATGCTTACGATATTTTACTTTTATATAATGCCTAAGTGGAATTTCATTAAATCACAGAACCCAATTATTTCGAACTTGTTCTAGACTGGTGACTTTTTTTTTGTTTTCGGTAAACGAACCAATGCCCACTTTATGATCGACAATATCCTACGTGGTTCAAGACAAGTAGTTTTAAAACTAGCATTCGTCAAGATGTGATTTTGGATAAATACTTTTTAGTTCATATCTTATTCTATTAGTGTTTCAATTTGGATTATTTATATAAGTACGTCTAATGATATTTTGGTCATAACAACAAAACATTTGTTAGATCTAAACACATGGAGGTGGTGGTGGTGATGATATCCAAAATATATGAATTAATGATGATGATATTGATGATAAGTAGATGCATCATATATATTAGAAAACAAGGAGATGGTGTGATGAATTGGACATTAAAGAAAAATGTTTGTTGATGAGCACACAAAGGTGGGACTATTTATGTTTTAATATTTTGAAGTTATTTTTGTTATAAACAAAAACCAGTTTTAACCTCCCATGTGATGATAGGACACTCTTTTCCCCCTCTAATTAGGGAGCATACCCATCCTTCACGCCCCCTCCCACATGATTTCTCTCTTCTTCTTCTTTTTTACAGTAGTCAAAATCTCTATATTGTTTTTTTTGTGATGACAGTATCAAAAGCTCTGCTTTTAGTTAGAACATTTTCAAGATCGGGACTTATAATATAGTACTTTGTATTGTTGTTGTCGTGTCATTAAACGGATTCAAATACAATAGAATACATGCATGACAAATAAAAAGTTAGAACATTTACAAGTTCAGTTTATTTAAGAAGTTTAGTGCTTTAAACTTGTACATAAAATATGTAGGTTATAGTTTTCGCCCACACACACAAAAAAAAGTTTTATATAGGAGAGTCCATGAATTTACTGGTGAATTAGGTAAATACTGAAGAAATTTTAACTCAGGTTCAACATCTCTATTTCTTTTGATCAATACATAGGAGAGTCCATGAGTTTTACCCATACTCCACAACTTCCGCAGTCAATTTTTTTAGTTCTTTTGTTTCAAAACTATTTCAACAACAAAAGTTATCCAAAGTCTATATATATTTGGTTTAGCAAAAAAAAAAGTCTATATATATTTTTCATAAAGTAAAAATATATATGGCATGTAAGAGATCTCATATATGAAATAAAATTAAATCTAAAATAGCATACAAGGACTTATTAATGATATAATTTATCCATTCGTTTACTACTAAACTTTTTTAAATCTTAATAATAGTTGGTGATACTATATGAATTGTCTACACATTGGATGATATCATAAAATTATATAAACTTCTACTACTGCCTATCCTAGGTCTCAAGGCATTGGACAAAATTATCCAAACTTTGGATACTGACGTGCCAACTTGTGAATGGTCAGAACATAGAAGAAGGATTGTTCTTTATCAAAATATATAACACTCATGATTAGCTTTTATCAAGATCGAGGACTAAATTAACAAGTCAAATAGCAATTGACTTATGAATCTTATTATCTTAATTATAACCATATTTTTCTCTTAGATTTTTGATAGATATAATTAGGCCCAATCATCAAAGAGAGGGACGGGTGTTCTTGGAAATGTAGACATTGAATGTGGATGCTTGTCTTCGTCTGTTTGTATTCTAAATGTCTATCGAATATGTACCACCAAAAATTTCTTCATTTTTCTTTATTTTGTTCTTGGTTTTATGTCTAGAATTTAAATCTTAGGTTTCTTGTAACCAACGACACACTTCTGTCTTCTGTCATAATAATATGATATACTTATGTCGCCAATCTCTGTATCTATATTTTGATATTTTGTGTGTTGTAGTTCGTACTTATCATTTATATGCTAATCGTGTTTGGATTCTACAAACATAGATGTAATTAAACACGTCGAGGGTTTACACTATGTCTCGCTTCTCTGACACGTAATTAGGGGTTAATTTTAATTTCCTCAAACTAATATAAATATGCCAACAAATAAAAATAATCACAAATTTTCAACAATTAAATATGCTGACCTATTGGCCCACGAGATTTTTAACCTTTCAACCTCGTCCGTTCGGCAGACTTAAGCCAACAGGTCAAGTTTCTTTACGGACAAAAAACTTTATCAACTCTAATCCTCTCCGTTGATAGACTAATCCGGATTAATCCACAGATTTCAATCTGTTTCCACAACTATTTATTTTAATCCATTTGGTTGATGATCAAATAGCATTAAACTAATTAAAGGATAATATTTTCTTCCGTGCGAGTAAAAACCCATAAAGCCAGCCACTCTCTCAAGTCATACTAGCTAGCTAAATGCTATATTCAATCGTTTTACCTTCGTAGTAGTCGGGTTGTTCTCGGTGCACGAAAATTTGCAACCTTGTGTTTTTATTGGAGATGGTAAGAGCAAGACGCCCAACAGACATTATTACAGTCAATGGAATTAAGTTGGTAGTTATAAAAGATCCAAGACTTTGATGCGTGAAAACACCGGGTTTTACCTCGTAGGAACGGATCATCAACTGGGAATTGTTTTTCTGAAGTGCTCCCCAGGCCGCTTTGCTAAGATTCGATGAGGTTAGCAAGAACCATCTATGGAAGCAAAACAAGAACATTGATCACTAACTGTACATTTTTTTATTAAGTGGGTAACTAAAGATTGAGACTTTATGAAGTTTACGCAAGCTTCTGATCGCTGTAACGTGTGAAGGTCTTTATATGTGGCATTGCGCGACTGTAACATTACAAAATATCAGAATTGAGTAGTAATCACAAATTGGGTTTTGTAAAGATTTTTTTTGTTTTTTTTTAAATTACCCGCGAGCACTGTGATCTGCTTTCCATTTAGCCCAATACTTTTTCAAGAATGGTTTCTCCACGTTCTTCAATGGGCTCGGAACTGCATTGCCAGCAGCATAACCCTTTATTTTAAGATTTCACGGTTTAGAAGAAAAATCCAAAAGCTATATAAGGAAATATGTAATCTTCAGAAATCTTTGATCGGATTACGTCTAAAGAACACCTGACGTCCTCTACTGTTGGCCATATTATCAATGGATCCCCGGGGACCGAGAGGAGTTTTGTCCTCTGTAATACCTTATATTAGTTCAATTTGAATAATTTTCGGGTTGATGTAATTAATAATGATTTTTATGTACATCGGTAGATACATTATGCATATATGAACTTTAAACGATATTTGAATTATAGTAAACTTAGATCGATAAAATTTAGGAGAAGTTTTACGTATGCAATGGATATTAAAATACTATATTACTCATGAACATATATAAGATCGAGTGTTTTTGTATACGAGATTATGTGTTAGTATTATTAGATGTAATTGGGTATTATTTAGAGTAAGATGATTATATATGTTTGAGTCGAGTCTACCTAACTACTTCTAAGATAAAATGTGCATAAATAAAACTTAATAAAATTATTTACAATGGACGTTAAAATAAATATAAGAATGTGCAAATCTCTTGACTCAATGGTCAATTTTGAGGATTTAAAGGTTTTTGTATTAGGTATAGGATTCCATTTCTATAATTGAAAAGATAAAATGGCCAAATAAAAACTCTAGAAATGTACAGCTAATGGGCCAAGAATTCTAGACATAAGCCTAACAGAAAATGTTAGACTATAATATGCACGAGGACCAAAAAAAATACCAAGCTTACGCAAAGTTAAATTAATATTTTTCTGACAATATGATTTTTTTTCTTTTTGTTTAAAAAATAACAAGAAAACACGAGATAAATGTAACTTTAAAGATAATGTTGAGGGATAGATAAACTAAAGTTCAACAATCTTGCAGAGTAATACAAAGAGACCATGAAACCGAACAAAGTTCAATACTAATAAATATCAAAACGAAGATTGCTTCATAGTTAAAGCCGGTGAGAGTTAGATTTACTCTTCATCGTCACCATCCGCGTCACCACCAGAGGCTTTCTTGGAGGCAGACTTCTCATTCCTTCTCTTGACTCTACCGGGACGGCCACCTCCGAAGGGACTGGTCAGAGCAAAGTCGATGTGCTTCTGGGAATCAAGTCTCACCATGAATGATGGAATGTTCACCAATTGCTTTCCAACCCTATAAGAAAGCAACCGAAATCAAGATCAGTAAACAACTATAAGACCATTTCAAACCATTCTTAAAGGTTTAACATTTTAGCCAAACAAGACAAATGCTGCTGAAGTTAGATAAAAACACAAACCAAACGTGAAAATTAAACTTACGACCAATCAAACTATGATTAAAGTAAGATTGTGAACTAAATTAAGATGCAGATTTATTGTCTAGTAAAGCAAATAACTGGAAAACAAAGTAAACTATTCATAAAAGTTTGTAAACTTATGGCCCAAATGAATCAGAGAATAAATGAGCAATACAGATATTGTTCAAATTATTCAAGAAAAACAAGCAATCATGAGCTAAAAATGTTAATTTCAATTCAAATCCAATAAACATAATAAAGACAACTCATACTAACAAAAATAAAAGAAACCAAATGAATTGAATACAATACCTGATGTGCCTCTGTCTGATGAGGACACGAGAGTGATGGATAGACTTAGCCATACCAGACTTAAACACAATAGTCTGAAGACGACGCTCCAAGAAATTCTCAACAGTCAAAGCCAAAACGTAATCGAGCTTGTTCTGGCTCTCATCAAGAAGCCCATAACGGTTCATCCTACGAAGGAGAGCCTCACCTTCAAAGATCCTTCTTGGACTCTTCTCATCAAGAGTCAAAAGATCTCTAGCAGCATTACGGATACGGCTAAGAGCATACTGCACTCTCCAGAGCTCACGCTTGTTACGAAGACCATACTCACCAACAAGCTTCAATTCAGAGTCAAGACGCTCTTTCTCATAGGGACGACGAGGTCCTTTGAAGGTCTTTCCATCTAATAACAACACATTTGAACAAATCATTAGCTACAAAAGGTAAGATCTATAGACTTATATCTGGGGTTGAACTGCTAAGAGATACAATAACAAAGATTCAAAATCCTGAGATTCACATATTCTCTAAACGAAGAGCATGGAATCAAAAAGCTCAAACAATCACCAATCTATCAATCAGTTCGAATAGATATAACAACGTAGATCGAATCGACAATGAGCAATGATCTAAGCGACGAAAGGAAATGAGAAGCTTACGGTTGCGATAGTAACAAACGTGCACCATATCTTCGTCTGCTTAGTGATAATCGGCGATCTGGAATACTAGAGCACGGAGAGAGCAAAGGAGGAGACGAATGACCTGATTTATAGGGTTTCCAAAAACCCTAACACTCTGTTACTTGATTGGGCCTTTTTACGAATATATGGGCCTATTTATTTGTCTATCTACTTTTCGAGCTTGAGTGTGGGCTCAGATTTTGATTCATTTTCTTTTTTTTGTCACAAGTTTCTTTTGTCAATTTAAACGATGAATCTGTTACCAACTAGAAGAAAAAAAAAAACGAAATTTCCCCCGAGTAATCGTGTCTAAGGAGTTCATTTTACATATATACTGAAATTTTAGATCCGTATCACAAAATCTCATAATTGCAAGATTTTTTGAGATGTTTACGTCTTGCCTTAAAAGAACAGCAAGAATAATTTAGAGTGAGTATTATCTCCAATCATATTAGCTTAGTGCTTAATCTTACCAACTCCTAATCATATTGGATAAACATATCTTAGCATTTAATATAATATCCAAGAGTTGTCTACTAGCAGCAAAACTAACTCTTTTACTTTTTTTTTTATCTGTGTTTTACTTTTCGAGTACTTTTGTCTCCCAAGTAAAATAGCTCTTGTGTCTAGATGTTAACATAATAAAACAAATTTTAGAATTAAAAAACTCTTAACAATTCTTTGATATAAAAGGATATTTATTCTCCTAGCATTATTCAAAAAGTGATACATGGATTTCACTTCAGTTATTAAAATCTGGAGGTTTCTCATATTTGGTCGACTGCTACACCTTCAAATCACCTCTCTAACAAAGATAAGCTACTAAGAAAAAAGGGGAAAAAAAAGACATTTCAAGTGCAAATAGAAAACGTTTTTTGACCCGTTGACTCAACCAAAACAAAAAATGTAGGAAAAAAAAAAGGAAAACCAAAAGAATTAATTAGCCTCTAAAACGACGACGACAAAGTTTTAACGTCAATTTGCATTACGTCGAAGAAAACGACCCATTCGTCGGGACTACACCTCCAAATTCATGATCTCACCAACATTCTCACCACTCACTCTTCCTCCACCGTTAGCTATTCTAGCTCCGCCGCGTCTTGAAATCTTGTTATTATGCATCCACACTTTGAAAACGCTTTTATCAACTCCGATCTCCCGACAAAACTCCTTAACCGCCACGTCATCCGCTTTCGCCATCCTCCACCCAACTCTCTCCGCGAACTCGAACATCCTCTCCTTCTGATACTGACTAAACTTCGTCCTAAACCGTTTCCTCGACATTGGAACCGCCGAGGCTGCTCCTCCGGAGAGTTCTAGGAGCATATAAGAGGACGAGATCGGCGGTGGAGAAGCTGAATCATCGTCTTCTGGACTACGAATTTCCACCGGAGGAGGGGGTGGAGGAAGCTGATGACGGTTGTGAGGTCTAAACTCAATTGCCGGGACCAAGGCGGAAAGAGAAGATGGATCTTCTTCACGGCGGTGGAAATTACGGTGGCAACCACAGGCGGCGCACGTTAGTGAAGTGGGGTCGTCTGAGTTAAACGACGGTGACGGCATAAACTCGCCGCATCCGTCTAAAGCGTGTCCGCCGATTCCGGCGGCGTGGTTCTTTAGACATTCTTTATAAGTCGCAACCGCTTCAGACGCAGAATGATAGTGCAGGTGGTGGCAGTGTTTACCGTTGGCCAAAGAAATAGGCTTCGAGGGCTGGATCCGGGTCGGAGCTTTGATCTCGGGTTGCCGCGAATCCAAGTCGGATACTATAGTAGTTGTAGGAGCTATTACATCCATAACTCAAAACATTTAGGGTTTCTGAAAAGAAAAGAAAAATATTTTGGAAGTTGAAATCTTTGGGAAGTTGGGATGAGTTTTGGTTAATTGGATACGAATAAGATTAAGAAGAAAATGTTTTCTAGTGATGGGAGGAGAAGAAGAGATGAGAAGTAAAGATAAGATAAAGATTGCACTAAACAAAAATGGTTTATTGTATAGTTGAAATATTTTGGGAAATTTGAGGATTTGGGTGTAAGTATTTGGACAGCTATAAGATTAGTAAACGAGAAATTGTTTAAATATGTATTACTGCTCAACTCTCGTGGAGGTATAAGGGTTGGATGTTGAAGACTGTTGATAATGAGAAATCCAAGTTGTGTGGTTGAGATTCATCGGGGTTTCTCGTGTTTTTTTATTTTTTTTTGCTTGGACAATTTTTTAACCATGGTTTATTGACCCCACCCTAGGGTTAATAATAAGATAAGTGTAATAAATATAGCGTAATAAATAGCGTTCATAGAACAGCATCTAATGTGTGTCATGTCTTTTTCTTTTTGCTAAATTTGTATCTCCATGACGTTGACAACTAATTAATATATACTCGAATTTATATCAATATTAATCTTTCATTTGTCACCTGTTAATTATTTATATTGTTTGTTATTATGCTGAAAAAATCTTGTTTTGTTTTTGTCTGAATATAATTAATTAAAACATAGATAAAGGTTGACTAATGCATGATGTTGGTTTAAATGCTGCTAAAGAACAAAACGTTAATGTTTAACCGATATGTTCAACTAGGGAAGATATAAACATTATGAACATTATGAAACCCTACTCGCAGAAAATTAAAAAAAATATTTGCTTCATTTATGTACTTTAAAGTACTTAACTAGTGTAAAGAAAGGCTAATAAAGTGCACGACTAGTGGGGGAGAAATGACACCGTTCAGTCTCAAACCTCATAACCATTAGAAACTGTGTTTAATCAGAGGCCTGGACCAAAAAGATCATATACGAATTACTAATAACTGGACGAAAATTCCAATTCATATATATAGAAAAAACACCGATAAGTAACTAACACCTCCTAAAACCTTTCTTCTATTTTTTTCAATAATCCAAAATTTCAGAGAGTATCTGGACCTTTAATCCGTTTAAGACAGAACCTAAACTAATATTAAATTCACTTTTTTTTGAAGAATGTACATTTTCCAACATAAATCGAATTAAATCGAATTCGTAACATTTTTAACTTTGATATACAAAAAGTTACCACTAATACAACTCCATCCACCTCCACAATTAATTTAACTTTGATATACAAAAAATTACCACTAATCCAACTCCATCCATTTCCACGTGCGTGAACCTTTCCTCTCTTCTAAACAAGAAAGGTGTGAAGTTGTCAAAAACCAAACAGCTAACACGTGGCATATCTTGTCATACGGCGCTGCATAATCAACCATGTTGGTTTATAGTATAATCGATGAGAATTTTCTTCTTCTTATCAAATAAGATACATTGAACTTCATATTACTTAATTAATGTCGGTATATATTACGACTTGCACGACTTATGAGAACCAAAATAGGGAACAGCCATAACAACAGTTCCAGCATTTAGATATGGCTTGATTCTTACCTCATTTACGCTGTCTTGTTTTGTTTGTCAACAATCAACCAAATATATAGATTTCACAGATAACGAAATTTTTATATAGTTTATTTACGTTTTTTGAGTGATAAAGTTTAGTTTAAATAAGTTACAAGGTTCCTTACTTTGATGGCTAGGAAAAACAAGGCAAACCGACAATATCCGTTTTTCCAGGATATATATATATACACAAATTTGATCTAGTCTAAATTTTGATTATAATCGCTATACCATTATATATTAGTGCCAGTATATGAATCTCTATTCTCTATACGTTCTTCTATTAATATGCAACAGTAAAACATATACAAAATGAGCCATTAACTTATGAGTTGGTTCAGTTTAGCTCGGATTTTTATGAATTCGAGCTATATTTTTAAGCTTATTTGATAAACAATTTATATGATCATATATTAATTGAGTTGCGAGTTATATGAGCGAATTCTATGAGTTATGAGCTAGATCATGAGTTAATACCATTTTTATAATTAAAATTTTCATATATGTTGTAAATATATATACAAATAAATATAACAACCAAAATTTTATATATATATTGCTCTTCTTATTAAGAAAATAGAAAAATTCTTTTATGTGTATGTTCTATACCTTTAAAAATAGGAAGATTCTATTTAACATTTAAATTTTATAAGATTAACATAAATAATATATAATAATCTTTTCAAAATTTTATCTATAACTCTTTAGAAAAAGACAATAAGTAATATGAAATTGTCTAAACTTAAAAAATGATTTTTTCTCTTTTATATAATTTATTTATGAAGATAATGAACATATTGTTTTTTGGATCATCTGAAGACTCTCACGGATTAAATATTTGGATCACGGTTTGATTTATTATTCTAGAATAATTTATTTAGATTGTTTAGTATTTTACTTTAAAATACTTTATTATATTTTTATTGGTTTACAAATTTGGTTATTTTTATTAGATTTTTATTAATATAGCTCGCGAACCAACTCAATTATCTGGTGAGTATAGTGATATGAGTTCCAACTTATAAATATAAGTTCATATAATAATAAAATGAAAGAGCTCGAACTACCTCATAAAATATAATAGTTTATCGTGAATTGAGCCGAGTTGAGCAAAGTAACTAATTTTGACACCTCTATGAACATATATGTGTATATGTGCGTGAATGCAAAGGGAAGGATATATCATATAGATGAACCGTTGGACTGTTCTCCAGTTTTGTGGGAAGCGAAGTAATTCTTAGTTTTTTTTCGGAATAATGATTTAAAAAAACAAGGAAAAATAATAAAATACAATTGATGTGCGCGACAACTTGAGAAGAAATAGAGGAAACTGCTTTAATGACTAAAACAAGTTGGCTCAAAAAGAACAAAAAAAGTGGTTCTTAATTTCACATTGTGCCAAAAACAAAGCTCAGTCTAACGTATCTAGCCGCGTTAATATTCCATAAGCTAACTATTCAAATTTTATATGCAGATAAGATAGGGCATGTAAACATTTCCATGACATAGTTTACTTTTATTTTTACAAAATTTGCTTTTTATGGAAAATGTAGGAATCAACAAAAAGTTTAGTGGGAATGAAGCTGAAACTCTCGAAGTTGTGGAAACCGGAAATGACATTTTATAGAAGCCTGATGCTTAAAAGTTGGCCCAATGTTGAAAGCGTTTATAATGGGCCGGGAAATGACCAAGTAAATAATACTCCACATAACAAACGCTGGTTAGGATTTAAATTCTCAACCAAACAAAAATTAAGGACTGTAGTTTGTCATATAGTTTGAAATATTTGTTTGGATGATTAAACTATTAACTACGATAATTTTGTCTGTTTGTACACACATATGAGAGAATTTAAGGATTGATCTAAACTTATTTCAGAACGAAAATATGTCTTGGAATCTTATGAACTTTGCCTGGTGTAAAGAGGCCCATCATCAATATTCAGACAAAAGACAAATGAGAAAAACAAAACAGCAGATGTTATTGAATTGATACGTTGTTGTTCTAAGATACCATCATCTTTTAGTCAAGAGATCATATGATCTAAAGATCAAACGAAGACACCTTTTGAATTAATGAGTTCTCACGAGGATGAAGCTGCCTCGATCTTAGTCAATTTTGCAGCTGCAGCTTTTGTGTAGATAGGGTGAAGAACATGACCACCCTTTGGATCAACATGAATCCATTTGCGTCCAGTTATTTTGTTTTTCTCAAACCTGACTCGGCCTTCCTTCAATGCAAACAGAGTATGATCCTTACCAATCCCAACATAGTCTCCAGGATGAAACCGAGTTCCCCGTTGACGGACTATAATGTTTCCAGGTATCACATTCTGTAAAATGATAAACAAACGAGCTAAGATTGATATGATAATCTGAATACTATCTAGCACAATGTTCTTTTCTTACCTCTCCTCCGAATTTCTTAACGCCGAGATTCTTGGGTTTAGAGTCACGACCGTTCTTTGTAGACCCAGCAGTCTTCTTAGTAGCCCAACGCTTGAAGACCAAACTCAATCCACTTGAAGAACCATCTTTAACATCCCAAAACAAGTTCAACAAACAAATGAGTTAACAAGAAAAAGATCATCAAAATACAGAGAGATTGATAAGTGTGTATATATACCAGAAATGCTACTGCCATTATAAGCAGGAACCTCAGTGATTAGTTCCCTCAAACTAACTCTTCTGCAAATGGATGCTGCTGTGTTTAAGAAATTCATTTTTTTCACAATCTACAAGCAACAAAATGAACCTTAAAACATAAAGCTTTCAATTATAATCAATACAATACAAACCATTTCATCAAATCAAGGTTTTGTTCTCTCAAATTCGAAACTGCACCAACCATCGATTAACTGATTGACCTCAAAAGCTAGTATATTTCAGATTCCGAGTTCGTGATCAAATTTGAGATTTTCCAACCGGAGTAATGTATCATCGTTAATTAAAACCTAGAATTTGCCGAACAAAATGAGTCTAATCGGCCGATTTCTCTAATTCGGATGTCGTAATAAGAAAGGAAGATACTTGCCGGAAATTTTCGATTTCGGTTGACTGCGACCGGTGACAAGCGTGACCGAAGATTGCGACGGCAACGGAAGCGCGATTAGGATGACGGCGCAGGAGCGAAAGGGCTTAACTTAAAAACCCTATTTGTCAAGTCTCAACTATACTCCCAGAGGGTCTTGTTGTTTCCCATTTTTACATTATGACCCCTATATTTTAGTTTAGATAAAAATTGAAATATATATTTATCGAGGTTAATTTGCCCGGTTATGACTCGTTACAGTTACTTGCATTGTTGTTAGTTTTTACACACTATCTACATATATCATAATTAGGTATGCTCATTCGTTTTATTTGGTTTTGTATTAAAAAGTGTAACAAAATCGTAACACATCTAGAAAATGGTTCCGTTCATATTTCGGTTTTTGGAAAAGACAACAAACCTAGCCTAATTTATAAAAATATCTCAAATGTTCTTGTATATAACTTAGGCTTGTACGTCTGAACAAGCTGAAATGATGAACATTATCTTTAATTTCTTGTAAGTTTAATAACTTAATGTTATATTTTCTTATTCTATATGCATGCGTTTGAACAACTTGACATGATCTATACACTTTTTTTAGACAGTAATCAATATCCATGTGATCCATCACATGCTTTCAATATCTTTCTATAAAAATATTTTGATATTATATATCAATGTTTTCTTTCAAATGGACCTACGGTCCGTGCTTTGCCGTGCCGTACCCCGACCCTACAAGTTTCTTATATTAACATTGTAATAAATTTTGTGTCACACCAATTATTTACAAACATAATTAATTTTTTTATATTTTTTTGGGGTCAAAAAATTAATAGAGTTCAAAATTTCATATAGTTAAGGAGAATCAGTAGCTAAAAATGTCTTTTACAATGGTGTATATAATAGGTATGTCTAGCCTGGAAAAAATTATAAACCGAAGCGATACTGAACCAAATTTTCTAATAAATCGATTCTAAAACTAAAACCATAACAAACAATATATAATCCTCCACTCGATTTTTATATTTCACATAACAAAATATCTAGAATCGGAAAATAACTAAACCCAAAACTAGATTAGTCACTCTTATATATTATCTTCACCTTAAAGTTAATCTCATTTATTGTCATTTCTTATAAGTTCTCTATCCTTTTTTTGTACCATTGTATTTTTTTCAACTACATTTTATAATAACAAAGATGCTATTTCTTAATTAAAACCCAAAAATATCCCAATGTTCCCTCCTTTTCTCCGAGCAGATCGCCTCAAAACAATAATTGGATGAGCATGTGGAGCTGGGTAATTGCACATGCCTTCTCTTTCTTCTTTTTCAAACCTTTGTAGTTTTTATTTTCTACTACAGACAACTTTAGATGATTTGATATTTACGCAGTATAATACAAGTTGGGATGTGCCGAGTGATGTGGAACTACCTGTGTATTTTTCAAATAGGTGCAAGCAAAAAATATGGTATCTAGAACATGACTCTAAAAGACTATTCATTCAGTTATAATTTCACTTTACGACGAATTAGTTCATCTATGCATTGGAATGGATGTCCGATTGACAGAAAATAAAAATAAATTGTTGACTGAAATCTGTGAAGCAATCTATCTGATAAACCCTGATCGTATCAGCGGATCTAGATCAGAAGAATTAGTATTAATAAACAAGAATGAAATGGATAATGAATATATCTTGACTATATTCTGAAACTTCATTTAACTAATATTTATCCGTCAACAAACAATTGGTATTAATTAATAATGGTATAGTAAGATTGTGGTTACAATTTACAGTTGGGACCGTTGTTCAGATCTAACTCCTGTCTCCTTCTTCAATGCACCGTCCTTTTTTCTTTTTCTTAAATTACAATGTTGATTATATTTGTTAACTTCAATAATATATTTGCGGTTAAAACGTTTAATATTGTCTAAAACTGTCTAAGATTTATTTAATACATAAGCTTTCTTGAACCATGTGCAAACCATCCAACCACAGCTTACCAATGGCAAGTAACAAAATGAGGACTATCCCAGTATTGAAGGCATACGTGGCAGAATACAGTTGGAGGAATACTACAACAACGATATGTGTTGCCGTAGGGAATAACTAATAGAAGCCAGTGTGTGTGTATATATAGCTTATATGCAACATCTTAGGGTCCTCAACCAAATCTCCTCTCTCAGTACACTTCCTTTCAAACTAGTTTGAGAGACTAAGAGAAGTGTTTGGTTCTTCGGATACTTATATCCCAAATAAAAAAATGGCCAAGTCATATGGAGCTCTCGTTCTCTTGGCCCTCATTGTCCTCTCCTTGCTTCAAACCATGGTAACATCTCAATCTTATTCTTATTATTTTGTTCATTCTAATTAACAAAAGATATGGAACTATTGTTGTACTTTTGGTTATGTATAATATTCTAAATTTGCTTTTCATGAAATTAAATATACTTGTTTTCCCTTTCTTTTTGTAGGCTGTGGCCTCGAATAAATCTAAAGGGAAATGGAACCCGGTAAGTTTTCTTATTTAAATTGACAACAAATATAGTAAACGAGAAAATTACCTATTGCCATCCCTTAAACTAACAAAATGGGCTTTGATTATGTACTTATTAGTGTTACCTTTTTGTTAATTTTCAGAAACGTTATGGACCTGGAAGCCTGAAAAGTTTCCGTAAGTGTTTTTTTTTTTTTGGTAAACATGTTACCGTAAGTGTTTACTAAGCATTTTTAACTAAGCAAAATTATTTTACTTTTTATTTGACGATACTAAGACCAAATGATAAATAACTGTAGAAAAATTTACGTAGCAAATAAAGCTTAATATATGTTGAATAAACAAAAAAAGGAAAGAAAGAGCATTTCAGTTCCAAAACTGTTGAACCAGTTCAAAGTGGTGTGTGTAAAGTGGACTGTTTGGTCAGATCCGACGACTCTCAAATATTTAAGATATTGCGAACTTTACCCGTGAATGATGGTCATATAGTCAAAGCAACCCACTGTCTTGGGACCCCCCACAAATCAAAAAGACATGAACATGTCCTGTCATCATTTTACGTTTCTTTTTTACTAGATTCAGTTATTTATTAGTATATAAAATATGGACTAATTTTATCAAAATTTTGGTTGTATGGAATGACCAGAATGTCCATCGGAATGCAATAGGAGGTGTAGCCATACACAGTACCACAAGGCCTGCATTACGTTCTGCAACAAATGCTGCAGAAAGTGTCTGTGTGTACCTCCGGGGTATTATGGGAATAAACAAGTTTGCTCTTGCTACAACAACTGGAAAACTCAAGAGGGTGGACCAAAATGCCCTTAAACTATCCCTCTCACTTTTAATATTAAAATTTTCGACGATAATTTACTTTAATTTCACTTTGATCAATGTTTTTTATTATCTATTTTTATTCCTAATGTTGTAATGTTATGTCACTCCTTCGGGATTTTGTTCTAAATCCTAAAAAAAAATGAGAGTGGCCTATGAATGATATTTTGTGTTTCTAAATATTATCCGGGACGAATACACAAAAACCAAAAATAACAAAAGGGAAAAAGAAATAATACAATTTCTAAATCCCTCCAAGAAAAGTTGCATACAAAAGATGTGAGACGTAGTTAATATAATGGGCCTCTTAACCCAATCCTAGAAAGCCCATTATTTGTTTTATTTTATTTTGGTCGGTAAAAGCCCATTATTGATTTTTCCACGCCTTTTCACGAAATCACATGTTCTACGCGACTGCGTTCGCTGCGCTATGTTCTCCGTCCGCGACAAGAGGCGGCCAGAGGGAACGTGGCCTTGTTCGAAAGAATCGCAATAAATGATGACAATGATATTGAATCGGTTCGCTGATACTTGATATGAACAAACAATCTTATAAACTGTTAAATCGTTATCCCACGTAACAATAAACTCTTAGACTTTTGTCTAAAACTTTAGGATAGCTTATAAAATTACTAGATTCTGATCCAAAGTTACTAGATTCTGACCCGAATACACATGTAGATGATGAATGTTTATAAAAATTTGTTTGTATAAATTTTAAAATAATATATTATTTTGTTTATATTAGTGAACTGTACAATAATATAAATATTATAAAGTTAGTATGATAATCGTAAAATTATGTTTTTAGTTTTATATATAATTTGATGCATAAATTTTTTTGTTGGATAAGTTGGTATTTTATAGCTATAAATTTATAATAGAAAATTAAGTTTAAATATTAAAAAAAAATTCAATATCCACATGTATGTGTAAAGTTATATTTGTGGACAAATTGATTTCATAATTTAGATATAACATAATTTGGTTCTAAAATTTAAGTGATGTTATTTATCTAATTTCATATTGTTTAAAAAAATTATAATCTTTTGATATAATCCTATATCAATTATTATCCACAGTTAGAAATTCAATCTAAAATTCGCCATGATCCATTTTTATCTATTCTCACACGTTTCAAGTCTTGATTCATTCTAAAATTTAGAATATTGAAAATCCATGTCTTAATTCAATTCTGAATAATAAAATATTGGATTCATCGAAACGATAATTCTTTATAAATTTACAACTAAAGTTACTGTTAACGGTAGAGTTAATATTATGTTGATGATTATAATTTTTTTCAATTAAAAAAATTCCCACTATCAATTTCTAATTTCACGTGTTATCTCATTAAGATGATTTTTTTTGCATGCAAATCTCCCGAATTATCCCTTTCTCAAAACTAATAACTTTTACTTAAAATAATTATAATTTAGTTAATTTATCAAAACCATATTTCAGAGCTAAGTTTGCTCTCATGGTTACGCCTATTATCGACGCAATGAGAAGCCGGTTTTCCCGGTTTTTGCCTAACAAAAGAGCCGCCGGTTTATTTCTGAGTACGATGTTGGTTATAAGCAATGTGATCGTGGCATTGCTTATTCCGTTTTTCGGTGATCTCATGAGTTTGGTCGGAGCATTCTTGAGCGCTTCCACATCGGTTATATTGCCATGTTTGTGTTACATAAAGATCTCTGGGAAATACCAAAGAGTGGGGTTCGAAACACTGGTTCTTATCGGTATCATATTAACCGGTATCGTGGTTGTGATAACTGGAAACATACCAAGCGGTTAAGGACATTTTTGGCCGATTTTGATAATCCCATTAGGTGAGGTCGACTTTTATAATTTTTGTTTAGGAAGAAATATATAATACCATACCAATACCATAGTTTAATTTATTTACGTGTTCATGTTTGCGGACCGGAATTTCTGGTTTGATTTGTATTAGACACTAATAAAGTCTTTGATTCTAACGGTATCCTCGGTATTTATCGGTTCATCAGTAAACTCGGACAAAATTGCTCGAAATTCGTCTCTGGTTAAAGTTTCCTTCTCCAACAAAACATCAGCAAGCTTGTATATGGCTTCTCTGTTATTCTTTACGTGGTTCTTCGCGATCTCGTAAGCGAGACAAAGCTGATGATGATGCCATTTTTATCAGCAAAGCCAATGTATTTGTTCTTCTTCGAGATTATGCGTCAAACGGTTATTAATTTATGGGGAAAAGATTTGGTCCTTTGATGTTTTATTTGATGGGTGTGTTCGAGATTGTTATATAAACAAAAGATGATGAGCGATGTTTCTAGTGTCTGTCTGGCCCCATTGCGCCTTACACTCAAGTCTGGTCAATGGCCCAAAAAAACACTGCCTAAATAATCGCTTTCTCGATGATCAGTCTTCACTAGACATGAAAAAGTGATGGGAAAGTTGTATATAAAATTCAAAAGCAATAAATTTTTGCTTCTACTATAAAATTTGGACCACCTTCAATAGTAAATCTCGTATGCAACATGCCAACATGATTGAATCGAGTTCGTTGGAAGTAATGGCATTATGCCAAAACTCGGACTTTCTGATAAGGGGAGATTTTTTTGAATTCAAAAGACGTTTTTAATGAAAGTAACAGCCCTAAAAGTTTCAACATTTATGGTGAAATTTCCAACCAGATCATATACAAAACACACACAGAAACGCCAGGATCTAGAGCATACACAAGGGTTTGAATCACAATCATGAAAGTCAGGATAAAAAAAAAAAAACCAAAGAACACATTCAACACTTAAAACGAAATCATTATTCTTCACTATTAACCACTTTCTCTGCATTTAACAAAAAAAAAAAAAACACTTTCTCTGCAATATCCTCATTGTAAAGCTTTTATTTAAACAGATGGAGGTTAACATATATTAGTTTGTGTAAGAAGTTCTTGTGAAAATAACTAAACCCAAAAGAAAGAAAAAAGTTTTTTATACGCTAATCAAAGTAATCATCATCATCATCATCATCATTCTAACCTGTAATGCTCCCATCTTTACCTCAAAAAGATTGAACCTTTTTGCTTCATTTCTTAATCTTCCTTTGCTGCTTCTTAGGTCCAGGAACCTCTAATCTCCCAACCGAACACCCACATTTCGCTCTAAAAACAAGCACGGCTCGCCCATTCGGTGGAGCCATCTTCTTCAACTCTGCCTCTAACTCACGGTGATGATCACGAGGCAACTCAAACAACCCCTTCTTGCTCACACTCTTCCCATTCGAGCTACCACTGTTAGCACTCTTAACACAATCCTCAGTCTGAAGCTGAATATCAAACTCCGCATTAGCTTTCCTAAGACCTTCGCAATTAGGTTTCCCACATTTATGACGACTACACAAGAGTATAACAATCATCCAAGCAGATAATGCAGTACATGAGATGCTCAAAGCGATTAAGCCATAGACAATTGGATCAGGGTTACGCAAAACCTCTTCTTTGACTAAACAAGAGAGCTCTGAGAAGATTTCAATAGATTTGACTGTGCTGAATTTGATGTAAGGGAAGATTAAGAACCCAGATGATGTGATCACAGCGATAAGGATAATTACATCGATCGCAGCTGATCTAGAGCCGTCGCAGCAAACTGGGAAATTTGAACAGCTTGGTTTTCGATTATTGCTGCTCCTTGGTTTTGGTTGATGATAATCTGGTGAATTCGCCATGATCGGAGATTGGTCTACGAGTGAGATTGAGCTCTGGAAATATACCATCTCACTAACTCGAATCCCTTTGATCGATTTCAGTTCCCAAATCCAGTTCAGGTAACCCTAGAATCCCCCAAATCAATCAAAACCAGAAATCAGATCGATCGACCCAACAAGACCTGAAAAAAAACTTAATCAGAAGAAATTTGGAGTGAACCTGATTTTGGATTGGATCGAAAAAACTGGGTTCAATCTGATCGGAATCAATTGAACCCACAAATGAATTCAAATTCGAAATCAGATCAATATATCTTCAACTCTTAACTTCCCAGTTCATACGAAAAATGAAAAATCGGATTTCGCCAAAAGCTAATGACTCAGAACTGTTATTCAAATCTAATCGTATACAGCGAGACGTCAAAGATCGATTTTTTTTTAAAAAAAAAGAGAAGCTGAATCGAATATGGAGAAGTGGGAAACGTAAAGAAGGATTGAAACTACAGCAACATCACCGTAGAATTAGAATAAGACAGACACCAAACAAGGAAGAAATCTGGAGTTAGGAAATTGTATTTGTAATAGGAAATTTTAGATCATCTTCGTCAAACATCATCACGATGATTTTGAAAGCTTTTTTCTTTAAGACGGTCCAAATCGATGATCGTCGTATCGTATAAGAAGGAAGAGACGAAGTCACACGCGTTAAGACTTAAGATTATGTATGAGCTTCATTTTAACTCAATCGTTCGTGCATAGGTGTATTTAAGTTTGTATCTCTTTAGTATATATTTTTATATAATTAAAAATGATAAAAATTTGTACTTTATTATTTTAGATACTTTGTTGATTTCGTGGGTCACTAGACTTCTCTTTCTCTAGGCTTCATTTACATTGTTATTTTATTTTATTTTTGGGACTACTCTGACAATCTTTAAATGATGGAGTACTTTTCTTTTAAAAATTATTCTACGAGTAAGCCACTATAGAAAAAGCCCAAAACTCATGAATGAAGCCCAAGTCCAATTTGTTTGCATCTATTAGGCTATTAGCTAACACCTAGAGGACTAGAAAGTAAATATTCCAAGTGCTAATAAGACTTTTCGTGCTAGTTCCATAGGGAGCGAAGGGGACCAAAACGCACCAAATAGATTAAATGGTCAACTGTGAATAAAAAATGTACAGAATAGACGAAGTAGATGGAAAAAAAACCCAATAAAATTGCAGCCGTATATGAGAAATTGGTCCCATTTTTTTTATATATTTATAAGAATTTTTTGTTTTTTTTTGGGGGGGGGGTAAATTAAGTGCATAATATACTTGCTTAGCTTATAAAATTTGGCAAGGTACTGATTTTCATAAGAACTCCCACAGTCACATGCTTCGATACTATTTTAGCCTTTTCAAGTTTTTGAATCATTTGTCTTGTTATGTGTTATAATTTAGACTTCAGATGGACGTTGTAATAGTAAAATGGGCAACATGATATTCAATTAAAAGTTAAAAACTAAAAGTCAAACCTTGTTCCCTTGTTAGAAATAAACACGGTAATCGATTTTTTGTAAATAAAAGACATGTAAACCTTTTTTTGTTTCAACTTGGTGTTTTTTCCATTATAATACCCAAAAATAAATTAACTTTCATAGTCGAAAGTTTACATGATTGCGAGTTTGCTTCTCAATAATCAACTGGCAATTTAAACCATAACTAATATAACTCAATTATATAAAAGAAAATACATTGAGTATTTTAATCAATTAATTACCATCTTTCTTCATTGGATCAACGGGTCAATCTTGTTTCTTCAAAGCTCTTCTTGTTTCCTCTCTTATACTACTAATCTTCTTCTCCACTGGTAATAGCTAGTTGCGATATTCTTAATCTTAATCCCTCTATTACAAATATTTTAATGAGTTTATGTTTTTGGCCCTATATTTACGGGGATATTGAATTTATGGCTGATTTTTTTTGTTTGTGAATTTATAAGCCACGGGAAGAAACTTGCAAACTGCAAAGTTGTCAGGCGTTGCAAACTGTGAGTTAACTGGAAGTACTGCTGAGCAATTTCCTTCCAGGGTACTTCTTTGTTCCCTGCTTGTCATTTAATTAGTTTTTTTTTTCCTAATCATAGAATGGTACAAAAAGAAAAACGATTTTAGGAACTTATATTGGATCTTTAAGAAAGAATTGAACTTATATTGTTAATTATGATATATATATATATATATATATATATATTCAAAACTCTCCCTGCAAAACTACGTATGGTTTAATTTCTGGTAGTATGTTCTCCATTCATAATGTAAACAAGATGTGCAACAATACCAAAAAATGTTTAGAAATTTTAATTAGAAAATAAAATATTCCAAAGAAACTATTGAACCACTGGTTTTAGGTTTTGAACTGTGAGTGATCCACCTAGTTAATCATATTAGTAAAAAATAAATATCTGTTTAATTAATTATATTGCAATATAAATAATAAATCGAAAAACACAGGAAGGTAATGTAAGGAAGACGACGGAGCTGATGGATTACTAGCCGCCGGGGTCTAACACCAATTGGAGTGGTTTCGTCGCCTCTCCTCCTCCCCAATCTCCACTTCCATAACTTCCAAAAAAAAAAATCGGTTTAAGTTTTTTTTTTCGAAAACAAAATGGTTGTGTCTGATAGTTTCGCAATAAATAAAATTTGAAGATTTGTAAACTTCTATAAGTTAAAATCTAAACTCTTTTTTACTTTTTTGCACTTGGGAAAAAATCTGCCACTATTCCAAAGGGAAGATGTAAATTTGTAGGCTTCTTTTGTTCAACACAAATTTGTAGACTTTTCTTTTCATAACGCAATTCCTCCGCAAAGCAACACCCAAATATTGTTTATATTATTACAAAATTTCGGTAAAGACGCTATTTTTGCTTCTCGTTAAATAGTGTATTTAAACCGATTGTTCATATGTAGACACAAATGTAAAAAGGCAATAAAAATGTAAAATCTGGAAAAAACCAAATTGAATCAATTCAAACCGGACCAAAATTACATATGAAAAACCGAAAGGAGTTTTAAGATTTGGTCTATATATACATACAAACTGTTCAAAAAATGAAAAGAACGAAATATTTCGAAACGAAACGAGAAAATCAAACCAAAACTGGCAGGATATATTTGATTAAATAATTTAGTTTATATAAAATAAATATATAAAAACACAACTAATATTATTTTGTAATTCAGTTAAATTAAATAATATATACATTTAAAATATATGTTTTAGATATCAATGACTATATTTCAGATAAAATATGTTTTTGTTTTTTTGTTTCTTTCACATTATATTTCATATATATCAGAAATAAAATTTTATATTTGTGTTCGAGTTTTTATACGTTTTCTTCGACAGAAGTATAAAACATACATAGATACAAAGTTTAGTCGAAATATAAATAGAAAAACCCCGAAATTTTTAAAATGATCTGATCCAAACTCAATCCACCTAAAATTCTACTACAAATCGAAACATGTTTTAGTATAATTTAAATTGATTCATTATTTGTATATTAAAAAGACCGAAAAATCCAAAGTTGAACTATAACGCAAAAATAAGCTAAACTAAAAAATTAGAATTTATTTAAAAATTTAAAATATATTTACTCGAATCGAAAGTAAAATCACACAAATCATCCACATTAATTAATATTTTAGTTTGGATACTACAAATATTCACAAACCAACATCTTAGAGAGATAAAAACCAAAACTCGAATGAAAATTTAAATTCTGATGAACTTCGACCATTATTTTTTAAAAATTTATTTGATATTTAAACCGAAAAAAACGTTTAATGAATTAATGTCCAATCACCTAGTATATTTGTAAAAAATAGAGAACAAACAACCGATTAAAGTCCGCGCAAACCCTAGAAATACTGATAACCCCAAATCCGGAGAAACGATTTCGTCAAGGAAATTAAGGTTCGCAGTTTTTTTATTTCCTCCAATCCAAACGTCACTGAGATCGTAATCGGAATCTCTAATCGTCCCAATATTGAATTCGAGGTCTCATGTTGGTTACTTCGATAGCTGCCAAGCTTGTCGTTTGATAGATTAGAGGTCCGAGCTCTGATATCTTCTGAGAAAATTGATTGATTATGAATATATGTAGATTTATATATTTTTGTTTATGAATACACTTATTACATAGTTGCTTGAATAATTGTGAAGTGCTACATTTTTGCTTTTGATTGGTTGAAATAACTCAGATTGCTAAAGATTTGGAGCTCTTATTGTTTAATATACATGTGGTTACAGAGTTTACAATGTCACCGGATCATAGAGATAGCCATAAAAAGAGGTCTCGTCCTCAGTCTGACTACGATGACAATGGTGGAAGCAAAAGGAGATATCGCGGTGATGATAGAGATTCACTTGTAATCAATCGTGATGATACTGTGTACCGATACCTCTGCCCAGTTAAAAAGATTGGGAGTGTTATTGGTAGAGGAGGTGAGATTGTCAAGCAATTGAGAATGGATACTAGATCGAAAATTAGAATAGGGGAGGCAATTCTGGGATGTGATGAGCGCGTGATTACAATCTATAGCCCTAGCGATGAGACTAATGCCTTTGGAGATGGAGAGAAAGTTCTTTCTCCTGCGCAGGATGCTTTGTTCAGGATTCATGATAGAGTACTTGCAGATGATGCGCAAAGCGAAGATAGCTCTGAAGGAGAGCATCAAGTTACTGCTAGGTTACTTGTTCCTTCAGATCAGATTGGATGTATTCTTGGGAGAGGTGGCCAAATTGTCCAGAACATTCGGAGTGAGACAGGTGCTCAAATTCGCATTATCAAGGAAAGAAACATGCCTCTATGTGCCTTGAATTCAGATGAGCTCATTCAGGTATTATGTGTTTTACTTATACTGCCTTTTCTTATGAGTAACTATCTATTGGCGAATTCCTTGTGACATCATTCATCTTCTGTCAACATTTATGGTCACTTTCATTTAGCTTTTTGATGTCTCCTTTTCTTTGTAGATATCTGGAGAAGTGCTCATTGTTAAGAAGGCTCTGCATCAGATTGCCTCTCGCCTTCATGAAAATCCTTCACGTAGTCAGAATCTACTTTCTTCTGCTATTGCTGGTGGATATCCTTCTGGTTCACTCATGAGTCATGTGGGTGGTCCTCGAATTGTAGGGATAGCACCACTGATGGGTTCCTACGGAGGATACAAAAGTGGTGCGGGAGATTGGTCACGCCCTTTATACCAAGCTCCTAGAAATGAGCCACCGGCTACAGAGTTCTATATACGGCTAGTTTCCCCAGTTGAAAACATTGCAGGTGTTATTGGGAAAGGTGGTGCTCTAATCAATCAGCTTCGACAGGAAACCAGAGCAAACATTAAAGTTGATAGCTCTAGAACTGAAGGAAACGATTGTTTAATAACTATATCAGCAAGAGAGGTTTGACTTTCTTTCCAAGGTCTTCTGTCTTTTAGGTAAGAATTGTCTCTCCAGATTTTCTTCCCTGACAAGGTCTTAATCTTTTTTAGGTTTTTGAGGATGCGTATTCCCCAACCATAGAAGCGGCTATGCGGCTGCAACCAAAATGCAGCGACAAGGTGGAAAGAGATTCTGGACTTGTTTCATTCACCACTCGTCTTCTTGTGCCAAGTTCTAGGATTGGTTGTATCCTTGGTAAAGGAGGAGCCATCATAACTGAGATGAGAAGAATGACCAAAGCTAACATCCGTGTACTCGGGAAAGAAGATCTTCCAAAAGTTGCATCTGATGATGATGAGATGGTTCAGGTAAAATTCGCAATGTCTTATGGCTACTCCTCTAATTGCTATTTCAGTTTTTCCTCTTGCTCTTAAAGCCCTTCACATTGAGCTTTAACAGCATAAACAATTCAAATGTTCAGATTTCTGGAGAACTTGATGTTGCCAAGGAAGCTCTCATACAAATTACATCAAGATTAAGAGCCAATGTTTTTGACCGGGAAGGTGCTGTTTCTGCACTTATGCCGGTCTTGCCATATGTTCCTGTTGCACGAGATGCTGGTAATAGATTGGACTATGATAGTAGAGATGGCAGAAGACTTGAACGTGGGAATCCTTATCCTGGTGGTTATGGCTCAAGTGGTTTGTCTGCTGAAGGTTATTCACCTTATGGTGCGCCGGTATGTCTTCTAAAAGGCTCCATTACATGTTTTTTTCAACATATCAGTTTTCAATTAATGAATCTTTTGATGTGGTTTTTGTAGATTGGTGGTAGTAGTAGTTCTGCATATGGAGTGTATGGAGGTTATGCATCTGGGCGCAGTAGCAGTTCTGGGTAAGATGATTTCTTTCCTTAAGTGTTTGTGACACTATACCAAGTATTTATACTTTAGAACTGCGGAGATCTAGTGTTTCTAATGTTGATGTAGTGCACAGACTTTTGGTTTTCATTTTGCCTAGCAACTCAAGTGGTTGATCCTTATCATGGGTTTTGTCATCAGGTTATCCAGCTATTCTTCTACCCATCGACGCAGAAACTATGATTACTAGAAGCTACTGGTGGGTGATTAAAAAGGTTAGATTATTTTATGGTTTGCTTAAGTCCATCATTTAAACTTAGTTTCCTAGCTATTTTCCCCAAGTTTATGACATAATCTGATCTGATCTGATCTGTCCTGGTGTCAGATTCTGATTCACTGCTTTTTTCCCTTTGTGACCTTTTCCCCTTCCCACTAAAACAGTGTGAGATCCTGAAGCCTGAAGCCAACCCCACAGCCCACAGTTGAAGCCTTTTCACCAAACAAGATGACAAAGCTGAACCACCAAACTCTACCTAGGAGAACTGATTATATGTGGATGAGATATTTAAGTATGTTTTTAAAATTTCCATGTCCGCTTGTGACCAAAATACTGCCAAGCTCCTACCCGTTAAACCATATCCATTTGCCTTGGCTGTAATGCTGTCTGTCTTTCAGTTTACCTTTGTCTTTCCTCGGATCAGATTCAGAAACCTTAGTTTGGTTGTGCGTTGTTCCGTTTGTATGAATTATTTAACTATGTTAAACTTCTCATGTATTGGGTTTTAATTACAGCATGCATAAGCCTCTCTCTGGCAGATTTCAGTATCGCAAACTATTACCTTACAGTCTCTCAAGAGTCTTTAAAGATCATATGCAGGGAAAGAGATTGTTCAGGTTCTTGTCGACATTGTTCAGGTTAATCAACCAATTGGGCATAAATTCGTTGTTCCTTTTGGCCCACATGAAAGGTATATAAACTTCTTACTTCTCTCTCGCGCTCTATCTATGTTGTTTCTTTGCACATATGCTTCTCTGGTAGCAGTTAGGACAGGTTGCTATTTGTGGAAGATTCTTGTCGTTGGAAAAGAAACCAGTCTTTTGATCAGTAGATTGTTGGTAGCTTCATCTCGCTCAAAGTTTGCACGGTGAACACTCCAAAGACGGCTTGGTTTAGTAGTGCCTGTGACTGTCCGGTTATCTTACCTCAGCCACTCGGTTTTGTTGCCTATCTCAAAGAAATCTGTACATTTTTAGAATGTTGAATGAATCGAGTTAAATTGGTAGAAGAATTTATTTTATTTCAACTAATTAGAATCACTGAAAACAACTCTTTTTGTATAATTATCAATACAAATTTTCGTTTTTAATGCCCCCTTGTTTTTCCAAAATAAGTACTCACTTGTCTTTGACACTCCAAAGTCCAAACACAATACAATTCAAAGGTTAGGCCTGCTTATGAATAAACGTCCTACTTTTTAGTTTACAATTTTGCAATCTATGAAACGGCGTCGTTTGCAAGTGGTTTCGGTCCTTAAATTCGTCGTCACCTTCCTGCTCAGTGGAATGCTGAAGCTGGAATGCAATAGCAGATGAATAAGAAGGAGGCAGATAAAATTCTATTAATCTCTGCAATCGCATGCTTAAGCTTCTCTCCATCAGTATCTCTACTCGGCTTCGTTTTCTTAACAAGCTTTCTTCTCTCTCATGTCGTACTCTTTCGCGTTTTTCTCATCTACTTCGACCTCTTCTTCCTTGGGAAATGATTCAGCGATCACAAGAAAGGTTGAATCTTCCTCGTTTAGTTTACTCTCCTTTGGTGAATTGGATTCGATTTCGAGGTCTCTTGGTGGGGCAGGGAAGGAGAGCCGTGACGTTACTGGTTCCTCTCTAAAAGACTTGCTTTTGGATTTGTCCGATGTGGTTCCCAATATTACTCGTAGGTTTAGGAGATTTCCTGGCTTGAATTGTTTCTGGGTTTTGAATCTGAGCTTCAGAGAGGTGGAATTGGAAGTAGAAAGGTTCGAGCTTTATGGGAGATTTTCAGATGGGCTAGTGGGGAATATAAAGGGTTTAAGCATCTACCTCAGGCTTGTGAAATCATGGCATCGCTACTTATCAAGGAAGGAATGGTTAAGGAAGTTCAATTGTTGCTTATGGAAATGGAGCGCCATGGAGACACGTTGGATAAGGAGGGGATTTTCTGTGATTTGATTGAGAAATACGTCGATGATTTTTATCCCAGAAAGGCAGTTATGTTGTTTGATTGGATGAGGCGTAAGGGTTTAGTACCTTTAACTTCGTGTTACCAGATTTTAGTTGATCATTTGGTTAGAGTTTACAGTACAGAATCAGCATATAGAATTTGTTTGGATTGGGTGGAGACAACGGCTGAATCAGATCACGTGAACATAGATAGAATTGGGAAAGTTATCGAGTTGCTTTGCTTGGACCAGAGGGTCAGGAGGCTAGAGTCCTGGCCAGAAAGTTTGTGGCTTTAGGTTGTAACCTCAATACCTCAATATATAGTAAGATTGCTTTAGGATACAACGAGAAGCAAGACTTTGAGGATTTGTTGAGTTTTAAGTTAAATATGAACCTGATGTGTTTGTTGGCAATAGGATTGTGCATTCTCTCTGCAGGAGGTTTGGCTCGGAGAGAGCTTATGTATATATGGAGGAGCTTGAACACTTGGGTTTTAAACCCGATGAGGCCACTTTCGGTATCTTGATTGGTTGGTGTTTTCATGGAGATATCAAAAGAGCGTTTCTTTATTTATTCGAGATTACGTCAAAGGGTTTATTCGAGATACGTCAAAGAGCTCTCTTGCTGTATCAACCTCCTTACATTCCAAGCTACCTGATCTCTGTCTGGCATTTCATCGAAAAGCCTCAACGCCTCATCTATCTTTTTTCTCTTAGTATACCCAGAAGTCATAGAAGACCAAGTAACCTTATGAGCTTTCGCAGAATTATCAAAAAGTTCGCTTGCAATTCCCAAATAACCCACAATTAGCATGAAAAGAATCAAAGCGTTCTTAACATACTCATTGGACACAAACCCATGTCTCATAACTTTCCCATGAAACGCAAATCCATTATATCTCCACTCAAGCTTCGAACACGCCTTGAGAACAAACGTAAACGTATACCTATCAGGTGACACACCCCGTTTCTCCATCTTACTATACAAAGCAACCGTTTTTTCAGGTTTGATTCTCTGAGCAGTGCCACGCATCACATGGTTACAAATGGATACGTCTAGTTTAGGAAATTCCTCGAACAGCTTATGGGCATACTTAAGCGCACCCGGTACCAACAAAGAAGCCGAGTAAATTAGCTCTCCAGCAACAGAAAGATTAGAAATGAGGCCATTGACGGCCATAGAAGCGTGAATTTGCTTCAAAGTTTGGAAATTTGTGCAGTTCTGCCATAGTTTTGGACGACAAGCGATTGGCGGTTCGGTCGTTGGTTTGCTTCCTGATCATCGTGTTTCCATTTTCCTTTGGTTAACTGTAAGACTCATATTCAGAAGTGATTTCCGGTATAGTAAAACCGTACCGGTACCAAAATCAAATTAGGATCAGGTGATCCATTCGAGTTAACCGGTAAGTACTTTATTTCTTTTTCTTTTTTTTGTCGGAACTGGTATATACTTTTGTCTAGTTTTTTGTTGATCATGTCATGTATATGTAGAATTAGGGATTTACGGTTTACATATACAGTACACGAGCAGTTGATTCACCTTATGGCAAATTAAAGCCAGTTACTTAAATCTTGTTGGTGGTGGAACATTCCAAGTTACTGTGTTTCTTTTCTTGATCTGAGATGTCTCAATAGTTTCTGTACTCTTTTGAATGAGACTTTGCATGGAAATGATCAGTCACTACTCAAGTTTTTATTAATTTAGTCCTTTGACAATTGACTCTGTTGTTCTAAGTTTGCTATTATTTCTTGCTTAATTGAGATTTTATTAGCTCGTTGTTTGTTGCCAATTTACTCTCACAAATAAATGCTTATGTTTTCCCTTTTGTGGTTTACATGTTTTTTATGTTGTTTGGCCTCTCTTTTTTTTGTTTGTTGACTTGTAGTTGTCTGATTGATTGATCATATCTTTCTGATTGTTGTTATTGGATCATGATTGAAGAAACCTGAATTTATTTTGAAATTATTATTGGGATTATTATTATAACTATCATTAATTTCAGCATTAAAGGAAGCAAATTTGTTATCAGGTTCTTTTCCACTGAAAGAGTTGCTTAAGGTGTGATTAAAGACTTGTTTTCGACGACTTAACTGCTATTGTTTGTAGCAAATAGAGACTTGGCTAATCTAAGGTCTTTTTCTATAGTTAAGTCGAAAGTGAACCTTGTCTCTTTCTGAGTTTTGTATTATATCTAATATTGTAGTAGTTAAAATCCTTTTAATACTGTATAAAACTGTTCTTATGTACCAATCGAAACAGATTCAATAACTACCGAACCAAACTAGAAGGTGTTAAAATCTTTTCAGTCTGAATGTCACAGATTGAGCATGCTAAGTAGTCTCTTCTCACGTACGTGGCATGGACTCAAGCTCAGATTTTGATTTCATATGTGTGACTTCTTGCTTTTTGCAACGTTAGATCAAGCACACTAATGCAGGAGATTTGTAGCATCAAATGTAGGAAGTCTTATTTGGATTCGTGGATCGATAGAATATCGACAAGTGGCTCATTTATGAAGGCTATATTGAAGTAATGTAAGGACCATACAGAGTGTAGAAGCTGGCAATATGGCATCAGCATACATTTAAAGAGGTTTGTCCCCATTGTCCTTTACATTATTTGTAGCCAATATGATTTATATCTTTTGATCCATGACCTCTTCGTCTCTCTCTCTTCTTCAACTTTCCTATTCACATTTATTCATTTTCCTTTTTAAATTTTCTTGTATAACCCGACTTTCTTTTTGTATTTATTTGTACAATGCTTGAGCCTATGATTCTTTTTTGTCTTATCGTTCTCTGATTCGATGAAGATACTTCTTACTACCCCCCCCCCCCCCCTCCCCACAAGCTTGGAGCCCACCTCAATAAATCCATCTTTGCCTTCATGGAACACAGTTAGTTACTCTTCTATCTTTGGTCTTGTAAAATCTCTTTAATGTCACCGTTTGCCTTCATAATGCATCTACCTTTCTTGGCAGCATTATTTACCTTTCCGATAACATTTGTACACCTGCAAGGTGCCATAACCATATAAGATCAGTTTCAAGGTATGTGTTCTTAGCTTAGACCATAAGATGAGATAAATCGGTTTCCGTACTATCATTTCAAGCAGATTTGGGTTCCGGTGACCGAGTACAAGCTCATTGTTCACAGAGGATGCTCTAGATTTTTGAAACATAAGTCATAAAAGGTCTGATGCTATTCATTTCTCAGAGAATGTCCAAATGATTCTGAATTTACTCATTTTATATCAGATCTATTTTGAAAATGTAGATGCCCTATGACTCATTGACCTGACATCAAGAATAGTGTAGCAGCCAATGGACATAAATGATGAACACAAGGGACGGTTTTTCAGCAAGAAAGTACTTTCTCTACAACCACACAGTGTTTCCTAAACAAATTTTAAGGTTAGAGAGTTTTTCTTAACTCGTTATTTAGTAATAGTACTTAAGTATAGTTCTAGTGTGTACGCAACTATAGTAAAACGTAGAATCCTCAATATCTTATTTTAAAGGGTTTCTCTAGTGCATACCTAATATAGTGTTGTGGTCATAACATTTCTAATCGTTTGCTTACACATGATAGAATTTTACCATTTTCAGAGAAAAGAGAAAACTGAATAAGTCTATGCATATACTTAATTTACTTGCATCAACTAAGTTTTCTCCTACTTTATGCTCTCTGTCTCGTTGATTTGCCATTGTAGTGACAGTTTCCCCTTGGTCACTACTATCTATTCTTTTAGTAAAGGTTGATGAGAGAAAAAAAAAAGAAGTGAAAACAAGAAAAAAGAAATCGATTTCTACGATTTTGATGGTGTAGTGAATGTGACTTAATAAGAAAGTACTAGTTATAGCATATACTTAGAGAGCAAAACAATGTGGACGTTAAAAGTCTTCGATTACCTGAAATAGTAACCTGAGGCTAGCTAAACTAACCAAAGGCATCTTGATGTGGAAGAATGATGATGAGATTTGAGAGAATTATTGTAAGTTGCAAGATCATCAAAGTGAGGGCTATTATTAGCATAGAGAGTGTCCTGACCTGAATTAACTTCTAGCACAGGAAAATAACCGCTTTAATCTTGTGATATGGAAAAGTCACTGTGGCAGGTAATAAACAGATCACTGCTTTTGCTTTGATCATCAATCTCTGTGTGAGTTATTAGAAACGAGGGGGGGGGGGGGGGGGGACTTGTTCCAGGTCTTTGAGCCACAAAGGTAATAACTTCTCTAGACCCCATTTGGTAATAAATGCTCATCCATGTGAGTGAGCCGGGAGAAAAGGGATTCATTTGTTGTGTGTCGTTCTCTCTCGTCTATATATCAGCCTTACATCACTGAGATATGTTTCACTTGTAACATTTCCACAACTGTAGCCAATAAGATCATTTCCTTTGTACTCTCATGGTGATGATCATCTGATGAATGAATGAGATATCTATCTCTTACCTTCTTCTTCTTCTTTGTTCCCTTATTATAAGATTATTATAGTTTTGGTTTTTGGAAAATGGGTAGATCACCTTGCTGTGACAAATTGGGTTTGAAGAAAGGACCTTGGACACCTGAAGAGGATCAAAAGCTTTTGGCTTATACTGAAGAACATGGCCATGGAAGTTGGCGTTCATTGCCTGAGAAAGCTGGTTAATGAAATTCTCTTTATGGATTTTTTCCACATTTTGTGCTCTTTATATTCAAAACTGATCTCATTTGTCTTCCTTCTAATTCTTAGGTCTCCATCGATGCGGGAAAAGCTGCAGACTCAGATGGACTAACTACCTAAGACCTGATATCAAAAGAGGCAAATTCAACTTGCAAGAAGAACAAACCATTATTCAACTTCATGCTCTGTTAGGGAACAGGTCTGCAACTAACAAAACAATCTCAAATCTTTTCGAAAAGTTTTCTCCTTTCTGATTATACTCTGCTTTTTTTGGATAAAGATGGTCGGCTATTGCAACTCACTTGCCAAAGAGAACAGACAACGAGATCAAGAACTATTGGAACACTCATTTGAAGAAACGATTAGTTAAAATGGGGATTGATCCAGTGACTCATAAACCCAAAAACGAGACTCCTTTATCTTCTCTTGGTCTATCCAAGAACACAGCCACACTTAGCCACAAAGCTCAATGGGAAAGTGCTCGAGTCGAAGCTGAAGCAAGGCTAGCTAGAGAATCAAAGCTTCTTCAGTTACAACATTACCAAACCAAAACATCATCTCATCATCATCATCATAATCTTGGATTCACTCACAAGACATTGTTAACTAATTGGACAACAAAACCAAACGAAGGTAACACAAACAAACAAAAACACACTAAAACTCTACAAATTTTGTAACTTTAGAAATTTTGTTTGATTTTGCGTGTGCAATGCAGATCAACAACAGCTTGAATCTCCGACATCTACAGTGTCATTCTCGGAGATGAAGGAATCTACTGGAATCCCGGCGAAGATTGAGTTCGTCGGCTCATCCACGGGTCTGACTCTGATCAAAGAACCTGTAAACGATTGGATCAATTCAACGATTCACGAACTCGAAACTACGCAGATGGGGGAAGGAATCGAAGAAGGGTTCACGGGTCTATTGCTCGGTGGCGATTCTATCGGCGGGAGTTTCTCCGGTGAGAAAAACGAAACGGCCGGCGAGAGTAGTGGTGGTGACTGCAACAATTACTACGAGGACAACAAGAACTATTTGGACAGCATTTTTAACTTTGTGGATCCTTCGCCATCCGATTCATCGCCGATGTTCTGAATCAAGGGTCGATATTTCTTGGGAATGTTTTTTATTCTTTTTATTAGTTTCTAGTTTTGGTGCGTAAACTCTGATTTGATCATTTTAAGACTAATTTTTGCTTTTTTCCCTCTAAAATTATTGTTTAATCACTACTATTACTGTCTTATGGTATTGGATAAATATTCCATGAAAAGGATAGTCTTACAAAAATAAAAATAAAAATTTGCTTGATACAAATATTCTTACAAATTTGGAACAAAGTAAAATGTGGCACCTGAGATAAAATAATAAAAGGGTATTTTACAATAAGTTTTTTTCTCATTAAAATACTACAATTTAAAGAAAAAAAACCTTATAAATTTAGAGCTCTTTTTAGTATTTCTAAATTAGCTATCTTCAGGAAAACTGTCTAATTTAGGAAAATTTCATAAAATTCCATAAATAAAAAGATTATTTGAAAAAAAAGAGATGTTTAATCATGTTCCGACTAGCTGAGTATTATGAATCCATCTCAAACACATAATAGGATTCAAATCATACGTTTCAAATTTTCTCTCTATTCTGTTCTCCTCCATTCAAAATCTTAATCGGATTTAGTTCATCCGGTCACATCTACCTCTTAGAGACACTCACTTCCACTTCAAGAAAACCACTCTTATATTGTAGGCTCTTCGTTGCACACACACACACACATATATATATATATATATATATATTGTAGGCTCTTCTAGTTTCTATTAAGATTTGAATAGAACAAACTTAAAACCTAGCTTTCTTGGAAAAAAAATATTTAGTCTAAAATCTTGATTGGATAAAACAAATTCGTGAATGCAAGAAATACGAAAGACTGTGTTACATAATGATAATGTGGCTGTAATAAAAACAACACGTTGACATGTCGATTCCTATAAGATAAAATTAAATTAATGTTGGTTGTTTCATGTCCTTTTCTGCCGTTGGCTTTGCTCCTTTCGTATCCGATTTTCCATTTTTCCAATTAAACGTCGAAAATAATTAAAGAAACACCAAAGCCGAAAAAAAGACCAAACCAATAAATTATAACGAGATAATAAATATGATTCGTCGTGATAATAGGATACTATTTATTTGGACATGAACCCATGCAATGCAAGTGGGCCCGAAAGATATCCAAATGTTTCAGAACGATATTAATCATTGTATTATTACGATAATCCTTTATTTTATAAAGCACAATTCACCTCACCAGTAAAAATCTGCCATATAAATTTCGTTATTTAAAAAAACTAATTGAAAACCAATACAACAAAATAATAGATGCAAAACGAAAAAGACCTAAATTTTCTCGAGTAAACTGTTCTCCCACTCCTCCACGATCTCTGCAATTTCAAAACAAAAACCACTGAAGTTTGTTCAGTCATTATATATTACGGAATCGTCAAAAAACCAAAAAACTACTCATCAGGCCATCTTTGTTGTTCATCACAAAAGCTTCAACCCTATAGTTTTCACAATTGTCTTCTTTCAAATCACTAAGTGATCCTCACTCACTCAGCCCTTTAAATTTGTCACAAAAGATGATATCATGGATTTATTGCTTTCCTCATATCGGGTAGAGAACAAAGACGGCGGCGTAAGGGATCTGAAGCAACTAGCAAGACGCACGCGTCAACGGAACATGACATTTTGTTCCATATACTGGCAGGCGATACAAGAATGAAAATTAACGAGAGTTGGTGAGCTTTATAATAACGAGTTTTACCTCCGATCATGATATTACAAGATTTGACTGATTGTGATTTGCATTGCATTATTTTTCATTTAGTATATGTGTAACGATTAAAAAATATATACATTTGACTTTGCTATACTATGTTACTACGTACGTTTCTATATTCATCTTTCACATGTCATCTAACTATGTTTCTTTTTTGAAGGTGGACGATGCTACATCCTTACATAAAACAACGGTGTGGATGGGAAAGCGATCAGAGGATTAGAAGATGATTCTTCTGTCTGACGAATTAAGATAAAACCAACTTAAATTGAAAACAAAACGAAGTCTACGTTGTGTGAATATTTCAAGTATAGATTTTTCACACATTAATTAATCTTTGAAACTTTTTTCCCGTACGAAGTACGGGTCTAAATAAATCTGAATATATTATGTTTGTAAAAAAAGATATCCAGATATTTTGTGTCGTGAAATCTGGTTTTAGAGACTGTTTTTTAAGCTATTTCTTAGAGACATATCGTATTATAATTTAAGAATTCATCTAGGTCTTAACAATCTGCGGATTGGTTTTTATATGATATTTTATTTTAAAATATTGTGTCTAGTGGTTTGTATTATCTGTCGTTACTGTTCTATCAATTATCATTCAATAGTAGTATTTTGACAATAGCAAATGTACCATTTTACGGCAAATTCATTTCTTTTACAGCATTTACGGAAAATACATTTTAAAATACAATATTTCTCTGTTTCCATCTCTTTTTACATGAACTAGTTAAAGAATGCAAAGCCTATAGTTTAGGCCCACTTAAAGCCCAAAAGTAAGTGGGAAAAATACAAAGAAGAGCGAGCGAACACATAACACATCCACCATCACGAATCGCGAATTTGAGATTTCGGATTGATTTGAGATCCGAAGACGACTCCAAGGGACTTGCCAATGACGCTTCCTCCAGGACTTTACTTCGGCACCAGCTCTCTTGCTCTTGTAAATCATCTCTCTAATGCCGATTCACGATCTGTATAGCACTGATTCGTGTTTTTTTTTTCTTTTTTTCTTTTTAGAGAGTTTATGTGATTCAACGCTTCTATGATCAGGTGGCTCGTGCTTCGGCTTTTGGCATGGGTCTCGTCTACGGGAACATGAAGCTCAAGTTCCTCAAGGTTTAATTCTATCTCACTTTGTCTTGTTTTATCAAATCTTTTAAAGATCTTATCATCTATCTCTGATTTGATTGCTCTTTTATCTGATATGAATCTGTAATACAGTATCTCTAGTTGATCTCTGAAAGGGTATTGATTCTGAATTATTTTCATCATCTGATGATTGTGACATTTGAATTGGTAGCTACATAAATTTTATTATCAGAAGATTTCTGATTGTGATTGTAGTAGTTCAGGCCAGAGAGCTAAGTTTTGGCTTGATTATTAGCATACCTTATTAGTTTTACAGTTGTCTCTAGCTATAGGTGTGATTTACAAAATGCTGCTTTGCTCCTTTTGTTAGTTTGTTTCTGCTATTCCACTGAGTATATCTAAGTTCTGATCTATTTCCTTTTAGATAAATCATATGCAACTTGTACAAGTTGTCGTCACTTTTTGGAATTTCCACTCTGTTGTGTTTTTTTCTCTGGATGTTTGCTTTTTAAAGTTTGTGACTGTGAGTGTCATCTTTTAAGAGGGTCTTTGAGTAACCGAGTCAGTGATGTGATGATGCCTTGAACAGATTCTCTGGCTCATTCGTCATGTTGCAAACCCTAAAGAGGTTTACTTGTTTGTTTGCTCATTCTGGTTGTAATGCCTTCTACCAATTCTCTATTTGGAAAAACCGAAAAATGTTCTTAAAACTTGGATATCTCTATACCCGAAATGTTCTTGAATCTTAGTATATGCTATAAGTATGTACCAACAAATTGCTTTTCACTTGCAGATGAAATCACCGAAGAGTGTTGAGGCCGCTGCTCATCATTAAACCATTCTTCTCCTTTTACAATAAGATGCCAAAAGCTGGGGGGTAACGTCTCCTCAGTTAGTATTTTTGTTTTCCTCATGATTCATCTTCTAGCATAAGAAGGAACAAATGTGTGTTTGACAAGCATCTAATACTGTTTTAAGACCTTTTTGGAGGCAAATTTGCCACTGGTTTAAAACCCAAGAGTTTAGAACATCTTTCCTTTTGTTGTCATTCAATAACACCATTCACGTTTACTTCACCTCTTTACCAGATTCATTATGTCAGTAAGAACCTCAACTCAATGTCTCGGTTTTGCATTATACTTCGTTTTGCAAGTGGCATTAGATTACTCTCATCGTTGAGGTTTATGTATTTCGACGATTTGATTTTTGATCCCTAAATCGTTCTTCATGTTGTAACGCAGTATGCATGGTTGTTGACCAAAAAAAAAACCCCGAATACCATCATCCATCACTATAAATGTTTGGTAAATCCCAAAAACGCTTCACACTCGCTGTCTGTGGATCCAACTCCAGCTCTCGTACTTAGGTGTTCAATTGAGATCGCCAAACAAAAATTGCAAGTGTTATTTCTGGGTTTTTGTTTAAATCTATATTTTGGTCTGATTCAAAATCAGAAAATGGGAGTTGGTCTAAATATCAGCCGTGGAATATGATTAAAGATGCAATACATTGGCACCTACAAACGATAATATAGTCTAAATTTGGTTCCGGGATCTCTCTCTAAAACAACAACACACTAATAGTGCTTCTACAAAATCTCATTGGCCTTTAAGCCAACTCAAAGGCAATATATATGTATTGTATAAGTTATATTATGTAACTTATTTGTTTACTTAATGGATTTTCAAAGTTGACAAAAAAGGGTTCTAAATGCTTCAATGGCCAATTACCGATGTCCATGCACTATTAGTGTGTTATATTCTACTAGAGATTAAAAGAAAGTCAGCCAGTTGAACGAGACGAACAAATGTTTTTGATAACAACTATTTTACTTGATAAAGAGTGAAAAATTCTTAGTTTGTGTGTTTAACACAATCAAGATATATATATATATATATATATATTCAGGTAGAATCTATATCCCTGGTTAAGGCTTCTTATGGTTTGATTGGCTAATGATTACTTAGTGGAAACAATTTCTTGCTCTGTGTTTTATCACAATCAAGATCTAATTGCGCTTTACTACAAGTGTGTATGTTCATCGTTGTTTTATCTATTTTGCTAACAGGAGCTCAAGGAAAGAATCGAGCGAGTTAAGGAGAGGAACGGTACCGATGGGGAATTCGCATCAGAATGCGAGTTCAGTGAAGAAATGATGGATATTTTGCAGATTACAACTTCTGTATGCATTTGAATTGTGTAGTGCAGTGGTTTATAGATCTTCAATAAAAATTTTATTGTTTGTCTCAACCTTGTCTCATTTTGCAAATTCGTTTGAAAAATAGTCTACAGAACTGATATCATATATAGCCCATTTGATCTGTTCACCAGTAATCAGAACAAGAACAAAAGCCTCCCTTAAACTGATGAAATCTATTTCTATCTCTAATGATGATTTCTCGGTCATAGACCTTTGAAACAATTTTCATAGCCGAATGACAGTCCCGACATATCCTCAGATTCTTGAAGACATGAATAGGTGTGCTCGGTTTTGTTTCCAGGAGGCCGAAACAGACAGCCAATTTCTCACTGTGACAGCACAAAGCTTGCTCTTTATCCTCCAAGTCGCCCTCCGAGGGAGAAACCAGGCCAGAGACATCAGGGACATAACCAGCTGATCTTATCCGTTCGATCACTTCCTTCAACTTCAAGTAGATCTCTTTCGTTCTCGGGTGTGATGTATCACCTGAACTAAACCGATGAACTGAGTACTTAAGGTGAATTGAACTCAAACCAGGTATTTTCCTGATGCCTCGGTTTCTCATACTTCCCCTTAACCCATCTGCCATGTCACTCCTTCCTTCTGCAACATACATGTTGGACATAAGTATTTGGTATTCTGTGTTGCCTGGACTCATCTGAACAAGCTCTCTTTTAATTCGTTCGGCTATCTCCAGCTTTCCATGGACGCTACACGAGCCTAGAAGGGAACCGAGGACAACTTCATTTGGAGGCACTGGCATTTCCCTCATCAAGATCTCTGCTTCTTCAATACGACCAGCTCGGCCTAAAAGATCTATCATACATGCATAATGGTCAACCTTAGGTTCCAAACCATGAAACTGAAGGCTGTGCAAACATCGCAACCCTTCTTCTACCATCCCCGAGTGGCTGCAAGCAGTTAAGACAGCAGTGAAGGTTAAGTCATCTGGCTTCACCTCTCTTACCATCTCCGGGAACATTTCAATAACCATTCTACCTTTCCCGTGCATTGCTAATCCACTAAACATGGCGTTCCACGTTACCACATTTCTCTTACGCATCAATCTGAAGACGTTCATGGAAGAGTTTATGTTTCCGCATTTGGCATACATATCAACCAATGCCGTTCCCACCATGACAGGATCATAAGTTGCTTCCTCCCCCATCATCATTTCCTTCTTCAATGCATACACATGAACCCATCTCCCAATCACTAGGTTTCCCGACTGCACACAAGCCGATAGCATCGAGCAAAGGGTGACGAAATTCAAATCATGCCCACATTTAAACACCATTTCCGCCAGAAGCTCCAATGCTTCACCTGTAAACCCAGCACCCACATACCCAGCAACCATAACCGTCCAAGCAACAGCATTTCTCTCAGGCATTTCATTGAACACCTCTCTTCCTTTCTCCAACCCCTCCCATTTCACAACTGTGTCCAAAGCCACCGTCCATGAAACAACGCTCTTCTCCTCTAACGCCTCGAATATGCGTTTGACTTCGCCCACAAGCCCACATTTCCCATACATATCCATTAAGGCATTACAAACTTTTATACTATTCAGAAGTCCCATCTTTACAGCAACCCCATGACCTTGTACACCGAACCCCAGATCTTCCAACTTGGCACACAAGCCAAACAAACATACTATAGAAACATCATCAATCTCTACGCTTTTCTTCCTCATTTCCACGAAGAGATTCATCGAATTAATCAAGAACCCGTACCGTGAAAAAGAGGATAACAAAGTGGTCCAATCCACATTGTCTTTGTCTGACAGAGGAATTTCGTCGAACAGTTTCTGGGCAGTAGCCATTTCACCGGAGGCCGCATAAAACTGAAAGAGAGCGTTGCTAAGGTACGACCTCGGAGCTATCATCAATCCCGAAGTGGTTAAAACGGCGTGCAATTCCTTTGCGGGACGGAGAAACGAGCGGTGAGCACACTGTCGGAGAAGGAGACGAACTTTTTGGTAGGATAAGCATTTCATAAGATTATGATCAAAAAGCTCGCCCCTTTTTATTGTTTTCTCTAGTCCTATATAAGTAATTGATAGAATCTTCCAGTTATAGCGTTAGATCTCTGCATTCCACAGTTCGAACTTCTCGTCTTGATTTCAAATTTTCCCGGGAAACAGACAGAAAAACGGAAAAATCTTCCCTGCATCAAACTCTCACCTCACGCGCCTCGATACCATGTTCTGAGTTTTGATACTACATCCATTTCAAAATATAAGATATTAAATAATTTTATTAATTATTGTGTGATCAATAGTATTTTACAGTTTTTTATAATTTTTTAAAATTATTTTTATTTTCTATATTAAATAATATTTTTTAAATTAAAAATAAAATTTTAATGTCTGCGATTTTAAGTAAAACATTTTATATTTTAAAACGGATAGAGTGTTTAACAGCACGTACTCTACGCGCGTGTGTGAAAGTTTTCTCTTTTGTTAAAAATTATTTGCAAAAGGAAAAGAAAAGAAAACAATGTTCATCGACTAACATATTTTAGAAAACAAAAGGATTTTGGCTTTGATCTCTCATGTATAAGTAACCACTACAAGGATACAATCACAGAAATAGAAAATAGATTACTACAATTAGATTTTCTTGAGAAGACGACTTTTTTTGGTTATGTAACCTGATGCAGCTAATTATATCTACATTTGGGGTAATGGATTAAAGTCGTTAACATCTAAATTTGTCATTGACAAAGACATACAAAGAAAACTGGACATTTATATATTTGTTTTTTGTTGAATAAATAAAAAAAGGTTAAACAGATAGTCCAGAATCTTCATTTTATCAATCTGCATTTTCTCAACGTCCCTACCTAATCAACATCATCAGTTTAGATTATTTTAGCGGTCCACATGAAATTTACCCATATTCTTAAAATCCCTTTAACATGTCCATATACATAACTAAATATTCGTTTAATATTTTCAAACATATAATTCAATCCATTTGGTAATAGATTTGACAGCTTTATGATATGGACATGTGGTAGTTGGATTTGATGCTACAATACGAACAATCACAGATAAAACCACATGGAACAGATAAGCCAAATTCCAAAATATGTTTGAAACCAAAGTTTTATTGTTCTTTTTTCTAAATTTAATTCACAGATAAACCGACTTGATCCTCCTCATTCACTTCCATCAAACAAGAGAATTACAGGTTTTTCGAATCGTAATGATAATTTTAGTGATTAATTTCTCAAATAAATCAAATACAACCTTTTTCAACAATTAATTTAAAGACACAAAACAAAAGATTAAAAAACCAACAATCCAACAAATACAAAGAGAAAGAAACTCAACTGGTTCACTTCCTAATTTAAAAGATTGTCCCTGAAAAGAATTTGAGGTTTTCCAATTCAACTGAAGAACTTTGAGACTTCTGGTCATTACCACATCCTTAAGATCGCATCCCACACTGTCGTAACAGAGAAGATAGCAACCGGAATCATGAACTGAGCGAAACCTGTGACCATAGAAACTGATCCAATGTTCTTGATAGGTGCAGATTTTGGTGGAGGAGGAAGCTTCTCGACTCTGACAGCTAGCTTCATGCCACCATAGCAACCACCCTTTCCGTCAAGTAGATAGTAATGTTTGGTCTCATTGAGAGTGACGATGTCTCTCCCAGCTCCACGTGTCCAGTTACGTATTGGGTGGTCGGCGATACAGTTTTGATAGTCAGTCTTGTTTACTTCAAGAATGTTGTGTTGGTTTCTGTCGAACACGAAATCTGAGAAGGAAGAGACTATAAAACATGAGTCCACATATTTTTGATTAAAACCAAGATCTTGAGTAAGAGATTAGTTATGAAATCACTTAAGCGGAATTGACCCACGATTTGAATTTAAGCTACAATGGAAATGTATGATTCAAGATTTCAACTTTAACTCAATGGGACAAAGAAAGATTGCTGTTTATCAGACAATGAATAGAGAGAAAGGAATGTATTGGTCATTCAGACAACCTTAACAGTGGGTTTTATAACCAGATCTGGATTAATTTAGAATCAGTTTTGACAAAAGAAACCAACAAAATGTGAATTCAACCAGTCTCAATAAACACAAAATTGATGACTTTCAGTGAGGCATTGTAGAAATTCGGAAAGCCAAGAACTTTGGTAGAAAAGTTGAAAATTTTGAAACTATTACTAGATTTAAAGCGAACCCCATTACAAATCAGATCTAAGATAAACAGATCTGGGAATGTAGATTGAGAAAAAGAGAAAGACAGAGGGAGAAGGAGAACATACAGAGCCAGTCATCGAGGTAGAAATGCTTGCCCTGAGCCCATATTGTATAGTTAATGTTGGGATTCCAGAACTTGTTGTCACCGACTGTATACTTCTTCGCCGTCACTCCCGGCATCGGCGCCGCCATTAGAAAAGCCAGCACCACCGCCGCAACTAGAACCATCAATCTCGCCATTTTTTCTCTCTGATAAAACTCTCTTTCTCTCTCGAGTAGTATTGCGCAATATGTGATTTTGGAGTGGACAAGTGGGTTTTCATAGCCGATTTTTTTCCTTTTTTCAACTTGTCTTAGTAATAATGAAAATATTATGTATATATATATATATATTTTTTTTTTTTTGGAATTGTGAAAAGAATTATAATAAAATTAAAATTTTAAATGTGTAATATTTTTAACAACCCAAACCGCGTTTTCTTTTCCGCGTTACGAAGACTTTTGGTGCAAACGCTTCACTGTTCAGTGTTCACAGATCCAACAGCCTTGTCCGAATTTCTTATTTTCCATTCTGTTATTTTATTTTCCGAACATATTTTCTGTTTTAGATGTGTTATTTCGTATATGTATTCGGAGCTATATGTTTGTATAGCTTAAATAATTATTATTCAAATCTAATTCACAGATGATTATTTATTTTACGAAAAAAAAAGAAAAAAAGAAAAATCCAGTCAAGGTTGGGCTGACAAAAGCATGCTTTAGTTTAAAAATCCAGACATATCCAGAACATCACGCTCTATGTCTGTAACATTAGTATCTTCTTTTTGACGTTATTGTTATAATATTTTATTTCAAATTATCATACAGATTATACGCTTTTTGCATGTGATGATATGGTTCTCAATGAACGTTCCACCCTTTTGTTCCCGGGCCTCTCATTGATTCTTTGATTTTCCGATTCACATTTATGAATTTAATTTCTTTCCCGGATAAATCTACAGAATTTTTTAAAACAAATTTGAACAAGGCTTTAAAATATGTTACTAATAAGTCTATGAGCTATTTTCAAAAAAAGAAAAGAAAAGTTTATGAGCCCCTCGCTTACATATATATATTCAACAACTAGTTTTAGCCGAGCAAACCAGTATCGGATTGTTTCGGTTGGAGAAGAACCAAAAGTGGATTTTATCAGTTTTCTTTAACCGATTGGTTACTGGAAAAGAAAAATATCCCAACCAATATAAAGCCCATGTATATGTGAGCCCAACTGAAAAACCCAAAATCAGAGGCGTGGGCATGGGTTTCAGATTTATCTGGATTTGACACTTCATAAACTCTTCGTTTGATTTCATATGTTCAATTTAAATCAATGTGGATTTGATTTCGCGCCTAACAGGGATTGAAACGGCTCGACACAGAGTTTGGCCTACGACATTTGCGCAGTTTCAAGGAGCTGCAGCTCTTTCACCGGAATGCTTCACGGGATAATCGCTTAAGGACACTGTGACAGAATTGCTACAACCCAATCGTACGTGATGACTCGTCAAGCATGATGAAGATGAGCGGAGGTGCACCTTAAGTGATGTTGAGGGTGACTTTAGAGTTTAGAGAATCAAGGTTGGGTTCAATCTTTCGTCCTAATCCCTTAACCATTTAACCACTATGGTTATATTCTTAACCACTATGGTTATATTCCCAATTTCTCACATTTTAGATTATGGTTTTAAAAATTAACATGTCATTAGGTGAACAATCTATATATATATATATATATATGAGTCAGTTATGTGAACGATATTGATTTTGAAATAAATTTTAAATTAAAATTTAAAACAATCATTACTGATTTTTTTTATCATAATTTTGATATTCCATCCATTTCATATTAAATGTTGTTTTAGAGTTTAAATTTTGTTTCATTATGTGTCGTTTTGTATTTTCAATGCATGTTTTATTTAAAATTCATAGTTTTACTCATATTATTTCAATGTTTTATGTGATCAATGCAATTTTTTTTATCTAATGTATTAATGATGGATAAAAGAGAAAATTTTACTGTTTTCTTAATTTGTGTGTAGAAACTTCTAATAAAATAGATGAAGTATGTCTTTGTATATATTTAAATGATACATCTAAGCTTGCTTCTATATAATTATTAAATTTAATATTTTCTATGATAATATATTATTCATAAGAAATAGATAGACTAAATTTAATAAACATATATTTAACAGTTTATAATTGGACTCAAGATGACAAGGGAAAGAAAAAAAACATGATAGAACATTTTAAAGGAATGTGAAAATGCTTTATTTATATTTGTTCTTATCTATGGACTATAGAAGTATGAAAATGTTTTATTTATATTTTTCTTATTCAATCGTTGTTATGTGTATTACATAAAAATATTTAGAACAATAGAAAGCTGATAACTCAATAGTAGAAAACTATAAATTAATTTTGATATGCTAAACAAATCGTTCATTTACTACAAAAATTAATTTTGGAATAGGAAATCAAAGCGTCACTTCTCAAATAACGAAAAGAAAACATAAACGATGATTTGGCTCTTATTCCTTCTGTTTTATATTACTTGGCGTTTAAGGTTTTCCACATTTATTAAAAAGATAATTAATCTTTTATTATTTTATTCTTAATTAATGTTTGTTTGATATTATTTTATTAATTAAAACATTAAAATAATTAAAATAAAACTGAAAAATTTATCAAATATCTGATTAAAACATAAAACGATAAGTAATATAAAACAAATTTTAATTTTTAAAACGATAACTAATATATAATGAAAATAATATAGTTCAAATCCTAGAATGATGCTATTTCTTTTAGGAATTTGTGACCAGTTCTTATGGTGCAAGTAAGATCCAGCTTTTCTTTTTAAATATTTTTTAAAATTATATTCTGTGTCATATCTACTCATCAAATCCAAGAAAAACAAGACAAAAAAAATAGATGTCAGCTAATATATATACACTTTAAACGTAAGTGTGATATAGTAAAAAGTTATTGTAAAGTCTTGCTAAGAAAAGTAATTTCTTTTTTGCCAATCCTAAAAAAGTAATTAAGCCAATTGACATCTGAAGTTTTATATTTTTAAGGTTTAATTGACGAGCTATTAACTTATAAAATATTAGATTATAAGGTGATAAAATCTTTGGTGTTGAAAGTTTGCTGAATTATTTTCTGTTATATAGTCACAGGATTCATATTTCTATTATATATATATATATATATATATATGTAACGGCCATTATTAGCTCGGCTCTTTATATTTGAAATTACAATTCTTCCCCTAAAAGTTTCTCGTAAGAACCCTTAAGTATTGAAAAAGTCACCGATATGACCTCACATATCTAAAGTATTCATTTTATCAAGAAAATTGAAAACCAAATTAACCACAAACGAAACGATCTCTTTAATTCTAGTATAGATGGAAAAGCAAAGTTGGCATGGGGGTGATATTTAAAAACAAGACGAGGTGAATAATCAAATAAGTTTTATATAATGTTTATGAAATTTGGTTAATTTAACCAAATCAAATTATAATACCACTTAGTTTTGTAATTTGAAATCAAACCAACACTAAATCGGTGGTCGTGGAATCGGACCAGAGTCTTCTACTGTGTCTCTCAGCTAATTCTCTTCTCCATTTTCGATTATTGAAGCTGAACCCAGCGAGCTCCGACACTGCCAATAAACACATGAACTCCTGGAAAACCTTTATCCGTTGCTCCTTCTCCTCCTTTCAAGTCGTTCCTCTTCTAAACCCTAATTCTTCTATCACCTTTATCTCAGCTCGCGCCTTTTCTCCTCTCTCCGTCCTCCATCCAAATCCATGTACATTCTCTTGAAATTTGATTTGAAATTCGTTATCTAGATTTGAGAACTCATAATTTGTTCGTTTGATTTCAAATATGTTCAATTTTAAAATCCGATGTTGTTGCGATTTCGCGCCTAACAGGCATTGAAACAGCTCGACGCACATTTCGGTCTACGAAATTCGCTTCGTTTCATGGAGCTGTGGCTCTTTCACCGGAGAGCTTCACGGAAGATTCGCCAAAGGACACTGTGAAGGAGTTGCTAACAACCAATCGTGATGACGTGTCAAGTATGATGAAGATGGAGCGGAGGTGCTCTGTAAGTGATACCGACGGTGAATTCAGAGGATCATGGTTTCCTTATAAGGATAAGTTCAAATGCGGCGAGGTGCATCTTAGTAGCCGTGAGGTGTTGGAAGCGGTGAGTCCTCATATGATGGACGAGAGGAAAGATAGGTTTAGGCGTGTGGTGGAGAATCGAAGCTTCTCGGTGTGTCTTGTGGTTGAAGGTCTCTCTGATTTTGGAAACATTTCTGCTGCGTTTCGCTCAGCGGATGCTTTAGGGATTCAATCTGTTCACGTTGTTTCTTGTGACAGCTCCAAAAGGTGCCTTTGAGGTTGGAATTTTCTGTTTTATTGGTTCATTGGATTGGGATGTAATGAGGGATTCTTGCATTTACTCGAAACTTTATGAGTTGGAGTATATACAATGTGCAGTGGCCTGAGGTCAGTAAGCTGGCGATTGAAGTTTGTAGAGCTTTTGATCGCATTGTCCTACTGAGTTCAAGATTGATCATGAGTTGGTAGTTATGTGTGTTGGAATCATAGGATGGAATAGTGATGATTCTTACATTTTCTTGAACTTTATGAGTTGGAATCTGCACGGCGTGCAATAGAGTCTAGGATTGAGTCATAAATCGGTGACTGAGATCTAATAGAAGTTTGGATTACATTGTCCTCCTTAGTTCAAGATTGATCATAAGTAGTTGGTTTTGTTTTTTCTTGATTCACATGATTGAATGGGGATGCTTATAGTTTCTTTAGCTGTGGAGTGATACATCGACTTAAATATATAAAACGTCTGATTGCATTGTCGTGTGAATTGGTTTGCCTGTCTCTGTGTGTGAATGTGTATTATGTATGTGTAGGTATAGGAACAATCGCCATGTGAGTATGGGAGCTGAGAAATGGCTGGACATTGAGCTTTGGGACACACCTAAAGAATGTTTTGAAGTTTTGAAGTCTCGCGGTTACAGAATTGCCACAACTCATTTAGGAATGGACACGGTAAAAACCTTTAAAGATTTGTTTGTATCTTTTTCTCATCACCATTAATGATGAGGCAAAATGAATGTATGTTAGTACTCATGACATATTTTTGGTGGTAAATAACATAGGTTTCCATTTACGATATGGACTGGTCATGCCCAACAGCAATAGTTGTTGGAAACGAGGGCAGGTAATATCGTCTCTCAACTTCTCAATCTCTCGCGGGTTCATAATTTCTGAATGGATTTGTGGGAAGTTGCAGGGGAATAAGTGATGAAGCTTTGGAGTTATCTGATCTGCGTTGCAGTATTCCGATGAATGGAATGGTTGATTCATTCAATGTCTCGGTGGCTGCTGGGATTCTGATGCACCACGCAGTTTGTGACAGAATCAATCATCTGGTAAGCCGATTGACACAGCTACATACTATTTGTAAGGTAGCTTTCAGCTCAGTTAAGTTTTTGTTTCATTGATGGGTTTGAACAGGGAAGTCATGGAGATCTGTCGGAAGCAGAGAAAGAGATATTGATGGCCGAGTTTTCACTTCGTCACTGTAGAAGCGCCCTTAGCATTGCTTCCGAATTTGCTAAACGTAAACAGCAATCTACTTCCTTCTAATTTTGAAATTTTTTGTTTTCTTTTTCTTTCCGTATAGACTTATAAGCTTTGTATTCTCGGTTTGCTCCATAGTTCCATAATCGAAACTCTTTTTTTTGTTTGCCGATGCTGGCTTCACACGTACACTTGCTGTTAAATTCTCAACTGACATCCTCCTAATAAACCGTATTTGCCTTTTTCAAATTGACGAGTGGTGTCGATTCATAACTCATGTATCTACCATACTGCCAAAGACTAAGTTATAAATACTCTCTTGCTACTCATAAAGCTTACGCTTACTCACCAACACGCCCAACTATGAAACCGTTCAGAACATGATAGCAAAGTCGTATCATCTTTTAAGTAATATTTTCTCCACTGACAACAAAATTATAAGATTTTTACTAGCTTATTTATAAGTTTTTGTACCGTGGCATCAAATCAAAGACATTGAATTTGGAAGCAATCCTAATGCATAAATAAACACACTTACGACAGAAAAATAAGTCAATTCTAGGAAGAAAAGCCTAACAAAAGTAAAAAACAGTTTTTCTGTTATTATTTTGTTTATTTTTAGACCACAGAATTAATCGATTAACATATCACTGCTTGTAGTCTGTATCCTCTCCTTGTTGCTGCTATCTTCTCCACTTGTCCGTTTCTTAGACTGATGCGACTTCACAAACTCATTGATTCTCGCCTTTAACTCAATGTCCGGTATCAACATATCCGATGTCAAATGTGCCCGGTTAAACGGATCGTGCTGCAGCAGAAGCAAGATGATCATTTTCAAAGAGAGAGAGAGAGAGAGAGATGTAATTGATCATCAATGTGTGTTAGATATGCTTACATTGTCGCTGAGAAGATGACGTTGAATGATGGGTCGATCAACTGTGATTCTTGAGCTTGGAAGTATCACTGGATCTCTCATTAGTGTGTACTGCAATATTAAACAAGAACAGACATTAGAGTGTTTCATAGAAACAAGACTAGGGTTTTTGATTAATTAGACACAAAATACCTGAATTGGGTCGAGGAATTCGTCTGGTATTTCGCCCAGTGCAGCTTCAGCATCCATAGCTTCAGAAGCAGCAGCTTTGGCTTTTGTGCCTAACTCCATGAACTCTTGAATGATTCTTCCATCTTCGCCTATTCTCCTCAGCACATCTGCTCCTGCGTTGAATAGCTGCAAAAACCGCCACTTGTTTTTTAAGTATAGACAGATAAATTATGATGAAAGAGGGTTGGTCGAGGAAGGAGGATTAGACCTGTTCGTTATATGATCTGCCATCACTGGATATGGCACCGGGGAATATGTTTTCCGTGTCTCCTCTAGCGAGATTAACATATATGCGAACAATCTTCAAAGTTCATCAAAGCAATCACAATAATATTCAGTCAGTATTTTTCACACATTTTGGTGGAGGAGACTCGAGTAATTGTAATCACTAACCTGTTTAAGCAACTGTTTTGGACGGAATTCATACTTCTCGGGATCTCTCAAGCTTAGAGATTTACGTTGTGGACCCACGAGTTGTAGCAAGAAGTAGTTAAGCATATTCGCAACCCTTTCAACCTGAATAACAAACAAACATACATGGGTAATCATGGGGCAAGTTACCATTTCAGGAATAGGGTCACGTTACCATCTCAGGGAGTAGAAAAGGGGCAGTAATCTCCTCGGATGTAAATGCAAGCATAGTCACATCTTCATTTGCCAGCTTCATGTCGATTCTAACAATCTGCAGAGCAAATAAAGTTCTTTAGGGCATCATCAATAAATAAAATACGAAACAAGATATAAGAAATGATACTCCAACTCACATTCTCCTGAGAATGGAAGAGTCTTGTTCTCTCCTGTCTTTCTTGAGTTGTTCTCTGCTCCCACTCAGCAGTATTCGACATCTCCGCTTCGATTTGTTTAATCTCGAGAATTTTGTTAAGACTTTCATCCAGAAGATAGATGCTATCATTGACTAAAAAGTTCAAGAAGTTCAAGTAAACCCCCTTCTCCTCCTCTTTTGCAATCTGTAACACATAAAATTTGGTAGTACTATAACATTGGAACATGATAGTTGAGGTTCAAATTCATGGAAACTTTACTAAGAATTTACCCGTCTCCATGCATTTCGATGACTAGGCACCTGCCAGAGATACTCTAGAAGCTCGGCAATGTTGTGGCGAATATTGAACTTGTCATAGAACTGCATTTGGATAACTAGATTTCAGTTACATTAAAGGCAAGAGCGGACCGCAATTATGGCTTCCAGATCTAACATATTCTGAAGTACTATGCAATAGAGAGAAGCAAAATCTCTTGCAATCACCTGAGTGTGAGAACCCGTGAACTCAATGTCAACATATAATTTTAGTAAATTCCTGACAAGATATTCAAGAGATAACTGATGCCCCTCGAAAAGAGTAGATGTAGCAGAAGAACCACTGCAAATAAAAATTGTTCTGACATTAGTGAACCGCATTACTGCAGAAGTTGTTGCATTAGCAACAAAAAATGAGGATTTACAGCTTTCTTCCATGGGAAGAAAAACACCTTGAGCGGGGCATCCAGCAGTTCAGAACTTCAACCATCTTTGCTCTGAGATACGGGTTTCTAACATACTCTGGACTTGCCATGAACATAATTATGAAGTTCATAAAGTCGTCCTGAAGAAAAGAGAACAACCATCATCAATGCAGGTAAAAAAATATGATTTTCTATAGGCGGATGTGACCAAATAAGCATACCAGTAGCACCCCATCCAAAGCTTTGGGGATTCTTGAAGCAAATATCAGCAACTCCATTGCATCTTCAACAAAATGCTCAGGCATACAGGAGAATTCCATGGGGCAAGTTGATGGTAAAGGCATCTTAAAGCCACCAACTAGTCCAACTAACCAAACAACCACTAGTCGATAGAAAGACAGAGCTCGCTGAATAAAATCTCCATCCTTCAAAAACAGAATAGAGATAGACCAGCTATTACTATCATGTTATCAGTCCAGAGAAAAAGTAAAAGATATTATCAGAGCAGAGGATATAATTACAAACCCTCAATATTTGGGCCTCATGGCAAAGCTTTTCCTGCGAATACAGCTCTAACTCTTTTTCCATTCGGGATATATCAAGTTCCAACTGTGGAGAAGGTGCTTGGTCTCTCATGGCTTTTAATGTTGCAAGATTGTCTTCACCTCTCGAGATGTCCTACGTCATGGGGAAAAGAGAAAAGTAAAGAACAATATAATAACAATCTTCTGCAAATCCATACATAAAGGACTCTTTCACAATCACAAAGTGTGATCAAGTTCAAAATTTCGCTGTGTCCTTCTCATCATCACTGACAAATGTCTTGACCAGAAAACATGTAAGGAACCAAGATTAAATAAGAGCTTTCTACAAAATAATTTATCACTATCATTTCCAAATTTTCCAAATCTTCAATATTTCCAGTTCGAGAAAACTGTAATGATGACTACCTGAGCAAGATGTTTAAAGTCAGAGAGTGCTTTCAGGAGACCCAAATTAAGGACCCTTGCAGTCATAAAGAAGCATTCGCAAATGAAAGTGTATTTAGTTGTTGGCTTTGCATTTTGCCCAGAAGCATTACTAGTAGAACTTGTGGCTTCTTTGGACTGTAACAATCGACTTTCATCCCTGTTTTCTTGCCCAGCACCATTTCCTTTTGTCGTAGCATCCTTGTCAATCCACTCAGACACTTCTTCAGATGAGGCATGGAGAGCAGTCAAGTCACTGGCGTGGATCATAAATCATTACTCATCATGAAAATGTGAAAATCCAGTGAGAAAATACAAGTAAAATTATCTCGAGGCCCCTACCTTAATTTTAAGCGATGGCCACGGAATGCATATTTTGGATCAATCTTATCCCTTTTAGTTAAATGTGGGTCCAAAAATGGTTCACAGAGCCGGAGCATTACTGCGCTGAGGTTAACAAACATGCCTGAGCTAGCACAAGAGAGTGGGTCAACCTGTCATACAAGATATACACATCACAGAATGCTGGTTTAAGTAAAAAAGACAAATACCAACTTGATGAAAACGTGAGAGGAGAATAAAAATTCATGAATAAAATTCCGAAGCAAATGTTCATCTTATCAAGGGATGATTACCTGTATATGGGCTCTCGATGCATTAGCATTGATCACCTCTGCAAGGAACTGTAGAACACACTCACGGGTATCGGTACTTTTAAGTAAAATCATCAGTACATCATGCAGCCCGCTGTATAAAATGTTCATGAAATTTTTAATTGTGGAGAAGGATGATAATAAATCTGCAGGACGACGTTCTGATGCTTCAGAGAAACACTGCTGCCTGATATTCACAAAAACAAAAAGACGTATTAGTGTTGCCGTAACATGTATAAAATATTTTTAGAGGTATATCAGGAGAACGCTTATGATTGCAAACGTTACCCATGTCAAATGTCATTGTTTAATGAACAGTCAAGATTCTTCAGTACAAACAAGAAAAAAATGCTCAAAACAATTGATTTCATAAACAGTATTCTAGACCTAACAGAGAGCTTATTATTATTTCTGAAGGTTTTTCCTCCACTGATCACCTAACTATGTTGGATTTGTCTAATCATGCTTAAAAGATGTATCCCCCAGCAGCGTCATCCTCTAAGCCAAAAATATCTGATTCTTACCTTTTTTGATCAAATATCTACAATGAGTAAAGCTAAACAATATTTGTTATTCTCCCACCTATCTTAATAACTAAACAACCCCAAAGTCCAAAGATTGCAGAATTCTCAGTAATAGACACCTAGAAATAAGTTCCAACTCACCCAACATCAGGTTGACTCTTGAATAGCGTATTATCTGGCAGTGCACTAATATGGAAGAAAGGGCCGAGAATGCTCGTCAACTCCATTGCTCGACCGTTCATATAGGCGCCCCTTGGAACCCACCACTCGTGACTAACCAGAGATTTAGCTCCTACTGGTAAGCTAACAAGGTACTTAAGTGCCCTCAATGGTGGCTGGAAATCTCCAAGCACTGATACGTTTAAAACCGTAGACCTTAAGTCCTCATACAGCTCCTTCAGAATCGGGTCCAAACTATCAAAATCTGAGTCTTTAAAAAACTCATCCAAAAATCCAGGAGGAGACTGAAGTCCACTGCTACTACCTCCGAACATATCCAACGAACCCGAACCAACCTCGGCGAAAATCAACGGCAGTACAGGAGACACATTCTTCTTCTTCTGCTTATTATCCATTCCACCGCTAGCTTTATCCAAGTTGCCAAACATGTCAGGATTCGCCAAATGAATCCTACAGTAAGAAACCGAGAGCTTCGTAGCCTGTTTAGTTACAATCTCCATTTCCGATCTCAAATTCTTATCCTTCATCGACTGGATTTTCTTCGATTCGTCGTAAGCACGACGGTAGCACCCGATTAGATACGGGAAAGGCGGTTCCGCGGAGGAGAAGTTGCCGGAGAGACGATCGATAAGCACTCTCTCCATCAAATCACGAGAGAGAAAAAGCTCTTTACCTTCGCTGAGAATCTCGGCGGCAGTCATCTCCAAGTAAACAAATCGAGGATCGGAATCAGTTGATTCCGTTAGGGTTACATAAAATATCTTCCGGAGGATTATATCCTCAATTTCAGCCGGCGATCTTTGAGGTTTGCTCGTCGCCATTGACTAATATGATCAAATCAAATCAATTCCCAGAAGACTCGATCGGGATAAAATAGAATTATTATTTTTCTGAAACTTTAATCACCGATGATGAATCAAAGCGAAACAGTTGAGAAAGACAATCAATTGAAACTATATAATTAAATATTTGAAAAAACAAATTCAGGAAAAAGAGAGAGAAACCATGGCGAGATTTGGGAAGTAGGTTTTATTGTAATGATGAACTCTTTGAGCTTTGGGAAGTACTGAATTTAGACAAATCCCAAAGAACACGAAAACTCTATATACTATCTGATACGTCGTACTTAATTTGACGACGTCGTTTTATACTTTAATACTTTATCAAGAACGAATATATCTTTTACAAACCGTAAATAAAAATATTTATTGATACACCTTTGGGCTTTGGGCCTTTGGCCCGATCATCATGATTGTTTTTTTTTACTCCAACAGCACATATTGAAAACTGAAAACTATAAAACTATGCAACATCATGATTCATTCATAAGAATATCGATGCTCTATTTACTCGTTTCGACATGATGTTGGTTCTGTCACAAAAACCATTTAAACAAACTCATATGCTAGCCTTTTTTTTTTTGAAGAACTCATATCATATGAGTCATATGCTAGTTTTAATAAGGTACATAAACATCATCCAGTAAAGATTTTTTCAGAAAAAAAAAGAGGGAAACAATTGCGAACAATGGAAAACAATTATTTGGACCGATAAATATTGGATTTTTTTTCTTTTTATTCGAGATGATCATGCGGTCGGATGGACATGAACATCGCGGCATACTGAAGTAACCGGCGTTCACTGTTACCTTCAACGTTATTCTCCGACACAGGACTCATCGAACTGCCTGCACCACCACGACGGGTTCTCTTCCTGTACCGACGCCACGCCATCTGAAGATTCACAGCGGCCCAAGTCCTCCAGTTTGAGGAATAGTATCTTGCTGTCCGCTTAAGCTGCTCGTTCGCAAATTTATAACGAAAATGATCGGTGATGTACCTAAGATCTTCAGATCCGAGGGAGAACGTCTCGATGTTGTTGAGGCAAACAAATGTTGCGGAGGAAGGGGGAAGACGGTCAACAAATGGACGACGTAGGCACCACGAGAGTAGCTCGTCGCCTAAGTAACCACCTGGTTCAAGCGTACTAGTTGCTACCACGCCTTTGTTTAGACTCTGGGTACGTTTGGCTCGCCCACGCATGATGAATATCATTCTCTGTACAGGATCTCCTTCGCGGATGATCTGTGAAAATCAATGACACCGAAGAACTCAGATTTGACAAGCTACAGACATCATGAAAACCATAAATTTTGGCTCTTATGATGTTGGTAGCTTTAGCGGTCGAGTACCTTTTCGTCTTTAGAGAAGACACGAGGCTTAGCCCGATCGCAAATGTTGTCGAGGATCAAATCGTCCATGCCCCTGAACAATGGCACCTGAGAAATATGAAACATGTCAGAGACGTAACTGTTGTTACTTTCACAAGTCTGAACAATATTGCATGCAAAGTTCGTTTCCTAGTACCTTGTTAATGAGATCGAAGCAAAGATAACGTTTAATATCTCTTCGAAGACCTGGAGGCAAATCATTTATAAGTTCCAGCTCGTCTTCGCCACCCAAAGCAGTCCATCTTTGCCGCTCAAATCGCCTAACTCTCTGTCTTAACTGGGAAGGTATCTGCCTACGTTTCATCCACCATTCCATATCCCTACAGCGTATCTGCATTTTCCTCTTCTTTGCCATTACTGCATGCAAAAAGACCTTCAAAAGAAAGCAAACTGCTTGTTAAAATCTTCTGATTCCATCAAAACACAATATCATATAAGGAAAGACTTATCCTTGCATAGTTTACCTGAATGTTTCCAATCAACAGTGTGAAGAGCAGTAACCCGCTAAGGACCATAACTATACTGAAAATAACCTCGAGCCAGTTGCTTGTAGGCTCAAGATCATTCCCGAATGTGCTGTACAAAGAGAAGCCCAATATACAGTAGAATCAATATTTGTAGATCAGAGGTTTTTAATAACTATTCAAGATGTAAAACATTAATCTGTGTAACCAAGCAGTTACCTGAGAGTCATTAGGCCCCAGAAGATGGGGTAAAGGATCTTAACCGCAAGAGAGTTGCTGGAGATGACCGGAAGTGCCCAACCGTAGATACCATATCGGAATGGTCCGTCAGAGTCTAAGCACATAGGCTTCTTGACCACACTAGTAAGGTTTCCAGATAAGCACGGATATCCAACTGTGCTTGTCGGTGACACAAATTGGTAACAGACCTCTTCTTTGCAAGACAAGCTAAGATTGCAGTTCCCATTCCTCATGCATTGTTGTCTTATGCAAGAAGCAACGCGCTCTATTGCGAGAACATACCAGCATCCCCCAGCAACCTGAAACCACCAGAATCTCCATTAAAAACCCAATTTTAATATCATGTTTTGGCATGCAACCTAGCAGTTGGTTAGTGTATTGTTGCAGCACACATTATATTCAGTGGGAAATTTAGTTTCTAGCTTGAGAGGACTTACGTGAGAAGCGATGAAATATGCAATGAGATTAAGGGCAAAACCCCACCAAATAGTCCCAAAAATGTAACCAGTGACCTTCTGCATCCTTCTCATCAAGCAGATGCAGTGATAAATCTTGGGGAGGAACTGGAACAAGAAGATTAGCAGAAGAATCGTCATTATCAGCTTAACCTTCTCTTCTCTTATCAGTTTCGGCACCACTAACCAAAACACAGCCTGCAAACCAAAAACACACACAAATTTCACATTTGCATCTCAAATCAGGATTCATCAACAATGTACATAACTTTTCAAATGATTCATGGGGGCTTTCCTGATACTAATAAGAAGTAAAGGGTTATTTTGATAATACTGGAATAGTTTGAAGGTTGTTTTGAAAAGTTGACCTGAGGAACAGGGAGGATGACTATAACATCAAACCAGAAGCCAGTGAGGGAGCGTGCGTAGTGAGACGCGATGGCGCGTGGATCCCAAACGAGCTTCCCGCAGCCAACAACAAGGGACTCTCTGGAGACGTAGGCCAGTCTGAATTGAAGCCACACGTGCCAAAGATGAATAGAGTCGAGGCACGTGCGGAGCACCGTAATCACCGCTGCGAACGCGCCATCCATATAAAGACACGCAGGTCCGGTGGTTCGACCGATGGAAAGCGCATAGAAGAAGAGCGGATCTATAGCTAAAGCCATCCCGCGAGCTAGAAGCAACGCGCGGTTCCATCTCTGCACGCGCTTGCTCCTGGGATCGAGAACGTCACCGAAAGGACCTTTGAGATGTCTGAAGCGGGACCGGACTGGATTAGGGACGGATCCGTCTTGGATTGGCACTAAGGAAGAGCCGGCGGAGGCGCGCCACTCCGGCGCGTGAGCTTGATCGCAGCTGGTTGAGTGAAAAGCTGGGACGCCTACCTGTGTGCAGGCGTAACACTCGACGGAGCTCAGCACCGGTGTTTCATCACTGCTGCTACTCGAAACTCCGCCGTTGTTTTGGACGATGATGTTATCTTCGATTCGAGTCGTTTCTCGACGGAATTTCTGGGAAAACAGTCCAATCCACCTGAAATTCAAATTGCAAAACACCAATTTACTAGCAAAAAAATTCATTCGGAATCATCTCACATTCGTTATATAGGATACAATTTTGAATTCGTTCCCAGAAACAAACGATTGAAGACAAAATTTAGCTAGCGATTATACGGAATTGCATGTTGAGTTTAAAAAAACGAGAAAATTCTTCGGGAAGATTGTTATCGGGGAAATTATCGTTCTTAGAAAAAGCTTGTCATCGTCGAGTAAACAGAAAAAAAAAACACAAAACAATAGACATTTTCAAAATTTGCGTAATACCGCCATTACTGAACAATCACAGGCATGGATATGAATAAATTGGAAATTGTGTATATATACTTGAAGAGGAAGTTGGGGTGAGAGGGCATGACTGAAGTAGAGGAACCACCATGGGAGAGAGACAAGATTTGCAGGGAGAGATTAGAGAGGGTGGCAGAGAGAGAGAGAGATTGTATAGGCAGAGGCAGAGTGTGGTACGTACGTTTCTAGTAGGATTCGGTTTATTGTTAGGTACAAAAAGTAAACCGAAGATTGGCGTAAATCGGAAACCGAACCGGGATTGACGAGGAGAGATGAGCTGTCAAGTGTGAGAGATGTGGTAGTAAAGAGACCTTTAGCAACGGCCCACAATAGATACTGAACAAATTGGATTCCGTACAGATCATGAAACATACAACGCTAGGGGCCTAAACTGGCCCCATTTTGACTGCTATAATAATTATTTATTTTTATCTAAATTATTGAAGTTTAGCTACGTTTACTTGAAGAAATTTCATAATTCTACAAGAAGATATTATGATGTGTGTGTAAGAATAGTATTATAGACTTTTAATATATGTACTATTTTAAGTAAACTAGTATATATACCAATTATTTTTTAATTTGCATATTTAACTATGGAAAAAAGAGAGAGTAGAATCTTATATTTGTAACGATATTGCATATAGTATATACAAATTACAAATAAATTACTTGATTTCATAATTCTTTTTAAAGATGTAACAAACACAAACACTTATTGTTAGCACTGAAAAGCGGGTAAGTTTGTGATCCACCATCCACGAGTTTAAAAAAAAATTTGAATGTTCAAATATGTTCCGCAAAACAGCGGTTATAAACTAATTGATCTACGATCGTTCTACCAAATTTCGCAAATCCTGCAGATAGACCGCAAAAACAAATACTCAAAACTCCGCAAACTCAAGAATTTTGGACCACGTTCCCAACACTAATTATTAATCTACGTAAACATATTATTTGTTTTCTGTTCAGACTTGATATTGATCATTCGTTCTATCATTTATCAAGAATATGCTTTCATAATAGTATGTTGATGTATTGTCTTTATTATTAGTAATTGTTGGTAGATTTTTTTGACTTAGTCATTGATATTTGATATTCATTTTTTGTCATCAGTTGATAGTTGCATATCTACTTGATTAAGGATTGAATATGGACGTAAGCCATATAACAACAGAGACATATACGACGAAACCCCATCTCGTAATTAGGCATTTTTGATTACAGAACTTACAGATACTCCAGTTATTACCATAATGTTTTTAGCAGCATAAACTGTCATTTTTTCCGATTTTCAAGATTACTTAGACTTACTTTTTGTAGTTTATTTTATTTAAATTCATTTTTGTAGCATCGGTCATGCATCCCTCACGTACCTGACAGCGAACTTTCCGCAATTTGAGAGTCATACAAATCCATACCAAACATTTATAATTCGAGTCACGACCAATATCAATAGAACACACATGATTTGTATCTAACATAATTGAATTGTTTGTTTTAGGTAGGACTAAAACACAGGATTTAGATGTAAATATAAAAGGACCAAAGTGAGTTTTGAGCTAGTGGCAAGTTTTAGGATACTCCAAAATAATATATGTTCTTAAGCCTTATAGTTCAAATCCGTTTGGAAAGTAACAAATGTTTTCTAACGGAAATAGATATGAGTTTTGATCCAAAATTCTTCAATTAAGCTTAACAAATTAAAAAAAAAAACTAGTGAAATAAATATGAATAAAATGAAGATGAATGAAATGGAGACGGAAGACAGATAATTTTGTTCAACTCATTCTTATTAGATATTAGATAATAGTAGATGAATAAATTTACGTGTCTTTGATAGTTAACTATATCAACAATACATTATTTTCCGTTGCCATAAAGGTTTACCAATTGTCGACATATATTTAGAAAATAATAGCGAAAAATGTGGAATATTGTTTCTTGACTTGTCGAGCAGAGTGGTGAAGGACAAAAAAACCCCATATGCAATAATTCTGTTATTTGTTCGTGTCCATGTATGTTAAAACCAGGCGAAGAAGAAAAACATTAGGGACCAAAGTGGCATAATATGGCAAATAAAACGTGACATTATTTGATATGATTGTATCTGGTTGGTCGGCATTCCTTCGATAGACTCTAATACTACATAGAAACTGAAATACCCATTTTGACCTTTGCTTGGAGATTTGAACACGCCATATCTTTTGCTTTTGAGTTCGACACGCCAAGAAGATCTACGCTTATGTGGAACCAATTATTTCACCCAAAATTGTTTAATATTATTTTTGAAAATGTTCGATTTTAAATATAATTCCGTTTTTAGATTCTCGGAATATAAAATACCAAACCCAGTTGAATACCGATTTATTTGGTTCGGGTTTTCACGTCTTTTTGTTTGGTTTGAATTCAGTATTGGCACAGTTATTAGTTTTCGTTGGGAATATTCTAAAAATATACGATGCCACCAAACTCGCGTTTTTTTCCTTTGTGATCAACTTTTGCTCTTTATTTTTTGGTTTTGCTTTTATTTGAAATCTGTAAGAACTTGTAAATAACTTCATTTTTGTAAATGAATAGATTTAACATTTCTAAAGATTTTTATTTTATTTTTTCATGTAAACTAAAGTACGATTAATTTTGGAAATATGATTTCATTTTCTCGTAAAGAACCTCTTTTTCTCCAAAACTAAATTATTTGTGCAAACATCTTTGCCCATTTGTTAAGGGTTTAAAAGTTTATATATCATATTTGAGGTTCAATTACCTAAAAAGCAGTCTTTTTTAAGATTTAAAATGCAAAATTTTTAAAGGTTTCAAAGTGTTATGTTGAGAATAGGAATAAAAATCCGCAAGTCTGCAGGTTCTTTTTCCGCCGCGAAGCGGATTTGGACATGGCAAAGAAAGTCCGTATTTCTACGGGTCTAGCAGGGTGGGTATGAAATTAATCCGGGTTAGCGGATTTCTACCTGTGGAGCTCGCGGGACTCGCATTTGAGAGTGGCCCAATCACTACACTTAGGCCGTGACCCAATAACTTTCTGGGAGTGGCCCAATCACTACAGTTAGGCTGTTTGTGGGTCACAGATTTACGGGTTTACGTATAACGGGTTTACGGATTTGTGGGTTTGCGGGATTGTGGATACGCGTTTTTGTTTTGCGGGTGCGGGGTTGTGAGTACTCGTTGTCTGTATGCAGTCTATCCACGGGACCCGCAGTGATTGGCAGGGTTGTGAGTACTTGTTGTATGTATGCAGTCTATCCGCGAGACCCGTAGTGGTCACAGATTTCGTAGTTTAAACTCACCGTTTTGCGGGACGGGTTTAAGCTTTCAAATTTTTCTACATTATTCGCGAGTTGCGGATCGCAGATCACGGGCATACCTGCGAGTTCTAATTACACGAATATACCTAATTTCTAGTACTAATTACAGATAAAATTGTCTGTCATGGTCTTGTATACTGGGTCAAGAGCCAATCTATTATAAAGATATCGTAGATGTAGAACTGTCTATTGTAAATTCGAATGTTGAAAAGAGAATACGTCCATCATAAAAATATCATATATGCAAAACGATATGTTAAAAATAACTTGTATTGTAATATCATAAAATCGTTGTACGGAGAAACACTTTATAGTAAACAGAAAAGTAATTTATTTTCCGATTTCAAACTCTTCTATTTTAAAACTCAATATCAAAAATTCAGTCAACACAACTTAATTTTCCTTGAACAAAACCATACATGTCTCCTCGGCAGAACTAGGGTGAAGGGCCACGCAAGCCTACTAAATCTGGCCCATAAATAAGGTGGTCACTGGTCACACACACCACACGTGTCAGTTTTAAATTGCTATTTTTTTCTTCTTCTCTCGTTCGGAAAGTTATGACAAAAAGCAAAAAAGAAAAAAACGAATAACCTTTCCTAAGAAATTTGCACAAAATGCGGAGAAAATCCACTAATCGATACCAAAAAAAACGAAAGAAACAGATTTCTTCTCTCCTTGGTATGACAAAAACCTCAAGAGAAAGAATGAATAGCGTCTTTTACATCCTCAAAGCTCTCTGCATAAACCAAAAGGTGAGCTTTTTTCTGCCTTTACTTCGATCGAATGCTTTAAGACCTCTTTTAGCCAATTAAGCTAGAAATGGTTTGACTTCAGACTCATTAGTTGGTGAATAAAGCAAAGTTTATTAGGTTCTTGTTTAGTTTGCTTGAAGCTGAAATGGGTCTTTAAATGTTTTGATGAATGTTCAACATATTCGTGATTAGCTAAGTTTCTTTTTTTTTTTCAGGTCGAAGGTGATCTCTAGCCTAAATGTGTTTTTAAGAACATCAAAAGGTTAGAGAGCCCTTTGATTTCCTGAATAAAAAATTCTCCTTTTTCCGTTGTTCTTCACAGTTGTATTTTAAGAAATTATCATTGAATCTGTCTCTCTAGCTGATTAATGGCTGAGGAGACCGTACGTTTGCCTAATTCACCGGATGCAAACAGATCATGGAGAAGGATTTCTACTGGAAAACTGAGTTTTTTATACACTGAAGAGAAAATTCTTCCTAATTATCTCAGATCACCTACTGGTTCTAGTCATGGCAAATACGGAAGGAAACATGAATCTGAAAACAAGCCAAGAGTTTCTCGTCTGGGACTATTAACTTGGATTCACCATTGAGGAAGAAGGCATTGACCAAATCCGTGTTGAATTCTTCTTTTGGTTCTGGCAAATATGATTCTGTTGGTGGCTCTGATAATGCGAAGAGCGAAGTTGGAAACTTTTCTAGCAGAGTTTGTGATGTTAAGAAGAAGAATGCAGATAGAAGAAATAAAAAGGCGGTGTCTTTAACTGAATCTCGGTTAGCTGTTTCCACTAAGCGAAAGAAGAAGACGGTCTCAAAGTCTTTCAAAACGATTTATGTGACACGGTCAAGATCTAAAGAGATGGTTGAACAAAACAGGCGTGTCACTGCTTTGAAGCTGAAATCTGTTGCACAAACAGCAGCGTTGGCTCTTCGGCGCAGTACTGTCAATAGAAAGAAGATTAATGGCGGCACAAACACAGATCGTTAAAAGTTGTTCTGAAGCACCAAGACACACAGAAGAAGAGAGATTCAAGAGTGTTGTTGTTCAACAATGTGATAGAGGAAACAGCTAATAAGCATGTGGAGATTCGCAAGAGCAAAGTTAAGGCTTTAGTGGGTGCTTTTGAGTCTGTCATATCTCTCCAAGAAAAAAGTTCTACTGCAACAACATAAAACATATAAATGATTATTCTCAGAACAAACTCTAACTAAAAGTCTTGACTGGTGTTTGTTTATATATGCATGTAAACATATGTAGATGAATAAGTGTGTAATCATGGTGTTTATGTATGTATGTAAACATATGTATATGTATAAGTGTGTAATGACTCACATAAGATTCTACAGCTTGTGAGAGTTATTATTATGTCAAATCGAATTTCTAAGAAAGGTTTGGAGCTCTTGTAAGTTTGGTTACAATCTCTGAGTTCAGTAAAATTAGGGGCTGAAAAACCGGACCCCACGCGCACGCCGTCCTTCAATGGCATTGAATATTTAGATTCTTTAGCCAACGTGTCATATTTTAATTCGTTGTTGTCGGTATACTTGTATCACAGGCTGTCACTCTACCACCTTGACTTAATTTAATTTTCCGATCTACATGGAGTAAAAAAAATTAAAACTTTGAGATTTCTTTCCTTATCGATTTGTCTTCGCGAATTATTCGTTGTTTTCTTCTGCCACCTGATTTTTCATCTTGTTTTTGTCTTCCTTCTTCTGGAATCTGGGTTTTGTTTCGGAGTTTTCGAGGTTCCTCATTCATTGTTTCCGTCGAAAATTCTGTTTTTGTTTTGTTTACTTTGTATTTTTGTTGCTTTCAACCTTTAAATGCCCTAATTTTCAGGTTCTAGTTGTGGTTTCTGGGATTAGGAGCAAAAAGCTCTGTCTACTAAACTTCATGCTAGTAGCAATTCGTTGAGCTGTTCTCAATTTTTCTCTCGTAAAGTTCTTCCCTTTACTCTTTTGAAGATCTTCGTTTTCTGTGTTTTGGTTTGTGGCGTTTGTCTATGGTAATTTTTAGGGACTAGAAATGGGTTTTCAGGAGAGGATTTTAGGGCTCGGATTGGTAGATTTTTAAATTAGATTGTTGTACTTGATGTGGTCTTATAGATCTGAGTTACATTGTTGGTGTTTCCTTTGAAGGTCTTGAGTTAGTTTGACTCCATATTTATTGATAGTAGATAATGATGATGGAGAATTCGTGACTTGGAATATAGGTCTCAGGGTAAATGACTGCTTCCGACTTTTTGTTTGATAAGATGTAATGTCTATAGATCATCAAATGAATCTGAAATTTCCCTTCTTCTCTTAGCATCATTTTTGGATGTAAAGAGGCTTTATAGTAGTGAGAAAGTAGTTCCCTTGAGACTCTGTGGTTTGTAAATGTGTGTGAAGGTTACTTTTTGAGTTAGTTTCAGTGCTTCTTATTGATAGTTTCGCCTAGCTTTGCTCAATTCATCTTCTTCCTCAAGCTCTCTCTTTTTCATTTTCTCTGTATCTTTTGGTTGTGATGAGTCCTTGTCTTGTATCTGGTTTAATGGCTTATCTCATTTCTTGTGGAGTCTGTATGACGCCGAGATGCTTATTATGTCTATGCCCCAGCAATTCCGTGAAATAAGAATCTTTTTGATATGGGTCTCAAGTGTATTAGACTATTAGGAAGTGATGTATCTTTATTTCTCTTTGCGTTTCCTTCTTTGATTGAAACGCAGAGAGAATGATTTTACCAAAGCAATATCGTTGCACACACTCCCCAAGCTGCCAATGAACGAGTGGCCATTTAAGCGAAGATGTGTTGTTATTAGTTTCCAACATTTGAATTGGAATCCGGAATTAGTTGCATTTTCCTGTATATGCAAATTGTTTGATGATTTCGCCAAACGGGTATTATGGAAAGAGTTTTGCAAGACTCGTGCCCCCAAAATGATGCTTGATTTGCAATCTAGCGGTAGTCATTGCATTGGCGGTAACTGGCGAGCCCTTGGGAAACTTCTCATCTACTGCTCAGGATGTACACAAGGCGGTCTTTTCAATAGCACAGATCAAATCCCAGGCCACTTTGTTTACAGAACCCGGATCTCAAGAACATTGGGAAGAAGCTTCCTTCCTCCTCAATGTAGAACCGACTACTTTATGTTTGTGATCCATGTGAGCATCTTGATCAAGGAGAAGAAGGCGACGTGGGTTTGTTCCGTGGGATTTTCATGTCATTCCTGACATCTAAAGTCTGGAAAGTATTCATTAACAAGGCGGTTCCTTTTCATCCATCTGAGGTTTACCCGTACAGTAAAGCCAAGCTATGGAGCATGCTACAAGCTAAGATAATACCTCAGAGTGCCTGCATTCGCTTGGAAGCTTATGAAGACTGCATCGAGTATTTTGTTTGCCTTAACGAACATTTGCCCGGTATCTGCACTCTGGCGCCTGTCTGATTCAGAAGATGCAATCCAAGCGAAGATTGCAATCACACAGAGAAGAAACAAGGTATTTTACTAAACCCACTCTCTGGTACTACAAGACAGCTTATTTCGTCTGACAACAACAAAATCTTGACTGTTTTTTTTTTTTTGCAAACAATGGCTTTGCCAAAGAAAACTTATTGAAAAGGAGAAATTCTTCCTTGGGTGGAAGTGAAAATGGACCTTCGCCTCAAAAACGACTGACCAATTCGAATCACTGTAACATTGATGTGTGAAACATCTGTAAATTTGTCGATTTGTGTACTTCTGCTAAATTTATTGTATCTACAGAGATTCTTCAACATTCATATCAGCCAAATAATGGTCAACAGTTTCTATAATCTCTGGACCTTTGAGACATCAGTAATAATCAACAGTTTCTATAATCTCTGGACCTTTGAGACATCAGTAATGGTAAGTACAATCAGTCATCAGCTTATGATTTTTTATACTCACAAAGATATAATATTATCGTCTTCTGTGACAAGTAACTCACTATAACTTCTGTACTAACATGTCTGAAACTACTTGAGCTTCAAAAGGTTTCATTTTTCAAGTGCTCTGCTTTGAGAAAGCTTCTTGTTCAGCATCCGCTGTTTCTGACTTGATCATTTTGAATATGAGCTTTTGCTGAGGTAATTGGCCATTGGAGAACGCTGTGACCTCCGTATCAATCAAAATGCCGTCTTCCTCCTTGAAATCTCCTCTCAAGATACCTTTAGCGAGCTCATTCTCTATGTTTTGCTGTATTACACGTTTAACAGGTCTAGCTCCATAGTTTGGATCATACCCGAGGCTTCCAAGAAGATCAACTGCTGCATCTGTGATGTTTATCTTCATTTTCCTGTCCGCAATTCGCTTCTGCACACGCGCCAGCTGTAGAAAGAAAGATTCAGTGAGGGTTTTGGATATAAACTTCAACTTTGATCAAACTTTTAAAACACTCTGGATGGCAAGAATGCGATTAGATAGTATCAGATGTCAAACTATTCACCAAAGAGCATTTGAAAGCAATAACTCCTTATCTTACTAGCTAATTGATCTAGTTCTAATTGCCTCCAATAGCTAACTCCTTTGAAGATCAGACTCTAAAAACGTCATCAGCATAATCAATTTTGCGATTTTTCTAAGAAAAGAAAGCATACCTGTAAGCGGACAATGCTGTTGATCTGCTCACGGTCAAGAGGTTGGAAAACTATATACTCATCAACCCTATTCATGAATTCAGGACGAAAGATTGATCTTGCAGCATTCATTACTCTCTCCTTAATGGTTTCATAAGCGAGCTCCTTTGCATCATCATCTGTGTTGTTCAGAATAAACTGCGAACCAACATTCGAGGTCATAATAATAACGGTATTAGTGAAACTCACTGTACGTCCTTGAGAATCTGTGACTCGCCCATCGTCCAAGATTTGGAGAAACACATTGAAGACATCCCCATGAGCTTTCTCAATCTCATCAAAGAGGATGACCGAGTAAGGCCTTCTTCTAACTGTTTCTGTTAACTGTCCTCCTTCTTCATAACCAACATATCCAGGTGGAGCTCCAATGAGTCTAGACACAGTATGTTTCTCCATGTACTCACTCATGTCGATTCTCACTAAAGCTTCTTCTGTGTTGAACAAATAAGAAGCAAGTGCTTTGGCTAACTCGGTTTTACCAACACCGGTTGGTCCCATAAACATGAAACTAGCTATTGGACGGCCTGGATCTGAAAGACCAGCTCTTGATCGTTGGATCGCTTCAGCTACCGCGGTCACTGCTGGGTTTTGACCAATTACACGTTTATGCAATTCTTCTTCCAAATGTAAAAGTTTATCTCTTTCGGATTGTTGAAGCTTCGATACCGGAATTCCAGTCCATTTGCTCACAATCTCAGCGATATCGCTACCCAATACCTCTTCTCTAAACATAGATTTCCCAGAGCTTAAGTATTCATTCAGCTCTTTCTCTGCTTCATTTAGTTGTTGCTGCAACGAATTTAAGCTTCCATATTTGAGCTCTGCTGCACGGTTAAGATCGTATTCACGTTCCGCTTGCTGGATCTCAAGGTTAACTCGATCAATCTCCTCTTTAATCGACTGAAGACGGGACATAACAGACCTCTCGTGCTCCCACTGTTCGGTTAACTCAGCTTGCTTCTCCTTTAGTAACACTAATTCTGCTTCAATTCGATTCAATCTTTCTCTAGAAGCTTTGTCTGTATCGTTAGTGAGTGAAAGCCTCTCCATTTCAAGCTTTATCACTGCACGGTCAAGCTCGTCAAGAGCTGTCGGTTTTGAAGTGATTTCCATTTTCAATTTGGCTGCCGCTTCATCAACCAAGTCAATTGCTAGAAAAACAATTACCAAATCAGTTAGTAACACTGTCTGTTGATGAAGATCATATAATAAAATGGTATTAACAAAGTATCAACCTTTATCAGGTAGAAACCGGCCACTGATGTAACGGTCAGAGAGGATGGCAGCTTCCACTAGAGCACTATCCGAGATGCGAACTCCGTGATGAAGTTCATACCTTTCCCGCAAACCACGGAGAATTGAAATCGTGTCTTCAACAGTAGGTTGATCGACATAAACCTGTTGAAACCTACGTTCCAAAGCTGGATCTTTCTCTATGTATTTCCTATATTCATCAAGCGTTGTTGCACCGATACATCGTAATTCGCCTCGACCCAGCATCGGCTTCAGCAGATTACCAGCATCCATCGCCCCATTAGTCGCACCTGAAAGAAAAGAGAATCAAACTTTCTTTACAAATCACTGCAAGAAAAAGTAAAAACAGTTTCCATACAATCAAAGGATGTTGCATACCTGCACCAACAACTGTGTGGATCTCATCGATGAACAAAATGGTTTGGCCTTCTGAGTCTGTGACTTCCTTAAGTACAGCCTTTAGTCTATCTTCGAATTCTCCTCGGTACTTTGCCCCAGCAATGAGTGCACCCATATCGAGAGATATCAACTGAAAATAAACCATAGGACGATTGAATCAGCTGTTGTCAAAATTGCAAGGAAAAAGTAAGCCATATGATAAATTGTTTAAATACCTTTCTGTTCATCAATGCTTGAGGTACATCTCCTTGCACAATCCTCTGAGCAAGTCTGTCTCAAACGTGGAAATGTCATATCTTAGCAATACATAAACATATGTGAAGCTTCTGAAATTTAGTGCTAAGGTGATAATTTACCCTTCTGAAATTGCGGTTTTACCAACACCTGGTTCACCAATCAACACAGGGTTGTTCTTTGTTCTCCTTGAGAGAATCTGAATGCATCTACGGATCTCATCATCTCTACCAATCACAGGATCGAGTTTTCCTTCTCTCGCCATTGCTGTTAAATCTTTCCCATACTTCTCCAATGCCTCATACTTGCCTTCCGGATCTGTCAGAACATGATCATTAACACTCATATCCACTAAATACAACATCGAATTTTTAACTGTCAAGCTCAAATTTAATCACCAACCTTGATCAATGACTGATTGTTTCCCCCTGATGGATTCAAGTGCAGATTTCAAGCTCTTCTCTGATATCTGAAAATCCCTAAACAACTGTTTCCCAAACCGCTTATCTTCAGCAAAAGCAAGAACCAAATGCTCCACTGATACATAAGAGTCTCCTAAATCTTTCTTAAACTGCCTTGCTCTCTGAAAAAGACCTTCCAAATCACGCCCCAACATCGAACCAGCAGCTTCGCCATACACCTGAAGTCATTTACTAAATTCTCATTAGCTTCCAAACAAACAAAAACCACAAATTTTTAACTCCAAAAGACATCCATTACCTTTGGTTGGCGTTGAATGAACTTCTCTGTTGCTTCTAGAAGCTTCGTGTTATCCACACCAATCTTAGAGAAAATCCTGCGAGCTAAGCCATTCTTCTGCTCCAAAAGAGCTTTCATTAGATGCTCTGTCTCCACAATCTGTTGCTTATTCTCCTTGGCCACATCTGGCGATGAAACTATCGATTGCCACGCCATTTCTGTGAATTCTTGCTGAGTAAGCTATACAAGACACACAAATCAAACCCAATTAGCAATCCAGTGTGTTTGTATCAATTCCAGATTCGTGAAGCCAACGAATACTTATAAATACAGTACAAATAAAACCTAAAGTTTCAGACTTTACCCTTCCATTAGATGAAGCTTCACATCGGACAAGGAAAGGCCGATTTTCAAGCCGCCGCGTGACCCTCGAGCTCTGCTTTAATTTCAGAGCTTTGAATGAATTAGACTTCGCCGGAAACGCCACAGATGGTTGAAGATAAGAAAACGAAGTAACCCTTCGAGTCTCTGCTCCTACGCTGACAACACCACTAAACGCCGCCGTGGCAGCCGTCGCCATTTGCTCGGAGACTTAAAACGGCAAGCAATTATAAAAGGAAGATAAAATACAACAGGGAGTTTGGCACGAAATCGCCAAAAAGGCGAGATGTTTATTTAAGAAGTCAGCAAAGATATCGCTTTTGCTTCTTTTTCTGTTCAGTCTTCGCGTACTGTAGCGAGAACCAGAAGAAGGTGAAGCAGGAAGTAATAAAGAAAGGAGAAAGACGCTAAACGACGCCAGAGACTTCGTGAACCCTCGGGATGAGGTGCGTAACTTTAGAGCTTCTTCTGACACGTGTCCCCTCATGGAAATATAGGAATTTTCGAAGTAGAAATAATATGAGCCGTCCAAAATAGCAGCAGAAACAATAAAAATATATTGTTTTTCTTTTATAGAAATTTGTGTTAATTGGTGGTACTCATCTAACTTTGGCTCAAAAAGTTACACTGAAAATCACAGCTTGAAACTTTTAAGAAGCTGAGAAAGCAGATACATTTCTATTGAGAAACTAGTCTGATGGAATCCGTTAGGTAAAAATTACGAACCCAAATGATATATAATAAGAAATGTGTATAATTGTTCCTCCTCAATTATCAGCAACTGGCTTTTTTGGTCATGACCCCTCCTACTAACCAAAAACAAAAACAAAAAAAAACCCAATCTTTGCCATTTTTCTTATATTAAAAGATTCAAGAATGGATTCTCCAATCGAAACCAAAAGAATATCAAAAAGGATACCTTCTATTTTACAGAAAGAATCAATCTTTATCTCTCTCTTTCTCTTTCTCTTTCTCGTATGCAGCTTCCCCTTCGCTGCAACAAGTTTCTTATGTATGTGGCAAACTAAATTTCTGAAATCGTTTACTTCCCAGTGAGTAAAATCTGCAATGCTTGCGTTTTTACTTCCCAGTATTCTCCTCTGTCTTTTACATCTATAAGTACCTTCAAGATTATCTGCTACTCCAAGATGTGACAGTTCTTGATAAAATCATTGGAGTAGTTGACGTATTTTGTCCAGAATGGCCGAAGATGCTCGAAACCAATCTCGAGCCATGGCTTTGATTGGCCATTGTAGTGGATCACTGCAGCTTTCTTGACATTTTCTAAGTTGGTCTTGTTCTGATAGCCTAATCCAAGCATATGCCATGACGAATCTATTACGTAGACGTGACCCTTAAACGCGATAAGAGCAGGAGGCAGAGTTCCAAGCTTCCACATTGTCAGATTCGACTTTAGATTCTGTTCCAAAGCAAACGTAAACAGAGTAGGAAAGTGAGGTAGATTCTGCTAAAGAAAAAGACAAGAGTGTAGGTTTCTATAGTATTTACCTGTCTAAGCCAAGAGTGATACGTTTCTCTGATATTTGTCTTCCTCCAAGTTTGTAAATCGAAGACATTCATACCATATGCCCAAGCACATTCTTCAGGATCTAAATGCTTTGCAATGAGCGGGTGTGAGAAATTGAAGTAGTTCCTTAAACGCTTTGACATCACCAATTCATCTTCCCCCCGGCAAGTTTCTACTGCTCCATTGACCTTACCACCAAGGTCAACATCCCAAAGTGGAGTCAAGTCTCCCTGGACAACTATATCATCGTCTAAGAAGACCACCTTGTCCAAGTTCGGGAAAAGCTATTCCAAAAAGAAAAAAAGACACGAAATTGACATATGATTTCAGAGGAAAGTTGCATGAAGCTCAACTGCAAGTTGGGGATAAAATATTTACCTCCGGTATATATATTCTAAGATGGTTGAGCAAAGATATGTATTTTGGACTTCTAGACTGCAATTTTGAAGCAAATGTTTTAGGAGTTGTTTCGGTGAGGTTTGCCCCAGCGACATGATTCCCATGATAATAGTTCCTGACACCATTATGGCTTTCCACAGCTTCCAAAACCGGAACATTCTCTCTCGTCAACCAATCAAACTGATGAACACCTTTAACCTCAACAATAGCAGGTGCAACAGAATTAAGCGCAAACCATGAATGCATACCCGCGTAGGTTTTCTTGTCTGTGATGATGTGAAAGACGATTTTCTCGGGTTTTGAAGATGAATGAACAGTGGATGAGACCACAACTGAGGCAGCCAAAATATTGTCCGTGGACAGAATGAAATGGTGGTAAGCATTATCTGAAAGAACAGGGAGAAACTCTGGCGAAGGAAGCTGTCTACGAGCATGAGCATTGGAGGAATATTCATCTGTCAGTCTTAGTGAGAGACAATGAATGCCTTTGGGAATAGAACTTGCTGCAAAGTGCTTGTTCATAAGTTCTGCAAATTTCAATTCTCTAATATCCCGTTCAAACTTCTCCATCTGTTCAAGAGAGATAGAAACATATCACATAACATAATCTTATAATTTATATGGCTCACTGTAGACAGAAACAAGAATATCAATAGTACATCTCTTCCAAATGCAGAAAACGAAATCAACTTGACAATTTCAAGGGCGACAGATTAATGTAACATATTTTCCAGAAGAAAAAACAAATGGCTATGATATGATGCAGGAGATATTATGTAGCATCAGAAATAATTTAGTTTAGACAAAGCGTACCATGGCTCGCAGCACAAGAGCAAATGTTTTGGCATCATAGTGGTTATTCTTCATATCCGAAACAAGTTGAGTAAAAGAATTTGGAAGCTTCAAACCATCTGGAATTTCTTGAGTGCTTACTTTGTTTAGAATTTTATAAAAGTCTCTAGCTAGTCTCTGCAGCAAGAGAAACCCGAGGGGGAAAAATATCATTTAAGAACATGAAAAGATAGTGAAAAGTAGCAGACAGAAGAAAGCAACCACTCACCTCTGAATCATCTACCCTACCAAGAAGACGTGGACCTAACCTCCTCCCTAAACAATCTGCAAGTAAGGAGAAAAGGGGGAAAGAAACTTTAATGAAAGTATCACAAGAGCACTGGGGAGATACATGAGAGCTGATCATTCAATTGAAATTAACACCGATCTTGGATGAGAACCCTCAACAAATGAACATACTAAACCATATAAAAGTATAGGACTCCTGAAACAGCATATAGGTAAATCTAAAGGGAAAATACCCTAAGAGTCATTCAACAAAATGCATTGATGGTGAAATCTGGGAAACAGATTGTGAACTAAGGTCGTACAGCTCTTTGAAAACCAAGATCATATCAAATTCCTTAGTGGGGACCTAACAAGAAGAATCCAAAATCAACCAAACTTTGATGACCTAAGCCATTCAAGTACAATCCCAAGCATCACCATTGGATCCAACAAAACTAACAAGAAGCTTGTGACGACAATGGACACTAAAGATGAAAACTTTTTGGTTAACCTGCCAAAATCCAACTGCTAAGGAAGATCCTAATCATTCCACGAAAAAAAAAGACAATTCACAACGGAGAATCCTAAAAAATTTGCTAATCCACATAAGAAAAGTCGAGATCCGAACCAGTTAAGATATAGAACATAAAAAATCAGAACAAAAGGTACAAAGGATTAAGGAAATGAGAAAAAGGTTTACCAATGGAGGAGCACTTGTTAACACCTTCAAGGGTAACAACAGCGGTTAAGATGAAGACAAAAGGCAATAAGAAAGCGAGGATTAAAATGGTATGGAAGAGAGTTCGGTAAGAGATGTGACGAGCTGCGACCTTGATCTTCATCAAGTCAATAAACTCATTGCTGCTCGAAATCGTGATACTTCTCATGCTAGGCGATACGTGAAGCTGCATCCTTGTTTGTGCAGCCCCACCACTGTCACAACAGAAATCGAATCGTTCAAAACCCTAATTCCTGACGACGCCAACGCACACAACAATCCCAAACCCAACATCAGATCCGATCAGATTTCACCTCTCCGATCCCGATTTCGATCTAGACTTCTGTGTATCTCCCAAATCCGCCTCTGTTTCGTTCCTTATCGATATGCTTCTTCTTTGTGGTCTTCTCGCAGACCGCATTGGATTTCTGAGCACCAAAGGAAGAATCCAAATTTGAGATTCCCCCGCTACTCCTCTGGAGATTTGCTTTAATCAATTGAATACGAGAATCCAAATGGGTTTACCTCAAATTCACGTCTTAAGCAGAGAGATTATAGAGTCTTTCTCACAGATCAAGATTCAAAATGGAAGAAGAAGAAGAAGAAGAAGGAAAATGAAAATGAAAAAAAAAATAGAAACAAATGAGAGCAATATCGAGCTTATGTTTCTAAGTGATTATGCCGGTGGATCTAAACCAAAAAAAAAAAAAAAGAGTATAATTTTATTTCAAGATCTAAAATTATAATGAATATTAATTAGAATTGGTGTCTTCACCTTGAGTTTAGGGCTTGTTTTATAGAGAGCTAATTATACATTGTCTCCACCTATTTTCATGGCTAAGCAAGAGTTTTGCTTTTTCATCTTTCCTCTTAAATGATTGATATAAACTTATTTTAAATAGACATGATTATTAAAAATTGACAATTAAAATAATAAACCAGAAATAATATATTTCATTCAACTTGAATTACAATTTTTTTTAAAAATTAATTACTCCCCTATTTTAAAATAAGTGCCGTTTTAACTTAATTTTTTGTTTTACATTAATTATTGTTTTGTATTTTCAATACAGTTTTTTGACAGAATTTATAGTTTGATTCCTATTCTATTAGTGTATTGACCAATAAAAAATTTATATGATTTATTAATAAATGGTAAAATAGAAAATTTACTTATTGTTGTAATATATATGCAAAACCTTAAACAACATTTAGTATAATTTTGTCAAAAAGTGAATTACAATTGATTTGATTTTGGTCTATTCAATTTAATGTGATGAAGAAATATGTAATTACAATTTAATTTGATTTTAATGTAAGCAATTGGACAATATTTTGTTGACCTTTTTCTTAGAAAATGGTAAATAGAATCCCAAAAATAATATAAAATAAAATATAGTCTTTGCTGGTAGGTCCAATTTCACCATAAGGATTTATTTCAAAATTAATGACAAAATACTGTACAATTCTTTTTGTCATTTTCGTTGAACAGAGTACAAAAAGTAGTTATTTAATCTCATTTATATGCTCAAAAGTTTTGTTGGAATACCATAGACCAACCGACACATTCCATTTTGACTTTTCAAATCGAAAAATATTGACTACCGGAATCACACCCGAGTAAAGAAACAATCCCAAGGAAACAAAATACTAAATGACAGTTTCTCGAAAAACAATTGAGGAATAAATAAACAACAAATAAATTAATTAATTGAACACGGAGAGCGGTTAATGAGAAAGAAATGTGCTCTCCTCACTCTTCCTTTTTCCTATTGCATTGCTTCCAAGTAATCATTATATTTTTACCAGTAGAGTTACCGTTTGGTGTTATATTCTATGGTTTTTCTGTCAGTTGTTACTCCATTTTGTTGTCTTAAATGAGATTTATCGTGGACGACAATTTGGAAATTGCTTGCAATCAAAAACCTAAAACAACAATATAGATTTGTTTGTACAATCAGAACCAAAAATATTCCAATCATTTGGACAACTGGAAAATGTTTCGGCGGTAGTCATGATCCCGATCTCAAATCACGAACTGAAACATTTATCTTTAGGTTGAAGTTGAACTTGAAGAATTAGATTTGTCATAAATAGTTGATTTTGATGCCACAGAGAACGACCATCTAGACGATGATGACTATAACGACATTTTTTCCGGTGCACACAATGATCCAATTCAGTGGCCATTTCCAATTGACCATGGTAATCTCCGATTTTTCCACAACAGCAGGGTCTACCATCACCAGATCCAGAATATCAACTCCTTATGGTTTCTTCTTCAACGTCAGTTCTTGGTAACAGTATTTATGTTCCTTCGTGGAATTAATTTTTGGCGTCTATAATCGTGGCTACTCTGCCGAACTTTCGACTTGCTTTTTTCCATCCTACACTGCGGTACAATGACGCAAATCGTTATCACTTTTGGAAGAATGTTTTTTTCAGTTTTGAATGACTTTCTCCATGATAAAATAAATAATATTTGTCTGAAGAATTTTCTCATAGATATCTGCAGTTGGGCAAATCGCTTTACTAACATCTTATATGCAACGATGTCGCGTGATTGCAACAACATTGCAGACAAATCATCAAATTTGGCTGATTTATTACTCAAAAATTATATCATCCTATCTTAGTGTACAAACTTTAGGACGACCTTCCTAAAATGTAGGAAAATCTTTCAAAATACATTTTTAAAACATATATCAATCAAAAAAGCAAAAAATGCGTCGTGAGATTGTGATTGGTACTGCAATTCTGTGTCACATTAAGGCAAAATCATTCATTTATAGATTTAGGAAAACATTCTCAAAAATTAGGAAGGAATTCATAAATTATAGATAATTCTTCCTAAATTAATATGACCAACTTCCTAAATGGTTCCTAAATGAAATGATTTTAAGAAGGCTTATTAAAATTTTAGAAAAGTCTTCTTAAATTATTAGAATCATGACCGCTATATCGAGAATATATCAATTGTGAACTTATCATTTTCTAAATTAATAAAAGACGTTCAAAAAGACGATTGAGGAATAAACCCCACTTCTTCTTTGTTTTCTCCATCGCTTTTCCCGGAAAATTGCTAAAAGAAACGGCAAAAAAAAGCAGAGCAAAAAGTCTCAAACTTGACTAATCAAATTATGTACAACTTCGATTCAGAAACTGAAGATATTTCGAGTAACAACAATCCCTATCTGTGTTTTTACACCAACACCAAGTAAATGGTTTTTCTCATCTAAAATAACAGAGCACAAAAGTCACAGCTTCAAATCCGATTCGAGAAAATGGATAAACAGAGTTTCAGTACAACTCGATTCCAACAGTAACAGGAACAACACTGAGATCCCCCAAATCCTCATCTTCCTCTGTTTTCGAGTGTCGTCTCTTGCCATGACACTTCTTGTGACCACCTAAAGCATGAACCGAGCTGAACGTCCTTGAACAGCTGCTACACTTGTGTTTCTTCTTCTCTTGCTTCACTGAGAATATCACAGATTCATCCTCAGGCTCTACTGATTCCTCTCTGCAATTCTTCTTGTTCTTACTTTTGCTCATCCGATGAAACGTCTGATGACCACCTAGAGCTTGATAAGACGAGAATATCTTGTTGCACAACCTACATTGATGCTCAGCATTCCCTTTATCAGATCCAGTGTCTGAATAAGAACACTCCATAGATTCTAATTTAAGCTCAGTACTGTACGACGCAGATTCAAAGTCACCGGCTTTTCTCGGTTTCTGCTGATCTAATTCAGGCTTTTCTCTAAAGTAACTCGCGGGCTCTTTCCATGTTTCTTCCATCAGCTTTTGTTCATTACTCCATAACCCAGTACCAAGTTCACCACCTTTTCGCAGCTTCTGCTGATCCAATTCACACTTGTGTCCCAAGAAACTCACTGATTCTTCAAATGTCTCATGATTAGTAATCTCTTCCTTTAGCAGTCTTTGCTCATTACGCAAAAGCCCAAATTCAAATTCACTAGCTTTTCTCCGTTTCTGCTGATCCAATTTGTGATCGTCTCCCAAGAAACTAGCTGTTTCATAACTACTGAGTCTTTCTTCCATAAGCTCTTGCTCAGTACTGAAAAACCCAGATTCAAATTCACCAGCTTTTCGCGGTTTCTTGTTGCGCAAACAACCCGAATCGTAGCTACCTTTAGGTGTCTCAAGATTAACATCTACCGCTTGAGCAACAAGTTTCAGTTCTTCTACAAACTTGGGACTACTCTTAGACAATAGAATCAAACACTTTGCCACTTCTAATTCTTCACCATTCGCTGCAAAAACAGAAGGCGATTCAAGAAATGTAGTAAACGAACAAGACAATGAAGTCTTCTTATACCTGATAATTCTCGATCTCTTCTTTTTCTTTACAAGACTTAAGCTACTATACAAACTCTTCAAAGATTCTTCATAAACACTCTGGTTCGTCGATAAATGCATCACCGCTTGATGATTCAAAAGACATTTCTCGTAACGAAACCCTTTTCCACATTCTTCGCATCGAAACAAAATCTTCTTCATCGATTCTGGAGATTTCTGGGTTTTTTTCTTCGGGTTTTTCCTTAGACTGTTGTAACAAGAGAGATCTTGCTGTTGGTTCATCGATTTTGCTTCTTCGTGACTGACTAATTGATTTCGCAGAGCTCCATAGATGGGTTTATCGAGCTCTTGATGTTCTTCTTCCATTTAGGCGCGAAAGACACGGGGTTTTCGGATAAAGAAGAAATCGATGCAGGTAACGATGAGGTAGATGATGTAGAGGCAGAGCAGGATGCAACAAACACAGCAGAGATTCATTGTAAAAGAAACTATCAGATGAGCTGAAGTAAAGAAGGATTATGCTCCGTTTCCCTTCACTTTCACGAGAAAAATGAAAAAGAAAGCGTCGGAGGCAGAGGAAGTAACAGTTTTTTGGGAAAGAAAGAAGAGAGACGAAAAGCTTGAGGCTATCGAAGAAAACGAAATAAATGCAAATCTTTCGAGTTTCTGTGACTTTTCGAGAGAATGAGAGAGCGAGAGGAATGGGGGTATTTATGTAAATCGGCCAAGAAAAAGAGCGAATCTATGTTTTCAATTAGAAGGTTCCACGTGGTCATGAGTCGCCGCAACCAACTAAAAAATAATTAATAGAATTTTCTCATTTCGTAAGTTTTTTTTTTTTCTTTCTTTTTGGTCACAAATCACAATGAGTTAAATATAATTATTTTACTATTCAACCCCAAGTTATATGGGAAAAAAAATCTAAAACAATAACTGAAGTAGAAATTATAGTTATTGTCAACTAAGGAAAACTTTTATATTTATGAAACTCGAAAAGATTACAATATTTAATAGCCCATAATTACCAACAAAAACCAAACCTAAAATCTCTGCTGGAATTAATACGAAGAACAAAAGCAACAGTTATTGATCAAAACATAGTAAAAAGTATATGAAAAACTCGTGAGAATTCGGAAAAGAAAATGGGAAAAAATAACGCCAAGGAAGAGATTTGGTTGTTTTAGGCAAGAGCAGGCATGTCCTTGAGCCATTGGTCCAATGGCTTACCAATGGAGTAAACAATAAACCCAATCTTCCTGAGTTTCTCAGCGTCGACGACGTTTCTACCGTCGAAAACAAAAGCCGGTTTCTGCATATTCTCAAAGATCTTCTCGTAGTCGAGTTGCTTGAACTCGTCCCACTCTGTTAAAATGCAGATACCGTGAGCATCTTTGGCTGCAGCGTATGCGTCCCAAGCGACTGAGACTTGTTTCACAGTGGTGGGACTCATGGGCTGGAGATGAAGCGGATGGTCCCAGTCAAACTTGTTCATGGTTAAGTCTCTTTGGATCTGGTCTTCAGTGACTTGTGGGTCGTAGATGCTGAGACGAGCTTTGTCACCTAACAGACCTTTGCAGACATCAATGGCTGGAGTCTCTCTTGTGTCACCTGTGTCCTTCTTGAAAGCGAAGCCGAGAACCGCAATCTTTTTGTTGGAGACTGTGTTGAACATCGAAGAGACAATGCGGTTAACAAATCGGGTTTTCTGGTAGTCGTTGATCTTGATGACTTGTTTCCAGTACTCAGCAACTTCAGGTAAGCCGTTGCATTCGCAGATGTAGACTAAGTTGAGGATGTCTTTCTGGAAACAGGATCCGCCAAATCCGACACTTGAGTTCAGGAACTTGGGACCGATCCGAGAGTCTTTACCAACAGCATAGGAGACCTCTGAGACATTAGCACCAGTTGCTTCACAGAGAGCGGACATTGCATTGACTGATGAGATCCTCTGGGCTAAGAAGGCGTTAGCTGCAAGCTTGGAAAGCTCCGCGGACCAGAGATTGGTGGTGAGGATTCTCTCTTCAGGGACCCACTGGGAATAAACGTCTTTCAAGGCTTTGACGGCTGCAAAGCCTTCAGGTGTTTCACGACCGCCAATGAGGACACGGTCAGGTTGGAAAAGGTCTTCAATGGCGGTTCCTTCAGCAAGGAACTCAGGGTTGGAGAGAATCTGAAATTTGATTCCTTTGCTGTTGTGTGTAAGAATCTTCTCAATTGCCTCAGCGGTTTTGACAGGCACAGTTGATTTCTCAACAACAATTTTGTCGGAAACCGAAACATCGGCAATCATACGAGCAGCGCTCTCCCAGTAAGTCAAATCAGCAGCTTTGCCAGCTCCAAGACCTCGGGTCTTGGTCGGGGTGTTGACAGAGACAAAGACAATGTCAGCCTCTCTGACATGTTTCTCAACATCAGTGCTGAAGAAGAGATTCTTTCCACGGCACTGCTTAACCACATCATCAAGACCAGGCTCATAGATTGGGAGCTGATCGCTGTTCCAGGCATTGATCCTTGGCACAGAGATATCAACAACGGCTACTTCAACAGATGGACACTTTAGAGCAATGACCGCCATGGTTGGACCACCGACATATCCAGCTCCAATGCAGCAAATCTTCACCATTTTTGCTTGTAAACTGAATTACCTCCAGAAAAAGAAAAAAAAATATTATGTCAAATTTCAGATCTTTCAGTAATCAATACCATAAATAAACACCAAAAGTAAGAGGTGACAGTTCAATACATTACACAAATCTTAATAAAATGATCACTGCATAAAAGTCCTTAACAATTCGAATCAGATATAAACAGAACGAAAATTTTTACTCAAAAAATCAGATCCAACAATTGAAGCGTTGTAAATAAAAAACTGATATGCAAAATAAAGTTAAAAGCAATCAAATGGAGAATCTACAATATACAAGGATTAAAATTTGACAGATTCGGTTTAGAAAAACTCAGATCCGGTTTCGCAAGAATTAGAAGATGCATACAGAATACGTTTACGTAAACATGAGCTGAATATTAGGTGAAGCTACCAATTCAGAGATCAAATATTCATGATAATGCTTAAGAATGAGTTGTTTAAATCCGAAATTCAACAAACAAAATACAAATACAGCGAGAAATTTAAAATCAAAATCTCAGATCTGGTACATGCAAAAGAACCCGGTTCAACGATGGGGAAAAACGTAAATGAGAAATGAAATTACGTGAATTTTCAGCGGATCACCGATACAGATCGAGCCTGAATGCAGAAAAACATTAGCTCTCAACCGAATCACAGGAGAAATTTTTGGAAGATAACACAAACATTCAAAACCAAATCTATGAGAAACAGATCCAAATCGTAACAAGAGATAAAGCCGAGATCGGATCGCGACAAACAAAAAAATTGGATCGAGAAAACACGAATTAAGAAAAAGAGAAGCTAGAATTGATCATACCTGTGTGCGAGCTATGTAGGCTCGGGTCTACACTATCGAAGAAAATGGAGGTGAAATCGCTAAATCTGACGATGGAGAAGAAGAGCGGGGTGAGTATAGAGTTTATATAGGTGATGAGATTCCTAAAATGCCCTTGAAACCGTCAAAGAGTAACGCGGTTTAAATGTTTTAGTTGCTTTTTTTATTGTTAAACATAATTAAATTAAACAAGACTTTCAGTTAAAAATTAAATGACAAGGTAGAATAAACGATGGGCCTCACAATATTTGGCAGTTTTAAAGTGTTAAACATTTGACATATATCCAAGGATTGGAAATAGACCAACAAATATAGACTGTATCGTACATGCCAAAAAAGGGGATGTATCGTGTTAAGTCAACAAACAAAATGCATCCTACACTATGTGTAATCAATTGATCTCTTAAATGTATATATCACTTTTTGTTACTATTTTAGTTTTTTTCTTCTCTTTATTTAAGATATGAATATTAATGAGAAATTCCTTAAAATACCACACTTTCAAGTTTTGTTGACAAAAATACCACTATTAATTTAATATTTCAAAAATACCACCCAAAATTTTGGTTTCCAAAAATACTACAAACACAAAAATTGATTTTATAAAGTTTGTAATTTAAATTTTGGATTTCGGTTAACTAATTTAGATTTAGGGCATAGTTTTTAGGGGATAGGGTTTAGGGGTTTAAACCATAAATTCTAAACCCTAAAAGCATGAGGTTAGAGGATTTGTGTTATATAAGAGAATTGCCCTTTAATAAAATGTTATGTGTGGCCTAAATGAAAATGTGGCACAAAAACTTCATGCTATTTAAGAGCATTGTCCAATATTTATTCCACAAATATATACGGAATTAACTAAAAGGATTGAATTTTGACCAACATAATAATTAAGACTATCGTATATGTATTCAAAAAACTATATATGTGTATATATGTATATATATATATATAAACTATATATATTTTCTGGATTTTTATTTAAGATATTATTATTTATTCAATATATATATATCCGAAACGTAATAAATTCATTATTTATTTATTTTAAAATCATTTATTGTGTCTCTTTCTTTTCCATAAATTGAATTTTGCATTTTCTCCAAGCTTTACTCTTATAGGTATATTTTTCCTTGTGTATTTCTATTTTGTCAATTTTGTTTTATTGCCAATCAATATATTTTTCTCTCCAAGTAATCGGTGCTTCAAGACAAATTATAAATCCGTGTAGATTGTTTACCTGCCGAAAAATATATATTCTCTATATATATGTTACAAGCACATGATATTATTTTAGTTTGAGAAAAAAATAGATGTAGGCAAAACATCTATAAAGAAGTTGTTAAAGAAGAATTATGCAAACATATTTTGAGCAATTTAATAATTGGTTTGAATCCTTTTATGTGCGTCACTGTCCCTTTTGTAGTCTATAATATACTTCCCCAAGTTTGGTGTTTAGTTAATTTCAATAATGTATATGTTGTTAATCTATTATTATAAAACCAATTTGTATGAGTAATTAAGCGATTATGTGGTGGAGTCTGCAGGACAAACTTGAGACAAAAGATTAATTGCACTTTGCTTGAAAACTCAGTCACACTTTTTGAAGTGCTTCTCAAGCTATATTTGAATAATTATATAAATCAAATATAATAAGAAGAGTGTGGCTGGAAAAATATAGTATTAAAATTATTTTAAATCTTCTAAATGCAAACCAAATCTTTTGGAAAAAATGCGAATATAACATGGTTCGTATACAACTCGATTTGGTTTGCCATGTTACTTTATCTCAGTGACTATAAGAACCCAAATCATGATTTCTCTGTATATATATTCAATAATTGTTTTGCTAGTTTACATACGAATTACAGTAGAATGCGTCATACGACACCTTTCACTTTTTGGTAACGAAGATACAGTATATTCCGGTCAATTTTGTGGTTTTTTTTCTGTTGGACAACATGCGTTTACATTATATACATTATATTGATTTGAATTCAAGTGACAACCCACTGATAAAACTACCACAAACTAACTTATTAGTGGCAGTGACGAAACCAAAAACATTTTTGACATGAGTTGATATTAAGTTATTAAATATAGTTCTATAAATATACTAAATCATTTATCTGGACAACAATTTTACTGTTAAATTTTAAAGTAAGGTATTGCCTATTAATTTTTAGTAAAAATAAAACCAAAAGATGTTATTGTAGTTATAAACCTCATAAATTATATAATTTAGAGGTTTTCATAATATATATATATATATATATATAGTTTTACAAATACTTCACTTTTGTGTAAAATATTCGAGTATTCACATTTTATTTATCATTTCTTTTTCTTCTTTTTTCTAAAAAAAAACTGGTGAGAAAAGATTGCATACACATTTTTCTTGTTCTTCAAAAGACTTATTTATCTAAATATATAGATTAGTGTCCACATTAGTTGATTGTTATTTCTATCTAAATTCATGTTCTTTTACATAAAAGATACATTAAACAGTCAAAGAAAAAAAACAGTGGTCAGAACTTCATATATTAGGAAAGAATTTCATATATGGTTATGGAAAAATAATGAAAATTGATATATAAGAAAGATGGATATATTTAAGAAGTGGGAGTTTCTTGCTAAGTCTTTCACTGATAAAAAAATAGAAAGTAAACAAGAGAAATGAGAAAAGAAAAATGAATCTCTCATTTAAAAATCTTTGAGAATTTTTGTAGAGACCCATTTGAAATTCAGATGATATGGTTCACGTTTTCTTAATAATTTAAAAATTAAATAAATATTTAAACTATATTAAAATTATTAAAATAATACATGCAAGAGGCTGAAAGAGGTTCTATCCATTGAGGATGCTCCGTCAAATATGGGTTTCTCCATATTTAACATATAACCTATTAAATATTTTTCATTTTGGATAAAACAGAAATTACAGTTTTTTTTTTTTTACCCAGTAGAGATTGATAGATTTCAGAATAAAAATACAAATCAACAATAAAATAAGTAGACGAAACTAAAATCATCTAAGCACATTCCTTTTAGGCGCAACACCGATAGCTTCATCCAACGTACTGAAACCTTCCCAAACCAATCCACTCTTTGTTCCACGCAGCTTGGTGCTCTTAGACTGCACCCGTTCACAGAACCTTACCATCAATCCCCAAATTATCAAAACCACGAGCACACCCACAGATGCGATCCTCAACGCTCTCGCGTTCGGCATGGTCACTTTCCCTATAAAACCGGAAGCCAAGACCAGAGGAACGTACAGAGGTAAATACCAAAAAGTACTCTCTTGTTCTAAACTCAACAAAAATAACATCACCGCAATGCTAAGTGGAAACCTAATCTGTTCCACAACCATAACAAGATAAAAGAGTTTGTCCATAACCACCGAATCCGCTTTCGGACAGCTCGTTCCACCGTTTTGACCGCCACCGTCAGAAACGCCTTGGTCGTGGACGTGGAGGCAGCGAAGGCGGGACTTGGTCGACCACGGGCAAGAAGGAGGAGAGCTTGGACAATAACAAGATTGTGATCGGATATAAATCGGAACTCTCCTACCACAAGAAAATCAATGGCAAGACAAAGGGAAATACTACAGGTTGGTGTATGACGGAGTATTCGCTTGCTAATAGTGATAACGATGAACTCTTCCAAGAAGTGGTCTTGTGTTGTATCTGTGACAAGCAACACGTCGTTGAGAAATTCCGTTTCCACCCAGAGATCAACAACAACGTCGTTGAGCAGCCACCAGAGAACATAGACAACAACATCAATAGTTGTTGTCCCTGGAGTTGATTCGGCAATTGGACTACAGAACGGTGAGGATGATCGTTGGATATCTGTCTGACGGTGATGAATGCTGGATTGACCTTAGTTTAATCTATGCTTGTCTAGATTCTATTGATCAACAACAGCCACCCGATTCTTCCTCAAGACATGAATCCTCCTCTTCAAGATCATGAAAGCGATCAAGACATGAAGGAATATGCTGATAAGGTCGAAAATGTGCTGCAGGTAGAAGATGATGATGCTAATATATCGTGGTGTGAGATTGCTGTTTTCATCTCTGTATATAGTGTGGTGTGGTGTGGTGATGATGAACTTATTTAGTGGATTTTCCGGGATTAAAATATCCCGTGTCTCCACGTTGGAGACCTGAATTCGTTAAATTTCTTGTGTCCTTTACATTTTCCGCATTCCGATTAACAAACGAGTGACGAGCGAATGCTGAAAAAACGAGAGTGAATTGATCTGGGCGAGCTTATATTAAAGAATATCTTCATTGAGCGACAGGATGATACAAGCGAGATAGGTTACCAATTCAGATAATCCACCACCGTTTCATTTAGAGACTATAATGTCAATATATAGAATTCACAGGCACTCTCTTGTGGACCTCGTAAACCAAATCCAGAGGAGTTAAATGTTGGTCATTATGCCTAAACAAATATAATGCATTTCATGACAAGGCCTAAATCTCTTTCAAGAAAACTTTCTGGCCTAAATATCAACAAAATCAATTTTGGAACAATAATAAATTACTACAACGGAAAAACAAGGATTTACACTAAGTATTAAAGTCCAGAGAAGAAGAAAAAGAATAGGGCAAATACATAATTTCCTAATCAATGTGAGCCAGTAAAAATAGAAACAATACAAGGTCTTCTTCTTCTACTTGGATTTTTTTTTCTTTCTAAAAAAAAAAGGTTTGAACGTTCCAAGTCGTTCATGTCTTCCTAGTTTAGTAAGAAACCTTACTGTACACTGGTTAAGAGCCTAATAACAGCGTTTTTTATTTTCTTTTGGTGCAGCTTTATGTACAGTAATCTAATAGCAGGATCTCACTTTTACCTTCTGTTGCTACTTCTGGTGCTGTAACTCAGTCTTCGAGCAGCCACATCACCTCCTCCATTCCAGACTCTCTCATCATCTTCATCATCATCATCCTCTTCATTGTAGGCCACTGCTTTTTTAGCAGATCTTGAGGTTTTTCTTGGCGTTGGGCGTTTTCGCTTGACATTTGCTGAATAAATGGTGTAGTCAATTGTATCTTCTCTCACTGCGTTCTTAAACTCCTGCAAGAATTTTTTTTGAATAAAATGAACTTTCTAGAGAAGTGAACAAAAGTGGGGAAAACTTGTTGGGGGGGGGGGGGGGGGTTGACCTGATATCTATGAACCAAGTCTTGATATGTTGAAGGTAAGTCAGTGCGAGTGTCGCTGAGGTCAAAGGCAACATTTTGTCTGGACAGCAGATCTCCTGGCTTCAATGGTTCCGTTGGAGAATAGGCCTGAGATATTTGTTTCCAAACACAGTCACGTTTTCATGAACACGTTCAAAGAAAAAGGAAAACAAGTGGAAATAAAGAATCATACTTGGCACCGGTCATCATTTAAGCTGTATGTGATTTTCAAGTATCTCTTGAGCTTCAAAAGAAGTTGTAAAGCAATAGCTGCTAAGCAATCAACCTGAAATATCCAACCAAAGAAAGACTCGCATTAGTAGCAAACGATATATATAAAAGCAATGATGTTATAAAGACTGCTCAATTTGGATAAACCATATGTTAAACTGAAAAAACCAAACCAGTTTTAAATACAAAGAGTGTTCAATTTTGTAAGGTTTTTTAAATTTTCTATATCCAGAATACCAAAACTAATCCTCGAGAAAGGAAACACCAAACTGAAACATTTTTAAAAGAAAATTGAGTTTTGATTAAAACCGAACCAAAACTAACCTAGATCGAAAGCACAATGTACCAATCTGATCTATGCAAGATTCGGTTTACGTTAGTTATTAATCTTCCTAGGCTGAAGAAGTGGGAAATTCAAACAAAACGAACACAAAATTTTAACACCCTAAGCAACACAGGAGTACAAGAAAAGACTACCTGAATTTTCTGCAGATCATCAGTGGACAATTCAAGCGGATCAGATGAGGTCATCTTGTGCACATTTGCTTCCCCATTATGGGTTTGATATGAAGTGGACTGATCCCTAGGATCTTGGTATACTGCTCCGTTGAGGTCAATTGGAGTTGCATGGCCATAGGAACTCCAATGCGTTGGTTCTTCTTGGATCCTTGTGTTCAGATCCATCGTGTGCATATGTCTGGGAATTGGATCTTGCTGGTATGTTCCATTTCCGTGCTGAGTCTTTACGGAATCTTTATGTAGCAAAGCCCTCAAATTTGACTCGATTGGGCCAGCCCGGATTTGTATAACTCGGTTTATGGAATATACAAGATAGAGCGGCTCATCAGGTGATGTGAATGGAAGTAAAGCAAGGGTTTCAGTGCAATACCTGTAAAGAGAAATAGTAAAATTAGTGTTTATTTTACCACAGAGAGACTGCAAAGTTTTTTGTAGCGAACACTCACATCAGAAAGGATATTACTGAGCCACTCCAGGTTGGATTGTCAAACTTGCGTACAATAGAAGTCATAAATTTGTTCCGAGAAATCCGGTTTCCGCGGATAAGCTTGTAGATCCTAGACACTCCAAGTCTAGCTTGTGTGAGAGTGCTACTAGTCTGATCATTTTTCCCTGACATGTTTCTTGAACCCTTTTGCTGAAGATTTTGATTTGCTTCTGAAGTGACCTGGCTGATGGATTGCATGAAGATGAATGACATTTGAAGCCCGTCACCGAGACGGCTCTCAAAAAAGGCCGGATACCTGATGAAAATGTTAAAGTGTGTCAGTGCGCTGATACGTGATAAATGAATAATGTAATATTATGTAAATCCAATCAGGGGATTACTTCTCATGCATATTCATTAGTAAATGATGGGCCAGTTTTTGGTTGGCCTCTTGAGGATCTGTCTCGAGGGCAATCAAATAAGGAACACACGTAATAGGATGAACAAGACCTTGACGTAGCACAACTTCCACTATCTGCAGAACATATATATGTCTCATTAAATCACAGAAGAGCAAAAAGGCAGAAGCAAAGATTATTATCGGAATTTAATAGCAAACCTTGAGAGCAGTCAGGCGAATTTGATCATCAAAGTCCAAGCATCTACCTAATATCTTATCCCAATACAACTGCACAATGCCTCCGCAAATGTTGGTGTCACCTGCACCAGCGGCCACAGGTACAGTATGCCCACCTTGCTCAATTGGGTCAACCGTGGTGTCACTGACTTTATCGGATCCCAATTGTTTTTCCGCATCAAGAAGGTATTCATACATGTTTTGTAATGCTTGCATCTGATCATGAGCATTCAAATAAGGATGTAACCATATGCAAGCGTCAAACAAAACATGTACACCATATAAGTAGAAAACCCACATAGACGGGTAATATTACCTTCATACGCCCGTTTGCTTCACCTGCTAATGTAGTCGCGATTATCTTTCCAATGTCTTCTTCCAACATGTATTCAGGTCGCGCAATTAGAATGAAACCTAAAGCCTACAGGAAGTTTGGGGTCACCATTATTCTAGCATAATGCAGTATCGAAAATGTGCACTAAACTATTACTGTATGCACCATACCTGCAGCGACCTGACTTTCAAAGCAAAATCTTCTGTGCAGAGATGTCGTTTAAATAAATTGAGACAGACAGAGAGATTGAAATTCTTGCCACCTGAGCTGCTAATAAGAGAGTTTCCATGGCGAATAAGCAAGCCAAGGCAAAAAAGGGACCGCCCAGCAATCTGAAATAAACAGAATATTTTCACCGTTAAGCTTCATGTTAATCCGTTGCTGGATTCCTCTTGTGAAACAGTTATCTCAACTCAGACAACACTAACTTAAGTGAGATATATGTGAAAGTGAATAGTACTACCAATGGGCAGTAAAACAACAATGAAGAGCAGTGGTAGTAGAGAATACTGATCTTCTAAGCAAGAGGACAATGGCAGTCACTTGAGTCTACCTAACGTTAAATAAAATACAGTCCAATGTGAATAGGAACAAACTCTAATTTATGTAATGATGCAGCCAAATTTACACTCACAAATGCAAACCATAACAGTACAATATACAGACCCACAGAAACTCCATTTGTAAAATCATGTGCATAAAAGGACTCATAGAATACCCTAATTGTGTTTAAACACAAAAAAAAATCTGATCCATGATCTTTTCAAAGTAAACACACCTGCTTGTTATCGAAACCTTGGCCTTCCAGCCGCTTAAAAAAGAACTGAAGAAGATGCTCAACTATGCTAACACCCTTTCCCGCCAATTTACTCACAGAACAGAGACACCTGAGAATTTGAAGAGTTGCATTGATCAAATAAAAGGTAGTCCTAAACAAGATTATTAATGTTTCTAGACTGCATCTTCCATGAAGACATGTGATCATCCCAAAAACAATGTATAGAGCCAGGAATTATGGTAGCTGATTTATAGAGGGTACCTAACGCACGCATGAACAACAGATAGAAACGAATGCCGAACAATCATATGCTTTAGATCTTGCTCCAGATCTTCTATGACACCCAGAGGCAGCTTGCGGATCAAGGGTAGGACAGAATCGATAATGAAAATAATACTCTCTAGTAACTGTGCTCCTATTCTACTATCAACCTGCAACAAATACAGGACGAAAGGCAGGTTAGCAACACTTTGAGTTTGAGATCCTAGCGGACATGCCTTCACACAGTTGATTTCTTCTGAGGATTATTACCTCTATTTTATAAAGAAAACGAGTATAGATAAGCTCTTAAGAGAATCATTCCTTTACAAAACTTAAAGAGAATTTTGACCAGATTGGCTATATATAACCTGACTCTTCAGATATGGCTGTAGGGTGATGACAAACTTAGTAGGGTCTGAAGCCGGTGTACACAGCCCAGGATCCACTAGACAGAAAGCATGCAAAACAAGTACATAGGGAAGCACTTGCACCTCTCCTTCTTCACGGCTCATTTCTTCTACCTGAGGGAATAAAAGATGTAAATGTTGGTTCTCAACCAATCCATCAGTGCACAGACATGAAGCATTAATGTTGACCTGTAATATTTTTTCCAATAAGCATTTGCACATCAACTCACAGCGCCTGCGTACTGATGCAAGAGCAACTGGGTTGATACCAGCAGCTTTAGCTGCTTGAGGGAAAAAATCAAGGGCCAGGGCACGCTTAATAATTGTTACAAGAAGCTGGTGATTTGGGGTCCTGCTTACCAACCCAACCATTTGCTTTGTTTTCTTTTCCAGCTCCACTGGAATGGAGCTAGCATCACTAGCAAACTGAATAGGATGCCCTAGAGGTTCCTCGAACCAAAATTCATAGAAAGTTTTGCACACAAGATCCTGCGGATGAACAAATATCTATTATAGATCTTTTATTTAACCATAATATAACACAAAAGTGAGGACAATATATATCAAAGGGCAATACAATTCAAATACGAGTTACCTGAATGCTAGACTCATCATCACTTATACGAGATAATATCTCAGCACACGCACTTGTAAATTCAGAGAAGTTGGGATTCAAAGTACACATGTCACGTATTATCTTGATGGCTCGCTTTCGAACACTCACTCCAGTATCTTTAATCCTCTCAGCGACTTTATCAAAGTACTAGAAAATAAATCGCTTAGATCAGCAAAGAAACAGCAGAAGTAGGGAATGTGATATGAAAATAATGATACAGGGAAAGGTCAATTTACCTTTAAACCAACATCAGGATGTGATGCAATATGCCTACCAACAAGTTCCAATGCTGCTTCTCTAACAGATATTGCAGAATCACAAAACCTTCCTTCAACAGCCAACTGAACACGCTTATCGCACAGTACCTCTGGATCAGCTTCAACAACTATACTGACCTGTCATGGTCAATGAGAGAATGTATTATCGTCGCTAAAATAGCATAACTGTATTCTGACTTTACCCAAAAACGAACATAAGTATGTGTTTAAACACTTTGCTCACTTACTGCTCGCATAGCTTTCGCCCTAATAATGGGAGAGTTCTCTCTTAAACTAGCCTGAAAAAATAACCCAGTTAGAATAAAGAAATTTTAAAAAAACGATGCACAATAAACTTTCACTAACCAGGAGCATGTGTAGAATCTTATCAAATCCTCTGGAAAAAGAACTATTCAGTCCAAGCGCTAAAGTAATTTTCTTAATAGCATCTCTTGTTAAGAACGCAGTAGTTGCTCCAGAGTTACGGATTATTGACTTTGCTTTTAGTCTGGCAACGTAATATTTGAATTTCTTCTGAGATTTTGGGACATCTTTATACCAAATGCACAGATAAAACCTGCACAAAGTACGTTCCATATAAGACCCATCTATATTGCAAAATCTGCCTGAAAGGAGTCCGGAACAAACCAGCAAATGAAAGTATGCACATCATCAGCAGATCCTGCATCCTGAAGGTAATTCAGGAGCATCTGTTGCACAACTTCTGTCTTTGAAATCATATTTGGATCTTCGATGTTTTCTGCTGATTCCAGATTACCAGTACTCTTGGCGTCCGCCTTGCAGTAAGACTGCAGTACAAGAAGTTGCCTCTTGCAAATGCAAAACGGACAGTGCCAATTTCGACTTGGAATGTCTTGTTCCTTTAAACCCAAACAGTCACCATGAAACCTTCTTTGACAAATTTGACAGGCCAATAAGTTCCCAGCTCTTTTACCTAAACAAATAGCACAATCTTTTGTGCAAACTTGGTTAACTCTAATTTCACTATCTGATTCTAGTAACGTCCAGAATCCATCTCCGCTGCAGAGGACAGAATCACTTTTTAATCTTGCAGCAATTGTACCTAGCAATTCAATGGCCATTGACCGAGCAGAGACATCTTTTGATTTCAACCCTGCATTATGCAGCAGTATGACACAGAGAACCTGCAAGAGTTTACCTGTCAGAGTGGAAAGAAACATTGACTTGTAATTAAAACAAACACAGTAACACGATACATTACCTCAAGAATAGGAGACACAGAAGGATACTCAGGAAGATTTAGTGCTGTCAGTAAATCTATAACAAGATTCTCAATTATCACTTTTATCTCAGAAGCATCCTGACCCTTTAAACTGGCAAATCGTTCAAGAACACGGGTCCAGAAAAGGCAACATGTTTCTGTAGCCGCTTCATGGCATTTAGTTAGGTAGCCAACATCAACTGGGGTCTCAAGTATGGCGTTTGCTCTGGAAGCCTGTCTAAGGGTTTCAGGAAGGCTGGTGCTGTTGTGAACCAATTGAATGAGCAAAGCAGTGACCATTTGAATCTGCCTCTGTTCTTCATCAGGGAGAAGATACGCTCTCATCACTCGTTTAGAAGAAGGCAACTTCCAGAGCAATTGAGATATCTCATCTATCACATATGTCCGGTGTTGAGCATATGAATTATATATCTGCATCAAAGTAGACATTTATAAGTATTTAAAGAACATTACTGACGTGGAGACACTGATCTTTAGGAAAGAAAATACAACAAAGATGAGGAGTAAATGCCAAGTCTTACACCACCGATTAAGCTAATTGCTTTAAGTTGCAGAAGTTGGATATTTTCCACCAAAAATGTTGTAATACTTGTCTTTAACAGTTGTAAAATGCAACTGTCAGACAACCTTTCTACCAACAATAGGTCCTTGAGTAAGCCAAGAATAGTGCATAGTTTCTGTACTGCAGTATTCACTGCTCCAGATATCCTAAAAGACAGAAATATCAGATGGGAATATATGTGCAACTAAAATCACAAAAGGATGGATATTAATCAGTAAACCTGTTCACTGCCGACTTTTTCACTTTGCCACTTTTACCTAAGCATCGCCTTTTGCTGGCTGAGCCCATGTCAGGATCCAGATCATCATCGTCATCACCTAGAAAAGCATGTGCCATATATCTATATGTCAGATTTGTGTAATTAGAACATAATCTGTGCAGTAGGAGTGAGAATGTTAAAAAACAGCAAAGAATGTCGCAAGGCACAATCTTTGTGCTTACAAACTAGGATAAAACTAAAGTTTTAGCTATAGGGAATGACAGGTCACACATTGGAACAGAATGTTCATAGCAAATGCAATTTCCAGAGTTAATCGGAAAAAGAACCTTCAAATGCCATGTTATCTGCTGGTTTACTTGCGGTGCGGTATGATGGATCATAAGCAGACATAACAGCCATCATTTGGTGCCTAGAAAACTCCAGAATTCTCTCAATTATCTGATTGAAAGAAATACAAAAAAATTGAGTCAGATAAATATGGTGAAATGATAGCAGTAAGCAGAAACAGACTTCAAGGAAAACAACACTTAAGAAGCATTCACCTCTTCCTTGTAGAGCTGCTTTGGCATATCACTGTTAGCCATCACTGCAAGTGATGCATGGATTGACTCAAGGGCACCAAGAACCAACAACACAGAATCTGAATCTGACTGAAAAAAAATTGCGCAGAAAATGTTAGATAAAAAGGAAAAAAACGTATTTGCCACTTTTATAATACTAAACATGATAATTAACACACAGTATAAAAAATAGATCGTTAATTCTTTCTTGCAAGTCCAAGAAAATATACTTCAAAATAAATCATTAACTTTAATCGAAAACTATAGTATACGATAAAATAGCCCATGCGTTGCCTGCAACATGAAAAAAAAATCCTATGTATTTGGATAAAGAAAGAGAGGCGCAGATAGAGAGAGCCAAACAGAAAAAAATACTTACATGCTCACTATAAATGGATAAGCCTTCTGCCCTATGTATCTGATGATCCAGAGTGTGCAATAACCTTGATAGAATATCAACAGGTACCATATGCAGAAGCATTTTTGACCGTATGGTCATCAATTCATTTACAAGAACTCGAACTTCATCAACAGGCACTGATGACCATTCTGCTTCATCCCTATCATCACCCTGGACTTCAGCTCTGCCACAGAAGTCCTCCAACATCTCACAAAAGCTTTGTACGATGGACTCTAAGCAAGTATTAAGACACTATAATTATTTAAAATGTAGGGTAATTGCAAAGAAAACAAGGAAAAGAGGACAAACAGACCTTGAAGCACCGATGGATCTGGTTGAACTAAAGACGGGCCATCTTTACGTTTCTTCTTGCCCTTTGGCTTCTTGGAAGCAGAAGATTCCTGCACTTTAATTCGGTTATGTCCACGGAAAGGTAGAAAGCCACTTATAGAGGAAGATTATGATGATGGGCCTACATTCGTGGTGATCATTTCAGGCCGAGAGTCGTGAGTTGTAATATCATCTCTCGGTGACTGGTTTGTCGAAGGTTCGTGCTGCCAACTATGATCTTCAACATGATTTGATCGTAATACCCTTTTCACAGGTTCAGCCTGTATAATCCTAGCTAAATGATGATCTGTCTGTTGTTGAATCTTGACAGGAATACTTGGCTCAGAAGTTATCTTTTGAGGCTCTTCAATGGTAAAGACTGGGTCGCAGGTCAGACCTGAAAAACTTGAAAATTGTAATAAATGATAAACACAAGCATATTAAATCAACCATAGACTAACAAAATAAACGGTTTTCCTGGAACAACCAAACAGCTATTAAGGCTTATCACAAATGGAACGTCAAATGGAGGTTCACTACCACCTGACTGGGTGAACAAAGAAGGAAGATACTGCTAGAATCAAGCATTAAAGGCATCTTAAATGCAGACCAAAAATTCTAAAACCTAAAGGAATCTTTTCTATAAGATTTTCAATACTTTCCTTGAAATCTGTAGCACTCCATAGTTCAGCTAAAAAGGAAAAAATGAGAAGGCTTCATTTACCAGGGTTAACATACTCAAATGCTCCAGGATTGCATCGTAGAACTTGGTCATACAACCGAAAAGGCTCCTCAGAATTACAATCGAGCGCCCTAGCCTCGTTTCTAAGATCCCTGCAAGATTAAATCAAAGAAAAATAATTTATTTCCCTCTACAATCATAGTCCCTCTATGAAAAAATTACCCCTCCAAACATAAAATAGCATCCATCATAATATTTTCCACAGACCTAGATAAACCATGCTACACTAGTGGGGAAAGATGTTTAATCCACATGGCTACTCTGCCAAGCTTTCGAGGGAAAGAAACAAAATCAAAATCTCGGAATTGCTTAATTCGAGGTTAGCTTTGCACATAGGCACTTTATACCAGCACAGAACAAAATGTTAATGCCCCTTCACCAGCAAAATTGCCTAGACCTTTATCTAATCATCAAAATTTCTTTGTATTACTGACGTGTTCGATATCAGCCAACAAAACAACAGATTATTCACTGCAGTCACAAATAATTTTCGTAAATTAGCTGATCCGCTAGTTTCTTAAACCACATATGAAACACGAGATAATCAACTTAACAATGTTAGCAACGAGGGAGATTCATTTCAGTAATCCAATTGAGGAAGAGCTCTAACTAGTTTATGATTCGAGACACAAATTATAATTGCCAAATACGAAAACTAATAGATCGCTTACAGGTAAGAAACGTCAGTCTCCTGAAGCATGTTTGCGATTCTACTGGATTGAGCGAGAACCTCGCTGCGATCCAACGACCTGTTGCCACTACCTGCACCACAAACCTCGTCGAACAGCTTGAACTCCCCAGGTTCCGCCGCACCGCAGAATATAGGTAACGACGGCAGCGGCAAGTGAGGAGCAACCTCCGACTGCAATGTATTGGCCAAACCGATCCCGAACTGAGTCAAACTCGAAGTTGAACCCCAGCCCGAACCGCTTGGATTGCTCATCCTTGAATCAAACTGAAGTCACGAATTCAAAAATTAGGGTTTCCAGAGATATCAGATTTCGAAAAACTTGCAAGAACAAATGGGGAATGTGAGAGAATTTTTTTTTTTTTTTTAAACACTTGTCAGTCGTAAAAGGAATTGAGCCCTAGATTGGAATTAGGGGAGAATTTAGAGCAAATTAGGAAGATGCAATTGGCGGGGAAAGTAAAAGAAATCTTCCCCTGAAATTTTCCTCATTTTAGATATAAATTCTTAAAATGATTTAAGGTATTTTCCTCTATTGAATGACCTTTACACCCTAAACTATCACTTGATAAGCCACTAGGCAGTTAAAAATCGACAAGTAAGCAGGGGTAGTTGAAGTAATTTTCGTAGTCAAAGGGTTGCTTCGAAACGATATTTTACCTTTTTGGTGATATACAATTTAAGTCAGATATTCATTTGCCGGGAAATAAAAAATGTCAGACCAGTAGTTGATTCTGCTGGGCCTTGACCCGTAATTTTTCTCGATTTTGGACCTCAAATTATACTATGACCAATATAATGTAATTAGCTAAATTTAGTTATATCTTGTGGATAAATTATTACATGCGGGACGAGTAAGATATATGACTTGATTAAGTGGAATTTAAATTTTATATACACTACAATTGTTTTTGGAACGCGAAAAACATTGGAAAAAGGAACACGTGTCAGAAGAATAGAGCTTTGTCACGAGATCTCTATCTGCTCGGTCGTGAAATTATCATTCCCTCTTCCCTTTAATCATCTGTTTACGCTTATAAGGAAGGACAAAACTCTCAACTCTTTCAATCTCTCTCTCTCTCTCTCTCTCTCTCTCTCTTGATCGAGGGGTTAAAGCCGGGTATAATCGCATTCCTAGCCCTATAATTTGGCGCCTTTCTACTTCGATTCGATTTCTTGGTACCTCCGTTAGCCCTAAAATCCTCCCAATTTAACTCCTTCGCTAGGGTTTCCCATTGGGTTCCACGCTGCTACCTACCTACCGGAGTTTGTCTGGTCTTCTCCGTAGTTGATTCTGCGGCTCGGGGGTTTTCACAATGGGGAAGTCTTCTTCTCCGGTAATCGTTTGGTTTAAGTTTGACGGATTCGTTTTTAATTGGTCCGTTCTTATGTCTCGCTGAGTTTCTAGGGTTTTGGTTTTGTTTTGGGAAAGAATTGATATTTATTGAAGTTCAATTTTCGTTTCCTGAATTGGGCAACTGGGTTCTTATTCCTCGTTTTTGTATGTCCTTGATTCAATTTTTGTTTCAGTTCAATGTCGAAATTTGATGTTTTTTTTCTCCTCTTATCGATTTTAAGGTACCGAGATGAGAACTCAGAGGGAAATGAGTTAAAAACAATTTATTGATTATCACAGGAATGCGCTTTTCGTTGGGTTGATACAAGAAATGGTTCTACATGTTACGCTGTGTAAAGTTGTGATGAAGGTTGAATATGACCAATGGAGGCGGAGAGGGTGGAAGTCAGCGGAGAGAGTTAATCGGGAAAATAAATATTTTTCGTGGGAAGGATTTTGCGTACGCACTCGCTAGAATGGCCGTGGTGCAGATATGCGAGAGTGTTGAGATTAATACTTATCAAGAATCACAGGCACGCGAAGGTGTGAGATTCAGTTCTTTTCATGAATCTGCGCTCGAAGCACTAACTGATGTAATGATTCAATACATCCAGAACATTGGGAAGACTACTCAGTTCTATGCTAATGTTGCTGGTAGAGTAGAAGGTAATGCTTTGGACATTGTTCAAGCAGTGGAGAATTTGGGATCTGGATTGGGTTTCGACGGTGCTCCTGATATTGATCATTGTCCTGCTGATTCTGGTGTAGTCAAGGATATTATTCGTTATACAGGAGAAGCGGAGGAAATGCCGTTTGTTTATGCTCTTCCCCGTTTCCCTTTCAATAGAGGAAAAAGACCAGCTCTGAGCATTTCCGAGAGTGGAGCAGAGCCACCAGATGAGCATATTCCAGTTTGGCTTCCTGCATTTCCTGAAACCAAGACGTCCAATGAGTCGGAGGAGACTAGTGTTGACAAGATAGAAGGGGATGTGCAAAGTAGAGAAAATGGACTGTCTTTGACGAGTAGGCAGCAGTATGTTGATGTTGATAGGTTAAAAGTTCAGAAGTCCATGTATCAAAAGGATGTTCAGAAACCAACAGAGGAACCGGAAGGTAACCCATTTCTTGCTGCACCACTTTGGGTTAGAGAGAAGAATGTGCCACATGTGTTCTGCCCGTCAGAGCTTACAAATGAAGAAGTTAGCATTCCAGCTCTTGAGGCATATGCTCCAGTTGATAAGATCAACGACAAGAACAGATTAGCTGAAACGGAGGATGGGGAGAGAAAAGATGGTGCAAGAACACAACGAGCTTTGCTTCGTTTCAAGATTGGGACTCGAAAAGCCTCTGTGTGTTTGACGATAAATCAGAGCTTAGAGGAAAAGGGTTGGTTTCAAGAGGATGGAGACGAGAGGGAGAAGAATGTAGAACGCGAAGAAAAGCGCGAAAGTATTGACACAGATGTAAAATAGGTATTTTGTCATTTAGAGTTTGTAGACGGAATATCTTTGCATCCTGAGTTTAGTGATAGTTTGCGATTGAATACGTGACTTTTTAGGGAAAGAGATATTTTTTACTGACTCGAACTGCTGGAGGAAGACAAGTGTGTTTGTTCTTAGCATAATTTGCTGGTGCAACATTCTTTTTTTAAATGGAGAACAATATCCTCATTTCTAGTCAATATTGATTCCTTTTAAGTGTGACAGAATTAGTAATTCAAAATTGTTGGAAGAGAAGTTGTGTTTGGTCTTTTACATCAATTGAGGTTTGCTGACATATTATTACAACATTATTGAGATTTTTATTGAGTTGAGTTTGTACATAACTAATTTAGATAGTAATTCGCGTTGTGAAGCACCAAAAATATCTGCATCATACTTGGATAGTTTATATAATTATAAATTATTATTAATATTTTAATTATATTTATTTTATGTTTTACCATATTATTTATCTTATTTATTATTGTTATATATAATTTGTGTTGTGTTAATTAATATTTACATGTTATATTATTCTGAATTAACATTTTTGTAGAATCAGAGTCTCTAGGATCTGCTCGTTTTGACATGTATCCTATATTTAAAAAATTATATAGCTATATTCTTCATTTTTTATCAAATAGTAGTTAGTCACCTAATTAACTCCAAAAACTTTAATGATTAATACATAGATATACATGATTTTTAAAGTTTAATGAATTTTGTTTTCACCATATCATCGACTAAATGGAAAAATTGGGTAAAAAATAAACGTCAATTACTAAATCAACAACTTGGTTTTGTTGACACTAACAACAAAAATATTTGTCCACATATACAAACTATTTTGTCAATATGTCCATTTAAATTTATTGAGTCCACTAAATGAAATGAATAATGAAATAACTCATTCACGTCTTCCGCGCTATGCAACTGGAAGATGTTTTTGATTCTAAATTTATTGATAACATTAAAATAATAATTAAAAATTCAGTTGAAAAAAAAAGAATATTGAGACATGGTAAGCTATTGACTAGATTTAAAAGATTTGTGTGGGTGCTTTCAACCGGATTAAAAAATTTATGTGAATGTGATATCAAATTGGAAAATTTAAATAAAAGAGTTACTAAAATATTAACATAAATGATTGGTAATGAATTATAAAATTGTTAATTTGTATATAATTAAATATAAATTTATATTTTTATATATAATTAATCACTTATTTTTGTATTTAAAAAATATATTTGATTTTACTATATTAAATAATTAACCACACAAATATAATGAACATGTTTAATAATTTTACTTGCATAACATGCACATATCCATAAAAATTTTAAATATGGAAAAATGTTTTTTATTTTATATTTAATAAATATTATTATAATTAATGTAGAGAGTATATCAATCTTAATCCTTAAATTAAGAAAGCAGATTTTGCTAGGTATGTGAACCTTATATTATTAGTTGAATTTTATTGTGAATTATAATAAATTTTTTAATTTGATTAAAAAAATAAATTGAATTGGACTCGTATATTTTTCAATCAATCATATACTATTGTTTAATGGTATTTTCTATAATATGGCATATTAGAATTGGGAAATTTGCCATGAGCATTACTTAAATAATAGTATAGAGATTAAGAATAGAATCTAAGAAAGGATCTATAGAACCAAGAAACCAAATGTTCTCAACTATGTAAAATGGATGATTTAGATTCCTTAATTTACAGTTCTAAGGGATGATTAGTTACGAATATTAGCAATGGAAAAGCTGCCTTGGTTGCCTACTGAGCATTCCTGGAAAAGCTGCAACCTCGCTCGTCACAACTTCACTAATCAAGTCCTTGAAGATTAGCCTCTCAATGTCTAACACTAACCCTGGTATTTCTCCTTCAATATCCTTCCAGTTCATGCCATGGCTTTGCAGATCCTCCCAAATGAGGTCTTCATCGTCCTCATCCAAGATACACTTTGAGTTATCTTGTAATCGATCAATCTCTGAACACAGAGTTTGCAGAAGCTCTTTCCCCCTTGAACTTTTTTCACTTGTCCTTAGTGGGCTAATTGATGATCTTATCAATGGTTGCTTCGTACACCCTTCTGCAGCGAATCTCCGAGCTAAGATCTCGTTGATGGTGTCAAATACGAGTTTCCTCCTGCTACTCTCTATCAGGTTCGCCATCCTGAATCCTCTGTTTTTGTGTTTGGTGTCCTGTAGACTAACATTGCTTGTCTTGTTCTGTTCCAGGACAAAGAAAAGGCTAGGGTTAATCGGTAGGTGTGCTTGGTGCAGCTGAATGCTTATCATACTGTAGTCGATATCTCTTAGAAGCCCTGATGTTAAAAGTATCTCTGAGATGTACTTGTGGTCACCATTCTTCAGTTCAGCACCTTCTTCCATGAAACCCTCGATAAGTTCGGTATCAGGCTGCTTTAGACTCGCGTTACTCTCGGGCCACACAATCGATCTACGTAAGTTGCTGTGCTTGTTCACCCACTGGGACTCTTCATAACTTAGATTATCGTCCTCTGTGGCAAGAGAGATAGTAAAGGTGAGAACTTCAGACAAATCCAAACTTGCAATTTATTGTGGATAAATGTAACGGGTTTCAATATTGTAGTTTAACCGAATTGATAATATTTATTTTCTAGGCTCAGAGAAAAATTGAATATCAGTCTTTTTTTTTTTTTAACTTTCTCATTGACTCACCTTTAAAGACAATGGATATCTTCCTCACAGGGGATGGTGACTCATCTTCGTCGAAGGCTATATCAAGCACTGAAATCGGGCTTGGCTGCTCCACTGTAAGTTTCAGAGGTTTTGGCAACGACCTCACTCCCAACTCTGGACTCTGCATTGATAAACAGATGAGATTCAGTGAAACCTGTACTAATGAAATAACTTGTGAAGTGAAAAAATTTGCTTGAGGAACAAATTTTATACCCTTTGTTTCGGGGTGTGCTGCTCCGTGATGTCACTGTTCCTCTCGCATTTGTATCTGCTTGTAACCTCAATGTCAAGGTTAGAGGCCAAGGTTACGTTGCTGTCTGATCTTAGACTTCTCAAGTCGCTGCTTTCATCACTTAAACGGGGTTCAGATTGCTGCAGGCCACGAGATTTTATCCCTTGTTTTCTTCTTGGTGAGGCTGACTCTGTCTGTTGCTTACTGAGTTGTTGTCTCTGGATCTTGTTCGGTTCTGATTTTGGAGACGTTGGTCGAGACTTTTTCTCAAACCCGAACTTCTTTGGAGGTGTTCTCGGGCTGACACTAGGCTTCTGGCTCTTCCCTGACTTGGCCATGTCGCTTTTCGACTGTAATGGTCTGGTACTAGTGTTTTTCGTTGTGGAATCTGTCTGGCCCTTGTAAAATCCCGGCCTCGGGGTCACATCAATGGCACTCTGCTTCCTCGGAATGAACTTCTGGGTTTGCCTCAGGTTTCCAACCTTGACATTTGGTAAACCAACATTCTTCGTCGAGAAAGAGGCGGAATCAGAAATGCCTGCCTCTTTGAAGACTGGAGCCGCCGCTGCTTTCATAACCACGATAGATGAAGTTCTGAAATTCTTGGAAGATGGGCTTGCTGCAGATGGAATTGGATGGTCAGTTCTCTGCATAAAGCTGGTTGAACTCAGAGTTTTGTTGTCATCATCTTTGTTTATCATCTGATGCGTCTTCTCAGACTTTTTGAACTCGAGCTGCGAATGCCGCTTCTGTATCTCACCATAAACTGTTAGTGTAGTCGCGTCTGCTGCTTTGACTTGGTTCTTGGCACCACCCACTTGCGTCCATGTAGCTGCTTTCGTAGGAAATTTAGCAGGCATCATCTTCTTGATTGAATCAGAACTTCTTGATCTTTGTAGATCTGCTTCCACTCGGGAAGTTGGTCTCGGGGAGTCGCAGAAGCGATTTTCTCTGTTCTGTTCGGTCACAGACTCGTCTGGAATGACTTCAAGACCCATCAATTTGGCAATGACACTCGATGCTGTTCTTCTGTGACCCGCTACAAGCTCGTGTGGCTCTGGTGAACAACCAGATCTTGCACTCCTAAAGGAATTCGATCTACTGTCTAACGACAACCTCGGCGTCTCTTTCAACTTAGCGCCTGTCTTTCTCGTCTCCCTCTCATCGTAAGAGAACCGAGGACTGTCTTTCAGCTTCACTACTCTCCGTCCCTCGCTCCATTCATTAGAATTCCGAGATGGTGATGATTCTTTGAGAAGAGAAACATTAGCTCTAGCTGATTTAGGCTGCTGAGACAAGGCTTCTTCATCTCTGGTTCTTGTCTCCTTATGAATTGAGCTTTTCACTAGCTCCCTCATATCACTCGGCATCATTTTACTACCCCACCTTGGTGACACGTTGGTAGATTCTTTTACCGGATTCTCACCGTTACTTGTTTGAATCAAACCGGATTGTTCAAACTGAGAAGCCGTGGTGCTAATATCTGCAGATGAGAAGCTGGAAGAGCATGGTGAAGAGGAAAACGACAACCTCGAGGATGATTCAGAGGAGACTCCTCTCTGTTTCTCCTTTGCAGCTTTCTTCTTCGTACTTTTTACCGTTTCCTTGTTGTCCATTGAAATGATGGTATCACCGACACTGTCACTTGTTTTGCCTGCAAAAAAATCACCCACCAAATTTTACTTTTTAACCAATACAATGTTCCGTTAGGTATATATACACCTATAGAGATAAGACTAGAGAGAATTCTCAAGACAAGACATGTTCTATAGCTTTGGTTTCTTTCATCTTTGTGGTCCTGAATCTTGGATTTAGGATCTTAGTCAGGAACTAGAATACAAAAACAATGCCCTTTGTTGAACAACTTTTTCAATCTGAAACTTTTTACTTTTTTCTTGTCTCAAGTTTTAATGGAGAGGACACTGCAAGTAAAGACTAAAGAGAGAAGAGCTAGATAAATGTTACCTGAAGGCAGAGACTTGAGCTCATCACCGGCGACGACAACACGTCTCACCGGATAATGTTGCCGGTAAAACACCTGAAAAATCCCATTTATACATCCAACCTGTTTGTTCGTATTTGGATTCTCATCTGACAAGTTATACAAAAGCTTTGCCGACATCTTCTTTTTCTTCTTCTTCTTTGCCTTCTTAACTCTGGTCTCAGAAGATTTGACTCTAAATAACTTTGGAACACTAAGATTCTCTCATATCAGTTCTTGAAAATCTCTGTTTTCTGATATCTTCTGTTTTGTGATTTAGAGGAAGAAGAAGAGACAAGAGGACAAAGAAGAACCCAGTATTAGGACAAAGGTAAAGCTACTTGTGAAGTTATGATCAGGCAAGAAATTAGGTTTCTCTGTGGCTGTTCTCTTGGAGGATTCCTTGAAGAAGAAAGAAGAGAAGAAGAAAAAAGGAGATTTTTCTTTTTCTTTGTGTTGTTTGAGAGAAGTGAGTCTGTAAAAGGCAAAAGAGCTCTCTCCACAATTATATGGAGAAGCTTTTGAAGCATATATAAACATCGGTTATGTAATGTATGTACGTACATACACATGCGTGTGTACAGATGTATACGTGTGTATCCGTAGATTTATACTTGTAAGAGAATGTAATTGAATTATTTGATATTTTAATTATTAAAATAAAATTAAAATTTATGACCAAGCTCTGAAAAAATCTGCTTCGGAATAATGAGGTATCTATTTTTTACGCATCTCTGATGAAAGTGATGCACATGAAAGCTCAGACCAAATTAATTTTTTTTTAATTCAAGAGGAACAAAAGATATTGGATATATCCCTTGTATTTTTGTGGTTTATTTGATTTTTCAATGCAATAATCTATAAATCTATAGTATATATATGTTTAACTTACTGATGAATGATATTTGCTTCTTCTTTTTTCGTCACCAATGGGAAATCGTAAATGTATCTACCTTAATTAATTTCTTAGATGGTACAATTACTAACAATATTAATAATAATTAATGAACAGAGAAAGGAAATAATAAATGAAAAAAGAGGTTTTCTTAACACATCCATGTGGACAAAATAATGTGGGTGGGTCTCTTACTTTGCCCTGTAACATGCATGTGGAGTTTGTCAGAGACAGACAGCAGAATTTTATTTTCAAACAAATAAATATATTAAGAGAAAATTCTAATTAAAAAAGAATAAGAGAGGAAAACTGGATTCCTATTGGCCAAAAACAAAACTATAATTTAATCGTTTAGGAAGAAAGTGGATTGGTGCACTGGAAGAAAGCTTGCATGGTCTGAGATTGGTGGGTCTTACAAAAGAATAATTTGTTTGTACTCACAAACATTTATAAATGTTTTAGGACTATTAGACTAATAGAAATATGACTAGAGAAAAGTCTTCACAGCCTTTAATTTATATTTATATAACAGCCTTTAAATTATTGCATCCTAAACCTTTTGTCTATCAAACAGTAACTAATTGCTTTTCAAAGATATAACAGATATATGGAAACTGAGGAATTTTAAGCTTGTATTATGATGTAGAATAATGTCGTTTTAGTTTTTGTTTTATTTGGATTTTGATATATTGATTTGAGTGTTTATGACTGTATGTCATGCGATGTACTGGTTAAAAACCTGTTAGGCAGATCACGTGCTTTTGTTCAACTATGTGCTGTGAGGAAGGTGGGGTTATGAACTTACTTATTTATTTTATATTAAAATGATTTTATATAGTTAATCATTAAAAAAATTAGCTTCCGGCCTTGGAAGAAACCAAGTAAAATGGTGCACATGGGCAATTAGTGAGCGTTGCGAATCAAGAGTCACCATCTAAACTCTGGTTTACTAAGCGTGCTTAAGATTCTTATTTCTGTATTATATTAATTGTGGGGCAATACATTATTGGTAACATGCTTTTGGTAAAAGTAATTATTGGTAACACTACTAAGCGTGTTTACAAAATGATTTATAGTGATTCAATCGGTATTTGGAACGCGGAACGTAGAATTTCAATCGGTATTTATACATTTAACTCGAGTTTCAAAAGCTATTACAACTAATAGTATGACGTTATCGTTGTATCTGAAAAGGTTATGGTGTAATGAGTTTAATTTCATGATGGAAACAACATTAGAAATATATGACGTATCATATACCAAAATGGTCATGTTTGACACGGACACTGCCTTTGAGCGGCGTAGTCAAAGCAATAATTAATACAAAGTATCTCCGATCTTCTTTTCCGGCGAGCGGTGGCTCTCATCACCGTTGGAAAAGGGAAGCCCGTTGTCACTTCTTCCTCCCTCGGCTTCCGGTTCGTGGAGATTTCATGGAGGTAGCTCTAGATCTGGGTCTTAGCTCTGCTCGGACTTTCTCGGAGGTGCTGATCTTCGTTTCGCTTGGTGCTCTTGCTGATGGGGTTCCACTCTCGCATCTTCCTCTTCTGGATTCTAGAGGACTGAGTCTCGATTGGGATGGTTTTCAGTCTTGCTCCTCTGTCAAGGTGCTTCTTTCTCTTCCTCTTTCATCTTCCGGTGGCTTGATTGGTGCGAGTTTTGACTCCTACGATTTTGGTTCTGACTCGCCGTTGGCACTCTTTTCTCTTCCCCTGCCTTCATGTTTTGGAATCACGTCTGTCTGAGTTCGACAATGGGGTTTGCGCCACTTTCTTTCAGGCAAGTTAAATGTCGGGGAGGTTGCCTCCTTTCAACCAGTTGGTTCCGCAGTAGATAGGAGCATAGGAGCATAGTTCACAGTGGCTCATTCTTAGGATTGCACCTTCTACCACCTCTTGCTCTACTAGTTGTGGTGTGTCTATCACCCTCTCTGCCCTGCAGTTCCTCGTCTCTGGTAAGAATTGGTTCTCTCCCTCTCCGGTTTCCTAGACTCTAGTTGGCAATTCTTCGTCAAAGAGTGGGAGATGGTTGTAATGGTTGAGTAGACGAGTTAGATCAAGGGTTCTCTAGTTTCTCTTATGGATGCTTGTTTGGTCTCGAGCCTCGGCATTGTGCGGTGGCTTTGTTTACTTGAGTTGGGACTTGGAGAAACGCGTGGGTTCTCGGGTTTTGACCCTTCTCGGACTCGTTGCATAGCTCGGCTGGTTAGTTAAAAAAATATAATCAATATGATATTCTTTAAGTACATTATCGTAATCGGCCCACTAGTACCAAACTCTATTTACGATGAACGCATAATTGGAAAGTACAAAAATCATATCATGCTATTATTCGTAACTAACTGTTTAAAAAGAAAATTATTTGAATCTTGTAGTTTACGAAAAATACGAAATTAAGATGTCAATTTTTTATTTATCGAGCGATATTGGTAAGTTGGTAACATTGCGATATTCAGATTACATTTAATACAAAAATCAACTACTTTTAATTAATTTATGAACTCCGAAATTGTTAAAAAATTAGTTGCTTCGTGTCACAGGTTCCTGCCGAAATATCTTGTTCTTGCTTTTTATTTTGCATCTTTGATTTTTTTTTATAACAAGCATCTTTGATTTTGCATCATCTTTTGTATGTCTTTCTCTATTTTGATAGGACCATTTCTTCAACTCTAGTCTCTGTGAGATTAAAATTATCACAATCATTATAAATGTATGATTGAATACGAAGTAAAGTTGGTTAAAATATGAGGAACACTTATTTGATATTCCCTAAGCATATATATAATCTTAATCTGCCCACTACTACCAAACTCTATTTACGATGAATGCCTTGTTGGAAAGTACCACTAAACTCAAATCATGATATTGCTTGTAACTAACTAAGATTAGATTAAATACTTTAATTAAACAACGATTTGTATGTCTACATTTTGTTCGGTCTACGAGCCTATGAAGGATTCTATGATGATTATTGTAATCTTTACACTTTTACGATTAGATTTTTGTTTGGTAGGAGGATTTGATAAGCTCGAAGAGCTTAAAATGAACGTCATATATAGTTTTTTTTTTGGTTATGTTAAAGGGTTTGATGTCGTATATAGGTTTCAATCTACATCACAAGTATTTAACTATATAAAAATCCTTCATACCTCATCTGTCATTCGTTTAGTGTTAATGTAGGAAATCATTTTCAGCTTTCCATACAAAATTAGTGTTTTATAACTCATAAGATCAACTTTCCAAGTCAGGTTAATTTTAAAAAAGTAATCTGAACTCCATATACCAAGGTTAGGGTTAGAAATTTAATTGCGTGTCTAGACCATTAAGACACTCACCTTCATGTGTACTTTAATCAATTTTTATAACACTGAATAATAGTATATAATGAACATAGAAAGCTTAAATAGTATATATATATATATATATATACACTTCTCAATTTTATTTTGGTTAATGACTGTATTTTATATTCAACCGGTTGTTTCTAATCATATGGGCCTTCCCTTTTTAGCTGCATTCACAAACTAATAAAAAAGCGCACAAGTTGCTGTATCTTGGAACTTATGGAATTCATCTTCTCTGATTTTCAATTAAATAATTCACTTATTTCCCCAAAGTATTAATTTTTCAACACATGTGATAACATCAAAGTAATAAAAATAGTATACACAGCATAGAAAGTTGGAAACATTGGTGAGCTGAGAGCATGGAAAGTGGAAACCATGTAAGCACCATTTGCTTTTTCTCAGCCCGAAATGATGCAACTCTTAAATGGTTATGTATACTTATAAGATGGACACGATGCCAATTTCTTAATAACCTCTATCGTATCTTTAACTAACATGAAATTTTGATTATTGCTTTAAAATTTACGTCATCTGAATTGTTAACAAAAAACAGTTACGTCATCTGATCCATGGCTTGATTTATGTTCCATAGAAATAAATTAAACGTATTATTTTAGAACACTATTAAATAATAATATATTTTCTTTCATAAATGTAGCAGGGAAATTTAGATGTAAAAAGTGAGGGTTTCTTAAGTTTTTAACATGTCCATTGCCATACTTCAACGTCACTTATAAATCTAAGTCAACGAGAAAATCTCGTCCGTAGGATGATAATGGTCATGATCAAGATCATGATGATGATCGTACATATTGTGATGGTCCCTGAAGTCATGGGTCCTCGCAACCCTTTCAAGTCATGTGGTTACCTCCTTTGTCAGATTTTGAGAAATTTTTATTCTTTTTTTGGGTTTATTTATCAAAAACTAAAAAAGAAAAAAAAAATGGAAGAAATTCAGGAAGGTTGACCAAAAAGAGCGTAATTCCGAAAAGTTTTGCTCTGATTTGTTAAACTTCTGATTTGCTTACTGTTAAAAAATAAATATTCTTATGTTATTTTTCTAAAAGCTAGAGAGAAAAACATTTATTCATGAGAATTAAAGCGAATAGCATACTAAATTGAATGACGCTCAAAAGACCATTGGGCTTACTTTGTAATTCCCTTTAACACTCTCTAGAGTCCTAAGCCCATTCCAACAATTCCAACATTTCATAAGAAATTGGCATATGGTGAAATTTTAATATAAACAATATACATTACATAAATCTTGTATCATGGCCTCCCACTATTTTCCAAGAGATTCGAATCTTTTTAATCTGCTAAATAATGTCAATATTCAAACATAAATGGTTACAAACAGCTTTGTACTAACATAAAATTTTCCTTTTTATTACAAACGGCTTATGATTATTTTAGTCCTTCACACCGGTTTAACCCAACAGAAAACCGGGTAAAATTGAAGGGATTCACCGAACAACTAACCAACCTCACACGTGCCTACCATAATTTCATGCCTCTTTCTCAGCACACATTGTCTTACACGTGTAGTGTATATATACATACATCATACATGTGTGTATCTCCTTGTTACTCTCTTTCTCTGCCTTAACTTGCGGCCAATCGTAGAAGAAGAAGAAACAAACCAGAAAAAAGGAAAAAAAGAAAAGAATAACTCTCTCCTATGTGTCGTCAATGGTTCACAATCATTCAAACTCATTATTGATCTATTGATCTGTATTTGTTCAATCTAATGTTGTAACACATTGTTAGAATTTCAAAGATCGGCGGCGAAATATGCTCGCCGGAAAATGGGGAAAGCTAGAGGACTTAACAGCGGTGGTGGAGAGAGCTCTTTAGGTTATCTTTTCGATTCCGGTGAGTCTGTTTCTAAACCTAACAAGCCCGCCGTTAACACCAGCTTTACCACCACAACAACCACCGACGGAGCTGGAGGTAGATCAACGACTACCACCGAAGATAAAAACAAGACGGAGGAGGAGAAGAAGAAGCAGAGCTCGGCTGGTGTAAGACGAAGCCCTAATAATTACTACAGATCAGATGGACAAAACTGTGGCAACTTCCTCACGGTGACATTTTGAGTTTAATTGAGAACAGAATTTGAAAAACTGATTTAAATTAACAAAATGTGGGTTTTGTTTTGAGAAACAGGACCGACCATCTACGAAGGTTCATGCTGCAGCATCTCTGGATTACTTGTTTGGATCTGGATCTCATAAATGATTTGAATTTCCACTACCATCTCAGCATTTTGATCCATTGAACAAAAAACATTTTCCTATCCTTGAAACTGGCTGTGAGGATTGTTTTGGTTTTGGATGTGACCGGTTCTTGTATTCTTCAAAAGGATTTGTCAATCTGTGGTTCAAAGCTATAAGCTTTCTCAATCAATCTTTAATCCAATGTATGGTCTATTAGTAGCTTCCATGTTCCTATATCCGTCACTCACCATCTCTCATTAACTAGTTCAACAGCTTCAAATAACTTTTCCTAATGACACAATTCTCAATCATTCAGCTCCTTATTGGCAGATACCAAATTTTTGAGATCATATGACCAAAAAAAGAACACTGATCATGAGAGGAACCTCTTTGTATATTCTGCTGTTGCTGTATCCAAAAACTGAAAAATGCCTGGATCAAGAGATTTCAAGATCAGTACCGACTGATCCTGGCCGTTAGATAGTAGACGTTGATTTTTCTGCACGGATAGCCGTTGGATATATAAAAAAACGTTTTGTTTCCCTCCTTATTTTATTATCGGACCGGATCCGGTTACACACTTAACCAGAAAAAACTAAATCGCTCGATTAGGGCTTCCATTTGTTGTTTTGTCTTTTTGCTTAGCTGCTGAAGAACTTCTTCTACGGATTTAGGAGATTAAGGTAGAGGAGAGAGTCAGAGATTCAAAACCAGAGCAGAAAATGACGACCATTGTTCCCACCTCCGAAGAAGATCCTTTGCTCGCCATTGTTCGTTTCACTTCCCAGCTTGCCTGGGCCGATGCCGGTCCTGAGGTACCGCCTTGTTTATGGATCATCAACAAGTGCAGAAGATTGTATCTTTTGAGTAATTTTACGGTCCAATGCATATATATTGGATTTCGGAAGTGCTAGGTTTTTTTTGTTGGAATTTATGGGGAATTACTGGAAATTTGAGATCTTCTGTTCTTTCCATCTGAAGCTATTCGAATTGAGCAATTTAGTGTTCTTACTACTATGATTATATTGCAATCTCACTTTGTCTGTTTTTAATTAGAATTTGCCGCATTGTGAAATTGTTTAGTTAACTATTGTTTTTGTTTATTTATTAGGTTGCAGAGCCTCAAGTTTCCAGGCTATGTAGAGAAGCAGAGGAGTCTATAATAACTGCCAAGTGGCTGGATTTGGCAACGTTAATGGTAACTTCAGCTGACTTGGTGTCATCCAAGATCTCTGAGAAAGGTCTGTCTTTTATCATTGCGCAGGTCTATTTGTTTGTTTGTCCTTTTTGGCGATAATATATCTCTGTAGTTTTGATGTTCTTTACCTCTTATCAGATCTTGAGTGTACCTACACCATAATTTGCAGCCTTGTCAAGAATGTGAAAAGTCCTGAGGAAGTTCTTGAAATGGTGAAAGCTATAGCTTCTAAGGTTGTTCAACAGCCTGATGACAAAGCTTCTTTGCGTTTAAAAATGTATGATCATGTCAATCTTTGAGCCAATTTATCTTAGAATTCTTTGAGCATATCTTATATTGTTTCAGTTATGTATTGTGTGCTTCTCATCTGTTGCTTGTCTCTGTACAGCCTCTTCAATCTATATAATCTGCTGGACCACCCAAATGCTCGTTTTCAAGTATATATGAAAGCTCTGGAACTGGCTGTAAACGGGAAGGTTACCGAGTATATAGTGCCTTCCTTTAAGAAGATTGACAGCTTCTTGAAAGAGTGGAATATTAACATCAAAGAGCAGCGTGAAGTATTTCTTGCCATTGCTAATGTGCTAAGAGAAAATAAAAGGTAATGCAACAATGTTGCTTCCCTCTCTTTTCTTTATAGGTATACCAATGGCCTCATGGGATTTTAAATCAATATTCCAGTTTTGCGAAAGAATCCCTTCAGTTTGTGACAAAATATTTGGCGACTTTCTCCAATGAGGATACCGAGGTCCTGAGTGAAGCCAAGGATGAAGCTTTACGAGCAGTTATTGAATTTTTCAAGGCTCCCAGTATATATCAGGTATCATAATTCATGAAGCATCATTTGATTCAAATGTGTAATATTTCTGCTCTTGACTTGTCACAGCTATTGGAAGTGTTAAAGACTACTTTTTATTGGAATTACATCCATGAAACTTTTGTTTTTTGAGTTGCAGTGCGATTTATTAGACATGCCAGCCGTCACACTATTGGAGAAGGATCCTAACAATGCACCAGTTTACCAGCTATTGAAGATTTTTCTTACTCAGAGGCTTGATGCATTCGTGGAATTCCAAAATGCAAATTCAGGATTTTTGCAAATCTATGGTACTGTTCTTATCTCCTCATTCTTTAGTGTGAACCTTATAGTATTTAGCATGATAAGCCATAGATGGTATTTGCAGGGCTTGTCGAGGAAGACTGTGTAGCAAAGATGAGATTGTTGTCACTAGTGGATTTGGCCTCAGATGAATCTGGCAAAATATCGTATGCCTCTATCAAGAATACTCTACAGGTAAACCTTTTTTGCTTGAACAAGACAGAACACGTTGATAACCTTTTTTCGTTTCTTCTCAGACTCTGTAAAATTTTCCTGGTTACAGGTAAATGACGAGGAGGTTGAATTGTGGGTGGTTAAGGCAATAACCGCAAAATTGGTTGATTGTAAGATGGATCAGATGAACCAAGTTGTAATTGTCAGGCAAGTTCTATATGCTTCTCTTTTGGTTTATATGGTGTATCACACACGTTCTCACATATTTGTTCTTATTTCAGCCGCTGTGCCGAGCGTGAGTTTGGACAAAAGCAATGGCAATCTCTTCGAACAAAGCTTGCAGCTTGGCGGGTAAAACGACAAAACAGCAATGTTAACATTCTGCGATATTGAGAATGGTTATGTACTAATAACATGTTTCTTGTTGGTGTTTTGTGCAGGAAAATATTACGAATGTTATCAGTACTATTCAAGCTAATAAGGTAACAGAGGAAGGTACTCAGGCATCATCAGCAATTCAGGGATTGACTGTCCGTTGAAAGACTTGTCTGAAGATTTCTCAGAAGAAGAAGCTTCTCAATCTAAAGATCGATTTTGTCATCACAAAAGCCGTTTATTCTTTGCAGTGTCATTTTGACTGTTGGATCTTTTGATTCGGCCTTCTTCTTCGTGTAGGCTTCTTTTTGTCCGCTAAAATCATGCAGAGACTTTCTACACATTTTTTTCTTAATGGAGTTTAATTAAAGATCCAACGGCGAAAACATTTTTGGTGAAAGTAGCCAGAACCTGACACTCCTTCGATGTGAAGCTATTTAGGACAATACAGATCTGCATTGAGGTCAATCTTGAGGTTTATTGAGAGCTTCAGCAACATTTGCACAGCCTGAAGCCAACTCAAGTCTCGAGCCGCCTCTAAAGTACAGTAGTTGTTTACATTGTCACAAACATAGAAACTGATTCAGTTACACCATCTCCATCTAAGGTTTTAGAGAAAGAGTTTTTAAAATATAAAAAAATAAAATATTGAAGAGAGGTTTTTAAAATAGAAAAAAAGAGTTTTTAAAATATAAAAAGAAAAATATTGAGAAGAGGTTCTTAATGAAAACTTTTATACTCCTTCTCTCCTAACTCTTTTATTATTTTGTCATTATAATCTTTTTAGAATATTTTGATGGAGGTGATCATGTTACTATTGGGAGTAAAATCATAAGATTCAGTTATTCTTGGGAGTGGTTGATTACAGCTGGCGCAGAAAAAAAAATGTGGATGATACTGGAATGTTCTATGGAAGGAAGTTTACAATGATCTTTCAATGGAAGCTGGACCATCTGGAAATGTTCAATAAGAGGTTGTGCTACAGAAAAATCAAAAGACTTTCACTTTCAAGGAAGGTTGGGATTTTCCGAGAGAAGTTTATTTTAATGGAGATGAATATATGTTTTTTTTTTTTGAATAATTAGGAACTTCAGAGTTCGTGGGTCAAACTCGTTACTTTCTTGACCTTGATCTACAAGGAGTTGCCACTAGCCAAACTCCACGTTGGTGAGATGAATGTATGTTACCTCGACCAGATTCATACCCTTTTCTACCAAACTCTGCACAAGGAAACTTTGCTTCTCTCTCACTCACCTTTTTTCTTCTTCTATTCATCTCAATCTGGTGATTCTGGATTTCAAACACAGAACCAGAAATGTTTTTTGTAAACTCGATTTCCAGAGAAAGATCAAACATGGGTTTTTTTGCGTAAGAGGAAACGATTAGAGATGTATAAGGGTTTTTACTTTTTACCTTCATCACTGCCAATGGTTTATTGGTTCTGTACTTCTTGATCGATTCAAGCTTTTTAGATTTTGCTTTGTTACTGAGTGGCTCATGTGAAAGTGTTGCATTGGATTGAGAAAGTGGCAAAACAACAAAAAGACAACATTTGTAGGATAATGTTTTAAATTGGGCTGAAATAAGCGCCTCGTAATATTGGCCCAATCAAGGCCCATTTTGAAATATATATTACACATGCATTCACGTGTTCCAATATAGTCGCATTTCGCGGTGTATATTTTTCGTTGGTCCCAAAAGGCGAAAGGTCAAAACGGCGTTTTGTTTGGGAGGCACTTTTTAATATTTTCTCTTCGTACGAAACGGCTCTATTAAAGAATACTCTATTTTTCGGTCTATTCTTCTAAGAATATTTCCTATGGTCAAAGAATAATTTAAAATAAGATCATAATTCACCGGAATAAAAGAAGATATACTTTTTTTTTAATAATCTCTGTTTTAGATGATGATAGATTAACGATATTAACATAAACAACTACACTATATGTCATAATCTGAACAGAATGTAGTCTATTTACATCATATCCGTCCATCCATTTTAAAATTTAGAATTGTGTTACAAGTTTGTTTGCAAGTTATTTATGTTTTTAATTAAAAGTTAAAAACAAAAATATGCTTAAATACAGTAAGGCAAAGGCTAAAGACGTTTACCAACATAAATTTATAAGTGAAAAGGTTGAATTATATAACTAAATTTCCAAAGAAATTTGAAATGAATAAAAAGTTTTTATTGAATATTTTTGTGTAGTTGACAAAAAAGTATTTATGAAACAAAAAAATCTACGGGCCAGGCAGCACGGTGGCTTTTTAGCACAGTTTAATGCCCTTTGATTGGAATGAATCTGAGTTTACGGGTGGCGAAACGCGAAAATTGCGTCTGCGTTTTAAATTCTCCTCTGACCGTGTGAAAGTATTTTGATATTTTCTTCTCCCGACGAATCCAATTACTTTGTTGAAGTGTGCCTCCAAGAAATCTGCAATTAGAAATTCCATTTCCCCACCATCATCGTCTCCGTCTACTGGTTTTCGCTTGATCACATAATTTTACCTCGACTCAGTTTTGCCGTATCAGAGAGAAGTCATGAACACGCCGCCGAGCTCTCGTGTCGCATCTTTTGGCCAGACGGAGATTAACTGGGATAAGTACGTTCTACATTTTCTCTCAGTTTCCATTAATTGATCCGATTGTTTTCTTGTATTGCTTGATTTTTTTTAGTTCGAAATTGTTTATTGTGTCGATCCAGATTTCGTGATTCTGTGGATTTATCTGGTTAATCGACATGAAACGTTGTTTTGACGGAATCATTTGGTTGAGGTAATTGAAGATTTCCGATAGAATCTGTTTCTAGGGCTCCCTGCTGAATAGAGAAGCTCCATTTCAGATATTGATTTGGTTGAGTTGACTTGTCCATTTACCTAATTGTTCTTTTGTGTTGAATTCATAACATTTTTTTTTGTGAAAGATCTGCGAGGCCTTTGGATTTTTTTAGTGTTCGTTATTCTTATGGTATCAATCTGAGGTCCTTGGAAACGTGTGAAGAGCCAAAAGAAACTTGAAACAATTACACATTTCGCTGTAAGACTATTGAGAGTTACTTGAAGAATCATACAACAAATGAAGTCCTTGTTCATTAGTTATAAGAAAACATTATGTGAATTACAGAGAAGCTGCTTGGTATCTTTATTCTAGCTCTAATCATTGGTGCTCTTTCTCTTTTTTTTCCTTTTACTTGCAGGCTTGACAAAAAGAGGTTTTACGTTGTTGGAGCTGGTCTCTTCACTGGTGTTACAGTAGCTCTGTACCCTGTTTCCGTTGTGAAAACAAGGCTTCAAGTTGCTTCTAAAGAAATTGCTGAGAGAAATGCCTTTTCTGTAGTTAAAGGAATATTAAAAAATGACGGTGTTCCTGGTCTGTACCGAGGTTTTGGTACTGTCATTACAGGCGCAGTACCTGCAAGGATTATATTTCTAACTGCTCTTGAGACCACCAAGATTTCTGCTTTTAAGTTGGTTGCGCCTTTCGAGTTAAGTGAACCTACACAAGCCGCCATTGCAAATGGAATTGCCGGCATGACAGCATCTCTTTTCTCACAGGCTGTGTTTGTCCCAATTGATGTTGTATGTATTGTTACACCACAACTGCTTTGAAAAAGCCATGCCTGCTGTGAAAGTTCTATCACAATGAGTTGCTGAAAACAAAATTTCTCCTATTTTCTGCAGGTTAGCCAAAAGTTGATGGTACAAGGATATTCAGGCCATGCTACATATACTGGTGGTATCGATGTTGCCACAAAAATCATTAAGTCATATGGCTTAAGGGGCTTATACAGGGGGTTTGGTCTCTCTGTGATGACCTATTCTCCTTCAAGTGCTGCTTGGTGGGCCAGCTATGGATCAAGCCAACGTGTTATCTGGAGGTTAGACGTGGATGGTCTGATTAATTGATGATAGTTTCCAATTTAGTTTGATTGCAAGAACTCACGTTTCAATCCTTCATGAAACTTAAATGACTGGGCTTTTGGGATTTGCTACCAAAGCTACTTTTGTCCATTGATCTAACATCTGCTACTGTTGGGCAGATTCTTAGGCTACGGTGGTGACTCGGATGTGACTGCTGCTCCTAGTAAGTCAAAAATTGTTATGGTCCAAGCTGCTGGAGGAATTATCGCTGGTGCAACAGCATCCTCAATTACAACACCGTTAGACACAATCAAAACGCGACTGCAGGTATAAATTGTTTCCATCCATAAGAAAAATCGTGATTGTATTTTGCATATGTATTAACTCTTGCGATATAAATGAGGTCTCGTGTCCGATGTCCTGGCTCTCAAATAGATAACTGCGGGTATTGCTACATAGAAATTGAACTAAGCAAAACTGTAAAACTATGTTCAGGTCATGGGACATCAAGAAAATAGACCTTCAGCGAAACAAGTGGTGAAAAATCTGATAGCAGAAGATGGGTGGAAGGGATTCTATAGGGGTTTGGGCCCTAGATTCTTTAGCATGTCGGCTTGGGGAACGTCGATGATATTGACTTACGAATACTTAAGTAAGAAATCTCTTCTTTGATTCTCAAAATCTCACTTTGAGCCACTCATAAAACAATCAAGATTCTTCTTTTGAAATGCTACTGCTCCTTCTCTGACGTTTTTCATTCTTTCTTGATTATTTCAGAACGTCTGTGTGCAATAGAAGATTAGAAAGCCTCACTAGTGTTCTTTGGTTTTTCCCCTTCGGCTAACTCAAGTAGACGCATAAACTCGATTCAAATTTTGGCTATTGGGAGCTTCCATGTTAACAATTGGACCATTCTTTCAACTTTGAAGTCTGAGTTCCGTTATTGTAATAATTCTTTCAACTTTGCATATTGGAATGTATTCTTACAGCAGAAGAAATTCTAGATTATGTTCTTCTGCTTTTATTAGCTTCTGAGAGTTGAAATGCTTCAAAACTTTGCAATCAGTTCATCAAATCTATAATCGTATGGATATAAGTATTTATCATAACACTCAAAATTTTGAGTTTAGTTTTGATGTTGGAAATGGCTTCGCATTTGCATAACGTGCTATCCTCAAATCTTGTACAGTTGTTGGTTAAGTCCCCGGGTGCTCTGTGTATATATCTAGGTCATTCTCATTAATACCAACATCATCAAGCATTAACTATTATTACCATAATCTTCAAAAGTAGTTTGAGGGAAATACAACACCGATACGAACTTGCTGCTGTGTCTCCTAATAAAAGCCACGAACCATAGGCTAACACCAAGAGAGTATACTGGGCTTTATTTAGCCCATATACGTAAATTTGCTTATTTACTTAGTTCTTACGATTTAGGGTATTTGGGTTATACAAAAAGTCCATCCATATATCTCATTGATGTTTTTTACCCCTATTTATCTATTTTGACACATTAACCAAATGTATCGCAAATTCTCATGGTTATCCCTACTTAAAATTAGTTAAAAAAATATATATATATACGGGAAAGTCAAGATAAAAACAAAAAAATATTATATAAGAAAAGTAGTTAACATTTGATTTTTTGTTAACTTATTTATTCATAATTTATTTTTGTATGATTCAACATAGAATAGTTTCTAGATTCGAGTAACAACATAATATTTTCGGGAGACAAATATTCTGTAAAATACCCTACGTTTATTGTGATTTATTTCCTTTTATCTTTTTAATCCAAATAAAATCAAATATTATAATGCATTATCAATAGTAACTTAAGCATGGAGCTCTTGATTTTATTTTTGTTTTGAGAGATATTTTAGATATTATTTCGTATTTCTGAAATAATTATAAAGTGTCCATCACCGACGTGCATGTACTTTCCTTTGTATCATGATAGCTACGTGATATCATTTATGCAATAATCATAGACAACGTGAATAGAGGAGCGGTCCACGACCACGACGTAAGGATTACGGTTCAAGTTTATATTATATCAGAAAATTTGTTTTAATAATATCGGAGAGTTTTAGCTAATAATGAGAATATAGAGCGAATTTATAAAGAATTATGGTTTATGTCCTTTAGTTTCTGTTGCCAAGTAGTATGATTTACTATGTGGTACCTGTTACCTTGTAAAATACGAAATGTATATATACGAACTTTAACTGAAAGGAAAGTTAAATGTTGAAGAATTTAAGACAAATACCATAGCTAGCTCCCCACATCCACATGTACTATTCCTTCTTTACGTAGCAAAGTAAAACAATGCATTTACTTAGTTGTCTGTTTATCATCAGAAGAAATAGCTTTCAATTGATTATTTCATTTTAATTAGTTGTTCAGTTTTTCTTTAAGGTCAAACTGTAAGAGAAAAAGAGTGAAACGTTTGTTTTGTAACCTAATAAAATGGTATCCATTAATCATAAACATAAAATACATTAAAATTAAGCTATAAGCACACATTAATTAATTTGGCAGCAAAATAAAGTTAACTTTCCAATCAATGATAATAAATGATTCACCATTTCAAAATTCATACTCCTTTTATTTATTTATTTAGGGGTATTAAATCCAAATTAAACTGAAAAAGAAACAAAGCAAATTTTAATTATATTTTAAAAATTTTGTCCCAACAACTGAAGCCTAATTCTTACTACAAATTGAATCAACCATGGACCACACTACACTACTTACTAAATAAAAAATAACCTTTTTTTAAAAAATAATAAAAATAAACTTGAAATTAATTTTAAGGAAAACATAACTGAATTGATATCTGGATCAAACAACCATGAAATTAATTCACCGTTTTTTTTTGATAAAGAATATTTATTGACCGTTGAATAATTAACTCCCTTTTTGTGAACCTTGAACATCAGCCTAACTCTTCAAATATTTGATATCATCATAATCAGTTTTAAAATTTATCTATACATAAAATTAATTATTATCATTATTACAATCCCGAATTGTACGGGCATTAAAAGACAGAAAGAAAACTCACCTTCCAGCCATACAGCTTCCCAATGGACCTGTTGAACGAGTCTCCATCGGACACGTGTCAGGGTTTTCCGAACAAGAGCAAGCAACCATGATTACGAGAAGTCAAACCAAGAAGAAGAAAGCTGAGAAATCTCTTGCAACCTCGAACGAGAGGAACTTCAATTTTGTTCTTTTGAACCTAGCTATCGAGATATTTCGGAGATTGCCTTCTAAATCCGTAGCTAGGTTCTCCTGCTTTCCAAGTTATGTGCAAAATGATCCGCAGTTGACATTTCAGCACGTCTTTCCCGTTTAGGTCTTCATCGCAGCCTCGTCTCCTAGTCGTGTTCGTTGATTTAGATAGACAAAGGGGACGCCAAGATTGGTACTTCTTCTCTCCGTCTTCATCATCAACGTCTTCTTTATCACGTGTTTCATGTCCATTTCCAGATCCTGAGAAAATCGAGTATCATTCTCATTATGTTAACGGATTGATAAGCCTTGGATATGGTCTAGACAAAACCATAACCAACCCTAGCACCGGTCAATCCAAAATTTTACCTACAGTCAAAACCAGCTCTGAGGTCGTTGAAAGTTTTTTGGGGTACGGTCCAGTTAATGATGAATCTAAAGTATTGGCATTGTGCATGGAGGAAGAACTCCTACGTCCCCATGGAATGTTACAAAGATCAACTCAACATCAAGTACTCACACTGGGAGCTGAAGAAGAATTATGGAGAATGATCGATTATAGAATTCCTCATCATCCTCTGTCTAACAGTGTGTGCATCGATGGTGTTTAATTTTTATTATGTTGCTAAGACGGGCGGCGCTAAACAGTTGCAACTGAGCTTAATGAGATTCGATTTACATTTGAAGTCTGAAAAGTTGGATCTTTTTACTAGCTTATCAGGTGACCTAATTAATGTTAACACTCGATTTCTACATGATAGTACGTTCTACTTTGATAAGCTACGAGGGGAAACTAGCCGTACCCTATGAAAAGTCAACATATACATTTGTAGTTTGGGTTATGGATCAGCACGGCGAAGAACTTGGATGGTTGAAGAAAAGTTTCAGTATCGAACCTTGGAGGAGTTTATTTTGGTTGGAGTATTTACACATCAGCGGCATTAATTACTCTAACGGGAGAGTTTATTTTGGCACCACGGCACTATTCTGATGAGTTTAATTAACGTTATCTATTACAATCTCGACACTACTAGCTAATAGTTTTAGAATCACTAAGGTTGAAGTGTACACATGACTATGAGTTCAAGCGTCGTGGTACAAGAGCAATGGTTTTGTTTCGGATTACGTTGAGAGTATTAGGTTGTTGTAGGAGGGAGACATTTTCATGCTTTGATACCTATAATATTTGAAATGTTTTCGTTGTTAGACTTATTTTTGGGAAAATTTTGTTTCTTTATTGCCTAGATTAAACCAGTTGGATTTGTAGCTTGTCTCCTATTTTGACTATTATATTATATATTATACATTCTCTGTCTTATGGTATGCTTTATATGAATGAATAATTTATCATTTATAAAGCTTTAATAGTTAATACCTAAGAGTAGTACTCTTGCATTTTTATAATTCTTTCTCGAGGGTTTTCATGCATGTAGTCAGAGTCGTGCATAGAGTTTTAAAGGTCTAAACCAAAAAAAATAAAATTGTTTTATAATAAAATATGTATAATTAAAAATTTACATGTTGTTTTATACTAAATTAGATTAAATTAATACTATTTAAAAATTTATGAAAATAATGTAATACTATCTTTTTGAACTATAAAAATTTACATGTTGTTTTATGCTATTTTTATAATCTATTTTCTTAGTTAACACTATTTTAATCTATAAAATATTAAAATTTAAAATATTTTTGTAAAATATTATAAATATTTAATACTATTTTTAATATGTGAAATAGAATTTTAAACTAAAATAACATTAAAATATGTCTCATGTGTAAAAAATAAGCTATTTGTCTTAGACTTCCAAATTTTAAACATATTTTAAGATCTCAAATTTTTAACATATTTTAGGGTACCAAATAATTTGGGGGCAGGTATCTGCATGCAGTTTCATCTATCATCTCGTGATGAGATTCTTAGGCATTAATTAAGCCTTTCATCTTTTAGCAAACTATTTGGTTCAAATAAGATTATCTGTTTTCTTGGCCAAAATTTGTAGTTCTTCTCCGCATCTTCCTCATCATCAACGTCTCTTCTATCACGTGTGAGATGTCCACTCCCATATCCTGAGCGCATGGAGTACTTTCATCATTATGTTAATGGATTGATAAGCCTTGGATATGGTCAAGAGAAAATCACAACTAACCCCCACACCGGTCAACCCAAAATTTTACCAAGATGCAAGACAAGAAGAAGGGTCGTAAAAAAAATTTTCGGGTATGATTCAGTTGATGATCAATACAAAGTACTGAGCATGACTGAAAGATTTCATAGCCATGAGGAAGAAGCATCATCTCAACATCAATTAGTCATTGTGGGAGCTAAAAAAGAATCATGGAGAATGATAGATTGTAACACTTCTCACCGTCCTTGTTCTGACGGTGTATGTATAGATGGTGTTGTGTATTACATTGCTAAAACGGGGGAGAGATTTGATTTGAAGTCTGAAGAGTTGGATCTTTTCACTAGTTTACCTCCAGAGATTCTAAGTCCAGACATATATTGTGAAACTTTGATAACCTACGAGGGGAAACTAGCCATACCCATTACATAATATACAATTGATGTGTGGGTTATTGATCAGGATGCTGAAAAAACATGAATGGTTGAAGAAAATATCTTTCAGTAGTCAATATTGGAAGCATCCATATCGTTATTCACGGGTCAGAGGCACTACATAACAACGAGGTGACTTTATTTTGGCACCATCCTCCTATTCCGATGAATGTTACGTCGTCCATTACAATCCCGGCAAGAATGTTTGTAAGTTTAGAATTACAAAGTTAAGGCCTCGTTGTTATGTAAGAGCAATTGTTTTTTTTTCGGATTACGTACAGAGTGTTAGGTTGTTTAGGAGAGACAACTCATGATCTGATACCTTTAATCGTTTTTACTTTCGTTGATTAGTCTATTGCTTACTTAAGTTTTATTTCATAAACAATATCACCATATTTTTCTAAATACGTTGGACTTTGTCTACTTAATTGCTTTTGTCCTGGGATGTTGTTGATACTATAGTTTATGTTTACAATAATGTTCGTGATATCTTTTTACATGGAAAAGATGTCATGATTTTTGATACCCAGGCCAAATTTAAAATATACTTCATGAGCACCTAGAAAGAGAGCATTATTAATTATGTTTGATGATTTTAATTGTAATTTGCGACTCTAATAATCAAAATCCATTAGAATAATGTGAACAGTAGGGATCGCAAAAGGTAAGATAATATATCTTTCCGAGAAATTGTACTCTCTGTCAAGGTAAAACTAAAATAAAATTGTCCTTATATACATACTTGCATATGATTCTGATTGATTTTGTTTATTTTGGTCATATGAATATACAATTTTGGTTGGCACATTATTTTGGACCTCTTAATGAAGAACATGGATGGTTGGGGCTAGAAAAGAGCCCGATCATTAAGTAACAAGTAAAACTTTTGGTCTTAAACGTCTGGAATAAGAATACATTGGACTCTACTAAGCGTGACTTACAATTTAGTGGCTATAACACCAAACTATTCACACACAAACACATTGCTTGTTGAAAACTTCTGAGAAACATACACAAATAACGAAAAAATTGCAAAACTTTACTGAAAAAAGGGAATTACATGTTTGCGATCGTTGTGACAAAAGGCACCAATCTTCTGTAATCTCTTCTTCCTAGAGCACAATTATCAAGAACCCGACGCAATATTAGCCTAGTGTTCTGCAAAGCCACGTCTCTCGGAGGTATCCCTGACTCTGCTGCATCTACACCCAGAGGGAAAGCTTGCGACACTGTTGCAGCCATCATTGCATACTGAAGAGGTCCACTCCGGGCTTTGAATGATGTCTGAGGTACAAGCGTTTTCTCATCAGTCCCGTTTTCAGAGTAATCGGAATCCTGTGGGTGGGACCCACCGGTACCCCCTTGTACCGGGCTGCAGCTCTGAAGAAGGGCTTCGAGAACACTCAATGCTTCCCAACACAGAGTGCTTTCAACTAGCTGTGAAACGATTGTGTACATGTGGGGACTCTGCGAAGCATCCATGGGAGTATGTTGTAGCAATGCCTTGAGCATAAGTAATATGGCTCGTTGATAATCCACTGGTCCTTTCTTTAGCAGTCTTAACAAGTGACCGAAAGCTAAAGCTGAGTGTTTGGGGAACCATTTGTTGCAGAGAAGAGGAGAGACGCATGCAAGGAGATTATCAACTCTTTTAATCTCACCTCGAGCATGAGCGACAAAAACCGTAGCCAATTCATGAAGTGATTTCGCCCGACACCAGGTAGCAATGGTAGCTGCTACAGAACATGCCTTTTTGATACTGTTGCTGGAGCGGTAACGCAGAAACCATGACTTGGTCTTGGCTCAGCTGCAAGCAAAGCCAAGGAAGTAGACCTGTGATATGCATAAGGAGCCTTGTCTCAGCATCGCCAAATATAGAGTCACACGAAGGTACCATAATCCTTGATAGGACCTCAATGGAGAACTTGTGGCTAACAGTAGACATCAGTCCTTTAAGGACGAGCGGCTGTACACCTTCGAGCTTTGGCAGAGTTCCACTTGATGGTGGCATCTCGTACCCTCTAGATTCTGTCCTTTGGAACTCTCCTAAATCATTAGTGTTGAATTCATCCCCAGGCATACTCGACAAGAGGACGTTTTCAGTTGTTTTGTCACGGAATGATAGACGGTCAATAATACGGGAGAAGAGCTCAAGAACCTGGCAATAGACATGGACAAAGTCTGTGTGCATCATGGCGACACAGCCCCAGAAGAGTTTGTGGGTAGAGTCTGACTTTCTCTGGCTCCATGTTCTCTACCATGACCTGTAGCGTCAGAAGAATTTCCATAATAAAAACCCAAAACTGGAGGAATGGGATTGCTAAGACATCGATGAAGACAGCGTAGAAGGGAGACACATGCATCACTTGTCACACTAGGTCGTAGCGCACGGTATATTTGGTGTGACCGACAGGCTAGATGTCTTGAAGTGCATTCCATAGCCCATTTGAGAGCTTCAGCTCCCCAAGTTTCTCGAAGATCTCCTTGGAAGAATATAGCATCAACCATACTCTGAACAAGTGCAGACAAAAGAGCGGCACTCGGAAGATCTGTTCTCACAACCGTTGGATGTTCATTTTCCCACATCATGCTCCCTCGTTTTGATTGCACATATTTAATTAAACTCACAACCTGTTGCTTGTTCTCTCCATCACTGTTTTCCACCTCATATAGCTCCAAATGCCGACCCGCAAGTGAGTACAACAAATTCACAAGCAAATGTTGACAATGCTCTAGCACAATGTCTTCAGAACTATCCATTGAAACAAAAGTGACATGGAAGAGCAAAGGCAGATGTTCCCTAAAATCTTCATCATTCTCATATGCGATTTCTGCAAGAAGAATCAGAGCTATATCGGCATGAGTGAGTGAATGCTGTTGATGTCCCTGCAAGGCTGATTGGAGTTCCTTTGCATTGACACCGTGCATTGCAATCCCAGAATGCAACACATCTTCCCCAGAATTTGGTGTATCTATGAGGTAATCTCCACTATCACGTGAGACATGGCGACTCCTCAAACTTCCTGTAGAGCTCCGAACTCCCATTAAAGGTCCGGATGCATTCACCAATGATGGCAGGAGCTGACCAGAACGACCAGTAGTTACAGGAACAATGTTCAACTCAGGAGGCATTGGACTTAAAAGGCCCAGAAGCACTTCGCCCAGCCACGCCTGCTGTTCTCCAGCTTAGGCTTCCACTTGTATTCCTAAGGGGACCATCAAGGGAGCCTCGAACAAGAAGTGGTGACATGTGTGGCTGGTTGTCTGCAACTGAAACAACTTGAGGTGCTGTGGCAGGTCCCTGAGAGAACTCCAGCACAAAGTTTCCATTGGAATCACGCCGGTTTGCACTATAACCAATGGGTTCAATACTGTCTTCCAGCATCCACTGTGACAGTTGGTAAACCAGGTGATCAATAGTACGCTGAGGACATATCCGTGCGAGGTACAAACTTACACGTTTAGCAACTGAAAAATATGTAGCAAATGCACCAGTTATTTCGGCAGATGCATTTGAATCACAGTCCTCAATGCGCTTTGTGATCAAGAAATCCAATACAGGGCTAATGTTTCTGGGCTTACTAGCAATAGTACTCCAAAGTTTTTCAATTTCATCAGGGAACTGATCCCCATGTCGCCATGTGACATAGTAAAGACTTTTTAGTAATCTTTCACTCCAACCCGAATCCTTGAGTTTCCAGAAATTAAGGTTCTCAATCCATGGAGCCATACAGGTCAAGACCTGATGCTGAGCAATTATATCAACAGCATCAAGCTGACGCTGCATAATTTCTTCACACAGGAGCTGGCTTAACTCAGGATGACCCTTAGCGAGTTTGCAGGAGAGCTTGTACTGGAACTGTTGATATGAATCCACAAGATTACCTACAACCGCTGCTCTATTGCCTCCTGAAACTTCTATACCGTCCTCAGCCCACTCACGCATAGAAAGTGTCTCAAGCATTTGAAGAGCATCATCACGAATTTGTCTAGATGGATCGACTACCTTGTACAGAATTAGACTCAAGAGCCTCTGGATTTCACATATTGGTATTTCTTGTCGCATGTAGACCTCAGCCAACGCACTGAAGTACCCATCAGCTATAGCCGCATCAGAGTAGTAACACTGGGAAAAGCACAGATGTATAAGGTTATGCAGTTAAAGAGAGTCTAATGAAGTATGAAGTCACACGGATGGATAAGCAAGGCATAGAACTGAAAAAAAGCTTATCAAGAGAATTCAGGTGCTGATACTGGATCTAGTAAAACAAAATCTATCTGATACAGAAACCATCACTGCATGGATAAGCTGTCATCATTGGTCAAGATTTATCAAACATTTGGTCTAGAAATTACCACGAAGACAGTATGATTAAACACAAGTTCCATGCATACAGTCAGAGAGAATTTTACCTGAACAATGCAGGCAGGGAAGAGATCCAAGTTTGTAAGTAGAAGATTCTTCAGAGCCAATTTTGCCAACACAACACGTTGATGACCACCTCGATGATGCCTATCACGGCCTGTTGTCCCTCGTCCACCTTCTCCTGTGTATTTGGAGTAAGATGGAGTTCTCGGATCAGCAGGCGAGTAACCAAAAGGGACCCTGGGAGCAGGCTCGATGAACAAACTATTTATCCAAGATATCACACGGCCACTCATTTTTCTAGCATTGTCATCAAAACACGGTCCATATAGAAGGGAAGCCATTGCATTCAATGAGGCCCACTGGATAGCTTCAATTTGTTCATTCAGTTCCTTGTCAAAAGAAATCTTGTCCACAGAATCTTTTGACCGGTTATGCTGCGAGGTCTTATAGCGCTCAACTTCACGGCGATAATCACTAACACCATCCTGTCCCCACGTACTTCCTGTATCATCAGACCAAGAAAGGAGCAGATCGAATAGACGCTTCCTACTTCTAACATCAAATATCTCTGATTTTGATTCAACAAATTCAGGGGCAAGAAATCTTAAAATAGATGCAAGCGCATAGCGCAGAGGCTGCATGTCCTGAAAGCTTTCAGGAGGTGCCTGTGATATCTGCCTTGTTGAGTCTTCAATGAATCTCAGGTAATGGAGGCGAAAAACTGGTTTACGAACAAGCATTCCAGGCCAAACATTCTCAGATACTGTTCGATATATATTCGCAACATGAACACAGAGGTCCTCTCTTCGACCTCCTTTTTGGATCTGCATTCATATCACAGGAATATATTCTTTTAGTGTCAAGTCCCAATATCTTTCACACAGTTGAAAATCAATGCAAGGAAAATGGTGAAGAAGAAACAGCCGGTCATTAATATGGTTAGTACTTTAACATCTGTAGCAGCCGTTACATGAGACAATACTGGATACTTCCGTTCCCTCAACTCTAATGATTCAAGATGAAGGGATTACTATAAGTAACTAAACACAACAAAAATCTAACATAATATGCCCACTTAAGTTCAACAAAGCCACCTAGAGGGTACATATAATGGCAGTGGCTTTTAATACTTTTCATCCATGAGATTGCCCTTGTTCTAATATGATCCTTTTTCTCAGCTATTCTTTTGCAAACACTGATAGAAGTTTTCTAATTTTCCTAAAATGATAAGGAGTACCACCGTCTGGGCAGCCAGGCAGTTGCATAGTGAATCACCTATCTTGGACAGGGAGGACATCCAGGTATAATTCTGAAAAACTGTAACTACATGATTTTCTACAATTTGCTTTAGTATATACCTTCCACTTGGGCTTGGTCTCTGTTTCTGATGAAATCTCGTCCATGAAAGATGCAAGCTCACTAAACATAATTTCACATGCTTCCAGATGCGAGCGCCCGAGAGCCACAGTTGCAGCACGCTACATGCGAGAAAAATATATAGTAAAGATTAGTTAAAATTTTATCAAGGAGAAAAGATTCAACCAAAACCACATCAAGTAAACAAGACAAGATTAAATAACTGACACAATTACCAACATCAAACTAAAAATGCAGAGACGCAAAAAAATACTTACGTTGTGGGTCTCTGAACCAAATCTAAGATAAGGGAAAATAAGATGGTACATGTCTTTGGTCGATGCAATGCTACCCGCATCTTTACCATCAGGTGGGCATGAACACACAGACATAGCATACAGAAGCCACTGATCCAGTTTGTTATCTGTATCTTGTGGGTCTCGACTCAATTGCTGCTTTCACCTTTGGTATGTAATGGGCAATTCCATGACCTGTTAAGAGAACACTAAGAAAAGTTATGGGTATGGAAGGAAAGTTTATGGAGACCAGCTAACAACCTAATCTAGGTTAACAGGTTACCCTTAAATATTTCCAACCCAACATACTGGCTTGAAGGTGACATAACAAGGGCAAGCAAAGCACGAAGACCAATAATCTTTGCTTCACTTGGACTATCTTGCTTTAACAGTTCTAGTAGCATGTGATTCATGGCGAAGTCAAGGTTATGTTCAGCTATGGTCACACAGAACTCAACGAGTTTATCTTGTTGGACATCCTGAGTGAGCATTCCTTTTCTCAGAACTGTTAGCAATTGTGATGTCACACTATCCAAGTAATCCCATATACGATTTGGTGGCTGGGTAGCTGCAAAGACATTCAAATAAAACCTTAACACCCGGTGAAGACAATCAAGTGCCATGTAGCGATGGTTCTTATCCTGCATATAATTAGCAGTATGCACTATAGTGAGTGAAACTAGTGAGTGAAACCAAGAAATATATATTTACCAAGAACAGGCTTGAAAAATAAGTTAATGTAAACACATGTGGTCAACATAGTTTAAAAAAGAAACTGCTGTAATTACAACTGCACACATCCGGGTGTGGGGACGTGACAATTTCCCTTGCACATTCTTACTTAATTTAAGTTTAGAATACAGGCAAACTTACTCTCAGAAGCTTGTACAATTGCTCCATGTGAGAGCTTAAATTATGATGAAATATAAGCGGGTCACGGAGACAGAGAAGAAGCGTCACAAGCGGATAGCCAACCTATTCACCCAACTATACATGTTAAGGACTAAAATCACAAGAAAAACATGATAAAGTGATAGTAAATCAGATTGACGTACACCAAGATGTTTGCTCTGTTTCTCCATCCAATGGAGTAGCTGCACTCTGATGCGCCCAACAGCCTCATACCAAAGTGTCAGCGCAGGCTCTGCAACTGAAGGAGGCCACTGACTTTTACCACCATCGGAAAGTGGTGCCAGGATGTTAGAAAGCATATTGCAAAGCGCATGATGAAGCTCACTTTTACGTTTGTGTGGAGCACGGTTAAGAGGGTTTGCTTTTGCTACAAAGGAGGTAGACGCATTCAGCCCACCCTCACTCTTAACCTGAAAATAAACATACTGTCACGTTCGCTTCCTGAAGCCTCATTTTCTAAGATATCCGAGACATACCCCAAGCTTCAAGTATCGCATCCCATTAATGATGCTGAGAGTTTCACTTCTTGCAACACTTGTATCAATCCGACGAGTGTTGAGTTCCATGAAAAACCGCTCAGTGACAGAGCTAAATCTGTTAATGGAAAATTAAAATAATAAATGAATTAGAGCGGTTGAGGTTGCGGCTCAAAACTGGATCACCACTTTTACTAGTCAACTAAACTTGTGAATGCAAGTTCACCTTTTATTCATTTATACTTTAGATGCCTGGAGGATCGATAACAACTAATATTACAAAATAAAATACCTAATACGGGATAGTGCACCCAGGAGTTGAGCAACCAAGTCAAGAAGGAGACCCCTCAAATCGACAAGCGATGGGTATTCAACTTGGCTAACAACCCTGTAACAGAGGAGCAGCCAAAAAAGCAATTTAGCTTTTTTTACAACATGAAAAAGGTATGCCAAAGGATGAAAGCATACTGATTAGAGAATCATATAAATTTTAACAGCTCCAGATTCCGAATCACTACCTGTCAGCGTTGATAAGCCAATCAAAAACAAAATTCTCAAGTCCAGACCAAAGCTTCTCTGCCATTCAGGCAAAATGTTCTTCTCTTAGCAAGGCAGTATACATATTTTGTCGTAAGGAAACTGATTAGAGAAACTAACATACCGGTGAGCCCTTCCTGTGGGCAACACTCCACAAAGCGAATACAAGCTGAGCAGAAGATGCACTCAACAGCCAACTGATTCCAGAAATGTAAAACCATATATCAGCAAAGTTAAAACCAATTTCGAAAATTGATAAAATAAGACCATGGATATTAAGAGTACAAAGGAACAGAGAAGTAAGAGTATAATAGTCTGGTCAGTTAGATCTAGTGCACTTGTTCCTGTGAAGTCAAAAGAAAGTACCTTTCTCTGGAAAGTCGATGCATCATTTGCACCTTTAGGTGATTCACTGCGAGGCAGATATAGCCCACAAACAAACACAGTATTAATAATGGTCTAGAGGCTTCGCCCAATCAAAGATTACATCTAGTCAATAACTTCACCTATATGAAAAAAAAGTAATATCCACATAAGAATTATGATAATGCACCAAAGAGTCCAAAAGCAACACTGGAACATGGAATAGCAACAACTCAAGAAAAAAAGATGCAAGCTGCACAAATATTAGCCTGTGGGATATAGGTCTATTAGACGTATTTCATTTGGACAAGAGTCAGATACCATCTAATTGTTAACAGAGAGGAAAGGAATAAAATCCACCCACCTTTCTCTCCATCTAAGTAGAGCTTCTAAAAGAGGAACAGGTGTGTGACGCGCAATCATAGCCAAGGAATCCAGCACCTGATCATAAGCAGGATCTGATGGACGAAGGTACTGTCCATCCTGCAAATTTCACACCAAGAACCATTTCACTATCAAAGAAATACTAGTGAGAAAAAAAGAATGTGAAAAACAATTAAAGAAAAAGCATATACTAGTCTCTAAGTTGCAGTAGGAACAGAGACATTTCCTTCACAGGTCCTCATTATACCAAATTCAAATGTAATACTTCCATTAAATCCTACTCAGGACTAAGTTTCAACTATAGAGAAGGAAACTAACCAAACAACATAGGGATTCAAATGAGTGAAAAATTAAAACGGAAAATTTTATAGAAAAGGAGACGAACCTGAGCCTGAGCTGTCTCGATTCGCCGTCTTGCGAGAGGTAGGAATCGCTGAAGCAACGCCTCTACTATCAATTTTGCTGCACTACCGGACTTCATCACGTCCAACAAGAATAGATCCCCAAAGACGAAACTTTCCCCTAATCAAATGAAAAATTCAACAAATTATAAGATTTACTGACCCAAATCAAACAGAATACGAGACTGAATCTCGTGAAATTCTCAAAAATCAATCAGAAATACCAAATAGAAGAGCACCACGAAATCAAGAAACCATTCTAGGGTTTAGTTCGATTCGACGATAGAGTCTCTTAGAAATGTCTTTGATCAACGAGCTTCCTCGTCCCTCTTTTCTTTTTCTTCTTTGATTTTTTGTTTCTTTTGTTCTGAAACTGTTAACGTTAAGATGTTTAGTAAAAATCATTGTTTTCTAACAACACTTAATATTAAGGTAGAAGATTCTAAAAGAGAAACTAAACCAAAACAAAAATATAGTATTAACTTTAAAATATTATCAGTCTCTGGATCTTTTGTCTGGAAAGTAATTTCTTTTGTCCCCGTCCGGAAAATAATTAAAGAAGCATTAATCTAATATCTACTTCGACATTCTTATTTCTGGAGAAGAAAATAAATAAGAGTATAACCAAACATAAAAATGATTAGAGTCAAACATAATCAGTAAAACTGAATTATGTCAATTAAATATGAAATTACAAGTTTACTAATCGTTTTCTTTATTTTGGATTAGAAAATAGATTTCACCAAAAACAACGTATTAAGTATATTTTTAAATTTATATATATTCTATGAAAAAATTGACTTCCAATTCAGTTTCTCAGTTCCATCTCGTCGTCCACCCCAAGCTTGTGGTACAGTTGTTGCTATTCTACACTGTACAATAAGTGTACCGACCGGTTTACAACATCAAATAGATCCTAACCAAGTTCCGGTACTTTCAAGCCGGGATTTCTCAGATCAGACAGCAGAAGGAACTACTCTCATCTCAGGAGATTTCATTAAGCTTCAAGCTTCATCAGCACATTGGGAATCAAGTAAAAGTCAAAGCTTTCTTTTACTCGTTCTCTCTGTCTGCGTCTCTGTAAACAAACGCAGAAGCTTTTCTTTTGCTCTGGTTCCTTGCAAGAAGCATGTCTTTATTTTCTTCCTTCTTACACGCAAAGCTCAAGCCTTCAGGGTGATACTATGTTCTGAAAGAATCTCTCATCTTGTTTCTTGAGAGCTTGGAAGATGTCTGATAACCTAGTGGAAGCCACAGATTTCTTATCAGTTGAAGAAATAGGGTGAATCTAACACCACGTTTAAATCCAAATCTCCTCGTTCAGGCAGGGGAGGAAACTCTAAATGAGGAAATTATTGCTCAAAGCTCTCCAGCAACTGTTAAAAAGAGAAAAAAGACAACTATAGTTCATGATCAGTCTTCCACATGCCTTATATACTGAACCAACTGAACATAGAGACACAGATGAAGCTTACATTCTCTAGTATCGGTTGTGAATCCAGCTCAACAAACTTTTCCCGTAGTATTCTGTTCAGTTTCTCCACATCGCACGCATGTGTCCAAAACGAGTCGTGCACTCCTGTTAGAATATTTTTAACAAGACCAAGGATTAGAGCAAGATGGAGGTCCAATAAGGTTTAAGTTGTGAAAAAGGATAGAACCAGCGAAACACAAGCCTGCTCTTTTACAGGCAACTGCAGTCATCATCATATGAGACCCGTCAAGGGAGTGAATATAATTTGGAGGAAAAGCTGTTCTTTGTCGCCTGACAATGACCTACAGAACAGAAACAAAAGCCCACAAAACTCTTTTAGGAATATGCCTCTGCAACGTACTCTGTTTCCTTGCCTATCTTTTGCTTATAAACAAAACCAAGGTAATGCTGAACCAGACCTTATCAGTTTCACGCTGAAGCGACAAGGTTTGGAGGGATGTCTTTACCTGCATTCATGTTAGTAGAAAACGAAGACAGCCCATACATTTAGATTCAACAGACGAGAGCAATGGTGTTCACAATAATGTTATCCACTCTGTTAACTTTTAAGAAGATTTACGAGTTTTGTTCCCATTCCTCTGTGATGCCACTTAAACTACAAATTTCGTGACATCGTGAGCCCGAGATGGATCCGAATAATGAAAACCGAAATCTAGAATTTTTCGAGAAACTTGACTCCTCAGAAAACCCAATAAAGCTATGAGTTTGGGAACCGACGTTTAATCTAGCTGATGACCTCGAAATTGCTTGTTTAGCAATGTTTCTCCACATAGGGAAGGATTGAGAAACTGGGTTTCGATAAGAAATCAAGGGTTTTTGAAATGGAATCAAATGATCCAATACTTTAGTCTGATTTGCCAATAAGACTGGGGTTTGGGCACTGGACATCAATCGAACTTTTTCTTTTTTAAGTAACTAGAGGTTTAGAGTCCGTAGATCATGTTAAATTGATTCTCCTTCGATCTATCGCACTAGAGATCAAACATAGACGAAACTGGCAAATTGGGAAGCCTTTCATAGACGGAGAAAATAAAACAATTACACGACGAAGCCGTCTTAAACCCTTGCTTTCTAACTTCATAAGGCCTCTCCGTATTTTTCCTTTTTATTAGTTGTTTTGTTTTTTTTTCCACTGTATAAAATCTTGTAAAAAATAAGAAGGAGAAGGTCTCCAATATTACATAGTAATGAATCTAGGCACGAGAATAGAAACCACCATTAGATGGTTCGGTAGAAACTTTTTGATGAACATTATGACCCCATGATATACGAAAAAGAGCATTTTTTGGTTTAAAAAATAGAGCCTCTTTCTTGGATAAAAGCAGAGTAAAGTCATTTTTTCTTCTCCTGCTACAACCTTTGTCCAGCTTCTATTTGTAACAATAAATGGAGCCATTGTGGATATTCTTTCGCGATATATGACTGTTATCGGTGGTCTGTAGTCATGCTTCGTGCTATTCTCAAAGCACAATTATTTTTTCTGATGATACTTCCTGCAATTGCCACTCTCCAATTCTTTCTAGATCTTTGTGGATCTTCATTATCAAGTTTATGAACTGTGGCCATTCGTTTGGACGTTTAATGGCATCACATGCATCACCTGAGAAAATTTCAAAAATTACGAAACATGTCTGATATTGTGTTGGAAAAAGATCTCTGGCTATGATGAAAAACGTTTCCTCTGATATTTCTAGTGATCCATCATGTACCACTATTTTGTTTAGGATGAATCCAGGAGTGGCCAATGTTACACTTAATCCATCTTTCCGGTGGTGTTACCCAATTCTGTGGGCCTATTCTAGCCTCGCCATTATTGTTACCGCCGAATACCGTCTTTTGGTTGATCGATTGCTACATATCCGCTTCGTCGCGTGACTTCTGTATCAAACCTGCCGGCTTCCATCTTGTGTTCTCAAAGACCAACTAATTTTGTGCTTTCCAAACATACCATAAGATCTATGGTATAACATTTTTTATGTCATCCGCCACTTTAATGTTAACCCTGGCCAACAACAAATATGTAGATTAGCCGAAACATAATGCAAAAAACATCCATGCCTTGGGCTTGTAATCCCAGTTTCCAGCCACATTTGTGCCGTCAGTGTACATATGAATAAGACATGGCATATGGTTTTTTGTTCTCTACCACAAAAGACACACATGTCAGGTCAACTAAGATACTTCTTGTTTGTAATCTTGCCTTCACCGCTTGTTAGTTGTTTTGTTTCTGTTCTCATATTGTGCTGCTACCCTAAAATTTGTGCACCCTAAAAAAATGGAACCCAGTTACAATTTACAAACCAAAAATATGATAAACACGTAGTAGAATATAATATTTGGATTTTCGTATGATAATATCAATTAGATTTTGTTTTTATTTGTCAACAATATCAATTGGATTTAGTATAACTTATGTATTTTATTATACTCATATATTATTTTTAAATTAAATTCGGACTAAAAATTTTATTTTCTTGGTATGTGTCGATTAGTGGTTGGGTGTTAGCTGGGTTTCACCTGTGATAACTCACACCTGATTACTTTCTCTCCGGATTTGATATTATCCACGTCTATAGTTTTAATATATTACAATTTAGCACCTTTACTTCTGTTTGAAAAGTAAGAGCCCGATTTGTTTCCTTTCTCGGAATCGAAGCTGGAGGAGGATTGTATTTAGGTCTCTCCGTTGCTCTCGAGAAAAACCCAGCTGGCAAAATTTATATGTCATCGGATGCGAAAGGACGAAGCTTTGAGTTAAATTACTAATTACTGATCCAAAGTTAGAATCTTTGCTCTATCTCCAAGGCTAGCTGCTTGCGTAGCTACCGATCGATTTTGCCCCCAGTTTTGAGTTCCTTTGCGTGCACTTTGTTGATCTTCTACTGGGTTTATTTTTTGTTCGAGGATCTGCAGCTCTCTACTGGTTTGTTGTTTCTTCGATGATTGAGTGATCTTCCTGGGTTTTTGGGGATCTAAGTCATCTTGAGGTTATAGCTAATGGATTGGATTTAAGTTTGAAAATGGAACGTTTAGGATTTTGGGGATTATTGATGGGTAGTGTGGAAAAGTCATCGGATTCTGGGAATTCGATGGCTTTCTCTGTATCTATGAAGAATGGAGTCGAAGAGAGTAGTACTTCATCGAAGCAAGTTTCACCATTGAAGGGTTCTGGGTCGAGAAACACTAGTCCTTTAGGTCGAGTTGGGTCGAGAAACACGAGTCCTTCTAGGCAGAAAGGGGTCAAGACAAAACCTCGTGGTTTCGAGGAAGAAACAGTAGCTTCGTTTGGTAAACCAGTTGTTGCTAATGTGCAGATGGAGGATGGTATATGGGCAATGCTTCCTGAGGATTTGCTGAATGAGATTTTAGCTAGGGTTCCACCATTTATGATATTCCGAATCCGATCCGTTTGTAAAAAATGGAACTCAATTCTTCAGGATAATAGTTTTCTGAAGTTTCATTCAAATGTGTCATCTCACGGACCTTGTCTTCTCACTTTTTGGAAGAACTCGCCGCAGATTCCACAATGTTCGGTTTTTAGCTTGCCATTGAAGACATGGTACAAAGTTCCATTCACGTTTTTGCCTCCATGGGCGTTTTGGTTGGTTGGTTCTTCAGGTGGTCTTGTTTGCTTTTCGGGTCTAGATGGTCTAACTTTCAGAACTTTAGTATGCAATCCTCTGATGCAGAGTTGGAGGACTCTACCGAGCATGCACTATAACCAACAAAGGCAGTTGATTATGGTTCTGGATCGCTCAGACAAATCATTCAAAGTCATAGCCACAAATGATATTTACGGTGATAAGTCACTTCCTACTGAAGTTTATGATTCCAAAACAGACAAATGGTCCTTACATCAGATAATGCCTGCGGTGAACTTATGCTCTTCAAAAATGGCTTATTGTGATTCCCGATTATATCTAGAAACTCTTTCGCCTCTTGGTTTGATGATGTACCGACTTGATACAGGGCAATGGGAACACATTCCAGCTAAATTCCCCAGATCTTTATTGGATGGTTACTTAGTTGCTGGAACTCAGAAGAGATTGTTTCTCGTGGGAAGGATTGGCCTTTACAGTACTCTTCAAAGCATGAGGATATGGGAGCTTGATCACACAAAGGTTTCTTGGGTAGAGATAAGTAGAATGCCTCCGAAGTACTTCCGGGCACTTCTAAGACTTTCAGCTGAGAGATTTGAGTGTTTCGGACAAGACAATTTGATCTGCTTTACGTCGTGGAATCAAGGAAAAGGTCTTCTTTACAATGTGGAGAAGAAGATTTGGTCTTGGATATCCGGGTGCGCTCTTCAGTCCTGCAACAACCAAGTGTGCTTTTATGAGCCAAGATTTGATGCATCTGTCCACTGAACAATAAGTCATCGCCTGTTTCATGTCATTCTTGAAAGAATTACAATTTGGCTGCCTAGCAAAACATGTCAGAGATATGGAACCAAAGAGCATCTTGCGAGTACCTTCACCGTTGATGAAGACCTCGTCAGCATTGTCAGCAATGAGATATTTCACCAATGATGAACATTTTCCGGGGGAATAAGTGTAAGATAAACTTGTTTGTAGCTTTCTGTAAATTACGATTCATTGGATAAGAAAACTTTCTCTATATACATGTCTCGTTCACATGGAATAATATATAAAATATGCTAGTTTTCTATATTGCTATGCTGAATTTTCCTTCTCCGCATCTTAAATTTTAAGCTTCGCTTTCCAAATGATGACTGTTCAAGAATAATATGTTGTCTTCTTGGCTAACACTTTATGACTTATTAGAAAGAAAGGTTTAACATATAACATTGGAATATAGAATGATCTTACAGGTATGGCCAATTGTTACATACAAATCCCATACTTGAAGTCTTCTAACTAGAAACTAGAAAACCGAGGAAATCTTGAAATGAGAAGCAAATCTAGCTTTGAGAAACAGTTCTCTACAATTTAGCCAACTCATAGACACTTATAGGATAGGAGTATTTTGCAGAGTTGCTGAAGGTATTGTGAGCAATGATTTTGTTGGCAATTTCTGTTGGATGAAATGCATCCCAAAAGACATATTGATGCCTATCCAAGCATGGTTGCTGCAACGGAAGGCATGTTAAACCTCCTCCATACCTCCCATTGCCACAGCACGCTTTGTTTGGTACTACAAGACCTGCAAAAAGGAGAACTTAAACTAAGTTCTGATGTATAGAAGTAAGAATACACCCCCTTATTGAATTAATAGAGGTTGAGGTCATTTTACCATATCTAGAGGGATTCACAAACATATCATGAAATAGATCATAGACATTTTGATAGACAAAGAAAGATCCTGGAAGAGTTGTGTTGAGAGTATTTGCTAGATCTTTCAGACGGGTATTGAATATCGAAACCATATTGTTGATCTTTTTCACGCACCCACTGTTGTTGCTGCTTACCATAGATAGCTGACTCGGTATGCAACCTAATGGTCCTGACCCAGCTAACACCATTTTTCTTGCACCTAAGTTGTATAGTCTCTGCCAAATATTTGTAAAAGAACACACTTTATGCTTTCTGAGTATGAGATGAGATTATGAGAGAGTAATGAAAGATCATTAACTGACCCATATTTGAGCAGAGAAAGTCTTGATCAGGAGATCTGCATAGTCTTCTCCATTGTAGATTTTGCTGGTGGAGTATCTCTCAGGCATAAGGTAGTTGTTGATATAATCATTGCTCCCTATATTGATCCCAATGATAGATTTCGCAAGATACTTTCTCAGATCTGCAGGGCTTTGAAATAACGGTCGAAGATGTAACTCGATCGTTATCTCAAACTGCAATATCTGTCCACTAAATGTAGTTCTTGCTCCCTGGAAAAAAAACAAAGGTAGATGAACCTATCTGAAGAAAATAATAGTTATTGAAGTCTTTATGTTTTAGAAGAGTTTTAGTTTCTTGATCCTCACATAATGTTGACCGGTTTCATCTAAGATCCCAGCAGCTGCAGATGCATAGTTAACCCCTCTTAAAGCATTTTGCCCAATGGATAAAGGAGATAAGAATGGTGGCACCAATGGCAAGCCGAGGTACGTTGCTACATTAGAACAAAAATGTATATAACATTTTACTGAAAAAGTTAGTTTTAAAAAGGTAAAAATGTAAAAAACAAAGTTCATGATCTCTTTAGGATACCTCCATAATCAACAACTGTACGGCCATTGCAGAAACGGCCAGTGGGGAAGCCAAAATCAATTCCATAAGGGAAATAATTAGCTCGTGCAAGAGTTGGAATGTAATTATTGTTTCCACTATCAACTAAAGAATCTCCAAAGACAAAGAAAGCTGGAGCAAGAGGATGGTGATCTCTTGATTGGCCATTGCCATTACCAAACCAGACAAGCTCTAACAACACTATACAAATCAACAGGCTCTTCATGCTTGGTAACTATCTTTCTATTTCTATTTCACTGTCTTGAGAGCTCTTAAGAGAAGCTTATGAAGAAAATTAATAGCTCTACATAAAACTGAACCAAAAACCGTATTTTATATACAGGTAAAGAAATAAGCATATATATGTATTTATGGTGATATAGAGAAAGATATGGTTACGTGACATATGAGACTGTGATTAGTTCAGAGGAACTGGTCGTGGTAAATGATCTCATGGAGTGTGGTGGTTAACTGTTACTGTTCTAAAAGATCATTTTACTTTCATTTACTGCTTCTTTTATTTTCTTACTCTTTTCTACTTCTTTTCTATAGAGACAGCTTTTAGAAAGAGCCAACCCTAAACCTCCTTGTTCTGTAAATCTGTTTTTATTTTAGTCATTGATGGTCTTGCGCATAGCTTCCGAGTTCTGACTGAAAAATACGTGACCACTCTGTTACCATGTATGTAAGGTAATAATGGTCTTTCTGAATTTATGTGTCAAAAAACCGGTTTATAGTAATATGATTAACCGGATAGATATATCTACTATGGTAATGGGCCTGATTGTAGGTCTGAGTCCTTGGGTTTGGTGGAATTGCTATAATCCATCTTTGTTTCATTAGATAAATCATTTTGGATGATTCTTTTTGTACAAATAGGGAAATTAACAGAAATAATAGGAATTTTGTTAACAAAAATATTAAATTTGTGAAGGTTTCACTTTTCAGGAGCGTTGAAAGATGTAGCGAATGGATCGTTGAAAGATTTTTAAAAATAGGTCGACCATCTGATGAGGCACGAATATCCTTCACTGGTTAAGCCGAGGAAAAGAACTCCGGTTCACAATGGCGTGTCTAATGGTCATTAATTAGTTGACCCTTGTTTTATTGTTCCTTTAATTAGTAGTTTAATTAGTACCTTAAAATCATAAAATGGACGTATCATGTAATGCTGAATATTAGTATTTTACTAATAGAAAGAATTTGTTAACTTGTTTAGAGTGTTTGTAGGATCTTTGTGATATTTATTTTTTTCTCATTTTTTGGAGATATTATAAATTTTCAAAATTATTATATTCCATTGCTTGTATTGCTGGGAAACGGGTATGTATGTCCGCTATCTGCAATATGCAATTTGCAGATTTTGATGAAATATGTAAGTGTTCAAATCCGTCCTGCAAATTGGCGGATAGAAATCATTAAATATGTGACCGTCCCGCCAATGCGGGATCTGTAGATAACCCGCAAATCAAAAGTGAGTATTCGTAAACTCACAAATAAAAAATAAGTACTCATAAACTTGCAAACCAAAAGTGAATACTCGTAAATCTGCATACATGTATATTTGTATATCCGCATATACATGTTTAAAGCTTAAATTAGAAGTTTTAGGGTTAGGACCAACCATTTTATATTGCGATATTCAAAATCTTTTATTAGGCCAAAATAAAATTTGGCCCAAAAATTTTAAATATGAGACCCATAAAACTCGTAAAATCTACGGTGCTAAACCTGTTAACTAACAAAAATGTGAGACCCACGGAAAAAAATAAAAGATTTTTATTTTTTCTATTCAAATCCGTCCCAAAAGGGTAAAAACCCACGTATCCACATATATTTGTAGTTTTGTTACTTGATCGATTGGAAAAATAAAAGTATTGTGTCATCGCAGTAGCCTTACTTTAAATCACATTCCCCACGAGAACACGTTTGTTAAGACAATATACATTATGTAATATGACATTTCTCTAACTTTATTAGGGAATAAAATGTGGAAATATTAGTAGATATTTAAAAAAAAAAAAAAAAAAAAAAGAAAGAGCAAACCAAGCTGGATTTGGTCAAGTCATCCATTGTGAACTACTGACTAAAGAAGTTTCAATTATATTGTAAGATTTTGCACCAACAACTTGAAGAACAACTTTTATTTTTTATTTAATGCCATTTGGTCATGCTTCAAAAGTTCAAATCATTCACCCCCGACCTTCAAAAAGTAATATATTTAAATTCAATAATTCTTTTATTTTATTTTGTTAAGAATATTAAAATTCAGTCGTTTCATATTAAATGTAAATGCTCAAGAAAAACTTGTCCATAAGAGAGATTAAGCAATAGTGGTGTTCTTGATTATTTTTTCTTGCAATGTTATTGATTTTTGTTGCTATGCAATTGAAAAACTCAAAATTTCTAATGCTATAAAGTATTAAGCCCACCAGAAAATAGTTACAGATATCATTTTTCAGAATAAAATGATTAAATAAACGCGTTATCCGCTTTTTAAGCGAAACAAAAATTCTGTCTAAAAAAGGAAAAAGAATTTAAAAAATAAATAAATGCTGCAGTTTGCTCTGTTCCCCTTGTTCATCAGATTACTTTGTGGACGAGGTCCTCATGTAGATTGACTTTGTTTAAAATCGGGAGAAGAAGAGAACACTTTTGCACAGATCAAAACATCTTTGCTCGCGCGTTAAGAATGTTCAATGGCTTTTTGCTGCTCCTAGGATTTTGATTTTGCAATTCTTGGTAAGTACAAAGACTTCTGAGTTTCTTTTTCTTTCTTTCTTATTTCCGATATTTTGATCGAACCTATTTGATTTCTATCTCGATTAGTTGTGAGGAATATAGAAAGTTCTTAAATTTATGCGAGTTCGGTAGTGTTAGAGCACAATTTGTGATTTTGGACTTTGAATCTGTGAAACTGAAACAATCTTTGATTTGCGCTTCGACTATGGCTGCGTGTTAACTCTAGGGTTTCTCCCAGAAAAGAAGATAAATGGATCTTGATTTATCTATTTTTGTTATATCACAGAGACGATCACTTAGAATTTGAAGAAAAGTTTGAATCTTTGATGCTGATTCCCACTTTCTGAGAATTTCTGACAAGCTTGTGTTAGTGAGGTAATTGATGCCACTGCAGTATATGTGAGATGTGAAGATTTTGTTGTTGCTTGTTCTCGTCTTTTGTATAAATCACTGAGTAGCTTCTGATAGTGTTTCACCGATGCGTTATAATCTTGTTTGGCTAGTTTACCAAATATGGACTTCATTTACAAGGTCTAGATGATTACCTTTACAGAGTTTGATTTCATAATTGAATTTCTAGTAATAGTGTTCATGATGCAAAACCTTAATTGTGAATTTTTGCAGGAAAGTTTTTCAGAAACAAAAGATTCCATCTTTGGATTCAATTGCCTTATGGTTTGCAAAATGATATCAAAATGGTGAATAGAAGTGATTTGGTAGTGATTGGCATTTCGGTTGGGCTTGCACTTGGTCTCTTGCTCGCTCTGCTTTTGTTCTTCGCCGTAAAATGGTACACTGACCGCTCTCACCTAAGGCGATGCGCTCACGAACAGAATACCCCAACTCTACCTGTTCACACTGCTAAAAGAGGCGTAGTTATCCCTGATGATAGCTCAAACACTGAATCGTTACAGCCACCTGAGAATGCCTCACCAACTCAACATCAGCCATGGTGGAACAACAGCCATAACAAAGATCTCACTGTATCTGCATCCGGCATACCTAGATATCACTACAAGTAAGTATTCTGTCCAAAAGCTTGACTTTGCATGAATCTGCTATTGGGGTGTTGTAACTTATGGTCTGAAAGTTCTTTAGGGATATTCAGAAAGCAACACAAAGTTTCACAACCGTTCTAGGACAAGGATCTTTTGGTCCTGTGTACAAAGCGATTCTGCCCAATGGAGGATTAGCTGCGGCGAAAGTTCATGCGTCTAATTCAAGTCAAGGAGACAGAGAGTTTCAAACCGAGGTATGTGTACCGATTCTCTGATTGCCCTGGTCCATGCACAATAGAGGTAACAAAGCAGTGTTGGGTTTCTTGTTTCCAGGTATCTTTACTTGGGAGGCTACATCACCGGAATCTTGTGAACTTAGTAGGATACTGTGTCGATAAAAATCATCGGATGTTGATCTATGAGTTCATGAGTAACGGAAGTTTAGAGAATCTTTTGTATGGCGGTAAGTCACCCTTTTCTTTCTTTTACGGATTCTAGTTGCAGCTGGATATTGATCACTCTAGTGTTTCTCAGGATTGTATATTTCGCTTTTCAGGTGAAGAAACACAAGTCTTGAATTGGGAAGAGCGGCTTCAAATCGCTCTTGACATCTCCCACGGCATTGAATACCTTCACGAAGGGGCTGTACCACCGGTTATCCACCGTGATCTTAAGTCAGCAAACATATTGTTAGATCATTCCATGAGAGCTAAGGTAAGAGAGCAAATGTTTCATACTCAAAACTGTTTGGTAAAATCTGTAAATTTTGGTTTTCCTTTTTTTTTTTTTGGGTATAGGTTGCGGATTTCGGGTTGTCGAAAGAGATGGTTTTAGATAGAATGACTTCTGGATTGAAGGGTACTCACGGATACATGGATCCAACGTACATTTCGACAAATAAATACACGATGAAAAGCGACATTTACAGTTTTGGTGTCATCATTCTTGAGCTCATTACTGCAATCCATCCCCAACAGAATCTGATGGAATACATCAACCTGGTAAGTATACCGAATAAAACCAAACTGAATCAAACCCAAAACATAAGTATAATTACCAAACTGAGAGTTCTGATTTGGAAGAGTGACTGTGTGATCATTCTGTTTTGCTGATGATCAGGCTTCGATGAGTCCAGATGGTATCGATGAAATACTCGATCAGAAACTAGTGGGCAATGCAAGCATTGAAGAAGTGAGGTTACTGGCGAAGATTGCAAATAGGTGTGTGCATAAGACACCAAGAAAAAGACCATCCATTGGAGAAGTCACACAGTTCATACTAAAGATTAAACAAGGTCGGTCTGGAGGTAGAAGACAGGACACAATGTCTTCATCGTTTGGTGTTGTTGATGGGGAAGATCTTTCAAGAGTTATAAGCAGGATTAAGGATCAGCATGTTGAGTTAGGGTTACTGGCTGGTGTTAAAGAAGAGGATCATTGTAAAGACTAAAGAGTTTTTGTTTGCTACTAGAAAAAAAAAAGTGTTATGTTTCAACACTTAATTAAATATTGTTCTTCGTTCATTTTGGGTCTGGGCAATTTCCAAAATCCAAAAAATTTACCAAAGATATAACATCATCATCTTCATTAGTATCATCGTCATAACACCGTCATCATATATTAAGAATATTTTTTTGCTGACATCCGTATTTGTATCATTAGTTATATGTTGTTTCATTCATTATAACTCGAATAACGAGTAAATTAGAAAAATGTTATGGAAAATTTGCATAGACAATACAAACCATTTTTTTTTCTTTCTAGTTTATGAAGGGTTTGAGTAGGAAATAGATAGGGCCTAAAAAAATCAATTAGAAAAATAACCAACTAAAAAGTAGATATTCGGTTACATAAAAAGATGTTTTGTTGGTTAACGGCGAAATTTCAATCAAAAATAAAATTAGAAAATTCAGACCGGAGCTGTAAAACCTAAAAAAATATATTTGCATTGTCTGAAATATATTCGGTAACCGGACGATTACCATTATCGGTTTTCATAAATATTGACTTGTTATATGGGGAGATAACATGAGTTCCATAAAGATAAAACAGAGTATAGACTCAGCTAATTCAATACCCACGATCGTGTCTAATATGGTTTTGTTTTCATGATGAAGTTGAAGCTTCTCTTCTAGATGCCAACAACTTATGTCAAAGCCTCTCACCGCTTCATTAAGAGCTGAAAACATTATTTTGTGTCATGTTAGAGCTTCTGCGGTGAGAGATTCACGTATTCTCTCAAACAAAATAATAATAATAATATTTTAATATAAATTGATTATATAATTCAATTTTAATTTTAAAAAGAAAATTGAACCAATCAATAGTAGGCAAATGTTCAATGAGGTTTTGAGAACTTCTTCTCAATAATCAGAAGAGACTCATGTTAAAACTTCCACTAATTATGTTCTTACAATTCCAGAAAACGGCAATAGACTTCCCCACAAAGTATTTTGAGTTTGTTAAAATGACGTCTAACCCTACATATTGGCCTGCATTTGTCACATACATACGTATTTGAGTTTATGAGAATCAATTTTTTTTCCTTTATATTATATTCTACTTTAAAAAAAATTATAATGCTGATTGTTTACCTCGCACACATTGCTCTCATGAACTAGCTTTGTAGGTTGTGAGTCCTAGTTTGGATTTTCGAATTTTTAATTTAAAGTAATGTTTTTGACCCAAAAAACAACATATATTCATCAACTTTTGTGTACTTGGAGTATTTAGTTTAAACATCGTAAAAATAAATTATCTAGTTCACAAACTATTAAACCCCATAAAAAATAGCCACCTGCTTTCTGAATCCATTAATTAATAATGATATCTTCATCAACTTTTGTGTACTCGTTGTGCTGCGAAAGTTACGTGTCTCAGTGGATCCAACAATATTAAATCCAATCAATGAGCAATTAAAGGGAGCTGTTGAGCGAAACAACAACTAGGGGGAATATATCGAAACGGCTAAAAGCCTAAAACATCATGTTATATAGTAACTTCTAACAGTGATGTAAAATTCATTTGAAGAAAGCAATATAATCATACAGAAATATATTTGATTCAATATTTAAAAATTTGCAATTAAGGAGATAGCTATAGTGTCAAAGATTATATACAGATAAGAGAGTAACAAAATCTTGTAAATGATGAGTTTGGTAACGATAAGATCAAGAACCTCTACGAAATTTGATGAGCGGGAGATGAAATGGAATTTCTTGGATCACCCGTTCATATATTATAAAACTGTTAAATGTTTCTTGGATCACTTGTATAATTATTAGAATAGTTATTTTATTCTTGGATCACTCGAATACACTTGAAACTATATATTCAGCTACTTGGAATTATTTGCATTTTCTGGAGCTATAAATTCTGGTTTGATTTTCTTTAAAATAATTTTAAAATGGACATAATGGGTTAGTGAGTCAGGGCCATATTCCATTTCTTCTCAAAATGATTGCAAAAATTGAAAGTGTTTTGGTTGTAAAACAAAACAAAAAAACGAGTTCTAGTTGGCTTTGAACTTTTGAACCCAAAGTAGTTTTTAACATATAAAATAGGTGAAAATTAGTGATCTTGTACTAACCAATATAATAGGAGTGAGTTCCACTTTAGGTGTTTAGGTAGTGGAGCATATTGAATAAGTTGGTGAAAATTAGTGATATTTTACTAACCAATATAATATTTCAACCAAACAACAAACAAATATATTTTAGTCATAACCTAAAGTTGATAAAAAAACATGAACTATAAATATTTAAGTAATGGAATACAAAATAGTTTTCAATTGATCAACTAAACTTAATATTTTGAAAAATATATCTTCTTTGTTTGTCATCTAAGCCGTCTATATCTATGTAAAATCGTTTGAAAATGTTTAATAATTTTTTAGAAAATAATTATCAAACAACTATTTGCTTGAATTGATTCTTAAAACACTTACAATCTGAAAATGTCATTCGTTGTTGGTTATTTGATTTATCTGAATTTTCCATTCATTAATATATATTTTTTCTTATATAAACGCTAGCTGTGGATAAAATTAATGCAGGAAACTTGGGATTAATTTTTCAGAAAATAACAATCTGAATATATATATTTTGAAACCCAGGTTTTTAATTACATAAAATGGCACTTTTTATTTAGCTAACAAAACTGCCAAGGCCATGGATGCCAAATGATAGTTCTTCAAAGACCCCCTTTCTAAAAATCTGCCAAACTTTACACTGTAAGCTTCAATCAACATTTCTTCTCTCCATCCATGGAAGCTCTTTCAGAAATCTCTACACCGAGAACCCTAGGTAACTTCAATCTGTAAAACTCGCTGCACGTTCATCTTTCAGACTGTAGTAAATTAGAGCTTGAGACCTGATATTCAGCCGTTTTCTCGCCAATGGTGAAGTCACATTCTTTAAATGACTCTCAATGGTTCATCTAACAGCTGCAGGCATTCTTGCGGGTTGGCATAGAAATAGTCTTCTTCCTTTGGTCTATTGGGAATCACTAACCGTCTCTTTGGGCTTCCCATTCGAGTAGAGTGAAATGCCTTCACCGTGGATGAAAACACATCCCAAGTCAACAATCCTTCAGTATATTCATCTATCAGCTTAACGAGGAACTTCCTATTCAGCTGAATTGTCTTCTTAAACCCCAAGAATCTGAAAGAAAAGTGGTGTAAGCCTCGGGATGATAAATATGGGAAGAAAGAAGAAGAAAGATAACGATATTTCACCTGCGATGACCTTCAACAACTCTTGCCATGTTCCCATCATTGGTTGGGACAAATATATCGCTCTCCAGAGCCACTAGGTAATCCAGTGCAGCCATTTGAGATGAATGGTTCCGACAAAAATCCAGATCAGAGGATTCGAGTATGGTTTCTTTCCGGACCTGTGTTAGTTAAGATAATGGAGTCAATGGAAGACAAGTTTGAAAAAACTTGCAGAAAATGGATTGACTACTTACCACATTTGGAAAAGCGTCTGTTAAAGCCTTCATCCGCCTTTGACCACCATAGATTTCTCCAGCAGCTATGTAAATTTGAACATTACGGTCAATGCCCAACGCGGTCAGCGTAAGAGCGGTTTCCTCAGGAGTCAAAGGGCAAAGGCCTTCTTTCCTCTTCAGCTCAGAGTTTATGACTTTCTCTTTCCACCATGGATAAGCATATCTACCAACAAAGATAATTTACATAAACAAATCAATAAAATTCGGAACAAAAAGCAAGAAGATTTTCGTATTTTTTTGTACCTCATTCTAGTTAATTCTTCTTCTTCCTCAGGGTTGCAACCATGTGAGCAACCGGAAAATGATAACATATCCATTTCATATCTGAGATGCAGGACAAGAAAGGGACCTTTCTCTCTCAGAATCTTGACTACTTGTCTACCCAATTCCTCAATCTGAGGAGTAAACTTAAGCCCGTTGAAATTTACTCGGCACCTCAGCTTCTGAACCTCCACAGGCAATCCATTATTAGCAAGTCGAGTATCCGTTTTGTTCAGATGTAAGACTTTATGTTTCTTCACCAGTGGAAGAATCTGTTTCCAGAAATATTTTTAGTAAACCGATTTAGAAGAAGCGAAGTGAGGACTAATCTCAAACGAAAATGCAAAACTTGGAAAATTAACCTGATTTTGGTAGTAAGACATGTTCGACCAACTAATAGGAGGCATTTCGTGGTACATTCCAAGCTCAACCCTTTTCTTAAGCCTTGGAGGTAACTCTTTGAGTATCCGAACTTCATCTCTTAACGAACTTATGAAGTGATCCACATCAAATATGTCTTTAAACTCACTGCTCCGAAGAAGAAAACATATTAAGAGACTGACAAATCGATGAAAAAAAATAAAAACAGAGTTCACAGAGAACCTTCAGGTGAGACTGATGAGAATACCTTGGGTCGTTCCAAAACGAGGTCTTGTCAAGCTCTGGCACAATAAGAGTAACATTCATGTATCTTGCAACAGTTACCATATCGCATATCTGTAGAAAGCAGACCAAAAAGAAAATAAGCAAATCATATCATTAAAAGATGAATCTTTGTAAAGAGAAGTAACTTCCAATCGTTTAGTTCTCGACTCACCGCTGCTCGCATTTGATTGAGTCCTCCATTGCAGGAAACCATAAGATAACCATTGTTCTGATATAACCCTGAGAAGAAAAAACAAAAAAAAAAGATTAGTTTCCAGATTCATCTCCAAGTTAGCTACATTATTCGATTCAACCAAGAATTTGATCAATCAATATTCGCGAAAGAGCTTACTTTTAGGCGGAAGGGCGATTTTTGTGGGAAGAGACTTCATTCCTGCAGCCGTAGACAAATCATGATGATTGAAACAAGAAGGCCAACCTTTGAACAATCTAGGTCCCCACATCTCTCCCAAAGCCATCAAATGAACAAAACAACTCCAAAGCAACAATATGGTAACAGCACGAATCATCCATAGGCTCATACGAGGCCTTGAAACAAATGAGTGCTTGAGTTTCTCAACCTTGCTCTCTCCTAAAAGCCTAACCTTCATCTCTATTAGTTTCCTGTGGTAAAGAAACTTCTCCATTTTACACATTTTTCTCACAGAGATTCTCTCAGTCCCCAAAAAACTCTCAGAGGAATTTCATCGAACACTTATAAGGTAAGCCAAGCCAGGAAAAACTATCCACAGCTTCTTTAACTTGGACGAAAAAGTATATATGCATATACTAATCGTTTGGAAGAGATAGTTTAATTATCCTAGTGACACTCAGAGAAAATGTAATCTCCACACAATACAAGACAACTCTGTGAGCATTAATCACACATTGATCTTCACCTTAATCTGCCTAAACACAGAACTTGCTCAATTAAATACAAGAAGAAAGAAGTTGAAAAAATAAGAAGAATCTCAGGATTTAATTAAGAGGCGAGAAAACAAACGACAGCTTTCAGAAACCCAGAAAAAGTTTTTTCAATTGAAGTCAACACTTCAAGTTACATAAACAAAAATCAGAGAAGGCTTTGAAATTCCGCAATCTTTAAAACTCTCTCTCAAAGTAGTCGCAGGAAAATGAAAAATGAAAAGAGTTATAGATTTTAATTCGTGGTAAGTGTTCGTGTGTATTTCGTCCAAGAAATTCTCTGACAATGTTCACCGGAGAGTGAAGATGAAACACGTCGGAGAAATGGGGAGAAGATCGGTGTGGAAACAAAAAGAAGCAAGAATGAGCAAAATTCAGCACTTTTTCTACCAAGGAAGAAAAAAAAAAGAGCAGTCTTTAGGGTTTTTTTTTTTTTTTTTTGTCGGCGAAATCTGTGATTTATTGTCTTTTTTATAATGAAAATGTGAGAAATTTTTCTTCTAATATTCTTTGCAATTTTTTTTTAAAACTGATAACAAAGCCAAGGGAGGCCTTTAATTTAAAAAAAAAAAAAACTAAAAAGATATGCTACTTGTACTTACGCACGCACTTATATGTATTTTAGATAAATTTAAAGTTCAGAGGAAACCAACGAAGTTGAATTTTGGTTGACCAAATACATTCAATCTATTTATTTAGGTTTTAGTTTCTAATGGGATAAATTTTATTGGAAGTTAATTAACAACGTTTCAGTTATATCTAAACCACATTAGCACTGGGCTTGCCTCCAAACTATTTGTGTCGTTAAGCAAAACTAATCCACAAGTTAACTGCCAAAACTACTTAATCAAAAGAACACTCAAATCACAGAGAATTTTTTTGATCTGATTCCACCCAATCATTTCAAAATTGATTAAAAAGTAAATTTTATTTTACTTCAGATAAAAGTTAAAAAAATCTATTTTAATATTGTTAAAATTATTCATAAAATTTAAGTAATATTTAATTGACAAAATAAATGCAAACCGTTCAGATTTTAAAATCTTATTGAACCAATTCTGCAGATAAATAAATAAAAAGCAATCAACCTAAATCTAATCGAAATTTAGATTAAATAGAAAATAGAAACGAGATGGATGATTATATTGCTTCTTCTAGACCAATTCTGGAAAACATGGCTGTTTAATGCTTTCTTTATTTACCTCTATATTTCTTTTCATTTTCCTATCGAAGTAAAGCAAAATGGCATATTCTAGACTTGTGGATCTCTCGTTTTGTGACAGCCATGACAAAGAGAGATCCAAATAAATATTGAATATTTGGCAAATAAAAAATAATAAATAAAAGTAGCCCTACAGTATATATATATATATATATATATATAATTATTAAAATTAAATATATAGATGGACCAACTCTATTCATTGCTCACAGTTGTCATTTGTCAATCCAAAATAATTTTTCTTTTAAGTTTCTGGAAGTGTTTATTATTTATTTTAAAAGAATTCAACGATTAAAAAAGGTCCATAAAATTAGATGACAACTTAAACTAGCTTCTTACCTTGATTTCAGTTGAAGTATGGTATAAATCTGGCCCCGAGCCGAACAAATTATCATTTTCAACATTATAATATTTCGAATTTTCGAAAATCTGTATATTTAAAAGAAACATCAATCATAATTTTTGAGAGAATAAACGATTTGAGCTTTTTTGGGAGGGGGTGAATGAAGGGATTCAAGGGTATTTATAGGAAACAAATGGATGATTGCATAAGAAGGAATTAATATGTTTCGTCATGAACCACGTAACATACATAAATAGATACATTTTCACTTTAAAAAAAAACAGCCATTAATAGAACCAAATTGAACTTTAATAAAAAAAAACAAAAACAAATTGAGATGGGGTTTTTTTATTGAATTTTTTTCTTGATTTTGAAATTTAATCATAATTTTGTCTTATTCTGATTTTTATAATCATGTTCTCCTTAATTAAGATTTTTAAAGTATAAAATAAATTTGGGTGTTATTCAATTTATGATATTGTAATAAGCTACATATTAAACAACATTTTCAATATTCTATCTAGCAAAAATACAAAAATAAAATATTTAATATACCTCTAAATATTTCAGAATCAATATAGATTTGCTTTTAGAAACTATATATAGTCAACAAACAGTTGTAATTTTTTATAATAGAAACAAAAGGAAATTTAAATAATGATTATACTATTTTTTATCTCTACCCGGAGAAATCATTTTAAATTTAAATTTAGTTTTTAAAATATGCATTAAAACATATTTTAAAATTAAATTTCAACTTATTAATTAGAGATCGAAACTTATTTAGTGTATTAATATAGAATATAAGAAAAAATTACATGATTTTTTAATTTTTGTGAATATTAGAATGATATTTTTGTAAAATGGAGAAAAAATAGATTAAAAAAGAAGTAACTATGACATTTTAACAATTTTAACGTAATTAAAGGATTTTCTCATGTTTGTTTTTAACAATTTTATAACTTGTTGGGTTTCAAAACTTAAAGTCATTAACCCTGTGACTCTGTGAGAGTGACTAACCACGATTTCTAGGTACAGCGGCGTTTTAATAAAGCTTTAAGCAATGATCTCACCGGCCAGATTTAGAAAACAATGAAATACCAATTTAATGATATTCTTCATTTGTGAAGACAATTTTTGAAAAGAAAAAAAGTGTACACGTGTAGATGTGAAGCTACACCATCAATCTATGAATAGGTTGTTAACTTGTTCTTTATAAATAAATAAAATTAAAGTACACCATAGCATCAACGAATAAATAATGATGATGATGTAGATGATGTTCGGACAGAAAATCGATCAATCTCATTCATGTTATATATTTGAAATTAACTAAAGGCCAATTGTCACGTAATAATTGGACAGCATCTCTAATACGATTAAAAATTTATTTCTTTCTTTTCACTTGGAGATAGAGGAACCAAATACAAAATGAGTTGCTTTAAGAAAACTAATACGATACTCCCTCTGTTTTTTTTAGAGTTATTCTACAATTGAATTTTTGTTTTAAAAAGAATATCACTTTACATTGGAAATATGATTTTTAAAACAAAAGTTCTAATTTATATCTATCCAAAGCTAAAATTCTTTAAATTTTAGTCAATATCAATTAATTACAGCATATTAAAATAATAACAAATTTGTATAACTAAATATTTTCTTAATCGTGTCAAAATCTTCATCAAATAGAAAAGTATTTTCTATGGCTGTGACTATATACATTCCACCGACATTATATTGCTGTCGGACGTAATTATCTATTTTTTAAAAAAGAATACATTTTCCAAGTGGGAAATCTAAGACGTTGACATTTTTCTATAACTATATAGTCTGCTGTACTTGTCTTTCGTATAAGAGATTAAGAAGAAAACGGAGAGAAAAGCGTGTAATATCAGTAGGTCTAATTAAATGCATCATTTATATTTCAAGCTATAGTATTCAATTAAAATTTGTATTTCAAAAGTTAGAGTGCTTAGGTATTTTAAGTAACATTTAATGAACATCTTTTTTCCAAGGCACGAGAAAATAAATAACTAGAAAGGTAAGTTACATAACAAAGCATAAACGATTTTAGCCAAAAAAAAAAAAAAAAAAGCATAAACGATTTCTTAACGATAGATTCAAGTATTCTGAAAAGAACAAAGGTAACGTTTCTTTTTTATATTTTTTGCTTGAAATAGAACAAACATGTATTGTAGAGAAACCAATAACTTTCACAATTAATATGCCCACGAAACTCTGTGTCGGTGGCGCAATAATCTCTACTCTCAACTTTCAATCCCATGCGTGTGTAAGCCAACGTGTACATTGGATTTGAAATTTTGCTATCGACACTATAGTAGATTAATGTGTGTTTCAATTGGGACTCTTACTATAAAACTATATATATATAAATTTTTACGATAGTGATGTGATTAAATTATTATTTTTGAACGGATATTTGATTAATATTACTTCCGATCAGAGTTTATAACTTTTCAGAAACGATCACCGTAATCAGTCGTAATTTTATTGATGTTCAAATGAACACCAAATAAAAACATAATATTTTGCATGATATTTGCTCAAAATAGATTTTCACCATGTTTACAGAAATACGACTATTCTTAAAATTTACACAAAATTCGCACAAAATAAACACCGCACGAAATTTGGAAGAATTCGGTTTTTCACCACATTTGTGAAAATACAACAATTTTCGAAATTTGCACCCCTTCAACATAAATTAGATTTTGAACGTTGTCTGCACAAATTTGATTTTGTACATATCCGGTTACATCAGAACCGACAACCGCAGAAGAATCTGGAATGATTAAATTGGTGTTTTCATGTTATTACAACAGTAATTGAATAGATTCGATCTTGTAAAGCACTCTAAAATCGTTTTCTAGTGTGTAATTAGTAATTAAATGAGATATAAAATATGGGCTTTTAAAGACCCAGTAGAAGAAGTTTATAAAAAGGCTCAACTTAACAGGGTTTCGTTTTGCAAAGGCCTTACAATCAACGAAGGCTGACGACTGGCGGATTTATCTAACTTCATCTCCTTCGATTAGGGTTTCTGTATTGCTCCTCTGCTCATTAGGGTTTTAGCGTTTCTAGCTAATTTTTTTTTCTGCTCAACTCCAAGAACCCTCACCGCCGTTTATTTGTTCATTCTTTGCTCTGGGCCGCACCGATTAATCTCTCCCAGGTAAAATCCTTCGAGTTTACTTGTAGACCAATTCTATAGAGATTGATAAATCCTAATTGTTCTCCTTAGATTGTACGAGGTTTTTGACTACTCAGGATTTAATCGGAATCACTGGACATATAATTGTTAAAGTTAAGTTAATCGCTGTGACGAATCAACCCTAATTTGGAATAATTTGCATATCCTCGGAACCGTTGAAGATGAGGAAGCTCAAGTTTTACGAGAAGAAGCTTATAAAGAAAGTAAATTTCTTAGAATGGAAAAGAGAAGGTGGGCATCGGGAAAACGAGATTACGTATCGATACCACATGGGCTCTCGTGACGATTACAAAAAGTTCGTTCATTTACTCCCTATGCTCTGTTCTACTTATTCTTCTTCTTTCAGTTTCAATGTCTCTGTGATGAACGGTAGTTTTCTAATTATTGAGACTGTTTTGTTTTTTGCGAGATATTCAGGATTGTGTAGGATGGTGCAAAAACTGACGAATGTAATGAAACAGATGGATCCAGCTGATACTTTTAGGATTCAGATGACTGATATGCTTTTGGAGAAGCTGTGAGTTTTTATTTACCAGTGTGTGCAATTTTAGTCATAGTGCTTCTTACAAGCATTGGCGCTTTTGATTTTCTTAATGGCTGAATGATTTTGATTTTTTCCATGCCTGTTGAAATGGCAGATACAACATGGGTGTTATACCGACTAGGAAAAGCTTGGCTTTAACTGATCGGTTATCAGTTTCATCCTTCTGTAGGTAAGGGTTTATGCAAGAGCCTATGTATCCGGTTTCTATTTCCCTCGAGAACCAATGATCTTAATTCGATGGCCTCGTGCTGTTTTTTAAGTTTATTTACAGGCGTAGAATATTGACTGTGCTGGTTCACCTGAAGTATGCGGAGCACTTGAAAGAAGCTGTGACATATATAGAGCAGAGACACATTCGTGTTGGACCAGACACAATTACTGATCCAGCTTTCTTAGTAACTCGGAACATGGAAGATTTCATCACTTGGGTTGATTCTTCTAAGATTATACGAAAGGTGCTTCAGTATAATGACAAATTGGATGATTATGACTTGATTGCTTAAACTTTGAGAAAGTTGAAAAAAAAAACAGTGATGTTATCTTGTTTTGTAAAAGAAGAAAGGTTCCATGCTTTTTTGCAAGGTTTGGATTGTTTGGTTATGTTCTCTGGAATATGGCAGACGTTAAGTATATTAATGTGTTTTTAAAAAAAAAAATTGTATTGTTGCCTTTCAAATTAAGAAATGGAAAATTTCATAAAATCATTTTCATTTTCAGAATAAACTTTCTGTAGTTATGTTTTTTTTTATTCTCATTCTTTTAGATTCGACAATTTAACCCAACAAGTGGTACAAGTCATCCCACAAGGGGCTGATACAAATCCATAAGAGAGAAAAACTGACCTCACTCCAAAAAGATTACAACAAATCTTATATGAAATTTGATGTAGTTAGTAACAGAAACTAAAATAACATAAATGGGTGAACATGAATACTTTACCGAAGTTTGGATTAGATAAATCAATTTACTTACAATTGTGATTTATATGAAAATGTTATTTTGAGCTATATTTTATTATTATTTATGTTACAAAACTTTAGAAAATTCATATTATAAATTAGTTATCATATCCTTAAAAACCTATAATTACTATTTGACACTTCAAAATCTATGATTTTTTTCCAAAGTTAGATTTGTATGTTAAGTGTCAAACAATAATTAATGTACATATTTATTTGACATGAAATACAACACCAACCCGTTGGGTCCGACCCGACCAGAAATGACCCGAAAGTCGTAAAACCTGTTACTGTATTTCCTTTCCCTGTCTCACGTTCACTTAGAAGCTTCAAACGCAGCTGAAATGGCGGTTCAATCAAATCAAAATGCATAATAGCTTTTAACCACCTCAATCAAATCAAAACGCAACTGAAATGGCGGTTCAATCAAATAAAATCGGAATCATAATAGCTTCACCTTCTCAGAAACTCTCTTCAAAACCTATTATAGCTCATACCTCGTTATCAACGAAGCTCAAACTGTCTTCTCTACCGTTAATTTCGTGTTCTACTTGGAGTTCTGGTCAAATTCCGGCGAGGCACTCTGGTAACAGTCCCGGAATATTCGCATCTTCGTCCTCCAATCTTAACTTCGCTAATGAACCACCAGAATCTGAATCGCCGTCGCTTGGAAAGGTCCAAAGTCGTCAAAATCTTTTCTCGGAACAAACTGGGTTTTAGCTAGTTAGTCAAAGTTACAACATTTTTGTTATTTGAACAACCATTTTCCTAAGAAAATCTGGGAAAAATGGAGAGAGAAAAAAGTTTTAGCTAAACGGCTCTTGTATGTTATCTAGCTCCTTTTATCACTATAATCTCTTGTTTCCATGAGATTCCCTTACCTAACAGGTGATTACAATTTGTTCCATTGAAGCAATGTCTGAAGACATCTCCTTGTGATAAAGTAAACATGAGATTGTTACTTGTAAGAAAACAAGAGCATAATCATGAAAAGTTCAAGCAAAGTACTTAGCCATATGAGCCCCTTTATAAACCAACCCACATTTCTCGTACAACACTTTGTTCTCAACACTACAATCGAGAATCACCTTGTAATAACCCATCGATTGACAATGATCAATCAGAAACTCCACCACTTTCTTCCCCAGCTCTTTCCCGCGAAACTTTGAGTCCACAACAACGTCTTCGATGTGCCCAGCTTTACCGCAATTTCTCAGAAACTTCTTCTCTATCATCGCGCTTCATGTAGCACCGATTTTTCCTGAAGTTTCTTCCTCGATCACGCAGATCACGTGGTCGTCTCCGTATAAACTGATTTCTTCGAATCGCCGATCGAATTCCTCGTCGGTCACTGATCCACCGACGGTGAGTTGACCTAGAAGCTCGACGTATCCTTTTCTCTTATCGGAGCTCTTCGGATCTTGAACGTCTCCGCCATAGCAGATCGGATAATTTCGAATTGAGTTCTAATAAGATTCGCTCACTGGAACCTGAGAACATAATAAAGTACACAATGAAAACGTATAATTTCGAAAAGGTACTCAGCCTTTTAGATAGTCACAAAAGTTGCCAAATCTCTCAATCAAGTTTATTTAGTCCATTTTACTTTTTAATTGACTTTTGGTGTAATAAATTAGCTTCTTCTGTTTTTTACGGTATTGAAGATTCAAAGAAAAGCAGCAAGTGAAACTACTTAGTAACAGTATTTATTGAAATTACAACAAGCCAACCAGTGAAGATGCAAAAGAAAACAAAAAAAACAATCTAAACAAAGGGAAATGAGGATGATTATACATATAGATTACATAACTGGAAACGTTTATATTTAAGGTTGATGGTGACTAGACAAGGAAGATGAAGCCGGAGGAATTCCAGGGATGAGGGGAGGGAGAGGAATAGGGAAAGAAGGCGGTGGCGGTGAAGGTGGATTTACCACTGGGACGGGTGGAAGAGTTGGAATTGACGGAAAAGGAGGGAGTAACGGTGAAGGAGGAGGTTGAAACGGAAGCGGTGGTAGAGTTGGAGGAGAAGGAATTAGCGGGTTTGGCGGGAGAGTTGGGTTTGGGATAGAAGGAATAAACGGGTTTGGAGGGATAGCAGAGGGCGGGTTTAGCGGATTTGGAGGAAAGAAGAAATCGGGTTTTAGTACTTCGGTTTTCTTGTCATCAAAGGATTCGGGTTTCTTCTTATGCAAGGAACCTGATTTCTGTGGTCCTGGAGGAAGAAGAGGAGGAAGTTGAGGTAAATCCGGAAGCGGAGGAAGGATTGGGAGATTTGGGAGAGGTGAAGGATTAGGAATTGTATCGTGGACCGGTGGAGGGAATGTAGGATCCGGTAGAAGAGGTTTGGATTCATGGAGATTGATAGGTTTCTGGCTACAAATCTCTGGTTGGTTTTCAGGTTTGAAAGTGAAGAATCCTGCAGAGAAAACCCTTGTATTCTCTCCATGATTGCTCGATTTAAGGCGTTTGAGAGAAGAAGAAGAAGTCGCGGAAGAAGCTATAGAACAGTATGGCTGTGAGCATTTTAGCAACTTCACAGAGCATCTCTTGATCTTCTTTACATGTTTGCTTACAGAGAAAGGTAGCTGCACTTTGAATTCACCGCGCTCGTCTGTTTTCACTTCTTGTTTGAAACTCGGTTTCGAGTTCTCGTCAATGCATTCCACTGCAACTAAAGCACCTGCAAGAAGATCCAGAAAATACTTCATAATTCTTTCACCAGGCATAAACTAGAATTACTTAAGATTTTAACCGGTCGAAATTTGAACATAAACCGGTTAAGCCAGACTGATAATGGATCATGTTTTAATAAAACAAAGCCTTCTGTTCTTGATTCCAAGAACCAATATTTTCCAAGTAGTTTATTCTCGAGAAAACATGAGCCAGAAAAGAAAAACAAAAAGCAAACCTGGGAGTAAGTGGTTAAAACAAGTGTCACAGTAGACAGTTCCGACCACAACTGCAGAAGAACGTGTCTTCTTCATAAGATCTTGATGTCCTTGAGATAAAACTTCATTAATAGAGATGCCTAAGAAAATCATAAGAATAAAACAAACCCATAAGGTCGTTGTTCTCTCCATAGTTATCGACTCTGTCTCTCTATCTCTCTCTATCTTTTGAAACAGAAGGTTATCAGGAAAGAGGGATTTATATAGGAGTGAGCCACGAAATACGAAGAGATTGTGAAAGAAAAGCTTATCTCTTTTTCTATGTTAATGAGAATCATGGGAAAAATAAAAGGCTAACTTACAAAGCTACTATATTGTCTTGTGACTGTTTCTACACCTCAGAGACTTTAATAATTGTAAAAAATAGTAAGAGGTGAGAAAAAAGACAACAAAGATATTTGGATTCACGTTCGCATGTCGACCAGATTGATCCTTACATGGTTAAATATCTAAGCTTGTTCTCATTGTTCATTGGATTGCGGAAACTACTGTCTTTCTTTCATCCATTTACCATCTTGTTTTTTTATTTTTGCTTTTTAACATACAAATTAAAGAAACATCTGAGCATAATTTTTTTATGTTAAGCGGTGTATACATCTGAGACATTTTGAGTTTGAAGTATCTGTTTTCTTCCTTTTTCCCATAATTACATCCTGAATTCTGAATGACACTAAAACATGACATGATTTTTCATTTCCAAACTATGAATCACTGTATGTCATGTTTGATGTTTTATGTTCCCAAATTTCACAGAACAATATTTTTTACATTTTTTTTTGTTGTGAATCTAACTCCGTATTTTCCATCACGTCGGCAACTAATAGATAATGGGCTTATTATCTATTATTTATTTTCGATACAGGATTATAATGGGCTTACTACGGAAGACGATTTAAGTATTCTGAATCCATTATCTAATCAAGATGTTACAGAGGATCACGATGATTTATTTGTAATATGCTTGAAATTCTGTAAATCTTATACATACCTACTACCTACAAATGCAATCACTAAAAACAGTCTCCGAGTAAAAAAAACATAGTTTTTTGTCCAACCATTGGAAGAGTAGTATTTCTTAAAGATGATTGTGGTTTATAAATCTATATTTTAAAAATTATTGGTTTTCGATTTGGTGAAACATATGGCCAATGAGACTAAAGTTGATAACTAGGCTTATGTAATTTTAGTGTTTTTTTTCTTTTCTTTAACAGAGGAAACAATACATGATAGGCCCTTACGAGCATACTTCAAGAGGAAGAGGTCTTAAAATGCAGAAGTGGAAGCTATGGACATGTGAAGTGAATATAACAAAATATAAGGACTGTCTTGTAAATAAAACAGAGAAGTATTAAGAAGGAATCTTTCGACTTGTGAGAGTGAACCAATCAGAATTTGGGACTTTTGACTCCTGTGTGAGTTGGTTAGAGAAGATTCGAGTCCTGAACTCTCGATCTCTCTTTAGTTGTAAGCATTCTTTGGTTCAATAAAGAGTTTCTGTGTTTGTTCTTATCAAAGACTTATGGGAATGAGAATGGGGAAGTGAATACAGTTGGAGGGTCTCTGTCGGTTCACGAGACACTAAGGATATCCACACAACATATATACCCAATTCATACTTCTGTCTTCTTATATAGTATATACATACATAACCTAATCTTTCTTGATAAGGACAACAAATTAAATAAAATAAGTTAAAGAATGTGAATGTTCTTCTCGAATTTTCTTTTTAACTTTGTTTTTTTTCTCTGTTCATTTTGTGTCTTTACAACGACGCCGTTCATCAACTATTCACGAGAATCAACAAATTCTATTAGGAACCGACCCCCCAAAAAAAGGAAAAAAAAAAACAAATACTAATTTTCATTATAGATCGACCACAGGATTTTGCAAATTTATCAAATATTATCAATTCGTTTAAGATAACTACAACAGTTTTTTACTTTAAATAATATGTAAAATACAATTCAAAAGGATTTAATTATTCATATGTTAAATGATAATTTTCTTTAAAGAGCATTTGAAATTTTAAAAACTCAAACATTTAGAATTCTAATACAGTAATTAATTTCAATGTAATATAGGACTAAAATTACAAAATGCAATTTGTTGACAAAAAAAAGAAAGGACTAAATTACAAATTGGACCGATACCAAATTAACCCAAACTTGGTCTTGCCCATTCCTTGATATGGGCTGATTGACAAAAAAAGCTTGTTTCTTTGTTGTTCACTAACAGCTAATTTACTTGGTTCGTACTGATTTTAAGTTTTTAACTAGATGATGAATGGGCTTGTGGGTGTAGAAAATTAAATAGATTTTTTAAAATGTATGAATATTTAACTAGATGATGAAATCTTCATAATAATTTTATAAATTTAAAATTAGTAATCTTTTAAATATTTTATAAATATGAAGGTTATTAATCAATATCAATTTAATAAATTACTAAATTAGAGATATAATGATTCTCATATAACAGGAAAATAGTCTTTTACAATCCGAATTTCAAACGGAAGTGTCAATTTATGTCTAAATTTTTGAATAGTAGTAAATCATATTTTAATATGATTAAAATTTGAATTTTATACCCAAATTTAACATATCGTGCCAAATTGTAAGTCGTCTCAACCGACACATGTGTAATGATTGGCGAAACAACGTCGTTTTGTATTTATATATTAGAATTTTTTTTAAAAAAATATGGTACAACCTAGATCTCTAAGTTATTTCATGCATGTCGTAGCTAATTGATCCATAATAATCGTAATGTAAATCACCAACGTTTAGTTTATAAACTCTATTTTTCTAGTTTGGTTCAGTTATTGGTTAAAATGATTTAGCTAATTAGTATTACAAAACCGAGACAATACCCAAAATAGGATTAATTTAGTTCAACATTAATTGGATTGGATTGGTTTAGTTTAACATTTTAGTTTAAGCTCAGAGTTCACTCTCTCTCAAAAAATCTCCAAATCAACTCTTCACTCTTTTTCACAGTCCAACAATGGCGATGATGATGAGTTCACATCTCCCACATTCTCCAAAGGCTATACACAATCTCAACTCTCAAAAACATTCTCTCCCTCCACGTCCTTCTTAATTACTTCAGCGCCAAAAAACTCCACCAGATCCGTGCCAACTCTGCTCTCGCCGCTACTCTATTCCAAGCCACCGGAGCTGCTCCAGGAATGACCGGATTTGTCAATATAACGGATCTGAGAGGTGGTAAAGTTGGATTTGGTCCTGACGGTGGAGATATATCTTCTTTCTATGTCAAATTTACTGAAGAAGTTCCGTACAATATCTCAATTATTCAGATTAGTAAAGTCTTACCGTCGGAGACTGCGTCGGCTCTGACTCCGGCTTCGTCGGAGATGAATCTCACCATGCAATCTCTCTCTTCTTCTCCTCCTCCTCCTCTTACGCCGACGGTTTTGGTTTAAACCCAGAAATCATCATAATCTCCCACCCATTTCCGCCGCCGACGAACCTCAAATCCCCAAACCTAGACGCGTCTGTAAATCCGCCATGTGTTCTTTCTTCCTCTTACCAACATCTAACGAAACCACCAAGAAAAAACCCCAAACAACGGAATCTGATGGTGGTGGAGCTGCCCTTTTAAAGTTTCTAGATCCGCCACAATAGCATCTTGCGGGTTCACTGGAGACAGCCAAAGAAGCCCACCGTCGCTACAGAAGCGCCATCTCGAGGCCGCCGGAAAACCTCCATCGCGAGTAAAAGCAGGGCCGCTGCTACGGGGCGAAGACGAAGACTCTCCATGGCCGTTCACTTCATCGCCACCGTTTAATGATTCACTTCATCGCCACCATTCAATGATTCAACCGCCGAAACATAAACCTTACTCAGCTCATGATGTGACAGAGCTGACAGAGCTTAAACCACCGTTCAATGATTCAAAGTGGTTGATTTTAGTTTTAATCAATGGGTTTAGTTTATATGGTTTTGTGTGTGTTTTATTGATGGATTGTTGTTTTATGTCTGATGATGATTACTTATGGGGTTTAAACCGTTCAAATTGTTAATATCAAATTCTTCATCATTAATTATGTTTGACAGTTTCAAATTGTTCATATCTCAATCCCAAGAAGAAGATATGAAATCTTTGGCTTAGAAGATATCAAATTGTTATGATTTAATTTAGGTATTATTTCTAGAGATTTTTAGTTGGGTTTATTAATTATTATATTGATATATTACAGACCATTATTGGTTTTGAAACTTAGAAACAACAATTTTTTAAAATAAATTTTAAACAAAACGACGTCGTTTCGTTAAATCATTACACAAATGTCGGTTGAATCAGTATCATTAACGGTTGACTAATATTCGTTAACAACAAATTATAATTTAACATGATTTATTAAATTTGATTATAAAATTTAAATTTTAGTAGAATAGGATTTAACAATATTCAAAATTTAAGTCATCAGTTTTCACTTCTTATAAAGTTTGGATTGTAATAGACACCCACAAAACAACATCATGGAGTAACTGCTCCCATGCTACAACCAATCAAAATTTTATTTGTATTATACGATAACAGTCAATTATGTGATTAAAAATGATAATATAGTTATTAAGTTTTTTTTGCCCAATGAGCAAAAATATCTGAATTTTTTGTTATATATATATATATTTTTATGTGGATAGTTGATTTATCAAATAGAGGTTTTGGACTGTTTTATTTTATTTTATTTTATAATTGCGGCACTTATTATATTTTCATACAATGTTACTGTTTTATGTATTTGTATCTATTTTATTAAATTTTCTTTTTACAATCATTAAAAATCGTATTTATTATCTTGAAAATTAATATAATTATATAACGTTAAATAATAATATATTCATTGACAAAAATACTAAAAACACCCAAAAATACATCCCACAAATTTTATCCCATACTTTTGTTGGCATTTTAGTTTAATAACGATATTAATGTATTATTTTCTTAAATCAACTCATCCTAGTGTCATTTTCAAAATTATTTTAATATGTAATTTGATTAATTAAAATGATTCTCTCAATAATTAAAAAACAATAGTTGGTTAATTGATGTTAAGACTCCATTTGCGTCCAGCAACAACGCCCACCCACCTTCTCACCAACTTCATCGCACTCACTTTTTTCCTTCAATCTTTCTTCTCTCTGACGGATTATTAAAAAAAAAAAAGAAACTCAAGTGAGAAAAATTCCTCCATGCGTACTGTCCTGGGAATCTGCAAATAAAGCAAATTGAGCTCTCTCTCTTTTTTTTTTGCTGCTAAATTGAAATTTCACCTGCCTTGAAGTTGGGTCCCTCCTCGGTTCGATCGAAAACGAAAACCAATTTAGTTCTTCGTCCAATGTTAGTCTTTGTCCCGATTCCTCTGATTTTTTTTTTGTGGTCAAATTTCACTGCTTTTGTTCTGTTTAATTTCAGTTCTGTGAGTTAACCAACCAAGATGGGTTTTTGTTTAATGATCGCAAGTGGGTTATTTTTCTATTATATATTACTCTGTTTTTAATTGCGTTTGTTAGGGATTCACCTAATTTAGGTTTCAACTTTTAAATCGGTTAATTGCTTGCATTTCACTTTGACCAATTTTGCCTTCTTCGTTTTTCACCAAATGAAGCCTCGAGTTTTCTTTTTGACCAAACATGCTGAGTTTGATGTCTGTTGCTGGGAATCTCTCTAGTCTCTACATAAAGTTACTTTATTGTCAATGCTTGACTAACTCTTTATTTCTTGATATGATATATTAATTGATTTTTGTGGGTCTACAGGTGAAATTTGAGACTATGAAGCAGATTATTGGTGAAATGTTGGGAGAGTTTCTTTAAATAGAAACCTCGGATTTTGTATTTTTGGTGAAGGTTTACGAGTTTCCTAAAAGTTTCAAACCGGCTTTGTGAGTTTGGTAAATCTCAGTGTTCAAAGCAATTTGCCTCTAAGTTCTTGAGTTAAAAAAACATATTGGAATTAACATTTCAAGAAAGAAGAGAGAGAGAGAGATGGGCTGTGTTTCTTCTTGCTTTCGTGTCGAAGACTATGAGGATTACACGAATCCTAGTAGTTCTGCGAATAGAAACTGCCCGTGCCCGAGGTGTCTTGTTAATAACCTTCTTAACCTGGTAATGTTGTCTTTCCAGTGTTTACTCTGCAACTGCTAGTTATATATATACAGTAGAGCTCACTCGAATTTGATCTCTTTTGCAGTATATCTCTTTATTCAGGAGAGGCGAAACCCGCTCTCTCCCATCCTCCTTACAAGCTACTAATGTATCGATATCTTCATCTACTTCGTATGATAACTTTATGTCTAACACATTCCATTCTACTCCAAGGCCTCTGCCTTATGATGCTGATCCAGGATACTTCCGGTCACGGCGTGATTCTCTTGTCTCAAGACGCGATAAGGGTTCAAGTCATTCTCATGAGGAAGCCGAGCCCTTAAGAAATGATGCTGGTTTGGATTCTGAGCCTTTCTCAGTGGAAGGAAGCAAATGGGCTAATAAGGTTATTATCTCTGGTGAAGATTCCAAAGATGAGTTTTCTAATTCCACTCGGAGAATTCGTAAGGCAAAAACAATGGCTGCTGGTAATGAAGACGTATATATAACGTCTGAAGATGAAGATGTCTGTCCAACGTGTCTTGAAGGTATTCATCTTCATCTTTTTATCTTCAATCAATGCATTTGAAGGAAGCTTAGTATCAGATTTTTTGGCGTTTTGCAGAATACACGACAGAGAATCCGAAGATTGTTACAAAGTGTTCTCACCATTTCCACCTCAGTTGCATTTATGAATGGATGGAGAGAAGTGAAAACTGTCCTGTTTGTGGAAAGGTAACACTTTTTATGTTCTTCCAAGCCATTTTCTCTGTCTCTCATCCACTGGAGATTTAGATTCCAGACAACATCATGCATAAGTAGATGTGTGGTCTGTGAAAAATAGAGCTAATCATTCTTCCTGAAACTCAGAACCGTTGCATTGTGTTGTCATTCATGTTGATTAAGAAAAAATTCTCTCTGCTGCGTTTTTATCTCATTTGCAGGTGATGGAGTTCAATGAAACACCGTAAATGATTACCATTGATCCTATCTTTTACTGCCTAAAACGAAAGTTGGGAGATTGACAAGGCAGCAGAGAGATGTGCAAATTGCTTTGATCTGTGAATATTGCTTATTTACAATATATGGTATATAGATACATGATGGAGAAATGAGGAGATGTCTCTCTGGACAGTTAGCTAGTGGAGTTGCGAGGAAACCATCTTGGGACAAAACTACAACAACAGCAAAACACACAACAGGAATCTTATGTTTCTCACGGTCTGCCTCTGGTGCAATGTTTTGTTCAAAGCATGAAACTGTTTACATCATCTTGTATGTGAATTACTAACCCTTTATTAATATATTATGTGATGTTTATGATTATGGTATAAATGTTTACATTGGTTCAAGATCCCATTGCAACCGATAATGTTTCTCAATACATGCCAACAAACCTGTGTCATGGTTCAATGCTAGAACAAGTTCCACACATTTCAATCCTTAATTATTATAAGCAAGGGTTCTCAAAAGATACAAATGTCCTGAAGATCCTCAAGACCATTATATATAGCCTCTCTAGAAGTCTTCTGTTGGTGAGCTTGATCACAACACATGACTTTCAAAGCATCCAGCCTGGAATGTAACCGTTCCCCGGCTGCGCCTGTGCTTGTGTTGTCGCAGTTATCTGCTGCGAGCCTACCGGGTTATCATACCTGTCATCCATAGCATCAAAAATCACTTAAAAGTTCACACACATTGATGATCCTCGTTAGACCGAGCAACTATAGAACCTTATATAAAGACAATCATAGTACACAAGTTGATATGCAGATGATTTTCAAGGCAAAGATCGATGTTAAAGTATTTACCCAATTTGCAGAGTTGGATTGCATTCAAGTGGCTGGTATAGTCCCTGAGACTGAGCTTGATGATGCGCGTAAGAAACATTCTGTTCACCTCCTTCCCATCCTCCTCCTCCCATATGATGATGACTTCTCACACCAATCATATCATCCAACTAAACAATTACATTTTTTCACCGAAAGATATAGTCAGAAACAAGAAAACTAGTGATTAAAGAAGTAACTGAATCTTCATCAAATGCACTAATTGAGTATATGAGATTATATAAATATACTTTCATTGACAAAGCTCTATTGGTTTCAAGCAACATTTGCTCTTTGCTTTGAAGATCAGAGAGCTGGTCAAGCATGTACTGTGTCTGCAACAATCAAGATGCCACCATAGTAGTCTTAATTAAACAACAAACATTGCCACACATTAAAATCAACTGAATCGTTAAATCTATGCATGTATATAACTTCAGATAGCTAATTAGTGATATAACCTTGATGGACCGAACTTGCTTGAGAGAGCCATCTAGTTGACGCTCAAGCTGTTCTAATTCCTTAGAATTCAGAGGTCCTAAATCCTCTCCAAGAAGATTTCTGCACCAACAAAGACACAAACACACACAAATATGAATATACATAAACGTAAATATAATTGTGTATATACATAGATTGATAGGTAGATAGATATATACCTCTGTTGACGCTGAAGGTTCTCATATCCACCCTTAAGCTTGAGATACTCTCTGTAGCTGTTCTGAAATTTCAAGTAAAACTGACTTTTCAAAAAGATCGTTCTCGAAGCAGTTTGATAGAAATCTAAAATATTATCTCAAGAGCACCTCGAGTTCTTTGGTAGGTTTATTGTTGACTTCGACAGAGCCATAGCTGCATTTCTGGTACCGTTCCAGTGTCTTAAGCATGCTGAAACCAACTCACAAAGATGATAAGAATCAATTAAATAGATCATATTTGACTTAAGTGATAAATCTGCAAACGACCGTAAACTTGAGCTCTTCTAGTTTTAAAGTACATTTTTTATCAGAATTAAAGATTATTTCATTATTCATCTGACTTACGAATTACTTATATAGATTCGACTCTTTAAAATGTTAAAATTTTCGCATTTGCATTTACAGATATCAAGAATATTATTTGCAAGCTAGTAAATATTTCAGGTTTTCGTTTGAGTTTCCTGTTTGATTCACAAATGCAAACAAAATATTTTTGAAAAAAGAATAAAATTTTACATTTTTCTTGAATGTATAAGCATATATAAATGCACAATAAAAACAAAAGCAATGAAAGCCTTCATAGATATACACACGTTTAACGTTTTAACCACCATAAAGTATGATGAACTAACAAATGGTTAATGCATGGAACCATATATATATGATCATTCTACGTTGGGTACTTATTTTCATAGAAATCTGTGTGTCCAACTTTTAAGAATCCAATCACACTCACATCTTAATTAATATCTCGCGCGTTATATAAAACTTTTCAGATTGCATATCTGAATTTGGATTTACTGTGAAATCCATCTACATGTATGTATATATTTAAAAAAAAGGATAAATCATAAATTCATTGCTAACTTCTCATGAGTTCCTAAATCTTTTGACAAACAACTAAAGAGAAACCAGATCTCAAATTTCAAGAATTCAAAATACTATAGAAAATGAAATCAAGAACTCAAGATCACGTTCATAGAAATCAAGATCGTGTCATCTATATATATAGTTCCAAATAAGTTCATCAGACAAAGATCCATACTCATCAGATCTAGCAAAAACCAATGATAAATAAAAAAATTGAAGAGTGGGCTAGAGTGATTACTTCGAGGAGCTGCAAAACTCATAAAGCTTGCCACGATTGGAGAAGATGATGAGAGCAACCTCAGCATCACAAAGAACAGACAATTCATAAGCTTTCTTCAACAAACCGTTCCTACGCTTTGCAAACGTTACTTGTCTGTTGATTTTGTTCTCTATCCTCTTCAGCTCTACTCTTCCTCTTCCCATTTTTTTTATGTTACCTTAATTTCCTCTTTTATATATATACACACAAATATGGGTATGTAATGTTTATCTATATACAGACACACACAAACATAAGTTGGGTATCTCTTTTTCAGAGGAAAGATCTGATCTTTATGGTCTGGAAATTAACCCTAATTTCAAGAACAAGGGTACTAGCTTGAGGAAGAAGAAGAAGAAAAAAAAGAGGAAACTTTTGCTTTTCTGGTTTTGATTTTAGGGTTCTTGTTTTCTTATTCTCTCTTTGTTTTGGAAGTGTCTGGAGGTTGTGAATCTAAATTGATCTAAACTGGAATCTATTGGGAGCAAAAGATAAGAAACCTGTGAGGGTGAAGGTTAGGGTTTGGTGTGTCTTCATTTCAAGCCATCTCTCTCTTAGCGCGTGTGATACAATCGGCAAATAATTAACTCATTCCAGCTTTCTATTTCGAACAAATATTTAAACTGAAATCACATTTTCATCTTAATCGTTTTTAATGATTTTGAGAAATTCCTTAAAATAGCACCAAATGAAGTTTTTTTGTTAGAAATAGCAACAAAAAATGAAACATTTATAGCATTTCATAAAGTTTATAGTTTAAATTCTTTGATTTGGGTTAACTATTTTAGAGTTTAGAGTATAGTTTTTAGAGGTAGGGTTTAACTCAAACCAAAACCAAAAGATAGGTAACCCAAACCAAAAAAATTAAATTATAAACTTTATAAAATGTTATAAATGTCTCATATTTTTTTTGGGATCCTATTTCTAACAAAAAAATTCATTTGGTGCTTTCATAAGAATTTTTCATAAAAAATGATTCGGCAATTTACTTATGAAAATTATAAATGACTAGTTAGCTGTTTTTTAACCGTCTACCATGTTATGTCGTAATATTTTACAGATGAAAATAGATCATTATAAAATACATGTGGATTTAGTTAAAAAGACTAAAAACTAGAATCGGTGCAAGGTGAGAAAGATATTAAAATATTAACTATGTGATCGATCTACATTAAGTTTTACATTTATTCCGAAGTATTTACACGGTGATTGATTGCTAATTCTCTAACTAGAGTCTCAGTAACCTCATCATTATATAATTTCAAAACAAAAGTAAACATAAATGTGCAAGTCGTAGATACGTAAGCGCGTGATATTGTGAATGAACAATTAAAACTAAATAATACAATAAATGAAAGCAACGTATCGTATCATTTTCTAGTTGTTTTCAGGAGCCGCAGAAAAGCATCTCCTACCTTAAAATGGGTTTGCACGTGTCTGTTTCTTATTGGACCAGACTATTTTAATTGGTTTTAACTTTACTAATAAGTAATAAGTTAAGGTAAACAGCCAAATGGTTCAATAACCATAAAACATAAAACTGAGAAACCTAGCCATATGTCTTGGTCGAGTTTTCCATGTTTTCGGGTGTTTGATGCCATACAAGATGTCAAGATGACATGTGAAGTGCAAGCAGCATCAGTTACAGTTATGTTGTGTAGAAAGAGCGTTGGTGATCTAATGCGTGTTTGCAGGGCCGACACTCGAGGCAAGCCAGCAAAGCACATGCTTGCGGTCATTTGTATAATAAATATATTTTGAGAAATTTTGGAAAATGCTTTATTTAAGTTTTGCAATATGAAAAATATTTTCTCTTTATTTCCTCTATTTTTAAACTGATATTTTTTTAACTAAAATAGCATTAAAAGCCTGAATAATAATTTTCAGGAAAAATCAATTTACAAGAAAATAAAATCGATAATGTTTTTGGAAGATAACTTTAAAAGGTTGAATAATGATATTCATATTATTTACTTTTTCTGGTCAATTCTAGAGACTTATCTATGAGTAGATTTTAATATATAAATAATAACACATCTTTATCTCAAAACTTTTTCAAAATAATAATAATTATTATAATTATTTAGAAATTTTATTTTATTTATTAAAAATATAAATGACTTGTAAATCAAATGTGGATAAAATTCTCATATCATATTTATAAAATATATATTTATTTAAAATGAAGAGTATATTTTTCAAATTATGAAATATAAAATGGTATTTTTCAAAAATTCCCATATATTTTCGACATTTTTTTCCCCAAAAATTCAATAGCTCGGGTGGTAGATTCCTTATGAAAGTCATATAGGAAGTGGACGGTTTGAGTCGTTCCTCTAGTATACTAATAGGTCCATAATTTTTGTTTGCTTGACTCCATTAAATTTTAGGGCCGGTCCTGCGTGTTTGGTTCGCCTGATCTTGAGCTTCGCTGAACGGTTTGGTTATCCTCTGTTTTTCTATTTTGTATTTTTGTTCCCAATAAATTATCTTACTATTCTGACTGATTAGAATCGAATATTATCGACTCTCGGAATTATCCCTATCAGTCACTTGGTTATGTGAAAGTTGTGAACTATATATGTTGAGTTACTCTTTTAAATTTGCAGAAGAGAGTAAATCATAGATGATATATATTTTGCTATCAGTTCTCTCTTAGATTATGTAGTCACTGTCCAGAGTGCCAAAAGATCAATTAAATAAAGTGAACACATCTTTAGCTAAAGCTTATTTCAAAGAGTGGAATATATATTTTTGGATTGCAATTACGTATTACGTCAATATAAGTGGACTCATATGGTTCTGTTCAATTAGTAAATTTAAACCACGCCACTAAAATGAATAAAGAACTTTTTTTGGGCAGAGAATTTACAACATGCGAAAAAGTTTCAGGTGACGTGGGTAGTCCGTACGGATTTACAGAGCGTAGAGACGTTAAAAAGTAAAATATCTTAACAGTGAAATTACACAACAAGATAGGTGATGTGACGAACACGTGTCGACGCATGATTGAGTATGACTTTTGTCGGAGACGTGCTCGCTGAGCCAAACCCTCCTTTTTAACAGTGACTTGTCTACGTTATACATTTCTAACCTTTTGATTTTTCTTTAAATACAATAACATCGTAAAAACTACTCCTTTTTTCCAAACCATGGTTTCATTTCACACGTTTGTAAAATCCAAATTTGTTTTAATAAACTTTATTTTGGATTTATCAAATCTATGGTCTATATGTAATATGTAGTTAATTTAGTTCGAAAACATATGATAGATCTCTACTCAGTGAATTATTTTTAGCAGAAATTCCACAATATAGACAATTATTGGTCTGCCAATTAAATTTAGTTGTTTTGAAAAAATCCACCCACAAATCCACCAAGGCACTAACTATCACTAACGTTGATTTTTTCAAATGAAACAAAACAAAAACCCTTTTTTAAAAAACGAAGTAACTTGATTTAAGTTAAACAAAAATTCTTGAAAAATGGGTGTTTATACCAATGTACATATCAACTGCCAAAAAACCCACTTAATGTTACTCACAGAAAGAGAGGACAAGAGGAGCTTTTGGTTACTAAGTGGATTCTCCGGTTAACCATAGCCAAATCAATAAACCACCAGCATACGGTTCAGCAAATCAAAGTGTCTTATTTGGTTAAACCAGTAACTGATCAAGAATTGGAATAAGAGATTTCTCAAACGGATAAGACATGCTTCAACTTCAACATTACCAATGGATTGATTACATTAATCATAAAGGTCAAGAAGATGAAACAAGTAGTTTTAGGATTGAGGCAATCTATAAATATATAGAAAAAGATTCAAGATTTTGAGCACTGGGGGAATGGGAAACAACCTTTGGCTTGGCAACTGTCGCACGCGACTGATCTTGCGTTTGATGAGTCACTGAATCCAAATATTCCTCCTGATTTGATCGATCAGGTTCCTTTGCAGCGGCCACACTACACTCTTAAGATCTCCACATTTTCTGCACATTCCAAGAGATCTGCAAAAGTTGTTTTTACAAACAAACATATGATGGTAAGACATATATAGATTCAAGAACAAGTTTAATTTCATTAAGCCATAGACAGACAACACTCTAGAACATTACTTGGAGACATCAGCGGCGCAATGAACAGTTTAAAAACCATGCCTACATAGTTTCTCATTAAAAAGGTAAGATTTTCAGAATCCAAAATGAAAATCAAGAATCTCAACATAGTTAGAAGACTTAAAAAAACAGTCTAATTCTTTGAACATGAACATATGATCTAATACCTGAATATTTCAATTCGTAAATATGTGAGACTCAAAAGATCTTTCAGTGAGGACAACAGAACTTTAGGAAACCATTACTTTCACATGATGAGAACTTAGAAGAAAAATGTTTCAATTGGAGAGTGAAACTGAAAGCATAACCAAACATAGATTGATTTCAGAATCTATCCTTTGGTTGAGGTTTCAAACAAAATATCTCAAAATCTCGTAAAGTCTTATCATTTTCAGATTTTTCAGAAGAGAAAGCAAGAGATTTCTTGATTTATCTATCCCTTTAGCTTAGAAATCAAACAGCTTATTACAATTCTATGTAGATACTAGAACCATCATCATCATGTCCAACGAAGTAAAAAGGAAACCCATTAACACATAAATGGCAAACAATTTCACACGGGTTCCGAAAAAGTCCAAACATGTTCATATTTGGATAGCATATGACTCGGAACATAAAATATTGGGCAAAGTGTTTGGGTTTTGTAAGCTTTGTTACCTTCTCTGAGAAGCGGCGATGAAAGCATCAACTTTAGAAGCAGCGGTGGTGGCACCGAGAAGCAGAGCCCCAACTGCGAAACCCGCTATTTCGTTTGATGTTAAGCTCTGCATCGTCTTCTTCCTTTGGACCATCTTCTGTGTGAAAAAACTTCTAATATACCTTTTTGATAATTTCTTATTACTTTAATTTGAAAAGTAATAAAATTATGATTTTACAATAAAATATGAGTATTAACCAAATCGAATTATATAATTATAATTATAAATAATAAAAAAGGTAATTAAGGTAATTTAAATTCTCTATACGCGTGCAAAATTCAAATATGTTATTTATGGTATAATTAGTTTTTAAATTAGTATAAATACGACATAACTTGTATAATTAGTACAACTATATGAATATCGGACAAATAATTTTAAGACTGGTATACCTGATACAATTAGGTACAACTTTATATAACTATTTGAGAAATCTAAGTATATATAATTGTAATTATAAATGTTATAAAAAAAAACACGATAGCTCAGATGGTAATGATCTTTCTACAGAAGTGGAGAGTTTGAATCTTGAATCTATTGGTATAACCGGATAATATTTGATACAATTATATTCTAAGTTTACTTTAAAAATCAAAAAAGAATATTTTTGGATTTACACAAAGTTAAAAATATAAAGATTGTTCTTTGATTTTGAAAAATATTTTAGATTTAGAAGAAGTATAAAAAATAATTTGGAGAAGTTAAAAAGGTATATTAGAAATTGATCTTGTTCCTTTCTCTCCTTCTTAGGATAATAATGATGTCTACACAGACTATAACTTATCCTTACTGAATCGAATGGCCTATTAGCTCAGTTGGTTAGAGCGTCGTGCTAATAACGCGAAGGTCACAGGTTCGATCCCTGTATAGGCCAGTTTTTGACTTATGCTTGTCTACCTTTTTTGATAATTATCATTTTGACCCCGTATGTTTTGATATCGCCAATTTCAATCTCAAAGTAACATAAATGACAATCCTTCCTATGGTTTGTAGGGTTTAACTAGCTGACTCCATTACTGGCTCTAGATTCGCCTTCCAACCCGTACGGCCTCTTTTCACCTTTCTTTCTCTCTGAAAAACTGCAACACAGGAGAAGCGATAGGGTTTATTCAAACTTCACTCAAACTAGTCCATAAGTGTCGACACCTTTATGCACATAGCAATAGCTTCAAGTTCCGTGATTTACCGTTCTGGTTACTGATTCGTGTTGCTAATTCATTTTCTGAATCCTTTCCCACTAAAGAGGAGAACCTGAGATCAGCAATGGAAACAGATCTGAATGATTATACTGTTATTAAGGAAGGAGAAGCTGAGATTCTTATGCACAAGAAGAATCAAGTCTTCTTCAACAAAGCCCAGGTTCCATTTTTGCCTTCTTTCTGTTGCTACTGGATTTAGTTAGCTGCAAAGGTTCTTCCTTTTTGCTAATATTGATTGAATTACATCAAGGGTCATCTTAGGATTGTTCATAGTTTGGGGGCATTTTTTCTTTGTTTGAGATTTCAAATTTGGTGTTTAAGCTAAACTAATTGCTTATTGTTTTATGGTTAGGTCAACAACAGAGACATGTCCATTGCTGTCCTAAGGGCATTTATATCCAAACGCAAGCAAGAGCATGAAGCGATGTTATCTAAAAGAGCTAGGTCATCTGGTAAAGTGCTTGAGAAGGATGTCTCTGAAACTTCCAAGGAAGAAACTCCTACTGAAAATGGTGAGGATAATGGTAAAACCAACGGAGAACACGAAGTAACATGTCAGGATGGACCAAAGGAAGCTGCCAAGGCCGCTTATCAATCTGCACGAAGGGAACTCAAGCCACCAAGAGTACTTGAGGTCTACCAATCTTCTTTCCTTTATGACTCTTATAGCTGTACTTTATTTTCTTATTTCGTTGCTTATTTGTGCTTTTCTGTTAGATCACTTTTTCTTGTGTTATTAATTTTATAGGCTTTGTCAGCTTCCGGATTACGGGCTTTGAGGTATGCTCGTGAAGTTGAAGGAATTGGTCAGGTTGTGGCTTTAGATAATGACCCAGGTATTTTGTTTGTCCCAATGTTTGTGGTTGTAAAATGGTTTCAAAACTCGACTGTTCTTCTATCTAAACTTCCCAGAATAATGTAGTATTACCTTTTCCTATTAAAGCATCGGTTGAAGCTTGCCAGAGAAACATAAAGTTCAATGGCATGATGTCTACTTCAAAAGTGGAGTCACATCTTACTGATGCTCGTGTCCATATGCTCTCCCACCCAAAAGAATTTGATGTGGTATGCGTTCAATTTTTGCAGAATCTTATGCTCATTTTGTCTAAAAGATTTGAATGTTCTCATCTTATTGACTGCCTTATTCTGTTAGCTAATTTGGTTAATTGATGTCGTAGGTTGATCTTGATCCATATGGTGCACCGTCTATTTTCCTTGATTCAGCTGTTCAATCAGTTGCCGACGGTGGGTTGCTGATGTGTACAGCAACTGACATGGCAGTGTTATGTGGGGCTAACGGCGAGGTTTGCTATTCTAAGTGAGATTTTACCCCTTCATTAACTAATTTTGAAAACATATATCTATAATTATGTCTAAATGTCTTAAATTTGTTTGTTGTTAGATATGGTTCCTATCCACTGAAAGGGAAATATTGTCATGAGATGGCTTTGCGGATCCTCCTCGCCAGCATCGAGGTAAATCTTTTGCTACTGCGAGGAATCAAATACCATTGAACTGATTCACTCGTGCCATATCTTCCAGGCTTTGATTGTTTTTAAGATGCTCTATTATTATTTATTTTCTAAAAGCTTTTCTTTTCAATCTATTGACTTTGGTCATATTGTTGATTTGCAGAGCCATGCAAATCGCTACAAGCGGTATATTGTTCCCGTTCTATCTGTCCAAATGGATTTCTATGTCCGTGTTTTTGTCCGCGTTTACACGTGAGTTTTCCTTTCTTTTCAAACACTTCCTCTCGGCTAGAGGAAAGTAAAGATTGAAGCTTTATGAAATGCAGTTCGGCGAGTGCAATGAAGAACACTCCACTAAAGCTCTCATATGTCTATCAATGCATTGGTTGTGATTCCTTTCATCTTCAACCTGTTGGAAGATCTCTCCCTAAGGTTTTATTTCAGTCTCCCTACATAGTTAGTTTAGTAGTTTCTGAAAACCGTCTTTTTTGAGAATCCTCTTGTATAATTTTTTTACAGCATAACAGTGTGAGGTATCTACCAGGAGTTGGTCCTGTTGTTCTTCAGGATTGCACTCATTGTGGAAAGAAATATAACATGGGTGGACCGATATGGTCTGCTCCAATGCACGATCAAGAATGGGTGACTTCAATACTTAACGGTGTTAAATCCATGAAAGACAGATATCCTGCCTATGAGCGAATCTGCGCTGTTCTTACCACAATCTCAGAGGCAAAACTCTCCTCCAAACGCTGAAAGTTTCAGTTTTTGGTTTGGGTAAATTTCTCTAACTCTCTATTTGCTTTGCTTGGCTTGGCTACAGGAATTGGCAGATGTTCCGCTCTTTTTGAGCCTCCATAGTCTCTCTGCAACGCTAAAATGTACTTCACCATCAGCTGCTTTGTTTCGATCAGCGGTAATCAATGCAAAGTACCGTGTCTCAGGGTCTCATGTGAACCCACTTGGGATTAAAACTGATGCTCCAATGGAGATTATCTGGGACATCATGCGGTGCTGGGTAAACAGTCTCCTTTCCTTCATTTTCCTCAACTAAGTCTACTGGCATAAAGTTTTTTTTCTTCTCTCAGGTGATAGTGAGTGAACTATTTTAATTGTAGGTGAAAAATCATCCCATTAAGCCGCAATCTCCTGATCAACCCGGAAGTGTGATTCTGTCTAAAGAACCATCTCATCAGGTCTATCTTTCACCTTGCTAATGTTCTAATGCTTTCATTCCTAGATTTGATGTGGTGGAAGAAGCTGAATAAAGTTGTAAGCTTGAATCTCTAAAAACTGTTTTCTTTCGGACAGGCTGACTTTTCGCGCCACATTGGCTCGCTTAGCAAAGCACAGGCGAAGAAAGTAGCCCGATTTCTACCAAACCCAGAGAAGCATTGGGGTCCAAAGATAAGGGCGGGTCGTACAATCACAAGCAAACACGTCTCGCTTCTTGGTCATGAAGCAGTTAGCGATCATCTCAACGGCGATCACAAGAAAGCAGGAGCAGAAGAAGAACAGCAAGAAGGTATCATCGATGACGAGCCAGATCTGAAACGTCAAAAGACAACAGAGGATATTGCCTCAACATCATAGGGCTTATATGTTTACACAAGAATTGTTACATTTTTGTTTGGAAAAGATCTGGCCTTTTTTTAAAAAAATCCAAGCACTTAAGCAATTTTGCAGACTTACTTGTTACAACAAACAATTTATAAGTCTATATGGATTCTTCAGATCTGTTTCCTACTATTTCAAGGATCCACACTAACCCACTAGTGATTAGTGACGTGATTGTACTCTTCCATGTTGTTTTTCATCACCAAAAATTTGATTATGATATCCATCGTTATTTCTTGTTTCTTTAGCAATACAATAATATATGATAAGATCCATAAAAATAATAATCAAAAACGTTCTATCATCTTAAGCTTTCGGCATCTCAAATGAAAATTGTGTAACAGAAAACAAAAAGGTTATTATAAATCAAACAGATTAAAATTGTGGTAAGTATTCTCGTTTATCCGGGTTTGATCCCAGATCTTTTCATTTCCGCACTGTTTATTTAATTTTCCCCTCTTTAAACGCTTTCTACAAAATTTAGTTATTACGTGGCGCAATCTTAGCCCACAAGTGTAAGTTACAGTAAGATACACGTCACAATATTCTAATCTTTCATATATATATATGCGAATCTTTTAACCTTCCTACACCAAAATTTTTCTCCGTGTTTTTGACTTTTTCTCTCTGGAACTCACCAATGTCGTCGTCGGCGAAACTTTTCGGTTGTTCTATTAACGTCGAAGCAGAGGAAGAAGGCTGTGGTGATAGCTCAATCGCCAGGGAAGTTTCTCGATCTGGTAACCAACCCGATGGTAGTGAAGCTATGAGTATGTTCGACTGTTTCTCTCCGTTCAATCAGATGGAAATCGGCAATTTCGATCCATGTTTCCTTTTCCCAGAGTCGAACTCAGATTCTGGATCGGCTTTCGTGGATTCAGAACGTGAATTCATCGATTTCTTTGATCGAGAGTCGTACGGGGTCGACAGGGTTGGTGAGTTTTACATAAGACCGAATCAGAGGGTAAGTACTTCTGGTGCTTTTGATATTTGGGGATTTCACGAAACGGAGGAGGATATAGAATTAGGGCTTGGAATCGGAATCGGATCCGGGTCAGGGTCGGGTCAGTCACGTGGTGATTCAGATGGGGTAGGGAATCGTAGGGAGATTGAATCGGGTCGAGTCGAAGTTGGTACGGGTCTTAGTCCTGTTGGGGAAGCCATGGTGCTTGATAAAGAAGTGGAATGGGAGGATTTGCAGAACGCGATCGATTGGGTTGAAGAACCTGCCCAGGTTAGTTTTTTTAGGATGGAAGAAAAAGAAGAAGAAGTGGAAGAAGCATCTAGGGATGATGATTGGCAGGTTTTGTTAGCTGTTAACAGTGTTGGTGTTTTGGAAGAATCTGAAGATATGATGGTAGACGCTGGTCTTATGGATTTGGATTTGGGTGTATATCTAGCTACTATATATGAAGATTACAATCCTTTTATAGGACAAATGTTTGATGACGAGGATGATATCATGGGAAGTCCTCCCGCATCTAAAACCGTTGTAGATGATCTTCCTGTTGTTGAAATTACATCTGAAGAATTGAGTAATGGGAATGTCATAGTCTGCGCAATCTGCAAAGATGATATTTTGGTTGAGGAGAAAGTTAAGAAGCTTCCTTGTAGGCATTACTATCATGGAGAGTGTATTATTCCTTGGTTAGGGATAAGGAATACATGTCCTGTTTGTCGGTATGAGCTACCTACTGAGGATCTTGAGTATGAAATGAATAGGAGATTACAAAGGACATGGTAGCAGCGGTTTGATTAAGGGGACTTGATGTTCGGGTGGATGAAGTAATTGTGCTTTACCTTCGGTACTGCCTCATCGGTAACGATCTGTTCCTGGTTGATATTATTTACATATCGGTTCTAGTTCAAAGGAAACATAATTAGTTATTAATCTTATAGACTCAGTCAGTATGTTTAGAGGAATTGTCGATCTGACTTTGATCAGTTTTATTTATGATTTTTTTTTTTTGCAATGTGATTTGATACTTCTTCAAGAGTCTTTTTAGAGTTATCAATCAAGATTATACAAATACCACTGCACTATTCTAATGTAAACGTGAAAACTTGATGAATACGCAATGTATGGAAAGTGAAAAGCTCATTCATGTTTTCACCAAAATAAGCACGCCATAGATAGTTTGGTTTTATCAGAGATGTTGCGATGGGTTAATCCGATTCTGGATAGAATACAGATCCAGTGTGGCCAGCTTTTGACTAACCCAAATACATATTAAAAGCATGGATTTGGTCCGGTTAAGGTTGTCTTGTCAGAGTTGGTCTTATATGGACCGGATCTAAATCAACGTGCGGGTTATTAGATTCATTGTGGACTGTACAAAGTACAAATACGGTATCTAAGTGACGTATATTTTCATCGTATCGTGTTTGTCCGTTCTGACAGCTCTAAAGATGGGTAAAGATCTATTATTTGAAATATCCAAAAGTATGGGATGAGATCGTTCGGATAATAGGTAATATGGTCGATTCCGGTTCAAAAGTTCTATGTAATTTTCGGATAATTTATACTATTTTTTACTATCTAAACTTTCACTAATCAGATCAAGGCTAGATTCAAATTAGGATGTTTTAAGTAATTTCGGATAACTTCTAATATTTTTGGATTTTAACACGGCTATATACATAACATTCTTTCTGCATCCGTCAAAATATACCTAAATAGGTAAATTACTACAACAAAACTGAATCAGGTAACTAAAGTTAAATATATAGATAATTCCGCTCGAAATGAAAAATTGATCTCCACTACAAATTTTATTTATTTTCTAAACATATTATTTATCTAATATTTTCCTTTTTTTCATTTCAATTAACTACTTAAAATATATTCAAGTAGAAAGTGATGATATATCTCTTGGTAGGTTAGTTATACGACTCATTAATCCCTTTGGCTTCAATCTTACCTGAAGGCGGGAAGATGTGCATGTTCTCATAACGTACATTTAACTTCTAGTTTTTAAACTGGGAAGATTAGGACGTAAAGCCTTGGTGCTTTAGAGTTTAGTCCAAAAAAAAAAGTTCTACTTCAACTTTGAACCGAATCCCACTAAAAGTAAGATTGTTAGGAAAAGAAAAAAACTAAAGTTAATAGTCATTTTCACATGGGAGTGGCTGGCTCTTTTCTCTATAGCGACTCTACATTTCTAAATAGCCAAACTTCAAACATTGAGTGTCGATTTTATTTATTTATTATTTTCATGATCGTGGCAAATCTTTTTTTTTTTTTCTGGCTCTTGGACACCCATTTGGCTCAACACTATTTTCTTATCCTTATATGCAATAATCATGTCTCTTCCCTCTTTCCATGTAACAAATACACCACAGAGAAATTTTCTAAGCTTTCAATAAAATATAAGCTCCTCTCTGAAATCTTAAAAAGTTTTAACCATGTGCACCAGTTGCTCACATCAACCATAATTGCATATAATGTACTTAGAATTTGTCAAGAACGTCCATGTCCCGTTCATAAATTTGTAGTCTAAAAGAATTTTATTGTATGTGCAGAAAATCTAAGGAAAATTACGGAAAATGGTTTGTTTAAAATCATGAGCATCTTATGATTAATCCGACGCCATGGTGTAGACATATGAACTCTATTAGTTAGCACTCATTTAGACAACTCAAATACGCAAAGATATCTTTAAATGACTAAACATTTGTGACGTTTCTAACTTTATTTGTGTGGATGTGTTTTGACTAAACGGTTCAAATAACTGAATCGCAAAAAATAAAAAATAAAATAAAACGTATTGTATAGTTGGAGTGGGTGAATAAATTTATCAAACCATTTGAATGTTTCATTTTATAATTATTACCTCAATCATTTTGGGATTGAAAATTGAGCTCAAGTCTTTAGTGACGTTCTCCCACTTTGTTTTCTTGTCTCTTAGGATTCTCTCTCTCTCTCTCTCTCTCTCTCTCTTCTCCTTAAGGGACATTGCTTTCTAAACCAAAATGCACATCAACTACCCTCAAGCAATGACCAGACAAGATTGTAGTAGAAAAAAATATATAACGTAAATACAGATTTATACGAACTAATTATCGTAAACACTAAACACCAAGTTCAACAACGGTACTAAAATTCAAATCGGCAAAAATATAACCTAGATACAAATTCATACTGATTAATATCATACAACAATCATATGAATTCCAACAGAAGAATGTAACCTAGTTAATTAGACTGAAAATCGTAATTATTAAAATCTTTTTGTAAGTTACTATATCAATAAAAACCAGAAATTGTACCCCAAAAAACAACTCGTACTAACTTACCTATGTAACAGCAAAACAATTACTTCCATATAGTTAAGGATACACAACTTAAATTAAATCCAAACTTATTGGTTAACAACCACAATCTAACATCCACAATGTAACCACAATTATACATATCTTTGCACTTGATCATCGCATACCAAGCTTTTGTAATTGTGTTAAGCATTTAAATATGCGTGGGGAAAAGTTGTTATCTTAGTTTGTCTTCATACTCAAATAATAATTTATCTGGCTTTAAAAAAACTAAACACCATAACACTTTATAAAACTAAAAAAATATCTCAAAAACTAAAATAAACTACGGACAAATTAATTAGGCAACGGCAAGTGGGTTATTTGAAAATTTAAACTTTTTGCTGGTCATAGTAAAATTATTAGCACAATCCTTTATCCCTATATTTCTATTAAAATTTTTAACTAGAAGAAAAGTAGACTACGTACCCGTGATTAAACAAATAAACTTGTAACTAAAAAAGTAAGATTTTTGGTAGAATCTGGTTTTCCACTATTTGTGAAGATAGTAATTATACATGAGATCAAGTTTAAAGCAACTGAACGCATAGATTAATAAAAACTTGAGACATATATACATACATAGATTAAAATATATTTGTGAGTACTCTCTCCATTAATTTGGCAAAATAGATAGAATGATTAAAAGATGCGAATGAAAATACAAAAGTATAAAAAATGAAAAATGGGTATATATTATAAATTTGTCATAAAAATAAAAGTTTTGGAATTATAAAATTTATCGTAAAAGGTGTGATGATACAAGTGATTGGCTTATCCTTAATCCGACCAATCAGTTGGACCATCATGACATCATCTATTTTCATTAAAACAATTTTACAATAGATTATTATGTTGATAATTTTCGGAGTTTGCTTAACGACGAAGAACTAGGGAAAAAAGGCAAGAATCTATATTTTTTTACCAGAGTCAAAACCGTTTTAATACAATTTTTGTTTTCTTGGAATATATGTGGATAAAGATAATTCCATATGTGGTTTTAGCTAGACTTTTATTTTTAGCTAGAAGAGCATATTTAGGTACTAGAAAAATCACATGGTAATTACTAATTACATTCGATTACGTTTTATAAAGTTTAATTTTCTTAACAAAATAGAAGATCTAAGGAATTTCTTTGGTAAATAATTGAAAAATCGAGGTAGGCCAATATCAGGTGGTAGTGTACATTGATGGGACCAAAAACAATGAGACATTCAAAAACACTTTAATAGTTTATGATCCAATGAAAAGTATGGTTAAAAGAATATTAGATAAAGGAATCACTAAGAAAAAGCAAATTGGAAAAGGTAAAAAAGATAAAATAGGAAAAAGATTTGAGGCTGTTCGAGAAGAACAAACCGTGCAAAGGACATGAAACTGAAATAAAGAGAAATAAACTTTGTCGGAATGATATGACTTGATGGGTGTATATTTGCGGTTTGTTTGACCAATACATTCACATTCTCTTTCATTCAACACTCAATAGTCATTGAATTTGCAAAATTATGCAATTTGAAAGTTTAAGTCAGTTCAAATTACGCAATTTTGAAGGTTAAAGTCACTAAAAAACAAATTATGCTGCTATAAATTTCACATTAAAAAGAGTCTTGATGTATATAAACTACTTTTATTTCATTATTAGTTGGTTTGAGATGAAAATCTATAGCATCAGATCTTATTTAAGTCAAACCCAAAACCCAAAAGATACACTATACATATGTGCACAGAAATTAATGGTCTCCTGAATATGTTGTTTCCTCAAATAGTAAGGTATTGCATCACTAAAACAGTTAAACCAGATCCATTAGTAGACTGTATTAGATAACTTTCAGTCAACAACCAAAACGTCTACCTAAAGGGGACCGATATCAATATGCACATATTTTAATTATCTGCTTTTTTCAAATGGATTATAATAAATCCATGCATGCCTAAGATTTTGGTTATATGTATTTTAAAGAAAGATACGTTTTCATATTATTTTTTCCCAACCATACGTTTCATATTATAATAGACTAATAGTGGCAAGAATGAGAAAAAGGGACCAAAGACGATTTCTTCAACTATTCAATGGTTTTCCTAAAAAATTATCCATTGCGTATTTTATTTCTTTCCAGTTTAACGAATCTAAGTCGGGAAACTACAGGACAAAACCCATATGATTTTCTAAAATTTGATGTCGCTATAGTACAAATTTAGACAGTTTTGCAACGAAATGAGCAGATATGGTAATAGTCAATCTTCGAATTCTTGACCAACTAAGGAAAACATTCGTTTAATTAACATGGCTTGGTTAGTTAATTAGCTAAAAAAATATTGGTTTTAGTTTTTAGTCATAACAACGCAACTACGCAAGTGTGTCTGGTTTTAAGTGGTTGTTGAGTCATCAGCTCCGGAAACGTATTATAGCCTGTGCCTTAGCCTTTGTAAGGAACATCATAAAACGACAAGCAAAGCCTACCTAACTCATCTTGCTTTCCGAGTGCAAGTAAGGAGTTTATTTGGTTTAGTTTTCGTTCATAGTGGTCTTTTGAGCATAAACATAATAAAAAGAGAAGGGTTGAATTAATAATTAAGTTCTTATATCAACATGATCTTTCTATATGATATTAATGAGATTAAATACATAACACTTGAGAAAAGAAAACCAATGTATGTGGTCGTATCATGGTTGAAAAATACATCATGTGGATTGATGACCAGATCTTCGAATATTCAACAGTAATTTTAATAATGGTTGGTCATTATGAATGTTTTAAATAGCAAGAGTAATGGATATTTTTTGGGCCAATTTTTGAAATAGACACTTTCACAATTCTTATTGTGAACAAGAGATTCTTCGAGTATGAAATTAGAACATATGTGTGAAATGATCAACTTTTTGGAATTTTCCTTTATTTTTATAGACCTTGAAATTTAGTTGAATCACGATAACAAAAAGAAAGAGAAAAATACTTGAAAAGATTAGGGATAAATTTAAAGAGACCATGAACAATCAAGGAAATGCCAGTATGCGTTAGAGAATAAATGTGTAGAACCTAAAAATATGGATAAAATAGGATAAAACTATAATTATTTTAGTATGTCAATTTTTTTAGTAAAATTCTAATTTAACAATTATAATATTACTAAACAAAAGTTCAACTTTGCGTTTTAAGTCTTTAATTAACTTTAGCAAATTACAACAATTTTAATTTACTTTTTTTGTAAGTGTGATTTTATACTATTAGAAAACACCACATTTTCAAAGATTTTATCTAGGACCTCTAAAGTCTTCGCTGAAAACCATATAATAACTGATGTTAGTTAACGAAGAGAAGCAAGTCTCAAAGGTCTAAGAGATATATAAGCTTCTTATTTTTCAAGAGGAAAAAAGAAGATAAATTGGTGAGTAAGATTTTTTAGACATACGTACAATATATATATATATATATATATATATATATATATATAAATATCCATACATATTATATTACCTTTATAGATTGACATATATGGCATCATACCACTTTATATACTGGCTAGCAAAATCCCTGTTTCGAAACTAAAATAATTTTGAAACCCCACAACTAGAAACTACAATTTTTTCTCTCTCGGATGGTAAGCACATAAAGTTGATCCAGAACTTGATTTTATCCACAATAAATACATACTGTACCCGAGTCCTCATATGTCATTATCATCATAATGCATGAGCATGATATAGAAACCTTTTTCTGTCGCATGCATGAACATCATGATCATGTGCCATGTATGTGCACCTGTTTGCTGCCACTAGATGGCCATGGTGCCGCCCTCTCGTATACTCACATGCGCCTGATAAAAGATGTCACTTGGTTATGATCAAATATAAGCCATGCATTCCTTAGTAACCGATGCATAAACAATATGTCAATGGGAGCAAGATATTCTAATTCAACAATAAAAGAATTACTCTAAATTTTGTTATGTAGTGTCAAGAATTGTAAAAACTGATGACCATGCTAATTAATGCCCAATGGGTTATGTCGATTTTCGAAGACATAATCTAAATTATTTTATCAAAAGCAAATTAAGCATGTGTCACGAAAGCCACCAATTTGCAAAAAGATGTGGTCCACTTTAATGCCTTTCTCTGCTGTATAAACACTCCTCCTCCAATGTCCACCATTAATTCACCCTCTTTGAGCTCTAAAGAGGGAGATAAATTGACCATGCAGCCAAATTATGATAGCTCAAGTCTTAACAACATGCAACAACAACAAGACTACTTCCACTTAAACAACTACTACAACAACTTAAACCCTTCAAATCTCAATCTTATCCAATACCCTCAGATTCAAGAACTCAATCTACAATCTCCGGTAAGCAAAAACTCTACGATTTCCGATGAAGCAACCGAAGAAATATTCGTCCTCAACGAGAGAAAGCACAGACGTATGGTATCTAACAGAGAGTCAGCAAGAAGGTCAAGAATGAGAAAACAAAGACACTTGGATGAGCTTCTCTCACAGGTTGCTTGGCTTCGAAGCGAGAACCGTCAGCTTTTAGATAAGCTTAACCAAGTAACCGACAACAATGATCTTGTTTTTCAAGAGAACTTGAGTCTTAAAGAGGAAAACTTGGAGCTTCGACAAGCTATCTCATCCATGAAGAAAATTGGAGGAGGACTCCATGAAAAATATTCTTCTTCTTCCATGGATGAATTGGATCAAGACTTCTCTTCTATTACAGATGATCCAAGAACTCACCATCCATCATGATTTGTTATGATCGATGAACACTACTTCAAGTTTCTGCCTCTAATCTATCTATTTTTTTTTGTATCCGCGAAGAATCTCTTTTTTTACGGTTTAACTACGTACCAAAGTTTGAGTTTTCAGCTGTTTGTCATGAATTAGAAGATTTCTTCTATCTGTTTTATTTGCGTAAACAGATATGAAGATAATTAAGTTATGGTTATTTGTTCTTCCATATGAAGATGACAATATATTATAATATAATTTTTATGCTGTAACAAGGAATTATTTAATTTTCTTGATAATTTTGGAAAAGAAGGGTGTATTTTTTTTATTTATACATAGAGAAAGAACAGAAGACAAACAAATACCACCAACCCTCCTCACTCACTAGGGTAGCCAATTTTGATATAGTTGAATTAAATAAAATTAAATTATTCAGAAGGGTCGTCTTGTGATAGTTCTGCATTCTTCGTGAGAATAGTTCGATGAGGACCTTTCTAAAATTCTTTTCGTCTGACATGGAAATCTATGAAATTGATCTCTGAACAAAAGAAAAGTTTTTCGTCTGCATTCTTCATTGAGAATAGTTTTTTTTTCTTGATAAAGAACAAAAGAAAAGTTTTCTACATTCTTTTATATATCTTTGCAAGAACGAAGGGTAAATAATCATTTATAAGCCCAATTTTATGTGAAAATGCCAATTCATTCATATATTTTTTGGTAAATATTTTGGTTATAATGCCAAATTTTGTGTTTGCAAGTTTAGATTTAAAAAAAAAATGTGTTACATCCGAAAAATCAAACTGAATTACTTCATATCTTTATCAATTAATCATCAACCATAGTAACAACCATCTTAATATACTATACCAACATTTTAATTTATAAGCATATTTTTTTTAACTATAAAAATTTGGTTTTAGTTTAAACCAAGATTGACAATTAGAGTTGGGTTGGCGGGCCCGCTCTGTTCTGCTAAAAATTCACGGTTATTATACTAAATTTTTGAAATCTGAACTCCGTCGTGTCCTTTAGCCGGTTTTTGAAACCAACCCGCATCCAATCCGCAATTACCTGCGAGGTCTGCGGTTTACCAGTAAAAAAAGATCCGCGCTATCCGTCCTGCTCCGCGTTATCCGTCCCGCTCCGCATTATCCGTCCCGCTCCGTATAAAACCCGCATGAAAACCCACATAAAACTCGCATAAAACTCAAATCCACATAAAATCCGCATAAAAATCCGCTAAACCCGCATAAACCCGTATAAACCATCACATAAACCCTAAACCCACAACATTTTTTTTTATGCAGATACTCGTGGAGTTTACCCGCTAAACCGGCAAGAAATCTCAACCCGTTCCGCAAAATCCGCTAAAATATAAACTCAAAACTAAAAACACATACCCACCCAGCACAGACCAAAACCCGTGGGCTGCAGGCCCATTGCCCAGCCCGATCGACAACTACACCAACTAATTACTAACCGGATTATAACAAAATTAAAATTAATCAAGTTAACGCTTGACAACTAATTACTAATATTTGTTATTAGTCGGTTAAATTGAACCGGATTATAACCGGAATATCTTAAAGATAAAACAGTGTTGCTCTTGAGGCTTCGTATGCCACCGTCGATCACCGGTAGCCGTGCCTCACCGGAGTTGCCGTCTTGGGTGCTTGTCGATGGTGGTCCTTGCCAGCGTTGCCGGCGTTGATCATCGTCTTCGTCGTTGAGGCTCTATATTCGACGGTGTTTAAGCTTGGAGGAAGCGAGATCTTCGGTGGTGTTCTTTGGCAGCTTCACTGGGCGTGTGGCTTCGGAGGCACGATGGTGATAGCCTCAATTGAAGTAGTCTTCGTCTTGACTCGATTAATATCATCTTCAATCTAGGATTCTTGGACTCGATTAACACCATCTCTATTTCCGAGCATCAAAACCACATGTGACGCGTCATCGGAGTCGAGACGGAAGAAGCGGAGGATATCGGAGACGGCGGAGGATATCGGAGACGGCGGAGGATATCGGAGACGGCGGAGGCAGAGGCATGGTCGAGGCGATATGCAAGTTATGGGAGCTTGTCGAGGTGATGAGAGATTGAAGCCGTTGTTGAAGCTCAACGTATACCCAGAAGCCGTGGTTGATTTTAATTTGGGTTTTGCTTTGGTTTGGTTGATTTTAATTTGGGTTTAGAACACCAAAATCCAATTGTGTTAGATTTTAATTTGAATTTGTCTTATAAATTAAAATAAAAAAATGGTATAGACATGAAAATAGTTGTGTTTGTTAGTTAAAATGTTGGTGTAATATATGACCATGGTTGTTGATCAACAAATAAAACCATATAGTTTCGAGTTTGAGTTTTAGGATACGATTCTTAGATGTAACACATTTTTTAAAAGAATTTCAAAACATGCAAACACAAAACAAAACGACGTCGTTTTGATATAAAATTTAAATATTACACATATTAGGGTATGATTTAGCAACGTAATGAATTGACTTTTCGTGTAAAATTGGAGTTATAAAGTTCTCATTATCCCACGAACGAATATATAGTCATTTAAGACAAATTGGGCCTTCAATATCTGAGCCTAGTTTTTACTTTGGCCCATTAATATTAGACGCGTCATTGTCGGAATCTCGAGTAGACGTGAAAATTCATATTCTGATGATCGTCGTCGTGATGAGAGAAAATCTCTCAAAATTCTATATTTGATAAGGCTTTTCATTCACAACCAATCTGGGATAATTTTGGATTAGATTCAATCTGTTGAATTTCACAATCCAAAACGCCTTAAACCCTAATTCCATATTTAATCAAGTGGTCGATGGAATCACCAATTTCGCATTTTTTTTTGTTTTTCTTCTCAATTTGATCCAAAATCATCCCAAATATATTGTGAGAACTTGTAAGTAGCCAATTGGGTAACTTTGTGTGAATGTTAGATGGTGTTTGATACCAATTTGTATGAATGTTAAGGTTTACACTCTTCTCTTACTCTCTAGAAAGGATAGAGATGGTCATAGGTTAAGGCGTGTTGAGATATAGCTGTGCTTGTTGTTCCCATTTGTGGTTGAAAGAAAGGTGTCTTTGCTTGTTCTTCTTCTTCTTCTCTGCCAATTTGTGGATTTCCTTGAATTTATTGTAATGGTTGTTAGGAACTCCCATCACATCTATAGGCACCCACATGACACTTGTTTTAGTTTTTTTTTTTCTGGATTATGTGGAGGAAACTGCTATTTTACTATATGGTTAGTGAAGCAAGATAAGAATCTGATAAAGCACAATATCAATTTTCTCTGTTTAATTTTTTCTACCAACTCAGACTTTTTCCTACTTCAGATTAAGGATAACTCTTTTTTGCTTTCTAGCAAAAAGAGTGAGAATATATGAGGGCCCAGGGACCATATAAAGCTTTTAATTGTAAGACTGTAAGTTTAGGGATGCTTTTCGATTTTCATGGCTAAGATTTCTGGAAAAGTGCAAAAAAGTCCAAAAGTGAAGCAACCTTTTGTCACTTTATGCAATTTTCTCGAATCCATCACTTGATATTAACCACTCAGTCAGCTATACATTTGGTGGCTGATAGTTTTATAATTAGCGCCGGGATTATGACTCGGTCTTGTTAGAAGAAGTTCTGATACACAGCTTCGTAGACTTTTGATGATCTATTATAAGATTTCTTCTTTAGGTTATGCATAATAGTTTTGGTAAGGCAAGTTAACACTGGTCTCAGATCTTTAGCTGATAACATACATGCGTAAAACCGAGTCTTTTGATTGCGTTGATTATAATATGGTAGAGGAAGACCTCAGCAGCTTAATTATGGAATTGTTAACCGTAGATAAATTCAGATAGCAAAAATGGAGTCATTGCAGTGTCACTTGTTATTTTCTTTGCGGTGTCACTTGTCATTCTTTTATACAGCATATGCCTTGGAAAGTGAGCTAATATAGGATTCTAAAAATGACCAATTCGTATTTGATTTCGTGTTGATTAATGGGATTTCAAATGTTGTGTGGAAATAACTGTCAGTGTTATCAACTTGTATCATAAAATCTTATGTAGAGCCTTAATCTTCTTCTTCTTCTCAGGGAAGCGTGAAAATGTTTTGGGATGGCTTAAGAATGGATATTTCACAAATAGGGATTTGTTCCATGTAGACAGGATTTGTTTAACTAATCCAGAGAAAGAGGAATACTAAGTAATAATAGTTAGCCAAAACTACATTGGTAGTCCTCTACATTGGATCAATGCCATATCCTGTGTTGTACATTAGCATTGTGTTGAACCCTTGGTCGTTCTCTGCTTCGAGTTCTCTATTCTTTGCGAACCGGCCATTGACCCGAGGTCTTCTCTCTGCATATGCCTTTCTTGAAGCATACCTTATTGTCTTCTCAAATTTCCTTGTCTTTTTCTTCTCTCTGTATCTCAGGACCCTGGCTTCTCTGTCCATTGGACTGAGTTGGGTTATCACCTGAACTGGAGGGTCAGGTACTTGGTCTATCGTCCCTTTCGGTGCTCTTGGGTCTGAAGCTGTTGTGTCACGTGCTGTTGGCTCCGGCACAACGCCAATTTCCATAGATAAAATGTGTGCCTAATGAAAGAAACAAAGACATTCTTAATCCCCCTGGTAAGAGGACTAAAGAGAGTCAATGCATAAAGAAGCCTATTTTTTTTATTGTGACAGAAACAAAGATTTGTGTGTAAAGTGACCCTGCTGCTTATTGTGAAGATGCTGAATTGAAGGGGTAACAAATATACAAAAGCCTTACGTTATGGTTAAGGGAACAGTTGTCGTTGTAGTGATTTCCTGAGGAGCCATATTTGAAATCGAACTGAAAATTCAGTTGGTTGTGGCGCAGCTGGCCCCTTGATTCTTCAAGTTGAAGCGGGACAACTCTGTCTCCTCCGTAGCTTGTCTGTGGTACGCTGCAGTTTTGTTGGTGTTGATTGTATTGACCAGCGAATTTGTAGTCCATACTCGAGTTGTAATCCACAAGGTCTAGATACTCGTCACTAAACAATAACACATTGTTCTGGTTATTGTTATTGTGCTTGCCACTATTTTTGTCACTAAACAATAACTCATTGTTTTGGTTATTGTTATTGTGATTGCCACTATTTTTGTCAGAGTTAGGAAATAACCACGAAGCCGCCTCCTTGGCATCCTCATCACCTTCTTCACGTCTCTCTTGATCCACCACCAGTCTCTGCTCTGGATTGGTCATTGTTGTCTCGCTTTGGTGGTGAGTAGCCATGAAGCTGAAAGAGTTTCCAGAAATTGGCAGAATTGGAACTCGCTGATGGCGTCTAGCAAGTGGGTTTGCAGAATGAACCTCTGAATCACAGGCTGTGCATAGAGATGCATCATCTGCTTCACACAGAAAAGCAGCCGGAGCATGCTCACATGACTCGCAGACTCGAACCCGTTTATGGTGGGAAGCTACACGATTGGCAGAGTGAACTTGAGTATCACAGCTTGTGCACAAGTAGGCAGAGTCAGCATGGCAGTACACAGTGCAAGGGGCTGACCAGCATGTGTCACAGGCTCGTGCCCTGATGTTCTCTCCATTCCTAATGTCGTTACTCTCTTGTTTTAACATAATAACTCAGATGTAGTGATTTTGATGGCGTGGGAGATTGTGTCTGGAAGAAGGGGCTAATAAAGCTATATCTGCTGTGAGAGAATAAGCAGAGGGGATACCAAATCCTGAGTGCCTACACGTGGCACAGAGATAGGCTCTTAAATGTGATTGGATCATCTTGCGGCTGGCTGAGCTTTTAAGAAGGCTTATGTGTAAAGTGTAAACATCTCCTCCTGTACACTTCTTCATTGGGACCCGTTACCACAAGTTTCTTTAGGTTTTGCCACTTGCTATACAGAGATTCTCAAGGGTAAGTGGTCCGGATAAAGCCATGGTGTTGCAGACACTTTGTTACTATTGTTCGTATCACCTTTTACTATTTTGATATGGATTTGTTTAACGTAAAGCTAGATTCTTTTATCTCTTTTGCTTCGCACAAAGTTTATGCAGTTGAATATTCATCTTGAAACCTTGTGATAACTGTCCAGGTATATCTCCGAGTAAGGCTTCGAGTCTGAAAGCCATCACCAACTTTTACGGGTTTACTACCCTATCAAAGGTTAGACAAACTCGTCAAAATGGTAGAGTTGTTGTTCAACTATTTATGATTGCATCTGCATCATTTAGAAAGATTTGCAATTGAAACTTCCAAATGATTTCCTGATGAGAAGTGTTCTAGTGTTTAGTCTGGTTAATAAAGTAATGGCAATGAGAAGGGAAGCTGACATGGAAAACTTAAGACTTGTCGTGAGTATCACAGTTCTTAGAGGTAATTTACTGATCAGTAGATGCAAATTGTTGAAGCACCTTTGCTTGCTAGTTTCTTGGTTAGTAAAAGAAAGCTATTTGGTGAGCCAATCATGTGTTGAGCATCTTGGGTTTGCTTGTACTAGTAAGCTTCAGTACTTTGAGTTGCCTTGTTAGTGATATGCTAATAATAATGTACGGTGTGGAAGCTACAAAATGTGATACTCTCTAGGTTGAGGACTTGGTTCCAAGGACGCTTTTGGTTCGGTGGATGTATGATACCCACTTTTTGGTAATTGGAACATAACTTTTAAGTTCGTCTTGTTATATACTGGTTTTATTAGGAATGTAACGGCATGGAGAAATGTGTTGAAATGGTTTCATGATCATTGAACTCCAAAAAAAAAAAGTGTAGGTTCCTTAAATTAGCAGGCATATTTGGAGATCTTTATCCCGCCAAAGTTTAATGTCTATTTCACAAAAGTGATTGGATAATTTGAGACATCTTGGCCTTTAGTGCTTTAATGATGAAAAATGAAGATTTTAAGGTGCTTCAAGTTCATGAAGAGTAAACTGTGTAGTGGCCTTTTTCACTAGTAGTTCAAGAAATAAGTATTTCGCTTATTATTGCTCTTTGACAATCAGTGAGTTTATTTGTTGTTAGCGGTTTGTAACTCCTCTCACATATATAGGCCTCCATATAACATGAAAGTTGCATCAGATTATGTGGAGTTAAATGCATTTTTGATACTCAATTCTAGAGATTGAGGAAACAAAAACCAAATTGCTAATTTGTTGTCATTATTTTCCAGTTTCCTGATTGCAATTACTTTCCTTCTATCAGGTTTAAGGAGAAAAGCCTATTTCCTTGCAAAGACTGAGAAGAGAACAAGAGTCCAAGGACCATATAAAGCTTGTAATATTTTTGTGCGGATTCTCCACTTTCCATGGCTGTCAGAGAAATTATCTGAAGAAAAGAGCAAAGGAGCAAAAGTGCAGTGACTTTTGGCAAAAGGTAAGCACTTTTATGCATTTTCACGTGATATCTCGAATCCATCACTAAATATTAACATTCTATTGTCTTAAATTCGTTAGTGCTTCAACTTGTTGTCATTGCATCTTAAATTTCCTGGAAAAAAAAAGAAATTTAGTAGGAACTCAACTATTTCAAGTCTCCTTGATGATGATATATGGAACCGGGGATATCTTTGATTTGCTTGCGTGGTTTATAAGTTTGTAATATGTGATCCAGCTGGATCACTGAGTAGATTTTCTGGTGGTCTGAGAACTTTGTCCAGTGGACACTCCTGGCTTCAGTTGATGAATGAGATCCATTTATATGGTCAACAAGAACATGTATTTCGACACTAGGGGCTAAATTCATATTGGGTGTTAACACTCTCTCAGTTATGGCTGAAACGAATCTTTTGATTGGTACATGAATTCATCAGTTTAACCATGGAAATGGAAAGCTTCGTAGAGGTAGATAAGTTAAAGCTCTATGGCCTTTCCAGGTGGCAAAAAGTGAATGCACAGTGTCACCCCTTTTCTTTTCTTGCCTCGTTATTTGTTAATGCCAGCATATACCTTGGAAAAGTGAGTTACTATATTCGAAAAGATAGAGCAAGATATAGATTTCTCAAACTGAATATCTTTGTTCATTTGGATGGTCCATAGGGCTTGTTATATTCTGCTAGTACTTGGTTGTGAGTGATAGAATCTTGCTATCAGAGAGAACCACGTGGGAATGGATTTGGCACCAACTTTAATCAGGAACAAAAATATACATCGATGTAATTTATGCCTAGTAAAATTGTTCACTCAGAGTTCTTGATTATTTGCTATCTGACTGACTCCCACTTATCTTAGTACATTACTGAAAATGATTATTCAGTATGTGATTTTATGTTGAGTTTCATTGATTTCTAGAGTTTTACTGTTAATCTATGTTATTTATTTTTTATACGAATTATTCTATTAGGATATTTTCCTTTTTATTTAGGATTTCTATTTTCTTATTTCCTTTTCCCATAGGGCTTACTTTTTACGATGAAGTCTTGGTTGTGAGACTCATCCAAGCTAGGAAAATCTTAGGAGGTTTCTATCGGATTAGGCCGAGGAAGAGAACATAGTTCTTTTGGGAGTTTTTACTCTGTTACGTTATTGTTTCTGTCTTCTATTATCTTAATAAAGATTTTGGTTTTGAATTCGATTCTATCTCTAACAATTTTCTTTTGAACCTTTGGAAAGGTGAGTTCCGTATTAAGGTATAGCTAGCTGAAGTAAACCATTTCTCTTCTTTCAACATATTAACCCAAGTTTGATGGTGAGGGAGATTGTATCAGAAGAGAGGAACTAATAAAGCTATATCAGCTACGGAATGGTAAAGCAAAGGAAGGATAGAATCCCCCGGGCTGACACGTGGTGAGAAGTTAGTGGCCTTGAAAAGCTGTTTGATCATCTTGTGGCTAGCTGAGTTTCTGAGAAGGGTTATGTATGGGGTCCAGTCCACGTATGCTTACATTGGCTTTTGGAATCATCAACCATTAGGAAAAAGTGAAAAACTAATAGTCAGTCTTGTTATATCTTTGCAATAGAGTAGAAAGCTACACCAATAGTTACTACTCTCTCTCTCTCTGTCTCTAAGTGTGAACTCTTCCTATCTACTCTTCTATGGGGACCCATCTAGATGTTACCAAGGTGATGTTGCAGATATAAAGCACCAAGTTTGCAACTTTTAACTATTTTCGTATTATCTACTACTATTTTGGTAAAGTAGAAACTTTTGCAGCTCTTTGGCTTAACCATTAGCCTTTATAGTTGATGTTTAAATTGACATGGTCAAGTCATCACTTTCCATCATGTTTTAACTGTTCAGGGTTCTCTCCAGAGTAAGGCCTGGAGTCTCAGAGGCATCGCATAACGATCATGGTTCCACTGGTGATTGCAGCTGCACCATTTTAGAATGATTTCAGATTAATTTTCTAAATGATTTTTATTCTGATGGAAAGTGATGACTTGACCATGTGTTATCTTCATATGATGCTAGCTTTCTTTGGTGTAGGAGATTAGATGGCCTGTCCTAAATTTGTTTGCTTCCACATCAGGTCTGTCAAGCTGACGTGGGAAACGGTGGAGATCCAAGGAGCCATTTGGAATCTGCCAAGTCGCTTGGGGTCTAAAGATTAGGAAGAACATGAGCCACATGTTGAAGCAAATGGTGGGTCCAATGGTGAATAAGGTTAGTTATATCGACATCACAAGTGATCTGTTTTATACTAATCCAATTTGCATATGATCACCATCATATTCATAGTACCAAAACATGCACGAGTCCATGAGTCATGAGTGTCATCACATCTGTATCACCTTTTAAAAAATATGATAAAAGCCGATATTATCAATTTTAGCTTTATTAGAGTTCAAACTTGTGGAAGAATCATATTGATGTGTTTAAATCTACATGGGTCAAATAAAATTGGTGAATTTTGAAACTCTTGTTGATTAAAATTCTGAGTAAAAAGGGAGCTTTCAGCTTCAAGCACATAAGAGGTGAGAGAGAGACTCTATTTACAACTAAGAAACAAATCAAATTACAGAAAAATGAAATCATAGAGCAAGTAACAAAGATGAGGATCAACAAACGAAACAAGATTCTTTTCGTTTTTGCGGCGGTTAGAAAGGGCTCTAACCTCACGAGCCAGTTTCAGCAAAAACTCTGGGACAAGACGCTTCCTGGGAGGAGCTAATGAGTCTTTAGTCAGTGGATCATTGTCCTCAGCGTGTATCACAGAGATGATGTCATCATTCATCAAAGAGTTCGTCTTTACCGTCTCTTAAGGGATCCTAAAACAAACACTCTCATGAGTTTATTATACCCACACTGAGCTAAGTGTTTGTGTGTGGGACACAATGTAAGGTAGTATCTGTGGCTTACCTGAAGAAATAAGTCGGTGTGTCTTTCCCCTGTAGAAAATAAGCTCGGCTTTAGCTCCAACAGCTTAGAGAGAGTCTGCAAAAGTTTTGCTACAAAAAGAGGAGTTTTTAGTGAGGCAAAAGATTAATCAGCAACTTATGACTTCAAGAGGATGATCATAATATACCTTTCATTAGATGGTATGGAATAATCTGAGGATCCGTGGAAAAGCATGATAGGAGGCAATAGAGATGCGGATTTTCCAACAATTGGGTCTTTCAATCTTACTTCCTGAGAGAATTTCTCAAATGACTCTTCTCCTTCCATTATGCGTCAAGTTGGGAATTGAACATTAGAACTGATCAGACAACGTTTACGATTTGAATAACCGAGCATTTACCTTAGGAAAATCGACCGATACAGGCCCCGGTTATGGAAGTGATCAACCAAATTGTATAGATTGTACCTGTTCAAGTTCAAAATGATAAGCAGATCAATTGCTGTATACCAAAAAGCACATAGAAATAAGTTTAGTAAATACCCTCCAGATAATCCGAAATAAGCTTTTATTATGGAAACCCTCCAGTAGATGCTCTCTCCTTTTGATTCTTTAATGGCTTGTTTCAATAGAGCACAAGCAGATATATGCGCACCAGCTGATTGTCCCATCAGGTAGATTCTACAGACACAAGCACATGCAGTTCAATACCAGAGAGACCAATTGGAAGATCAAATGGTAAAAAGGAGTTGAAACCTGTTGGGGTCACCTCCAAATGCAGAGATGTTATTGCAGGCAGATGAGATTCCTTGAGAAGCATCTGTCACCATATTACTAATTGTTCCCTGAGGAAAGTTCCTAACATATCTAGATTTTCAAATCCCAAAATATTGTGGATTCTATGTAAACATAAGTAGAATCCAGAGTAAGGAATATATAAAAGAAGACTAGTTCTGAGTTGTGTAGTTTCGTTACCTGTAGTCAACGCATGCTACAATAATATCCCTTTCTGCTAGCTGCATTCCCAACAGCGAACCCCAAGCTTTGTACCCAAATATCAGCAAACATGAACTTATTAACACACGACTTCATATAGTGCAAGAAGATGAAACTTGGGTAAGATAAGAACACAGAGCACATTGGGATCTTTCATTCTACAATTGTGCAGGGGAACTAGGACACGAGATATATCTTACTATGCCTACATAGTTACATGCACAGAAATTGTAAAACGAACGAACTATATCTTATGCGGAGGAGAATGTTGTAACTCCAATGTGCTACTCACCCGATAAATTAAGCTCCACCCGTCACAAAAACGACAACCGGCTTCAAGCCATCGTTGTTGCTTGGTAAGTACAGATCCAGCCTACTGTGAACATGACTTAACAATTAGATTTAAAAGGTTAAAATACATATTTCCAAGGCTTTCACGATACAGGAACTAAATGCAACTAAAACTAAGGTATCACGTGTTCCAATAGATCAAGAGTGATACAACAGCACATGGAATAACTTTCCTAATTAGAGTAAAGTTCTCAAATCACATGCAAATTTGCAAGATAAGACAGAAATTATATTTCCTTGGATTCTTTGCATAGCATATGATTAACAATATCGCTCACACAATGATCAAAGCCAGCTAATGCATCTTGGGCAGTGGATCTTAATTCCAAGATTCTTCGGCTCTTTCGTGTTGTGCTTTTGGTTATCTCTCTCTCGCTTTCTCTAGTTTTAAACTTTTCTGTATATTCACTTTTGTGTGCTCTCTGTTGATATAAACCGAAAGATTTACAACACGACGTCGGTTTTACCCCTGATTACTAACCTTTTATCGTGTAATAAAATGATTAGAGAGAGAATCAAATGTCTGAATACCAAAATTAATATCTTGAGTGTGTCGTGTAATGAATTATTTAATGTTCAAATTAATGAAATTCTACATTATGTTAAATCATTTCTGATTGGATGGAGTTGGAAGTTGGAATATTTTAGAATGTTAAGAGATAATCTATCACTTTCACCATTTATGTGGTAGTGGAACACCCAAACCACTAGAATCTAGAATATACAATGGTAATCTTTCTTTTCTTTTGCATAAACGTACCAACATGATGTTTTTTTTTGGGGCCAAATATTGGTAATCTACATTAATAATCAAGATTTGAATCCAAAATACATACATTAATAACATAATCTTCTTGTTTTTATGTCTCAATTAATAATCTTTAAAATTAAACCATTCGTGTTTTATAGTTTTAGCATATAATAATTATAGGTCTTGCTTGTGGTCAATGGTAATTGACCGCAAATTCTATGCGAGTAAGTATCATAAATGTATCGAAACTATTTTCTTTTCAAAGCAAAAACAAACGTTTTATAATTTTTTTGCATAACCAAAATATAAAGTGGAGTAGCACCGTATCCAAACTTGTTGCCACGTCTCCCCCATCGTTTTGGAAGATACAAGGTTATGGTTTTTCTTTTAGACACATCATTACATTAACACCCACGCAATCATTTTTCATAAAAACACAGTCAAAACTTTAGTAAACATTTAAAAATCCATTTCTCTTTTTCTTAAAAATGTATATTTCTTTTATTGCAGTTTATGGACAATGTAGCAACGTATAATACCTTGTCCTCTTAGACGATTAAACACATGATTTGTAAATTCTTTAATACATATTATAGGAAAATTCTGCGGTGGTTATTATTATTTTGAAATTATAATATAGAATGTAGGATTTGGAATTCAAATCCGAAAATAACCGACTTTAATTATCTAGAACCCAAAACTATATAAATCTCAATATGAAAGATCAATGATGGATTGGATGTAACCAGATTTATTTTATAAATCAAGTTATATCAAACATAGACTTGACAAACCAAAAACCAAACAACTTTAAAGCTTCAGTAAGAACAATAATGACCAAACGAGAAATACTTCCCACCAACGCCATGACCACCATATTCACATTCATCATCGGATATATAAAAAAAGACTTTGTACTAATATATAAGGGATATGAACCAATCTATTCATTACCAGTTTGATTGAGTTGAAAGCCAATAAATTTTAATATAGTATCACGCTGTCTCACCGAATTGAAATCGATCCGGTCCATAAAAAAATGCGCAATCGAATTTAACCTGAAATTAATTCTATAGTGCGATATTGTCGAGATTAATATTTTAAAAAATTATGATTGAGTTGGCAGCTCATATACCTTAACAGAATCCACCACAATAGGAAGTTCCCATCATCAAACCCATTTAATCCTTTAATCTTCTGCATCTCTCCATCTTTGTCATAAATACTTTCCAAAGCATACACAAATCCTTTCCAGCCTTCTCCTGCGCTGTCTCTCGCCAACGCCGGAAAAGTCCAATTCACGAGCTGCTTCACGATTTCACACTGGAGAATAGAACTTCCGACACTGGAAGTAACGGTAATAACTGTATCCCGAGTCGACACTCTTTCCACTCTTTTGGCGCGAACCATAAGCCACTGTCTCTCTTTGTTGACCATAAAACTCCAACCACACGATTCTCCGCCGTGAAAATCTTTTGGATACATGGCGTCGTCTTCTTTCACCTGCCACCACCAACAAGAAGAAACTTTACTAATCAAACCAAAACCAATCTAACAATGGAAATGAAGAGAATTAACTAATATGTGTGTGTGTTTTTAATCATGTCCAAAGTCCAAACTTAATTTAACTAAAATTGAAACGAATCAAACTGAAGAAAACCGGTTAAATTATATTCTTTAAAATTCTTAAGTTACAAGTTTCAAATCAAATTTGAAACTAAACCAAATAGTATTCAATTTCCATTTGGTTTCTATTATTTACTAAAACTAAAACTGAACCAAACCTAAGACACTAGGACCAAATTCCGGTTTTTAGATCAAGCTTTCTCGATTCGGTACGGTTCAATTTAATCTATTCGGTTCGATTAGATTTATTCAGATTAATAAATATCGCGTTCGTTACCTGCCACCACATCTTCGCGGCATGAATCTCTAGCGTCAAAACCGTCGAAGCCGCCGTCGCCAGATGAATATCACCGTAAGCTAGCCCTAACAAAGCGGCGGAGTAATACGCATTCACAGCTTCGCTCGTGCTCTCTTGATTCCTCCCGTCGGCGAACTCCGTTAACCCTCCAGCCCAAGAATGAAGCTTGAAAAGATCAAAGCATTTCAAACGCAGGTAATTAGAATTAGCTCCCTTTTTCCCCAACGTCGTGTAATCCTCCATTAAAGTATACGCTTGAGGTTTGTATCTCCTCCTCCACAAAGGATCAATCTTAGCAAGCACAGCAATCGCGTAGAGAAAGTAACCTATATGATAATGGTGATCATTGTAAAATCCCAAACCCAGAATCTGCTCCTGAATCTCTCGAACCTTGCTTAGTGATCACACCTCCCCATTTAGGATCATACAAAAGCCATTTGGTTCGAAAGTTCCGTTTAACCACGGCTCGATCATGTTCTTCAAGTAGTTTCTAATCGCCGGAATCACATCGAGATAACAAACTCCTTCGGCGATTAAAGCTAACCTCGCTGCTCTTGCGATCAATTTCGCGTAGAAATAAGACGAATTTGTAACCGGAGCTGAGGAATCTAAGGCTTGAACGTCTTTGATGAGAGCTGAAATGATCTCTTCGTGAGAATCTTCTTGAACTCCTTTGATAGAGTGCCACGTCACCGAAACAGGGTCTGGTCTTAAAACCCATGAATCTCCGACGAGACCTACCAAATCTCCGTCGATGCTATTGTATCGGAAATTGTCTAGAACTGTGATTGAACAATCGTCGGTTTCTAAAAGCTTGAGATGAAGAGGATGAGTGAGCATTAAGAGATCTCCATAGCCTCTCTTCTCCCATTTATACTCTAAAAGTAAAAGGCTTTTTGAAATCAGCGTCACCGGAAACTGGGTAACAGCAACTAAATCGGTCGAGGATTGATCGAAATCTGGATTTAAACTCGGTAATACGGCGATCCGGATTATACCCGAAAACCCACCACCGCAATTGATCGAAGAAACGCCGTCTTTGGTCAGATTAATCTGAGAAGAGGCGTAAATGAGCCATGTCTGGTTGTTGTTAAGCTTCACAGTGTATTTGGTAGATGAGCTATTCACGGTAAGCGATAAAACCGCGTGGATCGTTGAGATTTTGATCGAGGAGTTACCAGAGACGGAGCAGGTGATGAAAGGATTTCCTCTAACGAGGAAGAATCTGAGATTAGAGGAAGGGAAATCGAGAGTGACGCCGAGATCGCTGAAGGAAGAGATCAGATGAGTTTTCCGGGAATGTGAATCGGGTCCATCTGACCCGGAAATGATGATGTCGGCGTTGAAAGCTTCGTAGATGAAAGCAGAGTTGTGAGACAGAGATGGGTACGAGATCGAGAGAGATGAGACTGATGGTTTGATGATGTACGGATGAAAGTACTCAGCTTGGTCACCATTTTTGAGAGTGAAGTTTTGGAAGGAGTAGTTCGTTGGGAGAGGAGTTGAGAGGAGTTCGTGACTGAAGAAACTAGACGGGTCGGGTAAAATAGAGGAATCGGATTTCGGAAAGAGGAAGGAAGTGCTGCGGTGGTGGTGGAGGAAGAGGATGAGTGGCTCTGGTGGTGGTGGTGATGGAGGTCTTAAAGTTCTGTTCTTCGGCTTTTTTAAAGGGTTTGGTGACAAAGTGTTCGACTTTTCGCCTTACGTTTGTACAACATTTTGCTTAGTCAAGAGGAGAAAGAGATAGCAACGGATTTGGAAATTGGGTTCCCAAAAACTAAAGGGGTCATTTTTAAAATTTCCATTAATGAAAGATGGAAATCCATTGGAAAGAAAAGGAATTTTAGACATCCTTTTCTTGTGTTTGTGTTGATCTTGTCCTTTGGACAGGATGGCGGAATAAACCAGAAACTTTAAGATTATGAAATGGTCGTTGGGTTTGTTTGGTTATAAAAAAATATATAAGTGAAGTTTTGTAAATTTATAATAGAAGTTGGTTTACAAGCTAAGGTTTTGAGAACGTGATGCTAAACTTAGACAAGATATTAATAATATGCCCCAATTGAGAAAAATAAAATAAAATCACAATACGAGTATGGTTTTGCCTACAATGATTACTCTAAGAATGTTACTTGTATCTTCCAAAAAAATTATTCGGTTAACAACTTAAGTCGTATGTGTCATCGAGTATTATAATGTTTGGTTTAAATTGGTTATTTATAAAAATTCCAAAGTTTGTGGATAATTTTGGAAGATGGTTGAGGTTTGTGATTTAATGTTTTGCTTAGCTAAGGAGGAAGAAGGTTGATTGCAAGCAATGTAAATTGCCAACACGCGGTAATGCATATTAAAAAAATTTAAGGCTCCTATTGTGCTATTGAAAGGGAAAAGGACAACTATTTTTTTTCCATTTTAATTCCCTTTATTAATGTTCCCTCTAATGCATATATATCCCTAGTTGATAACTTTTATGAAAAAGGATCACATTTCCTGTTTGACAATTTTAAATTTATTTTTTAATTAAAAAAATTCTGTAAAATATATTTCAGAATTTAAAATGAGTTCTTAATATAGAATTTAATTACGGAAAATTTTATTGTTAAATAAAAAATATTAACCTTAGTTTATAGATAAATTAATATCAGGAAAATCATTTCATATTAAACATTTAACAATTGTCTGACTTTCTGACCCTTTTTTGTCAACAATTGTGTGACTTCATTTACTTTCGTTAAAATTTTCTATGTATTCGAAGGCCCTTTTTAAGGCCCACATAGACAACGGATACTACTAGCCATTTCGAGTTCCCTTCGTTTCAACTCAACTTTTTCCAGACCGAACCAACAATAGAATTCAACTAACATAACCGAACCTCCCGGTTGAAGCACCAACCACCTCGGTTTAGCTCTGCGATCGTCCCGCGAGTCACCAAAGAGACGAAGAAGAGATATGGCCGGGCTTCTAGCTTGGGCCGCCGATGTTGTCGATGGTAAAGAGGGAGACGATGAGAAAGATCAGATCTCTCAGGTTTTCACGAAGGAGCAGCAGAAATATGTCGATGAGTTTGCAGAAAAGCGACAACTCTCAGCCGTTCGATCCAAGATCTACGGCTCAGATTGCCCCCACCTGATATCTCCCAGCGTCTTCCTCACCTTCTTGCTCACTTCCTCGCCTCCAATGCCGCTCTCACTCTTCAGCTTGATTCGCATTCTGCTACTCGTGAACAGGTTTTTTTCCTGATTGGAGAGACTTGGATCGTTTTGAGTTATTGAAACAGTGAAGCTGATTCAGAAATTGTGTGTTTGCATTATAGGATTAGTCTGAATGAATATGGCATTGGCTGATTTTGAAGTGATCCTCATGGTTCTTCTTTTGGTATTGCAATTAGGCACAAATGAGAGAGCAGACGTTACTGGAAGAAAACAGTGCATATGAGAATGCAATATCAATCTGTGAAACAAAAAAAGAAGAGAAAAGGCATGAAGCAGATTCTCTTCTTAGAAAGCTGAAGGTGAGTTATAAAATATAGAGCTGAAGCAGATGATCAAATGATAGACATTTTCTTGTTCAAATATAGATAGTGGTTCTTTTCTTGTCTGTGATCTTGTTTAGATATGAATCTTGGTCCTGTTACCACTTGGGTTTGCAGGAGCTAGAAGATGCAGAGGAAAGCTTTAAAACTGAGCAGGAAGATGCACAAGCTTCTCTAGATGCAAGACAGCCCAAAAACTCTGCTGAGTCTGTTATCCAGCCTAATGGGAATGAAAAAGATGGAGCAGATACAGAGGCCATGAAGTCTGTTATGCTAGAGAAGTTGGAGAGCAAAAAGAACGATTTAGTTAGTTTTCATTTTACCTTTCATGGGGTATGGAGTTCTCTTATCCTGTATATCTGACGGCAGTGTAAGTTATTTTATTCTTTTAGAGTTCAATGGAAGAAAAAGTTCAGGATTTAGAGAGGAAGTGGGCTGTTATACAGGAAAGAGCACTGAAGCAGCCTTCTCCAGGTACTTCGTGTCATCAATACTGATTGAATTTCTCGACTTTCTTCAAGTTTTATTTACAAGAAACTTCAATCTGATTAGCTGTTAACTTACTAGCTTATCACTAATCAGAACCATCACGTCTTCAATATATGCAAAACCAAAAAAACTTGGTTGATAGCTTATTTTCAGTAAGAATCCAATAGAGAGATGTTTTTGGTTCTGTTAGATAGGTTGATAGCATGAAAAGTTTCATTTGCATTATCTGACGGAAAGGTTTTGCTTTCACAAGTCAGAGAGAGAAGACACTGTATAAACAACTTCATAGTCTAATCGAACAATTAGCTGCAAAGCAGGTCCATCTCAAGCCAATTAATCTACACAGTTTCCTTTAGACTGTTTCTTAACAGAAAATTTTAATATGCGTATCAGGCACAAGCAGAGGGGATTTTTGGTGAGATTCATTCGAATGAGATGGAGTTAGAGAGACTCAACAGTTTGTGGAGAAGATATGAAAGCTTTAATGTTGAGGTGAACGCCGCAAGGAACAGATTAAAGAGAACAAATTCAGATAGAGGATTTGGATCAGATCATGAAGTTGATGCTCAATCCTACCTTCCATATTCATCTGCTACAAGAAATGAGATCCAAACAAGGCTTATGTATCTCAGGTCAGCTTTTGTCGTCTACATTTTGGCTTTGCACGTCCCGGTTTTCATCAAGATTTGCTTTTGAGAAATTGTGTACAGAGTACTCTGTTGTGCTTTTAGTTTGCGCAAGGGGTCAAAATACTGCATATATGATTGATAGGAATACAATTTTTTTTCTCAAATGGGTTTCCATCCTTGCATATGAATACATGGCAATCAAATACTTAAGACTCCTACAACAACAACCTTTCTTGATTTTAGATATTAGTCTCCTCTACTCATGCTTGAGGGATGGTTTCTACTTCTCGTTCTTCATCATTTGTAGCAAAATATCATTCCAAGTGTCAATAGGTCCAGGCAGGCACCAATGAATACAGTCATTACTTGTCCATTCTGCATTCGGCAGATGGCCGTATCTCCCAGGATGCCCATCTGGTCGCAATAGCATTGCCTGTGTCGTGTCCATTAACCTCAGTCTCAAACCCTTCCTCTTCCTCCCTTCTTCTTCTGCAACTCTAAATTCCTCCAGTTGAATATCGTGAAGCTTGAGATCTGCCCCTTCTGGTATAGTCTGGTTTCTTCTGTAAGGTCGTGTCCTTAGACAGTCCCCTCCTTCGTTCCACGACCCACCTTCGAAATGTTGAGGAGAAAAACTCCTCAAAAATGCCAGACCCTTGAAATTTTCGAGTATAGCTCTAAGAGATAATTTTAAAGCCTTCCTGTATCCATAGTACAAAGGCAACTCAGTTATGTTTGGTAACGAACAGTAATGGCACCCAGAGATTTGTTGGTTCTCATAGAAAATAACCGGCCGATGAAACCAGTGGCCGGATGAAATAATCAGGTAGTCGAGCTGGTCAATCTGAGTCGTCCACTCAGTGTCATACTCGTCAAGATATAGGTTGAAGAGGCTGGACTTCGGATCTGGATGGTCAATTTTAGTAGACCTCACTAGAAATGGTGACCACATGGCATGAAGAGTGAAGTTATAGGATGTGTAGTTCCATACTTTGAAATCTGTATCTGGCGCAGGAGAAATGTCTTCAGGATATTCTACCTATAAGGATATTTTTTTTAAAAAAGTCAACACGTAGAGAGATGTTGGTTAGTTAGTGAGCATTGACAATTGATTGGATTTTTACCCTAGAGAGAAGGCACAAGAGAGACTGGACTTGGTTTCTGCTAATGGAATCACCAACAAACCCCATGGCTTTCCCTCTAACCATTTCCAAGAACTCTTGAGGATCAAAGATGGGGAGGTCGCAGCAGTCCGGCTTCCATTTCCATTTCATGAACTCTGTGTCTGGTCTCCCGTACTTCATGCAGTTCTGGTGCTCATGTATCACCCAACATGTCGTGTTGGTGTAGTATGGAGCTTCTTTGTTCGGCACCCATTCCCCGGTAAAAAGATCACACCTTTTCTCATCATTCCTGATCTGCGTCCTAGATCTTGATGTGGTGACTGGAGATAAACGATCATCAGATGATGATATCGGATCTGATGAAGAATTGTGATGTCTTAAAGACGTATGAATAAGTTGAGCGGGAATGGGACCATCTACAGGTGAAGGACTCTGATCGGATGAAGGATTTCGATATCTTAAAGATGTATGATTGAGTGGAGTGGGAATGGGACCATTTACTGGTGAAGGAGTCTGATAGGATGAAGAATTCTGATGTCTTAAAGACATATGATTGAGTGGAGTGGGAATGGGACCATTCACGGGTGAAGGTCTCTGATAGGATGAAGAACTCCGATGTCTTAAAGACGTATGATGGAGTGGAGCGGGAATAGGACTGTTCATGGGTGGATGACTCTGATCGGATGAAGAATTCTGATGTCTTAAAGGCGTACGATGGGGTGGAGCGGGAATTGGACCATTCTTGGGTGAAGGAATCTGATCTGGTGAAGAACTTCGTTCTCTTAAAGGTGTATGATCGGTTGGAGAGGGAATGGGACCATTCACAGGTGAAGGAATCTGATTTGATGAAGAATTGAGATGACTGAGACTGGTATGATCAAGTGAAGGGGATTGATAAGTTTTGTATGATGAGATTGATAGAAGTAAGATTGAATTGGCAAGGAGGGAATATAGAGCAGGAACTGTTGTGAGGAGAAATAGAACAAATGCTAATGTAACTGCAACTCTTGGTGTTCTTTGAAGGATTGCAAACAAAGGAAGCTCCATTGTCTGTTTCAAGACAAAATGGTGTCCGGTCATCTTAAATTTTGGTGTATATATGGTGTGTAATAGTGACATCGTGGTCATCCACTAACTAAGCACAACATTTGACCATTTCTTTAAATTCAATTAAATAAACCACAGAGAGGAATCAAAAGACGTGACTTGGTGTGGTCATTAGGAAAACATTTTCCGAACTTGAGCCAATACTCCTTTGTCTTCTTCTCTCTTTAGCATAGCGAGCAAAGTCATTGAGGTTATCGATAGGACCTGGCCAGCACCAGTGAACACAGTCGTTACACAACGTGACATTGGCCTCAGGCATATGGCCATAGCAGCTCGTGTGACCGTAGGGTCTAAGCCACATGGCTTGGGTCGTATCTAGTAGTCTTAACCTCTTCCCTTTCTTTTTTGCATCTTCTTCAGCTCTCCAAAACTCTTCCAACTGAATCTTGTGAAGCTTCATTGTCGTTTCGTCTTGAGTCTCGTTGCTCTTGTAAGGTTGTTTCCTCAAACAATCTCCTTCGTTCCATAACCCGCCTTCAAAATGCGACGGCTCACAAGTTCGTAAGTACATCACCCCATTGAAGCTTTCCGAGGCAAGATCGCTTTAAACGCGATTCTAAATGCTTTTCTATATCTATAAAACATTTTGAGATCAGTTATGTCTGGTAATTGGCAATAATGGCAACCGATGATTGTCCGGTTTTTGTAGTAGACCGATGGTCGGTAATGCCAATGGCCAGAGGAGATGATCACATAGTCAAAGTCTCCTATCTCCGCTGTCCAACTCTCGTCCACCTCATCGAGGTGTAGATTGAAAAGATTGGTATGTTCGGGCTGGGTCTGGTCGGGTTCTTTGGACTTCACTAAGTGTGTTGTTCAAAATGTGGCGATCGTGAAATTGTATGTCTCATATGTCCATCGGCTGAAGCAATCGTCAGCCTTAACCGAAGCATCCACCGGATATTCAACCTGAAATGTTAAATTTAGTTTAATCTCTGACGACCATACGAGGGATCTCTAGTCAGGACAAGTCAAAAAATGGATTCAAAAATCAAACTAAAGTATAAATAAATCAATTTGGTTTCATTCATAAAAAAAATGGAACAAAATGTAACCAAAATGAACCAAATTGTACCGAATCAAAAATTGAATTTCTTTAAAAATAAAAGAAACACTAATATTCTTTGGAGCCAAATTCTAAAAAGGAAAGCAAATGAGATTCGATTTCAATATTCAATACACAAAAATCCAAACCAAAATATAACAGAAAGAAGCCGGACAAGACATCCCCTGTTTGATATTGTTTATGCAGTTTGATTATCCAATTAGTTAATTAGATAAAATGATCCATGACTGTGGAAATATCAATGTGTGTTCTATTTTTTTCAGAAACTAATCTTTATATATTATTAAACTAACTTAATTAAAACATATAAATCATTGGACGGACTGTCCATTTCTTTTCCATAATACTATTTTAGTATAAAGAAAACATTATTGATTGCTCAAAAACAAAACATTATTTCAATGATTGTGGCATTGGTGAACCAAAATCACCTTTATGCAGGTACCAACCTCTTATTGAAATATAAATAAATGAATAGTTGTATGTGATTTTACCAAATTTAGGTAGTAACATACATGTAAATTACAAAAAAAAAACATACATGTAAATTAATGTATATATATCCATACACTTAATATGATCAACGTAATGATGCACATCTAACTTCGTTTATACTACTTTATCAAAAGTGTAACTTCAATTAATAATTTAATTATGAAGAGGACTAAATGATTCGAGTTAGAGGCTCATGGATTAGAATGTAACTTCGAAGTCAAGAATGGTTATATAGTATTCTTTGGTGCATGAGTACTAAATTATGATTTACTGATTTTGATGCAATTTTTTGGTAGTTGAACTTAGAACTAACTGTCTCATACAAAAAACAAACAAACTAATAACTGTCTAGAACAGGGTTTATAACTTTATAACGACAAAGATAATAGTCCATTCTGTTTACATTATAGTTCTAAAGTTCAAAATTACGTTAAACCAAAAGGAAATTTTAAATCATAAATTAATCAATATTAGCAAAGAAATAGGTTTTTTTGTGTTGAGGGTTATCATTTTAGTTATTCAAAAAAAGGGAAAAAAACCTAGAAAACAATATAAGAAAAAAGTTGTTACCTGAGAGAGAAGGCAGATCAAAGACTGCATGTGGTTTCTGCTAACGGAATCACCAATAAACGCCATGGTTTATCTTCGCACCCATCGGGTTCCATTTCAACTTGATGAAATCCGTGTCGGGTCTCCCAAACTTCATGCAGTTTTGGTGTTCGTGTATCTCCCAACACGTCGTATTGGTGTAGTAAGGTGTCTCAGGATTAGGAACCCACTCTCCCGAGAATATGTCGCAGCTCTCGTGTGTTGTTACGAAGCTGTTTTGGAGCTTGATGATGCTGTTTTGGCTTGGAGGTTATTACTTGAGGAAGAAGTTAGGGTCTTCAACGAAAGGGTAGAAAAGAGGGATGATGGTGAGGAGAGCTATGGCAATGGTCACTACAATGAGTGGCTTTTGTTTACTTGGACATGTTGCAGAATGAAGAAGCTCCATTGAAGGAAAGAGAGAGAGAGAAAGAGCAGAAACTTTCAGAAAAAAAACATTTAGATTATCTCAGAGTTAGGACTAATTTGTTTATAAGTTGTGAATTATTTTTAATCATAAAGATTTTGTGACTTTTTGTGTAACAAAAAGAGTAGGTGTCATGACATCTAAATTATGAGTTATGATTATTGCAAAAATAGCTCGCAGAAAATTTTAGAGTAATCAATCAAACAATAAATTCACAAGTCATAGTGTGATGCCTATTCACTACTTTATACTTTTTTGTCGGCAATTAGGACGTTTAAATGATATTTAATACTATAACACATGTAATTAGTCTCTCGGTTTTTTATTTTATCCTTTCAATAATTTGATTTTCTCTTTGCTGATCTGGTTGTTATATATGTAACTGTCACAAGATAATAAGCTTTTTTTCCAATATGCATTGTGCGGTGGGAATTCATATGGTAACGTAATGTAAATAAAGCGGCTTCTTACTTTATCATAATTAGTTTAATTCTGATTTTTGATTGGTTTTCAACAATTCTTATTTTTGACTATATTTATTTGTTATGCACTTTACAACTGTTACAAACAAGTTAAGTGTAGGAGTTAGGACAAACATATATGAGTTGTTTCAACCATGCACGTGTATTCCTTTTGGTTGGTCTTTATTAATTTAGCCATAAGGTAAGAATTTAAATATCTATTTCATTGAATCAAGTTAGTACTAAATTCACAAACAAGTATACACTATGATTTTTTAATTTATCAAAACGGTCTAACAAGTAAAATTGAACGTGAATCGCGCGGATCTATGAAAAAGTCAAAAGCATAACCTATATATCCATAAATTTAAAAAATTACTGACTCAATAAACAAATACATCAAAGAAAACACGATCTATCAACTTTGTTAATCAATACAAAACTGATAAAACTTAAGACTAAACTGACTTGTTCATGATAGTACTAAAAAACTATAAAACTCTAGTAATAACTAATAACCCGAATTCTTGACGTCAAAAGAGGAAACCTAATTTTTATTATGTAATAAAACACATAAACCAGTCTTCCAAATATGTCGTTGCATCACTGAAGCTTCATATGATTCCGTAGCTGCTAACATACAATACTTACACGAAGGATCGCATTGTGGTTTGTTGTTATCAGTTTCTTGCAAAATCTGATGAAGTTGGCCGTTTTGGCCCAAATCAGGCAATAAATTTTTGGACACAAGGTCGACAATGTTGTTGCCATTGACTCTTGACTCCTCAGTTGAGTTGAAACGAACTAGCTTTTCTGATTCGGGGTTGGCTTCAGCGAAATTTTCCATAACTACAAAGTAAATCTACAATGCACCAAATTAGCTATGGCTCTTGATGTGTTTAATTGTTCGTGCCAACTGCCAAGAGTTATCTATTTATGAGGTTTGGATGATATTACGAGTTCTTGTTGCAAGGGGAATAACGATACCTTAAAGAAATTGGATATTTGAATTACTTAAGACATGATAACTACATATCTCGTTTTTTTACAAAAGAAAAATAACTAGCTCGTTTTTCATGGTGACCAATAACAAAATTTTAAATAGACGTAGCTTTATATTAATGTCCAAATTCTAATAGGATTAGGGATAAAGGAAAACAAGATATTTTATGAAACTACTATTCGGATTTAAGAATGTGCCTTCTGGATATTCGGATTTCAACTATCCATCCAAAAATTGAAATATCTGAATTCGGATTTGATTCATAATTTTTTTGATAAAATCATTGATAAAATTTCGAAAATACCAAATAATAAGCATAAAAATAAATATTTATATATTTTTTGAAAGTTTAAACATATGTAAAAAAGAATTAAAAGTAATTATTAGAAAGTTTTATAAATAAAAATCATATATTAAGTGAAGAAATTTCTAAAACCAGTTTCTACATGACCAAAATCTGAACAATACCAAGTAGTACTTGGGCCAGTGGCGTGGTCAGGACATCACCAAAGTGTGAAAAGTCTGGGCCCTACAGTCGATACCGATTTTGCTTCCGGAGTCATCGACGTGTACCCGATTCTTCAACACGGTCATTGAAAATGACACCGTCTTAACAAAGTTTCGAAGAATAGGTTTTAATTGTCTAAATAAAATGTAACCATCGTGTCTGGTTTTGCTACTGTAAAACTATGACTTTTGCTTGTTCAGGTCAGCTTTTGCTCTCGATTGGAATGTGGAAATTTTGAATTTGTTGAAATATTTTGTTAGCGAATCGAATTATTTATTCTTAATGTCTGAACGTCGTGCTAAGCGTCCCAAAATCTCCAGAGGGGAAGATGACTTTTTGCCTGGGAATATAATCGAAATCGAGCTTCAGAACTTAATGACGTTTAATCAGTTGGTGTGCAAACCTGGATCACGCTTGAACCTTGTAATTGGACCAAACGGATCAGGTAAGAGTTCTCTTGTGTGTGCCTTGAAAACAGAATTTGAATTCCTTGGCGATTTTAATGATTTAAGATGTAATGTGTAAATGTAGGCAGGGCTTCCTCTTGTACAGCAATATCTGTTACAGTTAGATCACTTGGTAAGAGAGCTAATGCCGAAACTAGGAGAACATTTCACTCAACAAAAATGATCAATCCGAGCATGTATGGAAGTCAATGGTTCATAACCGTCTTTTCGTATTCATTTCCTTTCCCTACAGCTCTACGAATCTGGGATGTGTTTCTAGCCGAGGTAAATCAAATTAATCATCTTATAATCTCAAGTCTTTTTCTTTTTTCCAATTTGTGTTTCTTTTTTTCTCGGTATATAGGGTGTTAAATTCGTGTTCAAAGTGGGTTTAACATTGTTGAAGTATTGCCATGATGATTTGGTGAAATTGCCATTTGAGGAACTCATGCACGCTCTGAGGAATTTCCCTGAAGATGCCATGGATCCTGATTCTTTGCTTCCATTGGCTTACTCTATCAAGGTTCTTCTCTCTTTCTTACTCAAAGACTGTAAAAGCTATCTCTCCTTAGAAAAGATACTTGAAATTGAATCTCCTAGTCCCTTGTCTATTTTGGTTATGAATCTCCTCCAGGTACCAAAGCGTTTGGAAGAAATGAAACAGGATAGTGAGAGGGCCGTCCCTAAACCGACTCAAACGACTAACCCGGTTCAACTATAGAGTTTGATATTCATTAACCGATTCAAACCGGAAACCATATTCCCAAAGATTCTTCTCATTCTTTTGTGCAAATTATATCTTTCTCTCTCATTCTTTTTTTTTCTCCTGAGTGAGCTATGTAATATTGTTTTTCTTTTGTATAAAATAAGTTCGACTCCAAAAAAATCAACCTTTTGTTTCTTTCTTTTTTCGGCATATAACATAAATTGTAATCCGGAAGGAAACAAAACAATAAAAAAACTTGAATTTCACATGTGTCATGTTGACTTCGAGTTCAAATCCGATATTCTCATCTTTTGGCAGCCCCTCTTAAGTACACTCTGGTTGAGATGGCCGAACAAAAAAAGGTCCAGTCTGGCTGATTTGATCGAGGCGAAGTAAACGTTTGTGTCAAGAACAAACCTTTCTATTAACTCTTTAAAAAATGTAGCAACTTCACTCAAAATCTCTACTTCATTCAAGGTTTCAAGTCTTTGTGGTTCCCTGATTCATTTTGGATCTCGAGTGAGTGAGTTTCGTCTGATATATGTTAGTAGTATCTATTGATGATAATTGCCTAATTGAATTCTGATAAAAGGTATACCATTTGTAAGATTTTTTGTTTACAGAAGATGATGAAAGAGTTGAAGGAGGCTTTTCGTTTTGTATGTTCATCTGAATTGTGGATAATGGGTCTGTTTTGGATTATGGCTCTTATTTCTTCTCACTTTCAATTTCTTAAAGCAAGGATCTTTGGCTCAAAATGTACTTCCATTTCTAGCTCAATCAATTTACAGAATGGATTTTCCAGACCCATTTGTGTTATCACTGGTGTACGTGCAAGTAATGTTGTGCTCTTTACTTGCAATTTGCTTAGAACAAAGGATTTTGGAGCAAAATTTCATTCTTGTGTTATCAATGGTTGTGTGAATCATTGCCTTTGATTATGTTATGTGTAATGAAAAGTAATGCCACCAGTTTTAAATGTAGGCTTCTTATGTTTTACATTTTGTGTCTATGGATTTTGATTTCAGGCTACTTCTGGGCTTGGTAAGGCCACTGCATTTGCTCTAGCAGGGAAGGCTTTCTACGTCGTTCTTGGTAAAAAAAAATGATGCATTGTTCCTACAGTGCTAATGTATAAGTATAGGATAATGTAGTTTCCCATAACAAAGATAAACATTGGTTTCATCAAATTTAATTACCATTCTTCATTTAGTTCTCTGTAGACTAATGGGATGAAAATCTTTCTTGAATTTTTTAGTTGGACGGTCCTCTCAGCTTCTTTCAGAGGTTAGTTACGATCCTTTTGTTTCCGCTTTGTTGAAATAAACATGTTCTCTTACACATTTTTCTTTGAAGCAAAATATCATTTTCTTGGCTTATTACAGACTTTGAAGGAAATTAAAAGCAAGAACAAAGATGCCAAACTCAAGTCTTTCGAAGCTGACATGTCTTCTTTTCAATCAATCTTGAAGTTTAAAAACTCTCTAGAGCGATGGCTCTCAGACTCAGAGTTACATCCTTCGATTCAGCTTTTGGTGAACAATGCTGGGATAATGGCAACTTCTAGTCGACCAACCATTGAAGGTTATGACAGGTAAGTCTAGTTTCTAAAGGATGCACTTATGTTTCACTTTTCCCTGAATTAGCTCATAAATTGGACTACGGATTTGATATTTTGAAACTTTTACGTTTTTTTTGTCAGGATGATTGCTACAAACTACATTGATCCATTCTCTTTGACAAAACTTCTTTTGCCACTTCTGAAAAACAGCTATGTTCCTTCACGGGTCGTGAACGTTACATCTTTCACACATCATTCAGGTAAAAACATTGTAATATGCTTTAACAAAAACTATGAACGATTAGCTTACGTAACTTGATATCTCTTTTTTTTCTGTAGCTTTTCATCAAAAGTTTGACAAGGATTCTGTTACTGGAGTGTGTTTTGCAACATCAAACCGATATCCTTGCGCTCTGGTCTATGAGTATTCTAAATGTAAGCCAAAACCTCTCACAGTCACGGACAAAGCACATACATATATAGTTTTCTTCTTCCCCTATATCGAAATACTGAATTTTGGCTTCATGTTCTTGAACAGTGTGTCTTCTACTTTTCTCATATGAATTGCACAGACAGCTTCGGCTCATAGACGACTCACAACATATATCTGTAATGTATGCGTCATACTCGTTGCTCTCTCACTCTCGTAATGATTGTATTTTGACTAGTGAGTTTTGCTTGTTGAATGCAGAGCTGCTGATCCCGGATTGGCGAAAACGAATATAATGCGTGAGCTTCCTTCGTACATAACTTCCATGGTGTTTCTTGGTTTCAGAATTCTTGGCCTTCTGCAATCGCCAAAAGAAGGAGCTGAATCTATCATCGATGCCGCTTTATCCACACCTGTAAAGAGAAAAAACCTCCACTAAAAGCTTTGCGAATTTGATTATATGGATTGTTGATTCTTTACGCTCTTCCTGATCTGCTTTTTCTTTCTTACATACTCAGAACATGGTTTTTATTTGCAGGAAACATCAGGTGCTTACTATTTTGGAGGAAAGGGAAGGACCATTGAATCATCCCAAGTTTCTAGAGACTCAAAACTTGCTAAACAACTCTGGGAAACCTCTTGTGATTTGTTTAATCAGTTGCAGCTTCTTCATCACAATGACTAAGACTCGCTAGTAGATCTTTTATCTATAAGAATCCAGTCGATCTCATGGATATGAGAAACTAGAAGAAATGTAACAAATTATTATTGGTGATATCTTAGTTGATCTTATCTTGTTCACTCTGGTACACCGTTAAATATTGCTATACGATTACAAAATAATGATCAACCATTCTAAGAAAATGTAAAATCATACATGGATATCTCAACCCATACCACACAAGACCATGTAAGATCAAACTATTGTACATGTGCTAGACCAATCTTTTATAATATCTTAAATAGCTTTTATCTTAAATTATTTCACAAAAAATCTTTGTTATTTCTTTGTTGATAAGTGTTGGTTTTTATTTTATTTTATTTTGTCGGTTTAATGACTTTTCTCTAAGAAAAAGCAGATGAGAACCGATGTATTTACATGAAAAAACCAGAAACTACGTGTTTTTGAACATTTCACAAGATGATCCACACAGATATATTGTGGAATATATCTAATCCTAAAAAACGTAAATAAATTCATAAATAACAAAGAGTTTCTAAGCTCCGAGGCAAATAATGACAATCATCCGGATTTGCAGTCATAGCGATAAAGTATGAGCAATTCGTAACAAAAAGGACGTATGTCAAAAAAAGAGCTATCAAACTCTGCATGACCCAGACAAAGGTTTCCAACTCTGTATGAAAAGAGGAAAAACAACGTCGTTAACCTTTCAACCCTATATATAGTATCTCGTCTCCAATGGTTACTAGCTATCATTGTCCGCTCCTCCTATCTAGGTCGTGCTACAATTTATCTGTATAGCAAAGTGGAATATCTCGAGGTAGATTCTCCTCTGTTGCGCTTATGTGCGTATCTTCGGGCAAGGCTTTTTTTGTGTTTGCTCTCTTCCATACTTTTTTTTTCTGGATGGCGATGTCTATTATATCTCAAAAGTGTATGCTAATATTCAAAAAAAAAATCGATTTTTTGCTTTTTAGATGTATTACATAATCCATGGAAAGATCTTCAAAGTCTCTTCATCCGCTCCATAATTCTTCATCGCTAGTATAAATAATCCACAATGATTGCAAAAGAAAAATATTTGGGACCGTGAACATTTCTTAGTTCTCTCGATATATATATCGATAAAAATGCGTTGTCATAAATCTGAAATGTTTAAGTTTTCGTATACTTTTAAATTTTCATATTTGCATCTGAAATGTTGTGATATTCAGTCTGAAGAATGTGGTCGCATAGGGACGAGTGATTTTCCGGTGTTGTTTAAAATTTTGTTTAGAAAGTCTGAGTTTTCCACGTTACTTTAATATTTGTTGTTAGTAATTTTAATTTGGGAGCCTAATCTTGTTTTCTCTTTTGTTTATGGGTTCTGATTGGAAAGTTTATATTGATTGGTTACTTTTTACTTATTACGATACACTTTTGACCACCGGATGAGTCACGAGGATGGTGACAGGGTCATTTTGGTCATTGTTTAAGTCTAAAGGAGAGATAGCCTAGTAAAACAGAATTTGATTCTCTGGGCCCCACTCTTACATAAACAGCTCACGTACTCCGCACCTGTCTTTCTTGTGAGTACCGAAACCTGAGCGTGTCGTCTCCACCAATACACGTGTCGTTTTCTTATTGCTTCTATCTTTTGCAACGTTTCAGTGGCTTAGCGAATCTCAGAGAGTTAAACGTATAATTAATCTTTAAATACATTTTGACAAAAAATATATCAATTAATACTTAAATAAAACGAGATTTATAGCTGCTATCTTTTATCGTTGTCAGGAATCGTCGTTAATATCAAAGCCTTCAAACGTGGCTGCTTCGAAATTACACGTGTCATCCTCTCAGTTAATAATTTGTTGACACAAATAGCTAATTGATAAAAAAGATATATTGCTATTATTAGTTTGTGGTCAAGAATCGTCGCGAATCTCGCACCTATAATATTTTCACATAAAGAAGGAGTAATGGGTATTTTAGTCAAAAGCTAAGAAGGGTAAATACGTAATTTGGGCGAGCCCTAATAGCCTCACAACGCATCTGGGCTGGACACTATATAAACTAGTCCATCTTCCATCTAAATTCTACATTATCACAAACTCGTTTCTCTTTTTATCGTTGCCATATCGTTTATCGGCTCTCAAATTTAGGGTCTCGAGTTTTCTGAATCATCTGAATTAGGTTTGTTACTTAGCCTTTATAGATCTGTCTCGTTTTGCTCTGAGATTATATTTTGATTAAATTTGGCTTTTGATTCGTTTTCAGGTTTCGTTAATTTGATATCTTGGGTTAAGAAGAGATTAAAAACTCCAGATTGAGATCAATATTCCTCTAAATGTAATTATGTTTCAATTATTAGTTATTTTGGTCTCTTGTTTTTCCATTGTTACTTAGTAATATGATCATTATTAATTTAGGATTTGAGTATTAGCGAATTGCTCATTGTTACATCGATCTGATGAAATAGTTTGATAATGTGTTCATGATATATATGGATTTGTTGGAAATAATTGAATGTTGATGTGATATGATGCTCTAATTATCTTTTCTAATCCTCTTGTTTCTGATTATCATCTAACTTTATTCTTTTCTTTTTTTAATGTAAACAGCAAAGCGTGAATGAGATTATGATGGAATCGAAAGCTGGTAATAAGAAGTCTAGCAGTAGTTCCTTATTTTACGAAGCACCTCTCGGTTACAGCATTGAAGACGTTCGTCCTTACGGTGGAATCAAGAAATTCAAATCTTCTGTCTACTCCAACTGCGCTAAGAGGCCATCCTGAGTACTAGTCACTTCCGACACAACTCATTAGTTTAACTTACTTTTCAATTACAATCTCCTTTTTGTCAAAGCTCTGGTTCCCAAATCCCCTCGTTCTCTCCTCAAAAGAAGTGTTCTTTTGGCTCTCACTACAACAACAACAAAACGCGATGGCCATGTCTGCAATCGGGTTTGAAGGCTATGAGAAGCGGCTTGAAGTTACTTTCTTTGAGCCTGGTCTCTTTCTTGACACTCAACGAAAAGGTCTCCGTTCCTTAACTAAATCACAGATCGATGAGATCCTTCAACCAGCTGAGTGCACGATCGTTTCATCTCTTTCGAACGATCAGCTTGACTCTTATGTTCTCTCTGAGTCCAGCCTCTTTATCTTTCCTTACAAGATCATCATCAAGACTTGTGGCACTACCAAGCTCCTCCTCTCTATTGAGCCACTCTTGAGGTTAGTTAGTGAACTCTCTCTAGATGTTAAGTCAGTAAGGTACACTCGTGGAAGCTTCCTCTGTCCTGGAGGTCAACCTTTCCCACACCGCAACTTCTCTGAAGAAGTCTCTGTTCTTGATGGTCACTTTGCTAAGCTGGGTTTAAGCAGTGTTGCATACTTGTTGGGCAATGATGATGAAACTAAGAAATGGCATGTTTACTCTGCTTCTTCCAAGAACCCCAACAGCAACAACAACAACAATGCCTACACTCTCGAGATGTGTATGACTGGTCTGGACAAAGAGAAGGCGTCTGTGTTCTACAAGAATGAGTCAAGCTCAGCTGGTTCTATGACTGATAACTCTGGTATCAGAAAGATATTGCCCCAATCCCAAATCTGTGACTTTGAGTTTGAGCCCTGTGGCTATTCAATGAACAGTGTCGAAGGTGATGCTATCTCCACCATCCATGTGACTCCTGAAGACGGATTCAGCTACGCTAGCTTTGAAGCAGTGGGATACGATTTCACAACTATCGACTTGAGCCATCTGGTCTCAAAGGTACTAACTTGCTTCGAGCCAAAGCAATTCTCAGTAGCTGTCCACTCGAGCGTCGCACAAAAGGGTGTCTGTGTGGAACTGTACGACTACGGATGCAAAGAGTCAACAATGGAGTCTCTAGGAGAAGAGAGAGGAACAGTGATGTATCAGAGGTTTGAGAAGCTGGGGATGTATTGTGGTTCTCCGAGATCTACCTTGAAATGTGAGTGGAGCAGCAACAGTAGCTGCACTAGCGAGGACGAGAAGGAAGAGGGAATCTAAGCAACAAGTTTTTTTATTCCGAATAATGTCTGATTGTTTTTTCTCTGTTTCCCCTTAAACCAGTAACTGTGTCTGGTCTATGTGATTTGGGATGATCGAATATTATGAATTGTCATGATTATTTTCGTGATGATGTTAAAAAAGAAGGCATATTGCTTAACCTCATATTATTTTTACGAATATTATGAATTTGTTTTACCTCATAATTCTAGAAGACCTTTCGTTTTTCACATAGTCAATATTAAAGTTGAAATTAGTTTAATCTCATTGTTCCCCAAAAACAGTAAAACCTAGTTCTTATTTGCACGTCTCCGTCGGCAAAGAATTGGAAAAGAGATTGTACACCAGACGGCAACGATTCGTTGAACAGTCTTCACACGAGTGAAACGACGTAGTTTCCTAAAGTAACTTCTTTTTTTGTCAAGGGTTTTCATGTTCTACTAAAGTAACATGTTTGTCTACGTTTATAATTCTAGGTTTCTAACCAAACAAACAGAACAATAAGCGTGTAACCTTTTCGACTATGACATATATATATATATATAGATTCTTTTAATTATTTTCGATTATGATCTTGTATATGTAGGTAGTCACATAGATGTTTGCTGTAATTCGTCTGTTTTGTTCTCTCTTTTGTACGTAATTTTAGAACTTCTTTTTCTCAATGACATTAAACATGTTTGTTTATCAACCGGTAGTGGTTACGACATGCGATCAAACATTTTGATTTTTGTTTGTTTAACAACCGTGTGTCTAGTTGCAGCGGTAACTGTAGCTTTCTGCAGCAGTGACAATCGTAACAGTACTAAATACAATAATACCAAACGCATTACGCAGGTAAAAAATTATGACGTTTGTTTAAACGCAACATTTGAACATAAAAAACTAAAACCACTTATTTAAAAACAACTAAGAGCACTTTTTTTACAATAATTTATTATACTTAAGAAAATTACATGTTATAACAAAAAAAATCAAGAGTTGCATTTTTTTACAAAAAGAAGAAACAAGCCAAACTTATACATAGACAACACTTTAACCGGGTCTTTGAAAATTTGATGGCTCCAAGCCGAAAAATGGTAACATATTGATTAATGAATTTTTTTTTTCTTTTCAAATCCTCTGCATCCTGAACAATTAATCAATCCGCTACTCAGCTATTGAACTTTCTTTAAAAAAAATGGAAATATATAATTAATTAATTATTAAATAAATACACTATAGATTCCAAACCAAACTTGGTCAACTTATATCTAGAGCCGGCTCTGCTTACACACAAGGCAAAACACGTAACAGGGACTTTAGATGAATCTATCAACCCAATTTGAGCCTGTTCGGCTCCAGTTCCTTAGCCATACCATTCTAATTTAATTTAGATGATGTGTTGGCAGAATTTCACATTACTAATGAGATGAGTTCTAAAATAGAATTTATGTGAGACAGACTGGCTGATCAATTAATTAGCCGGTTTTCAAAAGAAAGTCCATATTTATAAAAACTAATTTATATATTTTTCAAAGAAAATGCAAAGTGCAACATTTAACTTGCCGAACACAGCTCGTGAGTCTAACTTTGTTTTGCCTTCAACTTAGAGCACATCTCCACTGAAGTCTCTTAATAGAAATTATCAAAATAAAAAAATATAAAATTAAATGTTAAAAATATTTTAAAATAAGAAACAGCTCTTAATTAAAAGCTTTCACTCTCCTGGCAATAAAGATGCTCTTACAGAGAACGACACCAATTTTTTCCTTTTTAATAAATAATAAAGTAGGTTTTTGATGAAAGTTATAACAGAGCTTTCCGAATAATATAACACGAAATGCTTGCCAAAAGTATATGAAACGAACCCACGTTATATATTTCTATTTACAGCCACAACTAAAAATATCTATCAACCAAAATTACTGTAATATATATGATGATATGATATCTACATATTTTCAAAGATTATAGCTTAATAAATAAATGAAATTAAAAAAAAAAAAAAAAACATGCAAGCGAGAGAACCACAAACAAAGAGTCTCGGATCCTATATCCATCCCAAAAACGAAACGTGGAATCTTGAATAGCCAATAAAAAGCTACCGACCTAAGGCAAAACCGATCGTACCATACGCGTCGCCCACGTGGTTTCAGAGTACAGATGGCACTATACAAGAGTATCCTTTTGGCCTATATACACAAACTCTAAGCCCTCTTCTCTTTTCATCATCCAAATACCAAAACAGATCAAAATATCATAGAAACAATTCTACAAGAAAAATATCTGAAAAGAAATGGCAGACAACAAGCAAGCCTTCCAAGCCGGTCAGGCAGCTGGAAAAGCTGAGGTCTCTTTCTCTCTTTGAAATGCGGTTGATGCAGTTGGAGACAAATGTGGCAACCGCACTAATTAATAATCAATTACTGTTTATGAACAATTATGAAACAAAGACAGTTTTCCAATTTACAGTTCCATGAATATTCTTGAAACCAACTTATATATTTTTGAAGCATTGAACAGCATATAACTGTTTAAAATAACAAGAAAAATGAAAATCTTTAAAAAATAGTTGAAGTTTGATCAATTTTATACATTTTTTCTCATTTATTCAACATTGTTTGTTATTAAGTATTCTTTCTATGTATTATATCTGCCTTTGCATAATTCATATTATTTATTTATTTTTAAAGTAAATAAATAAATTTATAATTGATTATGTGTGGACAATGGTGTGTTACGTATAGGAGAAGAGTAATGTGCTGATGGACAAAGTCAAGGATGCTGCTTCTGCAGCTCAAGTGTCCGCCCAACAGGTATTTGATCCATACACACTTATATATCTACAGAAGTATACGTCTTTACAAGCTTACATGATGTACGTTGATCTCTTATATTCAATACGTATAGGCTGGAAAGAACATATCGGAGGCAGCAGGGGGAGCTGTTAATCTTGTGAAGGAGAAGACCGGCATGAACAAGTAACGATTTGAATCCAATTGGGACATAATCTCCCTTCTCTAATTAATTGTTTGGGATTTAAAATAAATTTGGGAGTTATGATTGATTCTCATCTTCGTCGTAATTGTTGTTGTTGTTGTTAGTGTTTTAATGTTTCTCCCTTTAGGTGTATGTATGTTTAGATGTTATTATACTTAGCTTCCGGCTAATGAACATCTGGTTTAAATTACATCTTTATTTTATCTTTATTATATCACTCATGGACTTGATACTTACAGACATGATTTCATATATTTATTGAGTTTTTCTCATTTGGGTTAAATTGAATTGAAATATAAGTACATAGAAGTTTGCCCAAAAAAAAAGTTCATAAAAGCAAAATTACAGAAACGATTATTGGATTCGTATACATTTTTAAAAAGACCCTAAAAAGGACTTCCTAAGGATGTTAATAAACTTAAGCTAATAATAATTCTAAAAAATACCCAAAATGACAACACGAAAAAAGAAGAACTGCCTAAGAATATAACAATTCAATAAATATATTAATAAAATAAGGCAAGTTACTGATCCAATTAAACTATGCGGAAAAACTGGTAACAACAAGGAAACCTGGGGCCAAAATCAAATTATCCTAAATTTTTTTTTTTTGCGGACAAAAAAGACCGAATTCGAATACCTGATCTAAACCCGACCTAAAATTTTTTATCCAAATTCGAATCTAAATCTGAATCTGATAAATTATTCTATTAGAGTATAAACTTTTAAACCCAAAAATTTCTATCTGAACCAGTTTAGAACTCGAAACTCATTAAGATATTCAAAAATCCGAAAATATACAATTATCAATAAGAAAAATACCATAATGAAGATCTTACCCTTAAAATATGAGTTTTAAATGTGTAACATACACAAACTGAATCTAAAATCAAACAAAAAAACCCAAAAACTGGAAAAAAAAAACTCAAAAAAACTTGAATATGATCAAAACCTATTTTTTAAAGGTTTTATACCTGAAATCCGAATCCAATCCGAACCCATAAAGTTACATTCAAATCCGATAAATTATTTTATTGGAAGATAAATCCTAAATTTAATCGAAATTTATCCGAATCCAAATCTAAATCCAAACCCTAGATTCTTTCGCAAATGGGACTTCTCTCTCGTGTAGATGGTTCCCTTACCCCAAAAAGACAAAATCCTCACTAAAAGCCTAGCATTTCCTCCAAAAAATCAAAATAGCAGTTCCTCCGTTTCGTTTTTTTTTCCAAAAAGGATAAAGCTTTTGATTCAGATCAAATCAGATATGAGATATCAACAATGGCGATCGCTGCTTCTTCGAAGCTACCATCGGTCTCATTTTTCTTATCCTTCTCCCTGTTCTCAGTTTCAGGTAAACTTCATTTCAACTCGATTATTCTCTTCCTTCCTTCATATTCGTTCTGGGATCGGAGATTTGCAACAAAGCAAAGAAATTTTCTCCTTACGATCCCCAATGATGAGCTCTGCCTCCCTAATGAAATCAGTAGGTCGATGTTTCTCGTCCGAGCCTGCGATTGAAGAGAAATCTTCTTCTGAAGCTATGGTGATTGATATCTTTGGCAGATTGAGTAGTGAGGATGAGATTAGGAAAGAATTGGAGTCGTGTGATATCGTGATTAGTCAAGATTTAGCTTTGAAGGTTTTGAGAAGGCTTGAATCTAACCCCGATGTTGCGAAAATGTTTTTCCAGTGGATTACGGAGGCTTCTCCTGAGGAACTTAGCTCGAAAAATTATAATATGATGCTGCGTATTCTGGGTGGTAATGGACTGGTTGATGAGTTTTGGGAGTTGGTTGATGCTATGAAGAAGAAAGGACATGGTTTATCGGCTAATGTTAGAGATAAAGTTGGTGAGAAGTTTCAGAAAGATGGGCTGGAGAGTGATTTAGTTAGGCTGAGAAAGCTTTTTGCATCAGATTGCTTAGATACTTCGGTGGAGAAGGTTTGCGACACAGTGTGTAAGATTTTGATGAAGGAAGAATGGGGTGATGATGTGGAGAAACGGCTGAAAGATTTTAATGTTGAGTTTCAAAGTGATTTGGTGAAGATGATTGTGGAAAGTCTTGATGTTGAACCTAGGAAAGCTTTGTTGTTCTTCCGGTGGATTGATGAGTCTGGTCTGTTTAAGCATGATGAGAAAACCTATAATGCTATGGCTAGGGTTTTGGGAAAAGAGAAATTTCTCGATAGATTTCAGAACATAGTTGAAGAAATGAGGAGTACTGGTTATGAAGTGGAAATAGAGACTTATGTTAGAGTTTCGACAAGGTTCTGCCAGACTAAATTGATAGAGGAAGCTGTTGACTTGTTCGAGATTGCAATGGCGGGTAGTAGTAGTAACAAACCCACCCCACACTGCTTCTCTTTGTTGCTCAAGAAAATTGTCACTGCCAAGATTCTAGATATGGATTTGTTTTCAAGAGCTGTGAAAGCTTATACCAGACAAGGTAACGTTTTGACGGATTCCTTGCTAAAATCTGTCTTAAAGTCCTTAAGAAACGAGGATAGGGTTGTGCAGAGTAATGAGGTGTTGAAAGAAATGAAGAAAGGAGGCTATGTTCCTAGTACTGATCTACAGAGCATGATTGCATCAGATCTTAGTCGTAAGGGAAAGAAAGATGAAGCCGATGAATTTGTAGACTTTATGGAAGCATCTGGAAAGAATCTAAATGACAAGGCAATGGCGTCTCTTGTTGAAGGGTATTGTGATTCTGGGGAACTTGATGAAGCTTTAGTGTGTTTCGAGGAAATGGTTGGAAAAGCGGGAGTCTCCTATGCTGATTATGCATTTGAGAAGTTGGTTCTTGCGTACTGCAACAGAAATCAGGCAAGAGATGCATACAAGCTTTTGAGTGCACAAGTAAAGAAAAATCAACTGAAACCTCGTCATAGCACATACAAAATCTTGGTGAAGAATCTGTTGATGAAGAAGGTTGCAAGAGATGGTGGGTTTGAAGAAGCTTTGAGTCTACTACCGATAATGAAAGATCACGGGTTCCCTCCTTTCCTTGACCCTTTCATGAATTACTTCTCATCAACTGGAAAAAGCACTGAAGACCTCGGTTTTCTGAAGGCTATGACCTCAAAGAACTTTCCATCTATGTCAGTGGTTCTGCGTGTATTTGAAACTATGATGAAGTCTGGAAGGCACAGTGAGGCACAGGATTTACTTTCTCTGTGCTCAAACTATATCCGTAACAATCCAGATGTTCTAGAACTCTTCAATTCCATGAAATCTAATGAATCTGCTATAGAAAAACCTTTGGCTGTTTCTGCTTAGCTCCAGTTTTAGTTTACACTCCTTCAAGTCCTTTTTGTTTCTGGGCATTAGATTCAAAAATTTTAGCCAGAAAATTTTCTCGCTGTTCCCTTTTGTTTACATGTATTACCATTCGCCAGTTAAGTGTTCATCAACCTGGTGCACTGGCAATAATAATTTCAAGGTATTCTGTTCTTTTATTTTACACTTGTTCATCATCTTCTGCTTCTTGGCTCTGCCATGGATTGTTCGGAGTATTTGTTAACAAGATCTGTCTGTAACTCCATTTTCATTTTTACTTTTTCTCTGTACCAATGAATTGCCTATTGATCAGATACTTACGTTTGACATTGCCAAGTGCTTATGGTATAAAATTGGAAGATTTTTGATGATGACATATTTGTTTATGAAAGTCTCATTGCCTCTTTTTAGTTAAGTTGGAACTTGAAAAGTAAATGATGTTCCAAAACCCAAAAGAAGTTTCACTTTTGTTGTAGAGAATCAACCAAGCCTTTTGTAACCAACTATTCATGGGCCTGAGAAATCAAGGTTGATTTCCATGGTCTTTGTTCGTTTCTGATTATTGATAGAGAAACAGGACCACAATCACAGCCACAATCCGTTTTTAGTTGCATCTTGCTTTGTAGTGGTGGTCTTTGTCACGATCTATATCGATCTGTTTTGCTGAATCTTGATATGTAATTCTGAATGTGATTGTTTCTTACCTTGCACTTTTATCATTCTCATTGTCAATAGCATAATCTCTGCAAAGTCTTTTGATGTTTTCTGCAGAGAGTGTGGAGAAAAAAGGACTGAACGAAGAGAAACATACCGGTGAGAGAGAGAGAGAGAGTGACATAGCAACATATGAGGACAAGCTTTGATGGATGTTCTTACAAGAAATGAGACAAAAGAGTGAATGAAAGAAAGAAAGAGAGCGATGTGTCATCATTTCTCTATGATTAGTTCCTATTTACCAAAGGGGACCGTTTCAAACCCTTTCGTCCGGCGGGTTCCTGGTTTTCGAAGCAAGCCTGAGTTATTATTCTTTTTTTTTGGTACATGGTTTGATTTTTCTGTCTAGGATATATTCTGTTACTATCGAATCTTTTTTTTTAACCACTTATATTCTAAAAGTTTATTAATTTGAAAACAGAGCGTAATGTGTCATTATGTATCTATTCATTAGTTCATAGAGCGATGATCCTAAGATTCGTGAATAGCTTTTTTTTAGCTTGAGAAAAGACAATCATTCAAACAATAAAAATGGAATGGATGAAATAAAATATGGCTATCAGTATTGAGACATGGTTGTAATAAATATATATGGTAACAATAAAATACGAGTTAACATACGGATATTTAATAAATAGTTGGATTTTGTTAGGTTTTCTGTTGAAAATATATTTGTGGCAACGAGTGATCGAACAATGAAATGTTGATGTGTTTGTTTGTACCAAATCCATGATAGATGTTCTTGACCAAAAAAAAAGTGGGAATAGCATTTGGTGTGTTAGGTGAATCCGAAAGCATTAAACTCATGGTTTTAGTATTTCATAAAGAAATTAGGTGGTCTGAACTCAATTGTCCCGGACATCCAAAGAAATGTTCATGATTTACAAATATATATATTTTTAGAAAAGAATATATAGAGCTAATCCAAATAAATTTTCATAAAAAATTAGTTGAAACTATTATAATATTTTAATTCATCGTTTAGGATTTGAATGATGAAACGGAAATGGGCGATATAAAATAGTTGGATAGGACAAAACAAGTGAATTTGATAAAATAAGTGCTGAAATCTTTTGATATAATAAATATGGCTCTCATATAATACATTAATAGTTATGTAACTTTGATTAAATTTTTGTTAAAATTTGAGTGTTGTTTGAAAAAATCGACTAAAATGTATTGATCGATAAAAACATTAACTTATAAATTTATTTGAAATTGTCCAAATATTTTGAATAAAAGAAAGAAAAATACACAAACCACATTTAACTGTTCTAATTTGGATGATTAATGTATGGTTAAACTGTAATTTACAAATGAAACCACAGTTAACATCTTGTTTAAACATCTAAGTCGAACTGCTCTGCATTCAAAAATTGCAGATAATCGGTTGGACCGCACATTTTTAACGTTACCATTCGATCAGAACCTTGGTTACATTAACTTTGGTGATGATTTGTACTTTTGAATGTATAGCACCAATTACATTTGTACACATGGTACAATGCTAATGTCATCGTTCAAAATGCCACAAATATTCTGAACAACTGTATCTTCTTTTTAGTTATAAACCGTTAAAGCTAACTAATAATGTCACGCTTTGACGTAATAATCACATAGATAAGGGAATGATGGCAAGTTGCTCCGACTATTCATTTTCATGGACCGACAAGACATGGTTCTGATCATTATATTTCAATAAACCGTGCAAAATGCAATTATTGAAAATTTTATCTATATGGAACCCAAAGTTAATTTCAAATTTTCATGATTTCAACGGACTCTAGGAAACAATATGATTATAACTTGTTTGTTATGGTCTGTTTGATGACTCGCAGTGAACAGTTCACTTAATTTCAGGATTTATAAAAGTATAATATTCCAAAAAGAAAAGCTTCGATATGCTTTTAAATACCTTTTAATAGTATGTTATTGGGCTTAATAGTTATACATATTATCATCACCTTTTTATTCTTTTTTTTTGTTAAAGGGTTTTCCATCATTACCTTTTTATTCATAGGTTTAACTATTCAATTTGCCACTCCTTTCATCAGCAACTACAAAATGTTAATTTTAGAATAAAAGTTTGTTTATAATCCGATTATGTTTTTCATTATTATTTTTACTGCGGAAAGTTTTTGTCTTTTCCAACTTCATTTGAAATCTTTTTTTTTTATTAATCCACATTTGGTATTAATATTTAGTGCAAGCAAACTAGTATTTTTAGCTACCTTAAATCAATTCTATAAACTGTCTTTGGATGTCAACATAAAAAAGAATTAAGTTTATAAACATGATATGATTAGATATCATTTTTTTTTTAATAACTAGGAAGTTCAGAGTCCGTGGGTCCCTAATTCTCTTTAGATAGAACTCAGATCAATGTTAAATTAACTCTTTTTCGAAAAATAGAATAGATCATTTTCTTTTTACCAGAAACTTGATGACAATTAGGTGAGTTTAAAAGACAAATACAAAAAAACAAAGTCTTAGACAATTGGGTGTAGTACTATGGTGTATCCATTGCCAAGCGCATATACAATGTAATTCCTGTAAATGGCAGAAATAGTTTGAATCATCATAAACGAATTAGATCACTTTAAAACCAAATTTGGTTTATTTTTTAATATAAATGATCGCTATAACTTTTTTATATATTCCATATTTTTTTGTTGTTAAATATTATATAGTCCATCTTGATCTATACATACGTACATTTTATGTTATACATTATGCGAGTTTAAATCGGATGTTAACACATCAACAACATTAACACAAAATACCAAGATGAGACAATCTAGCTTCACCACCATAGGCATAGTACTCAAGTTGGGAACCATCATTCTCTATCGGTACTCTACAATCTTGCATATCATTTTTTGTTATAAGTTTATGATTTGTTTACATAGTTTATTGCCTCTGAAATTCACAGAACCTATTTTCTATCAAACGTCAAATCTACGAGAAAATCATTAGTATCAATGATTGTTTCTTATAAATCGAGTTTTTAAGAAACCGTGTCACGTGGACCAAAAGTATAAACACTTGACTAGGAATAACGTTTGGGAATGTAGTTCTTGAACAAGAACATTATACTACTGTTCACCACAAATTTAGAATATTATTTTGTTTCTTTCTTTTTGGTTTATAGGTCGGTACGCATCGGTGAAGATCACGAGGATGTATGAATGTGAAATATATTTAAATAAGAACGTTGCAAAATCAAGTTTCTTAACATATCAGAGCAAGCCGAAAACCTCTTCCGGAAAATTGGTTCATGTGTGCTACAAAAAATTAATTTACAGGTAGTTCACTAACTATAACAACATTTTAGTTTTAATAAAGTAACAACATTGTTTTGTTGATCGAAATCAGAATCTAAAAGATATTACTGTGTAAGTGTTTCATGACATGAGAAATATTTTTTTAGAAAATTTGAAGTAAGCTTTGAAAATTTTGTTAACAGAATACTTTTGTTTTGTTTTTTGTTAAAAGGGTTTAACAGAATTATTAAAAACAAACACACATAACTAGTATTCCACTGTAAATTAGTAGCTCTGGAGTTTGATAGCCCCCTAATATATTTGACCTTAAGCTTGCATTTACATTTTCTTAAAACCGATACTTCTTCAGGTAATCGATTACTCATGTGTTGAATGGATCTTTTTTGTCAACAACAAATATATAAATTGTTTAGTTTTTATTTATTTTTTCAAATAGTTATTATAAAAAACAGCATTTTCTAATTTCTTTTAGATAATTAAAAAATCTGAAAAAATCAATGTGGTTTGTCAATGAAATTAGTCGGAAGGGCTTAAGTCGACTAATAGCACAAGGTTCAGGTATATCCGCTGTGTATTGTGCTATTTAGATGCCACCGGAACACCAAAGTTATTTTAAAAAGACAACAAGAACTCTAATGAATGATAAAATAAACTTTTAACTTTTAAACAAAAATAAATAATACTTGTTCTAAATCCCTATGTAGTATATATTTTGAACAGATGCAAGTGCTTGTCATTATATAACTGCCAACTCACACATAGACAAAACCCAGTGAAAACGACGGACGGTTTGGAAAAACTGTAATGTTCAAAATTTAGTTTCTTAGACTTGGATTGGAGGTTATCTTATCATCTTATATATATATATATATATATATATATAAAGAAATGGGTTAAAGTTTTCTATTTTGAAGTTAAGAAAAAGTGTTATATTTTGAAAATTTGATGGTCTTCTAAATAGATTTGTTTTTCCTGATGAAAGTTAATAGAGTCCTTCTTAGCGTGATTTATCGAATCTATTTCTTTCCATGCAAAAGGCCAAAATTCCACATAAATAAAATAAATTTTAATAAAGGAGTGAAAATAATATAAATAAGTGTAGACACTTTAGTTTCTAACCCCAAAAATATGTATAGAACGCAAAAAAAAACACTCCATATACAATTAAAATTTTAAACTTTTTACTCATTTGATTTCGATTTTATCATGTATAACTTTGCTTGGACCATTTGAGCAACTGAGCTTTAGTCAGAACTTTTCATCTGTGGTGGGTTTTATGAAATAATTTCATCAATAAGCCTGATTACGTTTGGATCATTCATGTACTTCGGTAAAACCCAATACTGATGCTAAAATTTATATAAAATATGCAACCTCTTTTTTTGTTCTTTTATGCCAAAATTCCCTTTCTTTAGTTTTTGACTTATTAGTAATCAAAACATACATCTTAAATGAGCGTGTTAAAAGAAATGAAAACTAACAATTGGCGCAATAACAAAATATTTAAAATAATTAAGGTTTTGAATGGATGCAGGGGAAATAAATATTTGTAATTAGACTGATTTTTTATTATTCATAAATTATAATTTATAAGATGGAAAAAAATAAAAAAAATTTGTTCCGAATTACCTATAATCCATTTTTACAAAAAATAAATTTAAATTGTAGCGGATTGTGATCCGCTCCAAAAACTAAATGGTTTAATCCGTTATAATTTTATTCGTCTTTTACACCACATTTATTCGAAACCTAATCTACCATATTTTTTAATAAAAAATTAAATTTTCTAGAGAAGACAAAAAATGCTGAAGATTGAATGGGCAACAAAATCAATAAACCACATAAGATCGAGCTTAGTTTCCTTTCTATATAATCTTCTCAAGTTCTCATCGAAGTTCCAACATTCTCAAAACATATTAACCTCAAAATTTGATTTCATGTAAACATTTTATACCGAAGAACTAAACACAATTTAGGTCTTACCTATGCATAGCCAAACAACGGGATATGTTGGATTCCCTTTTTACTATGCAATCAGTCATCAAAGTGTTTTTGGACTGAAAACATAAAAATATTCCAGTTTTAAATCATCCCTTAAAATTCAGTAACTTATTTTCATCAAAAATCTACACTGCTTTTTTTTGTTCAACCATAAAAAAATCTACACTACAAGAAACAATATATTGTATCTGAAATTAATTAAGAAAGAACAAATGTAAAAATATATATTTTAAAGTAGAACTAAAAACCATAGACAAAAACATGAGAGGGTGGCAGCTAGCAAAAGAACAGTATTCTAGTTTCCTGTTTTACCCTTTTTATTTATTTCGAAATACAAATTAGATTTGCTTTACTGACTATCCTTGTCCAGTACAAGAATATGGGCATATATTAATATATATTTTTTACATTTTTTAATTGAAATTTATTACTTTTTTAACGGTCTCCCCACACACAAGCTTTATCGACACGCATGCTATGAACTTCACTTTAGACTACCAATGAATCTGCTATTTTTATTCTGACATACAAAAAAAATAATTTTTATATAAAAGATTTATGCTTTTGGTGAAGTGGGTTCTTCTGCCATAGAAAACAAATTTTCTTTGATGTTGAAATGTTTTATACTTTAAACCCAAATTTAAAAGAAAAAGGATGAAGATTTGGTGTTTGATTCTTCTCTCTCTCTCTCTATCTCACCATCAAATGCCAAATTATCTGGAAACTGGACACATCTTGTTTTCTGCTCATTCCTTACTCTCTGTTTCAACAATGGAGAATACTATAGCTATGATGACGATAAGAAGATCTTTATTCTATTTCTTGGGATTTTTATGCCTTCTCAGCTCTGTAAACGGATTGCTTTCTCCTAAAGGAATTAACTTCGAAGGTAAATCGTTAAAAAAGTTTCAATTTCCAGTCTCACTCTTTATATTTTTTTCTTACATCTTCACTTTTGTAGATAAGTGTTTGATATTTGGTCTTTTGGAATTTTAGTTGATGGAATTCAAATATAGTAATTCAGTTTTGCTTCTTGATCCAAACTAATGTGAGAATTAAAATTTTCTTCAGTGCAAGCTTTGATGGACATAAAAGCTTCATTACATGACCCTTATGGTGTACTTGATAACTGGGATAGAGATGCTGTTGATCCTTGTAGTTGGTCAATGGTCACTTGTTCTCCAGAAAACTTTGTCATTGGCTTGTAAGTTTCACTTTTACATTCATATGTTATAATTAATGAACTAGCAACTTCATGTTAAGAAATAAAAAATGCTTTAATACTATTACAGGGGCACACCTAGTCAGAATTTATCTGGTACATTATCTCCAAGCATTACCAACTTAACAAATCTTCGGATTGTGTGAGTACTTACTGTTTACTAAATCATTTTTAACTTTGATTATACTCTACGTTTTGTGTGTGTGTTCTTGATGATGTTTCTCTTACAGGCTGTTGCAAAACAACAACATAACAGGAAAAATTCCTTCTGAGATTGGTCGGCTTACAAGGCTTGAGACTCTTGATCTCTCTGATAACTTCTTCCGCGGTGAAATTCCTTTTTCAGTAGGCTATCTACGAAGCCTGCAATATCTGTAAGAATAGTATAAGTAGTTATGACCTCTGAATTTGTGTTTGTTTTCTTAAGGAATTTGAATTCTTAATATGTCTTATTGTTTATAATCAGGAGGCTCAACAACAATTCTCTCTCAGGAGTTTTTCCTCTGTCACTATCCAATATGACTCAACTTGCCCTTCTGTAAGCTACCTAATCCTCATTTTACATTAACCAGTAAGCTATTCATATATAGAGACATGTAATTTTGAGATTTGATCTGTTTTTTTATTCACAGTGATTTATCATACAACAATCTTAGTGGTCCTGTCCCAAGATTTTCTGCAAAGACCTTTAGGTGATTGATTCTCTCTTAATATCTCAGTCTTTCACTCTCTCTTTTTCTCTTTAATCAACTTATATTGTTTCCTTATAATTACAGCATTGTTGGGAACCCGCTGATCTGTCCAACGGGTACTGAACCAGACTGCAATGGAACTACATTGATACCAATGTCTATGAACTTGAACCAAACTGGAGGTAACTAACTAACTACTTGCAAATAACTTCAATCTTGGTATTATGATTATACCTAACTAACAACAGCTTCATTTTTAAGCTCCTTTATACACCGGTAGATCGAAAAATCACAAAATGGCCATTGCTGTTGGATCTAGCGTTGCGATTGTATCATTAATCTTCATTGCTGTTGGGTTGTTTCTCTGGTGGAGACAAAGACATAACCAAAACACATTCTTTGATGTTAAAGGTTTGATCTTCTTCAGTTTCTTTCTTGCATAGAAGAATCATAAAATGATTCATTTGAAATAAAGTTCCTTTATTATTTTTCATCAGATGGGCATCATCATGAGGAAGTTTCACTTGGAAACTTGAGGAGATTTAGTTTCAGGGAGCTTCAGATCGCAACGAATAACTTCAGCAGTAAGAACTTATTGGGGAAAGGTGGCTATGGAAATGTATACAAAGGAATACTTGGAGACAGCACTGTGGTTGCAGTGAAAAGGCTTAAAGATGGAAATGCATTAGGAGGAGAGATTCAGTTTCAGACTGAAGTCGAAATGATCAGTTTAGCTGTTCATCGAAACCTCTTAAGACTCTACGGTTTCTGTCTCACACAAGCTGAGAAGCTTCTGGTTTATCCTTACATGTCTAATGGAAGTGTTGCATCTCGAATGAAAGCAAAACCGGTTCTTGATTGGAGCATAAGGAAGAAGATAGCGATAGGAGCTGCAAGAGGGCTTGTGTATCTTCATGAGCAATGTGATCCGAAGATTATCCACCGCGATGTCAAAGCAGCGAATATACTTCTTGATGACTACTGTGAAGCTGTGGTTGGTGATTTCGGTTTAGCTAAATTCTTGGATCATCAAGATTCTCATGTCACAACCGCGGTTAGAGGCACAGTGGGTCACATTGCTCCTGAGTATCTCTCAACTGGTCAATCCTCTGAGAAAACAGATGTTTTTGGGTTTGGGATTCTTCTTCTTGAGCTTGTAACCGGAAAAAGAGCTCTTGAGTTTGGTAAAGCGGCTAACCAGAAAGGCGCAATCCTTGATTGGGTTAAAAAGATTCATCAAGAGAATAAACTAGAGGTACTTGTGGATAAAGAGTTGTTGAAGAAGAATAGCTATGATGAGATTGAGTTAGAAGAAATGGTAAGAGTAGCTTTGTTGTGCACACAGTATTTTCCTGGACATAGACCAAAAATGTCTGAAGTTGTTCGAATGCTCGAAGGAGATGGAGTAGCAGAGAGATGGGAAGCTTCTCAAAGATCAGACAGTTCTTCAAAATGTAGCAACAGGATCAATGAATTGATGTCATCTTCAGATAGATATTCTGATCTTACTGATGACTCTACTTTACTTGCGCAAGCAATGGAGCTCTCTGGTCCTAGATGAAATCTACACACGAATCTGAAGAAGAAGAAGAAGAAGAAGAAGAAGAGGAACATGTTTCTGTTTCTTGAATCTTGAGGGATTCTTTTTTTTTTGTATCATAGAGAGGTTTTGTTTTGGGAATGGTGTGTCTCTGTAACTGTATAGGCTTGTTATGTAAGAAGTTAATTACTGTACTTAGGGTTATCCATAGTTTTTATATAAGAAAAATCAATTATCTAGAGCAGTAGGAAAAGTTTGGATACAGTGTTAGGTTGTTGGAGTTCATGTCTGGAATGATTCAAGATTGAAAACACAATTTATCTTAGTATAGAGAGTTGGATTTGATGAGTGCTTCTTTCTTTTGTTGCGTATTTCCTTCTACTTTCGTGAATGCTTTGTGGTTAGCTTTTCTTCCCTGACTAGTTGCGGTTGAATGGCTAATGTGTGCAGAGCTCTCCGCACTTGCCATCCATTTCTTCAAGAGGGTCTTCGAGGGAAAAACTTAGCTCACGCATCAACACCTTGTGTTCATTCATAATTATGTTTCATCTTTTTGAAACTATTCTACTTAATTAGAATTAACTTGTTATTCACGTTGAGATCCAATTATCCTGATTAAATTCCGCTAATTTTTTTTTGGAGTAGATGTAGTGTTGCTACTGAAAATATAGTCGATACGAGATTAATAAGCTTTGGTGAGTATTAGAAGATCTAACAAATGAAAACGTTACAAAAGTGGAAGATCAAAGTATTCTTTCTAAAGATGGATAAAGATATTTATATATCAATTTGTTATGTGCTTGAGTGTCAACAAGGGAGAACAATCATTACATATATGTGATTCACCAATTCTTGGCTCTCATTAGTAGAGAACCTAGCTAGTTTTTCAATTGAATAAGAGTAGCAGCTATTTCTCATCGACCGCATTGATGTTATACAGTCAGAATTTCACCCTGGGACTTACTGAGCCAGGTTTCGATATGAAATTCATCGGGATTGTGATGTTTGTAGTGGGAATTATTGGGAATCTGTATCACCATTGTTTGTTAGCTAAGCTAAGGAAAGAAGATGGGAAGAAATAGTACAAAATACCAAAAGGAGGTCTGTTTGACATAACCATATGCCCTCACTATCTGTTTGAGATCCTTGTGTTTTGGAGCTTCTTTCTGATTTCTCAGACCATTTGTTCATTTTCTTTCGCCATGGGAGCAACTTTTTTATCTCGTTGGTCGGACTTACGCTACACGAAGTTGGTATCTTTCTAAGTTTGATGATTTCCCCAAACATATCAAGGCTCTCATTCCCTTTGTATTCTAGACCATACACAAAAGACCTATGTACTATTTTTTTTCTTTGTTTTTGTTTAAACATTACTACCAATGTATTTTTGTTCTTGTTTCGGTTTGATTGGTGTTTCAGATTAGTGACACTTGAATTCCAGAAATGAAAATTTATTACACGGAGCTGTGACTCTCACAGTTAAATTGGCTGACGGTTCTGAATAACCGAAAACATGCGGTTAATCCGAGTAACCTCTACACGACATTTCTCCAAGCATGTGAATTTTTAGAATCAGTAAACGGCCTGCAGTTCTTGTCCCAAATTGATGAACGGCACAGCGTGGGACTTTGTAGTAAACTGTCATAATCAGTAAGTTTTCTTCCTTCGATCTCAAAATTACAGAGATTGATAAACCCTAATTGATCCTTCTCCATTGCGATGAATTGATCTCGCTGTCTTGTATAACTCTCTCTACAAAAGTCTACAACAATGGTCACTTTCAGATTCTTTTTCGTCTTCTTACTTTTCTTCTTCGTCGTCTTCTCCGCCGTTTCTCAATTACCAGGTAGATTATTTCTCCCTCCACATTTGACAATATACAATTTTCCGCAAATACATAAATAAAATAGCTTTATTTGAAATGCTGTAGACCAAATAGTGAGTAAGAAATAGTTTTACGCTTGTTCCGACAACGACTTCTTCTCCTTCGAGTCTAACGGTTCAATCACTTGGTCGGTACACATGAATTTCAAATGTAACACTGATTTAGCCCCGGTTTACTCTGGTTTAAACCAGGTAACGTACATTGCATTCCCATCTCCTAAACCATAACAATTACTCTGTTTTACATTTTCTCTATTTCAAAAAGTGATGGTTTGTTTGCAGATGCTTGTTCTTGCAGAGAATCGGATCTTACGCGTTAGTTTCCCAAGAAACGGAACCAAATCTGATCCGGAAGTGTTCTTCGATCCTAGCGAAACAATCCTTGGTTTTGCGGTTAGCATATTGAGTTCTTCGGTATACATCACGGTTAAGAATCATGGTCTCTACGTTATAATATGCTTCGGCACCAACTCGGGATTGCAGAGCCTAAAACCGAAAGATTCGGATACAGATTAGGATGTCGAAAAGATTACAATAATTGTAAATTTGATTCTCGCCCTGTGGTTGATTCTTGCGAAGCAAACATTTATGTAAGATCTTTCTCTTTATTCTTATCCACCCACATTTCATTAATGGTGGTAAGTTCTTGATTTTTACTCTGTTCCTTAAATTGCTTCAGATTTCAAACAATGAAGGAGAACTCTACTCGTTATTTCTATGTGGCACTTACTACCAATGGATTCAAGATTTCAGTCTAGTGGGTCAATTTTTCACCGTTACACCGGGGAACAACGGTCTGGTCTACGTCGTTTTCCCAGTAAAATCGGTAGTTTCGCATTAGATTCTTTTTCCGGCAACATTCTGTGGCAAAAAAAACGTGGGTCCATTAGCTGTAACTTCTGGTTCAGACCCTGTCGTTGACACAAACAGTGAGTTTCATTAACGAATCTATTTAGATATTTTCACCTGTAAGGCTGTAAGATCAATCTTATCTAACCACTGTTTTTTTTTGTTTTTCACAGGTTGGGTATCGATTAGTTCACTAGATGGGACATTGTATTCGTTCTCAAGAACAGGGGAGCTTCATAAGATACCCAAAAATGCAGAAAGAGATTCAGTGATCCAAATAGAGCCATTACTGGATTGCTCAGGCAAAGCAGTTTATGTTTCTCAGACAAAACTAGAAGGAAAGATCGATCGTGTCACTGAAGATTATACTTATTTGTCGGCCAAGAAACCAGAAACCGCAGTTTTCTCACTTGTAGTTCCAGAGACAAGATCTATCTACTGGTCTCAAAGTTATTCTGGTAAAACCCAAATCTTAAATAAGACTATTTTCAGTCACTTAGAAAGAATTTAAATCTTAATGATTTGAAAATGATGGTTTTTTGGTATCAGATCAAATTCCTATTTTGTTATTAGACGAAGATCTACAACATTTTGTGTTGGACGAGAGGATTGTTCTTGCGTTCATTGCAGCCTCTAATACAGGAAATTTATTTCGATGTCGTCCTAAACATGAGAAGCTATCATCTAGCTGTTCATTTGCAGAACCTGAGCATCTTGATATCTACATTGGTAATGTTATTTAGAATTCGAAGCCGCCAATTTCTTTCAAATGTTTTTCTTGGAAATCTATATCTCATGAAACTCTATATAGTTTAGGTAACGAAAGAGCGATAATTTAGTTTTTACTGTTCGAGTTAAGGTCATGGTCCTCTTTGCGACTCTTGTGAGGTTCTGTTTTATCTGGAAGAAAAAAAAGCTCCAAGGTCGTCCCTTCAGTGCTTTCTTGGATAAGCGAGTAAGAAACCCTAGCTTGTCCAATAAGTATTTTAAACATCATTTTGTTTCTTGCATTTCAAGAATCATCTGTTTTCCAGTATTTTTACAGTCAATTTTTGTGTTTCCAGCGTTTGCTGAACAGGAAGAGGATAGAAATTGATAGAGCAATAACAAAACTTCAAAAAGAATCAACAGCCGATGAATTAACGGTTGATGAAATCGGTGATTTGGTTCAAGAGAGGGAAAATGTGAAGAGGAAACTCTCTTCAACTTATAGTCTTGGAAGGGTCATAGATATAGTGACTAATAAAGAGAGAACATAGTAGCCACTTCACTTCATCCCCTCCCCGAAATGGATTGTCAAAATCAAAGTCAAAAGATTCTGTTCTTCCCTTGTATGGAGGAGGTTCTAGAAGTTCCTCTTTTCGGAATAGGGAGAACGAGAGTATCACGATTTTTCAAACACCACGCAATGAGTCAGTCTCAGAAGAGAGCTATAGGGACCAACAATATGATGATGATAGTGTCGCTGATGATGAATATGATGAAGCTGACCTGGACCGTAAGCAAAAGGGAAAGATCCTTGCTCTTCGGAGGGTTCTTCCAGTGATCAATGAAACTTGAATTCATATAGTAAATCTTTAACCATTGATGAATCAATATTAAAATCATAGCATAGAGTAATATTAGTTTAGAAAAACAACCATCGATCGATTGAGCTCATTATATATACAATTCGGTAGAAGATCACAACATAAAACCAAGCAAAACCGGATTTCGCCCCTAGCTAGCTTGCACTACTCTTTAATTCCCTCACTTAATTAACCACATACACACATGCGTGTGACACGTGTATGCATACATTTGTACTTGGCATTGTTAAAAAAAAATTAATCAATCATGCGAACAAAGGAGCATGACCACACATCTTCTGATGATGTAGATCCTTCCCTTTTGTTCCTTCATGTACTTCCCCAATCTTCTAGTTATTGATCTCTTTTTCTGCTTTGATCTCTCTGATCTCATCATGATCCTCTCCATTTCCATTTTCAAGCTTCAATAACCAATTTAATATAACAAGGGTTGAGCAGAACTTGCGCGTGAGAAAGTTTCGATTTTATGCGAAAAATAGAGTTTTGTTTCCGTATTTTTAAGAGTGAGCTAAAAAGCAGAACTGTTTTGGTAGTTTTAGACAGAGGAAAAAATAAGCTTTTGATAGAATAGAACTGATTTGAAGGAGAATGTACTTGTGGAAGTGTGTATATATAGAGAACTGGCATGCATGGTTAAATATCAATTAAATATTAAGTATTTATCCATCACCCAAAATACAATACAAATGCCTACATAGAGAAGGTGTATATTTGCATTCACTATATAGAAGTAGAACTATAAATAATACGATTAATTATGAGACTGTGACAAACTATACATGATTCTAGCAAAGAACACTATTTCATTTTTATGCCATTTAAAAATTAAACTATTGTTTTGTTTCTCTATTTATCTTATTAATAAGACAAGAATTTGTGTATTAATATAAAATATAATATATAATTGTTTTTGTAATGTGTAAAAACTCTTAAAATGACATTTGTAATAAAATGGATAGAATTAATATCAATGACTTCATCAAACCAAACAATATTGGAACTTGGAAACATTAGTGATTATTACTTTTGTCAATCAAACCAAACTATACAATTATCAAACTAAGTGCATGTAAAACACAATCCCACATGTCTTTTCTCGTGTTCCACCACGCAATCAAACATAGCATGAACCTGGCCTTGCTTCAAAATCTCCACTAAAGCATACAACTTAACCTCTTTAATATTTTATACGTATGTGTTTGTTAATTAATTTAGTTAATCACATTTCAAATACCAAAGCATAGAATACGGGGAACTGTTTAATCAGTGGTCACCACAAGTAGCTCTATTTTCCATATGTCATGTTTCAAGACAGAACTTTATGATTTACAGACGGAAAAAAATATATTAAAACATATAGATTTAATTTCTTATATATACGAATTGCCAGATGTATTTTTCTTTTAATATATACCGTAAGTCAAAATTATGTGGACATATCTCAACTAGTTGTTACGTCGCGGGGTCGTTTCTTTTCCGAGATTTTTGTTGAGAATATCCCAAAGATTTTTTATTCAATGGATTAATCTGCTTTACGTTCAAATACCCTAAGCAAGCGTCTTGTTCAAGAGTCTTGAATTGTCAGGGGAAAAAATATCCAATAAGTTACTAGGTGTTGTCAAAAATAATAATAAGTTACTAGAAATAATAATTACTATTTTTTTATGATAGAAATAATTATTAAGGCAATATTTTTGAAGCAGAAAAACAAAGTAATTAAATTTCAAAAAAAAAAACACAAAGTAAGTAACCAGAGACAAGTCTCGAACTTGTTGTTGTCTCCAAAGTTCATGTTCCCTCATTCTCCAATCCACTTGTAATTTCCATATACTTGTGGTTATTAAACAAAAAAAAAATCAAAACTGAAAAAAGCAGTAGCAAATGAAGAAGACGTGTAGCCAGCCGCGCGTGACTACAGATGCTTACTGTTTGGCATAATCCAGACAACCTTGTTTATCTTGTCCCCTTACTAATATTGATGTGATGTGATATATTTTCTTATTGATATTTTTTTGTTGCTCAATAATTATTGACTAGATGTAACAGTGAACTTGATCATCATTTTAAGTACCATTAGGCCGTATCTTAGCCTTGGATTAATCAAAGATTGTGTCCGTAATTACAAACAGTACTGTACGGTTCAACGCATCAAGTACTAGTTTCGGCTTTGTAATAGTTGTTTGCTTAACTTATCATTGATTATAGACTTTATAGTAGGGTGATTAGTTTCTGTTTCACGAAGCATCCGATATCTTGGAATTTGTGCTTATAAGTTGGGCCCCTCCTATATAGATATTGATACATATAAATTGAATATATTTCATTATATGACTTTCTAAGTAAAATCAGTTTAGAGAGATAGTTTATTTACAATTTTATATGAAATTTTACAGAGTAGTTTTTTTTTCATCCACATACTAGTAAGATCTCCTTTCTATTTTTCAAGGGCTCTTCAGAAAACTACTGTCGTTTAAAGCTTTCAACGTTGCGATTAATTTCAAAATATACTGAGAAATTAATTCACAAAACATATGTATGTTGAGCCATTGGCACATTGGTTTCCCTAGTCATTACTTCTAGTCAAAGTCTAATCTCCCAATTAGGCATCTACATGGGTTAGTGAACTCCTACTTTATTGGGCTCAAGATATCTTAGCCCATGTGGCATGACTTGACTATAATTCTTTTAACAACTCGCACACCGAACTTGAAGTGGGATTATAATACGACAACACGATTTCAAACTACAACTTTGAATGTTAGAGGGACATGCTTCAATTTTTTTTTACAGTCATAGTTGGTCATGGTGAATGTTCTAAACAGCACAAAATACTCAATGCTCCAGAGATTTCGGATGTAATTCTAAATTTCGATTTGAGATTTCTGGTTATATGAAAAGAAAGTTACGTGTTTTAGCCACTTAATAAGTTGTGTTAATGTCACTTTTTAATACTTGTTTTTGTAATTAATGGGATATTAAAAAGAATTATGTGGTTTCCTTTGTGTGTGTTTTCACTTGCTTTTTTCTTAACTGGTTTTAAATCTGATAATTTCTTTGATTTTAAATTTCACCACTATCAGCTATATAAAATACGATAAACATAAGTATTTTAAACAACGTACAAATTCACTTTTGAATGACTTGAAAAAAAATCTTCACATGGGTATGTACTTACCTCCTGCAATAAATCTAGATTGATCACATTGGAAAAGCGGTTCATAACTACCTTACTCTATAGACGTAAAAAGAGAAATTGTCATGATTGGTGCCGAAAACCCCCAAAAAGAGAAAGAATCGGCTCAAATTTGAATTTTTGGGTAAAATATGTTAGAAATTAACAAAATAATAGACAAAAGAAAAGACAAGAAGGGAGAATATCATTAATAATATTATAATAGGAAGAAATTTCGACAAAAATAATAAGAAAATAGATGTTAGAAAAAGAGAAAAAAAAATCTGCAAGAAGAAGAAAAAAATAAGAGACAGAGATTAGAATGAATCATTTCCTTAGTTCACCTGTCACAAGTGATGCTTACATTTGCATGCCTCTTCTGCTCCCACCACAATCATTAGTTTCTATTGTGGGTCCCACGTTAAGTTGCTTAACCGGTTCAATACGATTCCCTACATTTATCCGGTTTTTATATTCCTTAAACCATAAGTTTGAACTATATGTCAACCACGGATTGGTATATCTGCAATATGCCAATATCTTGTAACGTTTGATATTTCTAATCAGAATACTAAATCTGATATTTATCTTCTTTCTCATAGTTTAACGTTTGATGTAATTCATCCTTAGAAGGGACTTAAATTAAGAAGCATAACTATCTTTTAATTTCGAGGGTCGTTTCTACCAGAAGACGATCACATATTTATTTTTCTATTTACTTCGTTTGTTTAGGTGATGACATAGAAAAGGTCGTTTCAAAATGACAAATCAATTCTATTTATATATAACTAAACGAATTAAATTAAAAAAATGACCTTAAATTAAACTAATTCGAGTTGGATTGTTAAACATCCACACTTTTAGAATTGAGGAAATTCACTCATTTTCAAAAGAGAATAGATAAATTTCATAGTTAGTCATCTTCACCACATGTACAAAAAATGATGAATGTGACATTCACATGGATATGGATATTGATATGTGTACGACCACAAAACCACTATATATAGATTCTCTTTATATAGAGTCCACTCGCTCACACCTCAAATCAATTTGCCTCCCTATTACCAAACAAAAGAAGACCATGTTATTGAAAACAACTGTACTCTATATACATACACCATTTTACATTTAAAAAAATCAAAATACACCATATTATATATAACTCCATATCATCCTATCCATTCTTCACATTATGCCAACTCCTTTACCATGTGCCATCATGGTCCATCTCAATTTCGGACGTTGGCCAACAACATTTTTCGTTGGTCCATTCTGATTTTTTCATTATTTGCAAACACACACAACAGCACTAATAATTAGTTGTTACTATGGGAGTACTGCATATTAGTCGTGGTACTTTGTAAACATGTATATTGTTATAAAAATTTTATTCACTTCACTAGAAGGCAACAAAAAAAACCTAGTTTACAACTACTTGACATGTAAAACATTTTCTTGTTGGTTAGTATAAGAGGCTAGCTAGGATTATCGTAACTTCTGATCGTTCATATTTTTTGTTAATCCACCAACAATAACAAACTAGTGAGCCGTAACTAATATAAAATTGTCTAAATATGATACTCAATTTACGTAAGAATATTGAATCGTAAGAAATCTTGAGCGTACTGTCAGATTAACAAACACTTCCAATTACGACAAGTGCTCAAAGTAGTTTGCAATTATATATCAACGGAATAAAGTGAGTATTAAGTCGTTTTCTATGAGATTATTTAAATTTTATTATTCACTCACAATTTCAACATTTCATTTGATGTGAACATTATTATATTTGGTGAAATAACATGTGATTATCAACCAACCACTCATAAAAGATCTTGTGTCCACCTTTCCAAAATCTGTGAAAATTTTCAACTCATAAATAGTGTGTACCAGTAATACTGCTATCACTTAAAAAGTTAAAACTAGTATAACGAGATAAAATTAAATAATTAATGAAAACACAGCATATATTTCGAACAACAATAAATTCCAAATTGACTAAATGAGCAGATGATAATGACCAATGTTTGACAGTTCGTTCAATTAATTTTGCATTTGGGGACTATCATTAGGAAATCAATTCAGCCGATTATTGTTTTAAGCTTACCAAATTTACTGTGGCATATATATAGCAATTAAAAAGTAGAATTATAAAACGGAAATTAAAGAAGTTGAACTCAAAAATTGAAAAGAAAGAAGGACCATATTTTTGAAAACTAATACAAAATAGCAGAAAATGCCAAGTGAGTTTAAACCCAAGAAAAAACAAAACTGCTATACTGTATTTTAAAAATACAGAGCAAGCAGTCAATTTGATTAACAACCTCCTACACATCTCTCTATATATTCTACTTTTTAAAAACTTTTTAATATTTTCAATCTGTCAAGAGAAACAAAAGAATTTTAATATTATTACCCAATAATATGATTTTATTTTGTTGTAAAGATAAGGTACTAAAATAATGCATTTATTTAAGAAGAAAAAGAACAATCTTTTTATAGGTGCTGCATGATTGCTTCGTTCTCCCTCTTTACCTCAAAAGTTTTTGCTTTTTTCAAAAAAGAAGAAACATTTCGTTTCCATGGCTTTGCGCGGAGATGAGCCTGAGATTATGAACCTAAGAGAATGGGATCGAAGAGCTCGATTAATCCGCGAAAACCCGACTTCTAGAAGGTTCTCTGCTTCATACATTGGAAGCTTCCGAGAAGATCATCACAAGTCTTCTTCTAAAACAAACTTCAAAAACATCTCTAGCACTGCCTCTTCTCCTGGCTACACTCTCAAAGGTTAAAACTTTTACCATTCTCTCTCCATCTTAATAAGTTTATGATAATTACTTCTTCTGAAAATGTTTTGAAATTTCAAATCCTTTATATACAGAAGAGATTGACCCATCAACATATTCCTTCACCAATGCACTTAAAGGTAAGTTTTCACCCAACAATCTAAGATTTTTATCCATTAGAAAGCTCGAAACTTACTCAGATCAAAGAACAGAACAAAAGGAGTGTTCAATTTTTGCTGTGTCTTGTTTCTTTTGTTTGTAGCAGCATTACAAGCAAAGACAATGTACAATAACAACAGAGAATGGTTAGCACAAGAAGGGTTTGCGTTGAATTCGAAGTGGAACGAAGCAGAGAAGTATATCTGTAATCCATTGTCTGGAGAAGTTCCAATGGAGTGTTTGTCTTCAAAAACATTAAGTGCAAGATCCTTCAGAAACTTAACCACCATGTCTGCTCCTCTTCACTTCCCTAATTCCAATCCATTGATGAATATTGGTCAAACCAACCCCAATAATAATCCTAACGTTAGAGTCATTCACGAGGATCTTTATGCTCCTGATCCTCTTCTTCTTCTTCCAGGTGATTGATTTTAAGTCTGTTCCCTTTTTGCGGTTTGTTAAATAAGTTTCTTGAAGTTATTTTCTTCTTGATTGGGCTTTTTCTGAAAAAAGGAAATTTTGGGGTGCTTTTTTAGCAGAGAAGAAAGTTGTGGGGCTGAAGCGAGATGTGGGCATTCAGAGTACGGTGGATCTTAGCTCCGGTAGCCCTAGTCCGGCAAAGACGCCTCCGATCATGGAACGTTCGTTGAAACGACACGTGGAAGCTAACGATTCGCCAGTGGACTTCAATCTCAAATTGAAAGGTCAACAAGAGGTACATATGTTCAAAACGGTCTTGAGCCATTTTTCCTTTAATCCTTGATTTTACTTATTAATAATTTAAATTTCCATTTTACGAAAAACACTATGATGGGTTAAGAAAAAAACATAATATAAATTCATAATCCTTGAGTTTGACTCATGTTTGCAATTTAGGAAAAAATATGATGGGTCAGGAGTCTGGACATATTTATACTTTCTAAAATTGAATGTTTGAAACTGAACCACACAGTAGAAGTACAGTCTCTATATAAACTGATCGGTTCTACATATACTTAAACTAAACTTATTCCAAACTAATTGATCTGATCTGAATAAAATTGAAACTAAATACTAAGAAAAACATAACTACAGCGAAACTAAAATTCTACTAATTTGTAAAGTTAAAAAAAGGAAAATCTGCTAAAATAATAGAAATATTTAATCGCTAGCATGAGGTCCATGTAAAGGTACGGAAACTTAATAATTGCATAAAATTTTGAATAGTTCGTGCATCAATAATTAGTTTCTTTCGCAATATAAGAAAAGCACCAAACAAATGATAGTACCAATGTTTTTCATAGAACGAGACAATGATAAAACTCTTCTATTATTGTTTTCGTATATGTGTTACATGATTCATTTTAAGATTATATTTTTTTTATTATATATGAAACATAGTACAGATATCACACATGGACCATCTATATGTGAGCGTATTAATCATTAATCATAGAAACACAAAACCTATAATTTTATGATATTGCTGTTTCTTGAAAATTATTCATTAGATCCTATTTCGTGATTTTGTCCCCGACCCACGTGACTACCATCCATATTCTATATTTCTATATAAATTATCTATATATAGATATATGCGTGCAGGTTTATACATACATATATGTATCTATACATTTATAGTCTAATGATTATTTGATAAAAATCTGTCTATATGTGTTCTTGTTTCATCAATCCTCAAGTTTACATGTGGTTTTACATTTTTTAAAGAAGAAAATGATTTACGTACAACAACTATTATCAATTGCTGGTTTTTGACCTGAAACTGTAAATCATTTTCCAAAAGACCAGTAACTTCTGAACTGTAAAAAAATACCTCAGTTTAAGTCCAAATTAAAGTCTAAGTCTAGTTCTTCTTAAGATATTAAATGTTGATACAGAGTTATTTGGATTTTGAAGGACGTGAAGTTAGAAGAGAAAGAGAAAGAGAAAGAAGAAGAGAAGCAAGAGATGAGTAAGGAAGAAGATGAAGAAGAAGAAGAGAATCAAGAGATGAGTGAAGAGGAAGAAGAGAAGAAGATGGAGACGAAGAAGAAAAAGAAAGGAAGTGGATGTTTCTCATGGATGAGATCAAAAGAAAGACAAGCAAGAAAATCAAAGTACATCTTCCCTGTCTGTGTTCCTCATCTTGTCAAAGGTTGTTGAAAAATCTTAAAACCAAGAGAATCGAGTAAACAAGAAAGAGCTAAAAAGTGTTTGCAATATTCTCCTTTTTCTTCTTTTGTTTTCTGTTTTCTAACTCTTTATATTAATCAAAAACAAAATCATTATAAAACTATATAAATATTAGTTCTTCCTCTTCATATCGATTAATCATTCATGGGAATGTCAAAAGCTTAACCATTCCTTTGCTCCCCTTTTCTCTATAACAAAGGCTTCTCTTTAGAGTTCCTTTTGTGTTTTTGGTTCTTTTGCTTTCTCTTTCTTCTTCATAGTTACTCTGTTTTCTCCTGATCAAGCTTCCATTCCACAATAGCTAGAGTGTGTCGGCCACCACAAGCCACATACTTAGCTATCCATTTTCCATCTTCTTCTTCATCGGCGTGGTTAAATGGTCCTTCTGGTGGTGAAATGCTTATAGGAAGCTCCAACGGTTGCCCCGTAGCCACTTTTCTTCCATACCCGAGTCTACCGTGATCTCCCCGACCAAACTGACCACAAGAATCAATGTAAAAGACAGGTTTAGAGATTGACTTTTGGTTTATAACCCAACAATGTTTTTCTTTGTAAGAAAACTTACCGAGAAGATCCTACCGTCTCTTGTCAAAGCGACAGAATGAGTTCCGCCACAAGAGACCTGAGAAGAAAATATCAATAAGAGCTTTCAAAGTTATGAGAAGAGTAGAGCAACCGGTGGTTTAAATTTTTACCTGAATGATGTCTTCTCCAGCTAAGAGATTAACTTTCTGTGGAAGCATTTTACTGCTCTTGTCATTGTCACCAAACCCGAGTCTCCCATGTTCTCCTCTTCCCCAACCATATACCTAATATTAGATATAACCAATTCACAACAATTACAGTTAAGATCTACATCAAGCTTATAAAAAACCCAGCAATGGCTTAACCAAGAACCAGCTGAAGATGAAATAATAAAGTGACACTTTTGAATAATAGGAGACTATATGAGTTCTAATACCTCTCCTTTATTGGTTAAAGCTGTTGAATGCCATCCACCCGCAGCAATATCAACCTAACACATGCATTTTACGAAGGGGGAAATTAAGCTTCTAAAGTAGACACTCGACTTTGATATAGGCCTTTATAGAATAAGCATCAGAAGGTACTGGTATCTATATGAGTTCTTAAAACCAGAAATTTTATTCCGCATACCAAAGTGAGATCATCAAGGCCTTGGACTGGAATTGGATGAGATCTAGGTTGGGTATCTCCGGTTCCAAGTTGTCCATATTCATTATTACCCCAAACCCACAAAGTCCCATCTTCTTTCAGAGCCAAATTATGAAATGCTCCAACAGCAATCAGGCGAACATTTTCAAGACCCTGAACTCTTACAGGAACAGATATCTGTTTTCTGCGATTGAACGAATTACAGGAAACCCCACAATTACTAACAGAAGGCAAGAAAATGCAAATGTCATACCCATAAATGAAAGGAAATTAAGTGTAATACATGTCACCCGGAGGCCATGGTTGACCCCAAGTCCATACATAACCTTCACGGGTTAGAACAACAGAGTGAGTACCCCCTGCAGCTACCTGTTATTTTGATCATAGAAACCAAAGAAAATATGGTTTCGATTGAAAGAAAAGCATTAAAACTTGAGGTAAATCCAGAGAGGTTAACTGCATAAATTACCTGTCGGACTGTAAGTTGCGGGGCACAACGCTTAGGGATTACAATATCCCTCCGCACAGGCCTACCTGTCTCATCTTTGGAAGGCTCTTCACCACACTGTCCATATTCATTTCCTCCTAAGAAGGTTCCATAACAAAAAGGTGTAACAATTGTCACTTTTAAGATCTTAAAAGGTCACAATCAAAAGATAGAAGCTGAGAGAAAAATGCATACCCCAAGCATATGCTCGGCCTTGATCGTCGACAGCTAAACAATGCCAACCACCAATAGCTGCCTGTGATCCATCGCAGAAACCACATTCAGAGTAAATCACAACGAGGAAGTAGCATTAAAGAAAAAAACTATAGACTAACTAATCGAAATCTTTTTACCTGAACAATCTTGACATTGGCAAGAGACTTAACAAGACAAGGGGTGCTTTCTGTTTTTGTCTCTGGTGGGTGTCCTAATGTGCCCCGTTGATTCCAACCCCATGTAAACAGCTGCGAAACCATTTAAGAGATTGCATAAACCTAAGCTTCTCCTTCAAAAGCCGTTAACTCAGGTAGGGCTTAAAGCCAAAAAGAGGATCAAAATCAAAAATCTTTCAGAGATTGGCAGGCAAAAGAAGATCATCCTGTTTCAATATGCTGGTGACATAAGAATCCAAACCAATCATAAACTACTCCATGGATACAGAACCAGAGTGTGATGATCAGTTCAAGAGCTACTCAAGCATCTTGGTTTGGATTTCAGAACCATAAAAATACGAACTTTAAACCTTCTTTGATTGGTCATTTAGATCTCAATAACCATTTGTAAGCGCCTTAAAAAAAAAAATTTCAAGACATCATCGCCAAAGCCAACTTAGAATCAAATCGCAAATCAAACCAAAAAGCATTGAACTTTAGCATGAGAAACAATTAGGAAAAGAAAGTGAATCGATAAGTTACCTTGCCATCATCGCAAATGGCGAGTGAATTACGGCTACCTCCAACAACGGAGCGAACAGTGAAAGGCTCAAGAGCTTCGACGACGCAAGCTAATTCCTTATCTTCATCGGTTCCAAGTCCTAGTTGCCCGTCTTCTCCAGAGCCCCTATCAAACAAAAGAGCAGTAGAGTGAGAAACAGTGATGGAGAAAACAGAGAGGAAAAAGAATGTAGGAGAAAGAGTAAGGACCAGGCTATGACGGATGTATCTGAAGCCATTGAGACGAAAGCGAGCTAGACAACGAGAGAAGAGAGAGATTATAAACGAATGAAGAAAGTGAGTGGAAAGACAACGAAAAGCAGTGATGCGAGTCTGTGATGTGTCATTAGGTAATTAATTATTTATTTGGGACCGGTTAATTATATATCCTTCCATGTAACTAAAATTACATTCAATTTAAAATAATCCAACTTTTATGAAAGTTTAAGGAGGTGCAAAATCGAATAGAGAGGCTATTACATTTATCTTCCGTTTAAAGTTGTGAAATTACATTCATGCTGATTACATTTATCTTTCGTTTCATGATTACCATTTAAACCCTTGAATGTTGAAATTGTATGTGAACTAGTAGTTAATTAGCAATTACACACTTGATCTAATCACCTTGTGAAAAAAGCTGAAAATTCTCAAAACCAAATAATGCAAACCAGATTCGATCACCAAATAATACAACCAATTCCCTTTATGACAAATATCAAAGGGAACATTTGCTAAAAGAAGCATAAACCAAAAGACTACTTAAATCCAGTGAGAGAAGAGGACTCCAAGTTTTTTTTTTCATGTAGTGCAAATTTGCAGTCTAATAGTGAAACCCGCAACAACAAAACGAAGTGAGAATCAAACATGAGTTTCCATGGATGGAATTAAATCATGCAGCTACTACTACTACAAACCCATATTTAAGGAAACTACAATATGTTGACAAAAAAAAAAGGAACCTACAATATTTTTTTTTTACTGTTTATGTGAAGAACACAGAACCAACCCATATATTTTTTTGTAAATCAGTCCATGGACCTTGTTTCATCACTGTGGTGGTGGTTGGGCCTGTTCATCATCTTTCTGCACCTCTTTCGGGGTTTCCTTGTTAATCATCACCAGCTTCATCCTGGAGATAAGATAACACAAGTGTTATGCACAAACATGAACAACAATCTTAATTGCTTGATGCAATCACTAAAAGATTGGTAACAATGAAGAGTGTAAGGAGAGACAAGTACATTGAGGTCAGAAGTCCAGAGGGTGAGATTGTCACGGAGAAGCTGCATGATCAATGTACTGTCCTTGTATGACTCCTCTCCCAATGTGTCTAGTTCAGATATTGCCTCATCAAAAGCCTACCATCATAACAAATCAAATTTGTAACTTGAACACAAGGTACTTGAATCAAACTATAGGATGTGAAGGATGTTCAAATTTCATTTAGAGTATGAGAACACTAGCAGGCTCTACTTTCCCAATTATTATAATCACCTAAAATCCTCTAGGTCAGTGTAATAAGTTAACCAAATAAATATGTTTGTGCCACAATGTGAGTATAATTGACAGAAAATTAAAAAAAAAAAACTCTTATGTGCTAAGTTTCATCAAGCAGAAGAATTAGTAGAATAGGTTTGTTAGCTAATAATAGCACAGCATAAACCATATAACAAATGAGAAAGCAAGACAGACCTGCTTTGCGAGATTACACGCACGATCAGATGAGTTGAGAATCTCATAGTAGAATACAGAGAAGTTAAGGGCAAGCCCAAGTCTGATTGGGTGAGTGGGAGCCAAATCAGCAAGAGCAATATCCTACATAAAAAGAAAAAGTCAAACACCAGAAGCATACGATTCAACATGTTTTCTTACAACTCGATAGGTTTAAGAATAAGGAACAAGATGATAATAACCTGAGCTGACTTATATGCCAAAAGAGTACTCTCAGCAGCTTCTTTCCTCTCAGCACCAGTCTTGAATTCAGCAAGGTACCGGTGATAATCTCCCTTCATTTTGAGGTAAAAAACTTTGGACTCAGCCAAAGATGCAGCAGGAATGAGATGAGCCTCAAGAAGGTTCAAAATGCCATCACAAATCTTGCTAAGCTCAGTTTCAATCTTGCCTCTGTAATCTTTAATAATCTAAACATGATCACTATTCCCCCTGCTTTCTTCCTTGTGCTCAATGGAAGAGATAATCCTCCAAGAAGCCCTCCTAGCACCAATCACATTCTTGTAGGCAACAGACAAGAGATTCCTCTCTTCAACAGTAAGCTCCTCATTTTCAACAGTCTTTGCAACTTTCTCCATGAACTCAACCATTTCCTCATAACGCTCAGCTTGCTCAGCTAACTTAGCCATGTACACATTCTCTTCCCGGGACGAATCAGAAGGCATCTTTGCAATACTCTTTTAGAAAAACCTGTTTCAAACCACAAAATCATTAACGCTGCAACACTCTTGCATTTCTAACAAACGATTTAGACTTATAGATCAATAAACACTCCATGAATTCACAGATCTTGAAGTGTACAACCAAAACGCGAAAATCAAGATAAACACAGATTATGTGAAGATATGTAAAAAACAAAAATCGATGATAGAAAGAGGAAGAAACATCGTCCAAGTATAAGCAAAGAGAGATCGGATCCGTACCTTGGGATTTTCGGGTTTCAGGGATTTTGAAATTCAAAGTGAGAGACGACGCGAACTGAGGGGAGACGGATGTGTGTATTAAATTGGAAGAGCAGAAATTACCCATTCAAAATATGACACGTGCTACCTGTTGACCCTCACCTGACTTTTTTCTTTCGTAATTTTTGTGGATGAAATTTGACGAATCATAAGGTCAGGTGTATAATGAAAAGGTTATTTAAAAACTAAATCAAAATACAAGGGGGCAAAATGTTAATAAGTGGTAAGTTTTCTTCCAGTAATTTGACGGATTTACCCTTTTCCCTGATCCCATTTAGTCCTTTCTTTACCCGCTTGATCGATTTGATCGGAGAAGGCCGGAAAAGCTCCAAGGTCCGTCAATGGGGAGCTATGTGGAGAAAGCTCGTGAGAATCACGTGAAGAAGAAGGTCGAAGAAGGTAAATTAACAATGTCGTGTCTTCTTTATCCTGCTATGTTCTAAACCCTAAACCCCTTAAATAGTTTCTAATGGCCTCGAAAATGGGGTAAACCATTAAAAACTGATTGACACTCTTCAAGCCAGATTCTTCTTGATCTCTCAAACCCTTGGTTTGATTTGAGCTCACTAATCCTCGAAAACTTATGGATTTTTAGATTAATGCATCTTACTTAATCCATTTTGAATTAACCCCATTTTGCATCTGAACTGATTTGATCTAGCAGCTCTCATAGACAGTTTTGAATTGCTACTATGTTTATCTCTGAATTGAGATTTTGTTGAATTTTAATGGTTATGGTTTTTGTTAGATGATGTTTGATTGATTATGTACTTGGTAACAGCACTGCGTAGCAAGATGAAGGCAAATGCATTAATGGAATGTGATCAGTACGTCTCAAAGTATGCTCAATGCGCTACAGGAAGAACGTTTTCTGTGGTCTGGACATGTCGTAAGCAAGCTAAAGAGCTCAACACTTGCCTTCATCAATTGTAAGTTCACCCTCTTAATGCTCCTTCCATTAAATATCTCATCTTATTTTCACTATTAGATATAAGCATTTGTTGAGACTCACTAAACATTAACGCGTATGGAGACAGATTTTGAACTTTTTCCTTATCCTTAACGCCTTTTACCGGTATGATACGATGAGACAACTTTTGGTTAGGAGATGAGAAATGTGGTCGTGAACTACCATTGCTAGTAACTAGTAAGCAAATATAAACTTCATAAACTTATGAAAGGGGATGATTTTCTATGTAACTGTGATAACTGTATTCGTGTTTGGAGTTTGAAAAGAGATGGAGAAAATATATTCTTCAATGGTGTAGTACAGTCTATCAAATTCGTTCTCGGTGCACAAGTTCTTTCTTTGCAACTCCCTGATGAAAATCTCCAGTGTGGGCTGATGCTTAAATGTCACTAATCATGAAAAGTTTTTGTTGATTTTGCAGCACCAATGACAATGTTTTGGAGGAAATGAAGAGAGAGTACACGCTTCAAGAAGAGGGTAAAGTCTCAGCATCGGCCATATAAATTTTTGTTGGACAAAAAATCTTAATCCGACCAATATAAAAAAGTCTGTCGCTTTGTTTCATGTTCCTTGTGGACACAAAGATCCTTTTATAACCAACTTTGGTCTTTCTTCAATAAGTAACAGATTGTGTACTTCAATAAGCTGTCAACAAAATCTAGAGATCAGACTAAAATTTCCGATTCTTCAAGCAGTAGGCTTCCTCATATTTCTTCCAGCACGAATCACTTCGTCCACCAAAAGCAACTGCGACGCAATCACAGGCCTGCAACACAAATAAAAACAACCCGTTACTAAAATGGCTGAACCAAAACCCACAACTGCAATTAAAATTGGCTGGTTGGTTCCAACATTACCCTGAATTGATAAGTTGGCGTTTCACTGCGTAATTGTCGAAAATACCAGCAAGCTGCGGGTCAATTGTTTCACCGTCCTGAAGGTTAAGTCCCACAACGTTTCCTTTGTCATGCTCGCTCTGCATAAGCACATCACACAGAGCAATTAAGTCTTTGTTCTTTCCACAATTGATTTCAGTTTGTGAAAGATGATACGAGAGATGAATGCATACCGTAAGAGAAATGAGTACATCTTGGGTATCAAGACCTGCATTTTCTGCAAGTGTCTTAGGCATCACGAGAAGGGCATTAGCAAAAGCTTCAACACCAAGTTGGGCACGCTGCAAAGTTGATTATAGTATCAGTGACCTAGAATATTTGAGATGCATTTAATAATGTTGCGAGAATTGGAGTACAAGCAATATCAATGTACCCCTTGGACGGTTTTCTTGACTTCATTGATCAAGTGTTGTCTTGCTGCAACTTCAAAAGCTCCTGCTCCCTACATAAACATGCAACCGCACATCAACATAACGTAGAAAATATACAATGGGTCTATATGCTTACTTTATCATGCTTTTAATCGCGACTTAAAAAATGTCTTTGACATGACAGAGAAACAGAAAGCAAGGTTCACAAAATACTTCAAGAGATAGTTAGCTTATACTTACTAACACAACACACTCGTCTTCTATGGTGTTCTTGACCGATCTTAGACCATCACGAACAGCATCCTTAATTTGAGCAATGGTGTGGTCATTAGGCCCTAGAAAATCAAGAAATCATAAATGATCACCAAAGTGAGTACAGGAATGAATGAACCTTCAGTTCTTAATGAATATATAGAAGCTGGCCAGATACCTTTTATGAGGATGGTACATGAATAAGGATTCTTAACTTGCTCCACAAAGGTATATTTTTCCTCCCCAAGAACGTGCTCATAGACAAGTCCAGCCCACCCAAGAGACTCAGGGGTCAAGTCGTCAACAGAATTTACAGCTTCTCCACCACAGGCCAAAACTAAACGCTCCATGTTCCTCCTCTTCGCTCTTCTAAGGGCAATAATCTGTAGACACGGGGAAATGTAATAAAATTCAACAGCCTCAAAACAAGAGAAACTAGGTACAAAGGAAGAGACAAGCTCAGTCGAAGGCCCAGAACTAAAACCATTACTAGTCATTTTAAATTTTATTGTCAATTTCAATTCACTTAATAACATATTCTTCCTTGGCATCTTTCTTATTTTTTCTTAAAACCTATAATGAAAACAGTTTCGGCTATTTATAACATTGTGTGGATGCAAGAAATAACAGAAGTAGCTTACCCCTTCTCTAGCAAGAAGATCCAATGATGGTGGGTCAATACCCTTTTGATTTAGGATGACAAAATTGTTATCATTACCAGCACACACCTGCACAAGAAATAAAACATGTACTAATATTTTTCACAGAATTTCAAAATACAGCTGGGAGAAGTGGTCTCTGTCCCACCTTCTTCTTCAGGTCAATAATTTTCTTAACTCTTTCATCAACAGATCGCCTCTCTGCGGTAACCATGGCTTCCCTCTGCTCCGCATTGGAGTAGAAAAATCCTGCATTAATTTCGCTGGTAGATAAAAATAAATATTAGTTTACATCACCAGAAACGTATAGGCTCTTATCTTCTCTTCACCGAATTGGCCAAAGAATTTTATTACAGACCTCTTCTCATACTCCAGTGACACATTGCAAGTTAGGATGTGGCAATTTTCTGCACGTCGTTTCATGTCAGGGTGTCTTGAACCATGATCCAGAACAAGCCCCTCAACCTAATTCAAGAATGAATCAATATTTGCAACAGGTCCAAAACTAATAAAGCATTTAATCATAACCAGCAAATATATTTTATTCCATACACGCAAGTATTTCAAATGTAAACCTATAAGGTTTTGAAGGAACAATTTTACAAAAAACCACAAACGTCAAGACAGATACCAATCGTGTGTCAACATCAAATTTGTGACGCATGTGCATTATCTCCACCATAAACAGATCAATAGGTTCCTCAGGCTTTCGGATACAGAGAACCTGTTATGTGGAGAAAGTAGATAATTAGAAGACAAATATGCTTGAAAACCAATAGTGGCGCATGGATGAGTCAGCTGTGTGAGAGAAAAATGAAAAGCACAAATAAGGTTCCATTATAGATCGGTTTACTCACTGAATTAACGACAATGTCAGTCAGTTGATCAGCCAAGCCTTCGTACAACTATACAAGCCACAAGAGTAAATCAAAATTTGAAAGTAAAACAAATAATCAAATGAAAAAAGAGATAAATAAAATAAAGACCTTTGTTCTTAGCGTCGTTCTTGCAACCATTTTTAGGATCTCTTTATCAGCTTCATCACCCATAACAACAGGGGTCTTGAAGTTCTCAAGAAATTGAAGAGTGGCTCTCTTAGCAATCTCAAAACCATCAACTAGGACACGTGGATGCATTCCTGATACATGTATAAACCTTCATTACAATTCTGGCAACAAGAATAGATACCAGTTTATATTGTGATTTTTCTGTATTCAGTTCAAACAAAACTTGGCAAATCAATGTCGCTGAAGATAATAAATTGTTGGTGCACACTTATGTTTTAACCATAACACATAGATTGAGTAATAAAATAAAACAAGCATAGAGAAGCATAAAACTAACAAACTCATACAAATTAACATAAGATAAGGTACATAGTTTCAGCTAACATAGTGACTTACCTTCATCAATGCAGCGTTCGGACTGTTTCATAAGCTCACCAATGAAGATGACAGTGGAAGTAGTACCATCACCACTTATGTCATCCTGTGCAACAGCCGTCCTCGCAATCATAATGGCAGTTGGATTCTGAATTTGCTGCAACAATGAGGCAGTAAGCGTGTAAGCATCATCAAATCAGGATAACTTGTTAAGACCAATACCAGTATCCCATATCAAACCAATTCTTCGTCTTTCTTCCCTATCACAACGCTGACAAACACATTTAACTAATCAGAAACCTACGCTCATCATGTGAACAACACTAATCTTCATTTTTTCAACCTAATTTATCCTGCAGATAAATGACTACACTGTACTCAACCAAATCATACTTAGTCTCTGAACCATAACATATTCAATTTCAAACCAATCCTCCGAGGTTAACCACAGGTCACGGCTTTGTAAGCACCATTCACCACTAATAAGCAATACAGAGCTCGATTCTAATAGATCACTAGGATCTATGTTGATATTCTCAACTCACCATCTCCTTCAATAGCGTGTTCCCATCCTTGGTAAGCTTTATATCACCCGAACCACCAACAAGCCTACATCGAAGTGAACAACAAATCGGAGGGTAAAACAACAAAGAGACAACATCGGGGAAATGAAGATTACGAACAGTTCACAAATATATCATTAAATCAAAAGAGAGATTACATCTTGATTGTTCCCTTAGGACCGAGATTGGACTTGAGTACATCCTGCAAACCCTTGGCGGCGTTGATGGTCATATGAAGTGCCGCCGATTTGTTAAGAACCTCGGCATTGGGATTCAGAACTCGCACAGACATTTTTCGATAACCTTGGAATACAGATGCAGAACGCGAAGAGAAGAACTGGAGAGTGAGCCTGAGAGAGAGAGAGAGAGAGAGAGAGAGAGAGCAAGAGAGCTTTTAGGGCTTTCTGGGTTTTAAAATTTTGGTGAAGAGAAATGAGGAAAGAGAAACTGACTGTAGTAGAGTCTCTAGCTGAGATAGAGACTTTGAAATATAGTAAACTACAAAGATTACCCCCATTATCATATGTTTTGTGCTTTTAGCCAAATATTCCTTGATTCTTTTTAAATAATAACTGAAAAAAACTATACATCCTCCCACAATTTATAAGAAAAAATGTCTTATAACATATACAAATGTTGTCTCAGTTGATTTATGTTTAATGAGGTGGCATCAAACAATGCTGTTTGAAATTCATTTCGGAGATCTTCGGAGACATAACATTTCGGAGATCTTCGTCCGTAAACTCGAACTCACCAAGTGGATCATAGAACAGATCTTCTTCATTGTCGTCTTCAAGAGCGGATGACTTTGGATAATCACCAGCCATTTTTTGCTTTTCACTCTTCTTCTAATTGCTTTCTCACTCTTTTTTTAGGGTAAAACCAAAAAAAAGGGAGAAAATCTCTCTGGAGCACCGTATGATGCTTGAGAGTTGAAGAACAAGGAGCGAGGGAAAAGAGGTTTTTTTTTCGCTTCGATCACATAAAGGTTTTGTAATTGAGAGACAAGGGAAAGAAATTGTGACAGTGAATGGTCGTTGTAGTAAATTATCGATTTTTGATTAAACAGATGTGTCTGTTCGGTTAATTGTCTTGGCGCGAACAATAACTCACTAGTTATTTTTTTTTTACATCTAAATATTATTATCATTTCGATCAACAGTTTACAAAATTACAAAAATAATATTCATAAAACTATATTTTAAATAAAAAATTTAAAGAACAATACAACATAAGAAGCGAAATTGATGATGTTTCAACTTTAGAAGCCTTACTCGCTAACAGATTTAAGTTTTTTCTTCGTATTCGAACTCAACCATTGTGATTCTTGGCTATTACTCAACTATGATGTACTATAAGAATTTCGCAAATTTCAAAACACCATTGCATGAAAATTTCAAACTCCATTACCAATGATTGTTTCTGTATGAGTTTGTCTTTCGTTTAGACTTTAACAAACCAACAGAAATAACCAGCAGAAGCACCACACATGATAACTTCACCGAATCAAATTCTACGAAAAGAGACAAAATAACTAACACAAAAAAACCAGAGTGGAAAATACGACTCATTTTCCACCCAATATAATCTATTAAACTGGTATAATTGGTAAATATGGTGAGATTGTCGGCAAAACACATGAACAAACACAACGTATTGAAGAAACACGTCAAAAAGACACCAATCCAACTAATTGTGGTGTGAAAGAAAATATCATACTCATAGGCGAGATCACAGATAGATCGCCGATACCGGCAAAAGCGTGAAGAGGAAAAAACAATCATCCAAAAAATCGTTCACATTCGTGTCTTTCCAATTTGCTGTCTCTAAATATTAAAAGTTTTTTAAAAATAAATCCTATAATATAATTAGAAAATGTACGGCCGACGCCGAAATCGACTCGGCCGACGAATTTACAAAAAAACAAAGAAAAAAATTAGTGTAGATAATTACTTTGTGAAAAAAATTTGAAAAAAAAAGAAATTATTAAATTCTTTTATTCCTTCATATTTTAAAAAGCAAACAATTGAGAGAAAGAATTATAATACAACGTAATTTCCAATTATTAAATTAATCTCATTCAGTCTGTTGATTTTCTGCAAAACTTTTAGGACAGTCTTTTATGGATATAAAACATACCAATAATTTTTATTTTATTTTTATTTTATATGTTAATGGACTAAATAAATTTATTATAGTTTTTAGATGTCAAAAGAATTTAGGCCGGTCCTAAATCCCACACGTTTCAGAGAGACTTTTATAAAGAAGATTTATTTGGGTATGACGAGATGGCTTGCTGTTACGGTACCATAAGAGTTGATGTTTCATTTTAGCTCTGTGTTTGACCGACCTGATGATTCATCCTTACCTCTGGTTTTAAGTTGCGAGTTCCAACTATTAAATTTATATCATATATCTTGATGGTGGGAAATTTATATATACAGTAGTAGTACATGATTGGTAAATGTAAAAGTAGTTTTTTAATTGGTTTATAATATTTCAAATTTGATAACACTTATTAGTATATATATTTGGTTCCACTCTCATAACATTTTTATTAGTAAACTGCAAGAAATCTGGAAATAAGAAGGCATTTTACACTGAGCATTCACTCTCATAATGATTTGCATCTGATAGTGCGATTTCAAAATAAGCAGGCATTGGAATAGTCTAGCTTTAGCAACAACTCCAACTCAGGAAGATAGAGTATTTATGTCGGAGAATTTATTCAGTCTGTTCATGCTATTGGTTCGTATTTAGAAGAGGAAATCTAGTGACCACATGGAGACCTTGAAATGACACGAAACTCATCTAAAGCTTAAAACGTTTTTTATGACAAGTAATGTCATGAGTTGTCAATACAACAACATCTAGAGGACCTAGAAGACAATATTAGGGATGCAGTGACCTAGAATATATTTGCTTCTCCCCTTCCCTCTTGATTGCCTTTGGATTCATGTACCCTTCCTCGACCTGTTGTTTTTGGTTCATCAAATGTTTGTAATTGGTGTCTGTTGTAACTTTTGGGTGCAGCATGGTGGTTTGGCGTATCTGGAAGTAAAGGAATGAGCTTATGTTCCAAAAGAAACGGTCTAATCCACATTAAGACTTTGACAAAGCAAATAGAGACCACAACAATGGCTTCAAAGGAAGATGACTGGAATATGGTAAGACCTACCTGGACTTCAAATCATTCCTAGAACCTTAGGCTTGGCTCAAATGCAACTATGATGCAGCTTTTTCACATCAGACCCGAAATGTACATAGTGAATGGATGATAAGGAATTTTTCTGGTGTTACTAAATGTTAGGGATATAAAAAAACTAGGCAAAGCATACTGCAGGTTGAGCTCTTCTAAAGGGGAGGAGCACACTTGGAAAACTTAGCTACACATTTCATACGGATATTGTAATAAGTTGGCGGTTCATGAGAGTTTCAAAGAAACTGATTTTTAGTTTTTAACTCTACAACATATGTTTTAGTGTTCACCAAACTATCTTTGTTTGAGTTATAAATAAAGTTCAAAGTTTGTCCGAAATAAATATAGGCAGAAATATGATTTAACAATACGAAGCATTACTATACATACATATCGAATCACCAAATCACAGATACGAAGGTGACAGACAACTTAGAATCACCAAGAGGTTAAAGAAACATTACTATACACAATGGTGATATTCTAAGAAACAAGATAAAATCCAAACTGATTATATCTTATCTTACAACGAAACCCAAAAGAGAAGATAGAAAACCAGAGTTTTACTCCCGATAAAATTTTACATATTCTTCTAATCTTCTCCTTAAAGTTATATATAACATTAATAAAGATCCGCCCGACCCAGAAAAACACCCAACGAATACATAGATTCGACTCATTATTTTAAAGTACTGCATATTTATATACAAACACTAACCTGAATAAAACAGTTAAAAAACGGTGACCGGCGGCGGTAACTGATCTTCATCATCTTCCTCCTTACTCCTCCTCTTCTCTCTCTCCGGAAAAGATGAAAAACAAAAACAGTTTCATTTACTTCAAAAATGGTAGTACTGTAGTAGTAGCAGCAACAGTTGTAATCAAATCCTCCTCTGTTAGGCATTGGTGAACGATTCCGGAATCTATATGTACACTTAGTTCTTTTGTCTACTAAGCCATGGCAGGGATGCTCGAGTTTTGGCGATCACGGTTCAAACAATCGAATCCTTCTACTCTAACTGCAGGCGGTTTAAGTCCGAATTTCATTCTAACACAACCACGAGAGGACGATGATGATGATGATGATGATGGAGACGGAAAACCGGTTGCTGAATTGGGCTGAATGAAAGGAGAGTTAGGTGAGATTGTGTTGAGTTTCTCATCTCGAAAGCGAGCATCTTGGGCTAATGGGTTCGCTGCTCTGCTCGGTGGTGAACCAGGAAAATATGGTGGCGATGAAGATACAGATGATGACAGTATGTGCCCTATTGTTCCATTATCCTCCTGTAGAGATTACGAATCAGAATCTTATAACACTTTCATAAAAGATCATAACTTATACCAACTTCTAATGATTCAAGTGAAAGCTTTTGAGGCAGATCAAAAGATTGTAATCAGATTACAAACGAGAGAATCAGAAGCAAACCTTTCTACGAATGATGTCCATAAGCTCTGCACAAGCTTTAGAATCACATAAATCAGCCGCAGCTTGACTACAAAAATCGAAAACAGAGTTTGGTAAACATTTGTCTCTAATCGAAAGGAAAATTAAAGGAGGAAGCTTTAATTACCTCATATGTAATCTGAGAGGACGAATGACGTTGTTGGCGAGTAAACCAACACGACGGGGCTTAGGACAAACGACAAGATCCTTTGGATCAAATCCCATCATTTCCTCACGAGACATGAAGGCGTTCTGCTGAAGATTGCAATGATTCATCTTTTCCACACACACAAAAAAAGAAACCAGCTTGATCCACAGAAGAACGCCTAGAATCAAATCAGATCAGATCTATCACAACACTCAGGAGGATACGAAATCGATAGATGGGAACACAAACAAATCAAAGATTTTTACTTTGTAAGATCGGAGAACAAAACAACGGATCTATGAATCAGAGCTTTTTGTTTAATTTATTACGAAACGCTTAAGGGTGAATAAAAATAGATTACTAAAAATTCAGAGAGATGGGCTAAAAAGAAAAGGAGTTTTGAAAAACAGAAACCAATTTTGGATAAAGCCAACGATGATGTGTGACCAAATGGCTTAAGACGAAACCCAGATGCAAAAAATCAAAATCAAAATTCACCAGAAATTTTTTATAAAAAATCAGAAGAACCGAGAAGTTTTTAGTCGAATTTAACAAAAAATCCAAGACTAAAAAAAATGAAAAACAGATCTATTATCTATAACAAAATTGTTGTAAATGAAAACAGAGGAAAATAAAAGCGATCTGTAAAATTAGCCATCAAAAGAACTTTGAGAACAGAGGAAGGAGAGATAGAGAGATAGAGGGATACCCGAGTGAAATCTCCAGGAGAGGGGAGAGAGAGAGAGAGAGCACGATGACGGAGAAGATAGGAGAAAGGGAGAGAGAGGCGAAGTATAGTCAGAGGAAATAGGGATTTTATAGAAGGATGAGAGACCAAAGTGTGGGTACGTGAAATGATGACGTTTTGTGTTTTTGGTAATTTTGCTTCTTCTTCTTCTTTTTTTTTTTACATCAAACTGGAAATTTGCTTTTTCTCGCCGTCGTAATATTACAATTTCCATTCGTCTATAATTATGTAACTAATTATTTTTATTGGTCAACATAGCTAATGATTTTGTTCTCCTTTTACCACCAAATATCTTTTCTTTTTTTAACCTCATCGGCTAACAACTTTCTTACTTTTTAAGTTTTTTTTTCACACTGAAAATGTGTATATTGTTATACATTTACCAATAAATAAATAAATAGTACATTATTGTTAGCCAATAAAACTTACTGACCAAAAGTCTTGTATAACTCCAATTTCAATTTTGTTGTGTATTATGTGCTCTTTGTACATGACGAAGTGATATAATTGTCCACAGTGATTTTATAAGTTCTAGTTTGATTAATGATAAAGCATACATTAAAAATATATTTTCTATAGTTTCGATCGGATTAATGGAAACATTAAATTGTTATGTAACAAACAGGTGTAGTTGTAAATTAGTTTCCTATTTAATGAACCACGATAGAGAAAACATAACGTTAAAAATTTCTTCTTCCAAATACTACCGTTTATTTAAAAAAAAAAAATTTGGTCCACGTCGACTCCAATATCGATCGTTTTTTTTTTATTAGATTATAATAAATAAAAAACCGTTAAAATTGTATTTTTTACGTTGATGTTACGAGACAGAGGAGAAAGAGGCGGTTGTAAGGGTTATGGCCTTGCTTCTTTTCCGATATCTTTTTCTCTGTTACTCTATTTCTGTTGATTCTCTTTGGTTAATCCGACGTAGAGTTTTTGGTCCGGTGTCTTCTCTTTTTATTGTTCTGCCGGTTTGTTAATCCTCCCAATTGGAAACCACTAAGGCAAACAATTGCCACCGGTTCATCGTTATTTTTAATCTCAGAAGTAATTATTTCGATAACTTTCATTGAAAACTTCCAAACAGTTACACCTTTTCAGTTTCTTTCACTACATATCGTGAATTACAATGAAAAAACATTTGGTTTTGTGATTGACACTGACGCAAAGACGCCATTTGGAGGTAACGTTTCCTTTGATCGTGTTTGCGTTTAATGACCGTTGGACCATTTGTTGGTGTTTAAGAGACAGTTTCGCTTTGACGATAAGTTTGTGGTCGTGTTGTTTCGATATGAGCGCTTAAGGATTCTTATTAGTGCAAACCAAGGTATCACATCTTCTGATCCTACAGAAGCTGAAGCGAGGAAACACCGTAAGCTACATAAACGTCATTTTTCAAGGAGATTGTACATGTCTGAATAATTTTCTTCACGATAATTTTTAAAATATATATATATATATATATATGAAATTTTTTTTTATTGATATCAATAGTTAGACGGATCGTTTAAAATTTAATATGCAGTGATGCCGTGATAATGCAACAAAGTTCATTGACAATATAATTCTTCTGAAAATCATTATTATCCTCCTATGTATTTACAGAATTGTTTTATGCATTTGATCGTAAACTTTTTCTAATTAATAAAAGACGGTAAAAATAAAATAGTTTTCTATTTAAACAAAAATAGAGTAGACATTTATATATGAATCTATATGTTAATTTGAGGTATATAAATTTAGTAATACAGAAATGAAACTGTAAATATTAATCGCCAACTTTTTAGCAAACCACTTAACGCCACTTATTAAAATAAAAATATGTTAACATCTTATGTAGGTTAACTTTAACGAATAGTAAAGAGCAAAGTCTTAGCTATGGATACTCGGGACCGATGTTATATGTGTTTGGAAATAAAAAATTTTGAATAACTTAATGGAAAACGTCATCTTCCATATAAGGTTTCAAATATTATGAATTATGGATATAGAATACTCATATGATTTAACTTTTGGCTTGGTATACTCGTCTATGCCATATATATATTCTATACAAAACTCAATCTTTTCCCTCATTGGAAATGATCTTGAACCCGATTTTACACATAACTCACTCTTTTTATTAGGTAAAACTCAATTTTCTTTTATTGTGTTTCCGAAAAAACTTGTGTCTCTCTCCGTTATTCTGTGTAATAGCTCTGAAGTGGTGGAAGACGTTGTGAATCTCTTTTTCTTAAACCCGATGCAACTTTACTCATAACAGAATTCTAAATTTTTCTAATTTTGATCTAATTTTATGGTCTATTTAATACTGTGACCCGACTTCCACATGTTTGTTTATCACTCTTAAAAAATACTATGCCCTCCATTAGAACCCTACATCATATTCTACTATCTAACGTTTTCCGTATAGATGTCTAATGAGAAGGACGTATGAAAGAAAACCATAAATAAAAAGTAGAGCAAACAAAGTCAGAAATAAAATAATGCCAAACGAATAGAGAACCAAAAAACTATAGTTGTGGAGAAAATGTTGAAAATTAAGAAGATATAATTGTGGAGAGAGAAATAGCTGTGTTTTGTATGTTTTAGGAAAAGGAACGGACAGTGGGAAGAGAGACATGCGAGCCATTTACGCATTGAACAAAGGAAGAATAAAGCCAATAGCATTATTAAAAAATTATATATACTACTGATTAAACTTCTTTTTCCAAGTATTAAAGATAAGGACATATACCGTGTGGTGGGGTTAGATTATAAAAATAAACTTAATCAGTAGTTGAATCTTAAATACGTTTGATATGAGTCAGGGGTTTCGTTAACTACTATTGTACCAACAGTGTCGTAATCAACTACTAACTTGTAGGATTTAAAAAAGAAGAAAAAAACACAAAATAAGTAAACCCTTCCTCATATTCGGGATTTTTTTGACATACTATAATTTAAATTGATGCTAATAAGTAGTTTTACAAAAAAAAAGTAGAAATATATTAGCTGCGAGGTTGTGATAATTGTTGATATAGACATATTATGAATGTATGACAACAGTGGTGTCCCACTTTTTCACATTGTATGACGCATAAATATGTTTATACTTTTCTATATCGTATTTGATGTGGTTTATAATGTACACCTGGAACTATTCAAATGCTATGAAAACGCCGAATAAAAAGAAAGGTCCGAGTGCTGCAAAAAGAAAAAAGAAAATAAAATGTCCGAGATATTTCCTTACAGAGTTACATCAGCCGTTGAATTGATGTGGTTTATAAAGCAGCAATGCGAAAGAAAATCCCCGACAACCAAATAGCAAATAAGGTTTTGAGTTCAATTTCGCCGTGTGATCTATTGGTTTTATGGGTCTCGATTCCGTATTATTTACGTCGTGGAGTTACAAAAAACAACTCTTTGCCCAAAAATCTACTCATATCCAGATTTTAATCTAACGTTAGGACAGCTTCAGAACTTCGATGCCAAATTAGCAAGAAAAAAAATTCAATGAAACTTTCAACTTTACTGAAAATAAAAGATGGTAACCATTGGTGAGTAAAACTCAAAAGAGATATATAAGTGATCGAGAGGGAAAATAAAAGAAGATTTTACTTGTAAATGTGTATTTACCTGAGCTAATTAACTTGTGGAATGTTTTATAGCAATGAGGCAAATGTAGGTTGTTAATCACATTGTAAGAACAAGACGATTTGGTAACTAGGAGTTTCGTAAAGATTTATGTAAAAATTCAAACCCTACATTTCACCCAAAAAAATAAATAAAGATATTAGCAACAAAACTGAAACCTATGTTAATATTTCATTATTCTGTCAAGGTTTATGAAATTTTATCTCAAAACTAATTAGCAATAAATATTTAAACTTATTTGTTTTATATACAACACCATGTCCCATCATTCCGATATAGAATTCATAAAATCTAAAACTTAAATTCTGCCGTTGAATTCTCATTATTTTTTCGTAATTTCACGAGACTATAAAATATGTGAAATCTAGTTTGTTGAGACCTAGCCATATAAAAAAGATCAGGAGGTTCCTTCCAACTTCTATGACAAAATTAGGATCATGGCTCAATTTAAAGTTATGTGTTCGATTTATATTTTAACTATATTCTTGTGTATATATTTATACATGAACTAACAAAAACTTTGAGTTTTCTATATGATTTAATAAAATTAAGCAAATGTTTACTTTTTTGCTAACTCTGTTAATGGACCGTTAATTTTTGATGATGTGGTTATTCACGTAATTGACAACAATTCAAGATAATCGCGGTTTAATTAGAAGATTTCAACCTTGTTTAATACGGTGTAATTTTAGCCATAACTAAGAACTAAAAAAGGCATAAAACGATGTCGTTTTCTTGCTCTTCTTCATTTCTTCTTCTTCCCTTGATTTGAACACCATGTTTTGGAAACTTCATTTTGCATGTATGATGATTCTGGAGATAAAAAACCAATTGCAACCGTTGAAGCTTATGGAAGCCAAGTTTGAAACTTGTCGAAAGAAAATGAGGTAAATCTTTAACTTTATGAAACCCTAATTTTAAAATTTCTTGAGCTTTGATGTAATTCTTGAGAAAAATCGTTAATACTTAATAGAAACAAGAAGTTAATATTTTAGTGAATTAGAGACAACGAATTGACTATGCATATCAAGTGTTTGATAAAAATGTCAATTTCTATAAAACAAAATTTCCCCTTGTTTTAGCTCCGAAGAAAAAGGTGGTAACGACAGTGACATAGTTGGTTACATTTTTCATGTCTACTACAACGAAAACTTTGAGATTTCAGGTGGCAATGTAACAAGATATGTTGGAGGGGGGGGGTTATGTGCTTCAAAACGAGCCACAGTCTTTTTTCCAAACTTGATGGAGTCCTTGAGCATGTTTTTGTGTGGGCAAAGGATATGGTACAAACTTCCATATGATAATATGACATAGCTTAAGTTAATGTGTAATGGAGACGACAATTTTCAGAGGATGTGTAACGTAGTTATTTGGACAAAATCTGCTTAGGTTTTTATGGAAAAAGGAGGATGTAGATCTATGATGCACATGTACCTCAATTTGCAGCAAAAACCCGTCCTGGGTATGACATGTGTACGGAGACACTGTTGAAACATCCTCACAACGTCTCGAGATAACGGGGACGACATGCCATAGAACGACATGGGTATGGGGACACCAGGGGGACACAGGCGTAACGTTTCTGAAACGTTTCCGACGTATAACTTATTTAAAAAAAAAAAATAATAAATAAATAAATTAACGGTGTGATAATAAATATTAGGGTTTTCTAATCACACATTTATCTCTAACATCCATCTTTTTCGACACACAAACAACTCTTCATGTATGATTTATTTGAGTATTTGGTTTTTTTTATACTTGTATTGATTGTTCAGATTATCTCTTTCATCGTATTCTTCTTCTCTATTGTTTTTTTGGTTTTGATTTTCTATGTATATTACGACATTTTATCAATTCATGATATTGGAAATTTGGGTCGTATAATTGATTTGTTTGTTGTTTTATTGCTGCTTGTAGTCAACGATAGTTTAGACATGTTTCTCTTCTTTATTTTTTGTTTTTTAATTATAATATGATAACGTGCAGCTTGATAAGATGAATTCACAAAGTGAAAGCAATTATATTGGTACCACCAATGGTCATTTTGAACCTTTTGCATCTACTGATTTATCCAATCAAAGTGAAGATCCTCCATTGTGGAATTATATGATATTTTTTTATATGTTAAATTATGGCTATTTCTCTTATTTTATTATTGTTGTACTCATACGGTACCCGTTTCTATAAATTTTAAATTTGCTGTTTCCCGATCCCGTACCTAGATGTAGATGTTGTCAACAAAACTGATGGAGGCAATGGTGATGATGAGAACAGAGCTGATGCAGGCAATGGTGATGATGGTGGAATGCTAGAGGAAAAAGCTCAAGTAGAGGTAAATATTGTTGGATTTGTTGATGAAGAAGAGCATGACAATTCCGAGAATACTCCACATAATTCAGATTATAAGGATGATGGTGAAATTTGCTATATTAAATGCAAAAAAGGAAGTGGGATATTAAACTGGCACATATCTTTGACACCATAGCCGAGTTTAAGGAAGTTGTGGTTGGTTATGCTCTTAAAAGATGGTTTAATGTGAGGTTCACTAGATGGGGTTAGGAGAAATCTGAAGTGAGGTGTTCACATGCTAATGATGGTTACAAATTTATGATCTATTGCTCCTATGAAATGCCATAGATACGTTTTTGATTAAAACTTTCAATGATGAACATACATGTATTAAAGACAATTACATCAATGTAGTGAAGAATGAAATTATTGCAAACTTGTTCTTGAATAATATTAAGAAAGATCCTACATTCAAGCCGAAGGCAATGCAAAAAATATTTGAGTAGCACTATAATGTGTTTGTCTCAAATAACTAATGTAGAAAATCAAAGGGGAAAATATTGTTGATCATTCAAACTGAACATAAAAAGCAATTTGTTTGGATTAACGATTACGAAGTAGAACTTCAAGAATAAGTTTTTATTTTTATATTCTCTTAACAATTCTAATTTGAAATTAGTTAATAACTTGCTTCAATTCTTTTGGTTTAAAAAGGTCTAATCCAAAATATACTAAAATATACTGTGGAGGTTAGGAATGTATTGATGGATCCGGAAAGTTAATAGGTCCTATGTGTACTTAAAAACATTGAAAAAAACATTGATTAATCATTGTCGGCCAATAATAGACATTGATAGATGTTTCATAAAGAATAACGTGAATGGAGAACTCTTTATAGCTGTAGGAAGAGATGCAATCAACCAAATCGTCACATAATTTTTTGAGGATCCGATCTTACGCTTAGCACAAACCAATAGTCCCGACAGTATTGTTCACACGATGAAGTTGAAAGCATTACTACCGACAAAGAGAAGACAAGTACCGTAGAACTCATTTGATGGAATCATAATTGCGTAATTCTGATGATTTCTAATACTAAATTTTTATTCCTCACTTTCGTGTAATCTTATCCTTTAAAAAAAAAAAGTTGGAAAATAACAGTTTTGATGATTTGAAATTTCTTTTCTTTTTTTAATAAAATTTAAATACAGAATTCTGCACGATGCTTTTTTTTCTTTCTTTAGAAATTGATTTATGGCTCTGAGCTCAGCAAAGCTATCGCTTTTCAGTCCTTTACACGGTAGCATTAATCACTAATGTAATTCATAATTATCTGTTCGATTTGAATTTTCAAGCTTGAGATTTAGTTTCCCGTGGAAAAAGAAAAGTTGTTATCTTCAACAATAAAATACAATTTTTTTACTTGGTGGGTATTTGCCAGTTAAGATTTTTCAGAAGACAAAATTTTATTGTTGCGTGGATTAATTTGATTGATTCTGCAAAAGGTCCAATTATTATCTTAGGGTTTGTAGATAAAGGAAGATCGGTGTGGCAAAGAAGGAGATCAATGGCTCCGACGGCGAAGCTAGACAACGAGGAGCTCCGGCGACTAAAGGAAGTTGATATTGATGAAGCTCCGGCGCGTCGTCATGTTCGCGATTCCTTGAAAGATATCCAGCTTAATCTCGATCATATCCTCTTCAAGGTAATAAAATTGAATCTATTTGCCTGAATCGGTGGATTTTTTAAGGTCTTGTTTTGTTCGTCATTTTCCAATTGAAGTGTGTTTAAGAAAGGTTGAGACTTTAGCTCAATCTGCTTCAGTTTGGTCTGAGATGTGTTGTTTTTTGATTAAATGTGTTGGTTTTTCTTGATGTTGCAGACACCAGGAAATGGAATTAAGACAAAGGAGGTAAAAAAGAGAGTAGTTTTTTTTTTTTTTAATCAATGTTTCACGAATCAAAGTTAGTTTATAGCTTGAAGCAACTGTTGTATTTTGTTTGTGATGATGTATGATTAATGTAGTCTTATGAGGTGAATTCGAGAGGAATTGAGATCTTCTCCAAAAGCTGGCTTCCTGAAGCTTCTAAGCCCAGAGCTTTGGTTTGTTTCTGCCATGGTTATGGAGATACTTGCACGTTTTTCTTTGAAGGCATGTTTTGGTTATATACTTTTATATATCAAAAGGTCTGTGTATGAAAATGAGGCTTGTTTGATTGCTCACTAGCTTGGTTTTTTTGCAGGAATTGCAAGGAGATTGGCATTGTCCGGATATGGAGTTTTCGCCATGGATTATCCGGGATTTGGCTTATCAGAAGGCTTGCATGGTTATATCCCTAGCTTTGATCTTCTTGTTAAAGATGTCATTGAACATTACTCCAACATAAAAGGTAAAAAATTTGAATCACATTGAGTGACTCCAAAGGGTAAAACTTAAGATTCATGTTTTAGGTACTGATAGATTTTGAATCTTTTGGTTGCAGCGAATTCCGAGTTTAGTTCTCTACCGAGCTTTCTCTTTGGACAGTCTATGGGTGGAGCCGTGTCGCTCAAAATACATCTCAAACAACCAAATGCATGGACCGGTGCAGTCTTGGTAGCACCGATGTGCAAAGTAAAGATTTGTTTTTCTTATTTTTCTTAGAAGCATATCTTGTGGATTACTAATCACAACATTAACATGAACTATCTATTCTATCTAGATTGCAGATGATTTGGTTCCACCACCGGTATTAAAACAGATTTTGATTGGTCTAGCCAATGTTCTACCAAAACACAAGTTGGTTCCACAAAAGGATTTAGCAGAAGCAGCATTTAGAGATATTAGGAAGAGGGATATGGTAAGAACATGAATTACAGATCGAGGAACTTTTTATTTTTCCGTGTATAGATTTGTTTACTAAACCCTTCTTTTCGTTTTTTAAATCTGCAGACACCATACAACATCGTTTGTTACAGCGGCAAACCTCGTTTACGGACTGCAGTAGAAATGCTTCGAACAACTCAAGAGATTGAACAACAATTGCAAAAGGTAACAAGTATGAGATAACTCGAAACTAGAAAAGCAGAATCAGAATAATAATAATAATAATAATAATAATAATAATAATAATAATAGGGATTTCTTGATTTAATCTTTGCAGGTGTCTTTGCCGATACTGATTCTACACGGAGAAGCTGATTCAGTGACGGATCCTTCAGTGAGCAGAGAGCTTTATGAGAAAGCTAAAAGTTCAGACAAGAAGATAATTTTGTATGAAGATGCTTATCATTCTCTGCTCGAAGGCGAACCAGACGAAATGATCCTCCGTGTCTTGTCCGATATTATCTTGTGGCTCGATGACCATAGCTTGCAAGCTGAGGGATCATTAGTTACTGCTACTGCGTAGATTATGGAGCATTTGTTTCATTATATTATAGGCGGGATTGATTTGTTTTCATTTACCTAGTGATGATGAGTATTTTTCGATAAATGGTCACTATTTGCATTTTAAGTTTACAGTTATCTTTTAGGGGGAGTAAAGAATAATTTAGCTTTGCAATTACATCTGCAGCTAGAATGTATTTCTGAGTCAAAAGAATTTACTTTCTTTTGCAAAGTTTACTAATTTTATGTATCTTGGGCTATTTTGCTTGTCAGACGCCTATCATTATCCAAATTCAAGTTTTATAGATGCATCATGCATATATAAGTTGATGTCAAAAAATAAAATTAGATGCATGTATAAATTGTTGACGACCAAACTAATAATTCAAATTAACACAATATGTTAACATCTAATTTTATAAGTATTGACCAATATATAAATATATATATGTACTTTTTTTTTTTGGTCACAACCATCTATACATGTACATTTGATTTGAATTCACTTAGTATCTAAAAATGTAATCTTATATTTTAGTAAAACAAAATAAACAAATGAACTAGATAGCAATAAGGAGTATAATAACAAGTTAGACGAAAAAACAACAATTTTGTCTACTGCATTTGTTACTTGTTTTACTGTTAGGTGCATGAAGTTTTTTTGGATACAAGTTAGTATTTATTCCAAATTAAAATTATGAAAGATAACAAGCGGTGATGTTTGGGTCTTCAGGATATACAAGAGAGACGAGTTCGTAAAAAACCGGGCCCATAGGCTTTAAGATCCATTTAACAGCCCATATTTTGTCGCGTCCAAAATAGAGCTACCTGAAACCCTAACCACCAAACATTAAAACCTCATTTTATCGAAACTGAGCTGCCAAGGAGAAGCCGCAACCTTTTTTCTCAATCTAAGGGGCTCTTCTTCGTTCCTGCGTATTTCGCCTATTTGCTATTCGGTAAGTCGAATTGGATTTCTCTTGAGTCTCCTCTATGTGTTCTTCGAATTTTATCGAATGTATTTTGTTCTGTTTTTCTTTAGTGGCAATGCTGATGTTTGCTCTAAAATCTAATAGCTAACTCCAGTGTAGATTTGTTGGAAGATTTCAGCTTTTGTTATTGGTTTAACTCATGGGGCTTTTGGTGGTTAGGACAATAATATTATGGTTTAGTTTAAGCTTCTGTAGTTCATTTAGCAATGTCGATTTTAGAACTTACAACTAGTTCCAGAGCATGATTGATTATTACAGCTTTGTTTGTATATTTTACTCATCAATTAGAAACCTGAGAGATTCTTTGTCTTTCTTGCTTGATCCAAATAGCCTTCATCATTCGTTTTGGAACCCACGGGAAACTTTTACTTGTCTGTTAATGTTCATAGATTTTTTTAAGCTGATCCTAAATTTTAATATGTGACTAAATCATCACCTTTTTTTGGTTTTGTTTTGTTTCTTTACAATTCAAGATCTGCGAAAATGTTCTCCGCTCAGAACAAGATCAAGAAGGAAAAGGGTGCCGAACCAACAGAATGCGAGGAGCACGTTGCTCAGGTACGAATTACTCATTTTATGTCTTTTGTCTGTAAATTAGTCATCTGTGTATTATTCATCGTGAACTACTTGTATTTTCTTTCTCAGGCTTTGTTTGATTTGGAGAACACTAACCCGGAGTTGAAAAGCGAGTTGAAAGATCTCTACATTAACCAAGCTGTGTATGTTGCTTTATTTTGTTTTTTCCCTATTTGATTCCATTATTGCATTAATCTTTATAGAAGGAAACTAATATGATTTTTTACGTCGCAGTAACATGGATATCTCCGGAAACCGCAAAGCTGTTGTGATTTACGTTCCATTCAGATTGAGGAAAGCTTTCCGCAAGATTCATCCCCGCCTTGTCAGAGAGCTTGAGAAGAAGTTTAGTGGAAAGGTAATTCTATAAACTTCTTTCTCTTTAGTAAATGCTTAAATAAATAGTTGTACAGTCTCACATTTTTTGCATTTCTTTTCACAGGATGTTATCTTTGTTACCACAAGAAGGATCATGCGTCCTCCCAAGAAGGGTGCTGCTGTTCAGAGGCCACGTAACAGAACTCTAACCTCTGTTCATGAAACAATGCTTGAAGATGTCGCTTTTCCTGCTGAGATTGTAGGAAAGCGTACTCGTTATCGTCTTGATGGTTCCAAGGTCATGAAGGTAATTAATAGCATCTATATGAGAATATACTAAGATCTTTCTCTGAATGATTTTGAGCATGTCTTTACACTATTTTGGCTACTATTTCATAGGTCTTTTTGAATGCCAAGGAAAAGAACGACACAGAGTACAAGCTTGATACTATGGTTGGTGTGTACCGTAAACTTACTGGCAAAGATGTCGTATTTGAGTACTCAATTGAAGCTTGAAGGAAGATGATGATGATGAATCATCAGGATAGAGAAAGAGAGCTTTCATTATGTTTTGTGGTATTTAGGAAGAAGGAAACTCTCGTGATTCAGTTCCTTATCACAATCTTTATGTTCTATTTTACAATGACTACTTTTTGTGCTTCTCAATTTTGAAACCTTTTATGAAAATTTTAGACTAATCTCAAATTTTCTACTGCAACACATTGAGAAGAGAATCTATCTTGGCGAGACGCAGAATTAGGTGTCTGATTATAGTTTATAAACGTAAAATTGAGAACTTAATGATCAGATGTTATACTTGTTAAACTTTTTTAAATAGATACAGTTTCGTTTACTGGGTTCTAGGATTCTTACAATGCTAAACCAATCTGAATCTCCTCTACACCTTTTTTGTGGCTCTTTCGAAATCAAAGCAAAAATCCTTCATCTGTTAAATTTCATTGTAAGCTCATTTTATACTTTATGGAATTTATACTTCTGCACAAGATTAAATCTTGAAATTCCTAGATAAAATCCACGGATGACAAGAGTCTTCACTGACGAGTGCTTCATCAATCTGTTTCCGTTCCAATGGACTAAACTTCTGAAGAAGAAAAGCTTTCATATCCATGTTTCCAGGTGGATTACCAATGCCTGATAAAAATCAACAAAGCAAAAAGCTTCAGAGAAACAAAGAATGGTCTACGGGTTTAAACCAGAACCAAAACCAAAACCGTACCTATGCTTAAACGAGGAAAATTTCGACGACCATCCAAATTTCTCATGCTTTGTCTTTAATTACTTTTGTGCCTTGACTAAGCAAACTCATTAGATTTTAAGATTTTTTTATCCACTAATCTAGTATGCCAATCACGACGGCAAGGCTTGATAATAATTTCAAAACAAAAATTCGTATGTATTTGATTTTTTATTATTTTACATCTAAATTCGTACTCGTAGTATTTGATTATCTAGCCAAAAAAAACAAAAGGAAAGTTCTGGCAAATGTCATCAAGTGCACCTAAATTTAGGCGTGAAAAATCTTGTTCCTTGGTTTCGTGGGTCAGCACCGAACATTTTGCACGCTCTTTTTCTTTCTTTCAAAATATTAAATTTTGAATTTAATTAAATAATCCAGGTATTAATTTAACTTTTAAGTTTTAACTAAGAAAGTCTAGCTAGACTTCAGTTTCTACTTTTTAGTATGGAATAACGTATTGGTTTAAATTTGTTTTCTTTTTCTTCTAAATATTTGATTTTTGTTAGGTTTATTTTAATTTGCTAGTTAGTAGTTACTAAGTCAGAAATTATTGTTTTTGGGTTTATCAACTTGAAAAATAAAACTTCATACAGAAGTTGAACCCAAACACAGATAGATAACTTGACCGATTATCAACGTATAGGTTAGAAACTTAGAATATAGACAGAACCGGTCGGTTATATCACCCACTCAGAAGTGTTCTATTTTGACTCGGTTAATTTAAGATTTGGTTCGATTCAAAAACCCATATTTGACTTCAGTTTTTTTGTCTCATTTTTGACGTTTTAACGTGGATTCATCTCCCTTAGACTTTAGCCTTAGCTTATTTTAACAACATATCATCCTTCCTTTTATTTTTCCAATATATTAAATTATCACCCTTGCTTAAATTGCAATCTTTTGTACCTCCTTTTGTCTGTCCTATGTATGAATGTTAAGATCTAAAACCTAAGTTTTGTATTTGACGCATGATCTTAAATTATTGACTTGAGAACCAATTTTAAAAAGTCAACAGGTCAAGTCTTCATTCTAAAGTCTACCCAGGCAAACTCTTCTCTGACTTTGTCGAATACACTACAAATACCTTGTTATTCTTTTGTAATTACACATTTATAACTATATTGGTTGCAAAAATCCTTAACGATCACAACCTCTCTCTTTCTTTCCCTCTCTAATATGGGCATTATTGATCATAAAAGCAAGAAAGAAGAGGAAAAGTACCTTATGATCTCAAAGCCCTTGAGATCGATTCTCTTACAAAAGGGTAGCTATGTCTTACGCTCACTCTTCTTTATCACCGGTTTCTCAATTGGTCTCTTCCTTTGTCTGCAACTAAAAGCTTTCCAGACGAGGATACAACAGCAACCCTTATGGTCACCATTACTATTCAACCACACAAGAATGATGAAGATCAAACAAGAGTTACAACTACAAGTACTTAAACACAACATGAGTGATCAAGAACTCTTCACCAAGGTCTCGTCATCATCATCACCGTCATCACCATCATCCTCATCATCATCATGGTTTGGGAGGAGACATAATAATGATGAGAAGATGGTCGAGAAGGTGGCTTTCATGTTCTTGACAGGTGGCAGGCTCCCATTGGCTGGCTTGTGGGAGAAGTTCTTTGAAGGACATGAAGGGTTTTATTCCATATATGTTCATACTAATCCATCTTTTCAAGATCCTTACCCAGAAACTTCTGTCTTCTATTCAAGAAGAATCCCAAGCCAGGTGATAATTAACAGCTTTAATTAGATAATACCTCTCTCTCTTTTTTTATTTACTCCTATTTTTAGCTACCATTATATCACTAGTTTACCAAAGATATATTTCTTGGGTTTGACAGGTTGTTTCTTTCAGATGGCACGTGTATGCATATTGATTCGAGCCTCGTATAATGGTCCATGAACTCATTTGAAATTATTCTAACATAGATACATTTCTGAATCATGTTAATATAATCCTAAGATAAATTATTTCTTATATAAGTCATGTTAGTTACAAACTGCATAGACTCGTTCTAAATATTTATAAACTAAATAAAACAGACTATGAATTGAAGCTTTTTACCTAGTCCATTTTAAGTTAAAACTGTCAAGTGACAACATGTTTAGATTTAACTATGAATATTACCTTTTTTAACTTAATAGTATATATATTGGTACCTTTTTATGAATTCATATGGTAAACTTGAAAGCTTGAACTAATATTAAATATTTTATTTTAACTTTGTAATAACAATGATGGTTCGTGAAAATTTGTGAAACAGGCAGTGCATTGGGGAACATCATCAATGGTAGACGCAGAAAAAAGACTCTTAGCCAATGCTCTCCTTGACGAATCGAACCAAAGATTCGTCCTATTGTCTGATTCTTGCATCCCACTTTTCAATTTCACAACCATCTACGATTACTTAACCGGTACCAATCTCAGCTTTATCGGCTCATTCGATGATCCAAGAAAATCCTGCCGAGGCCGTTACAACCCCAAAATGTATCCACATATCAATATCACGCATTGGCGAAAAGGATCACAATGGTTTGAAACAACTCGCGAACTTGCTCTACGTATAATCGCAGATACAAAGTATTACAAGATATTCAATAAATATTGCAACCCGCCTTGTTACATGGACGAGCATTATATCCCAACTCTCGTTCACATGTTGCATAGTGAGATGAGTTCGAACCGGACCTTGACATGGGTTGATTGGTCGAGAGCCGGTCCACATCCTGGCCGATTTATTTGGCCCGATGTGACCGATGAGTTTCTTAACCGGATCCGGTTTACGGAGGAGTGTGTGTATTACGGTCATGGTGATATTGGAAAGATTGTAACTTCAAAGTGTTTTTTGTTTGCTAGGAAATTCACAGCTGAGACTTTAGAACCTTTGCTGAGAATCTCTCCTTTAGTTCTTGGGTTTGGTCCGTAAATACTCCAAAATTATGAGAATTTTTTTTTAACTAGTATCTATATTATGGTAATCAAGTTATAAATTTATATATTTAAAAGAGTTATTATCTTATCCATGCTCTGTTGTCGAAAACTCAAAAGTTGCAGACTTTACTCATGCTAACTTCGCTCTTCCTCTCGGCGCGAGCTTTTCCATCTTTGATCACTAACTCCTCCTTAAGCCCTAATCAAAACCCTTCTTCAAATGCCGCCAAACCCTCTCAATTTGATCAATTTAAAGGAAATCGAGAACTCTCTCTGTTGCTGCGATTAAGGTTCCGACTGCTCCGTGGATGAAAGGTCCTCTCTTGCTTCGGCCCGATGAGATTCTCGACACTAAGAAGAGGATCATATCACAAAATGTTGAAGAGAAGACGTTTAAGGCGTTGAACCGTAGAGAGAGTGGTGTCAGGGGAAGAAAAACGATGAAGAAAATCGTCCGTAACGTTGAAAAGCTCCACGAAAATAGCGATTTGGAAGAAACTCAGATGGATGAATTAAGTGAATTCGGGTATTTAGGTAAAATTGCGGAGAAACCCGTCTTCGGGGAAGAGATTTGGCGGGAAAATGCCTTGAGATAGAGAAGAAGAGAGGTTTATATTGAGAAGGACGAAGAAGGAGAGAGTTCCAACGACGGCGGAGCTTTTCCTGGACAAAGGATTGTTGAATAGACTGAGACGTGAAGCGTCGAAGATGAGAAAATTGGTGAATGTGAGAAAAGCAGGAGTTACAGAGGTAGTTGTGAATGAGATTAGATCGATTTGGAAGTTGAATGAGCTTGCTATGGTGAGATTTGATCTTCCTCTTTGTCGAAACATGGAACGAGCTCAAGAGATCACAGAGGTTTGGTTAGTTTTAACTGTTGGAAACTTGTTAAAAATTCTGATGTTCCTCTGAAATAATTTCTTCGTTTTGTCAAGCATAGTTGTGTTAAGCAATAAGGAATTTCTCGTTGTTTATCGAGGAGAGTTATTCAGCAGAGAAAACCAGTTCAGGACAAGATGAGATTAGCTCATCATTGTACGAGAGAGAAGCTGATAGGTTATTGGATGGTTTAGGACCTCGATATATGGATTGGTGGATGAGAAGACCGTTTCCAGTTGATGCTGACTTGCTTCCTGAACTTGTTAATGGATATAGAACTCCATCTAGACGTTGTCCACCCGAATACTAGAGCAAAGCTTAGTGATGGAGAGCTTACCTACTTGAGAAACATTGCTCAAGCTTTACCATTTCATTTCGTCCTTGGTAAGTTTCCTTTGCTACTTTTTAGTTGTCTTCCTCACTTTTTGTATGTGTGCATGTGTGATATAGAGTTAAGCTTCAGGGAGAGTTATTCATATGTTTCCTGAAGAAATCATGAAAGAAACTAGATCTTTTTCACAAAAAATGAACCAAATTCTTGAGAAGATTAAGAAATTTGAAAAGAGATAGATCAAGAAATGGTTAAATTCTCAGTCTTTGTTCTTTTCATTTGCGTATGCTACTTAGCATCATTCTCTGTGCGTTGGTAATTAACTAAGTGCTGCTCTCTTTGCATTTGCCTGCGGCTTTCTTCCTCGAGCTCTCAACGATCTTTTTTCTTCTTCTGAATTTGTAAAGATAGAAACCAGTGGCTTTAAGGATTAGCTTCTGCTATCGCGAAACTATGGGAGAAATGTATTATTGCAAAGATTGCAATCAAATGGGGAGCTCTCAGTACAAACAATGAAGAAATGGCAGGTGAATTGAAGGCAATTTCCTTTTTTCTTTGGGCCAGTTTCTGATTTTATTCGAAATCGATGTGGCTGATTCGGAACTTTTGGGATCTTATCAATTTTTTTCAGCATCTTACTGGAGGAGTTCTGATACTACGCAACAGATACTTGATAATACTTTACAGAGTTAAGGATTTCCTTTCTGATGAAGTTGCAGATTTGGTTGATGATAGAGAGAGATTACTCAGAACATCAAGATTTTGAAGAAACCCAACACGAGAGTGATATAGATATGTTGGAGGTGGTAACAAATGGTAAGCAGTCGAAGGAAACAAGCAAACTGGAACTTTATTAGAGTTTCAAGAACTTCAAAGAAAATTCGGAGAAACTAAGACGAGAAACCTATAGACTGAAGCTGAGAAAGATTAGAAAAAGAACTCAAAAGCCAAGAACACAAGCTTTCCATTGTAAGCCTTTTAGCTTCAACAAAATTGCATCTTTGTAGTTTAGCCTATCGTTATATAAGTTCCATGGCTTGCTCTCTTTTGTTTTTGCAGTTAAAATCAAAGATAGAGAAATCAACAATGGAGTTATTCAAACTGAATTCTTTATGGAAACCATCTGAGCGAGTTGACGACATAGAGATATTGACTAATGAAGAAAGAGAATGCTTGAGAAGAATAGGGCTTGAAGATGAACAGCAGCTTGGTTCTTGGTAGGAACCACTGGATCTATTCTTGTCCTCTTCTTATTTTAATTCCAATGTTTATGAGATTGATTCACAAGAATTTCAATATGGTATTTGTTTATTTTTTAGGTAGAAGAGGAGTCTTTTGCTGGTGTAATGGAAGGTCTGCATCAGCATTGGAAGCACAGGGAGGTTGGGAAGTGATCGCGATGCAAAAGATTTTCTCGAGAGTTGTTTACACAGCTCTTGAAGCAGAGAGCAATGGAGTACTAATCTCAATTGAAAAACTTGAAGAAGGGCACACAATACTCATATACCGTGGCAAGAACTACACACGCCCTTCATCGAAACTGATGGCACAGAATCTTTTGACGAAAAGATAAGCGTTACAAAGATCTGTTGCGACTCTGCGTAAGTGAAATGAATGAAAAATCTTTCTGTTCTTTTTTTGATTGAGAGAATGTTGTTAACCCTATTTGAATGAATCATTTCTCTGTTTTTTCTTTTCCATTGTTGCAGTTGCTGAAGTTCTTTGCTTATCAGAGAGAGAAAGCAATAGAAGATTTGAAGGTGAGATTGGTTAATCTTCAAGACTGTGCTTCTGAGTTAGGTTGATGCAAAATGATTTGCAAGAAAGAGCTGGAAAAAAAATAAACAAGGCAGATATGTTCACTTGTTGGATTACTTATTCTTTTTCATTTACTCAGTAATTACTCAAATATTTTATTGAGTATATCTGTAATTGAGTGCCTAATTATCATGTATATATCATGTAGTGTCACATTAAAAATCTTGATATAAAACCATGATAAATGCAACTTCGGTAAATTAAAAAACTACTAAATTTGTTAGATTTGGCAACGAAGAAATTTCAAGATCTTTTGTGTTACAATTTTCTCTCTTAAATTTTAACACTTGCAAATGATAACATTCGACCAAATAAAATAGAAGCTTGTTTATATTCGGCCCCAAAAGCATTTTGCAGTAAACAGAGGCCTCTGAGTTCTTTGATTGGCGTTAAAGGCATCCACATCAATCTTCTACTTATTTACTCTTGGATTTTTAGGGATCGATCCAAACATTCCTATACTTTTCAAAAGTTTCTGAAGATATCCTAACTTTTGCTGTCTAAAAGATTATTGTCACATGCTGAACATTCGCTCGTTGATCTTCATTTTTTACTATTTTTCACACTTCTTATAGTCAGTGACAATGTTAATGGACATAAAAGATGTGGAGGAAACAAATGAATTTAATATCATCATGATATACAGCTCATTACACTGTACATGATCTTATGCACACTATATAAACCTAAGAACTAACATTGTACAAAAAGTTAATTATTTCACCTACTTACATGAAAATGCCTTTTTTCAATAAACGGATATTTCTAACGAAATCTAAACTTATTCTGAAATCTGGAAAAAGAGAGACAATATTTCCTTATAATGGATACAAATTACTACAAAATTTCTAAATAAGACATTCAAGTTCCTACAAAACCAACTCCGGAAATAATAAATGCAAGAGCCTGCATGAAAAGATAAATATATAACAATGTATTGCCGAAGGCAAGGTCATAGGAGGCACAACACAATATGTATATCCCCACCATCATCTCCTTTGAGTTTATTCTGCAATAAAACAAACTCTGTCACCATTTAGTTTCCTGATTTTATTTATTTATACATTATTGCCATTAATCAGGATCCATAATAAATTGACAAGAAAAATTAGTGTATTTTAGGGTCTAAAATAATAATTTTTTTTTTATATGTAATTAGGATCCATATTTAAATACTGAACGGAGCCTAAAATATTTTTTCCTATTATTGAGGCGCCCCTGTCATTAATTAATTAGGTGTTTGTATGTTGTACCAAGCTGAATACTTCGAAGATGAATCCTCAATTGATTGTTATATTTATTTATTTATTTGGGCTTTAATTAATTACCTTTCGAGAACCCCATTGCCAGGTTTTTGAACTTGGGGAAGTAACTTAGTCTCAAGAGCATCTCCTAATTTCTCGGTGACGACCCATTCGTTCACTCTTCCTCCTTCGAGTAAACCGATGAAAGTACCTTTGGTCCGATGCATAGCCATTACATTCTCGAACAAGACCCAAAAAACCACGAGGTAGAATGATCTACATGCATACAAATATCTCATAATAAATGGTATATATAATTAATGTGTAGATATATAATATGTATATGAATAATTGAACAATTGTTAATTGTGTGGTTATAGAATATAGTACTAACCTTGGTGTGGCAATGGCGTTGAAGAGAGTTATCATAAAAGGAACGTAAATAGTTGACCAAGTTGGAATGTGGACTTCGGAAAAGAAAACGCTCGTAGGAAGAACGACGCAATAGAAGAAGAACGTGAAGAAATGGACTATGATCTTTCGTACAAAGAAGAAGCTATAGATCACATATAATTTCTTCCAAATCGTCACTTTCTGTTCAAATTATCAAATCATACTCATTATCAAATCGTTTTCTTTATTAATTGAAGAGTAAAAACCATCAAAAACTTAATTAAATTGGCATGCTCCACATCGGATGTTTGTCTCTCATAAATTCATAATGGACCAAACAAAATGTATATTTGTTCTACCAAAAAGTTATGGGCACGTGTGTGTATCAAAATGAAATAATTATATATGTTTAAAAAGAAATAAGTTAAGTTAGAGAATAATATAAAGTACATTCTGTGGTCAGAGAGAATAATAGTACCTTATTGTGAATAATTTCCATAGTCATTTTTCTGAAGAGATTAGCTGGTCCGCAAGACCATCGATGCTGCTGGAATCTGAAAGCCTTAAACTGGCTTGGTAGCTCACTTTTCACCTACAACCGCAGTTGTATATATATTTTTTAAAAACGATTAATTAAAAGCTTATAAATTTGATATACACACGTAAATCCATATCCTATTATTGCATATATATAATGTGGATTTAAATCATGTGCAACTGTCCATAAAGCGTGTGCAAAGCAACAAGACATATGACGAATATTAATTCAGATTTGGACTGCATTATACAAATAGGTTTGGAAATATTGAAAATACCGCAATATCGTTGACGAAGACAAATTTCCAGCCGTGTAGACCAACACGAACGGCCAAGTCCATGTCTTCTACTGTGGTTCGATCTTTCCATCCGCCAGCTTCTTCCATGGCCGCCATTCTCCATACACCCGCAGTTCCTGCAAATATCCAAGTATATTGTTTAGAACTGTATTGGGTAACAAAACATAATAAATTATATTGAGAGATTTTAGACTAATTATTATTATTATTATTATTATTATTATTATTGAAAACACCAGTATTTGTGTATATCATTAATTATTAACAATATTTATAATTTATTAAACAAATGAATGTGGGCTGTTTAGCGATTAGTAGTTAGAATTATAAATCATTGACACTAAATTAGAGAGGATCTAAGAAATAACATAGGAAGTGTTCCGACCATAGGATAAAATATTTAAATAAATGTTGATAAGGATGTACCATTGAAGCCAAAGAAGGCATGCCTAGTGGAACCGGATTCTTGCTCGGCCATGAAATGATAGTTGAGGGACATCTCCTGCATCCTGGTCATCAAGCACTTGTTTGCGTTCACTGCACCAGTTAATAATTTCAATTAACTGTTGTCACCATGATTAAGTGCATATATACTTTATCTTTCACACCAATTGACACTACATTAATTAATGGTACTTTTAATGTGATTATATGTAGCCATACCAAATTTCCATCGAGCTTGAACAAGAGCGAGTCCGGAATTGTGGATGAGAAATGGGACAGCTCGTTGAAGGTAATCGGGCTCTGGTTGGAAATCGGCATCGAAGATGGCAATAAAGTTGCATTGTTTGACATAGCTATGCCTCATACCTTGTTTAAGAGCTCCAGCTTTATAGCCATTTCTATTGTCTCTCCTTTCACATTTTATGTTTATGCCTTTGCTTGCCCATTTTCCACACTCCATGTTCACCATTTCCTGCATTAATACATTTGACGCTTGATGATATTAATATTGAATCATTGTGGCTATAAGCATTTTATTATCAAAAAAAACACAGCATTTAAGTGTTGTCAATAAATGTTATTTGGAAATAGTGAAGGCAAAAGCGAAACGGAAACAAAAATAATTTTTTTGTTGTGTTTCGAGTTTGTATTTACAATTAATTCATTTAAAAATGAGAAAAAAATAAAAATATTGTTTGTTTCCTTTTAAAATGTAAATAAAACATTTTAATTAGTAATTAAATATACGGACCATAATGGTGGGATCAGTGGAATCATCTAAAACTTGAACGATTAGTCGATCCACTGGCCAAATGAGTTTGCAAGCAGCACCTATGGATAATTGAAAGACCTGTGGATTCAAAATTAATAGAAGTTTAAAGGCTGCATCATCATCGAATACTTGATCGATCCGTAAAACTATAGTATTCAATACCTCTCGTTCGTTGTACATTGGGATTTGGACAAGAACCATGGGGTAGTGTTGATCTCCGAGCTCCATGTCCTCTTCCATTGCCTCCCATTTGTAGATCTTTTCTGGTTTGCGTTTAAACAACTTGACGTACATTACTACAATGTTCATATATACACTTTCTATGAAAACTAACAGTGAGATGACCAAACATATAGCCACCAAACACTTGAACATTGGAACTATAAGTAGACTTCTCATTTGTCTCCACCACATAGTTCCCATGCTTATCACATATATATTCTTCACACCATTATATGCTTCAAGCTTTTCCAAAGTCGCAGCTGCATATCCTCAATCTCTCGCAAACGAATTTTAGCCATTCTTCTCAAGAATTAGGAGAGAGGTAGAAATCTGTAGAATAGGAGTGAATTTAGAAATGGGTTTATTTTGTTTTTGTCGATAAGTGACTGACTTTACAGAGATTCTCTTTTTTTTCTCGTTTAAGTAAGTAATTTATCTTTCCTTTAAGAATTACATAATTTTTATTTTGATTCGTCGTCGTTTTTACTGTATTATGTGGACCAGATTTCGGACATCATCATAGCTAGTGGGAACAACAAAATGGGAAAGGGACCAAACAATGTTTTAACTCAGTATCGATATTTCTATTCATGATTTTTTTTATAAAGATCTATTCATGATTTTCACGTGATAGTTTTACGCATGTTATTAGCTGTAATAATACAGGTATCGGATATTTACGTGGTATATTAGTCAAGTGTGTTGCAATTTAAGGATGTGTTACAAATATAATCTAACATGCATTACATTGAAATAAAAAGAATAGACTTTTCATTTAATAAATGCATTACATTGATGCATAAGAAGCGAGACAATTAATAATCAAACGCGTAATTAATGGTAACCATAACCTCGATATAATCAGTTTAAATTGAAACAGCTACAGTAAAATAAAATAAGCATACTGTAATTTTGAGAACAACAACATTTAATGATCCGTCTCTTAAATTTAAATGACAACCGTAATTTCCTAGGAAAGAGTCAAATAGTATGAGCGGAAACATGCTTTTAATGTCTCATTCAAACTAAAAACACAGTGAGTGACTGATTAAAGAGATTATGTTGTCTTGCGTTGAGTGTCAACTTATCGTTTAAGCTTTTTTCAGATTTATTAAAAAACAATTGACTTTTCTATTTTATCTTTAATTAATGTTTATTTAACATAAAACGATAAATAATATAAACGAATTTTAACTTATAAAACGATAAATAACATGTAACGGAAGGAATTGCAACTAGTTTTTGGTAGGCCAATTGTAAATTAGCAACATTAAAATAGTACTGAAATATAAAAACAACAACGATGCAGAAAAAGGTACAAACTTCTATGTTCCATTTTTAAAAATCCAAAGCTCGTTCAATAATTGCATTCCAAGACGAGGGTATTACTAAACTTCCTTACTTACACTTTTACACACACACACATAAGTGCCTTTATAAGACGTCCAATGATATTGACGACTAAAAGAAAATGGAAATGTCCAATAATATTAATAAGGGTTCCTATTAATAAAATGTATAAAACGCGAAATGAAGAGTCAAATCTGCACTACTGCAAGACTAACCTGAAATTGATCTACTGGTAATTTTTTTGATTTCCGTTGAAAAAGATCTGTTTTTTGAAATAAAATTAATTTAACATTGCTCTGGATTCTACCCCAGAAAATTAAGAATTCATAGGTCTGGTTATTTAAAAAAAAAAAAAATCTGCACTACAAGAAAATGTCGCACTTGACTTTGTCCCTTTCATAAGCAAGTGGCGAATGTCAACTATTTAGCATGACTCGAATAGTTATGTGTTGTGTAATTCACGCGCGGCTGAGATATGTAAACCCGGGTCAGCCCGACCTGAAAGCGGACAAGAAGACCTACCTAATCGGCTTATAGCCCGACCTGGCCTATGTTTTCATCAACACAACTAAGGCCCATTAACATATGGGTTATTATTGTGTCTTTTAGGAATTGCAAAGCTGGACATATGTTATAGACCGACTTTCAAATTAGGAAAAATTCTGACTGACTATCACATTTTATGAATAGTCCTGGCTAAAAAGACAATCGCATAGTAGAATAAAATTATAATCTGAAAGAGAAAAAAAAGAGACAACCTTTAAGAAGAAGCAATTTTGTGTGTCTCCTCGTGGCCACCTATTTTTATCATTTTGCCCTCCACATGCTAAATCCCAAATCATTTTATTGACTATAAAGAGCCGTTGCGAAAGTTTCAAAATCTCCTTAAATTATATAATAAATATGTTACACGCCAAAGAAATTACTCCATGTGGTAAGTTTGTCTTGTTCTATGGATGTTAGGAAGAAAAAAAGAGTTTGCCATGTTCTATTCAAAATGTTTCACTAGATCCAATGATTGTTTTATTTTAAATATTGTAACTCGAACATTTGTTTTGTTCGCTCGTATTCATTATCTCTAATTAAACTAATTTAATCCTAGAGAGTAAAGATTATAGTCTACTGGTAAGAACAAAAAAAACGGCCGGGAAAAATATGACATTTTTTTAGACTATTTAGATCTCATAAACATTTTATCTAGGGTGATAGCAATAGATGTGCTTGAAAAAAATCAATTAAAAATGTGTTAAGAGGTCAAAGAAAATTATATCGGAATATTTTGTCTTATCACAAATCAGTTCTCTCTATTTTATGTTATTTTTCAAAACTTTGCTATTTCTGTTGGATTTCTCTGTTTTTTCAGCATATTTTATTTTCGAAATAACTTGTTCTTTTCAATGTCACCTAGTTTTTTTTTAACATATTATTTTGAAAAAGTTAATAATTTTTACTGAATCTCAAAAAATTTATTCATATATAGGTTTATTTATTTTAATTTATGTTATTTTTAATTTCGAGAGAATGTTGCAAAATTAATTGGAAAGGGTGGTTTTGGACGTAGACCCATAATTCTTTAACAAAAAAACTCTGACAAAGCTAATTATTTTTAGATTCATAGTCATTTTGCAAATTGACCATTTTATCTATTTGTAAACAGAAAAGAAAAATATAAGAAAACAAAACGAGAAAATAAACAAAAGAACAAAAAGGTTTATTGTTCAGGAATAGAAAGCAGGACTGGTCGCCATGGTTTTCTCAAAATCCTCAACCGAAATGATTGAACCGTACCGGAAGAACCGAATCGTCGAGCTGTTAACTCTCTGCCGTCACTGTTAGGAGTAATGGAACCGGCGGTTACCGACGAAATTTCGCTCCTCTCTTCTCCAACGCTGTCTGACTCTTCTCTACCCTTGAACGGTGGCGACGGCGATGTGACCATGAGCTCTTTCAATTTACGCCTAGCACGGTGGTTTCCCCTCTTCTTTTTCCCGGAATTCACATCCGATTCCGGCGAATCCTCGAGGATCTGACGGAGATTCCGTCTGCAATTGTCGGAGCTCTTTTCGAACAACATTCGCAGGGTTTTGCGTCGCCGGAGAATAAATACAGGACTTTTCGTCGGACTCATGGCGGGATTCCCGGCGGCGGATGCCTCCAAGCTACGATGTGCCGCGAAAAGCTTGAATTTGTGTAGGCCGGAGAATGACATGGTGAGATCCAGCAGTGTATCGAGACGTTCTCAACTTCGCCGTCCGATCGCTTTTTATTCGCTTTGCTTTTTCCTGTCACATTAATAGAATATGCGAGAAGTTAGCAACTTCGTAACGGTGAAGTAATTTATATAATCATTTTTTAAATTATACGTAATAGATTTATATGTAATTATTGGTAAATCTTTAAAGAAATTCGCCAGATTACAAAAAAAAAAAATTGTACCTTTAAATTGTAGTCCGGTGGTGAACATTCGTTTCGTAAGTCGCTAATTAATTAATAATTATTAGTCGCTGCTTACTAGTTGATTGATAACGAGTTGTTTATTACTAATGGTTTCGGACTTTATTAATAAATAAATCTTATTCTCACTAATTAAACAATAATTTACAATTGTGGATTTATATACAGACAGACCAAAGCCTAAACCAAAAGCCTGAACTAATTCTATACAAATCGGTTTATATAATATCAGCTCACATACATATTTACAAGTATTATATACAAAACCATATATTATACCTTCAAGGCAGGACAAAGGTATTTACAAGATCCATCTTGTTTACTAAATGCTAAAACTATGCTTGATACAGATCCTTAGTGAATGGATCAGTCAATTGGAGATGTGTCCTTACATGAAGTAACTTGAACAATCCTGCAACCAACCTTTCTCGTACACTATAACAGTAATTTTCTAGGTGTTTTGTGCGTTCGATAAAAATTGGATTATTAGCAATATGAATTGCAACGTTTTTATCACAAAAGAATTCACAAATCCTGGAAGAATCTGGTTAACCATACCAACTCATCTGTAGCAAGAAAAAGACTGATATTATGATTCAATAGAAGACTTTGAAACTATTTGTTGCTTTTTAGACTTTCAGCATATAAGCGAGGTATCTAAGAACATGCAATATCATGAAGTGGAGCGTCTGGTGTCAAGGCAGGATGAGTAATCAGCATCAGCAAAGACTTGAATTTGTAACTCGGCTTTGGATAAATAAAACAGACCCTAATCAATAATCCCTTTGATGTAATGTATAACTTTGTGCAGTGCATGTCGATGAGTTGTCCGAGGAGTTTCAGAGTACTGGCTAAGCTTATTCACAGCGAAAGTGATGTCTGGTCGAGTAATCTAAAGATACATCAACCTACCAACAAGTATTCGATATGCCTTAGCATCAACCAGATCACCACATTCTTTAGAATTGGAAAGTTTAACATTGGGATCCATGGGGATACTTGATGATTTGCAACCAAGTAAACCAGGTCCATCAAGTAAGTCTAGAGCATACTTGCGTTGACAAACATGAATATCTTATGAGGACCGAGAAACTTCCAAACCCAGAAAAAACTTCTATGGACCAAGATCACGCATCTTGAAAAATAATTTCAGCTGAGACTTTAAAGAATCAACTTCAGCATCATTATTGATTGCAATGATAATGTCATCCACATAGACTAAGACACAAAGAATCAGTGATTTTCAAGAAGCATGTATGATCACATGAAGACTGAGTAAAACCCAAGCTGAGAAGAGTAGTAGAAAAGTTGAGAAATCATTGCCGAAAATCCTGTTTAAGACCATATAAAGACTTCTTGAGTTTGCATACTGCATTAGGAGGAAGAGGGTCCCCCTTTCGTGTAGAGTATCCAGGAGGCAACTTCATATAAATCTGTTCATCTAGGTCTCTATTCAAAAAAAGCATTAGAAATGTCTTATTGAGTAAGAGAAAAAACATAGATAGAAGAAATAGTAAGTATCAACTTCACTGATGTTAGTTTGCAAACTGGAGAAAATGTGTCATGAAAGTCTACTCATTCTTGTTGAGTATAACCTTTGGCAACTAATTTGGCCTTAAACCTTTCAATTCTGCTATCGGAATTAAATTTATCTTAAAAACTCACTTACAACCAATGATTTTCTTATTTGTAGGAAGAGTGCAAATGTCCCATGTTTTTGGTCCTTCCAAAGCATCAATTTCTTCATCCATAGAACCACACCAAATCAGAATCTCTTCTGCCTCAGAGTAGGTTAATGGTTCTCTTTGTTTGTCAATGGAAACTAAAAAAGATAAATGTTGAGAAGAGATCTTATCGTAGGAAAGAAAAAGAGAAATTTCATGAATTGTGGCTGAAGATCCCACTGAATGACAATAGTAATCTTGAAGATAAGAAGGTTTCTTAAGTCTCTTATGCAATGTTTGAACAAAAGGTTCAGTGACATCAAGTGTAGGATTAACAGAAGGTATAATCTCTACAGAAGATGATGAACTAGAGAAGGTTCATCATCAGAGCATGAAGTAAGCATATGAGAAAAGAAACAAAGATGTCATTTGTCTCAAGATCTAGAAGCCTATATAACCTTTGTATCCAACTCGATAACACAGAAAGGCACAAGCACAAGCTCTAGGGTCAAATTTGGTTATATTCTTTGGTGATGTGGAAGCATAACAAAGACATCCGAATATTTGAAGATCATCATAATCTGGAACTTTCTTTATATATTCGTATTTCACTATTTCACATTGAAATTTAAAAAGCAACAATTTATATATTCATATGCTTCACCATCCTTGAGAACAACACTGCATTACGTACAAAAGAGATTATTTATAGACAGTTTATAGTTTACGAAGGGGAAAGGAGGTAGAACAAAACTGCCCTAGCTCTAGCTATTAATAAAAAATCATAAATTTCTGAAGGGATGTAATCTCACTTTACTTCCTACGTAAAACAAAATGGCTAAAAGAGAGAATACAATTTTTTAAAAATTCAGCAAGCCAATAACGAAAGAGCATGATTTATGTGTATTAAGATTTTTTTTTTGGATCAATCTGTGTATTAAGAATATAAGCAGTAAAATAGTAAATGGCTATTTAGTGACTTTGTGGCTGTGTCTCATCCTGGTTCTTCGCTTTACTCCTTAGCATCTCAGTGAAGTTGCCTCTCATGATACGTCTGAATCTGGTGTCTTCAGTCGCTGCAGCCACCACCTTTGGTGACTCAGGTCCCTGAACTGTCAGTGATGACGGTGCAACCGCTGTGGTTTCGGTTGCTTCTTTCTTCCCCAATAAGCCACCTTCTCCAAACAAGCTTGTGACAGATGATGCAATCCCCAAGTGAGCACCCATGGCTTTACCGATTGCTTCTAATGTCCCACCTGATCTCTCCTTCATTATGATCTCTAACGCTTCCTTGTGAGCTGGATCGAGCGCGTCTGGATCTTTCAGTAGGTTTTGAATCGCTGGAAGGAGGTATTCTCGGACACTTGTTTGAGACAGATCTTTAGAAAACATGTTTCAGGACAAAAACGAGTTAATCTTGGAACATTGAAACATGTAGAAGAAGAAAGTTTGAGTCAGATATTTCTTACCAGTTGCATCGAGTGCACGAATGGCTTCACAGAAAGCGTTAGCTCTTTCTCGGCGATGGATCACATCTGTTACAGAGCTTGGACTTGCTGAAAGTTGTAAAATCTTGGACAAAAGATAATCTCGAAGCCGCTCTGTTGTGTGTGGAATAGCAACTAAGAGTGCACGAACGACTGCTATTATAGCCTCATGAGAACCATCTTCGAGAAAAGCATCCATCTGGACTAGGATTTTATCAACAATCTGCATCATAATACAATTTGATTAGCGCATAAAGAATAGACCTTTAGATAATTCGAGAGTGTATTATGCATTATTACCATGTCGACTTTGAAATGCTGTGCTACAGATCCAAATGCATCTATGCTTGCGTACTTCACATTCAGGTTCTGGTCCGAGCCAAGAGTAATCAAGGCTGGCAAAACATTGGCAGATGCACCTTTTGCATCAATATAAGGAACCTGTAGCGCAAGTAAATAACAAAGCTTCTGTTTGAAAAACTTGAGATAGAATGTGAAAGTGTGTGTGTTGTTGAGAAGCTTACGATGGTCTTCAACAATTTAGCAGCATTGATTTTGAGTTCTGCAGTGGAATCAACAACCATTTCCCACAAAATGCCGAATACCATGTTATGGTGTTCCTCAAATGTGCTGTAATGTTTGAGGGATTCACTGGTAAGAAGAAGCAGCTCCAGGAAACCATAATAAACAGAGGAAGCTTAAGAAAACGCACCAAAGGAAGCGAACTGCATCCAAAACCTCGTTATCGTGCTTTGATGACTGGTTTTCCTTTGCTCTGCTCTCGACTAAGAGCTGTCGCAAGTAGTTTGTTAATTCTTCACGTTTACTTGGTGCACCAAGAACGCCTGCCAAAAGAAGTGGTAGAATACAAAGTGTGGCAAGTCTATTGGTTACAGCAGTTCTTGGTTTCAGGCCTGAAGAAAGGAAACAAGAATCTATGTCATATCCAATTATTGGAAATTTCTGTGTAGCTATATATATCCAGCAATCAGGTAACCTTTTATCCTTGGATGGATTGCAGAAGGTAAGAAACGAAGATCAGCCTCATCATCTCCGACGGCCACCAAGAATACGGGTAACTCAATATGGGTTAGGTAGGAACTTCCAAAACGCTCAGATACAGCCAAGAGAAACTGCAAACCAGTGAGAGGATTTTAAGAATTTAGTGTTATTACTCCAAAGATCAATAGCAGATAAGTGAAAAGGAACCAACACAATGCAGACCTTTGTTATCCGATTTCTCAAATGGTCTTCCTTCTGAGGCAACATGCATGCCAGTTGTAACAAGTTAGCAAAGCAATCAACATGCATCCATTCAAACATAGGCCACTCAGAACGTCCCCTGGTAAGAAATTCCAGTCAGATAACAAGTAGTAGGATTATATACAAGATGATGTCAAACTAGAAGAACATTTTGTGGTCGAGAGTTATTGAGGGGTGAAGAAGCTTACTCGGCATAGGTTTCAAGCAAGGAAACAGAGAATGCAGATTCCTCTGACTTTGAGATAGAAGAAAAAGGACATGTTGCCATTGCCTTCTGGTGTATAGCTGGAAGCAACTCCATGAGCATTCTTAGTAGGACATCAATGTTCCATCGCTCCCGTTCACCTAAGACTCGTAAATGAGACTCCACTGACCCTTCAACTCCAGAAAGGGGTGGGCAATGCTGCAAATGGAAATAACTTTAAAGAGCTATTCCAAACAACCACTCTCAGTTACAATCTTAAAATGGACAATGTATCGAGTCTATACCTGAGCAGAGTTCAATGCGTGAGAGAGAAGAACCCTCAAGATATGATCCAGCCTGTTACCCCACTTTATCACTGCATGAAGTAGTTCTTTCAATGTCGTTTCAACCACCACGCCTGATGGATCGCATACCAGCTGAAACATCATCTCCTCGACCTGATAAACAAGCAGAAAACTGGTGTTTTAGCATTTTGGTTTTAGTAATATTAAACGAATTTCTACACTATTGACTCATAGCCAAAGACATCCCCTTATCCTAAATTTTTTGTAATCAGCCAATTTAGAGCTGCAAATTTATTGAGGCTGACCTTGAAATATTTGTCCGTGTTCGGAAATAGTGGAAGCAGCAACGCCAGATTATGAGAGGCAGCCTCTCGAACAACGGTGGCAGAATCTTCTATAAGTTGTTGTACAATAGACAAAATAAGAGAGTCACGTATCTCATGGCGGACATATTCTGCAAGCTCCCCACATGATTGAGCAACTAGCAGCCTGCGTTCTTCATATGTATGATTTATCTGATATAGACACAATATGCATGTAATCACTCATATCAAGAAAATAACACAAAATGTTCAAAGCAGAGGCAGACAACTTGTAAAAGCAAGAGTAGCATTCACCTGTTCCCAGCACTGTGGAAGCAATTCTGTTTCTGTTCTCATTTCCCCAACATTCCTCGATAGGCTAACACATGCCTGAGATAAACAGTAAAAGGTTCAAGCTAAAAACCTTACCTGAGATACACTATGAAAGCTTGTAAGTTATTACAGTGACTTACATTCATAATAATCTGCCTCTGCTGTTCATCTGGACGTTTGATCAGGTTGAACAGTGTATGAGTCAAGGAGTCTCTTGTATTGCTAACTGGATGCCGCTCAATTGCACACATCATCAGGGGAAGGAGTTCCTATTGGTCAAAGAAACCAGACTATTAAAATTCCATCCGCTGTATTGAATAATAAAATTGAAAAAGAACTCAAACCTCTCGATGGTTTATCAGAACATACGGAACAATCTTTGGCAAAGCATCTGCGAGTATCTGAATCGTTCCTAAACCCTGTAAAGGAATAGAGAAACGAATATTCAAACATCCCATACAAAACATGCGCATTAGCATAGTGTAGCAGATAGCTACACTGACCGCTACCAATTTTCCTGATGACAAGACAAGGCACGCTTTAAAAGTATTCTATATCAATAAGAAAAAGGTGAAAATGACAGAGCATTCACGATACAAGAGGAAGTAATCCAAAGCATGATCAAGACTTACCATTTCCTCAGAAGCAGCTTCACCATTTGCATTTTCAGATTTTGAATTAGAACCACGACCAATTCCAGGATCCACTTTCAAGATGCTTCCAAGGTCTCTGGGTGAAGAGTTACCGTTTGAAGGACTTAACAAATAGTTTGAGACTTCTTTCTGGTTCTCCAAGTTCAAGGTTTTATAAGATACATTGTTGGCCTCTGCTGCCACCTCTCTTTGATCAGCAATTATATTCTTGACGTTTTCCACCACCAGATCGTCTTCTGTTTGTATGTTCCCCTTCTCAGTAGATATAGAACTTTCAGAAATCAAACCACCATCCTTTTCGATTATTGGTTTCTCAACTTCCTCTGGCAAAGAGCTTATCTGTTCCTCGACATTTTCCACAGATTGCAATTGTACAGGATCACTTTCATTAGCTGACACATATTGTCCAGCACGAAATCCTTCAATATGCATTTTAAGAGAAGTAATCTCAGCTCTACAGTCATTGAGGTTTCTCCTCTGATGCTCTGATGATTGCTTCAAACTTTGCACCTGAAAACTATCAGTGTCATTTCAGCTATTTACATTTCCAGATATGAAAGTGCCAGTTTCTTTGACAGATTAAGTCAATAAAAAAGACTACCTGCTTTTCTCTGTCCTTGAGATCTTTCTGAAGTGATTCCGTAGACTTGTTAAAAGCACTGATTAGCTCTTCGAATCTTTCTTTGCTCTTAAGTAGTCCATCCTTTTCTTTGTTTAGCCTCTCAATCTCCTTTTTCAATGATTCATTCTCCTGAAGCATGGCTATTTTCTCCTGCATTCAAGAAATTGTGAACCATAAGAATTCAAATCCAAAATGCATTCTGAACATTCTGGAGGCTTTTTATTCTTGCAGATGCTCAAAGTGCAACTTAAATGGTTGGTATGATTCTCACATACAAAAAGTTACACTTAAAGAAAGATCCTGTTCTACATATTCACCCCACAGTCAAAATAGCATCGACTTTCCAGAAAATAACTAAGGGAAAAATGCAGAGGGGAAATGAGAGGGAAGTTGGTTCCTGTATAAGAAGACAATGGCGTCAAAGATCTAAGTTTCAAGGTATTGATCGTTCTGACGGCATAAGTTAAATTTGAAGTATGAACATGCAAATTTAGCTTTCACGAAATAACCTCAGCTGCCCCTGAAGTTGATGAAAGGTACTGATAGTAATAATAGCGCAAAGCATCAGGCACGCGTGCTGGACTGTCCTGCCAAACATCCAGGTTCTGGTCTGTCACCTGTGATAAACAGATTAGACATAATACTTACAAAGTTGTTTCAACTACAATGCCAGCAGAGATACTAGGTCAGACACTTCTGTTTTCTCCTTCTGGAGTTGGAGATAATTCAGACCTGAAACTTAGTTTTGGTCTACCAAATGAACTAAGGATATGGAAAGATTAACTCAAAACCAAACAAATATATAAACTCTAACCCAAACACAATACAGTGAAAGCAGCTTCTGAGAGAAAATATACAAAGCCAAAAGCTATTTTACCAAAAAAATATGACGACGATTTCTACTTTTTTGAGGTTTTGAGATGTAGAATAAACAACCTTCAAAAGAGATAAAACCTTAGACAGGTTCACCATAGATAGTTACAAAATCTACATAGTTATGAAAATGAAAAACTAAAAACTGGATTAAGCTACTAAAAAGCTCCAGTTACTTTTTAGTTATTCCTCATTAAGACTTTCCTAGGAGTGGCAATGAGGCCACAAAATAGGCACAACACACAAAAAGCTAATCAAGATTCCCAAATGGTGTTTTCGGCAACCGGACCAAAAAAGTAGAAGATCAAGAAAACAATTTTCAACAAGGTGGGTCATAGTAAGCAAGAAAAAATAAAAACATATAGACATAAAATTAAGATACCTCCTCATAAAAAGTCATTGCTGTAAGCCTGTAACCTGCTAGAAGAAGATATTCTTTCACTGCACAGTTTAAGTCTCGACGTTCATTGTTCTTCAAAGGCCCTATATCAGTGAAGGAAAAATCTTTCTTTTTCCGTTGAATCTCTGGCCTGTTGTCTCCAAACTCATCTGAGTCCAACTCTGAAAAATAACAAACAGTATCAGGACATAGTTTGGTGATTTAGTCGCTACCATGCTGGTGCACCGATGAGAATTACAAAGGAAAAACTAATATGCATTATTAATGATGCTTGCATAGAGTATACCTATACGGTAAATATCTCCATGGAGGAAAATGAAAGAAAAGAGGAGATGGCTAACACACGGTAACTGAAAGCTAGATTGTCACCTACTTATTGCAAAGAAAACTTCTAGATACATTCAGGTGTCTGCACTTGAGACTAAGATTTTAGTTAAGCTAGATAAACTCCTTAACTGGTCAATCATCACCGAAATTTCTGTAACCCTGATAACGAACTTTATGGCACAAAGCATGAACTGGTGTTTATGCATACATGTTTATCTGAGTAGAAGATTTACTATGAAATGAGAAAGAACAGAATAAATATTTCAGTAAGAAAATACCTTCTAACTTGTCAACCGAATGATCCGACTTCTTTTGTCCCTCAGTTTTTAATCTTGTAATATCCTCCTGAGCTAGACGAAATTCATATTCGCTGATAGCTAGCTTCTCAGCTAATGCTTCTTTCTCCTCCAACAAACTTTGTGGATCCGCAACTGCATTGCAGGGTAACAATTACTAGCTACCAACCATGGTGTCTAAGAAAGCCTGAAGCTAAACCAAAACATAACTATATAATCAAAACCCTCAGAATGCGACACAAAATATGACAATACCCTAATTAACAAGCTGAACAATCACCCTTCAAGAAACCTTCAATTATGATTGTTTTTCAAACTTAAGACTATGGAGAAGAACATCAAATTGCAAGCAGAACAAAAACATGAATCCACCATTCTTAATCATTTTGTTAACTCCTGTGCTTTTCACAACTTCGAAACATGTCCACGATCCAACCCTATTCACTTTTCAACTGCTTTCTGTATTAAGTAATTCCAGACAAGAGAGCTAATTTCTTCACATTATACAACATATCCCCAAAAAGATATCTAAAACGTAACGCAGCTCAACCACGCGGACATGGACGATTTAGCGGACAATTTAGGTGACAAACAGAACAAAATAACAATGTGAGGCGGATATTCACCAGTGAGTATACAATACATACGCAAGGCGAAGGATTGGCCAACCTCGAATTGAATTATACCGAGAAATCTGATCAGGAGGGAAACGAGTAGGATCGGAGAAGAACTCCTTAAGACGAATTGCTTGAGCATCGCGGCCATCGTCGAGGAGCTCATGAAGAAGCTCAAACGCCGTCAAGAGGTAGTTCTCCTCCATTAGGAAGTTCACGAAAAAGTTGCACAACGACGATCGCTCCGCGTCCATATTTTTGTTTCTTCTTCCTTCGCGAGATTTCTAAAACCCAATCAGAGAAAAATCTTCATTCGTTCCAATATCACTTTGCATTCCGAAAGAGAGTTCAAATTTTGTCTCTCGATTCGATCTGATACGCGATCGGTTTCGATTCACCAGATCGTGTCGGTGTCTTCTCGCCGAGGAATCTCTCCGGAAGAGAGTGACGGTGGTAGGAATCAGGTGCAACAATGTAGTGGTACATAGCGTGGATCTTGTTGAATCAGAGATGCCAATTGTGTAAGTAGTGGACGGTTCAGATTCTAAGATCCAACTAGCAATCGACGTGTGTGTGTGCGTGCCTAGGCGATCTCGTCAAGCTCAAGAAAAGTCAACGTCAAACGTTGCCGCTGCTTTTTTTTAGCGAAAAAAAGAAATTAACAAGTGTGTTTAGTCTGTTTGCTGGATGCTGAAAACAAAATTGAGAAAATGCTAAACTACTACTGAAAATGTTGGCATTTAGGAATTTTTTTTTGTTATTAACTTCAGAAAATTTGAAGAACAACAAAATAAAATCACGATTTTACGTAATTGATTGTTAAGAACTCGTAAAAGAGCACCAATAAAATCATCAGCATCAATAAGTTCACAGCAGGGCAAAAAAATAATGATATTACAAACTTCCTCATAAATGCTTTTGGAGAAATTTAAACACTGTAAACTTCAGAAAGAAAAAAAAAAGATACACGATCATTGTGTTTTAGTGTTACAACAACGTGAGTGAAAGAAGGTGAAACAAGGATCACTTTGACTGAAAGGGGCAAAAAGCAGAAGTATGTATATATATGTATAGGAACCATAACAAAACTATAAAACCAAATACCTGAAAATGCAGCAACATAAGAACAGATTCTTAGTTCTATCAAGTATTGTGGGTGTGTAACTGACCCAAAGCTTCGGTTAGCATCATGGTTTGATACTCAGCCGGTACTTTGGGAGCTGGAGGCTGAGTTTTGTAAATCTGAGCACGAGCTGTATCATCATCGAGGTCGGTGTTGTAGATGAAAGCATCTCCGCCATTAGTAATAAGAGCAGCTTCACTTGATGTTTGTTCCGATGAATCAACGGGTTTGGATGGAGGGTAAACCTGTGAGGACAACTCTGGTGCTAGAGGGCTGCTGGTGCGGATCACAGGGGAATCAACTTGGTGGGTATTAATAACAGTGTCGGGTTTCACAGGTGGTGCTTGAACATGCCTCGAACTGTACTGTTCGACTGGAATGTAATAGACTGGGTATGGCTGTGGCGGAAGCTGATAATGGATGGGGTTTATGTGATGGTATGCTGTGGCAGGCAATGTCATAGGTGTGTTTCCGGTAATGTAAGGCTGTCCAGTGTAAATGACCTGGATATGTTGTTGTTGAGCTTGGTTCATAAATGGTGGATACACAGAAACTGGGATAGGAATTGGTCTGTTTAGCTCAGCCTCGTACAAGTGTGAAGATGATTTGTTCTCGAAAACATGTGGGCGTATCGGCAGCTGGTGAGAAGATATTGGGGTGATAACAGTATTGTCGCTGTTAAACAGTCAAAACAAACGTAAGATTGGTTATCACATAAGAAATCACATTTGAACTAAACGTGGTTTAGCCTATGAACTCAGCAACAGACCACCATTTAATTCAACAACAGGATCACTCCAAGATTGACAGTTTTTTTCAACATTACTTCATGAGCTAGATTTTATTTCACGCCACTTGTAAATTAGTTCTGCAACACTACCGGGTTCATTTGTGCCATTGCCTAAACAATTCAGAAACTCAAAGCACAGAGCATTTTCTAGACAACCCAAAGCACGCTTACACTTAAAACTATTCGATAAAGAAATGATATGATGAAGTCGATCTGTTAGAGCTTAGAATACCTTGTCACCGATTCTATTGGCTCACATTTGACCTGCGAATTCGCCATGCTATCCTCACCGGTGCTTTTCATCGGAGGTAAATTGCTCGAAGAAACCGAGGATGATGTCGACCCAAAGGGCGAACTAGTCTCGAGCATCATCGACTCCTGTCCACAGATCCCGCCGTTAGCATCTCCACTTCCGCTATTATCTCGTCCAGCCTGCATCATCTCCATGCTCTTCAACGCGTCTACGAACCACGTATCCGTCTTTGGGTGCTGAAGCACCGGCGGAGTCAACTCATGGCGAATAGGCTTCGTCTCTTCCATTCCAAGCCAATCGATTTCCGTATCCGATTTACACTGAGCCAAATCTCCCTGACTCGCGTCGGTTTCACTCAATTGTGATTTCGAGGGGAAAATAAACAATCGGATGCGCGTTGGGGGAATCGAGGACTCGGAGGAGAGATAACCATATTCCTCCATCATGATCTGAACATCCTCATCCGTCTCAACGGAGATAAGCGAGTCCAGGTCCTGATCAGGAAGCTGATACTTAACCTTTAAAGGATAAGAGATTCCGAGCGTAACCTTAAGGTGGCTAACAAGCGAAGCGAAGCTCGTTTCGGCGGAGGAAGGAACGGCCACGATTCGAGTATCTCCACCTACGTAGCGCGGCGATTTCGTCTGCGGAATTGAAACTATACTACCGCCATACCTACACATCACTCGCAACTTTCCATTCTTCTTCCATCTCGGTGTGACGACCTTCGCGTCTTCCGTTACAGCGGCGGAAGAGGAGGAGACGGTGGTCATGGTGGTGGTGCACTTTTGGGGTTTTACTTTTGCTCTTTCTTTTTTTTGCTTGTTGGGCAAACGCCGTTAATAAGAGGTGAACGTTTATCAAATCCAAGTTGTTTTAGCTTAGCTGCGACGGTAACGTTATATCATTAACTGAGTGTATCAGCATAGAGATGTTGGGCCGTGTGGCCATGTTGAGTCCCGAGCGCGTGACTTCTAAAACGGGTTTTTAAGCGAACCAGGTTAAGAATAATCCAAAACCGGAGTTTACCCGGTCCAGTTTGTAGTTTTGTATACCTTGTTATCTCCTTTTAACACTTTGTTGCTTTGAAATTGATGAAACTTATCAGCGTAGACCGGGTAAACTCCGGTTTTGTGGTCTCTACAGTCTGTGCTACCTTTTAGTTTCACTACCGCATCACACTAGAGTACATGCTTCCATTTTACTTATGAGTGTCCAATCCGGTTTAGTAAAGTTTTGATATTAGAAAAATATATATAGTTTATATTTTACAAGAAATTGTTTTGAAAAATATGACTATAGTTTTGATTGTGATTAAAAAAAATAAAATTTAAGGATGGGAAGATAACGAAAAATACTACTTTTAACATTTTTTCCGTTACAAAAGCTTTCGAACTGTCCAAAATTTGCAGATTTTGCGTTTCGTTCTAACGTCTTTCATATCAATATCCTGCCAAAAATCAATATATTAAAATTGCCGGCAAAAAAAAGTCAATATATTAATATACTTAAATTTACGTAATGGTTATACGTTAAAGAATCATAATAAATTTAACAAAAAAACACCAGTTACCTAAAAAGAAGACTAAAATTAATCTTATATATATGTTCGATAAACATATATATTAAAAAAAATATTATAACATAACGTAAAGTTTCGTGATATATCTTATCCAAAAATCAATTCAAATAACTTTCCTTCAAGAATCGATTTTCAAGTGCAATAAATCATGTGATTGTATTGCTTAATATCTTCTTATTAGAGTAGAACGACCGGTAATGGAATCCTAAATCGGTTACTAAAAGTTTTGGTATTTGGTGACTTCTCCTTTTTTTTTGCTACTTTTATTATCCAATGAATCAATCTTACAAAACCCAAATTTTGCTTTACAATAACTTTACTTTCGAGCAACATCCCATATAGACCGTCGGTTATGTTTTAGACTCACTTACTTTATACGCATAATGTTATTTTGTAGGGGTTTTATTCCAATAAAATTACATTTCCTCTTAAGAAAAAATTATCATTGACATCTCCATTATTTTTTGTCTACTTTCTAGCTTCGGTAAATGATTTTCCATGATTGTGATTGTAAATGTAATTTCTATTAGAATATAATTATATTTTCGTACAACATAAAATCATGATTCATATAAATTAGTTATAAAAAAGAGTTATTAACCGTAAGTTGTAAAATTGTGTCTTTTAGATTATACGATTACATTGTTTCAGTACAATAGTTCGATCATATAAATAGAGAAATAAAGTTCTGGTCATTGCAATGTTATATAATGTCAATATAACAAGTTTCAGTTAAATAAAATTTATATTAAGTTTTTGTCTTCTTTAAAAGAGGAAGATATAATTATTATTTATCTCTTACTTTTTTTTTTATTCTCTTAATTGATTATCAAATCAATATTCTAATATTGTACTACCCCTTCCCAGAAACTTTCTTAATAAGGTCAAATCCGTGCAGTGTAAGCTTGATCTCTTTGAATTGAGTATTCCCCAACCTGTCAAACAAAGAAAGCGAGTATAGGCATGAAAACAGCTTGCTTAGAGAGTTTGCCTTCCCTTCCTAACGAACCAACAAATGTGAGATGTCAAGACGGTTCTTTATATAAGTTAGTTATTAAAAAAAATTATAAACCGTAAGTTGTAAAGTTATCTTTTGAATTATACGATCACATTATTTCGATATAATAGTTCGATCATATAAATAAAAAAAATAAAATTCTGGTCATTGTAATATTGTATCGTGTGAATAAAACAAATTTTATTTAAATAAAATTCATATTTTACTTTTATATTCTTTAAAAATAAAATTATTTATCGCTCACTCTTTTTCTTCGTTCTCTTAATTAACTATCCCACTCTTTTTCTTCGTTCTCTTAATTAACTATCAAATCAATATTTTAACAGTTTCTACACCAACGATATTAACAAAAGAGTACACGACTCACCATCACTTATTATATATTTCGAAAGATACATCTTAAAAAGTTTGATGAATCTTTCAGTAAAAGAAAAGGAACTAATTACATGTAAATTAAAAGCTAAACAGGTGTCCATGGTTGTATTGTATTTTCGACGTTATTCGTGAGAACTTTAAAATAAGTACTATAATAATAGTCTACTATAATTAATGACAGATATAAATAATCAATGCGAGGCAGAACACTAAAACTCAAGTCAACTCTTCTTGTGTGTATATAGAGAAGATATTCCTCCTTGTAACGCACAAGCACAAGAGAGAGAGAGAGAGACAAAGAATCAAAGAGATCTGTTGCGGAGTGAGAGAGAGAGTGAAGATTTCGATGGCTTTGCTTTTAACTTCGCCGGCGATGATGCAGAAACCGGCAGCGATAACTTCTCCCCGCCTTGGATCTTCTCCTTCTCGTGGTCTTCGAGTTTCATGTGTCCCCACAAACCCTGCTAGGTACAATTTCTTCGTTTAAAAAAATAATTAAGTTAAATGAGATCTTTGCTTTCATTTTTAGATATACATGACCATAAATTGGGTTGGCTTTTGTTGACCAAAATAAAATAAAAATTGGGTTGGCTCTTAAGAGTAACCTGATTAACATTCTTGCCCCATATTTTGTATTAATCATGTGAATGATTATGCGGATCTACATCATTCCGTCGTTTTCTTAACACAAGTAAATAACAATAAAAAATTTCCGCATTTTCTTTAAAGTTTTGTACTTACTGATTATAACAATTTGTTTGACATTTCTATTTTTTCAAGATTTTGTTATTCACGATCGGAGGTCTTTTATGTTGTTTTAGATACACGAGCATAATAAACACTTCATGTTTAATTAAATTCATCATCAATTGCTATGTCAAAATGTGATTATAATAGTGTTCAAAAGACATTGGATTCCATGCATCGCTGTAAACCCCGATATTCTTAGGTATGATCATCATGATATCAACATTTTTTGGTCCACCTGGAAACTTTTTTTATATTGCAGAATCACTTTACTTTTTATATATATCCACCTTATGTGCGTATGCGCGCATAAGTTGGTGTCTTGTTTCACACGGATCATGAAATTAGGTGACCTGAAGACTATATATATAGATATAAGTTTGAATGATTCTCCTAAACCTATTTTTTAATCATTAATTTAGAATAAACTCTAAGATGTACTCTAATGTAACTAATATGGTCGATTTTTAAATAACATATAGAATGCTTTGTTAGGTGAAATAGTTGTTGTCATGCAAGGTATCGTTCTATTTTAAAGGCTGGGTTGTTATTCACAATTTTTTACCCCCACCATACAAAATTATTGAACAAACGTTTTTTCTTTTACTGGTTAAACCGAATATTCACATATAAAATCAAAATTATTAATACAAATTTTCCTGGAATTAAAAAGAAAAAAAAACAAATCTTTCTTCTCGCTGTATAACCTTATGCAATAATTAGATATCCCAAACTCCAATCTGGATATAGTGACTGGACACGTCTTCAAATAAAAACAATAGGAGTAATGGACCACTCATATAATCATTTTTTTGTTCAGATAAAATATAATATTTTCAGATGAAATTGCTATTTCAGTCTCGAAGAAAACAAATGATATAAATAAATTATTTGCATTTTGCATTTTCTAATTATTAAAGATGGGGATGGATTCTATAATGTTTATGTCAATTACTACATGTTGACAAATGGTAACAATGGAGTTTGTCTTCCCTTTTTTAATTGTACTATTTTTTTATTTTATTTTGAAATTTATTAATTGTAATATTTACCCTCATTATAGTTTTGTACTCTAAGAGATATCAGAAATCTTTTTAGCACGTACACATGACCCATTTCTGTTGATATTAAAGTTTTCTTTTTATAGGAACAAAAATGAAACTTGCAATCAGTTTCGACCCATCAAAGAAGTAGAAAACCAAATAACACACACAATCCCACAAGAGAAGCTTGAGATCTTCAAATCAATGGAGAGTTGGGCGGAACACAAACTATTACCTTATCTCAAACCGGTGGAAGATTCATGGCAACCACAAGACTTACTACCGGCGCCGGAGACCGACGGCGAATTCTATGACCAAGTAAAAGAGATCAGAGACCGAACAAAAGAGATACCTGACGATTACTTCGTGGTTCTTGTGGGAGATATGATCACAGAAGAAGCACTTCCAACATATCAAACAACGTTAAACACACTTGACGGCGTTAAGGATGAAACCGGTGGGAGTTTATCGCCATGGGCGGTGTGGATAAGAGCTTGGACGGCGGAGGAAAACCGTCACGGTGATTTACTCAACAAGTACCTTTATCTAACTGGTCGTGTTGAAATGCGACATGTCGAGAAGACTATACAGTATCTTATTGGTTCTGGTATGGTAAGTATTATATTTTTACATCATTTTCATGATCATTCATTTTAAATTAAAATTTTATAGGCACGTAGGAGTTTTTCATTATAAATTTGAGCAATTCCCGTACAAGTTAATAGATTTTCATTTTTTACCAAAATTTTTAAATATTTTTAAAAATTGCATATTGGCGTCAATATTTTTATTTTATTTTTGCGTGGCAGTAGTGGCTCTTTTTTTTTTTCTTGAAACTTCACTATATTAATTTGAGGAATTTATCACTGTTATAGTTAGTCAATATAGACTTGTGAAAATTTATAAGTTTTTAGTTACATGATTCATTGTTTTTTATTGGTCAAAGCTTCGGCTCTATAAAATTTCAATCTCAGAAGTTCAATAGTTTGCAGCGATCTTGGAGTATTTCTTATTGCTAATTTTCAATATTAATTTGAGAAATTTCCTACTGTTGATATTATTAGGATTCAAAATTTGAGAACAATCCTTACAATGGATTCATCTACACTTCATTCCAAGAGAGAGCAACGTTCATCTCTCACGGCAACACAGCGAGGCTAGCCACAACCTACGGCGATGTTACCCTCGCAAAAATCTGCGGTACGATCGCAGCCGACGAGAAGCGACACGAGACGGCGTACACGAAGATCGTGGAGAAGCTATTCGAGATCGACCCCGACGGATCGGTTCAGGCGCTGGCGAGCATGATGAAGAAACGGATCACGATGCCAGCTCATCTTATGTACGACGGAAGAGATAACAATTTGTTTGATCATTACGCCGCCGTGGCGCAGCGAATCGGGGTTTACACGGCGGCGGATTATGCCGGGATCTTAGAGTTTCTGTTGCGGCGGTGGAAGGTGGAGAGTTTGGGTTTAGGATTGTCAGGGGAAGGAAGGAGAGCACAGGATTACTTGTGCACCTTGCCGCAGAGGATCAAGAGGTTGGAGGAAAGAGCTAATGATAGGGTCAAACTTCGGTCAAAAGCCTCTGTCTCGTTTAGCTGGGTTTTTGGTACAGATGTGCAACTATAGAGAAATAATAAAGGGAACAATGAAATTACCAAACACAAAAAATAAATAAATTATGTTTGTGACTTGTGAATGTGAGTAACCAAAATGTAACTTTTATGACGACGTTTTAGTGTAAATGTTTTTGTTTTCGTTTGTCTCTTTATAGTCAGATTAAAGATCTTTGTGGCGTAATATGATTTTGCTTTGACAGCATGACCAACAAGTGTTTCTGAAACAAGAAGCTATTTGCGTTTCAAAGAATAAGCTTTGCATCGCTCCAGAGCGACGATGGATTGATTATTGGATTATAATAACTTGGCCCATGGGCCTGTTAAGTTATTTTTCTTAAAAAAAAAGAAAGATTTAACAGGTGAAGGAGAAAAAGATACGAGAGGGAAACAATGGCATTAAATGTAATAAACGAAGCTAAGAGAGACATTTTAGTAGACTTAAAAAAGAGTTGCATTAAATGTCAACTGCTCAAATAATAATCACGTTCAAATGTTTCTGAATTTGATCCTTTGTTTCTTAACCTTTCACCTCTTTGGCTTTATGCTTGCCTCCTCCTTAAATACATACACATTTCACTCTGTTATCATCGAAAATTTTATAATTTAGATTTCCGTTTTGTTTCTACAATCTCTTTTTACTTTTCTCCATCTTTTCTTCTTTTTTTTTGGTTAAAAACAAATAAACGAAAACAATGGCTATGGCTATGGCAACGGATCGGACCGCTTTGTTCTCTCCCTCAACTGTTTATCATCGTTCTTCTCATTCTCATGGCTACAGATCTTCCAGAGTTTTCATGGCTTCCACTATCTCTTCCGCCTCTACGTGAGTTTCTCGCTTCATTTCTAATCTTTCTGTTTTTTCCCCGGTTTGTTTTTTTTGTGCACAGATATAGATTGGAATAGATATAAAACCTAAGGAATTTCGTAAACATACAAGCTTGTGTTTTTTTTCTGAAAAAAAAACTTTTTATTCAGTTTGCTTTAGGCCGAAGCTGCGAAAAAACTCTTAATTGTTGCATTTTTTTATAAAAAAATATTTGACAAGGAAGTGCCAATCTTTAACTTCATCAATTGAAATATTGTTGTTCTTCAAACATTTGACACTTAACTTCTCCATATGCATGCATGGATAGTTCCGTTTTTCTCTAATAAAATATCAATTAATTTGGTTGTTGGCCTATCAGGCCACAATGTTCATCAATCCCTTCTTATTAATTTATTGCAAGTGCAAGGCTTTTAAATAAAATCACATTCAACCAAAAAAAAGGTAAATGCTTTTAATATTGTTTTTGCCATTGGTACTTTGGTAGATGGGGCTTCCTCTATGTTTATGTATATGCCATAAATCTATGTATATGTGTATATATGCACTGTAGTTGGTCAAGTTAGGTCTGAAATGTTTCTTGGGTGTTGCTTGTTATTTTGGTGAAACTGTTTTGGTCAGAAGAAATTGTGATTTAGAGCAAGCTCTGTCTTGTACTGCAATTGCCTCCATTTTTGTTAACATCTATGATGAACATTAGATCACGAATTTGTGTCTTTTACTTTCTTTTTTCTTTTCTTTCAAGAAACTGAGTTTTCATCTTATTCTGGTAGTTGTGTTTATAACGATATTTTTTAGATTCCATCTCCCACTGATCATTTTGGGAATCTTCTTTATTGGAATTGCAGAGAGGTTACAAATGGAAGGAAACCATATATCCCTCCTCGAGAGGTGCATCTTCAAGTGAAATATTCAATGCCACCACAAAAGCTTGAGATCTTTAAGTCCTTAGAAGGATGGGCGAATGAGAACTTGTTGGCTTATCTAAAACCTGTTGAAAAATCATGGCAGCCAACTGATTTTCTCCCTGAAGCTGACTCGGAAGGATTCTTTGACCAAGTGAAAGAGTTAAGAGAAAGGTGTAAGGAGCTTTCTGATGATTACTTTGTTGTGCTTATTGGTGATATGATCACAGAGGAAGCTCTTCCGACCTATCAGACCATGATTAATACCTTGGATGCGGTAAGAGATGAGACAGGAGCAAGTCCTACTCCTTGGGCAGTATGGACGAGGGCGTGGACTGCGGAAGAGAATAGGCATGGAGATCTACTTAACAAGTATCTTTATCTTTCTGGACGAGTAGACATGAAGCAGATTGAAAGAACAATTCAATACTTGATTGGTTCTGGAATGGTAAGCTCCTATAATATAAGATGGTTAGCTTTTATGGTAAAGCCTGAACCTGTTACTCTCTTTTTTTTTGTAATATAGTATATAGTTTGATGAGTATAATAAAGCCTGAACAGAGTTATCTTAACGGAGCCATTATGTGTGTGTTTTTTTTTTGTTTTTTAGGATCCAAAAACTGAAAACAATCCTTACTTGGGTTTCATCTACACTTCCTTTCAAGAAAGAGCTACCTTCATCTCCCATGGAAACACTGCTAGACTGGCAAAGAAGCTTGGGGATTCGAAACTCGCGCAGATTTGCGGCACCATTGCTGCTGATGAGAAGCGTCATGAAACTGCCTACACCAAGATTGTGGAAAAGCTCTTTGAAATTGATCCTGATACCACAATCGTGGGCTTTGCTGGGATGATGAAGAAAAAGATCTCGATGCCTGCTCATTTGATGTATGATGGTCGTGATGATAATCTATTTGAGCATTTCTCTTCAGTGGCACAGAGGCTTGGTGTCTACACTGCCAGGGACTATGCTGATATATTGGAATTTCTTGTGCAAAGGTGGAATGTAGAGAACTTGTCAGGCCTTTCTAGTGAAGGACACAAGGCCCAGGTAACAACATCAGAACAATGAAACCACCTATGTTTTGTTGTTTTTGGCTTGAAATGATACCTCCAAGTTCTATCCTATCTAGATTGCATTGTGATTTCTTTTGTGCATTTGGAGATTGTTTAGTCATCAAATTTGGAATATGAGTTCTTCACTCTTTATTCTGACTATTGGCTTTCTTTAATTGCTTCGAACAGGACTATCTCTGTGGATTGCCTGCCCGGATCCACAAACTTGAGGAGAGGGCCCAAGGAAGAACCAAAGAAGCTGCAAGAAACATACCATTCAGCTGGATTTTCGGTCGAGAGATCAGAGCTTAAAAGAGGTAATGTAATGCAACTTTTCCATATTATAAGCCCAAGCTAATGATAAAGATCATCGCCAACACCATGATGAGGATGCCAGAAGAATGTTATAATGGAACATGTGTAGATAAAGTATATGTTGGGTTGTGCTTTGTTTGGATCACCTAAATGAATTCCTCCAACGAATTTGCTTTGCTTTGACTATTGATTAATTTATTTCTGTTCCTCTGTTTGTTGTATTGTATCCAATTATCTATTTGCTGTATTGTATCCATTCTGTGATATTTTCTCTCAAATCTAATAAGATTTAATGATTCAGAAGTTGTGTGTTTTGTTCTTTCTACTTTCAAAATTTGTTTCCTTTGTGGTTAACATTAAAAAGATATGATGTAAGCAGACCACACTTTCTTCATGTATGGTCGACTTTTTCAGATTAAATTAAAGGTTATTTTTTTTTTTCTGCATTAAAGCTTCCAATGTTTGTGATTCGTTCAAGTTCGAGTTTAATTTTCTTCACCCAATTGGAATTTAGCGTGTTCTATTTCTAGAGACTGTTATAGAATAATTTTCTTTAAAATCATTGACAAATGACATCAAACGCTCAGTAAAACAAATGAATAAATCACAATAATACCCACCGAAACAGATCAAAAACCAACATTTGATATTGATCTAACTCAACAATTCTCACCACCAACAAAAAACACACACACTAATTTCAAACTTGGAACGGCCATGGCCAATCCTTAAGATTCACCTCACTCTGAACCTTACCTTCTCTTCATCGCAACACCTCCACGAGTATCACCACCATCGACATAAGCATAGTACTTCAAGAACGACCCAATCAAGACAAAAGATAACACTACAAAGCCCACCACTAAGTTTTAAAATCATAGCAGCATCATCCTCACGCACATACGACTTAAGACTCCCAAGGAACTTCGATGTGTTGGTGAAGATGAGAACAGAGACTTGGAATATAGCTGTGAGCACAATGGTGACCATGTGAGCAGCGTACCACCGGTTTCTTCCACAGGAAGCGGCTGTGCAGCCTGAGACAGCGGCGTCGATTGTGGTGGTGTGGAGGAGGATAAGGAGGAATCCGCAGATCGAAGGGATTAGACGGAGAGAGTGTGTGAGGAAGATGCAGCTTGTAGCAGGACCGAGAAGGATATAGTTGGAAAAAAGGAAGATCTTGTGGGTATGGTAATGAGATTCTTGAACTGATGAAGATGAAGAAATGAAACCTATGATGATGATTTTGAGTTTTTCCGATAAGGGTTTGTGGACATTTCGGATTTTGAGAATTGGGTTCTCTCAGTGATGATCAGAAGAAGAAAAAGTGTGTGATTTGTGGATTTGGAATAAGCACAACGAGTTTGTTTATGTAGAAGGAGAAGAGAGAGACTCGAATACTAATAATAATAAGGTGGGCCTAATGGGCCGTAGATTTGGTTTATGTTTATCCGACATAAGGGTAAGAATGTCTCTGTATCCAAACAGGATCAGGGTCTTCTACCGTCTTCCTCCTGCCTCCGCCTTTCTTCTGACTTTTCCTTTAGTTTCTCGAACGCGTCACTCTTTTAGTCGGGCTTTTCGTGTCAGTGTTCGTGATTTTCGAAGGTTAAGGAGAAACTAAAATGTCCGACTCCGATAATCTTCAGCTTCAGCAATCATCGACAGGTGAAACTCTCTTCTTTCGCTTATTTTAATTTCCGACGTACTTGTTTTTCTCTGGTTTTTCGCGAGGCGTGGTTATAAAAGTAGCGGTTTGGGACAGGTTTTGTCAGAATTTTTTTGGGAAGGATTTCGAATATGTTTTATTGTGAGAGGGTTCCTAGGGGTTGGAGGAGATTGATCAGAGATGGATTTGAGAGATTTGTAGTCGTTTAGTTCAAAATAATTGTATTTAATGGTTAATAATTTGGAGTGTTTTGAAGAATCTTTTCTTAAGGGTATTGAGAGCAAACTTATGTTAACGTTGTGGATAACAAATCATAGGTTGTGTAATCCAGCTTAGGAATGTTTCTCTTCTTTGTTTTAGTGTTTCAATGTGAATAACTTGATTCGAATAATCATTGGAAATGTAATATACTCTCTATAATGGCATAGATGATCTGAAGGTGTGTAACATGTGTTATAGTCAAATAAGTATTCAGATTTACAAGTTTTTTAATGGCATACAGCTGCAGCTACTGATGTTGGTTGGTACATTCTTGGTGAAAATCAGCAAAATCTGGGCCCATATACATTCTCTGAGTTATGTGGTAAATGTTTTATGTAAACAAATTCTTTTCTGTATTAAGGTTTAGAAGACATCTATACTCCCCCGTAAAATTGATTATGTGCGACGAACAACAATATTGAAACTTGTATGTACTGTAAAATTAGATACGAAATGTTGTTTCTAAAATTTAGATTAAACTTGTATGTACAGTAGCATGGTTTCTAGAAAGTTGTATAACCTGAACCTTTTTTCTGTAACGGGCTATTTAGCGCTGTCCTTTACTTGTTTGCTTTGACTGGGCAGATCATTTCAGGAATGGTTACCTACTAGAAAATACCCTAGTCTGGGCTGACGGAAGAAGCGAATGGCAACCACTTTCTGCCATCCCGGAGTTAATGTCAAGGATTTCTGGAGCTGATGTTGGCTATCGAGCTGTAGGTAGGATCTTTTTCATCACTCCTACATAATCGAATTTTTTTGGCATTTTTTCTAGTGTGATTTGTTTCCCAGATAAATGGCACTTACTATCTGGTATCTGACCAGGTGCATCTGGGTTGATAAATGGATCTAATGCTGGAACCAAGCTACGGAAGCAAGACAATACTGGTCAGTTATTTAGACAGAAATTCCTTAAAATGTTAGAATTTGCAAAGTGAGGATGACACTTACCACTGTATGTTATTTCTGCAGCCTCTACTAGTACTGAGAATGAATTTGAGAAATGGCAGAGAGAGATTAAAGAAGCAGAAGCAGAGGCTGAAAGGTTGAAAAATGGTTCTGTCTCTGGTAGCTTTGGTACTGAGCTTGTCGAAGATGATCATGACAGGGCATCTTCACCACCTGAGGGCGAAGATGAGTTCACTGATGATGATGGAACGAGATATAAATGGAACAAGGGTCGTGGGGCATGGGTTCCTCAGGTGAGACTATGTTTTTTTTTAAAACCGAATGGATCATTCTTTCCTGATTTCTACTATTTTAATGGGAATTCAGGTTTTCCACCTCGACTTTCAAGTAACGAATGAAATCGTTTTGCATGTGTCATCTTGTTTGATGGGGCATGATTTTGGCTTATCGAAAGAAATGCTCATTTGCTATGATTAAAATATCATTTTATATCCCAAGGGCTGATGCTGTCTATTATAGGACGATCCACCATTGGGTAGCGTTGACCCGTATGGTCTCGAAGAGATGACCTTTGCCGAGGAAGACGAAGTATTTCCAACTATAAACATTCTTGATACTTCTGTTGACGAGGAGGATGCCGACGTGGCTGGTAAGAAAGAAGAGGTCTCTGATGAGACTGCTGAAATAAACAGTAACGGCAAGAGAAAGCTTCCAGAACCAGAAACTGAAAAGAAGGTTTTTTTCTTTTTTCTTTTTTCTCTGTCTTTTGTCTTCATTTCTGTTTTGTAAATCATCATTGTTCTTTCTTGTGGTCATGCATGCTACTTTATATTTTTCGTTAAATCATGCTCTCACCCTTCTCGACCTTGAGCTGTCAGAACTAAATTTCTTTATTGGGGAGTATTGATTTCTCTTCAGCTGCTGAATTGTAGTGGGTAAATTGCTCTTTGACCCATATGCACATCGTAAAGGGGAAAGAAAAAACAAATTGTTTCTGATTCTTAGGACATCGTATTAGGACTAGCCGAATATTTTTACGTTCATTTTTTGGTATTTACTTATGAATCAAAGAAATGAAGCTGTATTTCCTCAAAAAAAGTCTGCAAGCTTTGCTAAGTTTCATAGTCATTTTCAGGAAGCAAACAAGCCTCCAGATTCGTGGTTTGAGTTAAAAGTAAACCCACATATTTATGTTACTGGGTTGCCCAATGATGTCACTATCGAGGAAGTAAGTTGTGATCTTACTTTTTCTGCATTATGAATATCTTAAGCTTTAAATGGATTTGATAGTAGCGATGTCAATTACAGGTAGTTGAAGTTTTTTCTAAATGCGGCATAATTAAGGAGGTAAATCTCACTATCATGTGATTCTTTCCGTGATATTTGGCAGTCTTGTGTAAGTTCCCCTAACAATGTGGATCTGATAAACATCTTAGGATGACTCTGGCAAGCCTCGCATAAAGCTTTACAGTGACAAGGCGACAGGAAAATTAAAAGGCGATGCTCTTATCACGTATATGAAGGTAATGACAATACTTGAAGTTCTTCCCTCCTGGGATGTATAAGGTTATGATTCTTAAACTTGTCTCTGTTTTCTCTTTATGTGTATTTGTCTTTGTTTTCTTTAGGAGCCCTCAGTGGATCTGGCAATTCAAATCTTAGACGGCGCTCCATTACGTCCCGCTGACAAACTCCCCATGTCAGTTTCTCGGGCTAAGTTTGAGCAGAAAGGTGAAATTGAACATTAGTTGTATCTTATCTTACTCGTTTATGGGTTAGGAAACCAGTTTTCCCATCCGTGGCTTTGGTTTCTACAATACTTTGGGTATGGTTGTTATTGGCTTTTTTTCACTCAGGGGAGAGATTTATAACCAAGCAAACTGACAACAAGAAGAAAAAGAAGCTTAAAAAGGTCGAGCAAAAGTTGCTTGGATGGGGTAAGATTCCGCTTCTGTGTACTAGAAACTTACCTTCATCTCTAGAAAGACACAGAAATTGTTAAAGTTATTGCTTATGGGAGGAGATGCTAGAGATTCATTCCCGTATGACCTTAGGATACTTATTATTAATCTTAGAAGTTCTTTTACCAGAAAAAGATGTATATATATTCTCCATGCTTTATCAGACTCTTTGTGGAACTCTCTAAACATAACCAGTACTTAGCAAAAAGACTGAACAAGAAACCTCTAACCTAATCAATTTTGAAAGGAAACCTTTCAATGACTTTCAAAACGAAAGAAGTGTTTGGAAAGTCGATATAGGGTTATAGACATATCATTCTTTCTGCTTCTTTCTGATGACTTGTGATGTTATGAAATTGCCTTTTCTGTGATTGAGTCAATCTTTCCTGCTATCCTGGGTTTTTAGCTCAGTGGGCATTTCGTAAGCATGAGATCAAAAGAGAACATTTAGGCGTGTTGATATTATCTATTTCTGATTATTACTAGTTGATTTTAATCATATTAAGAAATCACAAAGTGGCCATATTAGTTGTTGACGTTGGAGTTTTTCCTAGTGGATTCATAGCATATTTATTGGGATTGCATTTTCTCTCTTTCCTTGGCGTAGGTGGTACAGATGATGCTAAGGTCTCAATGCCTGCAACAGTTGTTCTCCGCTACATGTTCAGTCCTGCTGAGATAAGGGTAGGCTCTTGTCCAGTATGTTAATATGAGAAACGTTCCCATTTTTAAGTATATCTGATATAAGCTCAAGCGTTTACTCTGTCTGCAGACTGATGAGAATCTGGTTGCTGAGTTAGAGGAAGATGTGAAAGAAGAGAGTGTGAAGCATGGACCGTTTGACTCAGTGAAGGTAACATGTGTATTTTTTTCTTAAGCTTGTGGTTCTAATGCATATAGCTTTGTTGAAAGTTGAAAATTATTTTGGAGTATCAATCGTTTTTCTTCTTTTACAGGTCTGTGAGCAACATCCACAGGGTGTTGTTCTTATAAGATTCAAGGATCGTAGAGATGCACAGAAATGTATAGATGCAATGCACGGTCGATGGTACACACTATTTGGAGTCACTAGAACTGGTCTTGGGTCTGATTTATTATTACCTTATGCGTTGTCATGTTTCTGGGTGAATGCAGGTATGCAAAGAGACGGTTGCATGCAAGCCTCGACGATGGATTAGTGAACCACGCCACGGTTCGGGATTTTGATTTGGAAGCCGAACGGTTAGAGCAGTTTGCAGCTGAACTCGAAGCTGAGTAAAAACAAAAGCACAAAAATCTAAAGCCGGGAAGAATTAGATGATTATTCTGGGAAACTCAGGTTTCTGATGTAAGTAGGCACACAGACACATCCGAATCAGACCAAGGCAAACCAGAGGACAGTTTATTTCAGCTTTTTATCTTAGTAGTCTGTCTGTAGTAAGAATTAACGAATAACACTGCAGTTGCGTGTATCTTAATACTCGTGGACTAAAATCTTTACTACTAAGTAATAGGATTTTGTTGAAAATTTGAAAATCGAAACTAGAATCTGGCTTATAAATTCACTATAATAGATTATGATCCGCACGTAATAATCATAAAACCATAATTTGTTGTTTTTGGATGATTATGGTGGCTTATAGTTATAAATTTATAATAGAAAGTTGTTGAGTTTGAAAATTAACAAAAAAAAAAATCTAATTAGAGATTTGCACGAACGTGCGGTATTATGTTCGTAGAGAAATTTATTTGATAATTTAGATTATGACATAATTTGGTTGTAAAAATTAAGTGGTATTATGTATATATTTTTATATTATTAAAAAATTATAACAATTTGATTAAATGTTATATCAATTATTATTGGTGATTAGAATTTAATCTGAAATTCGTCATGATCCGTCTTTATCTGTTCAAACTTGTCCTTACTAATTATAAAAATTAGAATATTTAAAGATATGAATTCTGATTTAAATATGGATGATAAAATATTAGATGTGGATCCTGATTCAAATGTGGTGTTATGTATTTTTCATACTATTCAAAAAATTTATAACAATTTGATTTATTTTTATATCAATTATTATTAATGATTAAAAATTCGCGATCCTGAACCATTGTAAAGTTAGGATATTAGAATATTTTAATACCCATTTAAATTTGGATGATAAAATATTGGATCCGTTGAAACCATATTCATGTACTCATTCATCAATTTTTCAAAAACTATATAATAGTTGTTAACATTAAAATTGATAAACATCATAACTTTTTAGTAGTTAAAAACCAATACTACTTCAAAAAGTTAAATTTTTTATATTTTTAATATTTTTAACTTTTCATAAATTTTAAGTATATTCGTAATATTTTAGAATTTTTATAAATTTTAAACTTTTATAAAGGTTATATCTATTTATAATATTTAAAACTTTTTAAAAGTTGAAAATTTATGATATCCCGTATAACTAAATTTTTCAATTAACGAACCATGTTAAACCGAATAAACACTAATAAATTTAGATGTTATTAAATTAAACTTCCTACTTATTCAGATTTAAATTCTTTCGGTCATATTTATAATGTGTTTGAACCACCACAGAAAAATATTTAGTCAATGTGGTACGTTCAAATCATACTTATTTTTTTCATCCATTAAGGAATTTATGTCCGTTTAAAAAAATAGTAATCACAATATATGCCCAACAAATTCTAATTTTTTTAATTATTATATTGATATGTAATGATTCAATTTTTTTTAAAAATATGATCAAATAAATATGAGAGGAGAAATGTTAACAAAATCTTATAAAAAATCAAAATAATTAATGTGAATATATTTATAAAGTAATTTTTTATCACGGTTCGATTCAGATTTAGTTTTTTATTTTGGAAAATTTTTTTAGTTTATTTAATTTCAATTCTGTTTGAGTTAAAATTTAGTTTTTTTTTGATATAAAAAATGTAAATCCATTTTAACCATATTAAATCCAATTTCAGTCGATTTGGATCAGATTGAATCTGTTTATCCGAATGAAATACCTCTAGTAAGATCTCTAATAACATAATCTTTTTCTTCTTCATAATATTTTTTATATTTCCCGCAATGTGGCAAAAAAGCCGCGTAGCTGAAATGTTTTGAAAACTGGAAAAATATTTTAACTAATTAAATGAAGTTAAATACTACTGTTGGGCTAGTTGACAAAGACAAAATCGTTGGACTAAATGATCTAAATCTTAAAGCTATGCGGGACCCGCTCGTTTCTTAACCAATAAGAGCACGACGTATTTCACAAAACTCGTGTTTCCTTTGCCGCACCAAATCCCTCCTTTAATCAATTTGGATCCAAATTTCGAAACTTTCCATTTTGCAATTCCTCTCTCTCTCTTTCTGCCACAAATTTACTGTTTTCTCACGGTCTCGCTGGTGTGTCTGATCTCCAAGAAGAAAGAGTTTTGTCTGAAGATTCAGCTTCTCCTGAATTGGGGCTTCTTTTTGAAGTTTCTGCGAATTAGGGTTTCAGTTCAATCGAGCTGTTGGAGTTTGTTGAGCTTGGTGAATTCTTCGGTAATTGATCTACCTTTTACTGTATTCTACTTACGAAGCTCGCAAAGTAGTTTAGGACCGTCGAGGGTCTCTTCTTCGTGGAAATTTCGAGACTTTGATGTCGGTTTGAGCTAATTTGGATTCTGTTTCCGAATTTAGAAACTTTTTGATTTTCTCTATAGACGTATATCTGGGTTTGAAAATTCTTCGTCTGTTAGTGGGTCAGAAAGGGATTTAGTTGTCTGATTAGTTTTGAAGCTCAATTTGTTAAGCTGAAAGTCTAACAAGTTGGCTCCTTTTTGCTGCAAAATTTTAGGGTTTATTTGGTATCGTGGACGAGGAATGTTTTATTCGCAGTTTATATTAGCTAAGAAAGGGCCACTTGGGACAATATGGATTGCGGCCCATTTGGAGAGGAAGCTTCGAAAGAATCAGGTGGCTGATACTGACATTGGAGTCTCCGTTGGTGAGTATTTGCTTTTGTGTCCAGTCTCTGATTCAGGTCTCAATACTGTGAGCAGATTAGGGTTAGCAGAGAGTAAATTTTTCTTCTTTTTCAGTTTATAAATTTCTTGATCGTTATCATTTGATATATATATATGCAAATCTTCATTTAGTATTAGGAAATTCTTTTACTTCTACAAGTCTTTTCTATATTAATTGGAATTCTTCTTATAGCCTCAAATCAAAGTACTGTATTTTCGATATACAAATAGAATGATGTCACATGCATTTCGCCTGCTTAGATTTTTTTTCTTGATTCCAGCCATCTAACGTTAAGTTAGTTCCATGCCACAATGTTGTTTTCTCTTTACCCTACTATCTCCCACGAAAACATTTCCTATTCTAACTAATTTCTTTTCTGTGCAGATACTATTCTCTTTCCAGAAGCTCCAATTGCATTGCGATTGTCTAGTCATCTTCTGCTTGGTGTGGTGCGTATATATTCAAGAAAGGTGAATTACCTCTTTGATGATTGCAGTGAGGCATTGCTTAAGGTAAAGCAAGCTTTTCGCTCGGCTGCGGTTGACCTACCCCCAGAAGAATCCACAGCGCCATATCACTCAATTACGTTGCCAGAGACATTTGATCTTGATGATTTTGAGCTTCCAGACAATGAGATCTTTCAGGGGTTGGTTTCTTGATGTTTTTTTAACATTCAGACTTATTGTTTTCCCTATTTAATTGTGCTATGGTCTTTGGAGACATAAAGAACGAGCTCCTTTTTTGTTTTGTTTTCCTCTGTTGCTCTTAAGTCATTATGCATTATAAATCACACTCTGATTTTCAGAAGCTTTATTCATTTGTTGCTCCTTGTTTTTCTGTCTAGCAGTAATTATGTTGATCATCATGTTAGTACAAGGGAGCAGATCACCCTTCAGGATACCATGGATGGCGTTGTATACTCAACATCTCAGTTTGGATTAGATGGTCAGTGGTTGTTTCATGCTACTTATCTTTAGTTTATTGATAATTGTGCCTTAAAATAAACATTTCATATTTGATACCTTTCCAGAGCGATTTGGTGATGGCGACACTTCTCAAGCTGCTTTGGATCTTGACGAGGTATTTTTCGTGTTCGTAGAACAGAAAAGTTTCATTTTGTTCAGGTCATATTGGGACAAGAAATAGGCTAACCATATGGAAAAATTAAATATGAAGAGAATCTTTTGGTTTATTTGTAGATTTCATTTGCTTCTAGATTTTGGGTTCTTTCGCTCCACGGTTTGGGTAGACGCAGCAGCTGGAAGCTCTGATGGGCATCCAGTTGCGGAGTCCTGGACCGTGAAAAGCTTGTAATTTGAAATGTTAGTTGCGGAGTCAGGATAAACTTGATGTTTTCTTTTCCCAGTGAAGCTTTCCTTATTTGAAATCAGAACTTCACACTTATTGTTCATCTTGGGTGTTATCTTTTCTCATCCCTATATTGTTTTGTTTTCTTCTCATCCCTCTATTGTTGTGCAGGCAGTATTCCAGGATAAGGATGTTATTAGATCCGAAGATGAGGGAGTTCCAGGGTCAGTTTTTTTCCATTATCTATGCTCTATACTTCATAGCACAGTTGCATTCTTGCTTCCCTATGGTCTCTCTTGAATTCATTATCAAAGTGGCAGCTTGATTTTCTTTTCTGGAGCTGTTCAATACCTTTTCTAATTTTAATTTTTATGATACTGTAGATTGTGATCTAGATTTAAATGCTTCAGATGAGTTTTAGAACAGGGAAAAACTCTAGTTGACTGAACTATAAGTGAGCCTTTCGTTTTGGTGCTTGAATGTGTGTTTTCAAGCTATATAACCATGCTTTTTAAGTTCCATGACATCCTTACCTTGATTTTTGTTTGTTCTGAGAGTGCATAATTAGATTGTGAATTACATCTGCGCCTATGTGAGTCTTACCCTTTTTGGATGTGGTCATTTGGTGTATAATTTGAATGTGCACATTACCAATCAATTTTTTAACTTATGGAAGATATTTTATTTGTTGATAGCACTGATCACAATGCTTATCTGGATGCGGCAACATCCGAGATAAAGGATGCAATGGTAGGAGTTTCTGAAGCCATGCCCAGGGATTTCAATGAAGAGCAGGTGCGTACCATCAGAGACATAATGCACAAGGGGCATACTTATAATTACTGAACAATTTTCACCTGAGTCTTAATTCCATATATTTTGCCCTGGCTGAATGTACTTTACTACTTTGCAATAACAGACACCAAGTTTCCAATTTTATTTCAGACTTATAGGTTTAATTTTCTGTTAAGACTTTTTTGGAAAGTATAGTATCATTATTTATCATAAATCTCTCTTTTGATAGGTTGAAAATCTTGCTATGCATAATGAGTTCATTGAAGATGCTCAAGCTCCTCAAACTCCTGGATTAGTTGAGGTGTCAAACTCTTCTAGTGTCAGAGACCAGCTGGCATGCGATGATCACATGGAGGGAGAGGAACTGAATGTAGAAGAAGGGAGAAAGGCCTCTGGGAAGCTGGATGGAAATGAGATGCATAGACGTGAGAAAGACCTGTCTGCTGAATATAATACCAGAGAATCAGCAGTTACTCCCATGGAGGTGGATAAGTCGCAGATAGATGAAAATGTCAACCCACAAAATGAATCAGAGGAGGAGAGGGCGGAGCAGATACATGTTACATCTCCATGCTGTTCTCACATCACCACCGAGATGGAGGATCCTGGACAAGTAATGACTGAGGCAGGAACCAATGTTAATAATAATGCTGTAACTGATAAGTCCAATGCTGTTCCTGCAGTTGACTCTCCTGAAAGGCCTAGAATGAATAATCCTGAGCATTGTTTATCCCAGGAACCAAAAGATCCTGGAGAAGAGAACCAAGGTTTGTTGGCAAATAAAATGCAAATCACCTGAGTTATGGATGCAACCTTAGTATCTACCTTATTCTTATATTTGTTATTGTTTCTGCTAGATCATTTTGCCAATGTTACTGAGGTTAATCAGGAAACAGATTCTAGTTTACTAGGTGATGCACAAGTGTACAGTAGACCAGATGAGCAGCTGAAGAATGCGCATATAACTGATGAACAGTTTGGAAATTTGACTGGATTTACTGATTCTGATTTGCCTGCACCTGAGAAGGTATTAGATGTACCTAATGGACTGGGGGATGGAAACCATTTCATGGTTGAATCTACACCAGATAAAGAAGATCCTGGCACATGTAATGAGGATGCGGGGAATAATAACATTACTGGGAAAAAACGCACATTTACTGAGAGCACACTAACTGCAGAAAGTTTGAATTCTGTTGAGTCAGTTGGACTGATTCAGTCAAATAGAACGGCAGATTTTGTTCCTGATGACGATGATTTGTTGTCGTCTATCTTAGGTATCAGTTTATTTAGGTTGTTTTGTCTTTTCTATTTGTACATTCTACTGCTCTTACCTATCTAAGAGGGCAAAAGGGTTTGTGCGGTTATAACTAAGTTCACACCTTTGAGCTAACTCTATGAATCAATTATCATTTACTTTTTTCAGTTGGAAAGGCATCTTTTCTGAAGATGAGGTCCACCCCTGTGCTTGAAGTAGCATCTACCAAACGATTGCGATCTGCTCCCCGTTCTACTGCCACAAAAAGGAAGGTTCTAATGGACGACCCTATGGTCTTGCATGGCGAGTATGTTTATCTAACTGTTTTTATCTCTGATTTTCTTATACCTTAGCTATAATTTCATTGCTCCATGTGCACATTTCATAGTAGTTGTTTTAGCTGCACCTTACTTTGTACTTAGGTGCAAGCAGCTAATGTCAATAGTAAAGTAGTGAGTCTTGATTTCGTTGGACCAAAAACTTTTGGATACTGATTTTTTCTTTACGGTTCTACGAATCAAAGTTTGGTCTTCTTTTTAGGTCTCACATTTTTAATTACCTTGGAGCATTTTTTATCTTTACTTTGTCTCGGTCTGTATATGTTTTCTTCTGATGTTCCCTACTTTTCTATTAGCGTTATACGTCAACAACTGACAAACACTGAAGGTACACGCCGTGTGCGAAAGAAGGCACCTTGCACCATTCCTGAAATCGTAATGCTTCAAAGGCAGGCTTTGGAGGATGGACTCTTGAAAGAGCCAATATTCACTGGTAAGTTCATGGCTCTAAAAACTAGACCGTTCTATACAAGTTCTGTTGCTTGTTCTTGAAAACTGCTGATACACAGGTAATATGTTTCAACGATTTTCAGGTATGTCAGTGGAATTAGTATCTCTGCACAATGAGCCATATGATCTAAGAGGAATCATGATAATCGACAATGATGACCGTCATACTTCTGTGGGAGTAATTGAAGATAATGAGTGTTCTGTTAGGGCTGTGGAAAAAAACAAAACGGAAGAAAACTCTTCTTCTCAAGCTCGCCCAAATGATTCCGAGGATCAACCTGGTGAGACTCATACTCAGCCACAGGACCAACAAATCATAAACCAACTGGAAGAAAAGAAGGACGATAGCGAGCTTGCTGAAAAAACATCTGACTTGGAAGTTTTGAAGGAAGGCAATGGAGCTGCTGATGAAGTAAATCTTGTAGTGAGTGACGAGATCAGTCAAATGCCATCTGAGGAAAAACTTGATCGTGTAGAGGATTTACAGGTGGAAGGATCCCATGAAAACCCTGATGGAGAAGCCGGTCATAATGTTTGTGCGGATCTTAACGAAAAAAGTTGCACTGATGTTATTGATATTGCTGAAGGCGATATAGATAACAACACCATTCTCAATGAAACGGACTTCAAAGTTGAAGATGAACTTCCACTTGAAGATAAGAAAATTGATGCATCAGCTGAAGTTAGTGAGATTGGGATAGATGACCGGATTCCATGGGATAACACAGTTGGTTCTACTGAAACTGGATGCATAGAAGCTGGTGATTTGAGTAATGTGGCTTTGGAAAATTGCAATGAACCTCTTGTGGAAGAAAATAATGATGGGGTGAATCCAGAGATAGAGTCTTATAACAAATGCGAACCGTATAATGAGATGTCTAATGAGGAGGTTTACATGCAAAATGCACTAGATGGAGAACCTACTTCTCGTGATGGTCTTATGGGAGATAATGATGTAAGTGTCTTTGTGGCTTCATATCTATATTCAAGTAAGACATAACTCTGACTTTTCTTGTCTTGTTATCTTGTGCTGTAGGAAATGGATACCATGGAAGTTGCACATGACACAGGTAATAAGCCTTTTCAAATTTCAATTTAAAGTTTTATCCTAATGGTTTGTATACTCTTTATTTGATCAATGGGACTAATACACTGGTCATCATAGTCTGGTTAAAACTGGACTAAACAAGCTTTAAACTTTTGAGCATGATTTAGATTGGGATGCAGCTATTCCGATGATGTTTCAATGTTTTCTGCGTTTTATGTGTCTTCAGGATTTTTGAACGTGGATGATGATGAAGTAGACGAAGATCATGAGGACGAAGATGACATGCAATATGGTGAAGAAACTCGTCTTCTAGAGAATTGTGGGTGGTCTTCTCGAACTAGGTCTGTACAGTGAATAATATTTTCCACATTGCATAAGCTTACTTCTGCAGATTTTAGTTTCTATCACATGAGAGACGTAATGGGTTTTTGTTATCTTTATTAAAGATTCTGTTTCTCTTTACTTATAGGGCTGTGGCGAAGTATCTCCAGACGTTATTTGATAAAGAAGCTGAGAATGGGAAGAATGTTCTTGTGGCAGACAAACTTTTGACTGGGAAAACCCGTAAAGAAGCATCAAGGATGTTTTTCGAAACCCTGGTATGTCCATAACACAGCCCTTAAAGAAAAAAGCTCTGAACTTTCTGTAGCAAAAACAAACTATGGGTAAACTCTAGACTAAGTGGTTATGCTTTCTGTTGAATATGTCTTATTGCTTTGCCAATTTAGGTTCTGAAAACAAGAGATTACATCCAAGTTGAACAAGCTAAGCCCTATGAAAGCATTGTCATAAAACCGCGACCAAAACTCACCAAATCCATCTTCTAGACGGAGAAGATCGAGTCTAATAGTTGCAGATAGGTAGTTTGGTCCAGTCGGAAAATATCATCCGAAATGATTTTACTACTCTAAAGTTATACACCTTCCCTTTTAAAAGCAATGTAGTAGTAATAGTATCAATGGTGTTGTAGGCGATTCCAAGTAGGTGGAGGTTGGTGTTTGTCATTGTTTATCTTTTATATATATAACGAGTTGTTGTATGTGTATATATTGGTGTAACCATGATCACCAGTTTAAATTTGAGAGATGCTAATTTTTTTTCTTTGGATAACCGAAGTTCTCCGGTTTGTGATATTGAACTTAAGAATGCGGAGGAAACATGGTGTCCATTTTTCATGCTCGTATAGCTCCCAGTTAAGTGTATATGAAGAGAGGTCGTAGACACCTGGAGAGAAAACCGATATCTGCAAGCGGGATTTTGGTTGTGGATAATGGCTGGATTTGGACCTTTGTGGAACTTACCTGACCATATGAAAGGAGGTGAGCTTTCCATGGCAGATGATACTCCATCAGATGTGTTTCTGATTATCATCTTTAGTTTTATTTCACACAAGGATGTCGAAAAGTCGTGGTGTGTGGTTTGGGGACCGTCTACTGACCACGAGAGCGGGCTTGAGCTTCTGATACTGTAATTGAACAACAATGGGATTAGAAGTGGAAAAACAGGTTTGAAAGCTGAAGAAGATAATTCTGTGGATACTCGTACGTATTGTGACATGAATGATGAGACAGAATCTTTGGTAAATCAGGAACAGCTGATGGATTGCTGCTTTTTGCCAGGCATAAGATATGTCCCTGAAAGAGGATTTTGGCTTACCGGAGTTGAGGCTCCTTGAGATGACCTTTCGCTTTCATGGAAACTTAAAGGTGAGTTAACGATATTGAAAAGCTTTTCATCGTCATCCTGAGTAAACAGTTTTACGTGGGTTTGGCTGGCAGGAAGAGACATGGTTTTCTCGTTTTCTGCAATCCTGAACAAAATTCTAATATCAGGCTTGGAAAAGAGAAAGACCAAGTAGCTACTACAAGTTGTACCCCTGTAGTATTGTTGACATAGACAGCACAGCTTAATCATTCAAATCTAGGTCAAAAAAAGTGAAAGAAACCTGATTGTGGAGATTCGCTCTTACTGTTTATGTTCTGTGGAACTCTCGGGCCCCAAGCTTGAGCTACTTGACTCTTTATCTAACTTCAAAAAGTCCAAATGTGAAGATAAGTTTCCATATACAAACGCAAGGATGTAGAAGATTTATAAAGTGAACATCAAATAACAGAAACAGCTTACCTAATTTTACAGATGAGAGAAACGCTTGTTATGGAAGTAGATATTAGCAATGGATTCCTAAACTACAGATTCACTGACTCTGTGAAAACAATGAAAAACAAACAAGTAAAAATCCATAACTACAGAAAAAAAATAACACATGCTATACCAGAGTATCATGTCCTTAACCAAAATGATCAAAACTAGTACCACAGATAATCCAACTCGTAGTTACAAGCAATTTTGAAACAGATTATCTTCAATAATACGAAAAAATAACGAAGACTTGGTTTGCCACAAGATAGAAAGATCGGACACTTCATTTTCATTTTCATTGGTGTAATTTATTTTGAAACAATTTTAAAGCCACTTGTAAAAATGTATTTTTGAGTAAAATAAATTTAATATTTAATTTAAAAAAGAGTTTGATAAACATTTTCTTACTCATATGTGTATTATTAAATTTTAAACTCAATTGAGAAGACTGTAAAGTTTTGAGTTTTGTTATATGAGTTTTATATGACGAGCAATTGTGTTCTGTTACCGGAGATTACATTTGCATTGGATATATGAGTTCTGATTCGGTGAGTCGCGTGACTGATAAAACAAAGACTACTTTAAAACAGATAAAAGCGTTTTCATCAAATTTTATAATGAACACTTCTCCTCCACTCGCATCCAACCAACAAGTGCCCTTTTTTACACTCAAGTTTCTCTCTTCTCCTGCTGTTTTCCGCCTCACAGTCACAGCTAAACATCTTTTTTACTTTCCCCAGCAATGGCGGCGACGGCTACGGCAACGGCTGCTTCACTGTACCCATCTCGTGTTCATTTCCAGATTCAGAACAAAGGTTATGCCTTTCCGGCGAAAATCCCTAAATCCGTTCAAGTAGCTCAGATCATCGACGGGAGGAAGACGAGCAATGTCACTGTTTTCGCAGCTGCTTCCACCGATAAAGCCGTCATCCCTGCTCAGTCTGTAGCTCCGGCGGCATGTGAAAGGTGTGTCTCAGTCACAAGTGAAAAAAGCTTTGTTAATTTTTATGAATGGCTTGAGAAAAAATGAGTATTTTTTCACTTTGGTTTTCTCTGATTCGAAATGAGTTCTTCTTCTCTTTCTCTGTGTCGCTTCAAATTCTACAAGTAAATTATTTTTGTTGTTTATAATTTGTTTAACAATCTTTTGTTTATTCAGTTTCTTTTGGCATTGCGTGAAGAGTATTGTTAGATACAAAAAATTCAAGCTATGCTTTTCAGTATTAGTGTAGATCTTACCTTTTCCAGTTTTGGAATCGAAAATGTATGGTCAACATCAAGGAAGATTCTGTTTCCTCTTTAATTTTTCTTCTTAAAGCTTTTTAAAGTTTGATACTTTTCTTCTTCATTTGATCTGCCACTTCTGGCCCTGTTTTTAATATTTCTCCTGAAAAAATGGGCCTAATCATATGAAATTTATACTTCTATGAGTATTTGGTAAACATCCCGAGGTTTTGTTTATCTGGTCAACAAATTCTTTCTTGGTGGTTTCAGTTATACAGCTCTGATTATATGTTTCTGCGTCTCTTTTACTGAAAATCTCACCAATTAATTTGCAGAGTAAGGAGGCATACAATCTCAGTGTTTGTGGGTGATGAGAGCGGTATAATAAACCGGATAGCTGGAGTGTTTGCTAGAAGGGGATACAATATTGAGTCTCTTGCCGTGGGATTGAATGAAGACAAGGCTCTGTTTACTATAGTTGTTCTTGGGACAGACAAAGTCTTGCAACAAGTTGTGGAACAGCTTCACAAACTCGTCAATGTCATCAAGGTTTTCATGTTGTTCTCTATTAACTCTAGTCTTTGGTGCAATTTACTGCTTTGGCTGACAATTCCTTTCATTTCTCTGATCTTAGCATTCAATAGGGGACATGTATAGTTTCATGGATCGTGACTATAATAATTTACTCATTATGGTTTGTTCAGGTGGAAGATCTCTCCAAGGAGCCGCATGTAGAACGTGAGTTAATGCTCATTAAACTTAACGCTGATCCAAGCACCCGTACAGAGGTAAAGAATAGTTGATCTTTCCAATGGAAACTACACTCGATCTTAGTTCTTAATATTGGGTGGATGGTCGAAGTTGGTTTGATTCATTATGATTAATGCAGTCACATTGAAAAATGTCGAGGATATGGTTGAAAGGAAGCTTTTATTCCTTGTGAGTTATTGAGTCACTGTATGGAGTCTTTTTTATGTTCTTATCATTAGTCAAATTGCATTAAAATCACAAGGATATAGTAGACGGATTATAGGTGAAAAGAGGTTTTCTTCCTTGTTTTTAATGGAGTCACAGTAAAGAGACTTTTTCTTCTTATGATTAGTTGATTTACATTAAAATAGATGAAGTTATGCTATAAAAATTTTTTTTTGATAGAGTTTCCATGTACTACAGATCATGTGGTTGGTGGATATCTTTAGAGCAAAAATCGTGGATACCTCGGAGCACTCTCTAACGATTGAGGTCAGAACTTTTCGTCAATTTATATGTACTTGGATCAAATAGTCAAGATGGTTCTAAGAAAGTAGAAGTTCTATTTTTCATTCTTTAGGTAACTGGAGACCCGGGAAAGATGGTTGCACTAAAGACAAACTTAGAGAAGTTTGGAATAAAAGAAATCGCAAGAACAGGGAAGGTAATTTGCTTCATCCTTCTTAATTGTCATCAACCTCTGGCACCAAATGTACTCAAATGAAAATCTTTTGTCTTGAAGAAGCTTGTTTGAACAGTTGGACTCACATGTATCATTACTTGTAGCCACTTGTAGCCTTTATATTATTTTATTTTTGTCTATTATGTCACGAATGGAAGACTTCAACCCGAGTTCCTTTGGTACATCTCAGGACACTAACAGCAGAGCCAATGTCACACGAACTCCTAGTTTAGCTTTTAAATGACATGCTTACACCTTAGAAGAAAACTCATTAAATTTAATTGATCTCGAATGTAGAATCATTGATTTTCAATGTAGTCAGTTCCTGTGTTTCAGTGACTGTAATAATAAATTTCAAGAATCAGTTATTTCATTCCTAACTGTTGTTGTATACTACTGTTAACTCTAGATTGCTCTGAGACGGGAAAAGATGGGAGAAACTGCTCCGTTTTGGAGATTTTCAGCTGCATCATACCCACACGTCGTAAAAGAATCGACTCATCACCAGACTGTTGCAGAGAAAAAAAAGCCAGCATTGAATGGAAATGGCAATGCATCATCTGGGGTATAGGAAACATAGCTTTAACCCCTTTTTTCCCTCCCTCTGCATATCTAAGCACTTATGGATTGATCAAGATCAGTTAATACTTTATTTTAGGGTGACGTTTATCCAGTGGAGCCCTATAATAATATCCAACCGGTCCTTGACGCTCACTGGGGAGTGGTCTACGACGAAGATGTAAGCTACATTTCTCCGTTACCGCATTTGTTTCATAGAATTTTCATTTTGATCCAGTAAATCTTGGGAAATTGGAGGTCAAAATGAAAATTAAAACTGTTTAACTTATTGCAGTCGAGCGGACTCCGGTCCCACACGTTATCTATACTTGTGACCAACGTTCCTGGAGTTCTCAATCTAATAACCGGAGCTATCTCCAGGAGAGGTTATAACATCCAGGTCACACACTCTTGCTTTTAGTTTCACCGTTGTGCATGCATACTGCTCTCCTTTTCTCTCAAGATTATGTGAAAGTTGTTGCTTTTATTGCTCTAGAGTCTAGCTGTTGGTCCTGCTGAGAAAGAGGGCTTATCTCGAATTACGACAGTTATCCCTGGAACTGATGAAAATATAGACAAATTGGTTAGGCAGCTTCAGAAGTTAATTGATCTTCACGAGGTGAGCAAATGGTTCGAAACCATAGTACTTGAGGTTTTGGTTTATAGGTCTAATAACGTGTTCCTTTCATTGAGCTTTCTAGGTCCAAAATATAACCCACATGCCATTTGCGGAGCGAGAACTGATGCTCATCAAAGTCGCTGCTCATACTGCTACAAGGAGAGATGTTCTTGATATCGCTCAAGTTTTCCGTGCTAAAGCCATTGATGTCTCTGATCATACTATTACTCTTGAGGTGCTGATATCATCTTTCCTAAACTTTACTACAAAAGCTCGAACCTTTCTGATCTTTCAAGCTTGAGATGAGATTTAGTAGCTGATGAAATCATCAATTTGCAGGTTACGGGGGATCTCAGAAAAATGGCTGCACTACAAACGCAGTTAGAGGTCTATGGAATCTGCGAGGTTATTAAAAAACCAAGTTTTTTCATTTCTCAGACACATTCACTATTGCGTTTGAAACCTGATTCTCTCATCTTTTCACAGACACATTGTTATATTTGTGTTTGATTACTTATGATTTGGCGATTTTGATGGTTTGTGTTGAAAATTGAAGGTGGCTCGGACGGGAAGGGTGGCTTTGGTAAGAGAATCTGGAGTGGATTCGACTTATCTTCGTGGATATTCTCTACCTTTGTGATTCCAAAAGGTTAATTCTGTAACAATCAAAGATACATGATGCATTGTTGTCGTTTTGGCATAATCATCATTTGAGTTAATATATTAAAGGATCTTATTGTGCAGAGGACTTGCCGCAAGCTTCACTGTTCCTGGAAACTAGTCAAGGACTTCACGTTGTTTCATCATGTGTTTGATTACTTCCTCATGGCGTCTCGAGTTGTTGTTATATGACTTATTTAGAGAACTAAATAAAAAATCATGTTTTTCTCGTTAATTAGTTTTAGATGCTATTGTCAAATGTAAAACACTATTTCTAGTTTGTCAGTTATTAGTAGCTTTCAAAGACTTGTTTAAAATTTGGTTGCAAATAATGGCAGAATAATTAATAATTGAATTGATACATCATACATATTTTACATACCACTCATCTTAATTAAACTATTTAAACCAATTAAGTTATTAAGTACCGTACCGGTTTGATTTTGGTTAGAATCCTTCTACCAAATGAGGGGCAGAGTTGTCATTTTTCAGAACGTTTAATTCTCGTCGTCTTTCTTCGTAGCCATGGCAGAAACTAAAAAATTCAGTATCTTAATTCGGGGATTCTATTTCTGAATCTGAGGCAAAGCTTTCCCAGATCTGATCAGATCCGTTTTGTTTCTCTTCTCCATCAGTAACTGGAAGCTATGATGTATTGCTAGAAGAGAATATACACGAAGCACGCGCGAGAAACCATGAGAATGTCATCAGCTTCCACCGGGGAATACCGGTCTGCCGCCGTAAGCCTTGGCAGTACCGGAGGTGGTCAACGAGATGCGGAGTCCCTATTTCGCACGAAACCAATGTCAGAGATTCGAAATGTGGAGTCGGCGACTAGGAAGAACATCGAAGATAAGAAAGAGGAGCTCCGGCAACTCGTGGGGACTAGGTACCGTGATTTAATTGACTCAGCTGACTCGATCGTGCATATGAAGTCGCTGTGTGAGTCGATCTCGGCGAATATCTCTTCGATCCACGGTAACATTCGATCGCTTTCATCTTCTTCTATAGCAGAAACTCCCAAACTTGCTAGCCCTAACCCAGTCCGAGTCAATGTCTATGGGATCGCTTGTCGGGTTAAGTATTTGGTTGATACGCCGGAAAATATATGGGGATGCCTTGACGAGTCGATGTTTCTAGAGGCTGCGGGGAGGTACATGCGTGCTCAGCATGTGCAGCAGAGACTGATCAACTTGGAAGGATGTGGCGGAGGTGGTGTAACTGAGGTGGATCAGAGTAAGCTGTTGGCGAATTTTCCACTATTGGAACACCAATGGCAGATTGTAGAGAGTTTCAAGGCTCAGATTTCGCAGAGGAGCCATGAGCGGCTTCTGGATCCGGGTTTAGGACTGGGGGCTTACGTGGACGCCTTAACTGCTGTCGCTGTGGTTGATGAGCTTGATCCAAAGCAAGTTCTTGAGTTGTTTATCGACTCAAGGAAGACTTGGATTTTGCAAAAGTTGAATGCTTGTACTGGTGAGGATGCTGGTGATGTGGTTTCAGTATTTTGTGATGTGTTAAGTGTGTTTCAGGTTACAATAGGACAAGTTGGGGAACTATTTTTGCAAGCCTTGACTGATATGCCTCTATTTTATAAAACAATCTTGACTACTCCTCCAGCTTCTCAACTGTTTGGTGGAATTCCAAATCCAGAAGAGGAGATTGGGTTGTGGAAATCATTCAGAGATAATTTGGAATCCGTCATGATTATTCTTGATAAAAATGATGTTGCTAAGGCTTGCCTGACTTGGTTGAGGGAATGCGGTGGACAGATTGTTGGTAAGGTTAGTGGGAAGTATTTGATTGAAGCTATTGTTACAGGCGCTGAGCTTGGATCAGCCGAAAAGTTGATAAGGGAGACCATGGATAGCAAAGATGTCTTGAGGGGTAGTTTAGATTGGCTTAGAAGTGTTTTTGGGTCTGAGATTGAGCAGCCCTGGAATAGAATTCGGGAGCTTGTTCTTGCAGACGATTTGAACCTATGGAATGAAATATTTGAGAAGGCGTTTGTGGAAAGAATGAAATCCATTATTGACTCCAGATTTGAGGATTTGGCCAAAGCTGTCAATGTGGCAGAGTCAGTTCATGCTTTCAGCGAGATCACTGGTGAGAAGATCAATTTCCAAGCATACTTAAACAGACCTTCTACAGGTGGTGGTGTTTGGTTCATTGAGCCTAATACAAAGAAACTTGGTCTTATTGCTGGAAATAAATCATCACCTGAAGAAAGTGACTTCCAAATTTGTCTAACTGCATACTTTGGTCCTGAAGTTAGCCAAATGAGAGATGCAGTTGATAGGCGCTGCCAGAGTGTTTTGGAAGACCTCCTAAGCTTCTTTGAGTCAGAAAAGGCAGGTCCGAGGTTAAAGGATCTTGCTCCATATGTGCAGAATAAGTGTTATGACAGTGTCTCAACACTTCTTGCAGATGTAGATAAAGAACTTGTATTTCTCTGTGCTACCATGAAGACAGAGAACAAGGACAGTGAAGCAATTCCACCTGCTATAATAATTGAGAAATCCCTTTTTATGGGACGCCTTTTGTTTGCATTGTTGAACCACTCAAAGCATGTTCCTTTGATTCTCGGTTCTCCAAGATTGTGGTGTAGAGAAACAATGACTTTAGTTTCTGATAAGTTGTCATCCTTGTTGAGGCAACCAAGATTTGGCTCGAATACTCCACTCACTGCTGACAGCCCTGGAAAGCAACTGCATACTGATCTTAGAAAGCAGAGTTCGTTAGCTGTTGCTGCATTACTTGGAGCGGAAGAGAAGACAAGTCCAAAATTTGAAGAGCTTAATAGAACTATGCGTGATCTGTGCATCAAGGCTCATACATTGTGGATACAGTGGTTATCTGATGAGCTTTCAGCTATTCTCTTGCGTGATCTTAGGAGTGATGATGGATTGTCAGCTACAACTCCGTTGAGGGTAACTAAAAACGATCCTTATCCTTTGTTGCTATATTGCTAGTTTCAGCTTATACTCCTACACGTCTGCATTTCCTTGTCTTTTGATTTTTTTTGCTTAGCTTTCTAATGTGATAGTTTATACTTCCTCTTGCATATTTGATAATCATTTGCAAGGCTCCTTTTGTAGTGTGCTTACTCATCTTTGAAGAATGATGTAGGGCTGGGAAGAGACAATAGTCAAGGGAGAGCAGGACGAGAGTCAATCCGAGTTGAAGATATCACTGCCATCCTTGCCTTCGCTCTATATGATTTCATTTCTCTGTCGGGCATCAGAAGAAATTCATCGAATTGGAGGTCATGTACTGGATAAGTCAATTTTGCAAAAATTTGCTTCAAGCCTGTTGGAGAAGGTGTGTTCTCTGTTTACTTCTTTTCCTGTGTAAAATTTTTATCTGCTATCCGGCAGAGAAATGGCTCTTCAAAATGTTCGATAATTTTATTTCCTATTCAAACTTTTTCCCTTTCATCAGTGAATATCTCCAAGATGGTGATTGCCTATAAGAATGATTATTTCAATTTTCCATTGTACAATGCAGATCACCATTATTTATGAAGATTTCTTATCTGCCAGGGAGGCCAACGAACTCCAAATCTCAGAGAAAGGAGTTTTACAAATTATGCTGGATTTAAGATTTGCATCTGACATTCTTTCTGGGGGTGATACAAGCACCAATGTGGAGATACCAAAGAGCAGAATGAATAGATCGGCGTTCAGGAGAAAGCAGGACCAACAGCAAACAAAATCAGTCAATAGAGGTCGCATTGATGGAGTGATCTCCCAACTAACCCAACAGTTGGATCCCATAGACTGGCTCACGTAAGGACCCTTATCCCTGTCTATGACATGCATCTTTACTATTTTGGCTGCTCTAAGAAGCTCCTGGAAGTTTATTTTTATCGTTTATTGGCTCAATAAGTCGTTGATTCTAGAATTTAAATGTCAAAAAGGTACGAGCCTTATCTTTGGGAGAACGAAAAGCAGTCATACCTACGCCACGCTGTACTCTTTGGATTCTTTGTGCAATTAAACCGAATGTACACAGATACTTCCCAGAAACTACCAACTAATGCAGAATCAAATATCATGCCATGTTCCACAGTTCCTCGCTTCAAATACCTTCCAATAAGGTTAGTTTTTCTTCTTCCAAACCAAACAATGTTTGTAGCCTTTGTAGAATTTAGGAACTAGTTTCTGATGTAAGAAGTCTTCCATTCGGGTCAATGCAGCGCTCCGGCTCTGTCTTCTAGAAGTGCAAAGAAGGTCTTTATTCCAGTTACATCAAATGAAGCTTCATCAAGAAACTCATGGAAGGCATTTACAAACGGCGAGCTTTCTCAAACAAGTGATTTGGACGAGAATTCTAGTTTCGTGGCTTCCCCATTCTTAAAGTCTTTCATGCAGGTAAGGGTTTAGGCTTTGGTTAATTAACGATGATAATGTTGTAATGTGGTTTAGCATCTTTGACCATGCAAAAATTGTTGTTCAGGCTGGTAGTAGATTTGGAGAAAGCACATTGAAACTGGGATCAATACTAACTGATGGACAAGTGGGAATATTCAAGGACAGATCAGCAGCCGCTATGTCGACATTTGGCGATATATTACCGGCTCAAGCAGCCGGTTTACTCTCTTCTTTCACAACCACCAGGTCTGAGTGATAATATCCAGTTTTGTGACTTAACCGTCATTTTCAACCCGAGGTTCTGCAGTCGGTCTATGATTCACGCAGAAGATAAACGAAGAAGCTAATTGAGTTAAAGAACCAAAAACTACAAATATCTTTGTTATACATGGTTTACATAAACGAAGAGAACAGGTTTTGTAATAACTTTTGATTTATTGCTTCTTATATGCTATTTTTGTAAGGAACATGTAATTAAGTAAAAAGATTTGGTTTTACAAAATCCTCAAACCGGTTACAATCAAGCTTCATACATTTGTGTGAACAGAGAAATAAAATATATAGTTTGTTTCACATAACTGCGGTTTTCAGATTGCTGAATCATCTGATTTCCATTGAGTTAATATATCGCTAAAGCAGATTTAGGTATTACGCTTAGCCTTGTCAATGAGAGGCTTCAGCTTCTTCTTGTCTGCAAGAATCTTGAGGAAATTGAAGAGGAAAGGGACATAGTTGTGTTTCCTTCTCATGTTCTCTTTCTTCCAGTTCTTAGACTTCTCTTCCTCCATTACAATCTTCTGTGAAATAGCCTCTATCCCGATATTGACTTCCGAAAGAGATTTATCCAGAGCCTCGTAACTGCTTTTCTCGGCGTATTTATCAGCTTGTAAACCACCTACCTGCTGCAAAATCCTCTCTCGCTTCATCTGATACTCTTTCAGTTCAGCTCGATATATCTCTTTTCTATTCTTAACCAGGGCTAAGAGACTAAACCGAATCTCATTCTGCACATACCGGTCAATCCGCTCTTGTACCACAGGTTGGACCATTTTGAGCCACTCGATTCCTTCTGGGTCACTCAGACACTGTCCAAGACTAATGGGTCCTTCTTTAAGACCATCGAGCTCATATAAGATACCATCGACAGGTATGTAGCTGATGTAATGATACACATCATCATCTTCGTCTTCATTTTTCGCCCCAGCTAATTCTTCATCTTCCGTTGAAGATGGGTCGGGCCTGGCAAATGTGTTGTGAGCAGCACGTATCGCCTCATTGTTGTTGATGGCTAAACCTTTCAGTTCAGGTGGAAAGTCTTTCGCGAATTCTTTCAGTTCTGATAGTTCTGAACCAATATCGATACTTGAAGAGTTCATGAGGACTGATAAGATCGCTTGGGTCGCACAAGCATTGTTGATTATCTGCAAGAAACACATAGTTAAAAAGAAAAAGAAGGTTATGATTTGGATATTATGAATATAAATCTTGCATAAGTCAGAAATCTAATGTGAAAGGGAGTGACCTGGTTTGCAAAGAAGAAATTTGGGTTTGGTTCCGTGATAACAACACGATTCTCCTTTTCATCCGGACGCCACTTGTAAAGCAATATCAATCCATATACAGGTCTGCAAGTATTCAGGACAGATAATATCAGACAACTCTGTGAAAAAGATTTGTCGAAACGAACCCAATTGTATGAATACCTCTAAGAGTAACACTTATAAACTACCTTATTTCATCCAGAGAATTAATGTCCAAGGAATACAATTCATCAACCTGCACGCCTTTCACTTGCATTTGCTGTATAATCTCAGTGAAAACACCTATCATATATATATATATATAACACCGAAAACAAAAAACATTAAGAACAACAACAAAGAAGATAGCAAAATTTTGTCTTGCATATATGGCTATGTCTATAGAGAAATACAGACACTATCATCTTATTTTCCTTTTCAGCCATGTTTAGATGCAAAAAATACTCATTTCAATATTTTTTGGCTTCCAAGTTTACTTCAAAATCAACACATTAGCTGGCTTTTGGAGCTCACTATGACAGAGAACTGAGAACCCAAGCTTGTTTCCGACATCATCTCTTTACAAACCCAATTCAATCTATAAACAATTTTCAGCATAACCAAAAAGGTTTGATGCTATAAACCAATTGATCAAAGACACGTGAATTCATGAAATTCACTGGCAAAAACAACATATAACCAACAAAAATCGACCCAAATTGGAGGAGAGATAAGATACCAGGATCAGATTCTACAGGAAGCCAAGACATGATTCAACGATGATTCGCCCGCACACGAAACCTAGAAACGGAATAAACAAATTGAAGATGGGATTAGGGTTTCTATGTCAAATTCGCTAATCTCCCTTCGCATTCATCGTCTTTCCGTTACTTGTTTGACTCCAGAGTCTCTCTACACTGCTGTGGTCTCGTTTATTCAGTCTCTTAAACCGAATCGAATCCCAAATAAAAACCGAAATTGAATTATCCATACCATTTATTCAGTGTTTATATTACCGAACAAACCGAAATATAAGAAGATATTAAACCGATTCTTTTTTCAACGGGATAACAAAATTAAGAAAAGAATTAGATTACTTGAGATTTTAGAACAAAACTAAAATTTTACATCAAATATTCCGTATACATATTTTACATCAAATTCAAATAGAATAACAATACTAAAATTTTAAGACTAAATATTTTAATTATAGATTGTTCACTTTATGCTATTGAATTAATTTTTCTACTTCATGTTATTGAATCTTATCCAATTCATAACATATAACTAAATAAACGCAATAACATATTATATGATATTTTTATTTTAATCTCAATATTTAGATTTAGTATGTGTATTTTAAAAAAAGTTTAAATTATAAAACTAAAGTTTTTGGGTCCCGCGTTGATGAGCCACTTAATATAAATATAAAAACATTATAACATCACCGGGTCAAAGCAATAGAAATCATATAAGGGTTTGAAATAATGACGGCGAGTGAGACAATCGCGGCGGCGATAGATCAGATTGATGAGAAGAAGGAAAAGCTGAAGAAAGCTTTCGACGATCTTCAAGCACACAGCTCTCTCCTTTCACCGCCTTTCTCTCTTTCCTGGTCTGAGATCGACTCTCACTTTTCCTCTCTCCAGTCCTCCCTCTCGAACCGTTTCCGCCTCCTCCAATCTAAAAGCTCCTCATGATTCGTATAGACTCGACACTGCCAATGCAGAGACGGAGGATGAGGAGGAAACGGTTGTTGAGTCGGAGTTGAGAACGTTGTGTGAGAAGATGGACGGAATTGGCTTGAGCAAGTATTTGATTGATCGTTGGGATGATGCAGCGCCTCTCAATCTAGAGGTTACTGCAGCGATTCGTTACTCTCCGGATCCGGCGTCAATGGTTCTTGACGCAATTGAAGGTTCGAACCAGAATCACACTCCGTCGTCATCGGGAAAATCATTCGATGTAAGAAGAGTTTTCGTTTTGTTTGTGGAAGCTTTGATTGAGATACAATGCGAATATCACATTTGATATGAGTAAGAGAGCTAAGAATTGGCTTACCATTGGAAATCGAAGATAGATATCAAACCTTTCGAGGCATTAGGTTTTCTACATTTATACGCAGCTTTTGAATTGGGATCTGAATTTAACTCGGAGGAGCTTTCTGATTACGTTTTCATGATCGCTAAGTATAAGCAAGCTACTTCGTTGTGTAACAAGATTGGTTTAGGTATCGGAAGAGTTAGAAACTTTTGGATTCTGACAAATCAATCTTAGCAGTCAAATTCATGTATGAGTGTGGAATGAGTGATGAATTTGAGCCAATCCCTGTTTTGAGATCTTACATTAAAGATTCGAGAGAAGCTGCTCTAAGAGTCTGCATGGAAGATAACTACTCTATCAAGTCACAGAACGAAGCTATTGATAAAGAAGTCGCTCCTTTGAAACCAGCGATCAAAATCATCAAAGATCAGAGCCTTGAGTCCGAGTTTACTCAGGAGAAAGTTGAGGAACTTGTAGAAGAGCTTGAGAAATTCAAGGCATTGAGGAAACGCAACACTACTAATCCTCAGCAAGAGCCACAGCAAAGGGGGAAAAGCGGACTCGAGACTGCAGTGGGACACAAGTTCCAGCGTATTCTAATCAGCAGCCAATTTTTAGACCAGATGCTGTTATGCCTGAACCTAGTCATCATGGCTTACAGTTAAATCCTTTTGGTCTTATGACCTCAGCATTTACTGGTGTTGTTGTGAACCCGGTTCAGCTGCAACTCCTCAATCTCTTTACTATACTCCGCAAACTGGATTTGTGTTGCCGCCTCAATATCACCCACCTTATCATTCTCGATGGTAAGATCATAATCTCCTGAAAAATGCATCGCTGTAGAATATTTGCCTTGATGTAAAAGTTATGGATTTTGCTCTATATATTTGCTATTGCCACAGCTCACATATCAATATTTCCGAATCATTTTCACCCATTCCCCGAAGCAGCATAAACCAAAAGAAAACTGCTGGTTTATTTGATAACCAAGATGACTTTGGTTTGGGTTTTTATTGCAGTTTTCGTGCAGCTTTTATCTAAAAGTCTAGAAGAGTTCAGTTCATGGAAATAAGATGTTATTAAACTGTAATTTCTACTAGATAAATAGTTTTTTTTTTTAAAGTTTTCACAATACAACAAACCAAGCAGAAGCACGAAATCTCTCTTACACAACAATTAGTTATCAAACATCCAAAATGTTAACTACCTTCCATAACTTCAATAATGGCAACTAGCCTTTCCACAGGAACCTTGCTAACATCACTTCTCATACCAACGTCGGAAAACAGACGATCAATACAATACTTAGTATACCCTGCCAAAAAACCAAACCACCAAAGCCGGTACATACATGTCCAAGGAAGAACAGCGCGTGCTACAGACGCCGTAGTGGCTTGACCACTACTTCCCAGCTTGATTTTGGACAAGACAACCAAATCAGTTTAATCTTCACAATTGTTCTCAAACAGATTGTAAGCACCAAACCCATTTCGCAAAAGGAGAAATTCGGCACGGGAAATGACGTCATCACAAGGATCTGAAGGTGCTATAGTGCAGGTACCTCCTCGTGGCTTGGCGACAAACATACCTGGTGTGACATTTTGTACTCAAAGAGATAGAGGTTTCCTCCGGCGAGAAGCAGTCAAGGCACGAAGAGATTACACCATCGAGTATCGATTGATCTCCACAATTAGGACATGTATTGTCTCCTCCTCCATGATTCGGAACTGAACTAACGCTGAAACTTGTCCAAGACAGTCCCGGTTCAGGTTTCGAGACCACCTCCAAGAGTGAAAGGTATCACTTTCGCATCGCCTACATAGATTCCTGCGAATTCCAAAACAGATAATTCGTGTTATAAAAATGGCTGTAAATGTAATGAATTAAGATCTACATATGTATAGAGAGCGAGAAAGAAATGGAACCGTGATGAGAGTAGATATAAGCGTACACCACGAATAGATGTGATCTCCTGCCTTGAGTTCATCTCTGGAGATTTGGTTGGAGAGTAATCCCATTGTCGAGCAAGATCTGATATTGGGTTTGGTTTGGTTTGCCTAAACCCTAATCCCATTCACACATTAACGTAAAAATATTGTCAACAGAAGTAATATTCAGAAAGACACCACCTTACATTTGAATAGACTCCACGCTTCTTAGCCCAGTACTTCAGGCATCTTAACGACTAGGGTTTAGGCAAACCAAACCAAACCATTTTACCATCAAACCAAACCAAACCATTTATCCTTTATAGAATAAAGCTCTGTGTTCCTTCTTGATTGAGCTAACCAAACCAAACCATTTTACCATCAAACCCTTTCGTGACAGATATATGGAACAAATCCCATCTATCGACTCACAAATGTTGATTTGAGCTACCAAGAGTTACAAATCCATTGACCATGTCTATTGGCTAAAAAATGCGTTCCACCAAAAATAGAATCAATAGCTGTGATTAGTAATTTGCAAACGGTAAAAGACAATGGTTAGGTGAATGTGGGAAGAAACAGAGGAAGATAACACAAACAAAACAAAGAGATGAAGATAACTAAGATGAAAAATAGATCATTGATAACCGTGGTGGGCGTAGACGTAGGTAGCACGCCATTAGTAGATGTGATCCCCTGCCTTCACCTCTTCTCTTGAGATTTTGTTTGAGAATAATCTCATTTTCGATTTTTTTTTTATTGTCTCACTAGTTTGCTGACTTTCTGCCTGCCTGGTTCCTTAAATAAAATCCAGTTTGATGTCTTTTGAAACCAATTGAACTAGAGATAATAACTTCTTTTTTTTTTTAATTTCTCAATACGACAGCTTTTTTATTCTTAATAAAAGTAAGAAAATACTATGATTTCATATTTTGGTTCCCAAAAAAGAAACGAAAGGGTTGGCTAGTCAATGTGGTTAGAAAAGTTAAACCTTGAGCCATTTATGAATGTCGTTTCAGGCTCTTACACAGTAACACTTAACCTAAAACAAACATTTATTATACCAAATCGCATGTTCCAATATTTTACATCCGACTCAATCTAGTTGTACCCATCTTCTTCGCAATCTCCCTAAGCACAAACTTCATAACTTTCCCCGTTGAAGTCTTAAGGCAACTCATCTCGAAACGACACCGTTTTAGGCACCATATACCTTGGCATCTTCTTCCTACAATACTCTATCAACTCCTCCTCCGTCGGTTTCCGACTCAACCCATCTTTCAAACTCACAAACGCACACGGCGTCTCTCCCCAAAACTCATCAGGTCTCGCCACCACCGCCACTTCATTCACCGCCGGATTCGTATACAGAACCGCTTCAACCTCCACGCTACTCACGTTCTCTCCTCCCGTTATGATTATATCTTTCGATCTATCCTTAATCTCAAGATATCCATCTGAGTGAATCACACCAACATCTCCGGTGTAAAACCATCCATTCTTCAGAGCTTTCTCTGTTCCGATCGGATCTTTTAAGTAACCAAGCATGATCGAGCTTCCTCTCATCACAATTTCTCCGACGGTTTCTCCGTTTCTCTCAACGCTTCGACCTGATTCAGGATCCACCACGTCGATTTCAGTAAATCCGACGGTTCTCACTCCTTGCCGTGCCTTTAACCTCGCACGATCTCTCGCCGGTAAACGATTCCACTGTGGCTTCCACGCGCAGGAGACGTTTAATCCGGCGGTTTCCGTTAATCCGTAACCGTGACTGATCACGAATCCGATTGAGTCCGCTCGGAGTAGCACGGCAGCTGGGGGTGGAGCGCCGGCGGTTAAGATGTTGACTGGACGGTTTAGAGGCTGAGAATCTTTAGTCGCCGACAACATATTGAGCACCACCGGAGCTCCACACATGTGTGTAACGCCGTGATCACGGATCAAACGGTAGATAAACGGCGCGTCGAACTTACGCAAGCAAACGTTTGTTCCTCCGACGGCGGCCATTCCCCATGGATAACTCCAACCGTTAGCATGGAATATCGGTAGGGTCCACAAGTAAACCGGATTTTTTGGTACGGTCCAGTCAATTAGAGAATCAGTTGACATGGCGAAGATTCCTCTGTGGCAGTGTACCACTCCTTTAGGTGCCGAAGTCGTACCGGAAGTGTAATTTAGCACAACCGGGTCCCATTCGCTTTCGGGTCGGATCCATTTAAAACCCGGATCGCCTCTCTCGATAAAATCATCGTAAGTGTAGCTGAATTTGTTGCGATCTGCCACGTCAGCACCTCCTTCTTCTTCTTTATCGGCGATGGAGACGAGAATCGGTGGATCAGTCATCATCGCGATCGCCTCAACGGCCAGATCACAGGAGAAGACGTCGACGAAGAGAAGCTTAGATCCACAGTGACGGAGAAGAACAGAGACGGTGCGAGCATCGAGGCGAGTGTTGATGTTGTTGAGGATTGCGCCGGACATCGGAACAGCGAACTGAAGCTCGTACATCGCCGGAGTATTGGGAGAGATGACTGAAACGACGTCGGACCTGCCGATACCAATTGAAGACAGAGACGACGCGACGCGTAGACAACGGAGGTTTGTTTCCCGCCACGTGTAAACGGTGTTACTTCCGTAAACGATAGAGGTACAGTCACCGTAGACAGTGGCGGCTCTCTCTAAGAACCCTATCGGAGTCAACGCCGGTGAGTTAGCGGCACATGGCTTCATCTCCTCCATATCTTAGCTCTTGTGGGAGTGGTAAAATGTATTTTCTTTTGTAATATCTTCTCGTTGAAATATGTTAAAAATAAAGAGTTTCGTGATTATGTAGGACACCTTGGTGACAACAACGGGGATAAGGTTATTAGATCTTAAGCAAATCGGCATGTTTAGATGTCGATTCATCTACTATAGAAATGAATAAATTGATTTGACTATTTAGAATCGGTCTAATCCAATCTATAGATAGGGGTATTAAATATACGAATGATTTCACCCATAATTTTTAACTTATTTTGAAAATGAATTCAAATATAGTAGTAACATTTTATAAGGATGATAAACGTTACCCATCTCACATGTCACTCTTTTCGCACCGACAAGAGTGGAAAGAGAAGACCATGTGAATAGAGATAGACATACTGTGCAGCTGATTTAAACATTTGAGTAGTGGACATGCCGGAGTGGTTATCGGGCATGACTAGAAATCATGTGGGCTTTCGAATCCTGTCGTTAATAGAAGTTTATGAAGCATTTAACAGGAGAATTATGAAACTCATTTGCTATAATATTTAATAGCCAAAATTTGTTTTAGTATGTAACGACCTTCGTTTGATTAATCTACTCTCTGTCTCTGTTTCTACAATCGAAATCTCGTTTGGACATCTTCAGATTGCTTAAGCCTCAACCAAAAACCTTATGTCGAGCGAATTCTTCCTGGTCCTAATATCGACTGGACATCTTCAGTTTGCTTCTGCATTGTAAGAGTAAAGGAAACAATGTAGTACGAACATTGATTTCAACACATTAGCGAAAAGTTACAGTAATATACAATGAGCTTGTGCTCTTGCTAAAACAAAGACAATCTGGCCTCTTCTTCAGAATTGTGCTAATATTCAAGATTCCATAGAATTTTTGAACAGATTCAAAGTTATTGCTTTTCTTTTTTCACTCAATACAATTTGGGGGAAAATCTAAAACCCTAGCTATTTGAAAGACCAACAAAATCCACAAATTATATTGCAATGACGTACCTTCAAATCACGGTATTTATTAGAGATCAACCGTACGAGGTTCAGATTCCGCGGCGGTGCAGTCTCGAGGGGACTCGAATAGCGAGAGAGAAAGCTGCTTATCAGCAACACCGACATCGAAGTGGATTAACCCAGAACTCTCTGAATCCACGTGTATTCCTTTAACAAGCAAACCACAGGAAGAGCTCCTTCTGAGTAACACCAGATAAATTCCCGATCCGGCCATCGGAGAGAACGCCGGAGATGTTGTAATCGAAGTGGAACTGGTTCTCGAATTCAGCATCGCAGGGAACCGGGAGAGCTACGGTGAAATGCCCAGTTTTGATGTCGATCGAGAAATTGGTTACTCCATTTGGAACTATGCCGGAGATAATCATAGAACGACGGATCCGGTAACGAGGAAAGCTCAAGGAAGAGAATCGAGGAGAAGAGAACGATGATGAGGAAGAAGAGATCTCTACTAGAATCCATTGAATTAATAAAGGACAGTTTCAGAAAAAGAAAGAATTTCCGATTTCTCTGAGGAAGAAGAAGAAGAAGAAGAAGAAGCAAGTGGTTGAAGTTTCCTCTGTCGTCAACAAATAATCCGTTTCTTCTAAGAGATTAATTAAACAGTTCATTAATTATCAACATATTTTCGAAATCGGAAAATTGCAATACAACAGAAACAAGAGTTCGTCGGTAAAAATATATGAAATAAAATAAAACAGAGCTTATATAAAAAAAATGTCGAATAAAAAAAAACTAAAAAACTCGTTCTTCCTCACCAAACTAAAAAAGCTAACAGACTTTTAACAGTAACACAAGGGGAAACATTCTTAGAGTCTCTCAATAAACTGCTTTACCAAAGCATAGAGATTGAATTTAGTACTCTTTTCTGCATTTCTCATGGGGCCGATTCTACGGTTGAACCACAAACAGAGGCTGTAAAACCGCCAAAAAATATATATACATCTCAGTAGAGATATCTTTCAAATATAAGAGATTCTATAAAACCTTTCAATTGAAATGATGAAAGCGTAAGAAATAGTTCTAGTAAAATACACAAAATGTGGGTTCTTGAAATACAGAAAGTGTTTGCTTTTAGTAAAGATAGAGAAATGAGTAAACTTACAGTGTCAAGGCTGACAGGCTTGCCATCTTCTGCGACTATATCAACTACGGTTCCTGTTTGGTCAGACTGAGGAAAAGAAGTTCAAGTTTCAGAGTTAATTCAAAATGGTTCAAACCCAAAGGTAGAGGTAGTATTTTGGAATCATAACATAACGGCTACACCTTTAGCACAAGTATTCATCCAAATATAATTGAGAAGTGAAAATCAGATTTTGGTCATTGTAAGGTAGAGATATCTAGAAGGTATCATAAGGAGGGAAAAAAAACGATGGCAAAGTGGGATTGGAAAGATACACAACAGATTAATTCGCTGTAAGTGGAAAACAATTTGGTAGGTGATGATTTGAAATAGTTAGGGTAATATATAGTTTAGTTATATAGAAACGAAGAAGGATTGCTAGTCCATATTCAGATGATTAAGAAACTCACCTCTATTTCATTCATTAACTTCATGGCTTCAACAATGCACATAACTTGCCCCTTCTGCACTTTATCTCCAACCTAAAGCAACAAGATAGCCTCATGGGACGAATCCAGATAGTGAAATGCAGCAGGCATGAATTAGCAAAAAAATCAAAAATTGCTAGCTATGACAAATCCCTTGGATTATCCTATTAGAGTTTACATCGTTTTCATTCTTCATTCTTTCAAATGGATTAAGCATATAACAGATGTGTCCTCAACCAACTGAAAAGATAGTAACCTCAACCAAAAAATGCATGTCTTAAACTTCAGAAAATAAATGAACTTTTTTACTGTTATGCAAATATCCTAACCTTAATAAAAGGTGGTTCACCAGGTGCTGCACTACAGTAGAATGTGCCCGCCATGGGGCTTTTAACAGTAGGAAGCGATGATTTGGATGGAGTAGGTGGGGATGGTGGACGCAGGGAGGCTGGAGTAGAAGGGGCTGGTGAGGCAGCAGGTGCAGAGGGAGGAGGCATTGATGGGGCAAAAGATTGTTGATTTGGTGGCTGCATCATAACAAACTGTGCAGGGGATTGGGGTTGAGGTAATGCTTCCTTTTTTCGAATGACTAGTTCACAGTCGAGTTGTTTCAACTGCAACTCAACAATGTCTCTCGAATCCACAAGCCTGCGTGATGCAGGTGAGTATTCAAATATGGTTAAAATGATCCTGGCTTACACGCTTGGAGTAAATAAAACAGAGGGAAACTCTACTTACTTGACAAGAGTTGTTACTTGAGCAAGGAACTCAGAAACAGTCTCTTCTGTAGCTAAATCAGGTGAAGAAGAAGAAGATGAGTCCTTTAATGCGTCTTTCTCCTTTCCTTCAGCTGATGGCCCATCAATTTTTGCAGCATTTGATGATGCACCAGTACCAACCTTTAAAGGTAGGAGGAGAGTCCAGAAATGAACAAGTTTTTGGAGAACAGTTTCTCAAAGAAATCAGTATAAAAAGAGCTTACCTTGTTAGATTGGGCTTTCACGAAAGGGTAGCTACTGCGACTAGGCTGCAATGTCATACCCCAAAAGTTATGCAATTTCATATATATGAAGCCTAAAGACCTTGCAGATCAACTGCTACGATAGAGAATTAGACCTTAGCCTATTAGAAGAGAATCCCCAAAGAATTTAACCTGAGAACTAACAAAAAATTTGCATAAAAGTAACGAAACATGAGGGAAATTTATAAATATATAAAATTACAATTATTTTGATAGAAGAAACGAGAAAAACCAATGTGGAACCAACAAATGGAAAAATCCCCAAATCACAAGTAGCAATAAATCTGGAAATCGCACTTCATTATTCTTCTCGGAAGATGATTCACTGAATTCTAATTGATGTATAACATATGCAGATAGAACCGAATCGGAAAATGCAGATAACAATATTTTGAGCAAAATTGGCGAAAATTAGGCAAAAAAAAAACTTGAGAAAATAGAAAATTTTCAACTTCACGAAATCTTCTCTTAAATCGGAGAGAAATTGGGAAGGAATCGTTTACCTTGGAGAGAAACCGAAGCTTGGGCTTAGCAGAGAGACGGAACGAAACTTTGCGAGAGCGGGTAGAGAAAGGGATGTGCGAGGAGGTTTGAGAGACTGCATAGACGGAAGCAGCCGGAGACGTGACTGAGAACGACGAAGACGCCATTCTTCTTCTTCTTCTTGGAGCAGATCGGGTTTAGGTCTCTCTCGATGAAGCCAAAGGACACAGCACTTCACTCCAGAGAGAGAGAGAGATGACAGACTCGGAACGCGTTAGCTCTCGATTTTTAACTCGCTTTAAGATTTTTGACACGTGGCATTCTGTGATCTGTTGTTCTGTATTTGCCCCGATTAAGAATTTCTCTAAATATACATTAGCAGATATATAGAGATTTAAAAAAAAATTATCAGAGAAATGTTTTAAGTTTTAGTGAAAAATAAAGGAACATTTAGAATTAGAATAAGGAAACGATCCTCTTCGATTTGCTGAGTGAAATTCCTATCTAGGCAAATTATGTTATCTCCAGTGTTCTCATTTACTACATTGGGAAAAACGATTGAATTTAAAGTGTTGTCAGTGTCCCCAAATTTTATAAAAATACGAATAGATACAAATATATTATATGACAAATGGATTGAAATTAAAATATTAGGCCTGATTGGGTTTGGTGAACAACTAAATTGAAGATATGACTTGTAGTTGGAACATCCATTGAAAACAAAGCACATACATCATACATGTAAGCCAAACCATGAGTAAGATACTTACGTTTCAACAGGCAGGTCCCAAAATTAATTCCATTAGCAATGTTAATCTCCAAATTAGGCATGGGCAAAAAAACCGTATCCGTATACCCGATCCAAAAAGTTGTAACCGAATCCGTTCCATACCTGACCAAATTATTCTATTGGGTCCGAAATCTCTAAATCCGAAAAAACTCGTACCGAACCCGTTCCGAACCCGAAAATACATAACTACCCATAAGAAAATACCCTAATTTGAGGATTCTATCCTATAAATGTGAAAATTTTTATGTGTAATATACAAAAATCAAACCGAATCCGAACTGAAAAATTCTAAAAACCCAAAAAAAAACCCAAAAACCCGAAAAACACAAAAACCCAAGAAAAACCTGAAAACTCGACCAGAACCCGACCCAAAAACCCAAAAAATGTAAATTCGAACCCGAACCGGATCAATACCCGAATTTTCCGGGGGTTTTTCGGGTTTTAACTCTTATACCCGAATTTTTTTACCTAAACCCAAAAAATTATTTCATTGGATATGAAATTTCTAAACCCAAACACCAAAACCCGATAGGGTTTTATCCGAAACCGATCAGATTAGCCGATTGTCCACCCCTACTCCAAATATAAGTTTCTATGTAAATTATATCTATAGTAATAAAGCGTGTGCAATGGAAATACAGTCAAAACTCTATAAATTAATAATTTTTGGATTTGATATTTTATTAATTTATATTAATATTAATATTAATTTAAATTAATATTTATTAATTTATAGGAAGATTAGTTTTTATTGTATTATCATTTAAATTTCTAGGAAAATATGAGTTAGATTATTTAACCAAAATAAAATTAATGTTTTTGATGTTATAAATTTTGTAATTTAAACTTAAACATTTTATATTTGGAAGAATAAGTCTTTTAGCCACTATAACAAAAACTAGTAATAAATTTACTCAAACTATATACATAAATTCAAATATATGATTAAAGATATCGGCAGTTCTATCTTACCAATTTATAACATGATAAAAATAAGATTGATGTATATTTTTATTGACGAATTTTAACGGTATTCAATTTTAAAAACAATAAAGCCAGACATTAATATATGTTATTCTACACATATAAATAATATGTATATATAATATTATAATTAATATTTTATGATACTAATGGGATCATATATTTATATTGAGGTTTCAAAAAAATTATTATTTTATTATTTTATTAAATTTTGTTAAAATTTATTTTAATCTAATTTAGAACCAGATAATTTTATTATTTTATAATATTTATTAATTTATAGAGTATTAATTATAGAGGTTTTACTTGACATAGTTAGGCCTCGACTAAAAATAGTCAAACTAAATTGGTTATGATACATACCTTTAGCTCATGAATTTTATTATACATACTTTGTTAAATTAAACCGATTCCGGCAGCAGAGAGTTACGTACATAGAACCAAACAAATTACATGTAGATGGAGAATGATCCTAATACTTTACACCATGAGTGATTGAGAGAGGCTCAGCCTGACCTTGCTGCTTCAATGTGCGAGAAGGGCGAGTTGACAGAGGCGGCTTGAGCATGTATTCAATTCAATCTGTTTTTGTTTTCTTCCGCAGATGCATTCTTGTTGATGAAAATGATCGTGTGGTGGGCCATGACACTAAATATAACTGTAAGTGACATTTGATTCTGTTCATCATCTCGGAGAAGAACGATGGCATCCTAAGCTGCTATTGGATTCGTTTTCTTTGTTTTTTTTCATTGAAACACATGTGCATGTCACCGATATGTCTTCATGCGACCTGCTTGGAATTTGCTTCTCTTAAAATGTTAAAATTTTAGTTGATCCAGGATAATAGTGACTCCTTATTTTCATCTGCAGGTCATCTGATAGAAAAGATTGAAGCTGAGAATTTGCTTCATAGAGCTTTCAGTGAATTTTTATTCAACTCCAAGTATGAGTTGCTTCTCCAGGTATTTTCCTATGATCACCTTGAAATGGAGATGACTCTAGGTTTAGGAATCCGATATCTGAATAGTTTTGTTCACCATTATATTCAGATCATATACACTCTCAAGTTTCTATGACACTCTAGTTCTGTAATGTCAGACTCTGAAACCAGTCAGGCTTGTTGAGAAAATTACTGTAGTTTTGGTTCTTTATCTAGATTCAAGGGATTTGTTAGCCAAGGCTGTGAAAATCACATAGCTTTATCAAATCTGTTGGTTGGGTTTTGTTTGCTTCATATATGTACCATCCTACTGAATTATTTTTTCTTCTCTTATGGATAGCAACGGTCAAAAACAAAGGTTACTTTCCCTCTTGTGTGGACAAACACTTGTTGCAGCCATCCTCTTTACAGTGAATCTGAGCTTATTGAAGAGAAAGTGCTTGGTATGTTTACTGGAATACGCTTAAGATTTATGTAACATGATGAAGCTTTCAGTGCTGAGGAGCTACTACATACTGATCCCCACTATTTGATCTTTCCTTATCAGGTGTAAGAAATGCTGCACAAAGGAAGCTTCTCGATGAGCTCGGTATTATTGCTGAAGATGTACCAGTCGATGAGTTCACTCCCTTGGGACGCATGCTTTACAAGGCACCTTCTGATGGAAAATGGGGCGAGCACGAACGTAAATAACCCTTCTCCATGTTTGATCATTTATCTTTTTAACTCCATTGACTTCATGATTTGAATCTCTGTGGATTTTCTTGCAGTTGACTACCTACTTTTCATCGTGCGGGATGTGAAGCTTCAACCAAATCCAGACGAAGTGGCTGAGATTAAGTATGTGAGCAGGGAAGAGCTAAAGGAGCTGGTGAAGAAAGCAGATGGTGGTGATGAAGCTGTGAAACTATCTCCATGGTTTAGATTGGTGGTGGACAATTTCTTGATGAAGTGGTGGGATCATGTTGAGAAAGGAACTCTCCTTGAAGCTGCAGACATGAAAACCATTCACAAGCTCTGAAACTTTCATAAGTTTTGGATCTTCTTATTTTCATAATAAAATTGAGAGATAGACCTCATCGATTCCAGACAGAACTGGCTGCAAGATCTCGTCCTAGGATAATTTAGTTATGAGCATAAAGTTTTCTTCATTTGCAGGGGATGTAACTATAATTTGATTTTTTTAACTTCTTGATTTTACAATTTACAAAAGTAAAGAAAGAACATAACACGTTGAAACAGGGAAAACAAAAAAAAAAGAGAAGAAGACAGAACAAAAAAAAGGTGGTCGTAAAGTAATATGTTGATTCCTTTCTCTAAGCTTCACCCACTACCTTTGATCTGATTTATACCAAACCCATTGAATAATTTATTGTATTATGGAGAAGTGAGAGCAAGTTTCAACTTTGATCTCCTTACTTTTCTTCTTTGAATAATCTATTCAACTCCGTAAGATTTTATTATGATTATAAAAATGTTGTTCGTTGAACAAGTGATATATACACAAGCATCAAATATTCATTTGTTTGCTTAAAAGGAAAGAAATTACCAAGATTTTCTCACCATATATTCAATTTTAACACAATAATGGTAAGTTAATCAAGTTTTGAAAAAATGATATGTTATTCAAAATAGGTAAAAGAAAATACGTTTTATAAATACTTTGACAACCTACTTTCGAGAAAAAAACAAAAATGGAAAAGAAAATTACGTTTATGGAAATGACATTTCTTTTTTGGTCAACGACTCAACGGAAATGACATTTAATTAGCAAAGGATTAAAAGAATCCAATTTAATGGGAAAGTGTAGTTAATCTTAAATCGAAAGATCTAGAAGGGTTTTTGTTTCTAGAAATTTGAAATAAAACACTTGAAAAAGTTTTGAACTTTCTTAAGGTTGGATCCTCGGTGCTGGTAGATAATAAGATAGTGTTAGAGGATCTCCATTGTAAGTTTTTAAGATTAAAAAAATATAAATTGTATAAGTAAAAGTGTTTTAAGAAATTTTTCTTAAAAACTAGTTTTTAATTAAAAATTTTTAAAATTAGTTTTTAAAAAATATTTTTTTAAACAAGTTTATCAGTACAGTTTATAATAAAAATATTAGTAAAAATTCCATCTTGAGATTTTGAAGATGCTATTATAGGAATATTCGGGACACTGGCAAGTCCCAGCTCTTGGTATGACTCTCGGTATTGAGCGAGTATGTAACATTTGGAAGAACTTAGAAAGCAACAAAAACAGGTGTAGCTGACTTGCATAAGTATACATTCGTTGGATTTGTTTTGCTTCTATAACTAAAATTGGGGATTATAAGCTAGCCGAAGCTGCAGAACTGGTAAGTCAGATTTGGGCAGCTAAGATAAGAGCAGAGTACTTTGTGAGCAAAAGATGAACTCAATGATGGTGTGGTTACATTGAATAAGATCTTTAAAGGTAGTGAAGAGGAATATCAAGGAGTTCACAGAGACAGTTTTTTTTTGCCGATTGTTGAAATTTCTCACTGCTTGAAACCGTAAAAGGTATTCACAACTCCTTTTTAGTTCTTGTTATTACTATTTGCAGGTTTATTACAGAGCATAATTTGATAAAAACAAAAAACGAAGCATCTTGTTACTATGTATAAGTTTTCTGTGTTGTAGTGAAACTTCTTTGACGAGGCTTGTTTCTTCTTTCCCTCCATCTTCTTTCAATAACTACTTCGATCTCTGAGTTATCGCTCTCTTCCATGGTTCTTGAAGCAATTTCAGGGAACAAAACTGGTCTAAAACACCATAGAAGGGCAACTAGAATAATGACGTAAAGATACATTGAAGTCCAGACGCAAAGAGTCCATTTCCAATTATATGCCATTCGTTTAATCCATGGCGGTTTCGAGTTTATAACGATCTCGGCTTCATATAACTGAGGTAATATCCAAGTTTGTGCACGCGGAATCAGAGTGGCTCTCACGGCTTTTGTTCTTGGCCATCTCTCTTGGTGCCTTAACGCATCAATTCTCATTGTTTGTGCTTCGTTTGCTATTCCTGCTATAAGTGGAACACTCATCACAAATGTTCGTGCAAGTCTTATGGGTTTGCTTCTAAACCATAACATACAAGGCTGGCTCGATCTCGCTATTGTCTCGCCTTTCAACGATAAAAGCTCTACTTTCAGCTGTACACACAAGGGAATGGATATCGAATTAACATTCGAATTGTAATCAAGCCTCACAGATCATATAACTAAATTAGAATGACTTTACCTGAAATAGACCAATTCTTCGATTGAGATCAGATTCAGGCATCCAAAGAACTAAAGAGACATGAACCTCATGACCAATAGGAACACCAAACGGCCTCTTCTTCTTATCGAAGCTAAAAACCGCACTTGGGTTATCTTCAGTGTAATCAAAGAACAATCTCTCTCTCGCGACCACAGGCTTTTCTACATACAAACTTACAATTCCAACACCGATAACAACAGCCACGGTCGCCGCCACCACCATAACCATTGACACGTGGCATGCACCCATTATCCCAAACCACGTCCTCCTAACAGCACGCGCTGCACCACCTGTTATTCGCGATGGAGCCTGCTTAACCACTTTTTCCGCCGCTGAGATGGTTGCCGCTGCGCGGCGGTAGGAGCGGTAGAGGAGAAAGAAAGGTGAGGTTAAGACCACGAGTGCGTTGTGGATGAGATCGGCCTGGATAGTGACTAAAACCATGAACCAGTCGGCTCGTAATGGTTCAGGGATCATGAGGTCGTTGTCTTGATATTTCATTGTTTTTTTTTAAAAAGAAAATTGTTTACGGGATTCATACGGTTTTCCGCATATGACACGATGAAATAGATAAAGGTCGCTGTCTTATAATATCATATATATATCTGCATGAGAAAATTGAAACGTGTTGGTTCCTGTTCTTGAGTAGTGCCACGTTGCTGCAATGAGATCGAACTGAATGTACCAGAAGAGATGAGTTCAAATGTAATTATGTGCGAAAGTTTGTATGGGTAATTTAGTTTATCCAGACCAGATCAGGTGTTGGATCTGGATTTTAGTTCGGGTTTTCCGCACTCTTTTCTAGATAACTCGATATTGTTTTCATGTAATTATAAACAAAATATATATATATATATATATATATCTAATAGTTATCACAGAAGTATAGTATACGTAGTTCTATAAGTAAAATGTTATTCTACACTATTGTTTTTACTGTAATTCATACTTGAAAGTGTTTTTTTTTTTAAATATAAATAATTACGCTAAACTGCAATAGTTTTAGTGAATTTAACTATTTGTTTTAGTGAATCATTTCAGCTATAGATGTATGTAATTCTTCATCTTATTGTAAATTACACATTCAATAGACAATCAGATCAGTTGTAGAAATCATCCTTGGTCTAATACATCTCCTACTCTAATTGTTTATTGAATGTATTGTCCAAATACATCTCCAAATTCAAAATGCACCAAATCAATTAAAATGCTTAGTCCAATACATCCTTTTTAGAATTGAAAGATTTTGGTTATGAATGTACAAATTGTTAGGATTTTTATGAATTTTTTCTCAACACTCTTTGAAGTTAATAAGCGATCAGTTTCTTAATTATTATATTTTAATATATGTTTTTTTCCTAGTTTTAAGAAGTAATAAAAAGGAATAAAGCTAGCTATTTGAACGAATATGAGAAAAATGGTCGCAAAAGTCTTAAGATGCACCGTACTACACTCTATAAAGACCTTTCACAAAAAAGGATAAATATTCCTTTTATTTTTTTAATACTTTTAACAATGATAAATAATCTCCCCTCGAACTTCTCGTAGCCCCAAATCGTTCTCTCGATTGAACAAAATTAGGGTTAGGGTTTTAATTCACCCTCTCTGCGATTTCTCATCTCTCGTAGCCGCCGCCATCGACGATGACAGGCAAGGCGAAGCCAAAGAAGCACACGGCGAAGGAGCTCCAAGCAAAGGCCGATGCAGCGTTGACCAATAGAGGCGGAGGAAAGGCTGGGCTCGCCGATAGAACCGGTAAGGAGAAAGGCGGACACGCTAAGTACGAGTGTCCTCACTGCAAGATCACTGCACCAGATCTAAAGACGATGCAGATCCATCATGAATCGAAGCACCCTAAGTTGCCTTATGAAGAGCCGAAGAATCTCCATGAGGCTTTAGCTGCCCCTGAATCGTCCAAGCCTAAACCTGGTATCAGAGGAAGCCTTAAGAAGTGAAGTGTGGGATCTTTGGATGTATCGAATTCGTATTGAAATTTGTCATCTTTATGGGTGTTGTTGATGTGAGAATATAAATTGCGATAATGATATGCTTATGTCTTGTCGTACTTATTTTTTCTTCTTGTGATCATATAAAGTAACTTATGTTTTAATGATTTATCTTATATATGTTTGGTTTCTAACTTGTGGGTTTTTGATTCTTGTCTTTTTTTTTTCCGTTAACTGTTCGTAGATTTATGTGTTTGTTCAGAATTCTTACAAGCTGTAAGAATATCAGCAACTCTGTTTTTATTCAGACATATTAAGGATAAGCCAATCTTTTGGTGATTTTAGTGAAGAGTTTTGGTTTTGGTTCTTTTGATTAATAGTATACTTGTTCAGATTCTTCTTTATTAAGAAGAGAGGCTCTTAAATCTTAGCATTTTCACCAATCTTTTGGTGTAATCTGTGGGGACTTGAGGAAGCGTGAAAGTTTCTGCAATCTAACAAGAGATTCGTACTTTGATTTGTTGACTGAAAAGTTTAGAGAAACATGTCGTGTGTGTTCATTGTTTAAACTGGCTTTTGTTTTTGTTAAAGCTTCCAAGTCTTCAAAGCATCTGGACGAGTTAGATGGATCCTTGTTTTCTTTTGACTTGAAAGAATTCCCACTTGACACGCCCAAACAGCATTTTCAGAGACCAAACATAAGGATTTTCGTTGATAGAGATGAAGTACTCTTGTGCATCTACGTCATTAGAAAAGACCTTCTTTTGAGGAATGAGGATTAGAAAGCCTACTCGTAGTAAATGAAGTTGGCACCTACTAAACCAAGTGCCTGAAAAAGGATACTGAAAGAACTTCTATTTAAAAGGAAGCCTAACCCATCTTCGATGATTTTAGACTTCACGTTCTCTAAGAAAGAATCTGATTCTCATTGTGCTTGCTTGTGGATGCACATGTGGTTCTTTTGACTCAAATCAAAATCAAAATGGACTTAAAGAGTACAGCTGTTTTTGATCTTTCGAAAACTTGAGCAATCAGAATCAATTTTTGAGTACAGTTGATTTTATCACTTTTACTTATTGGATTCACCTCTCTAAACTATAATTGAGTATGCATTATACAAAGTTAAATCTTCGCAATACACAACAACGACATTAAAATAATTCGCTACATATCGTACGTCCTATTGAAAGCTCGAGGCCCACAAAACCGATTAAATAGTATCGCCCAATAGCTGATCATCGGTATATAGTTTGAGGCCCACAAAAACCTAGAAATCTAATCAGTGATATCAAGAGACAGACATGTTTATCTTTGAGCTCAGTTGACTTAAATCAATTATCCAATCAGAATTAAGAGAACAAAAGGCGACATACTTATTAGCTTCTTACGAACAATTAAGAATCCATCTGTAAAATTTTTCTAACTGTAAAAAGAGAGAAAGAGACGAACTCAAATCCTCTGTTTTCGCAAGGTTTTAAAAACTACCCTGACCTAAAAAGAATCATCATTATCATCATCAGGAGAAATGTAAAAAATCATCATCATGAGGAGAAATGCAAAAAAATCAACATCTAAAAGGAGAGGAGAACAGGTTCAGCCTTTGGTGGCTTGAGGTTTTTGCTGTTCTTGGACAACATTCTCTTCTTGATACAGCAACTTTCTTCTCTTGAGACCATAACCATGGTACTGATAGATAATGCTGTACAGACAATGCTTTAATTTGAGCACATCTATGAACCTCAAATCATAAAACCCATCAAACAAAACTCGTTTTGGTAATCAAATCATTCTGCGCTTCAAATTTTGACTTTTTTTTAAAGATTAATTAATAATAATTCATTTAAAAGCCATGAGAGTGTGAATTTTTAAGGAATCTATCTATCTGTAAACAACGACAACGATGCTTGATTCAAGATTCTATTTTTAATAATATAAATAGCTCAATAAGAGAAAGAGAATCTTACATGATGGATCGAAGATTTAGGGTTGATAAGAAACCGAAATTTTCCAGCTCAGGGAACCCAGATCGGTATATTCCGTCTTCCACCATCGAAAAATTCGGCGGCGGTATAAAAACTTCGCCGTTGTTATCATCCACGATTAAACCCATCCGATTCAATGTTTCTCTCTCCCTCCGTCTCTCAATTGGGAGAAAGATTATACGAGCAAGACAGGGAAAGAGAGACAGCAAACCCACCCCCACCCCTCTCAATCTAGAGAGATATAGAGATCGATAAAATTGATTGAAGAAGAAAAAACAACACAATAATTATAAATTATTTTTGCTTATATAATTAATGGATAATCATCAAGTGTGCTTTTAATTTAATCTTTTTAAAGAAGACAAAAGATTTAGAAGTTTTCGGTAGATTTGGAAACAAAATTAAACCTAAAAAATAGATTGTTCTTTTAATTTCGTTTGAAGGACATATCTTTCGTTATTCATTGGTCCAAGATGTTAACTCATTGGAACCATTCAATCTATTTAACTCTGAGTCAATAATTAAAATTTTCTGTAATTCTTTTTTTCGTAACGTCTAAGATTTCGATAAGGCCCCACAACTCATTGTTAGTTACTTAGGGATTCAACCGTTTCTAGAAGTATATTGGCTTAAGTTTATTTCCTTTGCTACTTACGGTTAAATAAATATTAGTGGATTTCATATATTTTGAAATTTGTAAATAGTTTTAGTTTATCGTATCAGATGATATATTATATGCATTAACAAATATATGATCTATTGGAAAGAAAATACAAACAATAAAAAATGTTAATTTTATCAAGTATGATTTTGAAAAACGAATGATAGAGTTTCAATTCTTTTTAAACGACTGCAATATTTACTATTAATGGAAAGCTTAAAAAGACTATATTAAAGTGGTTGAAACTATATATTTTTTGTCGCTTTTCAACTATTTGTTACCGTTATTATCATGAATAAAATACATATCGTTGAACTTTTATTTATATTTATATAGTACAAGACTTACAACGAACTATCACAATGAGTTCACAAGATATATATATTTTTAACACCATTACAATTAGCAAATCTTGAAAAGTGTCCTTCAAACGTTCATAGATTCACCCGTTCACATTTCATCTACTACATAACATATATAGAGGTGATAAAATGGGTTGTTCGTATTCATTTTGATCCATCCAATGTTGTCCATTTTGATTGTAGATAAAATACTGATCGTGTCCATTAATGTCTGTCTGTATCTATTAACGATCAAGTCCATTAACGTCCGATCCAAATGAGTTATTTATAAATCGACCATTAGTCTCAGTGTCAGAAAAAAAAAACTTATACATAAATCGACCTATTTAACACAGAACGTAAACTAATTTTTTATTAAAATGTTCAAACTAATGAATTTATAGTATATATGTGGTCTTATCAAGCATGAAAATCTACATAAAACTTACAGCAATTGGGCGGTCCACATCAAGAAAAATGACCTGAAAAACCTGCTCCACTGCTATTTGATTCTTTTGCTCATCAAACTGCATAACAAACACCCAAAAATGCATCATCGATGGACTTTATACCTAAAACTCTCTGAGAATGAGAGGGATTATCCTTTGACAACCTATTTATCAGTTGCATTACATTAGCCTATAAGCATCATGTGACTACATATATATTCTTAAAGTTGAATAAAATTGCTTTCAACTATGAACTTCTAAGTAAGCTAATAGAGTAGGAGCGACGTAACATACCAACTCAGGCACATATTTTACTGATGGTTTCACTTTCAAGCTCATAATCTAAACTTAACCTTGCTCTTCTGGTTCAACTGTTGTTTTTCATTGTTCTTTGGGTGATCCACAAACTTAAACACTGCACTTGAACATGTTTACAAGGCACAAGGATCAGAGACTTTATAAACTAGTTGGAGTATACAAAACCAAACTCATTATTGCCAGTTGCAAAAATACTCTCTTCTAGAGCCAAAACACCACCCGGAAGAGGCATGTAACAACTTTTTGGTGTCGTTGTTTGGAACTAAATAAGAGGAAACAAAGTGACTTAAATAAAAAGTAGCACAAATGTATCATTTAACTAAAAATAGAACAAAAGAAAGTCAACAAAAAGACTATGGCAGAAGTAGAACGATGAAGAAGATTGAAGAAGAAGAAAGACGATGAAGGAGATTGAAGAAAAGGAGATGAAGACAATGAAAAATTGAAAAACTTGCCTGAAAAATTGCCAGAATTCGCCATAAATTACTGGTAAATTTCGATTTTAAGAAACTTGTGAATGAGTTTTGATTATCCGCAAAATCGATTTTGACTTAGAATTTGAAGGACCATGGACCATGTTTTGTCCGTGGACGAAGTTGGACCGAAACTATTTTAATTCGTTCTGTAAATAGGTTTATCTATAACCCGTCCATTATGTATTGGATATAGGCACTGGTAGACCAACCATTTTGACACCTTTAAACATATTTCACCTCGTCAAGATTTTAGAATTTTTTTTTTTGTGGTTAATGAAAGCATAAAATTTATTTAGAAAATACATCTTTTCTTTTAATTAGCGTAGTTTTGTATAGGTACTCAGTTGTAAACTTGTAACATTGATTTCTAAGCTAATAAATTTATTGAAGCTTAAAATTAACAACATATTGAAAATAACATGGAAACAAATGGTTAGATAATATAGTGTGAACATTTTCTTCCTAACATTTAGTATTCAAGATATATATATAAACTTTTTTTTGTGTAAATTTCATATTTCTCAAAAGAAATGCAGACATGTATGTTAAATTTATATGCCAATTGGGTTGTTTCAAAACGAAAAGTTGAAACATTTTATCGTGTTGAAAGATGACTTTCTTGATCATAACTTCTGAGAAAAAAACTCTTGAAAAGATTCAATCTTGATCAGAAGAAATGTGTTCTTCTTCTTCATTTGCTTCAATCCGATGCAAAGACGACCCACCACTTTCCTCGCTGGAATCATCATCTGAATAAACACTTTGGTCTTCAGATTTTGAGCTATGAATGTGCTCAAGCCGAATTTCTTGATTCTCCTCCTCGTCTTCCTCCGCATCATCACCAAGCCGAGTTGCATGATTCTCCTCTTCATCTTCCTCATCATCATCTTCAAGCCGAGTTTCATGATTCTTCTCCTCGCCTTCCTTGTCATCTTCATTATCATCATCATGATCATCATCACTGTGATCATCATCATGAGGAAGACTATTGATTCGACTGCTTGTGTTCCTCGGCAAATCATCATGATCTTTATCGCTGTCATACCGCAAAGATATGCTTTCTTCGTTTTATTTACAGCTGCTTTTACTGCTTAGTCTCTTGTTATCTTGTTCCTCAGAACTATAACTGTAACTTATCTTCAAGCTCTGTGCAGTTGCATTTGTTTCATTAATGGACCTTCTTTGCTCGCTTCCAGAGTCAGAGGAGGAGCTGCTAGAGCTTCTGTTTTTTTCTAACTGAGAATGTTCCTCTTCTTGACCCTTTTCGGAATCAGAATCAGACCCATCATCTGAATCTATCGCAAGTTCTTCCTCTACTTGCTTCTTCATTCTTCTTCTTAATTCCTCTTCTTCTTCTTTTTCTATTTCCTTCTCTTCTTCTTCATCTTCTGAGTCTGATGAAGAACTGGATTTGTCGTCTTCCTCTTTCTGAGTTAGACAAAAAGGAACTACAGAACAAGAATCATGTCTGCTTAAAGCAATCGACATACTCTTGTCCCTGAAGGATAAAATTGGAACCGTTGTTGGAATACCGTCTTCTGTAGACATCGAAAGAAAGCTAAGAGCAACCATTACATCGCTTATCAAAGGACGAGCAGTTGGTTCCTCTTGTAGACACATTGATGTTATTGCCACTGCTTGATTTAACCCTCTCTCTGAGAAGTTCTTCCTCAAGAGAGGATCTGCCATATCCGGGTATCTTTTCGGTTCTCTAAATATCGGTTGTGCCTGCGCAAAACCCAATACATATCATCAAAAATGTCCTAACTTGATGATTCAAAGAAAAGGAATAGATGCAGGGTTTATGAATGTTACCCAAGCAACTAGATTTTGTTCATCATTAGGCTTAGTGGTGTCAATAGCTTTTCTACCAGTGATAAGTTCGAGCAACACAACTCCAAAGATATAAACATCTGATTTGACAGTGAGGTCATCCCCTCGAGTATACTCAGGCGCGGAATAACCATAAGTGTCCATAACTCGGGAAGAAAGAAACAAGCTATCACCTGTCCCAGGCTCTAGATTATGCATACCAAAATCACAAAGCTTAGGGTAAAACGCTTCATCTAACAAGATGTTAGAAGCTTTCAAATCTCGATATAACACCAGTGGATTAACTTTATCGTGCAAGTAATCCAATCCTTGCGCTGCACCAAACGCAATCTTCATCCTCGTTATCCAATCCATTGGCTTCTGGCTTGGCTTTTGTTATGCATAATCAAATCCATTATCATTTCTCTACACAAAGCCTAAAGTTCTCTCGTTTTAAACTCTTAAAACGAAGTTAAATGTTTTGAAAACTCAATATATTACCATCGAGATGGTCTTGAAGGGAACCTCCAGAGACATATTCAAAGACTAAAAGCAGTTGATCTCCATCAGCGCAGTATCCTATAAGCTTAACAAGATTCGGGTGTTCGAGTTTAGCCAATGACAAGACTTCAGCTTGAAACTCTTTGTTACCATGTAGTCCATGTTTGTCTAGCTGCTTTACAGCTACCAACTACACTCACAAAACAACAGAACAACTTCAAAGAGAGTAGCAGAAAATGAACATGCGACAAATGTACTAATGCTCTGTTCCTGACTGGTGAAAAGGTAGCCAAAGTTGTGAACTTTGGAGAGGTTTTAGGTTGGTAACAAACCTGGCCAGTAGATTGAAGGATTCCTTTGTAAACCCTACCGGATGCACCTTCTCCTAAAAGACATTCTTGCCGGAAATTCTTCGTCGCCGTGGCTAATTCCCGGAAATTGAATGTTTTTACCGGCATGTGCTTTGATTCTCTTTCTTCTATTCGTTTCGTCGTCGTCACTGAAACCAAACGAACGGTCGAATCAGTCCAAGAAAATGGTTTTTTAAAATTCAACAGTCGCGGGATGAAGAAAGGTAATATCTTTTTTAAATTCTTTAAACCGGAGAACTCAAACTATTATAATTACCAGGTGGTCTGAATTCGTGTTCATCGTTTTCGTTAATGTCGTTCGTACAAGGAGAGTTTTTGCTCTTCTGTGAAGTGAAACATGGAAAACATTTCATAATAGTCATCAAATCAATTTCGTGTTACAAATCTAAAAACCTAAAACGAAAAAAATGAAAAAAATGGAGAGGGATTAACAATGGCGGGGTCCTTAAAAAATTGAAGGACCCACGTTAAAGGCTAACAAATATTTTGAGAGATTGAAAAGAAAAAAAACAGAGCTCAAATTGAAGCCAATCAGAATACATGAAGAACAATGTTGTTCTCCCATCAACCATGCGAGGAGAAGGGGGAAAAGTTTCGTCTCTTTTAGGAGATTTTTAATTTGATTTTTGTTTTTCTGCTTCTTTACTAATTCTATTTTTCGTTTTTGCTACTTTGTTTCAAATCCCTAAAGCATGGAGAGCCATTCTTATTACAATTTTCTTCTATCTAATTTTAAATCTAGTTTTAGTGTTAGTTATAAAATTAAAATCTTCCTAATGCATTTTTTAATTTGAGTATTATTTTCTTAAAATTATGTAGGTTAATAGATCCAAATGTTTTTTTTCATCTCGAAAAACATTTATAAAGTAAATGAAAAAATTATTGTGACAGTAAAACATATATTTTATCTCTTAGTTGTTAAACAACAAATTATAATAAAACATTCGGACCTTTTTAAGAAAATTTCTAACAAAACACATGATTTGTTAGATTTTAGATATGATACTGAAACAAGAAAGATTAACAAAGAAAGTAAAAAGTAAGGATAAGAATGGAATGTATATAAAAAAGTAATGTTATATTTGCGCCATTTGATTCTCGACACGTGTCATAATCTTTAGCTAACCTTTCCACTTTCCCATATCTTCCTTGTTTCATTTCTGTGTCGCCGTCTGCAATTGTTCCCCGACGCTGAAAAAACGTAGCGGCTTGAAATTTTAGTCGCTTAACGCCGAGTCCGAAACTCTGAAACGAACGTGATTCGATCGCTGTCGACAGAAGCAAGCGAAGATCCCCTTTAATTTTCAATTTCTGGAAAAGGTAGTTTTAGCTTTGCTGTGTGTTGATTTCCCTTTAATTTATTGTCTAGAATCTCTAAAATGTTATTGATTTGGAAATGGGTCTCGTTTAATCTCAGAAAGGATGATACTTTTTGTTAATTGAGCTTCTGATCTAAGCATGGAATTAGTTTTTTTTTTGGTTTGTGCTTCGATGAAGTTTTATTCTGAAATTTTACATCTTTGTGTTTCTCCTAGTGGGTACCAGGTGTGTCCTTTGTGAGATTGATGATGCGTGTTTCGCATTGAGATCAAGAAGACGAAGAAGAAACCAATTTCAAATGCAATGCCTAATGGCTGATGGAGCTTTGATCACTTTAGATTCCGACGATATTTTGTCAGCAGAACATACTTTAGCGGTCGGTAACGAGTTTCCCGATGTAGAAACTTGTAGAAGAACTTTGAAAGATTTGGCTATATCTCTGCATTTTGATCTCCGTATTGTGAAATCAGACCGTAGTCGATTCATAGCTAAATGCTCTAAAGAAGGTTGTCCTTGGCGTATCCATGCAGCTAAATGTCCAGGTGCTCAGACTTTTTCGGTTAGGACGCTTAACTCTGAGCATACTTGTGAAGGTGTCCGAGATCTCCATCATCAGCAAGCATCCGTTGGTTGGGTTGCTAGGTCTGTAGAGGCACGGATTAGAGATAATCCGCAGTATAAACCAAAGGAGATATTGCAGGATATACGCGATGAGCATGGGGTTGCGGTTTCTTATATGCAGGCTTGGCGTGGGAAAGAGCGGAGTATGGCTGCGCTTCATGGGACTTATGAGGAAGGGTATCGGCTTCTTCCTGCGTATTGTGAGGAGATTAAACTAGTCAATCCTGGGAGTTTTGCATCTGTTTCTGCTTCGGGACTGGAGAATTGTTTCCAGCGGTTGTTTATTGCTTATCGAGCATGTATATCCGGGTTTGTTAGTGCTTGTAGGCCTCTTCTTGAATTGGATAGAGCACACCTTAAAGGGAAGTACTTGGGTGTGATCCTGTGCGCTGCAGCTGTTGATGCAGATGACGGTTTGTTTCCATTAGCTATAGCAATTGTGGATAACGAAAGCGATGAAAACTGGTCGTGGTTTCTCTCAGAGCTGAGGAAGCTTCTCGGGATGAATACTGATAGCATGCCGAGGCTCACCATACTATCAGAGAGACAGAGTGGAATCGTGGAAGCCGTGGAAACTCATTTCCCAACTGCTTTCCATGGATTTTGTCTCCGTTATGTGAGTGAAAACTTTCGGGATACTTTCAAGAACACGAAGCTAGTAAACATCTTCTGGAATGCGGTTGACGCACTCACAGCTGCAGAATTTGAATCAAAGATAACTGAAATGGTTGAGATATCGCAAGATGTGGTTTCGTGGTTCAAACTCTTCCCTCCTCATCTCTGGGCTGTAGCTTATTTCCAAGGCGTGCGGTATGGACATTTCGGTTTAGGGATCACTGAGGTATTATATAATTGGGCTCTCGAATGCCATGAACTCCCAATCATACAGATGATGGAACATATCCGACATCAGATATCGTCTTGGGTTGATGACCGCCGTGAGTTGAGCACGAGATGGAACTCAATACTCGTGCCATCCGCAGAGAGAAGGATAACAGAAGCAATTTCGGACGCCCGGTGTTACCAAGTGCTGCGAGCAAACGAGGTCGAGTTCGAGATTGTGTCGACAGAGAGAACCAACATCGTTGATATACGGACAAGGGTTTGCTCGTGCCGTCGCTGGCAGCTTTACGGATTGCCATGCGCTCACGCAGCTGCTGCGCTGATCTCGTGCGGTCGGAACGTGCATTTGTTTGCGGAGCCGTGTTTTACAGTGTCGAGCTATCAGCAGACATATTCGCACATGATTGGGGAGATTCAGGATAGAAGCTTGTGGAAGGAAGACGGAGAAGATGTTGGAGGAGGAGGGAGCTTGAGGATAAGACCGCCGAAAACGAGGAGACCGCCGGGTAGACCGAAGAAGAAAGTGGTTCGAGTTGAGAATTTGAAGAGACCGAAGAGGATTGTGCAATGTGGAAGGTGCCATTTGCTTGGACATTCCCAGAAGAAATGCACACAGCCCATTTGATGCTCCTGTCACTATGTTCCTTTTTTACCCTTCTTCATCTTAACTTGTAATAATGTTTTAAGTTGTGGCTGTTTTTGTTTTGTAGACACATTTGTCTTCAATAGAAAGAAATAGGTGATGGGTTTAACTTAACCAGGTTCTTGATTCAATTTCTGTTTTAGGTTTTTCGGTTTATTATACGGAAAAATCAAATTTAGTTTGGATAGATTTGGTATGATTCAAGGTTCGTTCCAGTGTCTAGTAGTTTTCACTTTCGGTTATCAAAAGATGGTAAATATTGGATTGAATTAGAACAAATGGTTAAGATCGGTTTTTAACGTACGATCGAAGAGGAAATTGCGGGACGCAGCAGCAAATGCGCGAAACGTTTTTGGACCAATTCTACAGTAACGTGATAAATCTAATGCATTCCCACGGTTTGTGTTTATCCCTCTGAAAAAACGAAGAAAGAATCTCGGATCTGCTGCATTTTCTCCATAATCAGGTCAATCGCTCGCAAACTAAAACCTTTTCGTGTCTTCGATTTATTATAACTTATGGGTATTGCGTTGTTTGTTTTTTCCTTTCTGGGTATCATTCGAATCCTTCTTTCTCTCGGTTTTTTGAACAAAAGGTGATTCTTTTTAATAGCACGATCTTAGTAGATTTAATCGGTTTTCAATTATAGTGTTGCGCTTGTTGATCTCAATTATTTTGAGACTACTATTCATGCGGTCCTGAGTTGACTAGAAGTAGATCTTGATTAGATTTGAGGTTCTGGGGATCGTGTGTTTTGATTAGATTCTGTTTCTCTAATAATCACTGATGAGTGATGTGATCTAAAAGCTGATGTTTTTGCCCTTAACTTGTTTTCATATTTGATCCTGTAAATATTGATCTTCCTAGTACTGTTTTGTAGTTTGCTTCAAGTGTTAACTATGGAAAGATTTTGATCTATTGATGCTGTTTGGAGATTTTTCTGACAAAGTTCAAGTTTTGATGTATCTGCAGAAGGAAGCTTTTGAATTTTACCTTCGAACTTTGCTACTTGCAGCCTAAAGTTACCTCATAGTGCTTAGAAGATTGTTGAAAATCGAAGATGTCTTCGGCCGAGATAAACAAGAATGAAGTTGACATTGTCATTGGGGCTCTTAATATTGACTTAACAACGTTCTTGACCAGCTGGAGGCCCTTCTTCTCTGGATTCCATCTGATTGTTGTCAAAGATCCTGAGCTCAAGGAAGAACTCAACATACCAGAAGGCTTTGATGTAGATGTCTACTCAAAGACTGACATGGACAAAGTTGTGGGTGCATCCAATTCCACGTTGTTCTCGGGTTATTCTTGCAGATATTTCGGTTATCTCATATCTAAAAAGAAGTACATTGTCTCAATTGATGATGATTGTGTCCCGGCTAAAGATCCCAAGGGGTTCCTAGTGGATGCTGTTTCTCAGCATGTGACCAACCTCGAAAATCCAGCCACACCTCTTTTCTTCAATACACTTTACGATCCTTACTGTGAAGGAGCGGATTTTGTCCGTGGATACCCTTTCAGCCTCAGAAGTGGTGTCCCGTGTGCTGCATCTTGTGGACTTTGGCTTAATCTAGCTGATCTTGATGCTCCAACACAAGCTCTTAAGACAGAGCAAAGGAACAATTCATATGTTGATGCGGTTATGACTGTCCCAGCCAAGGCTATGCTACCCATAAGTGGAATCAACATCGCTTTTAACCGCGAGTTGGTGGGTCCAGCTTTGGTGCCTGCACTTAGATTGGCTGGAGAAGGGAAAGTGAGATGGGAAACACTTGAAGATGTTTGGGGTGGGATGTGTCTGAAACATATCTCTGATCATTTGGGCTATGGTGTGAAAACCGGACTACCTTATGTGTGGAGAAATGAGAGAGGAGATGCGGTGGAGAGTTTGAGGAAGAAATGGGAAGGAATGAAGCTGATGGAGAAAAGTGTTCCCTTTTTTGAGTCATTGAAATTGCCCGAGACTGCGCTTAAAGTTGAAGATTGTGTGCTTGAGCTTGCTAAAGCGGTGAAAGAGCAGTTGGGTTCAGATGATCCTGCCTTCACGCAAGCTGCCGATACTATGGTTAAGTGGATCCAGCTTTGGAATTCTGTAAATTCGAGCAGTAAAAGTTGATCTGATGAATCTATCTCTCTGAGGTTAGATTCCTTTATCACTTCTAAGCATTTATCATGTCTCAGGGATTTACCAAAGTCGTTTGCTTTTCTTAGTATCATCATCATGTTTATTTTTTCTGTTTTAATCAAATTATAAGCATGTTTTTTGAGGCTTTCAATAATGTAAACTTTTGACTGATGGTTCTCGACTCTGATGATGATAATATCTATTGCTTAGCTTTTTCTTCAGGTTTCTTACTCGATTCTATGATATCAATCTTGTAGAATAAATTTGATACTACTAGCAACTTGGTATATTCACAAAGATACAACAAGCATTAGTCATTTCGCTTGTTCTTTAAATGTGGAAGTTACAAAGAGAATACAAACATTACATGTCAGGCAACCTAATGGCTCTAGGGGCCGTGTTCTGTGGTTGGAGATGATGATGCTTTGGGTGCCAAAGCGGTGAGCATAGACTGGGTGTCTATAAGTTTTTCCCTAAGCAATATATTGTAGTCATAGAGAAGTTGAAATTTCTTCTTGATGTCGATTGCGTCCACTTCTGAACCAGAAGATCCTTCACTGAACTCTGCAATTGTAACAGTACCAGTCCGAGGTTTCAGGTTTGAGAGCATATTACTAATATAAAACCAAGATTCTGATGGATACATCTAATTTTCACTTGTTCGTCTAAAACCTAAACCATATGACACAGCTACTGCTACTAAATCAAGATGTTAACTATTAAGTTATAAACAATGGTAGAAATGTAAGCGATACCCATTGGAGGAGGTGGAGGGATTATATCGTCTTCACCACGAGAAAGTGGATAGCTTGGAGAGGAGCGACTTATATTCTTCTTATTTGACAAATTCTCTCCATGAGCCAGAGAAGAAGCTGAATCGAAAGAGCTCATTTCTAGGCTTCGAGGTTGTGGAATTACATTCTGGATAAAAATAGACAATTAAGAACTCAAAAGGTTAAAAGAAAGGGGATTTTATGTTTTTGGCCGAAAATGGATTCTAGGTTTTTGTCAAAAAAAAACAGATCACATTTTTTTGCGGAAAAAAATATAAAATCACGTTTTTGACATAAATACGTGATTTTACGTTTTTGATGAAAACAAAAAATCTCAAATAAGTTTAAAATAAAATTTTAATTTGATTATTTTTTAATTATAAACAAAATCTAATAAATATTTCATTATAAATTAATTTCGAATATTTATTGATTTAACTAAAAAACATATGTGTACCCTAAACCCAATAGAGTTAACTCTATTTGAGCTCATATGTAATAGGTACTCGCCCATTTTGAGCCTTCATCATTTTATGCAAAAAGGGTAAGGTTATGGGTTTGACTATTTCCAAGGGTTTAAGGTTCCCATCGGGTAATTACTCAGCTTTAACACCCCTATTTCTAGCTCTCTCGAATTTATCATATGATTCTTCTCTTTTTTTTTAGAGTTCATCTAAACTGTAATCAGATTTGTACTTTGATTTCGTCAATGTTTCTCATAAGGCATTCCCGATTTGGTTTTGTGTGTGTGATCAAATTGAATTAGAATACAATTTTTGTCTTTCTTTGGGATACTCTAGTTACATTTTCTGAAAAGGGTAAAAGTATAGTAATATTACTAAACTTAATGAATAACTCGTTCAAATCAAAGAGTGTTGATGCGACTCATACTTTTGTGGTCTTTATGCAGAAATTAAATCATTCCCCATGCTCCATGCTTCAAAACTTCTTATATCTTCTTCTCTTCTCTGGAAAACAAAAAAAAAAACATGATGTGACGCAGATGAGTACAAGTAGGTCCTGTAGCATATATTTGAGTGACGAAGCACCAAGGAGCAGATTATTTGTGAGCCACAAAGAAATCTTAATAATAAAAAAAAAGAGCAGAGAAGTGAAGTCGTTTCAAATTAGAGGATTTATTCCACCTGCACTTGGAGCTTCCTCTTTTCCTAAGTCTAAAGAACAAATGCCTCTAAGAAAACTGTTATGTGTTTTTTTATATACGGAATTTTAACGAGAAAAAATTAGTGTGTGGATATTCATAACTATATTGAAAATTTCTTGTAATATTGATATGGGTGTAGTATGGTGTCCCTTCTAATTCTATTATTCACTATATACTTAAATCTTAAATGATTGATAGTGAATCATATTATACTGTGCTTATATGAATCAGAAAAACTTAGTTAGGGAAAAACATCATGACGTCAATTTTCCAAAAAAAAAGAAAGATGAATTGGGAATAAACTTTCAAATCAAGCTAGCTATTTCGACATAATTGAAAAAGAATAAAGAAATATATGGACGATGACTGAATGAATGAAAATAAAACCTTTCCCCGTTATTAACAAGCATGTATTATCAACACATCCAAAGAAATGCTGAAAGCATATTATAAGATCGTAGTCAACAAGTGATACATAGAACTTATTCTAATAGCATTATTATTACTATACATATAAGTGATCAATCAATTTCACCAGTGAAGAAGCATCCTCCACGTTCTCCCATATTTTTTATCCACCAATTTTAATTCTTGTTCCATCATTCAAAATCCATATCTTTGTTTTAGTCCGACACTACATATCTATACACACATAAAATGTTTGTTTATATATATTTATTTGTTTGTTCCAAATCCTTGGTAAAGATGGGCATTTTTGTTATTCCAAAACCATGTGTTAAGTTTAATGGCTTTTTAATTCAAAATTAAATGATAATAAATCGATTGGTATATATCTCTTAGATACTAATGTTACTTCCTTTAAATTTAAGATGTGGAATTCTAACACTATAATATGTTATTATCAAATCAAAATATAAATATATGTTTTCCAGATATTTATATGCATCTGCAGAGTCTCTTGTAATTAAGTCAAATCAATTTTCTCATCATGAATCTAGTAGTAGAAAAGACTTTGTCGTGACTCGTGATGAATGCGGTTCTTTGAAACAAATATATGACAGAAATTAAGACGTGCTAATATGTTGATGTTGCGACTAGTAAAATGTGTGGTTGTGATTGTATTAGAGTTTAGAACGCAAACAAATCGTGGTTCAGTATATGATTTTTTAGAATAATATAAAATCACGTTAACCTTTAAAAATAAATTAAGTTATTACTTTGTAGACAAAAATGATTAAAAATATTTATATTTTATGTATTGTCAAATAAATAAAAAAAGAAAATATATATATATATATATATATAAATAAATTTCAGATCATTACTAATGGTAAGTAAGTGAAATCCATTTTGAACAGTCTCATTTTGTCAGTTATGAAGTGGTTGCTGTCGCCAGGTGCGTAGGGCACAAGTACACAACTCTGCATTTGTATCTCACCTATTCCATGCACTTTTTAATTATATTACATGCAATGGCATATTCTTATTCTGCTCCCATTTATGATAGTGGTTTATTAATGTAACTATTATATGGGTTCATCTAGTGTATATATATTCTATGAAGTACTAGTTGGCAATGCTCATATATGTGGTTGAGCTTATGACACGTCTATTTGCGATTGATTATCTTAATGAGTTCATTACCGTTGTTACTAATCACCAATTAAAAGCTACCTATTAAATACAACATTTTTATTAGTATTAATCATCTAGATAAAAATATTATTGATCGAACGCATTAGTGTAAATGCTGATACTTATGGTTTATGGTTATACGAACTTTTAGACATTTGATAAAGTATGTAACTTCGAATTTTTTTTTTTTTGATAAACGACTTTTTTATTTTCTTTGTTGATTAACTGAAAATGTTGTCAAGACATCTGCAACTAACCAATTTGATACAAAAATGCTTACAAAAAGAAAAAGTATAAAAACTCTTATTACAGTTTTACGAGCAAAATAATCTATTTTAACATTAATAAAGGTGCTATGTATTCGGATATCCAAAATATTTGAAAATATCCAGATCTATATCCATATTTGTGATATCCGGAATTTTACTATTCATATCTGGATAGATCCGTAGATATTTATATAAAAAAAAATATTAGATATCCATAAATAAAAAACAGATATCTAGTAACAAAAAATTTTGACGGAATAAGAATACTCAAATCAAAATTTCTTAATATCTGTATTTGAAGCTGTCATTACGGATATTCATTTTTCAGATACAAATTCAGATCTAGATATCCGATGGATTTGGATATGATAATAGACCTAAACATTAGTACAAGTGGCGGAGGTATATGGACAACAAGAGAGTTAATTGACTCCTATGAATTTATATTAAAATTATATTTTTTTAAAACAAAAATATTGATTGAAATACTGACAATTCTGCTTTTTTGATTCCTATAAAATTATTGAAAATACATTTTTAACCCCATAAAATTAATGGCTAGCTCCACCACTCATAAGTATTTGAGTTTTTAATAAACTAACACAAATTTCTAAAAGTGAATCTTAAAATCCTTAAATCTTTAAATCAAGTTTCGATATGAAGATTTGCTATTCATTTGGGAGCGAAGCCGTACGACTCTCCCTGTTGAATCTCTAAAGAAATGAAAGCAAAATCGAGCATGCTTTTAAGCATATATTGTATCATCCATATTATGTTGTGACGATCTAATTGAAGCGTATATATTTTTCGATGAATTCCATAAAACTTCAACAGATCAATTATCCTTTTTCTTTAATCGCTTTATCAGCCGTTTCAGAACCTTTTAAAACTATCAACTCGATTCGATGGGTGAAAATCGGGAGACGTCATTTTATCCTCCGATAAGTCTAATTCTGATTGTTAAGATATTTAGACGTCAAAATTATAATAAAATTTTATAAAATTTAATTTTGTAAATTTTGTTACTAGTACAATAATTAATGATTATATCATTAAAATTAAATGTGTTGGGTTTAAGTTAATTTATATTATTAATTATTCTTTTTCTAGTTGGGTCAAATTATTTTCCTTTTTTAGATAGTCCATAATATCGGAGCGGCTCTGCTCTCCAAAATTCGACGGAGTTTGGAGTTGAAGGCTACAGCCTCATTATTATGGGACATTATCAATTGTTGTTATATTAATAGAGATATATTGTCAAATATAAAAAGAAATGCTTACGTCATACACAAATATTGCACTCCATGTATTGAGGAAACAACTGGAATAGAATCAGATGCCACGGCACGGTCTGGTCAATTATATCATTGGAATAATAACTCTCTTTTTCTCAGTTAAAGTATTAAACTAATGGCTAAAATATGAGACGTTGATGTTAATTTTAATTTATTTAAATATAGATACTCATAATTAAGTGCTTGAAACTATTTATTAGGAACTTATGACACATGGCTTAATAAATAATTGTAACCAACATTAAAAACAAATATTATTGTTATACCAAAAACTTTGCTTTTTGTTTAAATATTACTCATGGATATATATATCTCATATATTTCTATCTCTCTTTTTCCTCCTTAAAACGTAAAATGTATCTATAAATATGAATATGTTGGCTCCTCTGTCTGAATACATTTACTATCTACAAAAGAGCTTAACTAGCTTCATTTTTTTCCTTTCGTTTGCACTATATATTGCCAACTCCTTCTATTTAAGTCCAAATTAAAACCCAAACTTTATAGTATAACTATTAACAGTTTGTTTAATAAACCATGATAAGTTGGGGAGATGTTTACAAGGTAATCGAAGCAATGGTTCCACTCTATGTAGCCTTAATCTTAGGCTATGGCTCGGTGAAGTGGTGGAACATATTCACTCGTGATCAATGTGATGCCATAAACAGGCTCGTTTACTATTTCACCCTACCGCTCTTCACCATCGAGTTCACCGCTCATGTCAACCCATTCGACATGAATTACCGGTTCATTGCTGCCGATGTCCTCTCTAAGATCATCATAGTCACGGTCTTAGCGTTTTGGGTCAAATATAGCAACAAAGGAAGCTATCGTTGGTCCATAACTAGTTTCTCTCTGTGCACTCTTACTAACTCTCTTGTCGTTGGTGTACCATTGGCTAAGGCGATGTACGGGACACAGGCCGTTGATCTCGTAGTTCAATCCTCCGTGTTTCAAGCTATTGTATGGCTCACACTCTTGTTGTTTGTCTTAGAGTTTAGAAAAGCGGGATTTAGTAGTAATAGTATCAGCGACATGAAAGTAGACAACATTAATATCGAAAGTGGAAGAAGAGAAACAGTGGTTGTGGGAGCGGACATGTCGTTCCTTGAGGTCATGTCCCTCGTGTGGTTGAAGCTTGCAACGAATCCGAATTGCTATTCTTGCATCCTTGGGATCGCATGGGCTTTCATTTCTAACAGGTAAAAATGAATCTTTAAACTGTTATATAAGGTTATGAAATGTGTTTCCTTTTTCTTTGATAAGAGGTTTATGAAATGTTTAACAAAGCGTTAAGTGTGTGTGATCAGGAGACACTAAATTTCGACGTCTAACATCTAAGCAACCGTTTAAATTTCCTGAAAACATCTATATAAACGTTTAGACCATCGAAATTACTTATCCGTGTAGCACCTAAGAATCTATAGTAAAATTGTGACGAAACAATATGTCACAATTGTGCACAATCGTTTCGTTGCATTTACGTTTACATTTCCATGTTATAATGACTAGGACATGATAACATGGTAACATATTATTTTAAAATAGGTTTAGTGTTTTGATTAATAGCTCGTGCTAATACAGACTAGGATCAACATATGTTATCTAACAAAAGACTTATAATCTTTTTAATATTGATGGAAATAGATGGCATATTGAGTTGCCGGGGATAATGGAGGGATCGATTCTTATAATGTCAAAAGCAGGAACAGGAACTGCCATGTTCAATATAGGTATGTTTCTTTGTTATATGCTCATGCAAATTGCTAAATATATCTTTGTTAATATTACGTATCCACACTCAGATAATAATATACCCAGGGATATTCATGGCACTTCAAGAGAAGTTGATAGTATGTGGGACAAGCTTGACTGTGATCGGGATGGTCTTGAAGTTTATTGCCGGACCCGCCGCCATGGCCATAGGTTCTATCGCCGTTGGGCTCCATGGCGATGTCCTCCGCGTCGCCATCATTCAGGTCATTAATTATAGTTTTCTCATATCCCGTATATATACTGTATATGTATTTCATTAGGGTTTGTCTGATCAAGTTTCAGTTTGATTTTTTTGGTTTATGAATGTTACAGAAAACGAAGCAGATTTGAGCCGCAGTGCGAATATCAGTTTGATATAGCTTTTTAGCAAAATATACATTGAAGTTGAACAAAAAAAAGATAGCTAGTCTTCTATATCGTATATTTGGATACTATAGATAACAATTCATATTTCATATTTTAGTTTTGGAAGAATACAAAAATTAATACCATCTTTATAAAAAAAGAAACAACTTAAAAAGAATCATTTCCTTTTATCCACTAAGATACAGACTTTTTCTTTTCAGGATAACTAATGATACATTATCTATGAATCTACAGGCTGCTTTGCCACAATCAATCACTTCATTCATTTTTGCTAAGGAATATGGATTACATGCAGATGTTCTTAGCACAGCGTATGTCCAGATTAAGAACTAATATAAATTTTCAGTCCATTATTCTTTTGTATAATAATTAAATTTAAATTCTGATAAATGTAGGGTGATATTCGGGATGTTGGTCTCTCTACCTGTGCTCGTCGCCTACTACGCAGCTCTGGAGTGTATTCATTGATTAAAAAATATATTCGATTATATATCAATGTCTCTCTCTTACCTTTGGTCATCTTCACAACTCTTTTTTTTTGTAATCTCTTTTACACTTTAGAGAAAAAAAAATGTATGTTTTTCCCCCTTAAATGAGATTTTGAAGGTCATCGAGATATTAAAAACAATTAGTCGAACTGATTAATTATTTTTTATAAAGAATAATATATATAATTTAAAGTATGTGATTCTTATGTTCTAAGAACAAATATAAGACCATTTAGTTTTGCTAAGTAAGAAAATCAATAATAGAATTTTGAATCGAAATTTCAGATATTCAGATTCTTTATCAAAACAAAAAAAATCAGATAATTAGATTAGTAATCAAATATTTTATCATCAATCAGGTCAAAAATCTCGATAAATCAAGATTCATACTAATCAAATATGTCTTTAGTAGAATCAGTCCAATAACTCCACATATATAGAGAGAGCTATATTAGCCAAGTAGTTTAGCTTAATCAAAATTTTCATGATTTGAACCATTGGTTATACTAAAATCTTCTTCTTCCTCAATCGTCTGTTTTTGGTAGGTAAAAATAAAAGGGGTACTTTAGTCTTTTTAAGTATTATCTTCAAGGATAATGTAGTCTTTCAGAGTTTGATAGTTTTTTCCCGACTCTCTGAAGTTTTTTATATTTTTATGGTTTGTGTGGAGGAGAGACAAGAACGCTTTTACTTTGTCTTGCTCCCTTGCCATTTGCTCTAAACTCTCCACAATCGGAGGAAGACGATTCCGGGGAACAGGGATTTGCCTATCTCTAGCGGGAGTATTAAAGCATCTCTATCATCCTAGGAACAAAGCTGAGATTACTGGAAGAGTCTCACTTAATGTTTTAGGCTATCCTCTTCGTCCGGTATGTACCGTTTTAACTCTCTAATTTCATCACTACTTTATAAAAATGTTCCTCTCTAATGAGTCTGTTTGCAGGACGAAGATGATTGCCTTACTTTGTGAAAATTGGACACTGTAAATTTGGGGGAACTTGTAAATTCAATCACCCTCAGAGTCCATCAACCAACTTAATGGTTTCTCTTCGTGGCTCTCCCGTTTACTCTGCTCTTCAATCTCCAACTGGTCAACAACCTTAGCCGAGAGCATCTTTGTTGCAACCCTCCTCGTCGGCAAGATCCTTCTAGTTTTGCTTCTTTAGTTCTACCTCAAGGTGGTGTTCTATCAGTTCAAGGATGGAACGCTTACGGCGTAAGCCTTTTCTACTATTATCCTTCAAGTTCAAGTTATGAACTTTTTAATATTTGATTTTGATCAGGACATTGTTTTTCTCAGGGTCAGCTCCCTTCGCTTTCTCCCTCTGGAAGTGACCAGAACTACAGAAACCAACAGCAGAATGATGCAAAAGATACTTCAGGATCTCAAGGAGGTCTCTTCTCATCCGGGTTTCATTCAGGAAACTCTGCTCCGCTCAGGTTCTACGCATTACCGAGAGAGAATGTGTTCCCGGAAAGACCAGGCCAACCCGAATGCCAATTCTACATGAAGATAAGATCCTAGAGATAGGCAAATCCCTGCTCCTGATTGTGTCTTAAGCCCTGTTAGCCCGGTAAGCTAATATAAAGACTTCAGATCTTTCCTGTAAATTCTTGATTCAGCTTAAGAATTTCAGTTTTAGATTTCGTTTGGTAAATTGTAGTAGTTGTTTTATCGAACAGGGAGAACCACTGTGTGTGTTATATTCTTGGTATGGGATCTGCAAGTTTGGGCCAAGCTGTATATTTGAAGCAACACCCACAACATTCCCTTCTGTCTCTGAAGCAACATCTGCTAAAGACACCATTGTTGATGCATAACATGATTTCATTTTCTGTTTTGTTTATCTCGTAAGCATTTATGTACAGAGTGACATTTGAGCTGATCTGATTCGACTTTTGTTGTAGTTTTCTATTGGGGAATCATTTGAAAAATAGATTCCTAGAGAGAAAGGAAATAACATTTTCTTTCTTGGAAATTAGAAACTACCGCTTGTTTCGATCAGATTTAGGAATTTGGAGGAGTAAAGAAATTATGAGATTTTCTTTAATTCTTAAACAAACAAAATACTACATCCGTTCCATAAAGAATAATTTTAAAGTTTTTGCACACAAATTAAAAAAAACTTACATAACCTAAAATACTCTTATTTTAAATTAAAATAATATTTTGTTCTTTATTTTAACTGTAATTAGTGGAACAAAAACAAAAAATATTACACAACTTTTGTATTAAAAATACAAAACAATAAATCATCCATCTTTATTCGTGAAACAAATTTTTTTCAAAGACATCTAATTTTTAAGAGACGGAGAGAGTATGGTCTATTCCTATTATTAAGGGGATGTTGACAAAAAAAATTATACCATTATGAGGCCGTAAAAATTAAATGGGCCTTAAAAGAAGCCTTGCAAACCCAAATGAAAAAAACAGCTAAGCAACTCGCATATATTGCGCGTTGATTACACGGATTTGATATGTATCTAGTTCCGGTTATTGGGGGTCTCAGGACACGTCGGTGCTACACATGGCCGGTTTCATGTAAACAGCTGTTCCCTGTTTTGTCCGCCATTATCTATTAAAATCCCAAGTTTTTTCCTTTACTCCTCCAAATTCCTAAATCTGATCTATACAAGCGGTAGTTTCTAATTTCCAAGAAAGAATGGCGCAAGATCATGACGAGATGGAGAAGAAAACCTACGCCGACGTTGTTGGTGGCGATGATGTCGGAGAAATCCTCAACGGAGGGACGATGAATGGTCATTTAAAACCGGACTATAAGGAGAAGGAAGAGGACGAGGATTTGAAGAGTCTCTACTCCTTGATTTGCCTCACGATCGGTTCCATTCTGTTTCCGGATTCGAAAACCGGTGATTCCTCGTCTTCTTTGCTTCAACGAATAAGTAACTCCGTCGCTGAAAATGGCCCAAAGCTTCGTGAAGCTTCTAGAAGAACCGGACACGAGATTCTCCTTTGGACTCGTAGAGGCAGCCCACTTCGTGCTCTGCTTGTCATCACTGTAAGTTGATTTTCAATTTCAATAGTTATCATTTTGTGCCCTAAATCGTCTTTGGTTCTGTAACTCTGTACCATTGATGTAAAGTTTGGAACTTTATTGAACCCATTTGAGTCAAAGTTGTTGTTATCTTGTTTGTTGTTGCAGATTGGAACAATAGTTCTACTTACAACAATTGCTTTGGTTATCTTCACACTCTTCTTTGTAGCTGCAACAGTCAATGCAATCATAATTTCTCTTTTGATTTCACTAGCTGTTGCTGGTGGATTCTTGGCTCTCTTCTTTCTCTGCTTGACTGGTATTTACATCGGAGCTTTATCTGTTGCTACATTTTTCATCTCTACCGCTACAATTTCAGCCGTCGTTTGCGTCCTAATAGCTTCAGGTTATATAATACTCTGCTCTGATTCTGTTTTTGGACTCTTGATATGAAATTCCAAGTTGCTTCCTTTATGTATTAAAGAATGAAACGAACTTTGCATTGGATCAGGTTGGATTGGGTTTTTCTATGTTGTGTGGTTGGGAACAAGAGGAAGCTTACGGTTGGCCAAGCAATCGGTTTCAGTTGTGGGATCAGCCATTTCAGGTAACGGTCATCAACACCAAGACCGGGAGGTAAACATCGAATCATACAACTGAGAACTCGTCGCCTTGGCCTGTTTTTATGTCTCTACAGAGTTTGTAAATAAACCCCAAGTTTTGGTCAAGTTTGTTGTTAATGGAACGTTATCTACTGAGTTTGTTGTGAAGAAGCAGAGAACAAGAAGAATCTTTTAAAAACTATGTTTGAGCATTTTGTGATCAATGACTACGTTGCGTAGTTTGGATCTATGTATGCATACATTTGCATATTAATGTACTTAAGAATGATCAGTATACATCATGAAATCTCAACTCAGATCTCTTCTCTACATTCAGGTGGCCAAAAAAAATAATTTAGAAACCCCCTAACCCACCAAGAGAGTTTTCATAAAATTCCAAACTTTCACAAGATCTTGATGATATTCCAATTATTTAGCTTATGATCACACCAGATCAACCAAATCATCAATGGAATTCGAGAAGAACCTTCAAATTTTTTTCCTTTTTGTAGTGATTATCTGTCTGCAAAAATCAACACTCTTGAGCAGCTTGGCTATCTACGTGTTCTTCTTTTACGCTGAGAATTTCACCGTCACAACCACATAACTGCATACACATTCGGAGTAGATATATATATATATAGCTCCATGATATATATATATATATAGCTCCATGATATATTCAAATCCAAGTCGATCAAGAAAGTCAGTCAGTTCTCGTGCCAATCCGGTCGGCCTAATGTGAACTCCAAGCTTGGATTGTCAATACTAAGATCTCCACACCTCTTTGTTTGATCGTTCGACCTTTGCTCCTGCCAGTTAACTTTAATTATTAGTTTAAATATAAAAGAAAAAAACTAATATAAAAATTATCTATCTAGACATGGTTAGATGGGAATTATTAGAACCTGCTTTTGAAGGCTGGATCTTTGATGGTGAGAGATCATTGATGTTGATGAAGTTCTGATCATCGTATCTATGTCGCTTGCAATTGCGCAGTTATTATTACTTAATGGCCATGTCTCTCTATTATATGATTTAAGAAAAGGAAGAAAAAAACAAATTAATTAATTAAGAATTTTATTTATTTATTCATGAATAAAATTAATTTTCCTTAGTTATAAAGTTTTTTTTTGTGTGCAAAAGTTATAAAGTTATAAACTCTAAAATGAGGTGCTTATTGATGTAATAAAAATTTTAATTATTTTCGAAATAATAATAATAGAGGTCTGTTTAACAAATTTACCCATCAATTAAAACTCTGCAAACCAAATAAATAACCATTAATACTAATAGCTGAATTTTTCAGGAACAAAATAAAAGAAGGAAAATCACTTTTGACTCAAAATTATTTTATTGAAGATGAACCTTAGAACCTAAACCAATTAATAATTGAAAACTCGATATATATGATCAACTGATCGTCCATAAACCCTAAATCCCAAACAATATCATCTCACTGTAATTAAGAGTCACCACTTAAGTTGGTTGCCTTAAATTGAACGAAAATAAATGGGAAAAATATCATCCAAGCTAATTTTGTTAGATGGAAATAGCTATATGGGATCAACCAAAGAATTGTTATGTGAACTTGGTAGGAAGTAGGAACATAATGATGAGAGAACCCCAAACCCTATATCAAATTTCGTCAATCTTAATCAAAAATAAATTTCGTCAATCTCACTTAATGTTTATATGTGTGTATATATATATATATATATACAAATCGCGTGTGACTGTGTGTGATACCTGTATATATATATAATAAGATTATAATACGTAAACGTACCGTGAAGAGTTACTCCAACGAGGTTGTGTGGAATAAACGTTAATTTCTTGATCAAGAGAAGTATCATCAGATTGCGCCCTTTGATCTGTCGATGATTGATGATGAGCTTCGTTTCCACTTATACCCATTTCTTCTTCTCCTGACCCATCTGAAAATTTATTTTAACTTTTTATGAAGTTTCGTCTCAATTCTTTTTACCCTTGAAGGGTTTTTGTTTAAAATAAAACAATTATTGTAAGTTTTTGGTAAAAGACAATGCAGTGAAGAAATTGCTTTTCTTTAAATGTTTCAGCCATTTCCCTTGACCACAATCTATTATATACCCCAGCAAATTAAATAATTTTTAAAACTCGGAAACTGTGCCATATACTAATAGTTTACAACAATGAATGTTTTTTTCTTTAATGCGAAATCCATATGAATATAAAGAAGTGCTGTTTCTTTTATTTTTAGATCATGAGCCTTGATTTGGATATGATTTCCAAGTTAATAATAGATTTTTTTTTTTCTAAGAAAATATCATTATTAACCTTGACCACTGAACTTTAGGGTTTCAATCAATTAAAGGAAAGGTAAAGCCTCGAGCTTGACCAATATCTTAGGGTTTGTTTTTTATTATTTTGGGAAAAGGGAATAGTAGAAATTTTGGAACTAAATAGTATAATCAAATAGTAAAAATAATAGAAATAGTTTTACGTTAAAATATGTCCACATATATACAAATATTCGAATCACAGATTCAAATTCGGATTGAAACTTATTTAATTAGAATCCTTATAATCACTAAATGTATTATAGTGATTATATTGGACCTCCAATTCTGGATAAATTTCGCTGGCGTATCTTAAGCTTTATTGCATATATGTCTTTCTTATTATAAACCATGCCAGTGCCATCTCGTTAGCATATATAAAAAGCTGAAAAAGCTATACTAAAGAAATGTGAATATGCATAACATTATATACATATGTGTGTGTGTGTATAGTCAGGTCGAATTTTTCGGAAAGATGCATACCTGATGAAGCAGCAGGCTTGTTAGTGGTCTTAACAGTTCGATACATCTGCAAAAAAATAAAGGCATAAGAGCTCAAAAACTAAAGAATAAACCATAAATATAATTAAGGATACAAGAAAACCAAAATAAAACGGACAAAAGATCCTGATAAACTAAATAGATTATTTTGTATAGATGATGCAGATGACAAAACTGGAGACATATATGCAGACACATACGAACTTTATATAGTTAAATAATATATATATATATATATATACGTGCATATGTCTGGTTTTCTGGGTTTGTCTTGGAACTAGTGTTGTATATTTAATAATATTAAGACCACGAGGTTGATGTCTGAAAGAAGGTTGAGTAGTTGAAAGATTGTATTATTATCATTGAGTAATGATGACTACTTTTGTCCCCTCTTGCTAATTTATTTTAAAATAAAAATTATAATCAAAATAACTTCTATCATCTCAATTCTCAATCGTTTAATAATTCTTTGCGAAGTTTCAGTCCCTTAAAGCTATAACTACTCTCTTTTCTCTTTTTAAATCCATTCCAACTTTCTTGGCAATTGTGCCATCTCTTCAGATAAAATGACTAAACTTATAGCAAAGACAAAACAAGAAAATAGAAGGTAAGACACCAGAATTGGAGCACTATTCATTGGTCTTATAATATATATGTACACAAAAATCTTGTTTTTGATTCAGTTGTTTTTGTGCAACGCAAAGTAGGAGAAAGAGATATGATGGTGATGAAAACTATGAAATATCCCTAATTATAAAAGTTTGATTGGTAAAGAACTAACTTGACTAGATTGATCAGAGGAGAAAGGAACCAATAAGAAGATAAAAGACAAAGTAATAAAATTAGCATATTTAAAGATTGATTCGTTAATGTATATGATATAAACACAAAACACTTTAAAAAATTAATTTCAAGTAGAGTGTAGATTTTACCTGCAAATGGCTCTTCACGTGAGCTAAAGTTAAGTCTTTTACATCCATGAGCTCAAGAACCGACTTTGGAGTTGCTCCTAGAATCACAACAATAATAACAAGAAAAAATTCAAAACTTGAAGAAACAGAAGTAAAAAGGAAAGATCATTAGAATGAGATTGTGATATAAATGGGTACTTTCATGGCCGCCTAGAAGCTCAACGGCGTGAACAAACCGCGCGTGAAGGCTACTCGTCCAACGCATCCTCGGAGCTCTCATGCTCCGCTTTGTCGGCATCTTAGGCAAGAATCTTGATCTGATCATCCCATGATGATGATGAGGAGAGGACGAATCGGAAGATCCAATAACTCCATAGTGATTGTGGTGATGATGATGCAACGGAACACCTTTAAGCCTCGGGGAAGGTTGTAATGACCGGTAAGCGTTATTATAGCCGGAAGATGAGTTCAAGATTGAGATTTGATCCATGTCTCCTCCTCCAAGAGAAGGCAAATAAGAAGATGGAGAGGTTTGCTGTTGGAAAGGGAATGAACGGTTGTGATAGACTGGGATGCCTCTAATGGGACGGTAGAGATTACTAATCTCGGATTCATCGACCCTTTGATGGTTGATGATGGGGTTGTTGTAATACTGATGATGATTAAGATTAAGGTTTCTTCGATCAGGACAATGGAAGAGTCTTGTGGTTGAGTGATTATGATGAGATAAAGAGAGTTCGAAGTTTGATGATCTGTTGATGAGATTGTTGGTTTCTGGTTGGGACGATCTTCTATAAGGTTCTTTTGAAGATTCATTGTGATGATGATGATGAATATATGGGAGACTGATGTTGAGAGATAGATCAGGGAGATTACTAGTTGTGTTTGATTTGGGTTTCTCTAGAAAAACTTCTTCCATTGACATAATTAAACAACCTTAAAGAAACCACTCTCCTGCTAATGCTACCGATGATGATGATGATGACTTTTCTTTTGTTTTTTCTCTCGAGGGTTTGCTTCGGAATTTAAAATGAATTCCTCTAAGGAAAAAAAGAAGAAGAAAGATTCTTTGGGTAAGGAAGCCAATGTCTGAAAGATTTTGATTTTTTCTATCTTTCTCTCTCTCTCTATATCTGAAAAGAAAAGAGAAAGTGAGAGGGTTGAAGTTAAAGAGGAAGAAGAAGAAGAAGTAGGAGGAGAAGAAGAGAAGTTAAAGTAATGATCTGACTGAAGAAACAAACATGCTCAAAGTAATACGTAGAGGGAGAGAGAGAAAACAAAGGAGAAGAGAGAGGTATCTGTGTTGTGAAGCAAAGGCAAAAAAGAGAAAAAAGGAATAAAACTAAATCCAGGAAAATTAAAACTGGTAAGAGAGTATGTACATTGTATGTATTAGATGTTGTTCCTCGAGAGTATATCTTGGAAAATGATTGTTGAGAAAGGGTAAAACTGTAATTTAGTTTATTCCAAATATTGGAAGTTTTTTTTTTTAAGATGATGATATTTTTAATTTGTCCCTTTTCACCTTTTGGCTCTCACCAAGTATGAAGTAACCTCATATAAATAAATATCAATAAAAAAACTATTATATTGATTGTTTTACGACTAGTTTAATGATAAGGTTTGTAAGAGGACAAGATTTATAATTTCATATGTCAATGGAAATTACTTAAGTTGCTGTTAACAAAAGAAAAAGAAATACCAAAAAAAGTTATGATGAAATATATATAGTATATTTTTTAATTGATTGTATTTTTTAAATACATTAATTAGTATATTTATAGATGCGATACACTCGTACACATTAATACTTTATATTCCACAATGAAAGATTGATGGCAAATAAATTTTGTCTTCTATTGATTTCTTTCTCTTTGTCGTCATTTTTTTAAAACGGAAGTTCAAATATAAATTTTAAATTTTACATCCACCATTTTCATAGATGCAAACGTATATACCTTTACAAATGTATACTATCTGTTAATGATTGAAGATATATCTAAATCTTAGTTCAAACCTTAACAATTTGAGTAATAAATCAAAAACTCCGTTGGTACTTAAAATTACTATTATGTTCACAGATTATCATGAAGCATATAAATTAACAATATTGGAGAAGAGTACAAGAGGAGAAAGAACAAAGAGTCTGTCTTTTCTGTTTTATCCAAGGTTACAAAAATTGTAAGTGTTAGTTAGACGGGTACGGGTGAACCTATTGTCTAACTAATAAATTATAAATTAATTAAAAATTAATCAAAAATTAATTTTTATATTAATTTATTGTTAAACACTAAATATATTATGTTAAATATGTATATATATTACTGTTATGTTGTATAATAACTAAATATATTATGTCAAATTTATTATTAAAACTAATTATATTATGTTGTGTATATATATTAAAATTATTTGCATTATATGTATAATTAATCGATTGATTAATTGGTAATTCAGATTTAATATAGATTTAAATTGTTAAACGGCCTATTTTATTCAAATTAAAATAAAAATCACCGTCAAACACCTAAACAACTGCCTACACATCTAGACACCTGTAATTTATAACCTTGGTTATATCTAATCTATAGTCAAAGCAAAAGCCAAAGGTAAATAAATTAATTAAAAACAAGAAGAAGAAAACAAACATAAGATATAAATTGAAAACAAACTAATTAAAATAAAATAAAATGGAGTGCTTTGATTTTGGTACCCCGGAGACGACGGGATACATATTTTGAGAGAGAGAAAGAGACTGTCTCCTCTCTGACTCCTTTTTTATTTTCTCCTCCCCACCCACTCTCTTCGCTTCTCACTTCACTCTATTCACATATTTTTAATATATTTGTAATTCTTATACAATTTTGGAATCAAACAAATTCAAGTTTCTGACCGTAGATTGTTCGACTATACCTAAAGAAATAAATATAAATTAAATACCGGTACGTTCTTGAGTTTATGAATGGCTCGTATAGATATTTAGTTCGTATAGATGTAGACCATTAAATCAACCGGTTACTTGTTTGACCGATTTGTGAAGTCTATATTAGAGCCAAATCAAAGTGATATGTCGCTTTAAACACGTAATTTATATTTTTATTTTAGTCGATTTGTATTATAAGTCATTAACATTGTTTTAGTATTATGTTTTGTAATTCCATATCTTTGACTTGTTTATGTTGATCTTATAAGCATTCTACTGTTTGTATTTTCCGTATAAACGGTAATTTCACATTCACATTTTTTTTTTATTTTTCTTTTCATTTGAAACTAATAATTATGGAATTTTGCCCGAGTTTACCCTACCAACTATTCTATAATATGTCAAATTAAACAATTACACAAGTTTAAATTTAATACTATTTTATTAAACATCTGATTTCTTAAATTTTTTTTTGTTATTTTCTCTCACTTTTGATATGGAATATAGAGTGTTTTCTGCCAGTTTTCTTAATATCAAATCTTTGTATTTTGTTGGTTGTTTCACATCACCTAAAATTTAAGTACTAAAATCGTCTTTTGATGTTAAAAATGGAGTATATATATGTATATATATATAGTGTTTTGCCTTCCAAAAATAGAAAAATTATAGTCTTACAAATTTTTCTAATGCATACATACATGCATGATACACATAGCTACATATACGCAGTCATGTGTACAATACAAATGTTCCATATGTATGTGTGTCATTTAAGAATTAAATTTACCATTGTTTTAGAATATACATGAATAATATATATATATAAATTAGACCTAAGAAAATATTCAGCCAAAAAGTAAATTTTCCTTGTTTCCTTGAGTAAACAAAAACAAGTAAACTCTAAAGAACCTAAAGATTTGCTTCTAATTCCTTTTCATTCTCCCAAATATTCCTTCTCATTTTTTGTCAATCTAAACTCTTTTTATATTCTTCCTTGAATTGCCTTCCAAGAAAAATTTAACTATTCTCTCCTCACATGACCATCAATAAACATAATCCTTTCTTTAGTCGACCATCACGATAGATCATAAATGCTTGGAAAAAAAAATATGTAGACCAAAATCTAAATAAATGAGATTTCTGCGTTAGTTATAGTACTGTTTCATAGTTATATAAATATAAATACGGAGAAAATAAAGTTTATACAGTATGCTTGCAGTTTTTAGACGTTTTCTGCATGTGACTTAAATAAGATAATAAGAATCTATATAAAGAAGTAATTTGGATTAAACATCATAATATTACTGCTATGTCTATAATTTTGAACGAGGCCATTTCTAATTTTGAATTAGTTTTCTAAAATCCTTAGGCTACACTAATTTCTTTTATTCTTAAGTTAGTAGAAAATCAAGTTCATTAATCCCTATATTTCAAACCTAGCAATTTTTATGTTAGTTTCCTAAACGAGCTAATTTATTGCCCCTCAACGAGCTACATTGGTTTTTTCATACACCCCTAAGCTCACCCAAAGAATTATCATTAACTAATTCATTAATTCATATATTGGGAACTTATTACCCCTTATATGTTTATAGTTAAATAAAGGAGCATTGAAACAAGAGAGCAACGAAGCTTGATTTTTGGCTTAGTTATTGTACGTCTGATCGGATTCTGTGCCCCCATTAAATTTTTGAAGGACATAAGTTTTCCTTTTGCTCTTATGTTTTATTCTTCCCTTTATCAAAAATCTCAGTTTCTAAGAAATCCAAAACTTTTCAATTACGCAGCGGATAAAATATAGTATATTCAAAAGAAGATTGATTTTCTTTTTTACGGAAACAATTTTTTTGAATGGCTACGACAGTCAAAATTATGCGGTCACTATACTATAAATATGGTTGGTGCAGTAAAGTCAGGTTTCTAACTTTCGAGCCTTTAGTTACAGACGATAAAAAAAATCGTGTTTATAAAGACAAAGACTATCAAAGTATTTGTTTCAAAACGATTTCAAAGTAAATGAGAATATACTTTTTCAAGTTGTTTTTTGTTAAAAAGCTTAGTTTTCAAAGTTTACTAGTTTAGAGGGAGTTCTAATATTACGAATTAATTTGATCGACCATTTAGGAATGATAATCTATGTCTATTTTTAATGACACTTTTATTCGTATAGTACTTATTTAACTTTCTACACTTCATGAGCCAACTCATAGACTCATAGTGGTTCAATGGTGAGATATTCATTATGTGTTTAAAACATTAGAATTCAACTTTTTTACTGCGATTCAATTATGGGTTAACCATGACAAGAATATTCTTTTTCACTGTCTTCGTACAGATTTCAGTCTAGAATTCTCTACTTATAAAGAAACTTACGTTGATTGTATCGATGCTTAAATAATTTTATTAATACAATATTATATATTATGATATTAATTAGTAGATATAAAACATTTTAACAAATGTAGTTTTTATCTAAACGAATTTAACAACTATAAATATATGGTAAATTTTTGTATCCATGTGTAAGTAAAATTTTCTTTGATTTTAAAGACTAATTATATATTTAATATTATTTGATTAAAATTAAAATTTGATATGATTAATGTGTTTTCATAATACAGATATCAAATTCCTGTTGTGATATATGAGTTTAATAAACGATATAGACATAAACCAATTAAAATTATGTCAAAAGCATATAGAAAACATATTAGTCTCCTACGACTACGAGCAAAAAAAAAGCAAAAAAATAGAGTAGACCACTTATCTAATCAAGAAGAAGTTAAAATGAATTCCTTGTATAAAAGGGCATATGTATGATAAAATATGTGTATTGCATGTATGAACTAAGCCACAATGTATGGTCATAGAGAAAATTGATGAAAATGGCTTCAATAAACTTTCTTTCGAAAGTTATATATTTTTAAAAAGTAGGATCTCTATTATTTCCCTACCAAATTAATACCCACGTGTCTACCATTCATTAGTTTCAAATTTTAGAGATATAGTTAATGTAGGTGCCTCTTATTGCATGTATGTCGTCTTTATAAGTTTTTATTTTTCCTTCTGTTTTTTGCTACGTGCATTTCGCATTAACTTAGTGATTTTGAGTATTGTCAGTAGGTTGGGATTTAACGAAAAAGATAATAATTTCCATTATCAGCATTCAAGTTTATAACAATTCTTGAAAAAACTATATAAAAATGTGATTTGAAAATTCGGATATAATCTGAATTATCGATTTTGTCTAGTGTTGCATGAAGGTTTAATTAGTTTGTATACATAGAAAACACCACACCATAATTAATATAGTAATATTGTTGAATTGTGTAATTGAGAATCTTGAGATCCTTGTTTTTTAATTTATCTTGGGATCCTTTTATTTTCTTACAATGTGCAATGGAATTATGGAACGGCAAGATCATGATGGGGCATTTAGTTAGTTTTTTGGAATTTCTTAACTTATGCATACAAAAACAAATGTCACAGATAGAAAAACCAAGCAAATATAATCATTCTATCATTGTATAGGTTAATAGCCAGAGATCTAATTAGTATGCGACTTGTCACGGCCCATTCAAGATCAAGTCCGTGACTGCTCTTGTCTTTCTTTTCTTTTTGCTAATTATGTTCTTGTGACAACGGTATAAAGAATTAAGTTTGATAAGAAATTAAATGTTTGCATGAAATTATTCTCGTTTGTATTAAGAAATTTATCCACATTAATTACTAAATGTGGATAAATTGCACACTAGATGGATCTATAAACGTGTGACAAGAATGCATGGACACGAACGTAAGTGAGTGAGATCCAATTTGACAAGTAATTAAACAATTAATGTTTTCTATCTTAAATTTACTGATTTATTTATTTAAAAGTTAAATAAATTATCACTGCACACATTAAATGTATCCAACAGAACGTGAGATTCCATATTTTATAAATTGATAATTTACACCTTTGATTATATCGGAGAATGAAAGTCTCCGTTGATTCTACCAATCCGTTGACGTTCATATCTCTTTGTCACACATTCTATTTATTTTTTATCAAAAAAATTTCTTACGTTGTAGTATATATAAATCAGTATCTTGTCTTAAACCATACTGTCTTTTTTCTATTTTGATTTGAAACTTTCCTTACTTGAGTATTATACAAAGATATGTAAGAATTACCTTTAAAAAGATTTGTTTGTGGAAGATGGAGAAGTTCTTGCCAAAAACAAAGACTATTCGCAACAAACCCATATTTTTTGTCTAATAATGGGGTCGCTATTTGTGAATTAAGATGCATTTAAACACACAATTGACCAGATAATTGCGCATATTAAAAATAAGTACTATTTTTTCTGTTCTATTTTATTAGATGTTTTGGATAAAATTGAGCATGTTAAAAATTCTATTTTTTACAAAAATATTATTTAATGTTTATTTTAAATTCATTCAACTAATCAAATAAAATATTGCATAACATAATCATCACAAAATATTAGATATATTTAATTTTTGAATAAAAATTCGCAAACATTTAATAAAATGGAATATAAAAACTAAAATATCTTATAAAATGGAACAGAAATAATAAATTATATTTTTATTATTATTTATTGATTACTTACTTCGAATTGAAAACTGAACTATATCTATTTTCCGAGCATCAACTAATTAATGCTCAATGAAACTTTTCCGCAAGAATCTTAATTCACTACATCTTTATCTGAGTGTATAGCTGAGACATACTTGATTTCCTTCTGTTGAGCTTTTTCAGTACTATATATAAAAAAAAACTATTTTTCTCTTTGAATTGATCCAATACAGAAATACTTAAATATTCAATTTCTCGATGTGGTTTTCTTTTCAAATGTGGGATATGCCTCAAATAAGTTCCCTAGAGGACCTTCTATAAACACTAATTTAGAAGAGGTTATTGGCAGCATGGTTTTGCTAGAGTTTTATAATTGTAAACTTTAGGGATTTAAAAAGTTCTAAGTATTTGAAAAAATATAATGGAAATCCAAAATATTTTTAAATTTTGGTCTTATGAATAAAAGTGTTAGAAATCTGTATTTCAGTAAAATTATGGAAAATCAATAATAAATCTTTTAACAAGAAGGAATTTCGAGTGGAATTTGGAAATAATCAAACTAACAACACATGTTAATAAAAACATAAGAAAACATAAACGGATATCAGTGGAATCTAAATAATCTTACAAAATCAACCAATCAATAACCCATACTTAGGTTTTGTACATATATATTTTCACATAAGCAAAAATGGGTATGCTATATTGGTGAAATTCAGACATTTTTTTGGGTACATATAAAACTAACTACTGTGTTATATATTTATTTGGCAGTTGTAGATCTGAAATTCTATACGAATTTTGATTCAAAAAAATAAAGAAATCTGGTTATTAAAATCGAAATAATAAATAAATGAGAGTGTTTAAAAGTGTATATTTAGTGAAAATTATTCAAGTAGGGCAAAGGGCAAGACTTATATAGCTGCCTAATAAACCAGCTGTCGCCCTCTGTCTATATGTATGTTCAATGTTAATTCAACTTTTTGTAATGGACCCACATGTTTCTTGCATTCTGTTACTGTTGTGGAAAATTTGCCCTACGCATTAGAGAGAAAAATAAAAATTTATTTAGTCATGTGTCTTATTGAGATAGAGGGAAATAGATAGTGATTACGGAATATATAGGAATAATTCGACTCCATTGGAACGTGTTTCAAAAGCGATTTCTTGTGTGCAATCTCAAATTTAAGTAAACATTATATAATAATGACATAATATTTATAGTTTAGATTATTTCGTAGGTATTGAAAATAATTAAACTTTGAGAATACAAATTTAGAACATAAAATAAAAAATTATTTCTTATTATGACGTCCAACGTTATTTATGTGCTCAATGTCAACTTTATATTATTCAGTAAATTATTATTATTTTTAGATATGGTTGAGTCTACAATCTTCTTGTGTAGTATGATTACGTATAAGTGTGAAATATAAGAATAAAAAAATGCAAATAATGTTGGTTTCACCACCTATATATTTTAAAAGTATTAATCACTAGACTAGTTTGATGAAATCCACGGTGATCAAAATTGTCCAAGCTTTTCAACTTCTTTTTTTTCGATTTGGGCGTTAATTGGTTTCTGGTATTTACATGGGATTAGCCCAACATGATTTATTCATCATTGTCGTTAACAATGATATATAATATGCTTTTTCACTTCTTCATCTTTTTCCCCCTCTTCATTTCACTTTTACCATGCAAAAATATCCCTTCAACTATCAATTGACCATTATAGTTGGAGAATAAAGTGAATATTAAAATCTTCCATTATTTTGTTTAAAGAAGCACCCAAAATAAAACTTTTTAAGTTTTACGTATTTTGAAATATCATCCTAGGGCTATTTTGGACCCACCACTTTATGCTACGCAAATAGCAAAATTTCTAGAGTTGTGAATTAAATTATTTCATTCCCTTCCAATCTCAAAAAAAGAAGGAAACAAGAAAAAGGTTGAAATTATTATCCCCTTTTAGATTTTGTAAAGTTATAGCTAAGAAGCTATATATATTTCCTATCACATGATGAAGTTGCACTGTTACACGGCTAAGCCGGGTGGAAAATAAAATATGAATCTAAAGATGAACTCAAATTGAAAAGATTTTTCAAGTGATACTATTTCGGAACTATATAAGATATTTTACTTACAATATAAATTCACTGAAAAAATATCATAATTCATTAGAAAATAAAAGGTTTATAGTTTGATCACTAGCTAGTAAGCAATCTACCAATAATACGACATATCATATTTGTAAGGTACGTATCAAAATGGAACAAATTCCAAATAGAATGTTCGAATTTTTTTAACTGGAACTAATTAACACTCCAACAAATAATTTACCGAAGATAACTAAATAGAAATTTAACTTATCATAGAAATTCTTAAAATATAAAAAAAAATATAGAAAAAAATCAAACAAGAACTTTAATAACAATCAAGATTTTTCTTTGGATAAGATAGAAATCCCTGTTATATTATTTATTTCGCCGAAAATTGGCCACTCTATGCCAATTGTTTTCCCTTCTATAGGAATAAATTTAAAGAAAAAAAAAGATAGGACCTAAGGAATTGGTAAACTGTACCATGGGTTGGTTCAAATGCAATGGAGAAGACCGAATATTGGGGAAGAATGAGATGTGGCATGAAGGTGTTGTAGTTGTCTCATTAACCAACAACAGTCATAGAGAGAGGGATGTGATGTACATTGTTCATGAGGGGTCCATATCTTTATATTTCAATTTTTTGAATATATATATATATATATATATATCGTAAAGTTCTCTATATCTAATTTATTATATTATTATGATTAATAAATAAAGTTAGAATATTATGAGGGTGAAAGAGCACACAACACCAAAGAATGTACTGTGACACCAACCAACATCTCGTAACTATAATACATATATTGTACTTACCATACCGACTATGTTCCAAACCATATACCGGGTTCAACATTTATTCTTGTCTCTTTGATTTTCTTCCAACCTCGTGCCTCTGTTTTTTATTTATTAGTTTTGAATTCAGGTTTGAAAATATGTGGTTGTTACACATGGAGCGATAGACATGAACAGCCTAATAAATGACCGTTATGACTGTAATTTTAGATTAAGAATATTTTATAGATATAGGGTTGTAAGGATTATGGATTTTCCATGAAGGTATGCATATCTACTCGTTAAAATCTGATTGGATCAAAATATTTGAGCAAGATTTGTAATTATATAAAATTTAATTTCACAAACCTTTGTATTCATATTTTTTAATCTCTATTGAAATTAATGAGAAAAAAGTAATTCCCAGCACATATAAACTGATATCAAAAGAAACTAACAATTTGAATATTAAAGCAACCGTATAAACTAATCTATCAATCTCATTGGAGGGCCATACAAGTGAAAAATAAATCCAAATGTCTGTAAATCAGACCGTTTTCTTCCAATTCAGTACGAGTTTCTGATCTTCGATTTGCTTATTCTTTTGATCCCCGTCAATCCACTATTCCTAGTGGTTATTAATCGTTGTAAGGACAACAGTGGTGAAGTGAATTTGAGGATAAAGTTGAGCTTATTATCTCGCAGATGTTATCCTACGTACAAACTCTTTGCGACCCAAACTCAATTAGTGTAGTGATTGATGGGATTCTAAGTTACAGAGAGGTATTTTTTGCATATTCTTTTATCACCTACGATCATTTTAATCCAAAGCTATTCAAAACCTCTCTTAATTTCAGCAGTTTATTAGTCATTTGATGAATATTTGTGCAAGTAATTATTAACCAGAAGTTATTTCTGTTCAGATTCTTGGATTTTAAAGGTTTTTAATGAAAATTATTGGCTTTGTTAAGAAAATTTTAATGTTATAGTGCCTAGAAATGTTAATAATTTGGTTTTCATAGATCATCTAATATTCAACCGTAAATTGAATCACGTGTCTCAAATGAAAGATTAAGAAAGGCGATAATAACAACAACAAACGCAATCTAAAAGCACGTCACATTTATGAGAGTTTTTACAACAAAGTCTATCTATAAACCCATCACATTTATGGGTACGTTGATATGGATTTTTGTAAGTAGGTGTGAAATCTAAATGAGCTTTTCCGCAAGATGTTAAAAAGTGGGCACTAAATAAAAAAAAATGACATGTGTTGGAATATCTCAAAAATTCCAATATGTAAAGTCAGCATAAATGGATCAAAATTCTTAATTAATTGACGTAAGTTTAAGGTTGAGAGAGAGAAAAGGCAAAGAAGAAGAGGGAGAAAGGAAGAAAAGGAGCAATGCAATGAAAAGAGAGTGATAAATGTGAAGAGACAGAAGGGCACAGGACTTTTCTGCCATTGCAGAAAAGATAGCCTGATGTGAGACGTGATGAAATCATTTTGTAATCGATTGCTTTATGATTGCTCCTATATATTTATATTTTTTCTTTTATTTTTTTAGAGAGAGAGCAATTAATAACAAGTGAAAAAGTTATTAATGGGTTGGAAATTTTTTTTTTCTTCTAAAGCTGTTAAAAAGTAGAAGAGAGATAAAGAAGGGTAAATATTCATTAAGCAAAGTGCTTTTCCCAAAGCTTTTGCCCCCTCTGTGTTCTCACTTATATAATGTATTATTTATTTTCTGACAAATAAAAATAAAAATAAAAGATAAAGTCAAGAGAGAAAGCAAAAGTAAAAAAAGCTGCAAGATGATGAAGGGTATAATGACTAAATGATAATCGAATGCATGCATGCATTGCATTGTCCTATATACACACCACAGATACCACAATAACTTTATACTAACTTTGGCTGACTCGCTTATTTCAACCCCTTTAAGCTAAATATAGAGCTGACTCGAAAAAATCTAAATTTGGTCAAGAAATCAAGATTTTATTTTTGGGCCCAGAAGAAAGCCAATCCCAGCCTTTTACTGGGCTTGGAGCCTGACCCTGAGCAATCGTTTGAATTGAAAATCAACACTAAATTTGATGAACAAAAACTACCCTCTAAACTCTCGAAAATAGTTGCCTATAAAGAGGTTTAGTTGAAAAATCAAGCCATAACCAACTTTTAAAGGTTCGTAAGAGGCTACCATAATAATCATGATTTGAAGCCAAATACAAAAAAGAATATCAATTTTTAAGAATTTTTCTCCAAGTATCAAAATAGCATAAAATTAGTGTACTTTGATTTGTATCTCCTAGCATCTTGTTTAGGGTATTATAAAAAAGGCTCTCTATATTATAAGATTATAAATTTGAGTCCATCAAACTGAAACAGGCTCAATAGAATGTGTTAAATCTTAAATCAGTTATCCGAGACGGATTCCTTCTTTTCTCCATTATCCAGCATCTGTTCCGGTCTGATCGGACCTAATTTAAGCGTCAGAAGTTTGGGCTGTAGTAATGGAGAAGTCTGAAATATTTGCAAATTTTGTGTGTTTAAGGTTCCAGTTAGGTTTTATGAGAATTCTGTTTATTAAGTTCGATTGGACTTGGTTATTTCGGTTCGGTACCAGAGAAACAAAACCCAATATTAAGCAAATTTCGGTTATGATTTCTATCAAACATAGTCTAGATTTGGTTCATATGAAGATATTAGAACTAGAATCATCTCACAATCAATTTTATAAGACTTTAGATCAAACATCTTTAAGCAAAGAAGACATTGATAAAAGTTTCATAATGAAAAATAAACGACAGAAGAATGAACATGAACTGATTTAAGAGATTCCTTGATGCTCAGTGTTTCTTCTTTCATGGTTTCCAAAATCATATAATAAACACAACTATACATAACTGATAACCAAACGATCTGCGTTTAGCGTTTCTCTACCATGATAGGGAACTTTATTTTCGTTTACATATATGCCACAACTAGTGGAGTACAATATATATATATGTATATATATAAGTTTAGTGGTAAATACGAAAATCAAAAGTTTTCAGAATTGCAGCTTGTTTATTGATTTGTTTTTTCAAGAAAATAAAATTCCAGAATGAAGCAAGCTTTGGTGGGGCCAAATTTTCCCTTTTCCAACCAAAGTTTGAACTATGGATCCAAGCTGGAAGAACTTCCGGAAACGTCACAATACTACTATGTCTTGATAAAATCCTGCAGTTTAAACATTAAAAAATTTAAAATTTCTGGCGATGGATAAATTGGTGGTGGTCCTGTGTTTTTATAGAAGGTTAGAGTGTTTCGAGTGGACATTATTGTTTTAACTTTTTAAGAGTATTGATGAAATTAATAAATAAATAACATATCCACATAGCGTAAGCTAGTATGAGATGTTTCAGATATTAGTTAGAGTAATTCTTTATGGATATCATATTGTAAATAAACGCTGAGTAACATCACAAAACAAACTAGTACACGACAAATATGAATTCATAAAAATTTATAACTGTATGTTAATAGCTATTTGAAGTATATTACGTAATCTTTCATGTTAGACAATAATACTATGAAAAATACATGACATAAGAAGAACCATTTACAAACTTTGTTCCGTCGATTTATGCTAGTTTAGTATTGGCCAATGGCCATGCAAATCAAATGGGCTGCAAATTAATAGTTTTATTAAGAGCCTATTCTCCTTAGTTTTGTATAAGCGTATTTCTGGGCCGTACTTCAAAATGACATAATAGATTTCTATTCTATAACAAATTTTATTTGAATATCATTTAGAGGTTGGGCCGAAACAAAAACGCTGGGCCCATCAATACCAATTGTTTTGGTCAAACGGCCCATCAACATTTACTAAAAACAAAATCTTATTCTACACATATACCAAACACACACACACACATATATATATATATATATTTCACAATTGACCAAAATCCGTATAATACATACTCAAACAAAGGACATTTCTTTTTTTTCGGAACAAATAACGTTTTTACACCCTAAAAATATTTACTGAGCGAAAAAACACCTAAGCTAAAAAAGGAAATTAGTTTAATTTCGCATCACACTGTGCCTCTCTTTAATTATAGTATTTATTATGTTATTATTTTATAAATCTCTCTATATTTTATATTAGGTTTTTAACATTTTAAAATATAAAAATCTCCCTAGATATTGCATAACATGAAAAAAGTATCGCACAATATATATACCAGACGATTTGTTACCTAAAATGCTAATTACACATTAAGTAATAAATAAAGGTCGACAACAAATTAATAAAGATAATATTTTGATGATTATCTCTTGCTTTAAATAAAGAAATATTGAATATTCAAAATGGAAAGATTCTCTAGGTTTCTGTAAAAAGGTAAAATACAACAATTAACTTTTTCTTTCCATTCACTGCAGTCTGCAATTTTATAGTCTCTCTGTCTCTCTCCTCCTTCTTCATTAATCTTCTCACAGCCGGCGAGAGAGAGAGACAGAGATAGAGAGAGTCGAAGATATTTGCTTTCAACAGTTTCTCTTTCCAAACACTGTTGTACACATAGTCGGAAAATACAAAGATTTTTCCGACAAAATCTCAGAAAAAACCCATCTCCGAATCGATTTTACAGAGAGAAAGAAAGAGGCATTAACTGTTCGAAAGGATAAAACTTTGGAAAGAAGAAGATGAAGAATAAGACCAATATAGGTCTCTCCATCTTCTTCTTCATCTTCTGTCTCGTTTCCGTGACATCAGATCTAGAAGCTGATCGGCGAGCACTTATCGCTCTCCGTGACGGCGTCCATGGTCGTCCTTTGCTTTGGAATCTATCTGCACCACCGTGTACTTGGGGAGGAGTCCAATGCGATTCGGATCCGCGGGTCATAGCACTCCGATTACCCGGTGTAGGTTTATCGGGTCCGTTACCAATCGCTATCGGAAATCTAACGAAGCTCGAAACCTTATCTTTCCGATTCAACGCTCTTACCGGTCCTCTCCCGCCGGATTTCACTAACCTAACTCTCCTCCGATACTTGTATCTCCAAGGAAACGCTTTTTCCGGTGATATTCCTTCGTATCTCTTCACTTTACCTAACATGATTCGGATCAATCTTGCCCAGAACAATTTCTCGGGTCGGATCCCGGATAATGTCAACTCGGCGGCCCGGTTAGCTACTCTTTACTTGCAGGATAATCAACTGACCGGTTCGATCCCGGAGATTACGATTCCGCTTCAGCAATTCAATGTCTCATCGAATCAGTTAAACGGGTCGATACCGGATCCGTTATCGGGTATGCCCAAAACCGCTTTTGGAGGCAATTTTCTCTGTGGGAAGCCGTTAGAAGCTTGTCCCGTCAATGGCACCGGAAACATGCCTGGAAAAGGCAAAAGCGACAAGTTATCCGCCGGAGCTATTGCCGGGATAGTGATCGCTTGTTTCTTCGGGCTTCTCTTGCTTTTCTTGATCTTGTTCTGTCTATGCAGAAAGGGGAAGGAGGACAATGTCCAATCGAGAAACATTGAAGCAGCTCCTGTTCCCGCCTCATCAGCTGCCGTAGCTAAGGAAACGGCGGTGGCTAATGTCCCTCCTCCGGTAGCTAACGGTGCACCATATTCATCTGAAAATGGTGCTAAGAACCCTGCAGCGAGTAAAGCGAGTAAAGATCTGACATTTTTCGTGAAGTCATTGGGCGAGTTCGATCTCGATGGATTGCTAAAAGCTTCTGCGGAAGTGCTTGGTAAAGGAACATTGGGATCATCGTACAAGGCGAGCTTCGATCACGGATTAGTGGTGGCTGTGAAACGATTGAGAGATGTGGTGGTTCCTGAGAAAGAGTTTAGAGATAAAATGCAGGTTCTTGGATCAATAAGCCATGCTAATCTTGTGACAATGATCGCTTATTACTTCAGTCGCGACGAAAAGCTCTTTGTTTTTGAATACATGTCTAGAGGAAGCTTGTCAGCGCTTTTACACGGTACAAAAAAAGACTCTACTTTTAATGTTTCAAATTCTGCAATTTCGATGCTTTAGTGATCATAGATAGTTAAAAAATCAATTCTTTTTGAATTCACAGGGAACAAAGGAAGTGGTAGGAGTTCATTGAATTGGGAATCAAGAGCTGGTATAGCTTTAGGAGCCGCAAGAGCAATTAGTTACCTCCATTCGCGTGATGCGACAACATCTCATGGCAACATTAAATCTTCTAACATTCTCTTGTCTGAATCCTTTGAGGCTAAGGTATCTGATTACTGTCTTGCTCCTATGATCAGCCCTACTTCAACACCTAACCGCATTGATGGTTACCGTGCTCCTGAAGTAACTGATGCTCGTAAAATCTCCCAAAAGGCTGATGTTTACAGCTTTGGTGTTCTCCTTCTTGAGTTACTCACAGGTACAACATAGACAATAGAGACAGATCTTGAAAACCGCAGTTTCAGTCAAAATGTGATTTTGAAAATTGTTTTCGTATTGGTTTGTAGGGAAATCTCCAACGCAACAGCAGTTACATGAAGAAGGAGTAGATTTACCGAGATGGGTTTCATCAATCACTGAACAACAATCACCGTCAGATGTGTTTGATCCAGAGCTCACAAGGTATCAATCGGACGGCAATGAGAACATGATCAGGCTTTTGAAGATCGGTATAAGTTGTACGGCTCAATATCCAGATAGTCGTCCTTCAATGTCTGAAGTCACGAGGCTCATTGAGGAAGTTTCTTGTTCATCTGGTTCACCAGGTCCTTTGTCTGATTGATTTTTTCTTTTTCTTTTTGAGGTCTAAATTGATCGATTTCAAAATTGTTTGGTCTAAAATTTGAATTCCAGTAAATAGTTTGTTCGGTAATTCATTAAGTCAGCTGAGAGATACGTTGAAGATTTTATTTTTTGTGTTTTTTATTTTTTTTATAGTTTGAAAGAATTTTATAAAATTCTAAATATAAAATAGTTTGAGTTTGTAACAGAAAATATACTATGTCTCTCCTTTTCTATTGGCCGCCCCATAACTTTGAATTTATTACTTTTCACTTTAATTCATGGAACCTATATATCCACTATTGACTATTTCTTTCTAACTCTGCAATAAAACGGCAGAAAAAAAGATTACTGTTTTTCGAATTACTAAATTATAAAAGTTGACAGCAAATGTGTAGTTTTGATGTATTGTTCCGTTCTTTCTCCCAGCTGACAAAAAGTCAACGACAAACATTTTCTGTCTTTCGTCAAATGCTTCAAGTTTTATTTTTATAGTGACTAAATATCTAAATACATATTACAAAATCCATGAAATTAAATAAATATAATTTTAGGTAACGGGACTATTCAAGTTTCTTTGTCGAGTCTGCCAAGTTAGTCCCCACCTTTCAAAATTCAAAGTCGGATGATTTGGTAAAGCCATTAAAAAGGAAATGTTTCTTCATCTTTCCCTTTATCCTTAAAGTAAATTTCAAGTGACTCTTTTTAAGAATAAAAATAAAAGAAAGAATATCTTTATAAATTATATTGATCAAGACAATTTGAGGACTAAAAGTAAGAACAATTTAAGAATATCAGAAAAAATTTAAGGACTCTGTGTATGAAAGAATTAGTTGAGTGCATCTATTCTGTGTTGGTTGAGAGCTTGAGATGTAAACAAAAAAAATGTTTGTTATAAGAATTAGTTGATGATTTTGGTTTAGTTTGGAAGTTTAAGTGAGATTGGTGGAATTTTAATTGTGTCCCACATCTACACTTAAAATGTTTGGTAGGTCTATTAAATTTGTAATCATTAAAGTTACATCAAATTTACCATAATCTACTAACGTAACTAAAATTAGTTAATTGATTACTCTTGCTTGTTAGCTACAAATAAAAACTTCTCTCTAAAATTTTCTCTCTCTAAACATGTTCTAAATCTCTCTAAGTTTTCCGAACTTCAATAGATCTTCATAAGCTTTGTTTCTTTCTTTTCATTCATAAGTTGACGATCTGCTTCTATGGCTTAATTTTCGGAGGAAACTCCGGTGGTCTTTGTAAGAATTTTCCGGTAGATCAACACGACGGTTTGATCTTACGGTAACCAACACGACTTTCGTGGGGTGGCGTGGGTATGGATCCTAAAGAAACGGCTTGAGCCATGGCTGAGAGTAGCGCCTACGATGCTCGCTGTACCTGGAGCCCATAAACCCCCTCGCTTTGTCAATACGGTTAGCGTGAGATCCGACTTAGTCAATACGGTCTATCGTCGGGTTCTTGCTTAGTTCATCGTAGGTTCTCCCTCGTCTGTTATGTTATGGTATCAGTTATAACTTCTTATATGCTGCTGATGTACATTTGAACGACAGTATAACTGCAACTGAATACAAACTAAATTGTCTCAAGAAAAACAAAATTTACAAACTAAACTTTTTTCTTATGTCACCATTTGAACCGATTTAGGTATATGTCAAGAAAAAGCAAAACCAAAAGCAATTGGTTTCATTATATATATATATATATATATATATATTTTTTTTTTTTTTCCGTTAGAAAATTTATTTTAAAACGTGTTTAAACTAGCAAAGCTTTATGACTGTGAGTAATTTTGCTATCAGTAAATCATGAAGATTAAGTCGCGATGTATAGTTGACAAGTCTTCTTTAACTTTTTAGAGTAGCTAAGTCACCCTTGCGCACGAGACTGAGATTCATAGGTCTATCTATAATAGACATAGAGATAACAGATGAAATCAATCAATGCATTATACTTTCAAATTGAATTAATTGACATTTAAAACAATTTACAACTCGTAAGTGTCTCGTTGTTGTGGCATTTATTTTGGACGTTAATTACTTCATAGTTCTACATTTACTTCTACTACATTTTTTTTGGGCCATGATAAATTTCAATATAGTTGGACCGCCCTGGAACTTAACTTACTACATAATTATGTAGTCTACAACATAATTCACTTCCAAAATAAATGCCACACATTAAAATCTACCATTCTAACATCTACAGATCTACAACAGTTATTTTCTTTTTGTGTATTCGTTTTATACCGATCCATTAAAAAGAAAAGAAAAAAAGAAGCAAATCTTGGAATAGGATGTAAGTTAAGTTCCAGGCCGGTCCAATTATATTGAAATTTATCACCGCCCATTGTTTGAATGTGTGGCTCTTTTGTTGAAAATGGGCCATTTTATGGATAATAGAGACCCATGTTGGTGAAATGGTCCGAATTTCAAACTTGTGTTTTGAGGACATCTGATTAGATTGGACATATAAAATATATAGGATTTTTGTACATAAATACTTAAATAGAACCATCGAGTCCCCCGGTGAATATCGAAGTGATAAAAAATAAATTTATCTGCTATTTTAAATAAATTATTAATTATGTTTGCCTTGATCATTTTTTCACTGTCCACAATATTACATTTATACGATTATATAAAACTTAAAATAATTTCAAATGAATGAATTCGAGTAGATAACCGTAATGAAATAATTATACAATTAAATGAGCTTTGGTAATTATAAAAATTGGAAACACGATCTACAAATTTAGTAACTTTATAAAAATAATGATAATCATAAAAAATATATCATTCTACGAACTTTGTGACTAAATGTTATTATTTCGGTTGTTAATTATGACATTCTTATAGTTTTTTAATACCCTGATTTTAAACTTTTACCAATCGAAATATAATTATTGTCAAAGACGGGATAAATTGGGAAGCGTAACAATATGATGACGTCATGGGTACCGTAAGCTTGTGTTGGCACTACGAACAAAATAATAACAAAAAAACAATGCATACCGCACCACATAGTGCATACAAAACCCCGCCAATCATATTATGTTAACTTGATTTAAGAAAGTATCAAACACTAATTCTCAATTATGAGATTTGAGTTTTGAGACCATGAGCAAAGAAGACAAATAGGGATGACGATGTGTTTTTGTCTGAGGATAAAGAACTTTGCTAGTGGCCACACTCGCTTACACGTGTCCTAACCCACCAAGTATCGACTTCTATTTTCCTTATACAAAGACATAGCATTTTAATTTTGTTTTTCACACCAATAATATTGACTTTAAAATGTTGCAATAGGAAGTCCACATCCAAATGATGTTGAAACCAAGGTAGACTTGGCGGTAATCTGGATCGATAGAGCTCTGTAATGTAAACTATTGTTGAACCTTGGTCAAGGTTATTTACACAAACCTTAATCTTACGATTCATCGAAGAAAGAGATTTCCTTTTGCCGGCTACTTATATATCTTAGTTCCACTTGTACAAAGAAAAATTGTTGTAATGACGACGATACTTATATTATGAAATATATAACCATATTCGTGTGTGTAATGATGACGATACTTATATTATGCCTCCAAATTTTCAATAATAAATATATAAGCATAAATTGATTATATATATAGTATATTAAAGTTAGGTGATTCAAAGTTTGATTGGGTTTTGTTTAAAGTTGCAGGACATGTTAGTGATTATAATAGTGTTACTGTTCTTATGTCACCATTTGAGTTAAAATCTGCATAAACATGTTGAAAAAAATCTAAGTTCTTGTTTATAATCATTTTCTTACGTTTCAAATGTTTATTTTTTCCTTTATAAAAATCTGTACCTATTCACGCAGCAAATATACAATCACACACACATATATATATATATTCCAATTTAAAATCGATATAGATTTACGTTTTATACCAAACTATACCAAACTCAAAAGGAACCAAAAGTAATGTGATTTAAATTTACATTTTACTCCATTCGTTTCATTATATATATATATATATAATGTTTAAAATATTTTTTGTTTCATAAATATATAATGTTTTATAAGTTTTATGCGAATTTTAAATATATATATTTGATATTTTAGATCATTTATATTATGTAATATATTTTTATTATTGGTGGAATTGTTTTTAACTGAAAATCTTACATTTTGAAACGAATGAAATATTTTGTACTGAAACATTTTGTTCCGAATCTGGTTCAGAACGGTTTAATTAGATCGGTCCAACAACAGTCTAATGTTGTAAATTATGAACAACTAAGAATGGGAAACAATTTCACGTACGATCAAAATTTTAAATAATGATTGATCTCAAAATCTCGAGATCCGATTTGGTCAGATCGATTCAGTATCATTTTCATAAGTAATCATACCTTGGTCCGATTAATCAAAAATGTTTTCAAAAATAAAACAAAAAAAATGTTTTCAAAAAGTACGAAATGTAGACAGTAGACCGACCCACGCATGTATCAATCCGCACTACAACTATGCATACTTGCAGATTACATACACTGCTGCTGACATTGAGTGATGACAGATGCATATATGTTTGTGTTTTTTTTTTCTTCAACACATTTATGTCTTTTTTCTCTTCACCACATGTATGTCTTTTTTTAATTCAACCGAGACCCTCGATGCTGACGTATGCAGGCTGCTAGATGAAATAAAAGAATAAGGTTTCTTTGAACCATTTTTTTTTGGGTTCAAATCTTTTATCCATATTTAAAAAAAAAATTACGGTTGTGTATTACCTGTCATTCAGAAAATGAGAGTTTTCAAAATCACTAATTCGAATATTATAGTTTTTATATATGATGTCGATTGAGAGCTTAATTAATATGTGCATATAGAATTGTTTTCATAATTTGAATATGTATGGGCAACATGAATAAAATTTGGTTATTGTTAATATATAGTACGTAGATCGATATTTGTACGTAATATGTTAAATAATGATTAAATATGATGATTGATCATAAGGTAACAAATGACAATTTTTTGTTATACTTGAGTTTTAACCAATCTAAAATTTGAAACCTTATTTTCAAGTAAAGTAAATTATAATATCTTTGTTTTTTCCGTCTTAAACTTCAATATCTTGTAAACATGTTGTTTTAATTTAGTACTAGTGTTTGCTGTTTTTAATTTGTATTTTCATATAATTTCGTTAACTAAATGATAAGTTCGTAAATGGAGTTCTCCTTTAATCCAAAAAGACACGTGGCTGTAATCCTTTTTTTTTTTGAAGATTATAATCCTACTTTTATGAGTTTATCATTAATATGTAGTATAATTTATATAGGAACCCAAGAATTGGGGCTGCGGTGGCTTCGTAAGGCTGTGTCCATATATATGACCGGCCCTGTTGTGTATCATGTATTTGTATGTGAATGAAGTTTGAGACAATGGACCACACGTGAATGGGATTCATAGACAAGTGGTAACTACCTTCACCAAACCATTTTGTCAAAAAGAAAGATCCAAATTTTGTACTTTTGATTATCACAGACTTCACAGTATAACATCATATTTTCATTAAACATGTTTGTGGTGATCAGAGGTTAAAAGTTATATTAATTTTGTTAGTTAACATGAGTATTTTAAATGATATATATATATATATATATTTTTTTTTTTTTTTTCTTCTAGAGATTAATTTAAGGTTCGGTCTAACATCTTCCCATTATCAAAGAGTACTATATAATTTATAATTAATATTATATTTGATTTGAGATCAGTTTGTTGTAGAAAAATATATACGTAATGATACATTTTTTAAAGTATGTAAATCTGAAACATAGTACGAATTTTCACCTTAAAAAAAATCCGGTCGTTACATAAATATATTGACAACATAGCGATAAATTTAATAACCTGTCTTCATCTTCTAAAAAAATGAGTTGGTTATTCGGCATCTAAATAATATATTTTTCGTACTACACATAATTATTTTTCAAAAAGATAAAAAACAAAATTTTAAAATAACTAGTGTTCATCAAAACCGTTCCAATTCGCGTCCAGTCCCCTGGCCATGACATGCTGCTGACACTTAATTAAACATCTATTGCAAATATAAAATCTATCGAAAGTTACGTCGTGGAAAAAAACTCTTATCAAAAGATAGGTGTTTATTAAGCTCATAACTGTTACATTATCCTTGTTATACAAAATTATGCGTATAAACTATGGCTTTAGACTTTAAGTTCTGTTTTCGTTTTATGAAAAAAATCTATTTTGGAAAGAAAATGTAGAAGATACGTGCTTTGTAATATATATTTTTAGTTTTGTTCATATAAATAAACATGAATGCCTTTTCTACCTTAAAGTGTATAATATATAATAAAATACAAAGAAAATGGAAAAAAGAGTGCATGTATGTGAACATTTCTCATAACAAGTATGATCATTGCTTAGACATGAATTGTCACAAAGAAGAGAAAAAGGAATGATAGTGGAACTGTGAATGGTGGCTTAAAGAGAAGAGAGAGGAAGAAGATCAGGGAAATATTTAATTTCATAGAAGTTTAAATAATAAATTGTTAGGTTGGTGGATAATTTATATATGATGCATAGAAAAAAAAAACTGGTGACACAGCAATGATTATAATATATTGGAAGTTGGTGAATGAGTATAGTTTCGTTCTCCTGCTTATTGTGGCACATTGGCTAAACTTCACACCTTTATCCCTTTTGCAAAGTTATTAAATTACCCAATATATATATATATATATGATATTATATCACATATAATAGTACAAACTTTTCTGTCTTTTATTTTGCAATTGGTACATATATTTTGCAGTTTTTAAGTATTTTTTTGGGTACATTCAACCTGCAACAACATATTGGTGCATTAATCTTTTAACATGGTTGACAAAAATAATATCTAGATTCAGATATGTGGTATAAGCAAAATGTAAATGGAACCAAGTCTCAAAACGTGACGAAGTTTTCATTGAATTTTGGGGTACACAATCTCTCTTGATGTGAAAACCTTTTCTTGTCTCACGCGCCAAAGCAAAATCTTTGATCCTCTACACTGCGCGCATCTCTATATGCTAAAGTTCACTTGATTGTTTTGCCTATATCAATAGGCCCATGACTATACTTGACATAATCGACTAAACTATAGTGACAAAATTATAGAGGTCGTGCTGACAAAAGAAAGCATCCTTCTATCAAAATTTATGCGATTTTAAAAGCAAAGTGAATTGTTCTATTTTTATTTTTCTATTTAAATATATTACATAAGTTATTTACGGTTGTAATGTGGAATTCATAGCAGTTTTACTATATATTATAGAATTTTGGTCTAATCTTGAACCAAATTTTACCTTTTTTTTTTGAATCTAATGTATCATTTTTGGATCATAACATTTAGTGTTTTCTCTAAGAGTTTGATATTATATCAAAGTTAATATAAATTTAGAACTTAAAAACAACTGTCAGTCACTTGATTAAACTATCGCAACATCATCAACAAAATTTACTGTATATTAACGTGATTCTTTTTTCAAATAACTAAAACTCTAATCGAAAAATTTAACAAACGACAGAGAGAAAATAAAATATAATTTATAGAAGTAAATGAAGTAAATGATTCCACCAAATTTAGTTGACCAAGTAAATAAACAATCTAAGGTTTCATATCCACAGCCGAAGACTCTACAGAAGCTAGTTACCAAAGAGATTCACAGCTTCAACAAGGCTCGAGCTTAATATCTCCCATGTCAAGTTCAACATTGTCATCATCAACATCAAAATCATCATGATGAGCAATCAAAGTTGAGACAATGGTTCCACTGTTGTAGCCATCGATAAGAAGCTTAGAAATCTTAGATCTCCATTCCGATGTCTCTTTTGGGCTCTTCCTGTCATGGAAGACTCTATCGCGGTAGTTTAGCATCGTCCCTAGTCCCATGTTCGCAACCCAACCATACTTCATCAGCACTTCCGCCTCTCTTTCAGTCATATCTTCTCGTACCTATATATTTTTTTTATTACAGTGAGAGTTCAGAGTAATAAACCCTAAAGAACATATCGGATACTATAAACCGGTGAGATAGAAGAACTTACCAGTAATGGCTTGTTTTCAATCAGTTGATATCTGCCACAGCTCGCGAGTTTCATGGCCAAGACTAACCGTTTGATCTGCCATCTGATTGATGCAGTGTTGCTGAGCTCGAAGAAGTATGTTGCGTAGCCATATTCAGGTCGTTCCATAACTATTCTGTACCGAACAAAAAGATCCATGTTGTAATTTAACCGCAATGACAAATGGGAGAGAGATTTAAATTACCGGTTATGTCTCTTGAAAACGAATATGAAAGACTGGAGATCACGGCACCAGCCCCACTCAACAGGCCATTTTCGAAACCGCAGATACCGAGCCTTGAAAACAAGAGGAAACAAGTTAGGAAGAAAGGGCAATATATAAAAAGCCAGGTTGCGGAACTTTTTACCTGTTCAATGAGGGAGAATAGACAGGTCAAGCAATAGCTAGGTCTTGAAGCTTTTGATAACTTTAAATTAAGAAGTTTGATGCCCGTCTCGCGTTTGAAGAAAAGCTGATAATTGAAAAAAAGATTCAATCTTTTCACACACAGCGGGAAAAAACCTACCTTTGAATGAAATTAAAGGGATTTTCTTACCTGAGAGATCACATCTTCGAGCTCCGAGAAGCTCTCGTCGAGAAGTGAATCATCTGAAGAGTCACCGCCACCTTCACTCTCCCCATAAAGCCTAAGTTCATCTACGGATACCCCTTGTTGAATCAGTACCTGCAAACACCAGATTCAAACACACTAGCTTTAAGAAATCTAAATTTCAAAAGTTCCGCTAGATTCAATTTTTGAACAGAAAACCATGATATACCTGCAAAAGACCTGGAGCATCTTCCTCCAAAGCTGTCTCAATTGAGTCCCTGTAATGGTTATTTCATATTAAAGAAACAGAAACAATCAAAAGAAACATACATATGAAACGAAATATACAATACAGAGACTCACGTGGCGGTTTTCTTTCGCTTCCAAGGACGCAATATCCTCAAAGGTTTAACATATTCATCAGATGCACAAAAGCTAAACCCTGAGGACGGAGAATTAAGATCTTCGTGATGACCTGAACCATGAAAAGATCGAAGCTTTAATCGATCAAATAACTTCATGTGGTCTATCTGATCTTCATCCAACGCACTAGCGGTCTCTGTTTTGTTTTTCACAAACCTAGAAGGATTCGGAGCAGATGTACGAAGATTCAAGCGGTAGCTCAATTTTGTGCCATCTAGCTCATTTTCATCATGAGCTTCATCATGGGTTTCCACCTCTCTTTTGACCTGTAATTGCTCTGAGTGAATGGGAATTCTCTCATCATTGTTCTCCATGACACAATCACCAAATAACTCAACCTTTACTCGATTCGGCTGTATTTCATTCACACTCAAAGGCAGAGGATTCCTTTTAACTCTTTTCACACTTTTTCTCGGATTTTTTGCTGCAGCTGCTGCATAGCCTTTGCTAGCTAACGGAGATTGTTCGTCATCTCTACTGGATAGCTCAGGTAGACTGGCTTCAGGTGACAAATCAAAAGACCTTTCATGAGCAAATGGAATAATACTCTCTTGAATTCCACTAAGCTGACATCCAGATTCTGAACCTATACTAAAATTTTTACAGAGGACAGAATCAGCTTTCTCTAGAAAGCCGCTGAATTGAACCCCAGAAGATGAAGCTATCCCATATTTGCATGAAATCTCGGCTTTTATGTTATAAAGATCGGTTTCATCGCAGTCTTTAGTATTATTATCCTGCATTTGTAAGGCAAATAACTAGTCAGCCCTAATAGATCCCAAACAAAAAAAAAGAAATCGTCACTTTGTTACCTCTAAGTTGGATTCTGGCAACCTTAAAGCCATCCTGGAATAACAAGTACGGTAGATAATAACCATTAGACACCAAATGAACGTAGGCGAGTGAAAATGTAGAAAACTATTCGCCATGCTCGTGACATTATAAGCACCTTTCTAGAAGCATTTTGCGCCGCTCTTTCAGTGTGAGATGTTCAAGAGCATCGCTTCTTGCGGTTACTTCGATTTTTTCGACTCTTTTGAGATCTTCTTCCGGATTACTACAACATACTATAATGTTGTTCTGAGGACTTATATTTCCAGAATCAATTAAACCTTGGCTACAACCAAATCTTGTAGATTCCGAATTTTCGGTATCTACAGATTCTGTAGCATCACAATTTGACACTACAACCTGAAAACTATATAATCAGTTATCTAAACTTAACAGCAACAATAGTAAGATCGAATGTAACACAGACTTCGTTACCAGCTCATTCAAGCAATCTTCATCTTCCCTTTTCACGATACTATCAACATTCGATCTACAAACAGAAGAAAACCATATGTGAAAACAGAGAAGTAAAAGTTTTTAAAAACGTGAACTATAGACAATACTCACGCAGGTATAGAAGCAGTGATACGTTGAGAGACTCTATCACTCGATACCAACAAACTCCGCCGTGATGTCAAAGGGAGGTGGTCTAACTCAGGGAATGTAAAATCAGACTCAGACGGAGAGATATTGTTAGGTTCATGACACATCTTATACATTCGGGTCAAAGTAATACAAGTACATAGAGTTTGAAGAATTTGACTATAAACGAGATTTCTCCGAATTTGCTAAGAAATTGAATTAGATAGTAAGAGAGAACGGTTTGCTGAAACGTAAGGAGAGTGATGAAAGGAATCTTCTTGGGACATTAACACAAGGAGAATCTCATATTGTCGAAACCCTGAAAAGAAACAAGAGGAAACTGTGTTTAAAAAGATGGTCTTTTTTTAACAAAATTGAAACATAACTAGACTAACAGAAACCTTTACCTCAGCAAATTCGATGAAACACTGATAGAGAGACGCTCTCATTGATCAACAAGTGGAGAGAGAAGTCGGTTTTGTTTATCATACAGAGAGAGAGAGAGAGAGAAACCAAGAGGACGAGAGGAGAAAGGTGCTTAATTTGGGTCAATAGGCCCATAAAATTGGAACCTAAAAGCCCATTGAAAGCGATATAAACCCCTAAGCTATAAATCAAGACTTCGTCAATGATTTCGCCGCAGATTATCGTTATCGTCAATAAAATCCAGAGATGTGTGTATTTTTTGGTCGAACAGAGAAAGATGCGATTTTTGTTTTCATTTTACGTTAAAAAGTCGAACTTTTTTCTAGGAAATTTTAGGTTAAGAAATAGCATATAAGGGAGCAGATATGTGTTAGAGTCTTTAAGCATATCATTCGTGTATAGCTTAAAAGAATCGTATGTTCCGATGCGAAATCAAACATCTTCATTGATGGTTTGGAATCTCTGGACATGTAGAATTCTGGGATTTTTTCCCGTGGATTCTATCATTTTCTCGAGATTCGACAACTTCTATGTTTCTCAATGTTTTAGTGCCGTCTAGATCTTCTGTTTTCGATGATAAAGTGTTATCCTTTCTTTAAACTACGATCTCGGTTTTTGTGTCATTTGTTATCGTTTTTGGCTGCTCTATGATGATTTTTCTTGCTTTAACCACACTGAAAATATGGTCTTGAGAATGTGATGTGGCACTTTTTGATTCAAACCAAAGAAAAATTCGATTAGATCTCGGCGTTTATTGATGACACTTTTATCTAAGTTTTCGAGGGTGTTTCTCCTTCGTGGTTTAGATTAAGGTAGAGAGTAATGTCGAGCTCTGATTGACACTTTTCCTTGTTTGAATCTTGAAGAACATGTTACATTTTTAAGCTCACTCCTGTGGACAACTTTGGCCTTGTCTGAGAAGCAGCTTTTTCATAATCAGTTCTCTTGTTGTGTTTCTTTATTGAAGTTTTAGTTTCTATGTTTTTGTTTTTGGCTGCTCTATGATGATTTTCTTGCTTTAACCACACTGAAAGAAGGGGTAAGAACTTGATGTGGTACTTGTTGATTTAAGCCAAAGAACGAGTTTTGTTGAGCTCTGTATTGCTTGATGACACTTTGATCTAAAATGCTTGAAGGGGATTTTTGTTCCCTTTGTGTTGTAGATCAAGGAAGAGAGTAGTGTGGAGCTCTTGTTTAACATTTTCTTATTTTAAATTTTGAAGTACCTTGCCATGTTCTCAAGCTCTCATATGTGGAAGCTTTTGGTCCATTGTCTGAGGAGCAGCTTTGAAATCTGTTTGTAGCTTCTATCGTTCTGATTTCGAAGATTACTTTTTGATATCATGTGTAAGATTCAAGCTAATGTCGAACAATCACATTTATATGCGACTATAATTAACTAAATTTAGAGAAATGGAAGAAAAACTATTCAATCTTTACCAATTGGTGTTATAGTACGACAGAACAACGAAAGAAAAAAAAAACAATAAAAAGATTTTACTCAAAGAAGCAAGTTCATGGCCGAGAATCCAAGCTTATTGGCTTTTTACACTTTATATTAAAGGAAACAAGCTGCTAGTGATGCTATTTGATATATGAGACTTGGACATCCTCGCTCTCAAGTATGTGTCAACTATGTCAATTTGGCAATCCTGAAAAACATCTAAAGAAAACAGTATTCGACCAAAAAAAGAAAAAAAAGGATTCATATACATAGTGTAAATTATGTAATATATGCTTTTCTGATACCAAATGAGATGTAAAATGGTTATAAAAATAGGTACGGGCTATAACATAACTAAAAGCAAAAGTGGAGGGGGTGACTTTTAAAATAATCACGAAGGAGTTTCTCTTACATCCTTGGATTATAAATCAAGATCTTGACGGTTTAGATTTCGCCATCTGTTAATCTCAAAAAGGCTTTAATCAAACCCGTGCTTGAAGGATACAGTGGCGTTTTAGACCAAAGAGTCTCTCGTTTTCGGTTTCTTCATTTCTTCTTCTTTCCTCAATCATCTTCTCCACCAGCAATTGTTTTAGGCTCTTCTTCTGTTTCTTTGTAGCATAGAAACAGTTAAAAATGGAGAACCTAACTCTAGTTTCTTGCTCAGCTGCTTCTCCGAAGCTGTTAATCGGATGCAATATCACTTCCTCGCCTAAAAACCCAGTAGGGGTTTCACGTCGGACTCCTAAAATTGTCCTCCGATGCTCCAAAATATCTGCCTCAGCTCAATCTCAATCTCATTCTCAATCTTCGCGTCCAGAGAACGCTGCAGCAACCGGTTAGTTTGCGAATTCCACTCGATACCCACCGTATTATTTGTGATGGAAATTGCCAAAATTTGCCGGGAAAAAATTCGTTAATTTTCAAGTTTCTTACTTTTTTTTTATCTGTATGATTGAAAGTCAAATTGTAAATCCTTTTCGACCGGTAAGCAAAAGCTTAGGAATTGCTTCTCTCTTAAACCCACACTTGCGAGTTGTGAATTTGTCTATTTTATTTGCAATTCGAATTCTTGTATAAGCCACTGATTGTTTACTTTTATTTATCTCTTCATTTGCAGTGGTTGTGAAACACAGAAGCAAAGCTTTTGCAAGTATTTTTTCATCGAGTCGTAATCAAGAGACAATTTCTTCTGTTGCTTATCCTAGTACACCTGTGCCACCACCATCTTCATCAACCATGTAATTTCTAGCTATTTTCCTGGTTACATCAAAATTCTAAGCTTTTTTTTTTTCTTCTTCTTTTGGGCAATGTGCTTGCTATATAAATTATATGATTCTTGGTAGTTAAAAAAACATGTGTTACTGTTTTCTTTTTAATCTGTTCTTTTTTTGGTAGAGGATCACCACTTTTCTGGATTGGTGTTGGTGTTGGGCTATCAGCTCTGTTTTCATGGGTTAGTATGAAGATAGAAATCACATAGCTTCAATATCGAACAATAATTACTATCGAACAATAAGTACCTGATTTTCTATTTCCTTTTTTTTCTCTGATGGGACTACAGGCAACATCAAGTGTAAAGGTCAGTGTATTATCTCCCTCTTCTTCAAGTTACCAGCTACTAGGCCCTGTGGTTTTACAGACTTTTGCAGAATCACAGTTTATGCTTCATGTTATCTCTATTCTCTAGTGTGTAGTGCTTATGTATCTGAAATAGTATTCATTAGATCGGTTATCTTAACAAGGTGAACTCTTTGCTCACACTTTTTGAACCATAAATTAAGCATTGAAAAGTTTGCTTCTCTTTTTTTGAGTAGTCACTTAATTCATAGATGGAAAGTTTGAGATAACCTACATAATACCGTTATGGTTTTAGTGATGCAATTAATGTATTTACAAGTATAATCGTTCTCATAACTATGTGATTGGAATATATTTCCCAATTTCTTAACGCTTTAACTTGTTCTTCTCTAACTGGCTGTTGCTCTCTCTGGAATTTTTTTGCTTTGGTTTCAGAAATATGCAATGCAAACAGCTATGAAGACGATGATGAACCAGATGAATACGCAAAATAGCCAGTTTAATAATCCTGGATTCCCATCAGGATCACCTTTTCCGTTTCCATTTCCTCCTCAAAAAAGTTCTGCTTCCTCCCCATTCCAATCTCAATCCCAGTCTTCAGGTGCTACTGTTGATGTGAAGGCGACAAAAGTAGATACACCTCCTTCGACCAAATCACAACCTACGCCTGCAAAGGATATAGAAGTGGATAAGCCAAGTGTTGTTTTAGAGGAAAGCAAAGTGAGGAAAGAAGAAACGAACTATGGTAGATTCTTTTATGTTTCAAAAATCAACCACTTCTCATTCGTATCCTCTAATTTTGAGCTTCTTCCTTTCTCTTTTTCTTAAGTTTCTTATTATTAAGCTGTTTTAACTTTGGATGCAGCCTTTGAAGACGTTTCCCCTGAGGAAACCACAAAAGAAAGTCCATTTAGCAACTATGCTGAAGTCTCTGAAACTAGTGCCCCCAAAGAAACTCGCTTGTTTGAGGATGTAAGTTTTTTTTTTTCTTTTCTATCTGCACAGCACACTAAGTGGTAATTTTAAAATGTTACCTAATTTTGGTAACTCAGTAGGTAACTTTGCTCTCTTATTTGATCTGTGGGTGAAGGTTTTGCAAAATGGAGCTGGCCTGGCAAATGGTGCCACTGCTTCAGAGGTTTTTCAATCTTTGGGTGAGTTAATCATTTGCAGTTTTCATCATTTGCAGAGCACTGTCCTTGATTCATGATTGAGGCTAGAGAACTCCATTTTATTTTATAACATATGCCAACAATTGGAAAGAAAGGAAGATATTAAGATTGGTGCTAAAGGGGAATGATTTGGCTCCGAAAAGATCTACTCCCTGACTTGTGTCCTGCTAGTCGTTGCTCTCTATTGTTATAAGACTTGCAGCACTATAGCATGCTTATTAGTTATGCAGAATGTTCTCAGGAAATGAACAGTCATAAGGATCTGTGATTTTGGTAAACCAGAATATTAGCCTGGCTATATGTATCATATCTGTGACTTCTTTTTTTCTCATCTTCTTGCGTATTAATCTCTCTTTCAGTCTTCCAAGTTTAAGAATAGAATCATTGGTCTGTCCCTTGTTTACACAGGCGGTGGGAAAGGAGGGCCGGGTTTGTCGGTAGAAGCTTTAGAGAAAATGATGGAAGATCCAACAGTTCAAAAGATGGTTTACCCGTAACTCATCTTCCCTATCACATTATCTTTAAATTCTTCCCTTAAAAACTGGTTTCTTAGTGGACATTAGGTAACATTGAGTGTATAAATGCAGATACCTGCCTGAGGAGATGAGGAACCCAGAAACTTTCAAATGTAAGTGTTAATTGTTCTTATTTCTCAATTTTAGATAAAAGGTTACGTGACTATCTTTGAATGGAAACCTTGAACTAGTCATATTAAGGGATGCAAATAATATTTCACCTATCCAATCTTGAAAGAATGATCTAATTGGTGTATGTTGATCCAATGCCTACTTAAAAATACAGTTTGATATTTATTTTATCCACTTGGAATTTTGTAGGGATGCTTAAAAACCCTCAGTACCGTCAACAGCTACAAGACATGTTGTAAGCTCCATATTACAAAATTGATTCTTTCCAATTGCTTTTAAAAATCTTAACTTTAATTTCAAGAAATACTCTTGTTTGTTTGTTTTCATGGATTTAGGAATAATATGAGTGGTAGTGGTGAATGGGACAAGCGAATGACAGACACCTTGAAGAATTTTGATCTGAATAGTCCTGAAGTGAAGCAACAATTCAGTAAGACAAATCTCAGTTTTTACCAAGTTGATCTTTGTGACGTTGAATAGGTTTGATTGAAACCATATTACAGATCAAATAGGACTGACTCCAGAAGAAGTAATTTCTAAGATCATGGAGAACCCTGATGTTGCCATGGCATTCCAGAATCCTAGAGTCCAATCAGCGTTAATGGAAGTACGTTTTCATTAACTTGAATCAAAGAGTTGCTTTGAGTTGGTATCTTCTCATCTCACTTGGTTCTTTATACAAAACAAAACTAATTTTGATTGTTATTGTTACAGTGCTCAGAGAACCCAATGAACATCATGAAGTACCAAAACGACAAAGAGGTATTTACTTAATCTTCTGCTACTTCTCTATTGTCTGGATCGAAAAAGATAAGTACTTTTGTAACAAATTGAGATTTTATTACTTTGTTACAGGTAATGGATGTGTTCAACAAGATTTCGCAGCTCTTCCCTGGAATGACGGGTTGAAAAGGATCAAGTCTGGGATTAGGATCAAATGTCATGTCTTTAGCTTTTTGTAGGAGAAAATAATGATTTTTTAAAAGAGATGCTTCAAGTTTTGCTCAAGATCAGAGAGACACGGTGTAGAATTGTGTGCCACCATATATTTATCTATTTCCATCTATATATACTGAAATTTACAGTTGTATCTGATTTAAACGCAGTCGCGAATCCGAATCGTTCTAAACGTTTTTGATGGCGTTTGGTTGATGTACATCTGTTGTCTCCAGTATTTTGAGACCGACCAGTCCAACCGATTGAACTGTGATCCAGCAAGAGTTTCGGTTTGGGTTTTAGTGAAAATCTGGATGTTATTGACCCTATAAAATATAGAAAATCCGTTCAAACCGGTGAATCGGCTAAAAACCCGACCCAGGTGATTTTCGGGTTGTAGGGAAACTTTTTTTATCTATAAATAATTCTTTTTTTTATCACTGTGATTAAATTATTGACTGTTTCTTGTATATAATTTGATAGTTTCATTTTATTTAAACCTATATATATATATATCTATATATATTTGTTATATAATTATGGATTTTTAGATTATATATAAAAATTATGGCGTAAAAATAAAGTTTGAACAAAATATAGAAGAAAAAACACTAAAGAAGCATAAAAAAGGGTAGAGAAATGATTTGACTAAAACTTTTAAATTTATTTTTAAGATTTATTATATTAATAATAAATTTATTTTTAATAATTAATAGTAACAATATATTTTAGTTTTTATTTTATTTTCCTTAAACATTGCTTTATTGTTTTATAAAATAAATGATATCTTCTATTATTGCTTTATTGTTTGCAGTGTATTTCTAAAATAGACATGGCTTATATTATACAACCACTGTGCAAAATTGCGAAGTCCCCAAGAAGATACATTGAAGAACTTTTCATTGCAAACCTTTCGGTTCCATCTACTACTGATTGCTATGTAAGTAAATTACATCTTCTTGCTCTTCGTCTATGATATATATGTTTGTATCAAAGGTATGTATTTGGATCAACATTGGAGAAGGAATGAATCATTGAGACATAATATATATCTACACAAAATTGTGTTTGCACCCACTTGTAGACATGTATATATCTGCCCAGTGGGGCAATGACGAGAGCGTGCGCGAAGCACTTCACTTGGTAAAGGTATATAGAAGCATCATATATGACAAGTTTTCCTTTTGTTGAAACTTTAAAATATGATTTCAAGGAACTATAGGAAAATGAAAACGATGTAATGTAGATGCTCCTTATAATGAAAACTTTTACAGCAGCGTACCATACTATATGAATTAAAGGCTACCGATCTCTCATCTATATAATGTTACATTGTTGGATTTTCAACTTTCTCATCTTACACAAAGATTTAAGAGTTTATATAAAACTTTGTTGAGCTTTTTTTTTTTTGGTAAATAGTGGCGATCAGGATATGTCGGTGCCTTTCCTCTCAACACAAGCATGTATACGATCTCTTAATTATTCCATTATTGATAATTGGAGGCCATGGATGATAAACAATCAAGTTGCTGTCTGGATACACTCAGTCTTATGCCAATAAGATGACATTTGCTACTGTCAAAGCAAGTCTTTTTTTTTTTTTTGTTCTCTCTCGTTTTCCATTGAACTTATATAAATATTTTACATTGCATAAGAAAAGGTTTCTGATTTTTGTTTTAAATGATTTTAATTTACAGGGAGGTGGACATACAGTAGAACATAAACCAGAGGAAAGCTTTATCATGTTTCAGAGGTGGATTAGCGGCCAACTTCTTTATAATCCCTCTTTGTTATTAACTGTTAATAATAATTGCGCGTTGTTATTTGTAATTTTTTTTTGTTTTTGATATAAGGCTTTATTTTGTAAAATTGTTGTTGAATTTTCTTTATGTAAACCTCATGGATGGATTCAAAGCTAAAGAAAACAAGTTGTTTCTCAATTCAAAAAAAACACAAGTTGTTTAAGTAAAACTATATCTGAACAAGATTTTTTGTTACCACAGCATTTTGACTGGCCAAATAGAGTGATTTAAATAAATAGATTCTTTCTTTAGTAGGAACCATTAGACCACCACCTCTTAGTTAAAATAACCCCTATTTCATTCCCATATTTTATTTTTACTTCCAAATCGTTCCCTAAAACCACATTAAACCCCACATTTTTGCGTTTTTTTGGATGAAATTAGATGCGTTTATGAAATTGTAAATTTGTAATATCGAAAAAAATCGTAGGCTAAAAACTCGCTTTCTTAAGACTGATAGAGAGAGCCTAGAAGAATCAAAAGAACCAGTGAAGAAATGAAATAAGAACTGGGATAACCGATTGATTCTGATTCGGTTCGGTTTAAAAACCTTAATAAACCGGAAATACCCATAAAAATTCAGGTGAAATTTAAAACGGTTAGGGGTTGGGGGGGGGGTCACTTCTCCTTCAAGCTCTCTACACAATCCAGAGGACAAGAGATTGGTCACGAAACTCAAGCTGAAGCATGAGGAGATCGATTTCTTCAAAAGCGAAATCAGTTCTTCATCGGTATCTTCTGGAGAAAGGTAACTCTGGAACTGTTCCGTCGTCGTTTAGCATTTGCGATTTCTGTTTCTCGAGACGAGCTTATTCTGCTGGCAGTGATTATCGAGAGGTATTGAGAAATGGGATTCGCTATATGAAATTAGATGATTCACTTGATCTCTTCTTTCACATGGTTCAGTGTTGCCCTCTTCCTTCAATTGCTGATTTTAGTAGATTATTAAGTGCTATTTCCAAGATGAAGAAGTATGATGTTGTGATCTATCTTTGGGAGCAAATGCAAATGCTTGGAATTCAACATAATCTCTATACTTGCAATATCTTATTGAATTGTTTCTGTAGATGCTCTCGATTCTCTCTTGCGTTATCGTTTCTTGGGAAGATGATGAAACTTGGTCATGAGCCTAGCATTGTCACATTTGGCTCTCTGCTTAACGGATTCTGTCGTGGTGATAGGATTTACGATGCTTTGTCTATGTTTGATCAAATGGTGGAAATGGGATATAAACCTAATGTTGTTATCTACAACACAATCATTGATGGTCTTTGCAAAAGCAAACTGGTGAATAACGCCTTGGATCTTTTTACCCGAATGGAATATGATGGGATTAGACCGGATGCGGTTACTTACAACTCTCTTATATCTGGTCTTTGTAATTCGGGTAGATGGACCGATGCTTCGCGAATGGTAAGCTATATGACCAAGAGGGAAATCTACCCTGATGTATTTACTTTCAATGCTTTGATTGATGCTTGTGTGAAAGAAGGAAATATATTTGAAGCTGAAGAATTGTACGAAGAGATGATCCGAAGATCTTTGGATCCTGATATTGTTACTTACAGTTTACTGATTAACGGGCTTTGTATGTACAGTCGCCTAGATGAAGCAGAGCAAATGTTTGGTTTTATGGTCAGCAAGGGTTGTTTTCCAGATGTAGTAACTTATAGTATTCTCATTCATGGATATTGCAAGTCTAAGAAGGTCGAGCATGGGTTGAAGCTCTTCTGCGAGATGTCTCAGAGAGGAGTGGTTAGAAATACAGTCACTTACACAATTCTTATCCAGGGTTATTGTCTAGCAGGCAAACTTAATGTTGCTGAAGAAATTTTTAGACGGATGGCTTTTTGTGGTGTGCCTCCTAATATTATCACTTACAACGTTTTGTTACATGGTCTATGCGATAATGGGAAGATAGAGAAAGCATTGGTGATATTGGGGAATATGCAAAAGAGTGGAATACATGCTGACATCGTTACATATAATATCATTATTCGCGGTATGTGCAAGGCTGGTGAGGTGGCAGATGCTTGGGATTTATATTGTAGCCTCAACCTCAAAGGACTTATGCCTGATTTTTTGACATACACTACAATGATGTTAGGATTGTACAAGAAAGGCTTACGGCGTGAAGCGGATGCGCTGTTTAGAAAAATGAAAGAAGATGGGATTTCGCCAGATGAATGTTACGTATAGGGAAGCTAATTAGGACTAACTGCATCAGCTTGAGTGTGCCAGCGGAGCTTGCAAGATATTTATATCCGAGTCAGGCTATGAGATGTTGCCCCTGGAAAGATCAACTCATATCTTTCAAAGCCAAGTTTTGGATTCTATGAAATGAACTAATTTTCACACATTCATATTTATTAGGAGCAACCACAGAGATGATTAATATTAGCGCGCAAGCTGCATAGTGTGATAGTGGATTTGTTGACAGACATTACAGAAATCGAAGGTCGCATCATATTTGTATTCAGTTTCTCTCCTAGAGGAAGCTTGCCCTTGAAATGAAAAACTCAGGTCTTTCAAAGCCAAGTAGTTGTGATTCTAAGAGAAAAGCTGGATATATCATATGAAGCCATTTTCTCAAGTCACTGACTTATCTCAGTTTAGAACTGTACATTCTTTCATATACTTTATACCAATGTTTGTTTATTATGTATTCTTTGACAAAGCTTCTGTATCAATTTTTTGTATGTATTCACTTACTAAGTTTATGTACCATTTATCAGGTTTCTTCATATATCACTTTGACTCAAGCTTCCAGAGTGTGTTGTAAAAGAACAATTTTACTTGTTGAAAAAAAGGGAACAATTTTACTCAACTTGTGTAGCATTGTGATTACTCTGATGTATCAATGAACTATGAGAGTTGCAGGGTAGTAAAAGATGAGTAGCATAGTAGGAAAAGATCTTAACAATCACCAATGTGTGAATGTATGAATAGAAACAAGAGACCATATAAGCTTCTCTAACTACATCGATTCAGAAACAATACAACAAATCTAATTAAAGCATTTCAATGTATCATCATCAATGAGCGATAAAACGCTCTACAGATCCACAGTTCTGTACAGTATGACAGCTCTCTTCTAACTTCTGCTTCAGTTTATACAGTATCCTGTGAAGATAATGAGTACAGAAATGGATCCAAGAGTTTAGGTTTTAAATGGATTTTAAAGGAGTTATATAGTTAATCTGCAATGCCAAGAAGAAAAAGAAAACCAAACCTTGCTCATCTGTTGTTTTGTTGGTGGTCTCAGCCAATTGGTGTGTCCTGTAGGTAAAATTTTTCCGATTTAAGACAAGCTACTATACACGTATAAACAGATTCATGATATGATTATCAGAGTTTTGACATTGCGGAGGAAAAAAGAATAGTGGAAAATCAGAGGAGGTTGTTACCATGGTGATGAGGATTGGCTGATACCGAGCCCATTGCAAGTGAGTATCATTCCCTTAAATCTGGCTAGATATTCCTGCGTTAAAGAAATGAGTTTGTACATCTAGTTAGTCAAAACCTAGATAACTTTTGAAAAAACCGATTTTTAAATCCCGAAAAATATGTTGCATACCCGTAAAGTATACTTGTGGATCTCATAAATACCGGTTAAATCATACTCAAAACGTTTAGCTGGGTCCATCAGCACTGCCAAAAAGAAAGAAGCAGCTAAATCAGGTTACGAAATCATTGATCTGAGACATTTCTATAGAGAGAAAGAGAGAGAGAAGAGAGAGAGCATTGTTCTCTATCATATTCTCAAGTGTCAGATAGAAAACATAAGAGATATCATATTCAAACAGAACTTCATACTAAAATTCAGTCAATAAAGAATCTAGAGATGAACACGGTTCAAGGTATAGTTAAGGAGACCACATACAAACAATAAGGCTGTAAAATCCTAGAGAAATAAGTACATAGAGAGGCAGAGATGGAGAGGAGACATAAAATTATCAGAGGATTGTAACTATAAAGAGTTGAGAGTTTTATCAATACTTAAACAGAACTAATGAACTATAAAGGTTAAGGAGCTAAATGGATAAAGCTTAAAGGCTTTAAGTAGTTTGTTCACAATCTTCCTAATCTTCCTAAAATTGGTTATTTTTTATGTTCTGATGCATCATAGAACCGACTATACAAAAGAAAGACTTACCGTTATAAGCTTCATTTATCTCTTGAAATTTTTCTGTAGCTGCACTATCACCTTTGTGCTTATCAGGATGCCACTTCTGTACATGGAACCGCAAAATTTCAATTTTCTTTCAATCAACAAACTCTAAAATTCAATCTAAAAGCAAGAATGACATAGTAGCAGATACTGGAGAAGATTTTATGAGTTGACAAACCAATGCAAGCTTCCGATAATTCAGTCTGATCAATTCCTCAGTTGCGTCGTAATCAACTTCTAGAATCTTATAGTAATCCTTCAGACAAACAAAAATCAAATGAGCATTCGTGAAGATGCAAACATAATCAATTTCCAGAATTTTAAAGTAATCCTTGAAAAAAAGAAGACGCTTCCATTGAAGAACAAAGAACAAAAAAACAAACTTTTAACATAAAAATAACCAATAATCCTCGGATCTATAAAAATACTCAACGAAACTGTATCAGATAAAAACCAGACATAACCTAATAAACTAGATTTCTATGGACCTCACGACATTTTCCTAGGGAAATTTTCAAAATACGGATTGGAAAGACTTAAGATTTTACCTTTGGAGGAGACTTATGATGGTCTTCCATACACGAACAGAGAAAGAATCTCCTCACACATCATCTGATGGAGAGAAAATAGAAACCCAAAACCCTTAAAGTAAAAGGGCAATTTTGCAAGGTGTTTCTTTTCCGTTCAACAAAAACAAAAACCGAAACTGTGTTTTGAGGAAAATGGAAAAGTTGAATCGAATATTGTGGATTGCTTTCTGAGTATTCTTGTGTTGAGAATCGAGAGATGAAGAAAGGCTTTGGCTTTATGAGTTTTCGGTTCTTTTTTGGATATTTTGGATTTGTGACGAGGCCACCGGCCAATGTTTATCTTCCTTTGTCTTTTTTTTTTCTTTTTCTTTTTAGTTGTCTTTTGTATTTTTTCGGACAATTTCAAATCTTATCCACCTTGTATAAATCTAAAAACATTTTTTGATTAATGATCCATATATACTTAAATGTCATTTAATTTTTTCAAAGTTTTGTTGAACTTAAAAAAAATCCTAAAACAAGTGTTGTTTATCATCAAAACGTAAGCTTACGTAACTACTATTGCCTCTATCCATTTATGATTGTACCTGTGTTATTGAAATCTGTAGAAGTTAGAATACTAGTTTTGCTATTTTAGGGATAATTTTTGTAATTAGATTATGAAAATGTTATAAAAATGTTGTATATCAATAATTAAACTTGGGCATTGTTATTCTGTTTAGAATTCGATTAACTCAAATGTTGAGTTGAACTGAATTAATTCAAATCAGAATTCAAATTCAAGTAAAACAAAAGACGTATATTTCACTTTGCAAAGAGTTCTACCGAGGACTGAGCACAAAAGCATCCAAACAAAAAAAACTGAAGCACCAAATCAAATCCTTAAGGAATTGTTTTCAAACTCTGGTTACAAATGAAAACAAAGAGAAGAAGAAATCTGTTTGTTTCTTCAAGTCGTAGCTTCAACTTCTGGGTCAGTTTCGACGGGTACATTAGGTGAAGAACTGTTCCTTTCTCGGCCTCTTAAGCGCAAAGAAACGTTGTCAATTGCTGAATTAAGTTGTCCGATTTTCTCATTCAATGTCTCTCTTGTTTTCTCTAAACCTTCGTCGTAGTATGTTGGCTGTTGCGGCTTCTTGAAACCATACTCATCTTCATTCAGAATCGATCTTCGGATCTAAATCACCGCAAGAAAAAGAACATTAAATATCGTTACCTTAGATTGCATGAGAACGATATAAAGATCATCCAAAGCTCCAAGAACCAAAGAAACAGTCATGTAATAACAAAGATACTGTCTGTTTTTGCCAACGGAATGTGCATAAGCAAGAAAAAAAGCTCAATCAATTCATCATTTCAATAGAGTTCATAAACAAATTAACCGATAAGTAAAATGCTCTACAATCATTGAACATGAGCTATTTTGCTTAATTCCCAATTACGTTTAGAAAGAGTTGACTTATATACCTGTGGAGCAAAGATATATGCAACAGCGCCAAAGACAGCACCTCCTAGAAGAAAACCAGCTATGAAATCACCACCGCTTCCGCTCCTACTCCCGTCTCTGAAAATCATTAAAAGAGCTAAACTTCAACAATCTTCTTCATGATTTCAAGTCAATTTACGACAAGAGACAACGATCTAGTGACATATCATACTTACCGATACCCAGCAGAAACAGAAAACTTGCGAGTGAGGTTAGATTTCTTGTGAATTGTCAATGCAGAGGTTTTACAAGTAGAATTGAGCTTTATGGTAGACAATCCATTTGCTTTCAGATGATGAGATTGAGTCCCACCTGTGCCACAAAATTCAAGAATCCGAATCAAGAATCTTGCTAATATGAATCTCTCAAAATTGCCTTAAATATAGCTCAAGAGCTAGATTTTTGTTCAGTTCCTTACTCTAGCTGGTCTTCGTAAACAAGGAATTGATTCTGATCTCAATTTTAATTAATCTGAACTGTAAAAACAAGCTAATTTATAAAGGAACGATGCAAAATCAACTCAAGAAATGCCTCCATACCGCTAAACCTAAAGAAACTACCGGAAAGTACAAATCAAATGAACAATCGGATAAATCTTCTATTCCGTAATCAAACAGTTCGAATTTCAGATGGAAACAAAAGGAGCTTAAGGATAGAAAAATTTAGGAGCTAGATGAAGGGAAAAGGAATCGATTACCAGAGAGAGAGAGATGAGCAACACAAGACGCCATTGGAAACGATTACGAAGAGATCTGAGCAACAACACTGGGAAGAAGAATATGCTGACAGGTTTTGGATATCTTCTTATTGGAAAGGAAGTATATGTCAATTACTAAACTACCCTTTTCATGTACTGAAACTTTTGGTCATTTCAAAAAAAAAAGAAGAGATTTTAATTTTATTACGGTACGGAAATATCCAACTAAAAACAAGATATTGCGGTTTCATTTATCTTACACCAGAAAAAAAACAAAATTAGAAAAGAAGAAAAAACATCAATTACAGCCTTGTATTTTTCTTTAATAAATCTTCAAATGTATCGAGTTATTGGAAACCAAAACAGAATCAAACAAGCATCGGTTTTCAATTATAAAATATAACCTAACATAGTGATATAGAGAAATAGAATGAGGGATTCAGAACAACTCTTTTGTTCTTCTATAGATATCAACCAATTATTTTTTAAACAAAACATTCGGTATCTTTTTGTATCCATCACCATTTTTATATACAAAACCTGTGATAAATTTATGTCGTTGGGAGTCTACTTTACCAACCAAAAAAACAACTAAGGACACTCAAAATAAAAAGAACTTACGATACCTTTACCTTTTTATGTGGTACGGTCTCTGAAGAGAAACAATGGAGTATTCACATTCTTCCTCTTCTTCCCCGGAAATGAGAGTGATAAAGACAGATATGGAGTCACCGTCACGTCATCATCATCTTCTTCTTCTTCATCTGCTTTCTGTTTTTCTTTATTCTTACTACTACTACTACTTTCTTCACCAGAGTTGCTACTTCTGCCTAAAAAAGGCAATAGTCCCATAGTGTCTTCACTTGTTTCCTCACCTCCTAATGCCAGCTCCAGATTCGGGACTCTACCACTTAACCGTCTCTTGTTGTCATTGTTATTGTTATTGCCAACTGGAATGAGATTATCGACCAGTTCCATGTCTTCTCTTTCCACATTCAAGTCCAAAGGGAACACAATTTTGGGACTTTTCTTCATGATCCCGGAATCATTACCAGATGTATCCCAGGAAGGGCTGCTGCTTTCGTTTTCTGTCTTCAGCTTCTTATTCGCAGATCCTTCGAATGAACTATCATTGTTGATATCCACTTTCTGGTTCATGGCAGAGGATTTCTCTGTGGCTGGTCTTGTCAGTTCCCATATTGGACGCTTCCTGTGACTAGCCTGACTACAGTTGAGATCTTTCTCTGGAGGATTTTCTTGGCCAGGGGGCTGGATCTCTGAACCCGTGACTGTCAAAGGCAGATCCTTTCTAGCATCTAACTCTTGTTCCTCAATTTGTTGAACCTTCTTCATTAGACTATCTCCAGAGTTTGATCCAGTAGCTTGACAAGGGATATGATTAACACCTGCTTCGTCCTCTTTAACAACAATTACCTCCTGTATTAAGGAACTCAAGAGTAAGACGAAAATGGATTACCTATGAAAATTAAGACATGGAATGTCCTACAACGATTTCAGAGACCAACAATTTAAACTAGGACTAAGAACAACCCACCTTTGTGCTCAATGATCGCTCAATAGAGGGTTCTCTGTTAGTTGGATTCTCATGGCTAAGTACATCTGTCCCATTCTGAGTTTCAATTTTGTTGCTTGAGCTCTCACGTAGAGAAGACGCTTTGTCCAAATGCTTGTAAGGAGAACTCGTTTGACACAGCTCATTGGGGGCTCTGTCACACAGCAAAACATTTGAAGTAGGCAAAGATGTATTGTTTTGTGGATTAGTGACTGTCTCTTTTCTTCCTCGGAATACACCCCAAAGGAAATATAACATGTTCCAGCCTGCAAAGGCAATAGATCAAGCTGTAAGCAGTAGATATTTTGATAGATCAAATCGAAAAAGTAAGAGTTTTGGTAAGGATGCTTACGCTGGCAATTCAAAGGAAGCTGGTTGGATGAAAAAATCAAAAGCTCGACATTATCGAGGTTTCCTTTCAGGGCTAAATCTTTCTTTATCATGTTATCTATTAGAGGCTTATAATTTCTCTCATAACTGTATCACAAGCAGAGCAAACGAAAAAATCTCATAAGTGAATATATTTAAGAGTGAAACATTTAGACCAACAACACCAAACAATGTAGTAGTGAATAATCATGTAGGAAACCAACCTCTCATTGTCCTTTGCAAAGAAGAATAGAGCTATATGGTCTTCCTTAGTACCTATAACTTGAAATTGTGTAGGCCATGTAGTTAGCCGAGGTACTTCATCCAAGCTAATTTTTTCTGGAAACTTATTCATCACTTCAGCAACCTTGGGTGAAGCTAAGGTTGATAGATGTGCTTGCATTCCACTATGCATAGCTGACTGATTTCTGGTTTTCCGAACCTCCAAGTCCCCTCTGGAAAAATGATATAAAAACTTCAATTCAGTATAACAGACATATATAAGAAGTAAGCCTCAATGGAAAAGTAATAAAAACGAAAAAAGGGATCTTCACCAAAAGTTAGGAAAACCTACTGCCATATAAAGTTATGGTCTGGAATGGCTGAGCATCTTAACAGAACAGGTGGGGGTACTAAAGGCCAATCTCTCATGACAGGCTTTACATATGGAAAATTAACTTCAAGTTCCACAGATCGTGGAGTCATTGTATCAGCACCAGAGAGTACAAGCTGCTTCTCATTTGTTACAATTGTCTGCTTGTCCGGATCAAAAGGAGGCCATAATGTCGGAAGCCCTCCTTGCAATCCTTCGTGTGACACATAATTCTTGTACATCTTTGAAGGCAATTGATTTCGTAAAGTCTTATCAGAATTAGAATCCGCATTAGATACCAACGATGCATCAGATTGCTCTAGTCCTCTGTTCTTGCCAAAGCTGGGCTTTTTACGCAGAGCAGCATCTACTGCTGCTCGCAACCTATTACCCTTATTTATATCTTCCCTAATGTTTTTTATGGTAGAGAGATCACTATCAGAAACGCCTGATGCGTCGCTAGATTCTGCAGTCTGACCACCCTTTTGAGATGTCAGTAAGCCTTTCGCACCAAATAACAGGCTAGACCTTTGGCGTTTACCGAAGGGTTCTTTGGTTTTCTTCCCTACCTCTCTAGATTCCCTAGCCCGAGGTAATCCATCCTGTAAAGCTACAGTACTGTGGTTTGGCATGCCCTCAACTGAAGTGGATGGCAGTTCATCCTTACCATCAGCTTGACTTGAACTTTGCTCGCTGGCATTGCACTTTTCATTTGTTGAAATGTCACCTGCATAGGGAAGAAATAAATAACAGTGGAGCTCAATAATGATACCTTAAAAAGGTGGGAACATACACAAAAACAAACAAAAACATATCCCACCAAAGTACAATCAAAGATGAAGTAACAGAAGTACCAATTAATTGACAAAAATGATAGGTAGCATACCAGAAGCAACCGGATTTTCTAGACGATTTCGCTTTAGGTTGCTGACTTGTTTCGTCAAGCTACCTCGTCTACCATCAGACAGCAAACCCTTCAAATCACGAGTATTATTTGCATATGAAACAGATGAATTGCAGCGTGAATTCAGCTTCTGGTCAGCGGAGGATGTTGGCGCGTTAGCTTCTATACTACGATCTTTCAGTTGCTTTGAGCTTTTGCCTTCTTGTAAATGAATAACTTTCGATGCAAGCGTTTTTGCTTGTGAGTCGTTACCACTAGAATTCCCTGCATCTGTAGTTCTACTTGACATTAGTTTGCCTACATTTCTAAAACCCCCCTCATTTATATCAGGTGAATATTCTTTGCCAGTCTTCTGTCGTTGGAGAATAACATCATCCATAAGTTGCACTTTCGTTTTTGAGCTTGAAAAATTGAAGGAACTGGATTTCAAAAAAGCACCTGGAGAAACAAAAAACAAGGTAATGTTATACAACTTGTAAAATCGCCAGAAATACAACAAAAGAGATAAGGCCAAGTTGCAGTTAGGGAGAGCAATCCCCTCATGCAGCCTACGTTTTGGAGGTTGGAGCTGTGAACCAGTAGATCGTGCACCTTCTGTGTCATCACTGAAAGATGTTTGATGACTTAGCTTTCCCCTTGACCTGTCCAAGCCATTGAATGATGTTTCCCAAGATAACGCACCTATTCTAGGGAGAACACATTTCTTGGGTGACCCAGTTGAAGCCTCGACCACATGTCTTTTAGCATCTGGAACTGCCTCAATTTTATCTGCATGCCTTTTGCCAGAGCTATGTGTACTGAGGGTTACCTCCATTCCTCTTTTTCTCTTAGCTTCTGCATGTTTCAAATTCAAGTTAGTTAGACATATTGGAAACAGCAAATATGGATTCAAAATATATGCCAATTTCTTCCGCTAAATTTTTTTCACATACAGCACGCTCGGATAAATATTCAGCTTTACCTTGCTTCTGCTTTTCAGATTCCTCAGAAAACTTGCATTCTTCACATAGCCAATCACCCCCAGGAACTTCATTGAGCCTTTCCCGCATGCAATAGCTAAGCAAAAGAAAACAAAACTAACTGTCACAGAAAATGGCACTACCTTATGATTGATGAAAGAAATGACAATCAAAATCAATAGCCAATATCTAAATAAAATAAAACTATACTCCTAATATGCGAACAAATTGCAAATGGAAATTTGGACATTAGTATGCTTTCTTTTGCATGAATTGAAGAGCAGGCTTACGTGTGTTCTGCACCATCACTGCATCTTCTGCAGATAGCGAGTAAATCTTCACGACCAGCATCTCCACAGATATCACAAACCTTTACCTATACAAAAAAAAAACCTTTCACATGAGATTTTTTCCACTGAGCAATTAAAAGAATATTGCAATAAAAGACAAAGTATATGTGCTAATATGAGACAAGAAAAAAACAGCATTACTTACATCATGTTCAACCATTTCAGAATCATCACTCTCGCTCTCAGACATAGCTGATGGGACTGGACCATCTGATTTATTGAAGGAAGTGCTTTTACTTGACATACCATCCTTCCCGTTCTCACCTGAACGCATAGATCCTTGAACTGAAGATTCCTCTCTCTCTTTGTTACCCTTTGATCCTAATTTTTCCTTGAAACTTCCTCGCTCTGAACTGATTCTATCCTTATTGTTGGATGATGGATTACACAAAGATTGTGATTTCACTTCATCTGGAAGAACACTAGAAGATTCTATCATTGTGGAATCTTGATCTTTCCTAGATCCACCCAGAATTGGATCAGAAACCAGAGCGGAACCATTAGAACCCTTATTGACTATCTTGTTATTAAGATAACCTGAATTCAACTTTTTGGTTCGATCATCAGACAGAATCCCATCTTCCTGGCCCTCAATGCAGTTAGAGCTCTGATTGAACACATTAGCTGATGCAGAACCTTTCTGTTTCATCCAGCTCCCAGAAGAAGATGTCTTAGAAGTAATTGCAACAGCTTCGGAATCATCGGATATTCCAGAACCTCTTATAGTTTCCTTACTCTCAGCATTCTCAGAGAGAGCATCATGACTGGAATTTACAAGATTGCTTGCTTCACTAGCAGTGTTATCTGAAGTGTTGCGAGCATTAGCCATAGAAGAAGGTAACAGATCATCCTCGTTTACAGAACACTGGCTGCCCACAACTCCATGGCCGTTTTCATCTGATGACTCGTCCGACTTTGTTACATTACGGTGCATGCATGATGAACAAGGAGCAGAACAAACATTACAAGTTCCAGAGTCCACTTTTGAAAACCCTCTCTGACCCATTGAGCGCTTACCAACTCTTCTATCAGCCTGCAGGTGACATAATAAAACAAAATGTTAAGGAAAGAGAAATGATTCACAGGAACAATTAAGAAAAAGAAGTGAATCCGAGATAAAACTCGTCCATATACTAAAAAGGTCTAGTTATGGCAATAGCAAACATGAAGCTGTTATATTAGCTGGCAAGTGTATAACGAAACCAACACAATTACTCAAAACCACCAATTCTTGATGCAAAAAAAAGAAGACTAGTCTTCATCAAAACCTATGATGATCACAGCAATCAGAAGTTAAACGATCAAGCGTTCATGATCTCATGATCACAAACATGCCAGGAAACGGACAAGAATAATACAACAAAAGCAAAAGAGGGGTTTAAACTAATCTCACCATCTTCAATAAAATTAATTTGCCTGACTCGCAAAACGATTTCTATCCAGCTCTTCCAACTGTTTACAAAGGGACAAAAAAACATATTAAAGACTGCAGACAATTCTCAACAAAATCGAGATGATCAAACCTGCTAAACAACAAAAAAATTCAATTTTTAAACCAAACATTGGATAAAAATGCCCAGAAATGAAAACTCGAATTAACAACAATCAATTCACAATCAATCACCAGTAAAATTCATAGAGAATCGTAACTAATTTCTTATTAGGAAAACAAACCCATAAAACACGGAATCTTAGAGATAATCAAACGAATAATAAAATAAACAAATCCCTAAAATTGGGAAATAACATTACATGATTCAGGTCTCCAAATCATATCCCCTTGATTTGCTTCCCTCACCATCTCCATCAAAACCAATCTGGAAAAAAACGAAACCCTAACTTTCCCCTTCCTACGTTTCCCCTCTCCAACTCTTACAAACCCTAACTTCTCTATATCCAGATTTGGCTCCTAATTTTTTTCCCCTCAGACCAAAATCTCTCTATCTCTCCTTCACTGGTCTATGATTCAGTGATGGCTCCCAAGTTTTCTTCTCGATTCTCGCTTTCCTCGTGGTATACACAAACAACACGAGCCAGAGATGAAAACTGTAGATATATACCTCTCAGGATCTATACGCACGCATATACATAGATACATATATAATACACATATAAATTTCTTACAATTGATTATTGCTTTGACGAATATTTGTTGGATTGATTAATCCAATAAGTTTAAGAGGTTATTAACGAGGATACTATTGGTTTTAAAAGTATATTATTACAGAGCTAGTGAATTTAATTGACCTTCTCATCTCGTCTTTGGTTTGTGTCTGATTCTTCCTAAGACCTTTTTTTTAACGTAAAAGAAGAATCTGAGATATTTATTTTTCTCTCCTTAAGGTTTTTTCTTCTGTTAATTTTTCTGAGATATTTTTGTGTGCATTACTTTGTAAATAACCTCTAGTATATGTATAAATTTTACATATTCATGTCCGGGTAAATCTCTTAACTGAAAACATATCTTAAGAAATTTAATGTGCGTTTTAATATTGTTTTAGGAAGAGTTTGGATTACATTTTCATTGTATTTATTTATCTACTAAAAAAACATTTGTATTTGGCCGAAAGGGGGAAAATTTTGAAATGGCCAACTAATTACTCCCTGTTAAAATGATTACCAACTCGCATAGAAGAGCTCCTAAATTAAAAAATGCTCGAAACAATGAGAAACAAAACACTTCAATACTCGATTCCCTGGTTCGAACCGGTCCAATCTGGTTTAGTTTTGAGATCTCCCTTCTATGGTCCGGGCACGCATTTTCCCGCCAAAAAGAGTGGCAAGATGAGCAGGTGCGTTGAAACCCTAAAAGAAATCGTTGTTCTCGATTGCTCCCTCAAACGACAATCTCCCATGGCGCCCTCCGGCACCGTCGCCGATCATCCGCCATCTTCGACCACTGATTCATTCAATTCTGACGCCACAGCAGAGAATGATATTCGGGTGCCCTCTCTCTCTCTCTCCATCAAATTTTGTTTCATTACTCTTCACTGAAACGCCGTTTCGAATTTCAGTGCGAGAAAAAACCGCAAAGTTTGAATTGGACATCGTTTTCGTTCTGAGCTTGTTATGATAGTTTTTTCCGTTTTGATGGCAGCCATTTTTTGTCCTCCACAATGCTTCGTCTGGGAGTAGTCTCCATGGGAAATCAATTGGGACATTGAAGATTAAGCAGAGGATGGAGTCACCTAAACCTAAAATTGCAAAGAAATCTGAAGTAGAAAGCGTGGAAGAAGAAGATGGTCATTTTTTCTCAACTCTACGCTTGAAAGTTTTCGAGACTGTCTGGTCGAAAATCTCGAAAACTGAGAAGACAATCTAAGCCAGTCTCAATCTTTTCTCTTTAAATTTCTTTCAATGTGTTTAAATATTTAATCTTTCTCTATAAATTTGTACTTTTTCAATTGCAGGATGTTCTGAGAGATTCGAATTCAAAAGTATTTAGTGGGCTTCCTGATTGGATACGAGAATCATTTGAATCGATCATATCATCTGGAGCACTGAAATTATCGGAAGCAGTTCGATCTTATCTTGTTTTAACTCAGGCTTCTTCCAAGCAATTGTTCACTGCTTTGGTCCTCACCAGTAAGTCCCTAAAGATTAGTGTTTCGTGACTACTCTCGATATTGATCTTAAGAAAGCACTTAACTTTGGATGATGTTTTGATGGGTTACTAAATTTCTATAAAGTTTACAAGCAACCAGTTACTATTACTTCGCTTCTTATTATATAGTAACCTTTTATTGTTGTCAGGGAATCTGGAAATGGTTGATGATATATTGACATTTGAAGAACTGGATTTTTACTTGAAGTCTCAAGGTTGCCATGTGGCTAATCTTTCATCTATGGACTTCTCAGCCAAAAGTGGTGTAGGAGGTTGCCTTAGGGTTTGTTACGCCAGTTTGTGATGCCACTGTTGCACTGTTAGCCATAAGGTGGCACTTTTTATGAGAAGTTACTTTTTGTGTCAAGATGGAACACTGACATCTTTTGTTAGAACTCTCAAGGTTTCTTGCTCTATCCTTTATGCTGTATTAGGTTTCAACTTGTTTCAGATTTCTAACTCTTTGTTACTCATTTGGCTATACATTATTTTCTCAGATAGCCTGCCTACAGCATTTCTCATTAGAGCCTTTAAGCATCATGCTCGAGCACTTCTGTCAAGAGCATGTTAATCAGGTATGCTTGATGCACCTGTATACAACTTCCATTTTTTTTCAACAGACCCTTCAGCTTTCTCAGATATCATATTTGACTTTGGTTAAGTTGGTACTGCCATTACTATATTAGTGTAGTTGATAACTAAGAAATTTAGTTCATGTTTCGCATATTGAGAATCGATGTATATTACAAAGAGTACATATTTACTTCATAAAGAAATGATTGAGAATCTTTGGTGGTACATTCTGCATCCCTCGATTGGTCATCTAGAGCAGTAGACCTTTTTGCCGTGTTGCTCGTATAGTAAAGCGCAATTCGCTTTGTTCTAAGGAAGTTTTTTCTTGTAAAGCTGTCCAGTGAAGATAGTGGACTATTGACTGAAGCAACTATGAAACATGCCATTGACTTGCCATCTGTGACGAGGTACCCCAGAGATTTCACCACTTTTACTATTTTCTCTTTCCACTATTTGTATGTTGGAAGAACTGATGGGCAGGTTAGAGTTGTTGGACTTCTATGACAAGGTTTGATCCTTGTTGGAGTTCTCGAGAATTATTGGAAATTAGATGCTCTAATTTCTGCTCATAAACGTTTTACTAGGAATAAAATTACTCGGAGTACTTTTGAAATGCTACCTCAGTTTTTGTCGGACTTGCAAAGAATGCCAAATCCCTGGAGCATAGTAGTTTTGGTGAGTTCTCCTTTTTTTTCTTTTTTTTTTCTTTTTTTTTACGGTTCATCATCATAGAAAGAGCCACTTCATGTCTTACATGATTTAGGGATGCCATTTTTCTGTGTAAAATAATATCTTATTTATCAGAAACTTAGATAGGAAATGTCGTAGAAACTTGTTTTAATGAATTTAAGCATCCCAATGGGCATCGAAATATTTTGGAATTTGCACTTTCTGTTCTCCGGTTGGGTAAATTTTGAGTTCTATTCATAAACTGTTTCTTTTCCATCTCTCGATTGAAGGCAGTTTTTTTATTGTTTCTCTTGACTTGGCTATTCTGCCGGTTTAGTTGGATTCGTGAGTATACATATTATGCTTCTCCTATTATACATCAGAAGAGAAAATATGAGGCAGTTCTGTTTTTCTTCTGATCAGAGTGATTTCTACTTCCTGGATAAATAAATGAACATATTCTTTGTATACTGTTTTGCAGTGCATATATGAAGTTGGGAAGTTTGATAAACTTCGATTGCTAGACATATTCTGTGAGATACTTGACTCAGAAGCACGTTACTTGAAATACTTTTCACCTTCGGAAATTGTTAACTGTCAGAGTCACAATTCAGGAGGTAATAATGCTATCAGACGGGTTCTGCGCAAGCTCAGGTGAGTTGTGTTGTAAGGAAGAAATGTGAAATTTCCTCCTCAGACAATAGCAGCCAAGGATTCTCTTAAACTTCTGGACGGCACAAAATTTGTCTGATGGATCTATTCAGATGGCATCTTAATGTCCTTATGCTGTGTTGCCATATTTATGGAACAAGATTTTGAGGATTAGTTTTGGTAAATCATGTTAGATCGATTAATAAATTTCTCTGTTCTGAGTTAGTGGGACTAAAAATCTACATTGAGAGCTTGTTTTAATATCTCTGCAAGGAGCTTAGAGCAAAAGTTCTGAAGCTCTTGCATTCTAATTTTCTCAGGGATCTTTCACCTTCACGGCTGTCTGAAAAGTTGGGAAAATCTTACTTCAGAGTTCAGTGAGGTAATAATTAACTAAAATTTATCAAGTTTTTACCGTTTCTCTTGACTTGCATATTTTGTATGTAATTTTTAACTTCATGTGTACTTAAAAGTCTCATATGTTTTCTGGACAATGTTCTTTCATTTCCTTTGAGCCAGAGTATGTTAAACTGTCTCCATGTTCCTAACATCCCTTGTGCGGAGGATTTGGTTTGCAATCTATTTATCTGAAAATATTGCTTGTATTAGAGATGTCACATAATTGATTGTGAAAAAGTCAATCGCCCAGCATCTTTTTGGATAACTTTTGAGCATTTCTGTGAGATATATTTTGTGTTCATCCTCAGCTGTAAATACATGGTTGTTCTAAATGAGATATTAATTTGTTTGTTTGTTCTCTGCTGTTAGATCAATGACAAAGTGATGGAATTGCATCCGTGGAAGCAGCTGGTCAGAGACAAGGACTTCCCAATAAGCCAAAGTAAATCTCTTGATATTGTTTTCTTTTCAAACCTAACACCATGTATGAGTTCGGATATTTTCTCTTTTTTTCCTTTTAATTTCCGGCTTTCCTCCACCAGATCTTCTTGGAAAGTTAGTCTCTTTAAATATATTTACCTTTGACCCGTCGTTCTTATGTATGGGAAAATTGATGAGGAAACTTGGTGTATTATTCACAGTATCCTCCATGAATTTAATTCTCCACTCTAAACAAAGCTGTAAAATAAATGCCAATGAGACTCTTCAACGCACAAACATTATTAGCTCATTTATCTTTTTCCCACAGTTGAATGTTCAAAAGCCATGGGACAATCCGAAGTCTTAGTGTGTGAATATTCTCAAGTCTCCTCCCTAAACTCCTTTAGGGGGCAAGAGACGACTTGTGACTTTGGAAGTCTTTATAACTCCCACAAGTTTTTGCTACTGCAACAATTTCCAGTTGCATAGTTGCTAAAACGTCTCTTCTTTTATTTTCTTTTGAAAACTCTAAAATCACAAAATGTCCATAAAAACCCTGGTCACGACTTGTCTATGGATCTTGTTGGTTTCTAGATTCACAGGTGCAACCGTGGCCAACGTAAATTGCCTGAAGACCATAAAATCCCAAGTTGAAGATCCCAATGGATACTTGACCAGCTGGGATTTTGCCAACGAAACTGCAGGGTTTATCTGCAAATTCAGTGGGGTCACTTGCTGGCATGATGATGAGAACAGGGTTTTGAGCCTTAAACTTTCTGGTTATGGTCTCAGAGGAGTGTTTCCTGTTGGGATTGCTGACTGTTCTGATATGACAGGTCTAGATCTTGCTAGAAACAACTTCTCTGGAGCTTTACCATCCAACCTTACATCCTTTATTCCATTCGTTATAGTTCTCGACCTTTCCGACAATCAATTCTCCGGTAAAATACCTGCCAGCTTATCAAACATTACCTTTCTGGACACTATTATGCTTCAGAATAATCAGTTCACTGGTCTGCTTCCTCCCGAGCTAGTGTCACTTAAACGGCTCAGAAATTTCTCAGTGGCAAACAATCTTCTTTCCGGTCCTGTTCCAAATTTCGACGAGTCCTTGAACATTGGACCGGAGAATTTTGCTAACAACCTGGATTTGTGTGGTGGATTTGTGTGGTCGGCCTATGGATGCTTGTATTGGCCCGGAAGAAGAAATAACTATCTGGTTAGGGAAGATCACTGCAGCAGTTAGTGCGGTGATCTTTGCACCACTAGGTGCAAGCTTAGGCTGGTTATTCTTCATTAATGGTAGGAAGGAGAAACAAGGAGATATAAGAAGACACCGAAGCTGGATTTTTCACATTGGGGATTAAAAGACAGATTATTTTTGCACCTTAATAACAACGAATAATGTTGGGTTTTGACTTGGTCTTCGATTAGTTGCAGAAGTAAGAATAAGCTCCTGAGTTTTATGAATCAGCTAATTGTCCTAGTATTTCGTTCTGTTTTTGATAAGTTTCTGTCATCTCTCTTTTAAGTAGTTGTAGAAGACTGAGTCTTCATTGAAAGGCTATTTAAGCCAAGCACTCTACCATAATAAGGTTGTCGAAGTTTCCAGCCTTTGATTGAGTGTTCTCTGAGATCAACAAATAATTGATAGAGTATATGCAGTATTAATGCATGATTATACATATGCCTACATATATTTGAGAAAACTCTGATTTGTAACGTGGTTTTACTCAATTTGGACTTCATTTTAATGAAAATTTAGTATTATGTTAAAGTTCTTTTACTTTTTTTTTTTGCTATAGCAGAACAAAATTGAAAACAAAGAAAATCATGAAGATTAAAACATATTATTGGTTTTCTTTTTATATGAAACAAGTATATAAACAGATTATTGGTGTCAAAATACTCTTAGTTTTATCAAAAAGAAAAAAAAAACTTTGGTGTCAACATACTCGGATTACTAGTTCCTGATTTTTTTTTGATAAAAATGTAAATATTATTCAAAAGAAACATAAGTTATACATTGTGCATAACTAGATTTTGGTTCTATGCAAAAAAAAAAAAAACATAGAAACAACCAAAATCGGTGCAACTACTGCCGTAGTCTCATGGTTACAGTGTGAAATTGCAGCAAAAAGTGAACAAAGAAGAAGAAGAAGAAAGAGTATGACCACAGTCACAATATTGTCTTCAAAAGATCTTATCGAAGTCCACAACTGCAGTTCCGAGGAACCAATAGTCCTAAAAGTTCAACTCATACCGGTAGTGGACGGGAAAGCGAATCTAGCGACGACCCACATTTAAGGGGGAGGAGGAGAACCAAAAGTGCCAGCCCAAAGCAGTCCACAGTCCTAATTCTCTAACCATCCCACTGAAAAATGCAATATGAACTCGCCGGATAAGACCAAAACAAAGAAATGTGAGTCTCAAAACTACAAAGAGAAACCGAGATGAGGCAAATAGGCTCCGTGAAGATGATTTTCCGGGCTGAAATTTCCGGACGAAGAGCTAGCCAAACGGAAGTCGCGCTGTCCTCAAAGCGCGCCATAACCACTAACTTTTGCACTCCGTTTATAGCAACTCCTATTCGCCGTCCAATCACAAAACAGCCCCGCGACAAGAACCAAGCTTCACCCCGCATATCTACTGAACAAGCCCTCTCCAAGGCACACCAAAATCTAGCCATAAACTAATAAAAACATAGATAACCCAACACCGGCTAAAAAGCTTAAGAAGAAGCGATTTTGGTCCAAATCGGAAGCCATAATCGGCTAAGGTACATTACCACCAAACTAAGCCAATTTAGACACCTACCAAAACCGCACACACCAACCCAAGCACGGTAATTCACTACCACCAATTGTCGATGAAAGACGACCACTCCACCACCGCAGCCACCATCACGAAAAATGTGCTTCCTCAGCTAACATATGGGCACGAAGCTCGAATATTCAAAAACAAAATAAACTAATTAATGTCTCAAAAAAACAAAATAAAAATATTCAAACTAATTTTAGAAAAACATGGTAATACTCGACTAATATCTAATGATAGCTTAATTCACTACAAACCATTTTAAAAATAATTGCACATCATCATGAATATAAGTTTTTAAAATTTTGGATCATATTACTAGTCGTTTATGGTATTTGTGCGTCACAAAATAAAAAGTGAATCTTGTATAAAGTAATTAGAAGTTTCCATAAATTTTTCTCTTGTTCCTTATAAAAAAAAAAGGCAAATCCGTCTCTTGTAAACGACAGGGTTAAAAAGTTTTGCAAGTTCGAACATTAACGGGTAGGGTATTTCTTTTATTTCTAAAAAAAAGTGGGGTAATTGTGATAAAAATAAAATGGGCTGAGAATTGAAGAAATTGAGGCCCATGATGGCCGTTACGTGATATTTTATATATTAAATTGAGCCTCCTCCTCTTGCAACCCCACCCGAAAAGGCTACAATGTAAGCCTTCCTTTTCTTGATTTTTCTCAGTCTTCTGATGTTGCGTACTTGTTTTTATATAGCTGATATCTGACAATTTGCATACTTCCACCTAAGAATTTTTGTTTAGACATTTGTTAAATTTATTTCTGTAGTGGGTCAAAGATCTTCTCCACATTTATTGGTTTTCTCAAGAACAAAGATCAAGGAGATGGAACTGAGCAGGCTTTATTGGATGAGCTTAGTACATTCAACGATTATATCAAAGAAAATGTAAGTCCTTTTTTGTCCTCGATCTGTCCATAATACTTCTTATGATCTTATACTAGATCTTTTTTTTTATAAAGGTTTCTTATAGTAGATCTTGTGAGAGTAAAACATATATTTACCGCTCTTTCTTCCTTTAGTTGAAGGGTCCACTCATAAACGGAGAGAAGATTTCAGCAGCTGATTTTGTCCTTAGTACAAAAGTTATACCACATGAAGATTGTATTGGGACACTACAAGAACTGGTCTGTTCCAGATTCACTTTCTTTCCTAAAATCCTACATGGAAGTAAATGTCTGGAAAATGGAGCTAGTCAGATGTTTGTTCTCTGCAACCACTCTTATCTTTTGATCATTTCTTCTCATTCTGTTTAACCAAAGGCGCTATGTTGATATACAGAATGTTTTCTCGAGGGAATCATTTGCGAAAACGCGAGCGCAAAGAGAAGATGTTATTGCTGGTTGGAGACCAAAGGTGATGGGTTAAGAGATTTAGGTGTTGGCCTCAATGTATCATCTTCTTTGTCTTCTACTAAATCAACATATACATATATATATATATATATATATATATAAATGTATACAAATATGTCGTGACTAATAAACTCTGTTTAAAATCTATTCAGTAAAAATCATTGTTAAAATCTATGTCGTAAATTACATTTCAGTTTGATTAGAAAAAAGCGTCACACTTTCCTAGTTATTTACCGCCAGCAATTAGACGATAATAACAACAATAATTACAGAATTGCCCTTTTGTCATCTGGTTCTTCCCTCCTCATTTCCACTCCTTCAGTGACCTCAGAAACCCCATTTTCCTCGGTGGCTTATCTTTTTTCCTGGAAATTTCAAATTTTATCTCGCCCCAGATTTTCTCGAGAATCAGTCGGGCGTTTCTTCAAATTCTGCCATGATTCTCCAACCATGTTTCTCTCTACCCACAACAGCTACTACTCTTTTGTCTCCGACCTGTCCTCACCAGCTCAACACTCTGTTCTTCACCCACCGACGCCGTCGATTGAGATTTCCGCAACGTAGATTTTCATTATGTGGTATGTTCATCGCCTCAAAAGTCGAATTCTTTTTCCAATGGCTTTTGTTACTTTTGTTTATTTCTCGAGCTGGACTTTTGTTATTCAGCTACGGTGTATTAGTATACGATATTATTGAAATTATTATGTGTTGATGAAAATTGATCATGATGAGAAACAAATCGTAAATTCGTATGTCCTCTACATGAACTTCCCTTCTATTTCAGTAAAATTTTACTCGAATTCCTCTTTTCTGTTTCAGTTGCTGCGTCAGGAAATAATGTGTTTACTTCTCCTGAGATATCAAAGACCTTTGATTTTTCATCGGAGGAGAAAATATACAAATGGTAAACTTTCTGCTGATTATTGGAATTATGACTTTGGATATCGCAATGTGGATAATAAGGGACTCATTCTTTTGGGAATTTTAGGTGGGAGTCGCAAGGGTACTTCAAACCAATTTTTGACCAAGGAGGAGGCAGCCCTTTTGTGATACCAATGCCACCTCCTAATGTTACTGGTTCTCTCCACATGGGCCATGCAATGTTTGTCACTCTTGAGGTTGTGGAATCGATTTTCAGATATTTGTGACAGTCATTTGGGTATTCATTTAATATTCTTATTTGCATTTTAGCTTCTTAGTTTGTTTGTCTAGCTTTAGCTCGTATGTTTCTTATTGTACATATATGTGGATTAAATAGGCACTTATGTTGCTTCCATGTTTTTTCTTCTGCATTAGCTGTGTTAGGCTATAGTTCTTCTATTTTCATCACTTTTTGTTTTGATTTTACAGGATATTATGATTCGATACAATAGGATGAAAGGGAGGCCAACACTTTGGCTTCCTGGGACTGATCATGCTGGTATTGCCACTCAGGTTCATTTCCCACTTCAAAGTTCAAGTTTTGCATGGTATTTCTATTAGTGTTTGCATGTTTGTTTTGTGCCCTCTATGATTTTTACATCTTGCTTCTTCGCACTCTATTTCTTTAGTTTCTATACCAGTCTCACACATTTTCCTTGTCTTGTAGAGTATATTTTGTATAGATAATATTTGCATTGTTGGTGAATTTTTCTGAAATATATTACTGAAGCTACTATATTTCTTTACAGTTGGTCGTGGAAAAAATGCTAGCATCAGAAGGCATTAAGAGAGTGGATTTAGGTAGAGAAGAGTTTACCAAAAGAGTCTGGGAATGGAAGGAGAAGTATGCTATCTAATCACTGCAATTAGTTACTTCTAATATTTGTATTATACTTTGGCGGTGTTCATTCTTCAAGCAAGTCTTAAGTCATAGATCTTCTCGAAAGATATGCAGTATTTTAAGCAGGAGAAGATTCCTGTATCTCTCTTTTAATTGAGTAATTGATGTCCTTGTACCATTTCAAAGGCCAATGCTTTCATTAAAGATAAAATCCACTGTATTTGTATCTGATATTTTAAGGGTAAGGCTGGAGTTATAGTTTTGTGTGGTTTTTCTCAGGTATGGCGGAACCATTACAAATCAAATTAAGAGACTGGGTGCTTCTTGTGATTGGAGTAGAGAGCGCTTCACTCTTGATGAGAAATTGAGTCGTAAGGCATTCTTCTATAGTTTCAATATCTTCTAGATGGTGATTTTTAAAGCAAACTTTAGGTGGTGCTCAAAGTTGATTTATATTTTAGAACCCAAAAACGTCGGCAAATAAAATATTATGCAGTTTTTATGTTTTTCTTTAAGTTTCTTGTTGCTCTTATTTTCAAATCATAAGTACTTACATCCTGAATTCATTTTGTATATTCCTTGATTCTCTTTTATCCTGAATTTGTAGGAGCTGTGATCGAGGCTTTTGTGAAGCTTCATGACAAGGGGTTGATATATCAAGGTAGGCTATTAGATACTTTGGTTTATGCTGGCCTAGCTGTAACTAGTGATGTTCTGTACTCATACGAAGTTTGGTGATTTTGGCATAATGTTTTTCCAGGATCTTACATGGTCAACTGGTCTCCTAATTTACAGACTGCTGTTTCAGACTTGGTGTGTGATGTATCTTATCCCACACTGTTGTTTGATTACTTTGTTTCTTCTTTCTAGAAGTGAGTGTCTTGTTCTTATCAGGAAGTAGAATATTCAGAGGAACCTGGATTTCTATACCATATCAAATACCGTGTAGCCGGAAGGTACTGTCCAACTACCAGTACTGCATTTACTTTTTCTTTTCTATTCTGTCTTTTATGGACCCTTATAGACAGCCAAATTATATAAAAAGATGATTACTTAGTACGTCAATTTGATTATTATATGTCCTTAAGGAGTTTACAGAGGCATGATAGGGTTTGAAACGCGTATCTATCGGAGGCTTTAGATTATGTGGTATGATCATTAAAACTTGTGGAACACGACTTTGGGTCTGTAAGAGTTGCTTTGGCAGTAGTTAATATTAGCTTATGTTACTAAATTATTCTTGGAAGATTAGTGACTACCTTTGTTCTACTTTTGGAAATGGCTAATCTGATTTTTCCTTGTATAGTCCTGATTTTCTTACAATAGCAACAACTCGCCCAGAGACATTGTTTGGTGATGTGGCCATTGCCGTGCATCCTGAGGTAGGTGACGATATCTCTATTTTGTTCTTTAATAAGATATGGGAATGATAGATGGCACTATCAAAGTCTGTTTCACGTGTTTTCAAGTTTTGGTTTCCTTTTGAATGCTCGGTTGGCGAACTTAGAATCAAGTTTTATATTAGGGAGGAAAGTAAATAATTCATAACACATTTTCGTTTCTTATTTGTTTTTGAGGTTTTCCATGTATATTTCTTCTACTTAAAAATAAAGTGAAATTGAATATCTGGTCCAGGTAGTTTACTGGGTTTTTGGTCTAACTTAATGTAAGTAGATGTAATCTACAAAGTATATGATTTAGATTATTGTTTTTATTGGATTTTTCTATAATTAGTTCTCTTTTTTGGGCATCGTTTGAGGATTACTGTTGTGAAATGTATTTGGCATCTGGCAGGATGATCGTTATTCTAAGTATGTTGGTCAGACAGCAATTGTACCTATGACATATGGTCGTCATGTCCCAATTATTTCTGATAAGGTGAACTCAAATCTACTGCCTATGCACTCTTTGTGATGTCTTTTAGGATCAAATATCTTTTTCTAAACTCAACAAGGTAAAGGCTGCACTGGTTTTGTCTTTGCTATTCTTCATGCCTTTCTCATCAGTAATTTTGCTGGAGAATTTCTAAGTTCTAGATACTCAGAAGCAAGAAACTGAAGTTACCTCATAGTATTTTCTTTGCTGTTCTCCGTGCATCTCTCATCAGTATTTTCTGTGTAATGTGGCAGTATGTTGATAAGGATTTTGGGACTGGTGTTCTGAAGATAAGTCCTGGGCATGATCACAACGATTATCTCCTTGCAAGAAAGCTAGGTCTCCCCATCCTGAATGTGATGAACAAGGATGGAACACTAAATGACGTTGCTGGCTTGTTTTGGTAACATTATGTTTTAAACTTATATGTTAGCTGCATTAGTTTCAATTTTATGAAATGGAAGACCCTTAGGTTACTTCTTAACGTCCATGGTTCCTTGACATACATCATATTTGTAGTGGCCTTGACCGGTTTGAGGTGAGAGAGAAACTATGGGTAGATCTTGAGGAGACAGGTTTAGCTTTTAAGAAGGAGCCTCATACTTTACGAGTTCCAAGATCTCAGCGTGGTGGAGAAGTATTTTTCTGTTCAGTATCAATTTTCCAGTTCTTTAGATGTTCATATATATATAATCTCATGCATTGTTTAACTGGTGTTAGGTTATTGAGCCACTTGTAAGCAAACAATGGTTTGTCCACATGGATCCTTTAGCGGAGAAGGCTCTTCTTGCTGTTGAAAAGAAAGAACTTACCATCATACCTGAGAGATTTGAGAAGGTATGCAAGCGGCTGGTTGTGTGCTATTAGTTGCTGAGCTGACCTCTGTTTTTCTCTCCTGTTAGTTTGGCAAATTCATTGCAAGTTTTCGATTTTGATTGTTTATACTCCATACTTCTGCTTTTGCTTATATTTTCTGTCGCCACTTGCAGATATACAATCACTGGCTGACAAATATTAAGGATTGGTGCATAAGCCGGCAGCTGTGGTGGGGACATCGCATACCAGTTTGGTATGTGGTTGGAAAAGATTGTGAGGAGGACTACATAGTTGCCAGAAATGCTGAAGAAGCCCTTGAGAAAGCCCATGAGAAATATGGATTAGATGTTGAAATATATCAGGATCCAGATGTACTGGACACCTGGTTTTCCAGGTTAGTTGCTCAGTTGGATTTATTTGGAGATGATTTTTATTCTGTACTTCAGTGTTATAGAAAGAGTCTCTAGTTTAATCATGTGACATTTTCTGTTCCCTCGATACGCAATGAATGAGTGCTTTTACTTTCACAAACATATGCTGCTGAAATATTTCCTGATTTTGCAAGAACATCCTATCTAATTTACCTAAGATGTTTTTTTTCTGCAGCTCATTGTGGCCATTCAGCACTCTTGGCTGGCCCGATGTATCAGCAAAGGATTTCAATAACTTCTACCCTACAAATATGTTAGAAACAGGGTACATTCCTTTCTTCCTTGTCAATCAGGAAAATAGTTGCTACTATCAGGGCTAATGTTAATGCTAGACCTTTATTCAGGAAAACGTTTAGGACCAACAACACTTTTTCTGTTACCAAGAACTGATGTCTTAAATTAAGTAAAACTTGGAAAGAAAATGCATTTTTGTTGCAGTTCGCGTCTTTGAATTTTTCATTACTTTCTTTAAATAACTATTTTTCCTTTTGTTTGGACAGGCATGACATACTATTTTTCTGGGTAGCAAGAATGGTTATGATGGGAATAGAATTTACAGGGACCGTTCCGTTTTCTCATGTCTACCTTCACGGACTTATACGGGACTCTCAAGTAAATTTAGGCTTTTTGCTTGTTCTAGTAATTGTTTTTTTTTGGGACGAGATAGATACTCAGACATTGATCGTTGAGGGTTTTCATATCATTATCTCTCCCTTCTCCTTTTCATGCTATTAAATGTCAAGTGACCTCTAGGATTTTTATTTGAGGGGAAAGTAGTAGATCGTTCTGTATATCTCCATGTAGCTGACCAGAAAAATTGGAATTTTCAGGGGAGAAAAATGTCAAAAAGTCTTGGGAATGTGATTGATCCTCTTGACACAATCAAAGATTTTGGCACTGATGCTCTGAGATTTACGATTGCACTAGGAACTGCTGGTCAGGTTTGATCTCTAATGTGTTTAGGTAGCTGAACCATTTTTTTCGTAAGTCTTACATTAAGATATCATATTTATGTCTATTTTCCTTTCTATCTTTTCCCCTATTACCTTTTTGTTAGGATCTGAATTTATCTACTGAGAGATTAACTGCAAATAAAGCATTCACCAACAAACTATGGAATGCTGGAAAGTTTGTGTTGCAGAGTCTGCCTAGTCTAAGCGATACATCTGCTTGGGAGAATTTGCTGGGCCTCAAGGTTTGCTTGCTTTTCCATCTCTACTAAAGTATAAGGGAACTGTGGTACCCCTTTGCCCTTTAAGTGTCAGACCAAGTATGATGCAAACTGCAAAGTCTAAACTCATTTTAAAAATGTTTAAGACTATATATGTGTCAAGATGGGTTCATGGACCATAAAAGTCTCAGAAAAAAACGAGGTAGCAGACCTCTTTCATGGAGCATCTCCTTCTGCTTACCGTTTGCCATAACTTAAAACAGTTGCAGAATCGCATTAGAAGTGATAGGCTACCTTAGGCTGATTAAGTTGCATAAAGCACCGCTGCTCTCTTTGTATTGATTTGTTGTGAAATTTCACAATGTCTTATAATAAATTTTGTCTGAAATTTTGCATTTTTTTTCAGTTGGACAAAGAGGAAACCCTTCTCAGTTTACCCTTACCTGAATGTTGGGCGGTAAATATTTTAACCCTGAAGTTATCAAATAATATCAATCTGCCTAACACCTTATATCCCTTCTGTATTATTTTCAGGTGTCAAAACTTCATATTCTCATTGATTCCGTCACAGCAAGCTATGAGAAGTTGTTCTTTGGTGATGTAGGAAGAGAGACGTATGATTTCTTTTGGAGTGACTTTGCTGATTGGTATCACCACCGTAACTCTTAACAACCAATACATGTTTCATGGACTTAACTGACTGACTGACTAGTCTTATTCTCTACTCTTAAGGTATATTGAAGCCAGCAAATCTCGACTGTACAGATCTGGAGGCAATTCAGTTTCTGTGGTTTCTCAGGCAGTTCTGTTATATGTCTTTGAGAACATACTTAAGCTGTTGCATCCATTTATGCCGTTTGTAACTGAGGAGCTATGGCAGGTAAAATGCTCTCAATTTTTTCTATTTGGGGTTTTCAGTTCTACATTTGATATCCCTTCACCATTTACTTAGGCCAACTGCAATGGACATAATTTTCCTTATACCTTGGTCTTAATATGCTCATTGGACCGTTTTGACCAATACATGCTTAAGATGTTATCTCTCAGGTTTTTCTGGTAGTGTAGCTTTGTTTTGAGCATGATGTAAAAAGACCCAAAATTTTGGTCATTGTGGTTGATTACTTTGGTACTGCAACCAATAAATGATTTCAGCTTCACAAAACTATGTTCTGAATGCATTTTTATTTGTAGGCACTTCCCTACAGGAAAGAAGCGCTCATTGTGTCTCCATGGCCACAAAATTCACTTCCAAGGAATGTTGAATCAATAAAAAGATTTGAGAATTTACAAGCTCTGGTCAATATGAATTTCTGCCTTTATATATATTCTGCAAACCTCCAACAGAACCATATGTTGACACCTTGCCTATTACATCACAGACTAGAGCAATTCGAAATGTACGAGCAGAGTATTCAGTGGAACCAGTAAAGCGTATATCTGCCTCAGTTGTTGGAAGTGCAGAGGTTGTTGAATACATTTCGGTCAGTAACTTGTGCCTTCGGTAGCATGAAATTTTAAAAGCTATTGATTTGCCTTGCATGCTTCCTTATTAAAAGCTGTGTTTTTGTGTCGGTGCAGAAAGAGAGGGAGGTGTTAGCTCTTCTATCAAGGCTTGACTTAAACAACGTCCATTTTACCAATGCCCCTCCTGGTATAACAATCTTTAACCCATTTTACGCTCTTTGTTTCTCTATTTGCATCTTATTACATTTTTCGAGGATTCCTCTATACCTCGTGATCACAATAAAACTCCACATGGTTGGGTCCTTCAGGTGATGCAAATCTCTCAGTCCACGTTGTAGCCAGTGAAGGACTAGAGGCATATCTACCTCTTGCCGCCATGGTTGATATATCTTCTGAAGTCCAACGCATTTCCAAACGTCTCTCCAAGATGCAAACTGAATATGATGCCCTCGTAACTCGCCTCAATTCACCAAAGGTATACCATTACCATCAAAAGAATTTCGTAAACACTTGTTAGATTTTGATTTCGATAAGCTTTTTAAAATCAAGGTGCATCAGTTTCGAACTGCTTGTTTCACACAATTTTGAAATGCGAAAATATGTAGTTTGTGGAGAAAGCTCCGGAAGAAGTGGTGAGAGGTGTAAAGGAGAAAGCAGAAGAAGTAGAAGAGAAGATAAAGCTGACCAAAGCTAGGCTTAATTTTCTCAACTCTACTTCTTTAGTGTCTCGGTAAATTTACAACCTCCAGGTGATTATTATTCTCTCTCACGTTCCGGCCCGGCCCATATTGGCCCATGGACCATCAGATATCCTTTTTTGGGAACTCCACAGTTTAGTTTGAAAATCCCCTCCAAAAATTGATTTTAGAGAGAATCAATTATCAACTTTTTGTATCAGTGTCCTACTGTCGGCTCCATAATGTCTTTCAAAGCATGAACAGTTTTCAAGCTAAAAAGTGTGTTTTTTTTTTATTTGTTGATTATGCCACAATCCTATATTTATTATTATTATTTAATTTCCTCACCAAGTAGGCCAAATGTATGTATTATTCAGTATATATTTTTCCAAAAGTCAGGTAAAATTTTTTCATATTTAAATATATCCATAAACAATTTATTAGGATGGTTTTCGGTTTGATTACGTTAAAAAAAACTTGGGTTCTTTTAAAGTAATTTGGTTTGGAAAATCATAGGCTGATTCGGTTTTTTTACGGATGCGAATTTGGTTTGATGTAATGTAGTTTTCATTTGGCGAAATAGAATGCTACTAAAATGCTCTAATGAAAGAAAAAATAGTAGTAATCCACACCTCCCTTTAATCCTTTTCCTATTGGTTTTTTGTCATCCTTTCCTTTTTTATGTTTCTTTTGACAACCAAAAATTCATGATCATGCTCTCTTTTTGCCTTTCGACCGAATCTCTCTCCAATTTTCTAATTTAATTTTCTGAAAAGGAAAAATTGTTAATCACATAACATGATAACAAACTGTGAACCAAGTCACTAACATAATGGTTAATGGAATTTGTAAAGATACGAAACAAACAACATTACTGTTCAGAAAATTACTCCACGTCTCATTAACATCTGAATTCTGAAAGATTACATACTTTTTTAAGCTAGCCAAAAACCGCAATTCTGGGCTGGAAAATTTGTTCCAGTTTAGTTCTTAATTCCGGTTTGGTTCTTAATTACGGTTCTGGTCTAAACCAATTTAAACTAGACAAAGACAGCGTGGTTTGCGCATGCTACCCGACAACATCATTCTCTCTCACTCCTCTTTCTCTCTCTTTTCACTCAGTCTCATCGAAGGAAGCAGAGGAGCCAAAATCAATGGCGGCCAACAATTTCGCGACGAAGCTAAGCAGACACACCAGTAAATTTACAGTAATCTTGGTCTATGCATTTCTTGAATGGCTTCTCATGTTCTTCATCTTCCTCAGTTCCCTTTTCACTTACTTTATCGTCAAATTTGCCTCTTTCTTCGGCCTTAAGCAAGTCTGCCTTCTCTGCCCCAAGCTAGATCGAATCTTTGAGCGAAACCCAGAAAATAGTTTCACTTACAGACAGCTTTTATGCCAAAACCACGTCGCCGAGCTCTCTAGTCTCAGTTTTTGCAGAACTCACGGGAAGATATCCGAATTGGCGAACTTGTGCTCAGATTGTTCATATCGCGAAGTACGAAGCAACGTTGGTTTAGGGTTTTGCACATGTTGTCAGAAGAGCTTGGCGGAAAACCCCTATCCTAATTACTTGCTTATCAAGTCATCAATTTGGGGAAAAACTCTGAGTGACCGAGAAAATGGAGGATTGATCTTAGAGATGATTGATGATGATAAAATTGGAGATGGGTTCGAGACAGAGAGAGAGTCCTATCCCTTAGGGTTCTTCAGTGAGAAAGCAGAAGAAGGAAAGAAACAAGAGCAGCAAGTGATTTCAGATGTTGAAAGCTATGGTTTAAGCCTGAGAGAAGTGTCTGAGGAGGATGGGTTAAGATCTATCATCAGCAATAATTTTCTCGGGAACAAAGACGAAATCCCGGAAGCTAAATCAAGAGTTTCAGAGGATGAACAAAAGGATGATGACACAAGCAATGCTGCAACATATGGGGAAGATAAAATTTCAGGTAGAGTGAAAACACAAACCCAAAGTCTGAAAATTTATTTCTGATAGGTTTTTGGCGTTTATATATTCTTCAATTGTGATTAAACACAGGTCCTGTGAAAGAAGAAGAAACGGAAGGAGCAGATTTGTTTAGTGACCAGTTTGAGGAGACCAAAAAGTTCACTTGTAACCTAAAGAATGAAGCTTTTGTTATCGAAAATCTCTCTGTCGGTTTTGATCCTCTTCTAGCAGGTCCTGCGCACTTATGTATCCATCTTTAATTTGGTTTGTATATCTATGTGAAGCAGTTACGCCTGAATAGAGTTTTTTCTTTTATAGGTAGCCAACATGAAGAAGAGGAAGATGAAGAAGAAAAGACTAAGAAGCTTCCGGAAACTCCAACTTCAGTCAATACTTTATTTAGCAAGAAACTTCTTTTTCTTTCCAAAAATGAGTGCGAAGATGCAGGAGATTGGAGTGTAGTAGTGAATGAGATGGACGGTGGTGATCCTTTAAAGACTATTGAAAGGCTGAGAGAGACTCTGAGAGCAGAACAGGAAGCACTGAGAGGTTTATATGCAGAGCTGGAAGAAGAAAGAAGCGCTTCTGCAATATCGGCTAACCAGACGATGGCGATGATCACAAGGCTACAAGAAGAGAAAGCTAAAGTTCAGATGGAAGCGTTGCAGTATCAGAGAATGATGGAGGAACAAGCCGAGTATGATCAAGAAGCCTTGCAGCTGTTGAATCATTTGATGGTGACACGAGAGAAAGAGAAAGAACAACTCCAGAGAGAGCTTGAGGTTTATCGAGAAAAGGTTTTGGAGTACGAATCAAAAGCTAAGAACAAAACCACAATTACAAAAAGTAATTGCGAGGATGATGATGATGGTGATGATAAGAAGGAGGAGAGTACAGAAGAGGATGATTCTTCTGAAATCGATGTGGATTTGGAGAAGATAACATTGAATTGTGTAAAACATATGAGCATGCTTGATGAATCTTTATCAGAGTTTGAGGAAGAAAGATTAGTGATTTTGGATCAGCTTAAGGTGTTAGAGGACAGACTAGTAATAATGCAGGACAATGAATCTGCTGAGGATCCGAAATTTCAAGGAGAATTCAACAATAATTATGACCATGAAGGACTAACAATGGCAACAATGGCAAAGAGTCTGCTTCCTCTTCTAGACGCTGCAGAGAACGAATCGGAAGACGAGTATCAAGAAGAACCGGAATCCACTGAAAAAAACTTTGGTTCGGAAAGCGAGAAGCGAGAGATCACCAAACAAGTTGATAGTGTCTATGAGAGGTTACAAGTGCTGGAAACAGATGAAGAGTTTCTGAAAAACTGTATGAGTTCGGCTAAGAAAGGTGACAAAGGAACAGATCTTCTTCAAGATATATTGCAACATCTCCGTGATCTTAGAACCATTGAACTCACTGATACAATTGAAAACCGGATGACACAGGACGAGTGATGTTTATTTACAAGAATTATGAAGTCTCTCTCACCATTATTCAGACATGTTTCAGGAACCGGAATCAATGTCTTTGCACTGCTCAGTGGAGGATCTGAGAATTACAGAAATTCTTAGATGTTTCTTGTTTGTGTTTTCTTTTTGTTTGGAGTAACAAAAGGTTTCATATTAGTCTTTGGATTTGTATCTGTCTTGTAAATTTGTTTGTGTTTCTTGTAGTTTATGAGAGTTGTCATTTGGAAAATAGAGGAAAAATAATTATTTCTAGAAGTAAATGAAATGTTCATAATAGTTTTATTTTTGTCAGCACAAATGTTCATAATAGTTACAAATGACACAAAAGCAAGAAAAAAGGTTATTTCTACAATATTCTGAACAGTTTGTAAAAGATTGCAGAAAATAAACTGCTAGAAAACAGAATGTACTATATAAATTGAGAACATTTGCCATCTTCTTTTATTTTTCTGAACAGCGCATCTGCTTCAAGCCGTAGCAGCCTTTTCTTGTCCAAACAAAAAATAAGAAGTATAGCAAATAAAGCCAAAAAGTAATTCCATGTTTGACTCTTTTCCTATTAATATAAATAAAGTTTAATATTCCCTAATCGGCTAATCCTAGATAAGAGCTTTACCCTAAATATATCTTTGTTTTGATTAAATTATCAATGACAATAAATTCATTTTGAGTTATGCTTGATTTGTTCTTTTTAAACTGAACTGAACTTAATTTAAACCTAAACCGAAATTCTCAACCAATAAGAAGATAACAAAGTTAGTATAAAATAGTTTAAAACTCACCTAAAATAGTTTAAAACTCAAAATGTAAGCAAATCAAGTCAAGAACCTAAACTATGTCATCATAACCACCTAAAACCATGTCAACTTCCCAAAGTGCTTGTACATTTAATTTTAATCTAGTAATAGTTTAACTAAATTTAAAATGCAATTTTGTTTGTTAATAAACTTGAAAATTCGGTACTGTAGTTTCAAGTTTATTAATTTTCAATAGTGTTGTTCCTCGTGTCGGTGTCGCTATATGTATTTTAAATCCGTGTTAAGAAACCATACAAATGATTTTCGATGAATAAAAGTATCATTTTAATTGACTCATGATTTAACTATTTACAACGTCAAACTTATAGTTGAGAGTTCCCGTATAAATACCACATTTGCTTCATATACAAAATATAATAATGTTTCAGTTTACATAGACCTCATGATTCTACTTTAGACAGAAAAAGGCATCATTAGTCTCATCTAATATCATGTGTTCTTTACCAATAGATAAATAATTTGAATTGTATAGTTTTCTTACAAACTTCACGTACAAACAAATGATTGAGTTACAGCAAATATCCATTTTTATCTTGTGCCAAAGTGACTTTATTACTTTTATGACGCATTATATTTATGTATACCAACCGTCAAGGCCTCAAAATAATATTTCAACCGTGAATAAAAAATAAATAAATGCCGAACGTTGACGAAGTAAAAACAAACACAGCCGAATAAATTACAGCCGTTGATCTATTGCAGTCACAATGATATAACAACAGTGATGGTAGTTTCGCTGTCACTTTGATTGGACTAAAGAACAGTCTGGGGTCACTTACGTCATTTTAGCAACCTTCACGTTCTTAGTTTCTTTCTATCCCATTTTATTATTTTAATGAAGTTCAATTATTAGTGGTTTAGTTTTTTTTTGTATTCATCGGATCGGTAGGAGAATCCAAGTTAATTTTTTTAATTACTTAGTTGGAGTGTGGCCAGTCTGGAGACAACCATTATCATTCTTGGTTAGTTCGACCCCTCTTTCCTTAATCCACCGATTCGAATCATTCTCTCCATCTTTTTCTTGATCTCAATCCAATATTCACACAAAAACAAAAAATCGACCTTGCTAGTTCGAATTTAGTTCATTCAGCATTGGTCTGTCATCGATCAACTTCAAATTGAGCGCGGCGGTGACGGCGATCGGTGGCTATGGCTTCTAAGACTAAGTAAGAGTTTTACTCTGTTTCTGTCTATTTAAGTTTTATCCTATTTCTCTGCGAATTATTTTTAGTAGATTAAGATCTGATCTAAGTATATGTGCTTCGTGTTTTCAAAAAAGTTACTATTTTGAGAAATTGTCAATGATCGAGTTAGATCTAATTTTATTTCTAGATTTATTTTTACTTCTGTTGCGACAAATTTTGAATTTTTGAATCAATCGACTTTTGTTATTGTCTTTGTGGAAACAGAACTAGTTTGTCCGAAACAAGTACTACTACTTCAGCGGGAAAATCATCTCCTGTAACTCCAAGAATAACAAAATTGAGTAGGCCGCTGAATAAATCCGAGTCATCACCGACTCCAAATTCACGTCTTTCACTTGATCGTTCTACCACAAATTCAAAGTCTTCTTCTGTTGAAAGACGATCACCAAAGGTTCCAACTCCACCTGAGGTAAAGTGTTGATTTTTATTTAATTCCTCTGTGTATGCCATTGATTGAAGTTAAGTTATCACTCTATGTGACATTGATAAATATAAGATAATAACATATGTTGGAGCTTCACATCAACTTTTGTTTTATATTGATTTGCAGAAAACTCAAACGCGAGTAGCTGTGAAAGGATCAGAACCGCAGACCCGGTTGAGTCAAATCAAGGAAGATTTGAAGAAAGCGAATGAGCGGATAATTTCATTGGAGAAGGAAAAAGCTAAAGCACTTGATGAACTCAAAGAAGCTAAAAAGGATGCTGAAGAAGCAACTGGGAAGCTGGATGATGCTTTAAAAGCTCAGAAAAAAGTTGAGGAGATTTCTGAGATTGAGAAATTTCAAGCTGTTGAGGCCAGGATTGAGGTGGTTCAGAACAACGAAGAAGAACTGAAGAAAGAGCTTGAGAATGTTAAGAACCAACATGCTTCAGATTCTGCTGCGCTTAATTCAGTTAAACAAGAGCTTGAGAAAATCAATGAAGAATTGGCTGCAGCCAATGATGTTAAGAGTAAGGCGTTGAGCCAAGCAGATGATGCAAGTAAGACGGTGGAAATTCATGCAGAAAAAGTTGAGATCTTGTCTTCAGAGTTGACGCGGTTGAAAGCTTTGCTTGATTCAACCCGAGAAAAGAAGGCCATATCGGGCAATGAGATGGTTGCCAAACTAGAAGATGAGATTGTGGTTTTGAAAAGAGATCTTGAGAAAGCTAAAACTTTCGAGGCAGAGGTGAAAGAACAAGAGTTGATCATCGAGAAGCTCAATGTCGACCTAGAAGCTGCGAAGATGGCAGAATCTTGTGCACACAGCTCATCTGAGGAGTGGAAGAGCAAAGCCAAAGAACTGAAGGAACAGCTAGACGAAGCTAACAAGTTGGAGAGATCTGCTTCTGTATCTTTGGAATCTGTGATGAAACAACTCGAAGCCAGCAATGACAAATTGCATGACATGGAATCTGAAATCACTGGTCTGAAGGAGAAAATCGTGACATTGGAGACAACAATTGCTAGACAAAAGAAAGATCTTGAGGAATCTGAGCAACGGTTAGGCAGTGCAGAAGAAGAATTATCTAAGATTGAAAAAGAAGTAGAGAACTTGAAGAGTGAGCTTGAAACTGTGGAGGAGGAGAAGAATCGGGCTTTAAAGAAGGAGCAAGATGCTACTCTAAGTGTTAAAAAGCTCTTGGAAGAGAAAAGCAAGCTCTTATCAGATCTAGAGAGCTCAAAAGAGGAAGAAGAGAAGAGTAAGAGAGCAATGGAGAGTTTGGCTTCAGCTTTGCATGAAGTGTCGAGTGAAGGAAGGGAGTTGAAAGAGAAGTTGTTGAGTCAAAGCGATCACGAGTATGAAACACAAATAGAAGACTTGAAGTTGGTGATTAAAGCGACGAACGAGAAGTATGAGAATATGCTTGATGAGGGGAGACATGAGATCGATGTTCTTCTTAGTGCAGTCGAACAAACCAAGAAACATTTCGAGAGCTCAAAGACAGATTGGGAGATGAAAGAAGCCAATTTGGTAAATAACGTGAAGAAAATGGAAGAAGAGGTTGCTTTGATGGGGAAAGAAATGAATAGGTTGGATAATTTGCTGAAGAGAACCGAGGAAGAAGCTGATGCAGCTTGGAAGAAAGAATCCCAGAGGAAAGAAAGTTTAAAGGAAGTGGAAGAGGAGGTGATTTATCTTCAGGAAACTCTCGGGGAAGCCAAAGCCGAAAGCATGAAACTGAAGGAGAATCTGTTGGATAAAGAAACTGAGTTTCAAAATATAATTCACGAAAACGAGGATCTGAGGGTGAAGGAGGATGTTTCTCTGAAGAAGATCGAGGAGTTATCGAAGTTACTCGAGGAAGCAATATTGGCTAGTAAGAAGCAAACGGAAGAGGAGAATGGCGAGCTCAGTGAGAGCGAAAAAGACTATGATTTGGTACCAAAAGTGATTGAGTTTTCTTCTGAGAACGGTCATAGCAATGCAGAAGAGAAATCTCCTAAAGTCGAAACCCTGGATCACGAAGCTCCACAAGAGCAGATCAACAATGGAAATCGCAATGGTATGGAGGAGAAAGACGTGAATGGAAAACCCGAGGCAAACGACTTGAATGGAAAACTCGAGGCGAAAGACTTGAGTGGAAAACCCGAGGCAAACGACTTGAATGGAAAACTCGAGGCGAAAGACTTGAATGGAAAACCCGAAGAAAAAGCCGAGAAGAAGGAGAAGAAAGAAGAATCTCCAGATGATGACAAGGATGATTCGGTTGAAGTTATATTCAAAATGTGGGAAAGTTGCCAAATCGAGAAGAAAGAAGCTTTTCCCGACAAGAAATCAGAACTAGAGTCTCAAGAAGAAGAAGAAGATTCAAGCAAAATTGATGAAAGCGACAAAACCTCAACGGAGAACATCGATGAAATGGGAAACGCTTTAACCGCAGAAGATCAGCTGATGATGGAGAAGAAGATCAAGAAGAAGAAGACTTTACTTGGTAAAGTTGGGAATCTTCTCAAGAAGAAAGCACCAGTAAACCAGAAATAACAAACTCTTCGAGGTAAGCAAAGCAAGTAAAGCTTATATATAAAATACATATATCTGTATACTCTTTTGATTTCATCAGTGTTCTTTATATATATTTTTGTTGGCTCTTGATTCTTTTCTTCTTTTTCGATTTTAACAACAATGTTTTTTCCACCTTTTTATGTAAAGGCTTGTGTTTTTCTTTTATTCCGCTTTTTATAATTGAACTGCAACAACAACAACAACAAACCGCTGTTTTAAAACCGCTCAACCTCCATGAATGCGAACAAGCTCTTTCACAAGCAGCTTTGATGATTCAAACGATCCCAAAACTCCAAGAACACAACCCAAAACAACAAACCCGAGATTCGCGGTTCTTGTGAATTTAGACATTTCGTCCCAGCAAATCTTCAAGTAGAAAGCAGATGGTAATGTCACAGCGATAGTGACGCTAACCAACGAGCCCGTAAGGCTCAAGACATAACCGAAGTAAGGGACAGATAAAGCCAATGCGAGAATGACCAGCAACAGAGTGGAGCCTACTAGACCACGAGTCACGAGCTTGGTCCGATCGGTCATCGTCGAAGGAAGGCCACGTTCGAGCTGGATGGCTAAAGGAGCGAACTCTAAAGCGTATTTGGTCACTGGGGTTAGTACAGTGGCCCAGAGAGCGATCTTGGAAACTAGGAAATGTTCTGGAAGACAGGGTGTAATTTGGGGATTTACGCTTGGTCCGAACATCTTCGCTCCTGTGATTGCTAGTGCTGTGTACAGAGCCGTCACCGTAGCAAAGCTTACGATAGACACCTACGTATTCAAATTTTCACATGCAGTGCATAAGAGCATGTCCAGTGGGTAGAATCTCTTCTAGAGTTTCTCATAACTATTATATTAAAAAAATTAATTTATTTTAGCTGTTTGATTTAATTAAATTATCAAAAAATTTGAACCATTTACACTAAAACAAGTATCATTTGAGTTTCTCAAACTTTTTTGATGAGTTGTTCTGCTTCTCATTATCTTTCCTCTTTTACTATTATTTTCTAAACTTATCTAGAGACACAGAGAGATTCTAATAAGGATGCCCTTAGGTTGTAATATATCATTTATATATATATATATATATATATCATTTAGGTTCGTAGAAATAAAATATAATTTTTGTAGAAATTTATCAAAATGGTAATGTAAATTTAAATTTAAATTATTCTTTTCTCTTAAAATAATTCTATAAATTAACACTCATTAAACAAAAATGTTACGATATTTCTAACGTACCTTTGTGAATTTGGAGGGATCTTTCATGGAAGTGTATAGATTAGGAAATACGATGTGTCCACCGAAACCGAAAAATTATATTCCCGAAACCGTCGGAATATTCCCTAACCGGAGCACCGGAATCCTCCGATCGTCAATAACGCCTCCAAACACGGCCGTGTAAACGACCGACCCAAATATGATCGCCGACATAAGAATCCCACCGGAAGAAAGAAAAGAGATTGCCGACAAATCCCTAATCCATAGGCTTGGCAAGGCGATAGCCACCGCAACCGCCTTCAGCTTCGCCGCCGGGAAATGACCGTTGCGAAAATTAGTGAAAGTGGCGGGAAAAGCGGCGGAGATGTTGTCGTGGAGGGAGATGGTGTAAGAGACTAAGGCCATGAAGATTTCGAGGTATATGAAGACGGAGGCGATGAGGCGACCATGATGATTTCGAGGTACATACCAATGAGCATACCAACCATGTTGATAACAGAATGAAGAAATGAACTATTCTCAGACGCCACCAAGCCCAACTCTTTAGCCGGTTTTTCGTGGTCACATTCACACCCTTTATTTTCCTCAACACACGCAACGCAAATCATCGTTCCCGACATGATTCTACGTATACTAGATTGAGATATGTTTTTCTTTTTAATGTGTCAGAGAAAGAGAGAGTGTTGCTGTTATTTGTAGATGAAGAGGAGAAGCACTGTACAACGAAGAATTTTTATATCATAGAAAAAAAGGTATAACTTGATACATTGTTGTTTAGTATATTCGTTGGCCTTCCAATGGAATTAAAAAGTCGATTTGTTGTTTGTTTAATTTGTGTAGCATATTAGTTAGGAGGAATCATATCACACGTTCGAGGGGAATGTCCATACGTCATACATTCTTAAGTGAATCATGACATATATAGTTAAAAAGACTCATATGATGGTATTCTAGAAAACCAGATATAATCTAAAATTTGTCTGGTTATCGACAAAGAGTACTTAATTATTCAAACTAATTGACTGCACCTTTTATCAGTTCAAACAAGATGTGTTTAAAAAATATGAAGTAAAAAAGAAGAAAGAAGATGTATTAGTGTGTTAACTACTAGTGTTTCACCTATCAAAACTTCTCATTGTTGACCGATACCAGAGTTCAAAACATTGGTAACATGTATTTCTCCACATACAACTTAACTCTCTCTCTTTTTTGTCAATACTTCACAATGTTGAAAGTGTTTTAGTCCACATGTAATTTGTTTTGTCAATTTAAATATAAAATGGGCATGCAAGTCAATATATATGATAGTTAATTTACCATTTGTATAATTTTAATAGTTCACTCTATTGATCGATGCCAAAATCTTCTTTTTAACAACATTTTTATTTCAACTCAAACTAGATGAGAGTAGAACGGTTAAACCCACGTACGCCACTAGGTTATTTTGACACCTCCAAACCGGTGTCCCTTTTGGGATATTGAGATAGAACATGGTTTTAATTGTTAATATATAGTTCAGTCTATTGGAAATACTAATTGCAGACATCATTAAAAATTAGAAGGGCTACATTTCTGAATTCTAAATTTTATAAACGTAAACATGTACATGAAAAGCTTTTTTGGCATATTATGATGTTATTTTTCTACCCATATATTATAAAAATATTCAAAATGATGATAGATACCAGAAAGAGGTTAAGATTGAATCTGATTGCGCTCCAACTTAATGAATTTGATCCATACCTGTCGAGTGTCGATCAGGGGATCAGATCTACCGCACGAATTCTAGCTCTATTTCTATCCAAGCGATTTATATTAAAAATTTATCAAGGTGACTAATTAGAAGAAACATCTCGATATAGTAAAATACACGATATTCTTTCATGCATGTAATATAATTTGGTGCATATATATAGAAATGTGACATCTTTTATGATAAATGAAAATCTTAATAAACCCACTATTACTGTTGGTTAAAGATGTATAATTGTGATTATTTAGTTTTCGATTCAGATAAACTCAAACCAAAAATCACATATGAAATTAAAAAAATCAGATACTACTTGTATTATATATATATATATATATATATATATATATTTAAACTTGTACAAAATTAATAACTATAAATGAATATATATATATATATTGCATATTTCGCTTCACTATGGATTTTACTGATTAATGTGATGAGTATTTTTGACATTTCCCAAGTGTTATGAACTGAAATCTGTGAAACTTACTTATTTTTGTAAGTTGAATGTTGGGAGATGAGAAAAATAATTAAGCTAAAGATGTGATAGGAGGGAATAATAAGGAAGTAAAACATCCTCGTGATCGTAAGATATGTCTTCTGTGATGCATGACGTGTATTACACAGATTTTATATTCTACGAGGAAATAATATATTAATTGGGTCGATTTTACGTAACTAACTAATAATGTTTCTCCCAATGACGTTAATATACGCTGACGTGAAACAAAATAAACTATAGAAGCAACAAAAAAGGTGAACAGATTTCTTCTCAGCTAGGAAAACAATATATTTTCATTTAGGAAATAGTTTATATGACTTAGAATGTAACATAAATACTAAAATACACATACTAAACCAATTTATAGTATATTTTGTTTCAGGGGTTAAAAACAAGTTTTGTCTCATAATTAGAAGTTCACGTCTTGTTTTGGTTGAGTTCAATTTTTGAAAAATATCGTTTGTTCGGTTTGGAAGAATTTTTATAAGTCTAACTAGGGTGTATTGGATGAAAAATTTAAAGTGATTTGAATTTTAATGAGTTTTGAAATGATTTTGATGAATTTTAGTGAATTAGAAAATTTGTTATTAATATTCTCTGAAATCACATTTAAATTTTGATATTTATATTTTAACTAAAAATTATCTAAAATCCCATATAAAATTTTAAAATCCAATTATTTTAATGTTTTCATTAACACTAGATTTTTAAAAATATTTTAAAATTCATATTTCAATAACATATAACTCAAATCACTGCGAATGTGATTATAACTTGTGAAATGTCCATACACGCGGTATCGTTTTTAGTTTTAATACAGTACGTAATGATAATTCACTGAAATTCAACATTGACATTATAAAAGGAACTATATTTCATATGAAAGGTATATATTAATTGAAGTATTATGTTACGCATAAAATTGTGAAATCCCTTCTAAATGAATTTTGAGCAACTCAGAACTTTTAGAAAGGCTTAATAGTTGAAAAGCAAATTTTAAAACAACAAAAAATACATGAACCAATTACAGAAGAAGAAAACAAGGATACCAAAAACTGGGAATTCACCCCTCAAAATCTCAATCAAAATATAAGTCATGCCACTAATGCATTTCAAGACTCAAACTGCGATTACACTTCCCTGAGCTTCGGCAATGAGTCTCTTCTTATTCGATCTATCTTTCGATTTCTTAGACTTTCGTTTCCTCGAAGGAGTCTCTTCCGTGTCATGTTCCATTGCAGACACAGTAGCAATGACCTCTTTTTCTGTCTTCTTCTTGTCCTTGGGATACTCTGTCTCAGTCTCTGGATCAATCACAGACATCTCACCAAGTGTGTAATCTAACAAGAAACTGCTCCTCACAAATCTGTCGATCCTACTGAAATGTCTCTGAGAGTATGGGATTAAACCTTCCAGAAGTTCTCCAATTCCTTTTACCTGTTGAAAAAAATCCCGAGATTAAGCCCAAAGAAACTGATAATCGTTAACTGTTATGGTTACAAGATTAAACCAAACCTGCACAATTTCTGTAGGAGGAAGTACGTTGAAGGTGTGGTAAAGAACAAACTGAGCAATGTGGCATAGCTTTGGTTTTGTGTTCCATTCTCGGACATATTCAAAAAGTAAACGGAACTCTTCTTTTTCTAGTCCTTGGAGAGCTTTCACAATCTGTTCGTCTGATTCTCTTTTCCTGTTTACACAAGTAAGAAAAGGAACAGACTTAAGAAGGGAATATCGAGAAAAGTAAATGCTATGAGTTATTGGGTGTCTTTTTACCTGCAGAGACCAGAAAAGAGTTCGAAAACTCTGTGAGGCCTACGGAGCTCAAACGCTAATCTTATGGCTTTAGTGTATTCAGCATCTAACACTGCGTTTTCTAGCTCTTGACCTCTCAAGATTGCTTCTTCCTGTACAACAGAAGTGATTCAAGATGATAGTCAGACTAAAATCAAGAACACTTTACAGCTACAGGGAGACTAGACTGTTAAGACTTAGTTAATTAGTGAAATTGACAAACCTCTTTCCGGAATTCGTCTTCCTTATCAGAAGCGGTTGAATCATGCCATAAGTTAATAACTGCATCACCTCCACCAGTTGCAATCATTTCTGTCTTCTTTCCGACAGCTAAAGCCCATACCTGCAAAATTTTAAATGCAATTTGTCTGAAATGAATAGCAAGAAATCTCTGCAAGTGATGGCTATGAACATGTTCCATCAAAACGGTAGAAATAAACACTTCCTTTAAAAATAAAGGCAAGACAGAAGTTCATAACCCCATAACTAATAGCATCAAAGGCAGACCAAGATATGGATATAACAAGAAACCAATAACTGTTTAGGGCACCTTGTCCTCGTGCTGGTCATATGTGGCGACGCATTCGCTAGTGTTCACATTCCAAAGTTTCAATAAACCATCGGCGCCTATAAGTGTATGGTTAGAATGTTAAGAGTAAAAAGGAGTAAATATGACATCAGGCTAGTGAAACTTACCACATGAGACAAATTGGGTTCCATCGGTTATGAATGAGGCCCTAAGCACACTTGAGGTATGACCTTCAAATGTTTTGAGGCATGAACCATCAGATATAGCCCAAATTTTTACTGTTTTATCACCTGACGCTGTCATTACGCACTGATCAACAGGTGAGAACTCAACAGAAAAAACCCGCCTTTTATGTCCTTTAAGGGTAACAACATGAACCAAGTCTGGTAATCTCCATATGCTAGCTGTCCGATCCTGCAAGACAGAAACAAACACGGTCAGATAAGAAGTTGGAGCATGTCTTCATCAGAGCCCAATGTTCTTCTTTCAATAGGATAGGAAGATAAATACAAATTCTCAATTCACCTGTAATTGACAAAGGTTCAATTGAATGAGATAACCACAAAAGTAAACAGAAAAGGTTTGCTCATCATATCGTATTACCTCAGAGCCAGTACATACTAAGCTATCGTTACGAGCAACTGCCACGGAATTGATGTCTTTATCATGGGCAGCGACAACACTTCTAGTTTTCAGATTAATGGGCTCCTCTGAGTCCTCTGAGATACCATCAAGGCTCCATACCTTCAGTGTACGATCACTAATCCAATAGAACGTAAATTAAGAGATTAAGATAATATACTAAGAGAAGGATGACAATGAATTTTGGGAGACAAACTTCATTATTAACAATCATACATATCTCTAATATCAACAATCAAGACAGGGTTCTACACCTTCTATCCTGACATGAATACGTCAGCATTTACGTACACAAATTGGTTTCACCCAGGATTTTCACTGAGAAACGAAAATAGCAGCAATCATACTATCTCAACCATAAAGTGGCTCTAATACTAATCCGATAGTACATTTTCTTCTCCAACACAAGGCCTGACAATCAACAGCCAACATATTACAATTGAAAATTAATTCTTTCTTATATCCCCCAGTTGGGTGGCAGAGTAAAGGAAAGAGAAGAGTCCTAATCAAATTTCCTCATTGTCAGAAAACAATATGATGCATACGCTAGAAGCATCATTTCTGGGGAGAACTGCCTATATTATTCTCATGTTGGCAGTACCATGCTTCACTCATATCAAAATAAAAATTATATGAAATCATTTATGTAGCACGTACCCACTGCCACTGACAAAAAAACTGAAGGACTTCTTTGCAAAAACAACTGCTAAGATATCACCATTATGACCTGTGCCAACTCCAATGCAAGATTTGCTTGTTGCGTTCCAGAGCCTTACCTGTAAAGTAACAAAATATAAGTTAACCGACTCCACAGATCACTCTAACAGAAAAACTGTTTTAGTAGGTTATCTTGTGGGGGAATGGTATGTATAAAAGACGGCAATGACATAAGCAACAAATAACCCTGAAAAATCTGAGACAAAAAAATGCATCCCTAGTTATCTAGCTTTTGTCTGTGCTGTGCCAGCTACTTCAACGAAAAAGACTCGTGGAACATAGATTTTGAAAAGTTACAGGGTAAGTAAATGGACTTACAGTTTTGTCTTTACTTCCGGTCACTATTAGAACATTGCCAGACCTAGATATGCATGTGTCAAGGGACAGAACAACTTCCTTATGGCCAGCTAACACGTAGGAACATGACATTGTTGCAACGTCATAAACACGAACCTGCAGATATATTTGCAAATCTTAGTCCATGAAAAAATCAAATCTTAGACTTGGTCATACTCAAAGGATAATGATCAAGCCTGTATGAAACAGACTACAAAATGCTTAGTTACCTCCTCGAGATTTGTAGCTACTGCGAGAAACTGTTCTTCATCACCTAGGAACTTCATATCAGCTATTTCTTCATTATATCCAACAAGCCTCTTGCTTAGCACTAACTCTGATTCTTCTACATTTTCCACAAAGGAGTAGAAGAAAAACTGCTGATCAGCAGTCACACAAAGCAGTCCACGATCAGAAGGCAGCATAGCAGCTGCAGTGAATCCTCTTTTAGATTCCTCGTCATCCGAGCTAACAGTAATATCCGACACCTTTTGCTCGTAGAGGCAAACTGAACTGTCAAAGTAAACAGCCAAAGATTTCAGTAAATTTTTCTTAAGCTAGGATGGTTCATATGACTTTCCTTCAAACATTAATCAGTGCAACAAAAACTATTCAAGGATATAACGGCTCACCCTTCAGACTTCCAGACTCGCACAACACCACGTTCACCAACAGTAACAAAATATGCTGCTTGAGAAGCAGTTTTCTTCTTCTTACTCTTCTGATCCAAAGACTCTACAAATGAAGCGAAAGGCGTCCCAGAAGAAACCGTTGTCACAGCTTCTAGTACCTCATATGTTGCAATTGTAGTCTTGCAGCTATAATCATGAAGGTCCCACACGTTCACAACCTGTGATTAACCAATAAGTTGACACCACTGATCACTTGAACTTTAGAATAAAGGCAGTACTTAAAAGCATCACACCATTTAACAAAACACCAACAGAAAACAATCCTACTCCTGAAGTATGAAACTCAATTAAACTAGAGAGTGCTTAGAACTCACTTTATCCCTTCCAGCACTGAGTAAAGTCCATCCATCGTCTGATAGAGCAATTGAAGTCACAGCTGAAAAGTGCTTATCCAAAATGGCAAGACATTTCTTCTCAGTATTCTTTGCCATAAGATCCCAGACACGAACAGTTGCATCATCACTACCCGAGACAAGCTACAACACACCATCAAGAACGCAAAGTTCGTCATCAAACAGAGAAATATAGCTACAAATATAGCTACATAAGGATAGCATATCTCTATATAACAGAAATAACTCTCTTTATAACAGACATATAACTCCCAGATCATTTGACTAATGGAAAGAAATGGTAACATACAATATTTTTGTTAGCATCAGGATGGAACAAGATACTTGACACAACCCCTTTATGGCCTTTGAAATAATGAGTGCAGAAACCACCATCAACATCCCAAACAAGCACTTTCCTATCAGCTCCGGCAGTAGCTAGCAATCCTCCAGATGCGTGGCAAGCCATGCCCATCACAGGTCCTTCGTGTCCCTGCTCATCAATAACCACAAATTATATAAAACATCAAAATGACAACAATAATCATATTTAAAAATCGAATTTTCAAAACTACAAGCTCTTTTCTAGATAGTTTTGGATAGTATGAATGAATCTTCAGAACTCAGAGATACAGTTAAAACACCAGAAGCTTCATACAGTATCAATTTAGCACAAACTTAACCTTCCAAGAGCGAATGCATTTCAAGGTTTCCAAATCCCAAACTCGAATTTGTCTACTATGTCCAGCTGAGAAAAGGAGCTTATTATCAGGACTAAGAGCTAAAGCAGTGAGCGTGTCCGACTCGCCTTCAATCGTGGATTTCACTGATGAGTCCGATGAATCGACGATGTTAATGACGTCACCACAGGCGCAGGCAATGAAAGAACCATCAGATGAAACGATGAAAGGACCACCGCCGTAAAACTGCTTTAGCGATCGAGAGCACCGGTAGTTCTTCTTTAAAGAATGAGGAGCCATCGCGATGTCGAACTCTTTCTCTCCCTTTCCCGTCCGGTGAAGAAGACGTTTATCGGCTTTGCGCGAAGAAAAAGATTGCCGGAGAAAGAATTAGGGTTTAAGCTTTTATATATTGTCTTTTTCTTTTCCCTTAACTCAGATTGGTACCAAATTTTAAGCGGCACCAAAATAAGTGTTTGCGTTTGCGTCTGCGTCTGCGTTTGCATCGGTACCTGAGAAGCTACGTTTATCACGTGCATAGTTGGGTTCCAAAGATTAAAGCCCATTAATAATAAAATGGGCCAAAACAATTAAGAAGCATCATAACCGTCCATCTAATGAAAAGGACTTAACACTCGTCCAATTCGGCACTCTTACACGTGTTCAACATTCGCTACTTGCATTTTCACACGTACCTATATTCGATTCCACACGTGTACAACATTCCCTTCTCTCTCTCTTGGTTATTTCATCTCTTGAAAAAGGCGACGAAAACCAACCTTTACGATTTTTCTTCTCTGGAATTTCGATTCGCGATTAGATTCTGTATCATCTCTTTGATCTGATCGATTTTTTTTAACGTTCCGTGTACAATTTCACATCTAGGGTTCGCTAAATCCTGAACCTTTCTCTCCTTTTCTCTCCGAAGAGGTTTTGATTCCTGGGCATGAATTTTCCCCTAAATTTGTTAACTTCAAAGCAGAACAGCTCAAGATGTCAGATTCAATCCAAGAGAGATATCTAGTTGGATACGCACTCGCAGCAAAGAAACAGCATAGCTTCATTCAGCCTTCTTTGATCGAACACTCGAAGCAACGAGGCATTGATCTGGTCAAGCTCGATCCGACGAAATCGTTGTTGGAACAAGGGAAGCTCGATTGCATAATCCACAAGCTCTATGATGTGGATTGGAAGGAGAATCTTCATGAGTTTCGCGAGAAATGTCCTGGTGTTCCTGTAATCGATTCACCGGAAGCTATTGAGCGATTGCATAATAGGGTTTCGATGCTTGAGGTGATAACTCAATTGAGGTTTCCTGTTTCAGATAGCGAGAGATTTGGTGTTCCGGAGCAAGTTGTTGTTATGGATTCGGGCGTTTTGAGTGGTGTAGAAGCGTTAGGAGAGCTTAAGTTTCCAGTGATTGCTAAGCCTTTGGATGCAGATGGGAGTGCGAAATCTCACAAGATGTTTTTGATTTATGATCAAGAAGGAATGAAGATACTGAAAGCTCCGATTGTGTTGCAGGAGTTTGTGAATCATGGTGGTGTGATTTTCAAGGTATATGTGGTTGGAGATCATGTGAAATGTGTAAAGAGAAGATCTTTACCTGATATCTCTGAAGAGAAGATTGGGACATTTAAAGGTTCTCTTCCGTTTTCACAAATATCGAATCTGACAGCTCAAGAAGACAAGAACAAAGAGTATGGTGAGGATAGGAGCTTAGAGACAGTGGAGATGCCTCCATCGAGTTTCTTGACAGATCTAGCGAAGGCTATGAGGGAATCAATGGGTCTCAATCTCTTTAACTTCGACGTGATTAGGGATGCGAGAGATGCTAATAGGTACCTTATAATTGATATTAACTACTTTCCTGGATATGCTAAGATGCCTTCTTACGAGCCTGTGTTGACGGAGTTCTTCTGGGACATGGTCACAAAGAAGAAACATGTCTGAGAAAGACCTGCCAAAGTTGAATCTTTGTTAGCAGGAACATTGTTGGGGGAGGATTTGTATCACTGCAATGTGTTGCAACTGCCATTGCAAACATCTCAATTGGTTCTGGCCTATGGTGACTAGCTGCTCTGCTAATTTTCATTTGGATTCTTGAACTTGTGCTTTTTTTTTTAGTTGCTTCTCTTTCGTTTACTTCCAAGTTTTGCAAAGCTTTGTTCAAATGCTTACTGTTGCTACTCTTGAAAAGCATTGGATCTCTAAATTCTTGGCCATTTGCTCTGTTCTCAACTGTTGGTAAAAGTGTAGCTTGTGATTTTCTTTGTTGAGCATTTATGGCGCCTATCTTCCTCAAGTCTGTCAAGAATGAGATAGTTGATTGATGAAATGCCTTACACTTTTCGTCAATGCGAGGTGTATTGCATCATTATAAGGTGAAGTTGATTGGTAACCGAACCTTCCCTTGACTGTTCGTTTCCATTCTATATATTCTGAATTGCTATATGAGCTAAGCTCTTTATATTGGTGTTCTCATAAAAACAAGAGACATGGGGATGGTTTCAGTTACTTGTTTCTGCATTCTAGCTGAACAATAGGGTCCTTGGTTAAGATCATCTCGAGTAAGGTATGTGATTGTCTTATGATTCAGCATGAATCTCTTGGAATATTTTTCCCTGATGGAGCAAAAATTTGATGCATATTCACTTTTGGATTTTAAGATCCTGAGAAGATATTTAGGGGGCTCGTATAATTCTCATTAGATAAAATGAATCTGGAAGTCTCACTAGATAGAAGGAATATAGAAATAGCAATTGACAGAATGAATCTAGAAATCATTTTCACATCTTTGTGTTTCTCATTATCAGTCTTTGTGGGTATGTCCTGAGAACAAGTCCCCGGTTTCGCACAAAGTTTTAGTGGTTGATTTTGATGATCAAAAAGTTGAAACCACTGCTTTAGCTTCTTCAGCATCTTATACTTTGATTTGATGTGTGAATCTTATGCATATTCCCGCACATGTACGTATGTATGAATATATTCAAATTGGATTTAGCATTTATGCTTTAGCAACTTGGATGAAGCTGATTAGATGATTCTGGACATATTTGATATTCTTATTTAATCTCCATTTTCGAATAAAGTAGAGGTGATGATAATTATCTGATGGTTTTTTTTTTTTTTTTGAGAACGAGAATTATCTGATTGTTATTTGATTTGTTTTCTTTATTTGTGGAATAAGGTAATGAGTGATTGGATCATTCCGAATATTTACAAGTACCATTTTAATAAATAAATTAAGTCAAGTATTATTGTTAGTGTCACTGCCGAAATATCTTTGTTGTTATATATTTTTTCAATTTAATAAAAAACTAAAAACATTTAAAAAAACAGTTTGTAGAACTACTATAGAGAGGGTTGTGTGAAACAAACACTGCGAGTAGCATATGAAAAAAATAACAAATGATTAGTAATGAATATCTTTATAAATTCTATAACAAATCGGTTCTTATGTAATTTTGTGTATGATTATCTTTTTTATTATTTTCATAGAATCTGTGTTACTGTAACCGAGATCATATAATCAGTGTAAATTTTAGTAAAATCTACCTTTCGAAAAGCCCATGAGTTTTTGGGTTCCATAAAAGAATAGAACATTCTTTGACAAGTCTTCAAGTCCCTCAAGTCTAACGGTTGATGTATGTGTAGGCATATAGCTTTTTCACTTTCTAACTTTCGAAAAACAACAAAAGTCTACAGAGTCCTTCTCATATTTGACTTCTAACGTAATCGAATTTGAGAAGGTATATGAAAGACTTAACTATACGTTTCTTATACATGGAAGTCTTCGTTTTAACCAACTCTTTTCATCTTTAGCTTTTATTCCTAATCTAAAAGTACACGCGGAAGGTGAAGTTCGTATTATGACTTTTTTCATTAATTTATCCTAGTCCACTGCATCTATCCTGTTTGTGTAATTATTTCTAGTCAAACTATAAGATTTGTTCTTTTTTTTTATATATCATGAGTGTGAAGGTTAGCTATATGTACGTCTCGTCGAATTGAAGATGGTGCGCACCATCTTGCTAACTGATTTAGTTACTAAACTTGATCAGGTTTCTAAATAAGATTTTGCGTGTATGCATCCAAATGTAACGTGCCAATCGTTGCATTTTGGTCTTTATTCAAGATGTTAGGTTTGACTCAGAGCACAAGAGGATAATATATACTGTGTGGTAACTATCAGAGACCGGTACAGGAGGAGATGTATAGATTCAGTTTTTACTTACGTTTCGTCAATGCATTGACGTGTATAAATACTCTGTGCTGTTGGTTTGTGCATTTTGGAGGAACTCATATACTTAAGCAAATTTTGAGTGAATGTCAATTCGAACATTATAAATATTTAAAGTCTTGTTTGATTGTCTTTGAATTTAAATTTTCATTATAAATAGAACATCATAATCTGAAACACACAAACGTTAAACGCAAACAAATAATCTCTCGGTTTCTCAAAAAAATGTCGTTTTAAGAATTTATTTTTGTTTCAAAAAAACGTCGCTTTATGCTTTCAATACATATTTTAGAGATAAATTTCCTTATTATTTCAATTTATTAATTATAAAGAAAAAATTGTTTAGTATATTAATAAATGGTATAAAAGAAATTTATTTAGTTTTCGTGTGAGAATGAGAGAAACATAGAGAGTAACAATCAGAATTTAATTAATGGATGTGGATCAGCGCTTTAATTGTTGTACTAGGAAAGTTATTGAAGGCATAGATTTTTGAGATCGAGTTCGAGAATCGGTAAAAAAATACATTAAATTTGTTATGATACTTGATTCGAATAAAATGATTATGAGAAAATATTTCTCAAAGACAATGTGTATAATAAATGTCATTGTGAATAAAATAAGCAGAAATGCATGCAGTCAAAGACTATGAAGCCTAAAGGTAGGTTAGAGGAAGATCAACTGTAGCATTGCTGTCTCTTTCGAATTAGTTGGAATTTGGAAACTTCCACCGCAGGAGTATTTCATTCGTTTTTTTAATTTTTTCTTTTCTTTTATAGATTAGAATTAATTTATGAAGAAATGTTTTGACGACTTTGATTACGATCCAACGCCCATAACTAATAAATATAATTACTGGGTTATGAATAGACTTTTAGCGTCATAAGATATTCACAAAGCTAGCTCTCATGTAATTTTTAGTAGTTTGTAATAGTGTTATCTTATGTTACTATCCAGATTTAAATTTGGTGAATGCATATTTTTGATCCAGAAAAAAAAACTTCAACAAGATATTGATGATTTTAATCACATCAAACAATTATGCAAAATATTTACAATTTTAAAATAATTTTTTCCTTACTTGACATATTATTTACACAACCTAAAGGCACACAAATGGTAATTTACAGCCGATTTCATAAAAAAAATTGTGCAAAAATTGATTTTCCGGACGAATTTGCTTAACAGTTATGTATATGAGTTATAAGAATTCTAAAATGATATTTTTAACTTTTAACTTAGTCACTGAGCTAACGAAGCATATCATTTTAAATCGATGTCACAATTACAAGAAATGTTAAAAGTCATTAATTCATGAACCAATTAACGTCAACGTAGAAGCATTTTCAAAAGCGAATAAATAAATTAGTGTTAAATGAAAATTAGTTTAGTCGTTAGAAGAGTTAGGGGTTCTCGGGTCCCAGCCTCCCAGGGTTTATGAGTTTGCGTGTCTTGATGTGCTTTAAAACTAAATTTACACCAATAATCAACCACCGTACCGAGACGTTTGATTAATTTCTTAGAAAATATATATAAAATATAGCAATGTATGTAACGGGAAAGGTTTATATCTATACTGGTAAATATTTTTGTCTAAAGTTTTTTGCTCATGCTTATTCCTGCAAAGGCCTGGCTTGTGAAGAATTAGACATAATGGAATCACAATTTTTGTAGCTTAAAAAAAAGTTAGATGTATCATTGTTTTTTTCTCCTCTTTCCCAACTGTTTTGTTGATTAGAACACGATATATTCAATAATGAAAAACTTGACTTCAATAATATTTTTTTGCTTATACGTATCATAGTTGAGATGTGGCATGGTGTGGAACTGTGGATCATTTGTTGACCAATGACCAGTAATGCCCACTATTGTAGACACTGTTTTCATGCAAGATGTTGGACAATATATATATATATATATACTCAATTAAATCATTTAACGTCTGATAAGTTTTAGAAAAAAGAAGACATTTAACTTCTCCACGTGGAAAACCTAATTTATATGTTGGTACGAATTGGTTCCATGTAAATCTTGAAAGGGAGATGGCATACATATATAAAATAGAAAGAATATTGATGAAATGGTAGAATCAGTGATAATTCAACAGGTTGTCTCATAAGTCATTATCCTATAAATATATAACCCTAGGATAAATTTTTTTTTTTTACAAATTAATACCAATATCCTTTTGCCACCTAAACATTAATTTTAAAAGTTGTTACATTTTTATTTTAAAACTATATATTAAATGGTATATTTTTCGTCTTTGTATTCCTAGCACAAATTTTTTTTTTTAATTTTGCCGATCTATCTGTAGGTTTTATGAAAAAATGATATATTTGGTGTAGTGAAAGTTTTTTAAAAAATGATAGGTTAATTTTGTATATGTATGTCTATTTTTTCTCGAAAAACCTTTTTTCTTTTAAATTGGAGTTAGGTGTTCGATTAATACTCAAATTGCACACATGCTAAAAGATAACCCCACTAAACTACACTGCACAATTTAATGCAAAATAATAAATTATCTGTGTTTTCAATAAACACTTAAATTAAAGGTTCAAATCAACAACTTTACTGGATATCCCCTAAGCCAGTATTAACGCATCAATGAACGTTACCAACAGGTAGATTTTTTTTTATAACAAATATTATCTTTATAAAAAAAGTGATTTATCTTTCAGAACATACGAAAATACTTTTTAATATACAGTATCCTTTTTAACACATATATTCACGTCATGGTATTGGCTGATTTTCTTTTGAACATTTTAAATTTTTTAAGGCTTCACAAACTGCCTTTTGTCAACATATGGATTAGTTGCAGCAACTTTTGTGTACTACATTGCTTCACAAACTTGATAATCTTCTTCTTCTCTTCCTTTCTATTTTCTATTTCTTCTTCTACAAATAATATGATAAGTTTCCACAAGGGCATTCTTGTCATTCTCAGGTCATCAAAGTCAAAAGCTAAACTAAGATCTTCTCCGTCCGACAAGATACAAGACACGAAGCACAAAAGCCCTACTTAAAGCAAAGACCACACACATTCTTAGCCTTATTAGCTAAGATCCTTAATTTGATTACCTTCAAAAATCTTTTTCCCCTGAGAAGTCGAAGGGATCTTCAACAGGTTCGACAATACATACAAAAATACATGTTAGTATTGTGTACATATATTTCTGCTTATACACACGTTAATAACGAGTTCATATCTAATCATAAATCCGATTACAGATCAAAAGTGTGTTTGCTTTATTCTTGTTTCTTAGTTTGATGCAGTTATATCTATGAGCTTAATTTTCTAGATTATTTTTTAAAGATATTTTCTAAGTATGTTATAACACTCGTGTTATAGTAAAAATGGGGCGATCACCGTGTTGCGATGATAATGGATTGAAGAAAGGGCCATGGACACAAGAGGAGGATGATAAATTGATAGATCACATTCAAAAGCATGACCATGGAAGCTGGAGAGCTCTTCCGAAGCAAGCCGGTTTAAACCGATGCGGAAAGAGTTGTAGATTGAGATGGACTAACTACTTGAGACCTGACATCAAGAGAGGAAATTTCACTGAAGAGGAAGAACAAACTATTATCAACCTCCATTCCCTTCTTGGAAACAAGTAATTAATTACTTTTACACTTTATAGTTGCTTACTTAATTGTAGTTTTAAGAAACCATTTGTTAATTTTTCTAGTCAAATATTTAATTATATATTTCTTACTGATATCTATAGATGGTCTAAAAGTTTGTGCGAAACGATATAGGATGAAATATACTGCATGTATAGTATGATATAGATATATATGATCTAAAAGTATATGTGAAACGATCGAGAATGAAATATATAACTAGAATCAAATTGATATATATATATAATATGTTAGTATATATAGTTTTATGGATGAAAGAATATAAATGACTCCTACTACACTGTTTTTTCTCTAGGTGCATACGTCTGTGGCCTTTTTCAATCTGGAAAAGAAATTATCTTTTGTTTTGACTAAAGTAAATCAATATTAGGTATTAGTCTTAAACTAATCCACTAGGAGTCTAGGATAATATCAATTTGATTAATTAAATTTCGGATATGGTTTTGATAGGTGGTCGTCTATAGCCGGCAATCTTCCTGGAAGAACGGACAACGAAATAAAAAACTATTGGAACACACATTTGAGAAAGAAACTTCTCCAAATGGGGATTGATCCAGTGACCCATAGGCCGAGAACCGACCATCTTAACGTTCTAACCGCTCTCCCTCAGCTTATCGCAGCCGCAAATTTCAACATCCTCATGAATCTCAATCAAAATGAACAATTCGATGCAACAATACTTGCTAAAGCTCAGTTACTACACAATATGATTCAAGTCCTTGGCACCAATAACAATATCAACCCTTCTTCTTCTTCCCCGACCATGCAGACTAATAACAATCTCTTTGGCCAATCTCCTTACTTAGAGAACCAAAATCTTTTTGGTCAGTCTCAAAACTTCTCCAACATTCTTGAGACCAATCATGAGCATTTTATGGTCAAAAGCCAAATTGTTGATCACCCTTTGGATACTTTTTCTTCTCCAACACAAATCGATGTTCAAGATGATCAGAATTCACTCCCTCTATTGGTTCCGGCTTCTCCTGAAGAATCTAAACAAACCCAAATGATGATCAAGAACAAAGACATCGCGAATTATCATCATCATCATCATGATACTTCAAACCCTTCGTCATCTAACTCGACGTTCACACAAGATCATCATCAGCCATGGTGTGACACTATTGATGATGAAGCAAGTGATTCGTATTGGAAAGATATCATAGAGTAAGACCCCTCATTACTCTCCTAAATACATATTTATTTGTTTGTTTAGATTGAATTTCGTAGTCATTCAGTGAAAATCTACGGTTCGGCGAGTCTAATGTTTTAATTCTCCGTTTTGCAGGCAAACGTGTTCGGAGCCATGGCCATTTCCCAAATAGAGTACAGGGTTGAAAATAAAATAAAATGAGAAAGGAACTTTATAATTAGTATTTGTTGTCAATAGAGTTAAATGCATATTTATTGTTCACTAATCTTTACAGTTTTTTTTCCAGACCATGTATGATAAACATTGATCTCATACAAAATTAATTATTTTACTGTATTAAATACAAAATTAATCATGTTTAAAATTAGTAACTACATTTGTAATATATATGTATATATTAAAAAGTACAAAAGTTCATTTCTTTTCTCAAATATCATTTATAAAATATAAAACGCAAAAACGAATCTTTTCTCCGGTTTGGTTTTTATTTAAACGTAAAAGCATGCGTATACAGAAATGCGTGCTAAACATTCAAGCTTCTAATGTCTCCTATTAATTGTATTTTATTTTTTAGTCAACATGTAAAAACAAAACAATTATTGACTCTCCCAAGCCAAATGAACAAATAAATATGATTACTTTTGGATAGGAAATATATATACTTTTTGTTTGTTTTACCAAATATAATTGAAGATTAAAGATTTTAGTTGGAGATGGGTAAGAAGAAGTGAACTACAATATATACTCTCGAAAGTGACACTGTCTAGTTTTGATTTTGACTTTAGTAGGAGACAAAAACTTAAATGAATAAATATATAGTTGCATAACTTACGCTACATGTCTCTCGGGACAGAACAACTTGGCACTATTTTTAATCTTGCTGCCATAACAAAACGATGCCTCCACGAACATTTATGATTTGACATTAAGATGAAAAGAAGGAAAAATGCATGAACGATGACTCCATGAACATTTATGATTTGATATTAATCTTGCGGCGCTATATTTTCTTTTCTATTTTTCTTTATACCCATTAAAAAAAATACATGAACAATATATATATATATATATATATATATATATATCCAATTTATATATCGAAAATACCTTACAATATAATTTTGTAATAGTATTGATGAAGTTTAACACTAACGCTTGGTAATGGCAATACTAATATATTTCTCTAAAAGGAAAATTTTATATTGTTATATGCTTCATGGCAAAGAAATTTTTTAAAAGAAAATACTCAAGAAGTTGTATACATTTGTCGAAGGAATCTGCATTTTTCTTAATTTTAATTCAAGTTAAACACTCGAGCACATTTCAATTTTGGACTGACAGGAATATAAGAAGAAACGTGTGCGCTAATAATTTAATTAAGATTATAGTAAGAAAAGTACTAACATTATTCATGAGAAATAAAAGCCAATGGCTAGATTTTTTAATTTAGTTCAATTTCTCTAAACCAAACTCAAATATTTTTTGAACTATTTCATGTTTTAGAGAAATCTGATTACAAAAAAACCGAAACCAAACCTATATTGAGCTATGTCTTCTTCTAAAGATAGTAACAAAAGATCAAAGACGTAATCAGAATCCTTAAAAAGAGCTTACTAGAGACAAATCGATGCGAAACAAAGACGCAAGCAACAGCTTTTGATTGTTTAAAAGGGTCCTTCAATGCTTTGGTCTCTTTGGTGGTGTGTTCGAGTTTCCAGACTCCAATGTCCGCTTAATTCCCAAGAAGTGCTCCACCTGAAATGTTTCAAGGCAAAGATCAACACTAATCCTGGATCAAGCATCTTACTAATAAGTTGTTAAAGAGAAATGTAATTATCTAGATTCTGTAACCTTTTTGTCACCAAGCATTGGTGTTAAGCTCCCTAGAACATCCTTCTCAACAGTCGCAACCCCGCTCTGAGGATCACTAGTTTGTCTGAAAATTGCAACAAACAAGTGTTAGTTAAAGAAACTGAGTATCACTTAGATCTCAGGTGACGCCTAAAAAATCGAAAAACTAAAACCGAGAGATGAAGCATATATATACCCTGGTTTGACATGGCCACTGAGGACAAGGTAAGGAGTTTCCAGTTGAGCTTGAGCTTCTCTCATTCTTTGAACAGATTGCGATGGTGTGTCTGAGTTTTTCATTTGCTTTAACTTGAGCTCTTCCTGGTACTGTTTCATCCGTTTCTCTTCCTTCATTTTTCCAGGCCCTTTCCCGTGGAATTTGTGAGAGAGTAATCGAAAGGCTTCTTTTGGAGTTAACTGTTAACAAAGTCAGAATAAAAGCTAGATTATTTTACATATACACATAAGAACGAGATTTATAAGATTGAGAAGCAAAAGTTAAGAAAACTTACAGTTCTACCAAACTCGTCAGTCCTCTCAATCCGGATGTCCTTGAATCGAACTTTAGATTCTTTACCTCCTTCATCATCCACAATACCCACAAGCTTGCTCTTTTTTTTGTCCATATTTCTACCACCCCATTCAACCTTTTCCTTTAGGGTTCCTCGGTCTTTAAGAAGCTTCAATGCACCAGAGAATCCTTTTCCAACCGCAACCTCGTGTATTGTTTCATCAAGAGTTATCTCTTTGGTATCTGATGAAACGTCTGCTGCATCCATATCAGTGTCTTTTACTTCTCTCCAACCATCTGGATGCTCTTCTTTTACTTCAACGGGAGCTTTAGGTGCTTCATCTTCTTCCATGAAAACATCTTCGCTTCCAGGCTTCTGCACATCTGAAAGACCACACCGAAAGATCAACAACTCCATACCACTTCTAACAGGAAAAGCATAAATTTGTTTAAGAAAAAAGGTAAGAGGCAGGTAGTAGAATTGATAAACTAGCCACAAAATATGTGCAAACACATCGAGTATGTCTGTATATGACACCAAATAAATGTTCCAAATAATGTAGAGTGTGCTATAGCAAGATCAATATAATAGAGGCAGAATTGTCAATAACAGTGTAAATGTGTCGGAAGATTTAAAAGTTTACCTTCATCGCGCTGGAGACCCCAGACAAAATCTTCCATCTCGCTGAAAGGCACTGTATTTTCTTGTGTCTCATTCCTAGTGGCGCTATTACCATCTCTTGTTTGTTTGGTGCTGGCAGCCACGAGATGCGCAATTGCCTGAGGACCAGATCCAGCTTCCTTTTTCTTAGTGAAAGCTAACCTCCTAGCTTTCTCTAACGATTTATAAAGATCTTCAGCATCATCGGCCAACACCATATTCTCATCTTCTTCTCTTTTTATAGGCTGAACTTGTTCCTTCTGAGTAATCTGGATGCCTCATCAGCTTTAGCAATGGCTTCCTGATAGGCATTGCTCCGTTTTTCATACTCAGACCTTTCTTTCTCTTCTTTCAGGGCCTGCCTTTTGCCGTCTTTGCGAGAGCCAAGATCCTCAGCTCCTAATCCTGATGTAATAGCTTCTGCTTCAAGCGCGCTCAAGTCCAATTTCTCCTTTTTCCGCAATTGCTTATTTTTCTTGGGTTTTTTGAACCTTAACATTTCCTCATGTGAGAAATAATCTGATGAGATCTTTGCTGATGCATTAAGGTCTTCAAAAGTATGTCTTTTGACCCTGAATTCTCTTACGCAGCTGATAGTAGAACATGAAGGAATGCCATTAGTGTATACTTACTAAGATCCATTAATCACAATATAATGTTACGAAGAAAAAGTACCTCCTCCAGCTTCTTCTCGGCTTCACCGGTAAAGCGACCCTTTGCATCCAAAGAGATCCCCTGAAGACAAAAGAAGCAACGTTAATTCATTCAAAGGAGTGCCTACAATTATGGTATTGAAGAGTCCGCTAGACAGTAGCTTACTTCATCAGTAGCGGGCTCATCGTACTGCGGAAACATCTTCTTTTCTACTCCGGGATCATCAGTAAACCTAAAAAATCAGTGTCATTGCTATATTTCAATCTAAAGAAACACAGATATGTTCATCTAAATGCCATTGAAATATCCTTAACTTACTTATCATCATATATTCCTTTTTTCTTCTTGGCTGCTTCATAAGCTTCATTCCGGCGCTTCTGTTCTCCAATTTCCACATTTTCTAGCATGTCAATCTCTGCAAGAATAGTTGCAAATCTCGTTTATCACAGACCCTTACATCAACAATTTTGATAACATAAATAAAAGAGAGCATAAAAAGCTACTAACCATTGTTAGCATCTCCATCGGCAAGGACACTTTGGTCTTTAGTGTCAAGATAACTGCTCCACCTTCCACCACTTTTTCTAAACCATGTAGAACTTTAACACCAGATAGATGCGCTGTTAACCAGAATATGTGAAGAATTATCAACCAGAACGCATCACGTGAAGAAACTTGATTTAAAAATGAAGAAAGAAAACAGAATTCTCTGGTACGATAGAATACTTGAATTACTATACTTATTTGTAATTACTTAATTATTTCCTTTGAAGATTATAATTAGGTGAGAAAGAACTGCAAAGGAAAACTTACTGCCATCCTCGCCATCTTCATTTCCACCTTGATTAAGATTGTCCTGGCCAAATATAACATAGGATAGATTATTAAAATGTCAAATAAAAGGAAGTTATGGAGAAACAAAAGGATACAATATGTCCAAGGAATGGAGGAAACACCTGCTCCTCAAAAATTCTTGAGAGCTGTTGTGCTCTTTACTTCTCAGCATTGTTTTTCCTCAATCTTACGGCTCCTTGCAACCCATGATAGATCATCAGAAGCGTCTTCAACTTTCTTCTTCCTTTCCTCTCTCATCCTAAGGAGAAAACAAATATTTTTAATTCCTTCACTACTGCACATCTAGATAGCATAGAACAGTATCAAACAAACAAAAAGTGCCAAAGACAGAGAGGATGCCCAGAAAATCACTCTACCCAAAAATTATGTCTGGATAGCAGGATTTTCTCAACCCTAAAATATTAAAATACTTCAACGATTGAATAGTTAACAACACGAAATAAGAATCACTTACTTCAAAATGCGATTCTGAAGTTCCAACGCAGATGCTTCTTTTCCACTTGATGAAGCATCAACATTATCCTCACCTTCATTCGAACCTCTGTTATCCAAATGTTCATATCTTTCAGCTGATTTTTGAGTCTCATCATCATCTTCATGAATTTTCTTACTCACTCTCTCCTTCCCTCTTGACCTATCCTTGTCTTTGTATGCTTCCTTCTCTTTTTCTTTTTCCTTCTCATTATCCCTCTCCTTTTCTCTATCTTTCTGTTTATCTCTTTCTTTTTCCTTCTCCTTTTCTTTAACTCGATCTCTTTCCCTGTCTCTATCCTGATCCCTGCTCTTTTCTTTCTCCCTCTCTTTATCTCTACTTCTAGAAATATCCTTCTCAGTGTCTCCTTCTTTATCTCTTTTTTGGTCCCTTTCTTTCTCCTTTTCCCTTTCACGCTCCTTATCCTTGCTCCTATGATCCTTGTCTTTCCTCCTTCCATCTCTGTATTCTCTAGCAGGCGACCCCTCGTTTTCAGCCCTCTCATCCCTGCTTTGATGCCTTGATTTATGCTTCTCCACTTCCATTTTCAAATGCCTAAATGAAAACCAAGAACTTCAATAAAGACCTAATCACATAAAAGGAACAACTCAGAAACAAGAACTACAGTGGTTGCAGACTACAACGAGCAAGATAAGTAACAAACTATTACACTGGAAACAATATAAACAGAGACAACCAGCTACTTGTGAATTACTCCGACGAAGCACTTGCTTGCTTATTGACAAAATTCGGTTTCTCGATAGGTGAAGATTTACACAGCTAATCGTTGCTCAACCTCCCAAATAAAAACATAACTAAGAAGGATTTAGGTAAAATCAAATCGTTACAGCACACATTATGAGTCCGGATAATAAACAGAAAAGGGGGCGAGGTCAAGCTAATATTCACAACGCAAACGTCCGATAAGAAACCTCAAAGAAAACAAAAGTGCATCAAAATCCGATTCGACTTACCTCGAGATCAAGCAATGTACTGAGATATTCGGATCCACGGAAATTTCCGACGGTTTAAAGATAAATTGCGAAAGTACAGCGACTAATAGCAGGTTAAGATAAAGCCCTATGTAATGCTCAGAAACTGAGAAGAAAGTGCTTCAACCACCCAGAGAGATGATGGCTAACAGAAAACCGCGGACGATCGCAAGCTCGCCGTGGAAAGAGACGGAGAAACTCAGGTGGCCAAGAGACGAGGACGATTGTGAATAAAAGGAATAAAGTAAGATATACGTATATATATAGTACTCCGGTTTAAAAGCAAACCCATTGGTACGTGAATATATCTTAATCGGTATAATTCTGGACCGGTCCTTTTCCTAATGAATATATTACTGATTTACTCTGTGTCTGGGTTTTAAATAGGCCTAGTTTTGAACTTTTGAATAACACATTACCAAAATTGGTTTAGTGGAGATATTTCAATATGAAAAAATTCTCCTGACCGGTCCGGTTTATGAAGACTAAAAACCAGTTGTTTTCATAGTCCTTGGCTCCTAAAGAGCTTGAGAAAATCTGCCATTTTTTCAATAAACTTCTTGAATCTGCTAGTTCAAAAGAAACGTATCCTTCTTTTTCCACCATTCCTCTATGGAAGAACAAGTTCTGCTAACGCGGATGTTACTTATCACTGCAATTTTGGCATTGAAGGTTTCGTTAGCATTCAGCAGAAGATATAGAATAGCTAAGATTTATGAGCTAATCGATGGACATGGCTTCCTCAGTAATGTTCCTTTGCATTTCTTCCACCATACTCTTCTGTTCATCCTCCATTGTCTCCTGCAACTCATCCACCTGTACATAAAAGATTTCACAAAACCAAGAAAGAAAACTTTAGAATTTTAGCTATATACACTATGAAACACGAGTTAGTAAAAAAAAATGTATAAGACTTTTAGCTATAAACACACAATGAAAACATACCACATGCAAAAACAATACAAACTGCTTCTTCCTTAGCTCAAGAAGTCTACAGCTTGCTGTATTCTCAGCCTCGAGTTCTGCAATCTCCTTGTTCAATTCACTGATAAGCTTCTGCGTCTCTGACCTCGGTGGCTGCACAGAGATAAGTTTCCTAATGGCTTCACACTCCTCTTTATGTTGTCTCTCTACTTTACTCTCTTCAAGCTGTTTCTTAATATCTTTTATATCAGCTTGTGCCTGCATTATCTGCCTATTCGTCTCATCTTTAAGCTCGTTAAAGTTCTCTTTCTCCCTTAAATTCGAAGCAACTACCGCTTGGCTCTTAAGAAGCGGAATCTCAAAAGCAGAAAGTTCTTGTAAAAATGCTTTCACGAGTCTACCTCATTCATTGTAATTTTCTTCTTCTTTGTCTACTTGGAGAACGAAAGAAGTAAATTTCTTCTGAAGCTTCTTCAATGGAGGTTCGCCTCTAGTGGTTGTCGTGAGTGTGAGAAGCCTATTTCTTATAATCGTGTCATCTTCTAATGGATCAAACGCGTAATTAGCTGGTACAGTCTCTAACCTAACAGAACCAATCCTCCTAGCTCTCACTGACATCTTAACTACTACATTCTCTTTTACTCAAATCTGCAGAACAAACACAATACATAAGATAAGCAAACATGATTAAATTTTTGTAATTCTGATAAAGCATTATCAGAACCATACGAAAAAATCTATGTAAGCTCAAAACTGGTTCTTTTGAACAAGGATACTCGATTTGACCTGGGAATTTACAGAATATAATCGAAACAGTCGGGACTAATAATGAATCAATAAACGCTTTAATAGACTTCGATTTCCGCCATTTAAGCACAAAGCTAATTGTCAACAACAATATCAGACATATAGCGGATCGAAACCTGAGCTCCAAAGAGAAGTTTCAACTATCACAATATTTACATTTTTATTACATTATTACTACACAGAGCACACAATAGGATCATAACCAGAGCTTAATAAAAGACATGGAAATGAATGATTTTACAAAGTCTATGAATGGAAGACAAACACTAGACGTAATCATACCCAGATGATACTCTTTCGGATGCAAGGTTTCGTTTGGTCTGAGTGGGCAAGAGACACCGCGTGTTATCTTTGCATTTAAGCCATTTCAAGCCTTTCTCGTCATGGCTCATCGTCAGCTTTGATGCAACTGATTTGATTCCGCTCCTCATATAATTCAGAGCCAACACCGCAAGGTCTCTGCAATGCAGCCATGATTCAACCAGAACCCCATGTAAGAAGAAACCAAAAAGAAACATCACAGCAAAAATAATTTAGGATGCAAAAAGGTACGTGTTGTGTTTTCACATACAAGGGTGAGCAAGGAGAGCGAGAACCGTTGATGAAGTAGCCGAACAAGTAAGAATCAAAATGCTGGCCGTTGATTAAGTAGAATCCGTGTAACTTCCTTACACATCTGAAAGACATTCTTTTGTACAATCTAATTGCAGGATTGTTGTGTGCAATCACATGAAGGTAAACACCACGGCACACAGGGATATTAAAAGCGTATTGGACGACCTCGTTAATAAGCAACTTAGCTGCAAAAAAGATGCAGAACTTAACCTTAACAAACCAAGCAAGAGAAGAGAAGAATCGATAAAAAAATCATATTATTGGTTTACTACATGGGTCATAGTCAATACCTATTCCACGTTTTCTGTATGCTTCTACAACTCCAAGTGTTAGGATGTACACCAATGTCTCCTCTCCCTTGGACGAATCATATCTTATAAGATCTGATATCTGTGCAAACATAGAAAACTATCAACATATAAACAAAAAATAACTTTTGACCTTTTACATTAAGCAGTACAAAACAAGTTTGAATCATGATCAAGATGTTAAAAAAGCAGTTCCGTTTCAATTTTGAGAATTTTTGTAGGAAACCCATCTGATCAACATCACGCTTACACCAAAGGACATTAAGAAATGGTTCGACAACATATGGAATTACGTGGAAATTTCAGCACAAAACCCAAAAGGCAAAGAACGGAGAGAAGACAATGCTTAAAACACGTGTGGTAAACATACCACAAAACAAATTTCAATCAAAAACTTGGAAAGTTTCGTTTTAAGAGATTTGGAGGAAACCCATCTCGTGAAACTGTTTCACACGTTCAAAATCTACACTTTACATGACCTTGCAGCTTCTTAACAAAACCCAAAAAAATCATTCAAAAAGAGCTTTCAACCATAACTTAAAACGTTACAAATTGAAGCTTTTTTCTCCAATTGTTAAAAAAAAAACCATTTCGGACATTCAAAATCTACACTTGAACAGAACTACAAAACCTAAAATATAAAAAAGGAAGATAATTAAAAAAACTCACTTCGCTTTCTTTGGCAAGCACGATTTTGGCAGTAACAAATCCAATAAGTTCCTCAGAATGACCATCAGGACGGCTCCGATCAACAGCAGCCCATGAGACGATATCACCTCCGTTCACAACATTCTGAAAAAACTCAGACTCATACCTGAACAAATCAATGATTTGATAAGACTTCCGAAAATGGAAAGTCAAATCCGAAAACCAGATTACATAATATGTATTTATTTACCTAATTGGGAATATGTCGCGATGGATTTGCTCCAAACGTTCTAAATCAGAAGGGTTTATTGGCCTGAAGCAAATAGTTGGACGAAGAGCAATTTTGGGTCCCTCCATTGATGAATTCTCCACAAATCCACGGGGGAAACGCGACATTATCGAGATGATTATGACTCAAAGAACCTGAAATTCTAGAGTTTTGATACTTTTTATTTGAACAAATAGCGAAAAAGAATCGGGTTTCAGATCAAATCGGTTCTCCAACGCGTTTATCTGAATCGGATCCGGGTGACTTAGGGTATCAGAATCTGAAGATGGGTTTGTTGATCTACAAAGCTTTCGCGGAGTGAAGTGAATCGAAAGAAACGACTTTTGGAGAAGAAGAAGCTAGGAAAGGTACTTGATTGCTTTGCCGTCTTCCCTGCATCGTTATGGCTTGAATGAAGCATGTTTGATTCTTCGGAGGATCACCTCACGTGACTTTCCACAAAATAACCACGTGCACCTTCCTTACAAATTTTGTTCCTCTATGAACTAATCATCCTTAATTATTCTTCTGTTTCGCTTACAGCTATAGGGGTAAAATTACCATTCATTACTCATTAGGCAAATTATGTAGCGTTTAAAGACTTTACTTTATTTTAATAGTTCTTCGGACTGGACCTAAAGATATTTGAATCCGAACATAATTACATAATTTTCCTCTTTTTAACTAATAAACGCTATTCAAAAATCGGTGATTAAGAACAGCTTCCTCCACTGGCCGTTTCCTATGGTCAGCGTTCAACATTGCCTACCAAAACACCATATACAGACAGTTCAATCTCATTTATAAACCTGTATATCTTCGATTTCCATAATAACATCATCAACTTTTCATATAGTAGATTTTTGCAAAGTATGATGTTAAACATTTTTAGTTTACAATATCCGAGTTCGAGTATGATGTTACTCTTGGGGAGGTCATTTAATGCCGGTGTAGAACGTCCTAGGTACTATCGACGATGAATTTAGGATTTAGTGGCTGAATATGGATCTAAAGAGACTATTGGAGTATTGGTCAAAAGTCCAACCAAAACTTCCCAAATATCTGGCCTAACATTTACTAAGGTTCATATCAGTTGACAAATATTATAGGCTTTCTCAAAATTTCTCCTCAATGTTTCCCTATATTTTATTTTCATTACCGTTTCCATTTTTATATCGCAATATTACCAGCTACTGTTAAAAGAGAAGTTAGATCAGAGTTCAGTTATTTAATCTTCTCCTATGACTAAAGATAAATGCAGAGAAAATTGGAGAGACTAAATACCTGGAGTAATTCCCAACCAGCTCTATCACCAAGATCCAGAAATTTAACAGCTTCTTCAAGGCGTTCATCAGCTAAACAGTACCTGTAAAAAAAATAAGTGATGTTTTCCAAACACACATGCACTTGGAGGAGCCGTCGATTAATTGAATACAGCGGCTCTTTGATGCTAAAATAAAATGTTATTTATGTAAGTTTTAGCAACAAAAATTTATAACTATAGAGAATGTTAGTTAATCTGTAGATAGCAAGAGGCTTACTCTCTTACAGCATCGATATCCAGCCGGAAAGTATTTTCCAGTAGCCTCTGCAATCCATCAAATTATACTATGGTTAAACAAAAACTGTTTAAAGAAAATATTTTCAACATAAATGATCAGAGCTGACACATTTGTTGGAACAATAAGGAGATACTAAGTTCAGATGCGCAAAACAGAGCTGTTAATATTAGACGCATTCAATAATATAGTAATCTTGCCTGAATAGAAAGAGAATCCATTACGCCTGCTTCACAGAATGAAACAAAGGCCAAGTATGCAAGAAGCAGACCGGCTTCATATTTGTAAACCACAAGAATGTGTTAAAAACTTATCAAAGAACATTCACAACTTAACACAAGAATGACTTAGAAAGCAAAAGCATTACATGTCATCTGCAATCCCGAAAGCTCTTTTCTCAAAAACTGAGAAGGCACCAGAAGCAGTTGCCCTTCGCCAAAGTTGCTCTGATAGTGCACCAGAAGTGGCTCCTTCTTGCAAGCATGAGGGACTGTAAGGTATGCTCAGTCTATTAACAGAGAGTTGATAAAAGGCACCAACATTATCTTAACAATGCTAGTTACAGTTATGAACAGCAAGACCGAAATGGCAGAATAGAAGAAATCTAAAATTGCTGAAGATAAACAATCAATAAGGGAGAGAAGAGGAGAGTGAGGGAACCTTATGTCAACAGAAAAGGCTAGATCTCGCAGCCGCGGTATTAAATAGATGGCTTGTTGTTCCGCTGTTGTACTAAAGACAATTTCACAAGAAAAAGAAAATGGACTAAATTAGTAGAGAGATGATACACATATCAAGAGAGAGGCGTGTATGCTATCACTTTCAGGTGCTCAAAGGGGGGCATACTTGACAACAATTGAAGATGGCCCGAGGCTTTGGTGTAACCTGTCATTATCATGCATAAAGGCTAGAGCCTTCATTGCACCCTGTAGGATCTTAATGACAAAGTTTCTCCTTCGTTTCATCATCTGCTCTTTTTTGTAAGGATTCCATACTCCTTGGAGAGAGCTCTGGATGTTTTTTCACTTGCGATTCGTGAGTAGTCAGCTGCACTATCTTTCCCACCATCACGAAAAGCCAGCCACTGTGTGAATGAATTGATTCAACCTATGTTCCATTAAGGTATGCCAAAATATCCACATATTTGTGCAACTTAGACTCAACAAACTACACTCAAGTGACTCAGATTGTAAGCCTGACCTGTTCCCCAAATTGTGTCTCAAAGCCTCCAACAAGTAAAAGCAGATTAGCAGGCAGGCTTTTGCTCCGCATAGACAGGCAGAATAGCAAGGTGATTTCACTATTATCCACCGATTAGATTAGATGTAACTGCTAAGAATCCATTTCCAAATTTGCATGGCTATTTATCCAACCTGGAGAAAAGAGTGTGCATTAAGCTCGTTTGCTGCCATCATGTCAGACTCAACTCCACCAGCACGCTGTCCGGGATAGACCTTTACAGAGAGAATATGTGAGACAAAGAACGAACGGAAAGCAAATTAAGATCCAAAACTGATTCTAATACTGTAAGGAGGACTGGCACAGCTGAATAAAATATGCAACTGATAATGTAGACTGATTCATGAAAAATGTAAAATGCCTTCTGAAAAACAACAATATTTGCTGAGAAATAAACAAAATTAACAGAGCATACAGAATCACCTTAAAGACAATAGGTGTTCCTCGAAATGGACCCAGAGATATTCTTCCTTCATATAGTCTGCAGACAAACTGCCGTAGCTAATTCATTTTCAACTTGACCAAATATATCACCGTCAAATACATTGTCTACATAACACCAAAAGTGCACCTGATCTTAACGCCGCCTTCTCCAATGTCTTGAGCTTTTAATCGCCCAATATCATCGGATGTATATTCAAAGTCAGATCCTGACTGAAACCCGGAATAACTAGGGATATATAAGAGGTGAAAGCTTAGAAAACGAAGTAGAAAATGACGCCAGATAAAAGAGCAAAACTAGACCAACAAACATAGTAGAGTCTAACAAAAGCAAGATGCACAATTATCACAAGGTAAGTCAAAGTAACCCACTTCCCACGAATGAAAGCATGTAAACAGAAATTAAATGAGATTAACAAAAGTGAATGTTCATGAGATTTACATGTCTGCTTTACATTGGGTAAACCTGTGGCAACTACAGACTTACACATACATCTTTCTATACACTTATGCTCAGCTAATTATCCGTACGTATACAGTAACTAACTGGAACATTTTATAACCTAATATCTTCCACATATACACACAATTCGATACAAATTTGAGAATTTTTTACACGAAGAAGCAGAAGCAACACAGAAGCTTGAGCTAAAAGGAGAAAAACAAAAGTCCAGTGATAGTACCTAGTTACATTCATGAATCCATAGCTTCCAATAAGCCGTCCTACCTCGAACGAGTCAGCGCTGGTGATCAACCTCGCCGACACCACATGCAGCCGCCGAATCGGACGATTCTTTCCACGCGAATTCACAATCTGACGACCGGAGAATCCCTCGCCTGATTCTCGACGAATCAAACAGAAACGCGAAACGCATACGAAGGAAACGCGATGAACAGCCACCTGATTCATTCTTTTTGTTAATGTTTCGCCGCTGCACTTCAAAGTCCTTTCGGTTTTTCAACGATTCAACGAGTGCCAGTAATATGAGAGAGAGATAACCCCGGTAAGCTTTCTCAGCGTCTTACGTGGCTTTTTATATCGAACGCCGCATAGATAATCTTGTTTTTTGACGGTGTATATTGTGCCACATACAAAACTCACCGCAAAAGATGTAGCAGATAAAACTGCTATCGGTGCCACGTGTAGTTTAAAACCGAATTAAACTGAACCAAACAAAATACACGAAACGACTCTCGGTTTAATTTAGGCGGCAATTACAGTGTACTATTCCAAACCAAAATATTCACAATTTGTAACTGGACCGAAGAGACTAAACCGAAATGCCCATGCCTGCTTTCTGGAGAAGTCGTCCTTCTCGTCGGCTTTAAGAGAAATTTAGCTCAAGAAGATTGGGTCTTCAACACTTGAGAGAGTCTCTGTAAAGTCTTTGAGCTCGCGAAGAACGGAAGAATCTTCGGGATTAATCAATAATTCCATCAATCAATCAATCGATCGTCTCCTTTAGTGAGTAACTCTTACTTTCCATTTGGAGTTATGGAATCCGTACCGTCGCCGAACACAAATTCTTCGTCTGTACCGTCGCCGGTGAACTCCGTTCCACCTTTTTTGAGCAAAACCTACGATGTGGTTGATGATCCATCGACCAGTGAGGTCGTATCTTGGAGCAAGGGGAACAACAGCTTCGTCGTCTGGAACGTGCCTGAGTTCTCGAAGGTGCTTCTGCCTAAGTATTTCAAGCACAACAATTTCTCCAGCTTCGTCAGGCAGTTAAATACTTATGTAAGCATAAACTGTTTTTGTTGATTTTCTACTTTTAATTCCGATTGATCAGTTTTATATTGAAGTTTTGAAGATTTAATGGTTTTAGTCTGAGTACAGGTTCTTCTTTGCATTTTTAAAAAGTGTAAATCGATGCTATTTTCAGGGTTTATTTTGAGCAAATTGAAGTAGTAAGGCATCAATCTAGATAATTACATAGATGTTGTATTTAATTTGCTTTGAATTATGCTGATTGTTACCTTCAATGGATTAGCCAGTAGAACTCTGCAATTAATGTATATTCTATCGGGTTTAGAGTATATAGATTAGCATGGTGGTTTAGTGACTGGAACCATGGCTGTGTTGGATTCTTTTTAAAACCTTGTTACTCACCAAAAGATTCCACAGAACTTTGCAGGCTCACTTTCACATATGTATGAAGATTGGTTTCCTCAATTCTTTTCCGCCTAGTAACTCTAAATCACATTACAGTATGCCTATCAGTTGTCTGAACATTAGCTTTGCTTTCATTTATGTATGCCCGTCCAGGTAGGTTTTGATAAACTAAAGAACTATAACTGTCCTTGTACCATGGTTATATTGTGCTGTAGCCAGACTTAGTGTGGAGAGTTTGTTTCCTTCTCAAATTTATGCTATAACTAGAATTTATATATAATAATCTAGACTCAAGAAAGGTTGTTAGTCTGGATATGTTTGGTCTACCTGTTTGTACGTTTTCCTACAATTGCTCTATGTTGGCTTTCTACTTTCAAAAAATTCAAGCAACATTTTTTTTTGTTTCGTTGTTTCAGTTCTTCAATTTGAATTTGGTTGATCTCTATAGTCTCTCTGTATTCTTATGTCCAGGGTTTCAGAAAAGTTGATCCAGATCGATGGGAATTTGCAAATGAAGGATTTTTAAGAGGCCAAAAACAACTGCTGAAGAATATTGTTAGGAGGAAACCTTCGCAGCAGAGTCAGCAACAAACTCAAGTTCAGAACTCATCTGTTGGTGCTTGTGTCGAGGTGGGGAAGTTTGGAATAGAAGAAGAAGTGGAAAGACTTAAGAGGGATAAGAATGTTCTTATGCAAGAGCTTGTCCGGTTAAGGCAGCAACAACAAGCTACCGAAAACCAACTGCAGAACGTGGGACAGAAAGTTCAGGTGATGGAGCAGAGGCAACAACAAATGATGTCTTTTCTAGCAAAGGCTGTTCAAAGTCCAGGTTTCTTAAACCAGTTAGTACAACAGAATAATGATGGCAACAGACAAATTTCGGGAAGCAACAAAAAGAGGAGACTTCCTAGAGATGAACAGGAGAACTGTGGGAGCCACGGGGCTAATGGTCTTAACCGTCAGATTGTTAAATATCAGCCATCGATAAACGAAGAAGCAAAAACTATGCTTCGACAGTTCTTAAATATGAGTAGCTCACCCGGGTATGAATCAGTTTCAAACAATCCTGGCAGTTTCCTCTTGGGTGGCGTTCCCAGTTCTAACTCTGTAGACGATGGAAACCCCTCAAATAGAGTTTCTGGAGTAACATTGGCCAAGGTTTCACCTAAAGCAGCTCATTCAACAACGAGTCAAGTACCCGTAGCAAGTTTGGCTCATGATACTCAAGCTGGTCTGGTTCAGCCAAACGTAGGTCCTAGCCCGACCCAAGGAGTAGCAGCTGCAGCTTCTTGGAGCCCTGAATCTGATTTACTTGGATGCGAGACAGGTAATGGAGAGTGTTTTGATCCAATAATGGCTGCTTTAGATGGGACACTGGAATTAGAAGGCGATGCAATTTCTCTTGAAGGCGACGACGAGATGAATGAGATACCAGACATGGTCCCTAAGCTACCCGGAATCCAAGATCCATTCTGGGAACAGTTCTTTTCTGATGATAGCCCATTGATTGGAGATACTGACGAGATTCTATCAAGATCAGTGGAGAATAGTGACCTGGTAATGGAACAAGGACCGAACGAGTGGACTGGAAATCAACAACAAATGAAGTATCTTACTGAACAAATGGGACTCCTTTCCTCAGAAGCACAGAAGAAATGAACGTAAGAACATCGATACAAGTTAAAAACCTGTTTCTTTCCATTGTTGTCCTGTCTTGAGAGTTGTCATTTGGCTCTCACAAATGTAGACTTTCAGGAGAGGTTGTGAAGGGGATACGGACGAAGGAGGAAGAGTGTATCAGATGGTTTCTGTCATTTGTCTACCTTTAGATTTTGACTTGGGGATGCCCAAACTTTTGACAAAAAAAGAGAAGAAACGTAAAAAAATTACTACCATGCTTGTGAATAATCTTTTAAGTAGAGATCACTCTTTGTGTTGTTTCTATCATATATAAGTTTTGTGTGTAAAATGTCCATCGTGTTCAATGATAACATTAATATGTGGTCCCTGACCAGTTCGAGCCAAAAAAAAAAGAAAACTGTTATTCATATGTTTATCAAACATATATGCTTATATTTTTGGGTCATAAACATATATGTATTAAGATGGATTACTACATTAAACAATCACACGATGAGAAGTCAAGATCAATTCGATTGAATGGGGAACGGCGGGGTATAAGAAATCTGTACAATAGATACGTCTTTAATGGGTCTTTGTATAGTTTCATAGATTTTTGTCTCTGCTTGATGCTTGAGGATTAAAGCTTGAAGTTTGATGCTTGATGCTCAGACCAAGACAACGATGATGACAATGAGTAGAACAATCCCAAAAATGAGAATAAGTAGGCATGTCTGCAACAAAGGAAAAACATATCAAACTTACTTAGCTTTAGCTGCTAAAAAGAGGGAATCATAGAATTGAAAAATTCTGATCTCTTAGAGTTGTACCAAAGATGAGTTTGATCTTTGAGTTTTAGATGCTTTTCTGAGTTGAGCAGTGGCTTGTGAAGTTGCAGCATGTGAGTTGTCAATGTTAGAGCTTATGTCATCTGCCAATACACATTATAGTTTTTATGAGAGTTTAAAGAGGCAAATGGGAAACTGGAGATTTTTAGTTTCTGATTGTTGGGGTTACTTACCGATCATAATTCCTTGATCGTTCACCAACACAGCTAAGTCTTTGAAGATTTCATTCACTTCACCAATCTGTTCTTGAATTTCTCTAATCCCTTGCTCTCTTTCCTCGATAATTGCTTCATTGAATGTTATCTCGTTATCTAGTAACACCACTTCTTGCCTGGAATGTGAGTATAAAAAGTTAGTTAATAGCATCTCGCTGCAAAATATGGAAAACACAAGATACCCAAACAGAGAAGATAGATCTAATTGGGGGTGGCGGGGAGGGGGGTTTCATGGCCATGATCAACTTCGAAAATTCTAATTAACCAATTTTTAAGCTTATATCAACAATTAAGGCGACAGTTAGTGCCAAGTGTAAATTACTCTATTGACATTCAGTTAAATATCTCATTAAGGAAGAAAAGAAAACTGAAAGATGGTTTGAATTCTCAAAGCAGGTGTAAGAGCAAACTGATTGCTTGACTCACATTTGGGCTCTGTTTATGCTAAAAATGATGGTATATAATCAAATCATACTCCTCACCTTCTTGATTGTAGAAGAAGAGTTTGCTGCTGTGAGGTCCTTAACGATTCAGTATCCAATTCTTGTGCATTATAGCTGCGGAGTGGGATAACAACAACGAAACATGTGTTAGCGAGACTACTTCACAGTTTTCTGAACATTAAAAGAGTTTATTTTGCATTAATCAAGCTATCCTTTTGTATAAATAAGAATAATAACAACGCGAGTATGTAATCCAGGAAACAACAAAGTTCATTTACGATTTCTGTTTCTTTAATAAAACATAACTGACCAGACTACAATCATTATGATTACCTGGTAGGTATTTCTTTAGTGACCACAGGAGTATATGTTATTTCTCTCTCAGCTGCAAGTCTCTGAGCCTTCTGAAACTCTTTGAGAACTGATTGGAAATCTTTTGCCAGTTTAGCATCCGCGATCTTCTTAATTGGCTGCAAGTTAAAAGAGAGAATATAAACATACCATAGAATTGAGAAAAAGTTTATAGATATACACATCATCTACCAGGTAACCAATTCTCCTACTTAATGAAAAATATGGTAAGATTCTGAGACAAATTAAACAACCACCAATGGTAGTACCGCCAAAAATTGGGTTGACAGTACATGCTCTTTTTTCACATCAAACATTTCATTAGCACCATATGAGAAGGGACGCAAAGATGTAAACATGTTCTTACACTAGCTGCTCCATGGAGGTCAGCTTCGCTAGCTTCCTTAAGTTTAACTGAAGTATTTTTCACCAATTCTGATATTTGTAACCTTGTCTTTTGCCTGCCAACATAAGAACCCAACACTTTTAAGAAAATTTCCAGAACAAATAGATGAAACTAATCTAAAACAAACAAACAAAAAACTGCTCAATAAACACAAAAACAGCTCATTGTTTGTAAAATTGTCAGGAATTAAAGAGGAATTTTAAGTTTTCTCTACCATAGTTATGCAGCAAAAAAACACCAATGAAAACTCCAAAACCTTAATTATAAGGCATCTCTAGGCTCTAACAATTAATTATTGTAGAAACTCAAGAATCTTATTTCTCACATCATCAGCCACCTCGATTTTTTTTTTCCATTGGTAAAGGTAAAACAAAACAGGATCAGCTTCACAACAATTAGAACCTGTAAAACTATTAGACAACCTACACAAATCATATTTTTTTAATTCAAAGCAAAAACTGACCAATAAAATTGATAATTGAAACCAAAACCCTAATTAATTCCGAAATTTAGCAAATAGAAAAAGAGTGTAGGAAAATAATAGCTACTGACAGCTTATCTCGCAATTCAAGAGTATCTTTGGGCGTTCCAATGGAATTAACGAGGCGGAAGAAGGAATTGACAGCTGTGCTGATCCTGAAAATCCCGGCAGCTACCTCCTGAGACGGATCCCCACGAGACAAAGGTCTCTGCTGTCTTCCGCCGGTGAAACGATTTGGCGCCTGAAATCGAGAACCAGCTTCGAGATCTTGGAAACTCATCCTCTCTCGAATCTCTCGATCTATTGGGAACAAATGATGATGAAGAAGATGGAAAGAGTTAGGTAATACGTTTTTCCAAAATTTATTGTTATTTTTAAAATTTAATTGTATAAACTATTTATCTCATGTGGTCCGCGTGGAAATGGTGGTGGAGGGACTTAAAACTTATTTGGCGGTGACACGTCATTGCCCTGCCTGTCGTAGTTGACCTGTCCTTGCGTTTAAAATTCAAACTCCGGTTCGTTTAAACCGGACTGTTAAATTATTAAATGTACAAAACCAACTTAATTTAACTTGTTAGTTGTTTAATTTCATATGGAATACTGTAATCGAAATCGATTCAATTCAGAATTTGAAAATACTATTAAATAAAAATAAATTGATCAATTCGTGATTTGAATTAGAAGTGTCCATTGGGGATCGGTTTGACTTTCGATATAAACACTATAATGGGCTTTTCATGATTGATGAAATTGTTTTGGGCAGAGTTGGGCCAAAAGAAGACGTAATCCATAAAGAAAAAAGTGGTAATAATATTTGTTGGGAACAATTATTATAATTATATTTAATAATAAAAGAACTAAAATAGGATTAAAGGCGTAACGCAAATCTCTAATAAACGCATCAATCTCGAAGTGCGTATCGGTTTTATAGGGCAATCTGTGAATCATCGTCAGAAATCAATCACACACATCTCGGCGACTACGATCAATCAGTCACCATTGAGATGGCTCCCAACTACAGTCCACCTGCTGTAACGCCTTCCATCTTGAGCGTATCTATTTTTTTTCTTATATTCAATAGGATTTACTTCAATGTTTTGATTATTCGTAATAACTTGCAAAAATGTATACTGAAAAAGTTGATTATTCATAAAACCGTGATGGGTATTGATATTGAGCAGGTTTATATCCTTCGTTGTTGAGTTAAAAGTATTCATCTCCACACTCTTAGTAACTAGTGATCAGCTACACAGCAATCTCTGAGAGGTTTTGATTTGTGTTAATTACCTCAGGAAACACAGAATCCGTTGTCCAGAAGGTAGAAGATGTTGTGAGTAGCATGTTAGCAAAGGGTTTCATTCTCGGGAAAGATGCTGTCGGCAAAGCAAAAGCTTTTGATGAGAAACTTGGTTTCACTTCAACTGCAACTGCAGGTGTTGCTTCACTGGACCAAAAAATCACAGCTGGAACTAGCTTGGTGAACGAAAAGATTAAGACGGTGGACCAAAGCTTTCAGGTAACAGAGAGGACCAAGTCCGCATTTGCAGCTGCAGAACAGACAGTGAGCACTGCAGGGACCGCCGTGATGAAGAACCGTTATGTGTTAACCGGTGTGAGTTGGGCCGTAGGAGCTTTCATCAGAGTGGCTCAACCAGCTGGAGAGGTTCAACAGAAAACAAAAGAGAACCGTTATGGTTTTAGTCTTTTGGGATGTAACATAAAAGCTGTGCCTGGATCTGCTCTACCGCTATTTACTATGGTTTGGGTTGTTTCAAAATATATTTCATAATTTTAACATTTAAACATAGAAAAATAAATGTAAAGACAATATCAATTTAATCATTGGTTAACAAAAAGGAGTAAAATAAAAACCCAAAGGAAGTACCTCAGTTTCAAGTAAAATCCGAGCTGAGATCAATTTCAATAATAAAGGATCAGTACCGCAGTTTCCAAAGCGAAGAAGAGTTTGACCACTCCGTTACATACTCCATTTCCGGCGACCGATTCTGAGAAAGATTGTGCTTTAAAAGAGCAGATTATAAATAGATCAAGAGGGTTGAATATCGTGAGTATTTCTTCTTCAGAACTTGAATATAAGCGCGTTAGCCAAGCCATATCACTTCTTCTTTGTATAGTTGAAGAACTTGTCTAAAACTAGAACCAGTGTTGATTCTGTGCATCCTACGATTTATGAGTCTGAACATGTACCTATCAGTTGTAAGGAAACCAAGAACATTAGATTATTTAGCAGAACCAAAGTCAAACCAAATTAATCAGAAACGAAATCAAAAGTAAACTTTGCTGTAAAACTAGCCGATTCTATATTCTGGCAACTTAAGAAACCCAACCAAACCTTTTTGCTTTTGGTTTTAGTTTGGAAACATTCTTCCTAAACCAATATGCCAAAAAAAAAAAACGAATAACTCAGACAAAATGAACCGAAAACCGAAATGCCCACAACAACATAATACTGTATAGTTTTAATTTCATACCTGGTAGATCTTGTGATGAACTTGAACAAAGTTTAGGGATGAAGCTTCCAAAACCGAGACAACTCGTAGACATAACAGTGAAATTTCATAGCAGTTAACAGAAAGATCTAATAGATGTTTAACCTGACAATTTCTCCCGGGTTGATGTTTGAGTCAAAGAGAATGGAATGACATTTGGGAACCAAGAAGTAACATAATTTTTGCCGAAGATTTCAAACTGGTTTGTTCTGCCAAGCTACAGAAAATGTTGAGCTTATATGGCCACTCAAGTACCTGTTTCCATGAATTTGAGTGGCAATATTAGATTAGAACAAACAATTCTTAAAGCAATAAATGCTGAGGAAACAGAGCCAAATAAGTAAACTTATGAGAAAAAATGACCTTGTGTAGTAAAATGGGTTGAACACTGTTGGATAATGTGTGGTCCCTGGTCTATAAAAATGTAAGTCAAAATCGAAAATCGTAATTTCTACCAATTTCTACCAATTATTGGCGGTTTCATCAATTCCCGGCGGTTTTATCAATTCCCAGCAATTTCTAGTAATTTCTGGCGATTTCATCTTAAAAAAAACTAAAACAGAACTGAGGTTCATGGTTGACAATTGACAGCTTATTTAAAACGGACGTTAATGAATTTGGTCGTTAATAAACACATATGTTAATAGAAACGCTCAGTTTTTTTGTATATAACTAAAATGAATAATATTAAACTAGTAAAAATGGAAGTAGACCACCTATTTTAACAAATCTATGTACATAGAATCTTTTATCCAACGGCACCATGTTGTTCTTTAGCATATTTTTTTATCCAAATCGTGCGATCCTTTTTCCTCACTACATGATTTTCTCCCTAAAACATTGGAACAAAAGCATATTGCTGTTAAGGAGCAACGGGGAGGCTATAAACTCTAAGAAATGGGATCTCTAGAGATTTGTCAGCAGTCCAATAGTAGAGAAAAGTTCAAATAATGAAGTAAAGATTTTTAGTTGCACAAGCAGATTAATCAATAAGTTTAAAAAGCAACGCAAACCAAAGCCTTCCCATCGATTCAATGCTGTGCCATGAACTGGAAATTTTGTTCTAATTGATAATATTTTTATCCTAAGAGCAGAGGTTTTTGGAATTAGACTCACACAATTATTGCAGAGATAATTCAACAGATCCAGCTAATAGGGTTATACAGAGACTCAATGAAAATCTAGAAAATTGTAGATAAACATCAATATATGCACAAAAGCAGTTATCAAAAGAACCCAAAGATCGACCATAATACTCTGCAGAGCAATATATGGAACAGTTGATGTGAATCTTGAAAAGCTAGAATTGTTATCACTTGAGACTAGTATATTGTTTACCCAATTGGATCTCTTCCCACAGCAGACCAACCTACATTTGTTTAAGATGTATCTTCATTATTCACTAGCACAGAAATCATAGTTTTGATTTACATATTCTGTTCTGATTCAATCAATGTTCTTTAGCTATTCTAATATGATGAAGACCATTGCAAAATCATATTCTGTTCTGATTCAATCAATATTCTTGTCGCAGATTTTCCTCTCTAGCCTCCATCTTTTTGCCAGATCGACCATATTCAGCTTTGTTATTCGAGCTTCGCAACCTCTGTGACGTAGCAAAAGGTAGAAATTCGAATTGTTGATCAGTGAGATTTTTCTGTTTTCATTCGAATTTCGAATTGTGGTTGATTTTGATCGAATTTGTTTTTTTCTCAGCAAACCCTAATAAGATTCTGGCTATCAAAACCTGCTTAATTTCTGGCTAAAACCAAATTCGTAATTATCGAAGTCGGTACTTTAATGATTTTTCCTGGAAATGGATCGAGAGGATATTTTTGTGTGATCGAGAAACCTGAGGAATCTATTGTAACTTGATGAAAATTTTCAGGTCAGGCCATATACGTAGTTTCTTGTTCTAGGGCGTTAGTAAAGATTCTTCTTTTGATGCGTGCATGATATTTTATTTGCTGCAAGAGATTGAGGATGAAATCAGAAGTAATATATTGTATTTAAGGAAAGTTTGGTCGGATTTTTCACCCGTGTAAAGGGCTGTTTGATGGAAGCAAAATCTCTCGAATATTTGGTTAGTGCTAACTTAGACATGATTTTTCTCTGGAAAGCAACTGATTGTTATCACAACGCTGGCAAATATTCATATCTGACTAATGTATAAAGTTCATAGTCCCTTCAACTAACTTGGATAGCTGGATTAACATTGGTTATAATGAGAAATAGATGTTTACCTTAGGTTCGTAATTCTTCTTTGTTAGGTTGCACATTGTTTGTGCCATATACCCGCTTGTCTGAAACTTCCCAATGATTTCATTACTTAGTATACTCCATGATTCTCAGATTTGGTGAATCTCTGCAGAATTCTTATGTGTTTTCTGACTGTGATTTTTGATCCTTTACAAATGAACATTGGAGGCGAGCTGTGTAGATTCATATTTGGATTCTGAGGGCTTCTTTATACGAGTATAAGTTAGCAGATCCTTTCTTGCTCATTACTGTTTAGTATTGTTGAAGCATAATAAGGAACGAAGAAGTCGATGTTTGAGCTTTTTTCTGTCCTTTTCTGTATTTACAGTTCCAGTTTCTTCCTGTCTAGGGCATGAGTAGGCTGACCTCTTTCATTTACAGGTTTGAGTATCAACAAAGATGAGTGACAATCTTATGGACAAAGTTACCGCATTTGGTGAGCGGCTGAAGATCGGAAATGAGCAACAAGATCAGTGCTGGTGTGAGCTCAATGAGCTTCAAAGTGAAGGAAATTTGTCAAGGTCCAAATCCAACTGATAAAATAGTCGAGGATGCTACTACAGAGAATCTAGAAGAACCTGACTGGGATATGAATTTGGAAATATGTGATATGATAAATCAAGAGACAATTCATAGCGTTGAGTTGATCTGTGGAATAAAGAAGAGGATAATGTTGAAGCAGCCGGGAATTCAGTACCTTGCCTTGGTTTTACTCGAGACGTGTGTTAAGAACTGTGAGAAGGCATTTTCTGAGGTGGCAGCAGAAAGAGTCCTTGATGAAATGGTAAAACTGATTGATGATCCGCAAACAGTTGTGAATAATCGAAACAAAGCTTTGATACTGATTGAAGCTTGGGGAGAATCGACCATTGAACTCCGCTACCTACCAATTTTCGAAGAAACTTATAAGGTAACTGTGAACTGGTTACCAACTAATGCTATGCTGCTGAAATTTACCATACAGGATCCATTTACACTATTTTATCAAAGAGGCCACGATCTTAATTTATATCCATCTTTGAGTTGAAGTATTTTGGCCTTGCTTTTTGAGATTACGTACCCTCTGGAAATTCAAGGTCAAGTGTATAGGTTTTGATTAAAACAGATTATATGACTATTGTTTCGATGAATTGGTTCAGTCGACTAGCTTGTTGCAGGAAATGATTGAAAAACGAAAAGCTGTTAGGTTTGATGTCAGAATTCATTATGATCAGGTCTTAATGTTTGTCTTATGTTTTTATTCATATACTATAGAGCTTAAAAACAAGAGGTATCTGTTTCCCTGGACGAGACAACGAGATTTTTAGCACCTTTTTTTACTCCTGCTCGGTCAGCTCCAGCACCAGAAGTGAATGCTGATCTTCCTCAGCATGTGCGTGAGGCTGCACATATTCAGTATGATGCTCCTGTAAGAAGCTTTACCGCTGAGCAGACAAAAGAAGCTTTCGATATAGCAAGAAACAGCATTGAACTTCTCTCCACGGTTCTGTCCTCTTCGCCTCAACACGATGCTTTACAGGTAAAACAACAGAGTTATTAGGCATCATTTTCTAGAATTCTAATATTGATAATGGATAACATGGGATAGTGTTCTAAATCTAGTTGATCATTGACCACAGGATGACTTAGCGATGATACTTGTACAACAATGTCGTCAATCTCAAACGACTGTCCAAAGAATCATTGAAACAGCAGGTGAAAACGAACCCCTTCTATTCGAAGCCTTGAATGTAAACGACGAGCTAGTGAAAACGCTGTCCAAGTATGAGGAGATGAACAAACCCTCGGCACCTCTAACAGCACCTGAACCAGCTATGATTCCTGTTGCTGAAGAGCCCGATGACTCTCCAGTTCATGGAAAAGAAGAATCTCTGGTTAGAAAATCTTCTGGTGTTAGGAGTGGATTCCATGGAGGTGGTAGTGGGGATGACATGATGGATGACCTTGATGAGATGATATTCGGTAAGAAAAGTGGTGACTCTTCCACTGATGCTGGACAAGACCCGAAGAAGCAGCAGTCTTCGTCTAAAAACGACGATCTCATTAGATTCTGAGCCGGTTTTTAGTCAGTCGAAAGAAAAACGCTCTTATGGATTTGGTGTTTAACTGATAAAATGAAGGAATGAACAGATTCACAGCAAGTAATCTGTGTTTGGAGATCTCTTTGGCTAATGGGTTTATAAAAGTTATTAAAGAGATTTGTTATTATGACACAAGATTGAACTTGATTTATCTTCTCATGCCTTGTGTTTTTCTTCTGGCTTCCTCTTTTCCTTTTACTAAGTTTCTCAATATTTTACTCCTTTATAACTCTAACCAGAAACAAATATGTAATCGAGCATACGATTTTGTCCAAATGTTATGTAGATAAATACAACAATGGAGTTTCAGTATAAGCGTTTTAACCGCAGTCGCAGGCGCCTATCGGTTAAGAAAAGAGCATCGTCATTTTTCCCGTTTAACTCTCATCGAGCAACAAAATGAGTAAGGAAAAACTGTAATTGAATTCAGATCGAAGAAACAGATCTTGCAAATTGTGGATATTCCTTGGTCACATAAATTTTCCCAAAAAAAAATCAATACAATATGCTTGATATTTATTTAATATATTTAGAAAAGATTATGTCAGTGTCTGTATAATGAATCAATGATAAACACATTACGTGTGTGTTTTGTTAAATTACTATAATGATAGTTATTAGGGGTTAGTACTTATTCCCTTAAATATGAATAATGACATTTTTGACCAATGCTGCGTCCACACGTTATACCATAAATCCAAGTATAACATTTTATGTCATAGGCTTGAAAATTGAATTACTCCTGGCGACCGCGTATTTCCTCTTTTTAGAAATTCCCCAAAATACCCTCTTCGTCTCTTTCAGTGTGCTTACACGTTTTTTAGTCCCGACCGAAAGTAACGCCTCTTTAGTCCCTACTCCCCTACGACATTCTTTTTTAATTTTCTCATAGTTTAGCGAGAAAAATACAATTGTTTTCTGTTTTTTTTTTGTTAACCGTAAATGGTATATTAATTCATTACAACAATATCCGTTCATTATAGGACGATTTAGTAATCCAACCTTTTTAAAGTCACCAAATTTTGAATTTGCGATATAATATCTCGATAAAAAAAGAAAATGAATTATCTTCAAAACTTGGATTTTCTTTGCTTGCTTTTTACATTGTATTCAATTGAGATCTAAGAAACTATATATTTTATAGTAAGTATAGAAAGGAAAAAAAGAAGTAAAAAACAAGAAAAATAATCCAGACAAGAGCTAAATAGTCTTCTTACATTCTTTCTACCTTGTCCGAAAAACCTCAGCCTCCAAAAAAACGCAATACGTTTTAGAAAAAAAAAAAGTCTTCTCCGCCCACTTGTTTCCCGGCGGTGTTCCATGTTCATCGATGTCACAGCGCGTCTGAATTTTTCTACTAAAGTATAAAAATCATAATCGAGCAGAGATTTTTCGTCTCGATTTCTAGTCTCTCTATTCTACAAAATTTGGCAATTTCTTGACTTTTTCTTTGTTGGCTAATCGTTGCTATCATAACGTGTATTAGTTAGCAGGAGTAATTTTAAGATCTTCTTCTTCTTCTTCTTCTTCTTCTTCTTCCCTCTCTCTTCCTTTCACTATCGCTTCTCAATTTATCAAATGCCTCATAATATCCAGTTGGGTGGCACGACACGACCGTGTTGAGTGCTTCAGAATGATTTGTTAAAAATAAAGCATTTTCTTCTCTCAATTACTATAACCCTGAAGATCTGAGTTTCTTCTCTATTCTAAGCGTTGCTTTCCTCTGAAGGTATTATAAACAATCTTGGATTTTAATGTTTTTTTTTTATTGTTTTCCTATAAGTTCGTGGTAAGGTCGTCTCTTTTTGTCTCTACGTCAAACGCCTATCTTCAGCTATCTCTCTTTCCCACTATTCAGTTCTGGTTTCGAATAGCTGAGAGAGAGATGTGTGGGGTTTTCGGGATTTTCTCGTTGAAAGATCGAAAACTAATAAGCTGTTGTTTATGGTTTCGTCTTTATAGGTTTAAACTTTAAAAGTGATGCCTTTTTGTTCAATTTTGGTTTTCGGATTTGAAATTTTTAAACTTTCATTTGTGTGGAGGTTATGATGAGTTTGTTGTTGATTGAAGCCTTTAGAATTTAGATCCTTGGATTGATCTGTTTCTTTGTTGATGTTTTAATGAATTTAAGATTAAGACTGTGATCATTTACATGTCTTTGTTTCCTCTTTTGCTAATTTTGGATGCATCTTGTTTCTTCAGGGATCTGCTAAGTTAGATCAACAACAATGGCATCTAACAATCGTTTCAGTCAAAGCCGATCAAATCTATCAAACAACTCTGATGTTCCGGAGCCTGGAAGACCACCTGTTCCTCCAGTCACATTTGCTCGAAGAACTTCTTCAGGTCGCTATGTTAATTACTCGAGGGACGATCTCGATAGCGAAGTAGGCAGTGTCGACTTCATGAACTATACAGTTCACATTCCTCCAACTCCAGATAACCAGCCAATGGACCCTTCCATTTCTCAGAAAGTCGAAGAGCAATATGTCTCTAATTCCATGTTCACTGGCGGTTTTAACAATGTCACCAAAGCTCACCTTATGGACAAAGTGATTGAGACAGAGACTAACCATCCACAAATGGCTGGTGCTAAAGGATCATCTTGCGCGATCCCTGGCTGTGATGCTAAGGTTATGAGCGATGAAAGAGGTCAAGATCTTCTTCCTTGTGAATGTGACTTTAAAATTTGTAGGGATTGCTTCATAGATGCTGTCAAAACCGGTGGTGGGATTTGCCCCGGGTGTAAAGAACCGTACAAGAACACGGATTTGACTGATCTGGCTTATGGTAATGGTCAGCAAAGGCCTATGCTGCCTGCGGGTGGCGGGTCAAAGATGGAGAGAAGATTGTCGTTGATGAAGTCTAGTAAATCAGCTATGATGAGGAGTCAAACTGGAGATTTTGATCACAATAGGTGGTTGTTTGAGACTAGTGGAACTTATGGTTATGGGAATGCTTTTTGGACAAAGGACGGGAATTTTGGGAGCGGTAAGGATGGAGATAGAGATGGTGATGGTATGGAGCCGCAAGATTTGATGAGCAAACCGTGGAGACCGCTTACTCGGAAGCTGAAAATTCCGGCTGCTGTTATTAGTCCATACAGGTAAAATAAAAAAGTGTTTTTCTTTTGTTGTTTAGCTTTTGTTATATCCAATTCTCTCTAAGATCTTGAACCATGTTTTTTTTTGTAGGCTTTTGATATTTATCCGTATAGTTGTTCTTGCATTGTTCTTGACTTGGAGGGTTAAGCATCAAAACCCAGATGCTGTATGGTTATGGGGAATGTCTGTGGTTTGTGAGCTTTGGTTTGCCTTTTCTTGGCTTCTTGATCAGCTTCCTAAGCTATGCCCAATTAACCGTGCAACCGATCTTCAAGTCCTGAAGGAGAAGTTTGAAACGCCAACAGCAAGCAACCCAACCGGGAAATCAGACCTTCCAGGTCTTGATGTGTTTGTCTCTACTGCGGATCCCGAGAAAGAACCTCCTCTGGTCACTGCTAATACCATTTTATCGATTCTAGCTGCGGAATATCCGGTTGAGAAGCTTTCTTGCTATGTATCCGATGATGGAGGGGCCCTTCTTACTTTTGAAGCCATGGCTGAAGCTGCGAGCTTTGCACACATATGGGTTCCTTTTTGTCGTAAACATGTGATCGAGCCAAGGAATCCAGACTCCTACTTTAGCTTAAAGAGAGATCCTTACAAGAACAAAGTGAAGTCTGATTTCGTTAAGGATCGGAGACGGGTTAAGCGTGAGTACGATGAGTTCAAAGTCAGGATTAACAGCTTGCCTGATTCGATTAGGCGACGATCTGATGCTTATCATGCCAGAGAAGAAATTAAAGCTATGAAGCTGCAGAGGCAGAACAGAGACGATGAGCCTTTGGAACCTGTGAAGATTCCAAAAGCTACATGGATGGCTGATGGTACTCACTGGCCTGGAACTTGGTTGACTTCTAGTAGTGACCATTCCAAAGGTGACCATGCCGGTATCATACAGGTATAAACTCGATTTCAAAAGCCTTTTTTTTTACTTTCTTTGAAGTTCTCAAAGTCCATGATGTAATAGCCATTGGTTCAAGATGTCATTTGTTTATTCAAGATCTCATTTTGTTTTCGCATACTATCAATAAATGCAGGTGATGTTGAAGCCACCGAGTGATGAGCCATTACACGGAGTATCTGAAGGGTTTCTTGATCTAACCGATGTGGATATTCGACTTCCACTCCTCGTCTATGTTTCTCGTGAGAAGCGTCCTGGTTACGATCATAACAAGAAGGCCGGAGCCATGAATGCCTTAGTCAGAGCTTCTGCGGTTATGTCGAATGGACCATTTATACTCAATCTTGATTGTGATCATTACATATACAATTCTGAGGCACTGAGAGAAGGTATGTGCTTCATGATGGATCGAGGAGGCGACCGACTTTGCTACGTTCAGTTTCCCCAGCGGTTCGAAGGTATTGACCCTTCTGATCGATATGCTAATCACAATACTGTCTTCTTTGACGTCAACATGAGAGCTCTTGATGGGCTTATGGGTCCAGTTTATGTCGGAACCGGTTGTCTCTTCAGAAGAATCGCGCTTTACGGGTTCGATCCGCCTCGATCCAAAGACCATTCCTCCGGCTGCTGCAGTTGCTGCTTCCCTCGTCGCAAGAAGAAGAATCATATTCCTGAAGAAAACCAAGCTCTGCGGATGGGTGATTACGATGACGAAGATATGAATCTCTCTCTAGTCCCGAAGAAATTCGGTAACTCAGCATTCCTCCTTGATTCAATCCCTGTGGCTGAGTTCCAAGGCCGGCCCCTCGCGGACCACCCATCAGTTAAAAACGGGCGCCCGCCAGGCGCACTCACAATTCCGAGAGAGCTTCTTGATGCCTCAACTGTAGCAGAAGCCATTGCTGTTATCTCTTGCTGGTACGAGGATAAAACCGAATGGGGATCTCGTATCGGATGGATTTACGGGTCAGTCACAGAAGACGTTGTCACAGGTTATAGAATGCATAACCGAGGCTGGAAATCGGTTTACTGCGTGACGAAAAGGGATGCTTTCCGAGGCACAGCTCCAATTAACTTGACGGATAGGCTTCACCAAGTTCTCCGTTGGGCAACGGGCTCGGTCGAGATCTTCTTCTCCCGTAACAACGCTCTTCTCGCAAGCCCGAGAATGAAAATCCTCCAGAGAATAGCCTACTTAAACGTAGGAATCTACCCGTTCACATCTATCTTCCTCATCGTCTACTGCTTCCTCCCCGCGCTCTCCCTCTTCTCTGGTCAGTTCATCGTCCAGACGCTCAACGTTACTTTCCTAGTATACCTTCTCATCATCTCCATCACTCTCTGCTTACTCGCCCTTCTCGAGATCAAATGGTCAGGAATCTCACTCGAAGAATGGTGGAGAAACGAACAGTTTTGGCTCATTGGAGGAACCAGTGCTCATCTCGCAGCTGTTCTTCAAGGTTTGCTCAAAGTTGTAGCTGGAGTTGAAATCTCCTTCACACTCACAAGTAAATCAGGAGGAGATGATGTAGACGATGAGTTTGCGGATTTATACATGGTAAAATGGACTTCACTCATGATCCCTCCGATTACAATCATGATGGTGAATTTGATTGCGATTGCGGTTGGATTCAGCAGGACGATTTACAGTGTGATTCCTCAGTGGAGTAAACTGATTGGAGGAGTGTTCTTCAGTTTTTGGGTTTTGGCACATCTTTATCCATTTGCTAAAGGTCTTATGGGAAGAAGAGGAAGAACACCAACGATTGTGTATGTTTGGTCTGGTCTTGTCGCCATTACCATTTCTCTTCTTTGGGTTGCCATTAATCCACCGGCTGGTACTACTGACATCGGAGGAAACTTCAGTTTTCCATGATAGGCTTGTGTTCGTTCTTCTCTAGGATCACAAAACAAAAGAAAAAAGTCGTTCTTTTTTTTTTTTTTATATTGTATTAAGTCACATTTCTTTATTAGATTTTTTTTGTTTCTTCTGTCTGATGATGATATATGTCATATTACGACAGAGATCGGCTAAATATAGTTTACTTTGAAGGACTCAAGGGACTTAGTTTCTCTCCTTGTCTTCTTCGTCTTTCTTTTTTTATTTAGGGATATTTTGCACATAACATTTGTTTCTATTTTATTTTTGTAACGAGACCATTTTCATTCTAGTTTATTGTAAACTTTGATTTGTAGTAGAACTAAACAATCTGCTAGACTGCTACTGCAAAATTGATATATTTTAACTCGGTTTTAGACACCAAAATCCATTTTAATTTTGGGTTCTTACTAAATCAAATAAATTTATATTGTTATTGTAGTTGTAGCTCACAAAATAGAGTTACAAATCTCACATGTAGAATAAACTGAATCTAACGGAAAATATTAGCTAAGTTGAAGTGAAGCGGACGTGAAGTTCTTACTAATTTTAGAAACATTGAAATCCTGGTTCAGAAACCGGATTGAATTTCAATTTGGATCATTTTTTAAAAAAAATCTGGAAAAATGGGGATTCAAACCAAACTTGACTAAACTAAAATTGGATAACAAATGAGGACCGTAAAATCTTATATATATTATTTAAGTAACTTTAAAAACAGTTTAACCAACTATTATGTGTTATATTACATTTATTGACATTATGTTTTTATATATTCATGACCAAACAAATCAATCTCTAAAAGGATAAAAGAGTAAAAAAAATATGCAACCAAAATCTAATAAAAATCCAAACAGAATCTTTTAAATAATTATTAGTTTCTAAAAAATAAAATTTATTTTCTCTCTCCTAATAAATATAAACTAAAATTTTAAATTAATTTTAAAAAATTCAATAAAATAATCCAAACAGAATCTTTTAAATAATTATTAGTTTTGAAAAAATAAAACTTATTTTCTCTCTTTCTTCTAATACTATCTACAATGGTTTCAACATTCAACACTCTACTTTTTACTCCACATCATCTTCTCTCTCATCTATCTCATAATTCAACACTTATTTTTATTTTATACTCTACAATGGTTTTGTTTAAAAAAATTCAACACCCTACTCCACAATTTTATTAAAACACACTTAAATTAAAAAACTAAATTCAATATTACACAATAAACTTTAATTAAAACATTAAAACATAAAAATTACAAAATTATATTAAATTTTTTTTATTGAAACTTTCTTTCTTCTTAAAAGGTGTAAAAATTAAAAATTAAACAAACATTGGTTATTATTGGATTCTATTTTGACGAAATAAAATATATTTTTTCTGTGTCTAAATCAAATGAAACGAATCTTTATTTATAGAGTATAAAAAATTATAAATTTTGATATAAAAATAAAAATAAAATAATTAGTATATTATCCAGTAATTTAGTTTTAATAATAGTGAGAAAAACAATAATACAAAAACACATTATCTTTCTCTTTCTCACTAACAACCTCTCAAAAAATGACACATGGCAATGCTGGTCCCATTTTTTGCTCATTCAACATGTTGAATGTTTTCAACATAAATTAATCCACGTGTAATTCAACTTACCCATTGTACTGCATTCAACTGTTTAATTTTTTTTTTCAACATACCATTGTAGGTAGTCTAATAAATATAAACGAAAAATATAAAATTAAATTTTAAAAATTGTTATCAAAAATAACAATCTTAAATATTTATTAGTTTTCAAAAAATAAAATTTATTTTCTCTCTGCTAATAAATATAAACGTAAATAAAATTAATTTAAAAATTTTATTAACCAATCAAAATAAATAAAAAGTAAAATTTGAGATTATATTATCCAAACATGTCATTCAGATACTAGCATATAGTTTAAATTTTTTCAATTAAATTATTATCTTGATCCATTCAAATACTAATTTTTTTATTATTTTACAGATATAAAGTTGGTGGTTAACCATCTATACTAATACCAAACCATCATCGTTCTCGGTGAACATTTCACTAAACTTTTGAACGATGGCGACAAATATGTGAGTCTGGTGATTCGATTCGCCGAATTTTCCCATTTAACTAGATAAAATTTATCAAATAAACATTCTCTCGCGTTACATAGTGCGGGTCATTATCTAGTATGAATGTATTTCATCTACCGAAAAAGTTGGAAAAATCGAGCTAATATTAATTTCATGGAGCACATGATATGGTGTAAGTATTCCTACCTAATTTAAACCAAACTAAACTAAAATTAGAAATAAAAAAATTGAAGCAAAACATGGGGAGCAATTTATCTACCAAATAAGTCGTACTAATAAGCTATAATCTAATTTATGGAACATATATAATTGGGTCTAAGCATTCCTACAATAATGTTGTATAGAATCATTTGTTTAAATTTTTAAAAGTTAGGACAATATCTAGAGGTGTCTCCAATCTCCATGACTTAAGCCAACGTCACAACCATGTGGAAAAGCAAAGCAATATCGTGGTTCATGAGTACTTTTCGAACAAGAATCTAATGTATTGGAGATTGGAAGCATGTTGTTTGATAGATCTCACTAGAAATTTCATCTAAATAAACCAACTTCTAAAACTTGTTACTTGTGAGTGAAATTTGTTTTTTTTGGTCCGTGGTAGTGGTATTCGATATAACTAATGCTTCTAGTCATATTTTATCGTTTATTTTTAGTCATTTAAATTTTATTTAAAATACAACACATGCGGATGATAGTATTATTCAACACTTAAAATCACACATTGCACTAGATGAACAAACTCTCTACAAACTCGATCACCATGCGGATAACATGATCACTCAATTTGGTGGATAACAACACACGCATGTCCACAGATAAAACTTATCTATCGCCTAACCAGTTCATCATAACTATGAGAGATTATAAGTATCCATCGATCCAATCTCAAAAAAAAAAAACCCCCCAAGAAAGAATTCTTTTTAAAATGAAAGCTATTCAAACTCATTTGATAACCTTCTTCATGTTAGTCATCATCGTAACATCATCAACAAGAGCCCAAAAGAGTCCTCATGTGCAAAACAACCATGAACTCTCTATCGCCATCGAAGAAATGGAGAAAGCGAATTACTTCTCTTTCGTGATGCTCATCAACATGTTACAATCAATAAACCCTCGACTTTTAGCCAATGCCACATTCTTGATGCCAAAAGACAAAACCCTTTCTAGATCAAACATTATTCAACAAGATTTGGTTTCCGAATTCTTGCTTCGCCACTCAATCCCTTCTCCTCTTCTTTTCTACCACCTCAATCTCCTCCCCAATGGCTCCATTGTTCCTTCCTCTTTACCACATTACACCCTTGAGATCTCTAATGGTGGAAGAACAAGCTACTTTCTCAACAATGTCAAGATTATAAGCCGCAACATTTGTAGCTTAGGCTCTATCAAATGTCATGGAATTGATGGTATACTACAATCTCCAAGTACTATCGACGATGATTCTCCTCGAAATAATCACACTTTACCCTTCATTTCTTGCCCTAGCAGTCACAACAATAGTGAGCACAATAGTCATAACGTTAGTGATCACAATAGTGAACACAATAGTTCATATCCTCCTCCAGCCAGCAGTCCGTCTCGCCTACCAAAATCAGATTCTCCTAGCATCCATGAGGGGCAAATGTTGAATTTACGCGTTATTCTTATTCTCGGATTATTAATAAGTGCGATCGGCTTGTAAAGTTTATCACCGCACATAGCGCGGATATCACCTAGTTATGTGCAAATAGTACTTGCTCTCTTCCTATAGTTTATGTACATGTAGAAGATGCAAAAGTTGAACTTTATATTGTAACAATCAATTCAAATATGGGTTTTCAATTTTTAAATTTACTCTATACTATGGATTTAGTGATTTTATCTGTATCTATTGATTCGAAAGATTGTATTAATTCTGTTTCGATATAAATGAGGCTAACAAGTTTTGCATATATAAAGAAAATCATGATATTGTGGTATTAGTTAAAATAATATCATTTTCTAAGTAAATTTTCTCTAAAAGTCACATAAATTATATACTAAAAGTAGGAGTCTTTAATAAATAAATATATATATATATTTAAACATAAAATAATCAGTTTTTTTTTTGTCGTTTATGATGGACATGCTGTTTCCAAAACCCTAAATATTTAAAAGTTTAACCAATAGGGCAAAGGTGTTTTGTTAAAAAGAAGAAATAAAATTATATAACGACATTTTATCACGAGAGTATTCATCATACGATTCAAACATTAACAAATTTTTGTAAAGAGGCCGAAACGTTTTTCAAGTTTCCGAGCCTTTTTTAGAATAGGATATAAATGGACCAAACGGGTCAAATATCCAGAAAGCGGGTAAAATCGACCCGAAATAACAAAATCTGATTTTCCCTTCGCAGAGAAACCCTACCAAAACCCTTGACAACTTTCTCTGCCTCCATTTCTCTAAGGCAGTAGATATTACTGCTTCGAATTTCTTGTTCGTCGAGCCAATCTCTTCCTCTTAAATCTTCTTTACAGCATTTTTAAATCAGGGAGAACCTATTCTGGTCTCAATCCCTCGGGAAAAATGGCTCAGAAATGTGCGATTAGTGTGATCTCAGCTCTAGCAGCCTCCGCTTCTCTTTCGCAGTCGAAATCCGCTGCTGCGGATGGACCTTTCACCTTCTATGGCTTCTCAACTTCTCCGTCTGCTTCGATTCCTCATCAGCAAGGTTCTACTCCGTCGGCGTCGGAATCTGGGAAAGAACCGTCTGTAGCTGGCGAAGAAGCAAATGCTCGTCCACGGTTTCGGAATGATAATCCGAGAACGAGTTCCGCGGGGTTTGATCCGGAGGCGTTGGAGCGAGGAGCAAAGGCCTTGAAAGGAATAAACAACTCAGCTCATGCGAAAAAGGTCTGAATTGTTTTCTCTTGAATTGAAATTTTAATGTTTTAAATCTTATCCGAAATAGCTTAATCCTTTAAATTATACGGAGATTTGTTAATTCTCAAGCAGATAAGAGTCCAAAGCTGAGAAATGAATTATTTCCCGGTAGTTATAATTTGGATGATGAAGCTAATGGAAGTTATATTTGAGCTAAAAGGTTTTCTATGATAGAATTTTGGGATGGATGTCAATTTTTTATTTTTTATTTCCTTTGTTTATCAGTTATGCTTGGCCTCACAACTGATGAATATTTGGTTTCTGACAGGTATTTGAAAGTATTAAGACACAAGAAGAGACGAGGCAAGCTGAGTTTACTGCTAAGGCGCAAGAGTTTAAAGCTATGCAATCCCAAGCTGAAGCTGTGAGATCAACTTACTCTTTTAGTTCGTTGTCAACATAATTTGATTAGATGTCTGGTTATGTAGGACATACTTAGGCTTTCTCGTTTTAGTTACTTATATAGTATATATGTTCTTACAATTCTCTGGTTACCTACTAAAACCTCCTTTGCAGCTGCGTTGTAACTATATCCATTGCTGTTACAGTTTTGCTGCATCATTAATTATTTCACTTTGAAGATTCTTGGTTGTAAAGTTATGTTCCTGACATTTTCCATTTTACAGGAGAGGCAAAGGGTAATATACGAGGAACAGAAGAAACTTGCTCAGCACCAAGCACAAACAAAATCACAGATGGCCCGCTATGAAGATGAGTTGACAAGAAAAAGGATGCAGGCATGTGATTCTACAAATACTTTTTTAATTATTTTCACATTGAGAATTTCAGTTCGTTCTAGCTACTTATGATGTATATCTTGTTACAGGCTGAGAATGAAGCCCAGAGAACAAGAAATCAAGAACTTGTGAAAATGCAAGAAGAATCAGCAATTAGGCGGGAGGTAGCTCGACGAGCTACTGAGCAAGAGATTCAAGCCCAGAGACGACAAACTGAGAGGGAGAAAGCTGAGATTGAACGTGAGACAATCAGGGTCAAAGCTATGGCCGAAGCTGAAGGGAGGGCCCGTGAATCAAAGCTTTCTGAGGATGTCAACAGGAGAATGCTTGTTGATCGTGCAAATGCAGAAAGAGAGAAATGGGTTTCTGCCATTAATACTACATTTGATCAGATTGGAGGTCAGACATTACTGACAAACAGTTTCTCTCTATCATTTTAATTCATTTGTTGTCGAAGCTTCTCTATGGCAGTTTTACCTTAGCAGTAATTAGAGTCTAATAGGTATCGTGTGAGTATAATAGGCATGTTACCATCTCCATCTATAGGTGGTTTTTCCTTCTTTTGGGTTAATCTTTGGATGTCTTAAGCAAGTTATGAGTACCTTTTGACTCTTTATCCATTTTCCTAGGGGGTTTGCGTACCATTCTAACGGATCAAAATAAGCTGGTTGTTGCTGTTGGAGGTCTCACCGCTCTTGCAGCTGGGATCTACACAACGAGGTAAAGACTATAAATGGTTGAGAAGCAATGTGCCAGTCATGAGTTATTGTCATTAAAAGTTGAGGAATTTAGTCATCTTATAAATTGCTTGTTGCAGAGAAGGTGCCAAGGTTATCTGGAGCTACGTGGATAGAATATTAGGACAACCTTCTCTAATTAGAGAATCGTCGAGAGGAAAGTACCCTTGGTCTGGTTCGGTTTCTCGTGCCTTGTCTACGTTGCGGGGTGGTGGTAAGGAGGCTACATCCAAAAACGGAAAAGGGTTTGGTGATGTTATTTTGCATCCTTCTCTTCAAAAGAGAATCGAACAGCTAGCTAGTGCAACTGCCAACACCAAAGCCCACCAAGCACCTTTCCGAAATATTCTTTTCTACGGTCCACCAGGAACAGGGAAGACAATGGCTGCCCGAGAGCTGGCTCGTAAATCTGTATGTATTCTCCCCATTTCTAATGCTTATAGTGGGTTATTATATCAGATTTGAAGTATAGATGCATCTGAGCTTCAAAATGAGATCTTAGTTCTAGGTTGTTCATAGGCATTAAAATTGCAAAATCTCAGGCGTGTTATTGATGATCACTCCCTTCCTTTTGATTTTTTACCATTCAGGGTCTAGATTATGCATTGATGACGGGTGGAGATGTCGCTCCACTTGGAGCTCAGGCTGTTACAAAGATACACCAATTGTTTGACTGGTCCAAAAAATCTAAGAGAGGCTTGCTGCTCTTCATTGATGAAGCCGATGCGTTTCTGTGCGAGTAAGTTGCAAATCTGATACTAATGATAATCTTAACTCAGGGACTTTAGTTTTAATGTTTTGATTGCAAATTGGACAGGCGAAACAAAACATACATGAGTGAAGCCCAAAGAAGTGCGCTAAATGCACTCCTCTTCCGCACGGGTGACCAGTCAAAAGACATAGTCCTAGCGCTGGCCACAAACCGGCCTGGTGATCTAGACTCAGCAGTGTCTGACCGTGTTGATGAGACTCTTGAGTTTCCCTTGCCTGGAGAAGAAGAACGCTTCAAGCTTCTGAACCTCTACCTAGACAAGTACATAGCTAAGGCTAATCTAAAAAAGCCGAGTCTGCTCCAAACCTTTTACAAAAAAGAGCAGCAGAAGATTGAGATCAGAGGTGTCACCGAGGATCTCCTGAAGGAAGCTGCTGCCAAAACTAAAGGGTTTTCGGGTAGAGAAATCGCGAAGTTGATGGCGAGCGTTCAAGCTGCTGTCTACGGAAGCAAAAACTGCCTATTGGACGCAAACCTTTTCAGAGAGGTCATTGATTACAAAGTAGCAGAGCATCAACAGAGAAGAAAACTAGCTGGAAATGATACAGGTAATAACAAGAAATGAAATCATAGAAACTTATCATCAACATAGGTATCTGGAGGTGTAGATTTGAACAACAATTAGAAACTCCAAACCCTGAGCATTATTCTCAAAAGGGTTTAGGTGAAAATGCTTTGATTTTCCACATTGTTTCTCCCTGTGATTCTAAAGGTGAGATTTTGATGACTGCTTTAGATTATTTTCTTCTTGGCCAATTACAATCTTGAGTTGATCTTATCATATCACCCTTTGGAAAAAGAGGCAATACCGGTCACTTTGTGTGACATTTCCCAGTTCTGCCCATCATAGCTTTTGATCTCGACGTGATCCAGTGTCCCCGACTTGACACACTTAACCGTAACAGCGACTCCATCAGGGTTAGACCTCGGGATATAAAACGATGTGATCCCACAGACCTTGCAGAAGGTATGCTTGGCCGTGTGAGTCCCAAAAGTGTAAGTGGTGATGAAATCTTTGGAATCATCAAGAAGCTCAAAGTTACTTGAAGGAACAATGAAATGAACATTGCCTCTCATTGAACAATCTGAGCAGTTGCAGCTCCAAGCCAGCACACTAGTTGAAGCTTTAACTTTCCATTTTATTTTCTCACAATGGCATCCTCCTTCGTGAAGTACCAATTCTGATGCCATGCCTAATTATTACTGAATCTACACTCAGACACCCAGAAAACAAAATCCGATCTGCAAAAATTGATCTAAAGAGACGAGAAGATTTAACAGATTCGAACCAGAGTGTGTATGTTCGTGATCGATGAAGATTTTCAGATGTGAAGTTGTGCTGTTGTAGTATACGCCGCCGTCAACATGTTCGACGAAATGCGTCTAGGAGACTGAGCAAGTCAATTAAAGAGAAGAAGAAAAGGTTCTCTGCGCGCGTTAATTTCTGCGTTGGATTCGACGCGCCAGATGTCCGAGTGAGATTATTTTCCTTTTACACAAGACGTATTAGTATTTTCAATTACAAGTACACAAAATTTAAACTAATTGGGTCTAAAGTAGGATCTAATGGGCCTCAAGGATCTTTAATTGGGCCTAAACTCACTCATAATTTTCATCTTGTGATAAGATTTTGGATTTTTTGGAAGAGGCGGTGATACTTATGCGCGCCATGCCCTAATTCACCATCTAGATCAAATCTTCGATCCAGTTGAGACTGGAACTGAGATTTTGTTAGGAAAAGTGGTCTCTGTCTGGTTGGGCGATCGATCGAAGATGGCAAGTGAAGAAGCAAAGGATCCATGGAAAGGAGAAGAGTGGGGGATGGGTGAAAATGAGAAGAAGAAGCCAAGTGGTGGTGGTGGTGTTAAAATGGTGAAGAGAGCGAGAAAACAAATGCCGAGAGGACTTGAAGAGAAATACGAAGCTTACTTCCTCCCAAGAAAGCCTTGGCCAAAGGCACTTGCCTTCTATGGAAGTTTCATCCTTGGTGGGATCGGTGCTGGTATGCTTATTGAAGCTTGGATCGACAGAAAAGTCAAACAAGATGGCGGGGTCATTTGGGAATTCGACAAGTGATAAGCTAATGAATCCAATATGATAAATAAGAATGTGACAGTGAGAGATTGGTCAAAAGAGTACATTGGATTCTTTTGCTTCTTTCATCGTCTAGATTCAAAATTTCTCAACCTTTAGAATTTCGATTTGAACGAAAACAAAAACCAAAAAGCATTTTCTTGATTTTGTTGAAGCAACCCAGATTATATGTATTTATAGAAACTTGGCTGTAAGGAATAATAGTTAGAACTTATAGCTTTGGCGGTAAACTTGATAAACTTAATTGAAAACTCAAGACGCATTTACGCTGTTCGACGAAATGCTTCTTCTTACGGCATTCCAGTATAATTTAAGTGACTATAAATTCCTCCAGCCATCGTTTTTTCAGTGTGGGATTAAAATTGGGAAATCTCTGGATCTATTTATGCTGATGGTAAAATTTCATGCGACATTATTTTTTTTAAAAGAATTTGGATAAAAAGAAAAACACAACATCTCAAGCTCGATAAATACAGACAAGGCAAGTCTGGTGAACAACAAACGAGCAAAAACCTAGAATATGAAAATTTTCTGACTAAAAATGAAGGTCTACTATCTCCGGAACATACCGGAACTTTGAAGGCCCCTACCGTACTCTGCAATGATCGAAGAATTCTTCACCATCTCCCATATCTTTGCTGAGTTTTTCAGCCACTCACGTTCAGAGACCGGTCTTGAGAAGGTCGTAGACTTGGAAGACAATACCTGAGATGAACAAAGTAGCCATTCAATAAATAGATCCCATCAGGTGAATAGAAAAGCGTCTCAATACTTAGGGCGTGTACATTTAAAGAATCAATCATGTGCTGTGGTGATTTTACTTAAGCCCAAACACTAGTTCTTGAATGTGTTCATGTGGATGAATGTGCATATGCGTGGATAATACACAAGTCCAAGAGATGGCGAAGGAGAGATAAAAAGGAAATGGATGAAGAGGGAGAGAGAGACCTGATCCCTTAGTTTCCACATTGCTAACTGATAACTCTCGTGCTGGTTTCTCAAGCTTTTAGATGGAACCACAAAAGAAACCGGCTCAGCCAACTCCGACCCATTCCTTCCTAGCCTAAATGAATTTGATTCGAAGTACTGTGCCAGTGCCTTTCTTAGTTGCAAGACATTTTTTGGAGAGAGATCTTGATCCTGAAGCCTGCAAAGATGAAGTAGGAGAAGTGGTAAGCTGTTAATGCATAGATTTGTTAGAATTACCCTACATTTTTAATCTAACACATGGACTAGACAACATTATCTTCCAAATAAAAGACATTTAAAATACTTTCAACAAACGTTATTGTATAAAACAAGCAACAGAAGGATAGTGCATTAGTTCACAAGGCTATAGGATATTTTTTAATGGAGATATAAAATCAAGACACCAAAATAAGAGACTCACTTTGAGTGCACAAATATGGGACTAGCCATATATTCACTTCCCTCAACTAATTTGTCCTTATATTCCATTTCAGGCCCAATCTCAGAGATCTGTAAACGGGACAGTGCGGGTGAAGATGGATCAGGTATTGCATGCTTCAACAAATCCACCTGCAGAAAAAAAGAGAAGATGCATGATCATATGAAAAATGATTTATGAAATACCTGTAAAGAGATCCTCTACCGCACAGGTGTTTCTGCATCATTTGCTAAGAACAGAATCTGCATTGTTCCATGTTTTATGCAAAAAAACCCCTATATATTAACGTTCATATATTTTGAAGCTTATCTACAATTAGATAGACTTACACAATTAATATGTTTTCCGTGTTCGCCAACTATTCATATATTCTTTTATTAAGTATGGTGGAACATTACCAGGTGGAACATAGTATTTGCTTCAAGTTAAATTAGATCGATGTCCGCTCCTAATGATATGTCACATCTTTTTGTTACCTCTATCCCTAATATGAACCAAAATAGCATGAAAAATAGAGAGCCTTTGTTTTCATGGAGAACCACCATCATCTACGTCTACGACTTAAAGATATACGACACAAGGCTAAGATAGAAAATACCATTGACATCAGATGCCACATGTTATCGTCATGAACACCTTCAGATACCACCAGCAATACGTGACAAATGGATGCTAAGAGGACACCAAGCTAGAATAGTTCCTTGCACCAGCCCAAAATGAAAACGATTCGATTAGATCTCCACCCCAATTAAATACCCAAAACCAGGAGCAACACCATCTCTAGGGAAAGGAAAGCATATAGAAAATAAAATAGTGGGAGAAAAACAACAGTAACCAATAAGTGAACTGCTTAAACATTGATCAAGCAAGATGTCTCTGTCACGTCTCCAAGTTACCTGGATGCACATGATTTCGTGAGCCAACTCAGCCGACAGAGAGTCACTGCCCAAGACTGGCACCGATGATGAACTGTCAGGTCTGATTATTTCAGCCAATATGGATGGACTGAAAACAGGCTGCGGAGTAGAATTAGAGAATATTGATGAGAAACTAAAGCTTAGTCTGTAAAACACTGAAAGGAATAAAGATTCATACGAAATTGATTTTAAACCAGATGATTCCCCATCTATAGAATAAACAAAAGCAAATACAGTAAAACTAACAAGTGCACAAAACCGGAGCATCAAGAAGGATAAATCTCTCAGCTGCAACTCTTGGTTCAATGCCAATAGTACAATGTTTGGACGTTGCTTTGATCTCTTCAGACTGTACAGAAAATGGTGGTAGCATTCCTGCAAAGTAACAGCCTAGCATAAGTTTTTGGTAAATTTGGAAGAAGAGAACACAGCCAAAGATATGATATTTGCTGTGAGTACTAACCAGGGGAGCTCCCATCAAAGGCGTAGATTGCATTCAAAATTGTCGATTTGCCAACACCCGGAGGACCAATCACTCCAACCACCGTGAAGTCAGTATTCTCCGTTAGGAACTGTTCAAACCCAAACCGGAAAAAAAAAGAACCAAGTGAGTCAACTTCGTTCAGTTCAATCACTGGCAACGGACTAAGATGTTAAACTACTCTAACTAAGAACAAAGCACGAGAAGACTTACAGGAAGAAAGCGATCGATGTGAAAATCCCAGGAATCGGAGAGCAGATTCAGAGAGCTGACGGGAGGGAGACGAGAGCGGTGTGACGAATTATCGTCGTCGGAGTTTCCGCGTCCGAATTTACCGGTAATCGGAGAAACGGAGGGTTTAGCTAGAAGGATTTTAGGAGCTGCCGGTGATGACATTTGGCTGCTACCAGAAGAACCAGCTATCGTATTCCAATAGAATCTTGGCCAGAGACGACGATGATTCCGACGTCGCGATTAGGGCGCCAGCGCTTGTTTACCGCAAAACTGTTTGCCAATTATAACTCTTATCGTCTGTTATAACTTCTCCAGAAAAAAAACTTGCTATTAAGTAAAAAATTCCTGGAGAATTCTATTTAGGACATATTCCGGTTTAACCAATCCAAACTGAGACACAAATTAAAAAATAAAAACTGAATAGAGGAAATAAACCAATTTTATCTTTCTTTTTTTAATATCAAAGTAAATGGTAGCTGATAGCCAAATGAACATAAAAATTAGTTGAAATTTTCAATTTATAAAAACAAATCTTCCAAACCAAAACCAAATTCTTATCAAACGAAAAGCAAATGATTTTTTGTTGTATTTCATAAACCGTAAACAAATTGTAATCCGGAATAGGCGAAATATATTTTATTTCATAAATTAGATAAATTATTACATATGGGGAAGTTCGAACCCTGATCTCTAGTTGAACATGATGAATCAGTGGACTCACTATGTCTCCAGCAAACTTACACCAATGCATATACTTCATTAATTTTGTATTTATGTACGGACAAATCCAGCTTTGGACACAACTATCAACTACATCACTTACCGAACAACTCGCATTTCTCATTCAACATCCCGAGAAACCACTACAAGTTGTTTCCCAATATTGTTACCGTGAAAGAGTCCAACGAGAGCAGCAGGAGCACTCTCGAGGCCATCAGCAACATCTTCCACATAAGTTATCTTCTCTGCTCTTACATACGGAACCACAAAGTCCAAGAATTCTGAGTATTTGTGGAAGTAATCGAAAACGTAAAATCCTTCAATACGGATTCGTTTGTAGATAATGAGCGAGAGGCTGTATACTCCTTCCGGCTTCTCCAGGTTATATTGAGAAATCATTCCACAGGCCGCAATGCGACCATGTGGTCTCATGTTAAAGATCACTGCGTCCAACATTTTGCCTCCCACGTTCTCAAAGTATATGTCAATGCCTTCAGGGAAACATCTGAAAAAGAAAGAATCTTTTAATGGGTTTAATTGACCTAATGAATGCGGTTAGTTCAGTTGGTCTTGATTTCTTGGATAGAAGAAATCCTTACTTACCTCTTTAAGGCAGCAGTAAGATTGTGTTCTTCCTTGTAGTTGAATGCATCATCGAATCCAAACTTGTTCTTGAGGAGATCAACCTAAAAAAGCTCAATAAATCAAGAAAAATGGTATATAACTTTTCTTTGCTTCCGGCGCTTCCTACAACATAGCAACCCATCATCTTAGCAACTTGACCCACAAGCTGACCAACTGCACCAGATGCAGCTGACACAAACACAGTCTCTCCTTTCTTAGGAGAACAGATTTCATAAAAACCAACATATGCGGTCATACCAGGCATACCTGTCAGAAACAGAGGAGAGTGAAAAATATACAATGATGTTATTGATATCTTCATTAGGTCATGCTGGAGGTTAGTAGAACTATTTCAAGTTATCATGATATTTGCAATTATGAACGAAACCATGACCATCTTGATTATCTAGTTACACCTTTTTTTGAGGTCCAAAACATTCAATCAACCCCTACTTTGACGTTCCATAGGTACAAATTCTCCAAAACATTTTGTTAACAACTGATCAGAAGACCTAGAGGAAGGGGTATTTTACATACCAAGAAGTCCGGTGTAGTAAGATAAGGGAACATCGGAATGATGAATCTTGAAGTGAAGATTAGGAATTGGAGTAATAACACTATACTCTTCCCATCCAACTGCTCCCCAAAGTAAGTCACCTTTTTGGTAATCTGGGTGCCCAGAATCTATCACTTTAGCCACTCCAAACCCTGAGATAGGCTGCACACAACACAACAAAACATAGGTCCTCCCATATTGTAGTTAAACCTACTGTTTTTAGGGTAATCAAATAGACCTCAAACAAAAGGTTTAAAAAAAAAACCATCTTCCAAATTGTAAATGTGATGACTAAAACAGAGAACAGTAAGAAGATGCTTTTACCTTGCCGGGAATGAACGACTGAGCTGTGGCAGGGCTCAAGGGATCAGGCTCTCTCATACGATTCCGCATGTAGGGATCGCAAGACAAGTATAGATTCTTCACCAACACCGTCGTAGAACCTGCTGGAACCTTAAGATCGACCGTGGTGGAGGAGATTACGAGGTCGGACTCGGTGGCGAAACCGGTGACATAATCACGTAATAAGACTTGCTTGTTGCTCAACTTCGCCATTGTTGAAAGATGTTTGTTTTTGGTTCCACAACGTCTTTATTTCTCTGCTTATATAAGCTCCACAGTTAGTGCGGTTATTTAAGCCACACGTTTAGGAGATAATCTTTCTTTTTTTAGTCGTCAGTTCAGGAGATAACCTTTTATTCTAGATAACCATTTCAGGAGATAATTCAATGAAGAAGGATTATATCAGTCTTAATTTTCACGTTGTTTTATTTATTTAACATGGGAATGCAAAACTAATGAACCAAATTTAGTTGTATCAGCATAATTTCGTGCGCTATTGAGTGCAATGCAAACAATGTGGGGGAACGGATTTTCTTGGTTATTCTTTTGCTTAATTATCTGATCCAAAAGCAATTTGTTTACATTACTATTATTCACAAACTCTGGGTTCAAACACCCATACAAACTCTTATTGGATATAATATAAGATCATAAATCTTCTTTCACTCACGAGCAACAACAACAACTTGTTTCCCAACATTCTTACCATGGAAGAGTCCCACAAGAGCTTCAGGACCTTTCTCGAGCCCATCAGCTACATCTTCCACGTACGTTATCTTCCCTTCTTTAATGGAAGGAAGTACAAACTCCAAGAACTTTGAGTATTTGTCGTAGAAATCGCTGACTACAAAGCCTTGAATGCGGATTCGTTTGTAGATTATGGAGGATAGGTTGTGTACACCTTCTTGGTCCTCAAGATTGTACTGTGAGATCATTCCACAGACAGCGATACGCCCATGCACGTTCATGTTTAAGAGCACTGCGTCTAGCATTTTGCCTCCTACGTTCTCGAAGTATATGTCGATGCCTTTAGGAAAACACCTGGCAAAAAGAAGAAGAAGAAGAAGAATTTCATTGGTTTTTTCTCCAAATCTTAAGTGGTTTTCCATGTATAATCATGGTGTTCACGAAGCTTTAATCCATTTCTTTTGTTAATACTTTAGTTGTGAATTACCGCTTTATTCTGCAAACCACCCTTAACAGTGATAGATACCAAACGCTTTGAAATAAGTGGTTTAAACGAACCTCTTTAGGGCAGCACTAAGGTCTGGTTCTTCCTTGTAGTTAAATGCGTCATCAAACCCAAACTTGTTCTTGAGGAGATCAACCTAACAAATCCCCCAAAAAAAAAAAGAAGTCAAAGGGCAAGTCATTCTCTTGAAGCAAAACCAAGAAACATAAGGGGAGAAATGATGATCAATTTCTCACCTTTTCTTTACTTCCGGCGCTTCCAACAACATAACAGCCCATCATCTTAGCAAATTGTCCCACAAGCTGACCAACCGCACCAGATGCTGCTGACACAAAAACTGTCTCTCCTTTCTTTGGAGAACATATTTCATAAAATCCAGCATAGGCAGTCATGCCGGGCATACCTGTTAAGACCAGAGAAACCCCATGAAAAGACAGTAGAGCATACAGGCTAGACTCCTTTTTCCAACAAACCAAACTATTGAAACTCTTTTAGATCCAAGTTTAAAACTCGACAGAACTAATCGACTCCGTTTCTAAGATTTGTTGTACATTGTTATGACATTCAACTTCATGATCTCTCTGTCTCACAATCTCAAGCCAACACTTTGTTACAAGAAACAGTTTTCTGAAGTTGCCAAGTGATTCCACTTAAAAAACCAGGAGCAAGGCTGAGATTAACATACCGAGAAGTCCAGTGTAGTAGGATAAGGGAACATCGGTATCATGGATCTTGAAATGCATTTGATGAACTGGAGTGATAACACTGTACTCCTCCCATCCAACAATTCCCCAGAGTAAGTCTCCCTTTTTGTAATCTGGATGCCCTGATTCTATCACTCTAGACACTCCATACCCAGAAATTGGCTGCACCAAAACGAACACAATGGAACACGAGAGAGGGCAAAAAAGCAAAACCCAAAGAGACACAATTTTCTTCTCAGATTCTTCAATCTAAAGGATGAACCTTTTATATATATCATTGTCATCTAGTTTATATAAATAAAAAGCATCAAGATTTTGTTATTTCTGGGAGTTAAAAACACTTAACAAATTACAGAAATGGTCAAACGCAAAAAACAGAACAGTTGATCCGTTGAGTATAATTATAAAATAAGACATCTGTCTGCTCACAAAAATTAAATATTATATCTATCACTTAATAATCTCAAGGCATAAGAGGAAACGAGCTCGAATCAAAAATGCAAAATCAAACCAAGAACTAAAAAAGTAGATAATCGTCGTACCTGATTGGGAGCGAAAGCTTGAGCAAGAGCAGGGGAATCAGGTTTCCCCATGCGAGTCCGCATGTAAGGATCGCATGACAAGTAGAGATTCTTCACCAGAACCGACTTAGACCCTTCCGGAACCCTAAGTTCGACGGTGGTGGTAGTGAAATTGAAATCCGATTCCCTAGGGAAACCACTCACGTAGTCTTTCAATATCACCTGCTTGTTCGTCGCCGTTGCCGTCATTGTATTCTTCTCCGATTCAACTTCCTGAGTTTAATAATTGGTTAACTTCTTCTTCTTCTTCGAGTAGGACACGCCTAGTTTTTATACTGCCCTCTCTCAAGTATGACGTCATTGCTTATGTTTCTGATCACATTGTTCACAATTTGGATATTTTCTCTATCGGGCGTTATTTTTTGTCGACACTTTCACATTTTGATATATTCCATTCCTTTCACATTTGTTTTTCTTTTCCAATCTCTCTTTTTCACGTTTCACAAGAGTTCGTGTTTTTACATTACAAATGTAAAGCTTAACCTTTTAGATTGTCTTAAATTATTTCTCACATTGGCTCTGTTTAGTAACAAGCAAAATTCGGTTTGCAAATTTCATTTTGTTCCGTAATCTTTTTTTTTTCCTTACACGATTCTACAGGGTTACCACTTACCAATTACACGATTTTTGTAGACTGTTTTTTTTTAACTCTCCCAATTGAATAGAAAGAAAAAACGGTTTTACATTACAAGGCATTTCGGTTTTTGTAAAACTCGAGTAATCTGTCTAAACGTAACATTGCGGTCAGAAATGTAGAGAAATAATCTCTGATAGTGCTTAACACTAGCCCAAGACCGTAATACCCAAGAGACCCGAAAGAACCAAAAGACCCTCTAAGTATGAAGGAGAAAATGGAAGGACTTGAAAAACTCTTAGAGAAATTAAGAACTTATGAAGAATGACACTCTTTCTTTAACTTAGCTTTTATTTCACTTTCTCGACTTGTTTTACAAATGGGAGAGGAGGGAGCTATTTATAGGCTCCAAAACTACAAATCTTCTTCTAATCTCTAGAACTCTCTAACATAATATCTAGATTTTTATGTTAAAATTATCTAGATTATTCTATACTAATCCTTAGATATTTATCTAATAGAATTCTCTATAACACTTAAAGGAGGTGATGATGATCTTTAAGATATTTCTAGAGACATTCTAGAACTTGGGCTTAATTTTGGGTTTAGACCAATAATGGATAATTAGATTATAAACCCATAATTAAGTTGAATCCAAAATCAAGTTTAATTTCAATACTCCCCCTTAAACTTGATTTTGTCAGCCATCCCAAGCTTAGAACGAAGTACCTCGAATTGACCTTTTGGTAATGCCTTAGTGAATATTTCTGCAACGTTGTCTTCACTTCGAACCTCCAAAACTTCAATTGTTCCATCAAGCACCTTCTCCCTTATAAAGTGATGCTCTAACTCAATATGTTTTGTCCTTGCATGAAACACCGGATTGTTAGCCAACTTGATAGCACTTTGATTATCTCCATAGATTGTCACCGGCTTGTTTGTAGGCTCGAACAAATCTTCAAGGAGTCTTCGAAGCCATATACACTCTTGAGCTGCGAGTGTAGAAGCTTTATACTCCGCTTCAGTGGTAGACAATGACACCGTTGCTTGCTTCTTGCTGCACCATGAAACACTTGTGTCTCCACATAAGAACACATAACCTGAAGTAGATTTTCGATCATCTAGATCTCCACCAAAGTCAGCATCTGTAAAACCATGTAGAGCGATCTTTGTATTGTACTTGTACACCAAGCCCATCCCAAGAGTTGTCTTGACATACTTCAATATCTTCTTTGCTGCTTCTAAGTGTGGCTTCCTTGGTGCTTGCATAAACCGACTTACGAGACCTACTGCGAAGGCGATATCAGGTCTTGTAATGGTTAAGTATAGAAGACTTCCCACAAGAGCGCGATAAGGTCGAGGATCAGGTAGTAATGATCCTTCATCACGTCTAAGCTTGATATTCACATCCATCGGAGTAGTGCGTGTCTTTCCTTCGTGTACTCCGAATCTCTCAACAATTCTTCTTGCATAACTTTGTTGGCCAATGAATATTCCATTCTTCACCCTTTCAACCTCTAGGCCAAGAAAGTTATTTAGCTCACCCAACTTCTTCATCTCAAACCTAATCGACATATCCTCTTGTAGACGAGCAATTTCAGCTTCATCATTTCCCGTAATTATCATATCATCCACATAAATAAGAACTACTACGTGGACTCCTCCATTCTTCTTGAAAAATAAACTTGGATCGGAATTTGATGCCCCATAACCGCAAAAGTGAAGATACTGAGCAATCTTACCATACCAAGCTCTTGGAGCTTGTTTTAACCCATACAAAGCCTTCTTAAGCTTGCACACATGATCAGGATGCTCTCGAGATTCAAAACCAAGTGGTTGCTCCATGAAGATGTTTTTATCAAGCTCACCATATAGAAATGCATTTTTCACGTCTAGTTGCCATAACTTCCAACCAAAGCTTGCAGCTAAAGATAAGAGTGAGCGTACCGTAGTCATCTTCGCTACTGGACTAAAGGTTTCATCATAATCTTCTCCGTACTTCTGAGAGAACCCTCGAGCAACCAGTCTTGCTTTAAACCTATCAATGCTCCCATCTGCTTTCCGCTTTATTTTATACACCCATTTGCAAGACACGGGTTGGACATCCTTGGGTTTTGGAACTAAAGCCCAAGTTTCATTCTTTATGAGAGTGTTTATCTCCTCATTCATTGCAGTTTCCCATTCTTGAATTCCTTTTGCTTCTTCATAAGATGATGGTTCATCCTCATCTAAAGGGGCTGCAAAGAAGCAAGAGAAGTTAGTGACAAACTCTTCATCTCTAAACCGAGCAGGCCTGACAATGTTCTTTTTTGGTCGTTGATCAGCCAAGGAGTCACGATCTTCCTCCTTTTCTTCTTCTTGGTCATTGCTTCCCCTTTCACCATGCATCTCATTTCCAGAACTTCTACTCTCACTTGGTACTTGGAGAACTGGTTTATCAATCCTGGAGGAACTCGCACCATCTTGCTCAACCAAGACTTGAGGTGGCCCATAAAATGAGGAAACTTCATCAAATACAACATCACGAGACACGATGTATCGATGTGTCTCAGGGTCCATACACCTCCATCCTTTCCTTTGTTCATCATAACCAACAAAGATGCATTTCTTCGCCTTTGCCTCTAACTTTGTCCTTTGAGAGTTGAAAACATGGACGTAGCAAATTGATCCAAATATCCTGAGATGTTTTACCGTTGGCTTCTTCCCATGAACCATCTCATAAGGAGACTTCATATTGTTTGGACTTAGTGGCATTCGATTGATGACATACGCTCCACATTTCATTCCTTCCGCCCATAAGGTTTTAGGTAAATTCTTGTCATGTAGCCAACTTCTACACGTCTCGCTTATGTGTCGGATCTTCCGTTCCGCTACTCCATTTTGTTGAGGTGTATATGGACATGTAAATTCCCTCTTGATACCTTGATCTCGACAAAAAGAGAGAAACTCCTTTGACATGAACTCTCCTCCATTATCCGTCCTTAGAGTCTTGATCTTCCGACCCAACTCACCTTCCACGGTAACCTTGAATTCTTGAAATCTTGAAAATACATCTGATTTTTCCTTTACAAAGTATATCCAGGTGTACCGTGAGAAATCATCAACGAACAACAACATGTATCGAAACCCGGAGTATGAGGGTGTTCTCGTCGGACCCATCAAATCGCTATGGATCCTCTCCAAAGGAGCACCGCATCGTGAGGTAGAATTGTCAAATGGAAGCCTATGTGATTTTCCATATTGACAACCTTCACAAAGTTTTCCGTCATCTTGAATCTTTAACCTTGGGAGCCCATTAACCAAATTCTTATTCACCATAACTTTGAGCTTAGTCATATTTATATGACCAAGTCTGGCATGCCATATAAAGGCATTATCATTGGTGCTCATCTTCTCAACATACGAGTTAGAGGCCGATAAAACATATAAGTCTTTCACTCGTGCTCCAGTGTGAACCACATCCGCCTTTAATTCTTCTATATTTTTCAGGAATTTAACATCTCTTGGGCCAAACAATACATAGTTACCTGAGTCCACCGCATTTACCACAGAGAGAAGATTCTTCTTTACTCCAGGGACATGGTATACGTTCTTGAGAGTAATTGGACTTCCGTTATCTCCTTCAATGACAATTGTCCCTTCCTTCTCAACGTGGTGGATTGAATTGTCAGCGGTAATGATGGCTTCTTTTCCGTCATGACACTGAAGACTAGAAAATAACTTCTCGTCTCCGGTAATATGATGGCTACAACCAGAATCCACAATCCAATCACTTCCAAGATTTTTAATTTTGGATGTAGTTGAAGATGCAGCCTCCACCGTGAAACATTTTCCCCATTCTTCGTCTTCAATATAACCTTTTGATTTCGCCATATTTGTTTCCTTCAGCTTGACTCGACAATCCTTTTTGAAATGCCCAAGTTTTCCACACCGGTAGCACTTGAACCGCTTCTTTTCTCCCATAGAGGATCCTTCTCGTCCATCATTATTTTTTGCACCACCATCTATGGGTTTTTTTCTGAAACTTTGTTGCCTCCGAGCTACAAAAGCGCTACCCGAATCATCATGAATTTTAACTCCTGCCATTTGCATGGCTAGCGATTCTTGCGAAGCTAATAAATTTTCAAACTCCTCTAAGGAAGGTTGTGTAGCCCATCCTTGAACTGAAGTCACAAACGGTGTATACTCGGGTCGTAGACCTCGAATAATAGACCGCTTCAACCGAGCTTCTGAAATGGACTCCTCCGGATTAAGAGTATTAATCTCAGAGCAAAGATTTTTTACCTTAACGAAAAACTCAGAGATAGAAGACTCCCCCTGCTTCGCATTCGCCAACTCATTTTCTAATAATTGTAACCGAGCCTCATTTTTCTTGTTGAATAGTTGATCTAACGCTCGCCAAATTGAACTAGCGGATGTACACCTTGACACATGCTCAAACACTCCTGAGGATATTGACCTCTTCAAAGCAAATTCCGCCTTGGCGTTCTTCCGTGTCCATTCTTTTGTTGCTTCCGCATTTGCAGCATCTCCCGTTGGTGGTGTAGTGCTACTACCACCGACGACATCCCATAAGTCCTCACTCACCAAGTATGACTCTATACATGACTTCCATAACCGGTAGTTAGATTGGTTTAAGATCTCCATTCCCAATCCAACAACACGACCCATTGATTCCATACTTAGAATAAACCCGAGCTCTCTATAACCCCGATCTTGATGAGCACAAAATTACAATGGCTCTGATACCATGTAGAGAAATAATCTCTGATAGTGCTTAGCACTAGCCCAAGACCGTAATACCCAAGAGACCCGAAAGAACCAAAAGACCCTCTAAGTATGAAGGAGAAAATGGAAGGACTTGGAAAACTCTTAGAGAAATTAAGAACTTATGAAGAAGGACACTCTTTCTTTAACTTAGCTTTTATTTCACTTTCTCGACTTGTTTTACAAATGGGAGAGGAAGGAGCTATTTATAGGCTCTAAAACTACAAATCTTCTTCTAATCTCTAGAACTCTCTAACATAATATCTAGATTTTTATGTTAAAATTATCTAGATTATTCTACACTAATCCTTAGATATTTATCTAATAGAATTCTCTAGAACACTTAAAGGAGGTGATGATGATCTTTAAGATATTTCTAGAGACATTCTAGAACTTGGGCTTAATTTTGAGTTTAGACCAATAATGGATAATTAGATTATAAACCCATAATTAAGTTGAATCCAAAATCAAGTTTAATTTCAATAAGAAATGTAGTGGATTTGACGGCAATTCAATGGTGGATTACTCCATTAATTGAGAACCTTCGGAGCATCAGTGACTGGGACATGCAGCTAAAACATATGATTTAACCCCAAAAAAAAACATACGAGAACCTTTGGCGCATCATTTTACAAATTTTATATTTCTTGCATGATGTTTTCTTTTTTGGTTTCTAACTTCAAACCAAATACTTTTGTTTTAGAGACAAATTTTATATTATTACAAATACTTTTGAATTTTCGCATTCATGTGTTTGTTCGAGCACTCGACCTCTCTTAACGTTGCTTCAAAGCTCCATTTCCCATCTTGCGCGGCAGATATGTGATTCACTAACGCTTGGAGACAAATGTTTATTTTTGAACCTGCACAATTATTTTCTCACAGATTTACAGTACGAATCAAAAATCATGTAAAGAAGCAGACGACTTTGGGATTTTAAGCAAAGAACAAACCTATTTTTAGAGATATTTGGCTTCAATTTCTTCAAGAGTGAGTCCCTTTTGTCTCTGGCACACTGAAGAATATGAAGAGCAGAGACAATACACATATCACACCAAACCCACAAAACAGTATCCCAGCTCCAAGCAATTCCTGCAAAACAGAGCCATGCGAATCAAACAAAAAGTTCCAGTTAAAAATCAGAAGAAACAACTACTGCAACTGTGAGAGTAAATATCTTTCAAATAGAAATTTCACCACTGATCAACATCTTATACTAAGTAAAGGAAGTCTTTCAAAAGGTTTGGCTAGCATTTTTACAGCATAAACCATACCAAGCTTAAACAAATGATGACTTTGTTCTGAACGGAATGGTAGCTTACCTTTAGGGGTGAAAAAGCAAATGTCACAAGTGCGTTTGCGCCGAAATTTACAACCACTGCTATACTGAGGCCTCGACCTCTTAATTTAAGGGGAAATATCTCTGAAATCATCAGCCATCCAATTGGACCAAAGGATAGCTGCAAGATTGATGACAATACTTTAAAGCTCTTATTGCTAAATAAAAAACACAAACATGTTCAAAAATGAACAACTAGAAGCATATCAAAAGTTTGAAATGAAAAACATGAACCACTTCTGTACATAAACTCCAATGGAACGACTTAACATTGTGGTACATAAGTTTGATCAGCAAAATTATAATTGATTATTTGTTTACCTGGTAACAGCCCACATAAAGCAGCAGTGCAACTACAGCAACAACTGGCGAAGCGCTGAAAAAGAGGTAGTATGACCCCAGCAGGAATAATGAGATAACCTGTTGGACATTGAAAATAACAAGTGAAGATAGATATTGGGAGCATTAGATTCCTTTAATGATACCTGTTGTCCACGTATCTGACTTGGAGCAGTCTCTGCAACGTACATTGGAGCCGCATGCATTGCCTAAATGTAAGATAACTATTCAATTCTTGTATCACGAGTATGCTATATGTAAGTCATAGCTGCAGCGCATGTATTCATACAAAAAAAAAAAAAAGATACCGTACGAAGGACCAGAAGAATACTTTCACAATATGTGTGTAATCTGTCAAAACATACATACAAGAATACACATCATGCCACATGTATGTTTGTATGAAGATGCATTGGAAAACAAACGCAGGCCCAGTAATAGATGGAATTATATTTGCAACAACTGTTACAATCTGTAGTATTGGCAGGTTAATTTAGGTTGGTTACATACATGATAAAAATTCCACATAAGTTATGAGGTAAACAAATTAATGTCTTACAAGACCTTAGAAGTAGTCACCACAATAGCTAAAGAGTGTGGGTGCCCTTATGTCCTATAAGGCATTCATTTGTTCCCCCTCTTAATAGATGTGTGATTACTATCATTACACCGCCAAATGCATAATATAAAGAATTAGATCACTTGAACTTAGATCAATTAATAGTTTCGAACATGATTGTGCTTCATAGTTTCTGTCTCTAAGTTCTTTGATTTGTGTAACAACAAGTGTTATTTTAAAAAACTACTCCAAAAAACAATTAAAGTTCGTAAAATACACCAAGTTTTTTAAAAATTGGAAATTAGTTTATTTTCTTTGTAGAAGACATAAACATATGTCATTATTATAGTCCAAAATTACAACAATATATTTTCTTGATATCTAGAATTATTTATCAAAGGCAACATTTTTTAAGTTATTGTTATGCACTTTCAGCCACTATTCAATTTTATAAATGCAAGTGAAATAAGAAATCAAATTGGTTATCTCATCAAATAACTGCAGCCATATGAGAATTTGTGTTCCTATATTTCATTATGTTTATGTGGGGGAAAAACTTGGAGCTTGAATTAATGACTTGAAAACTATAAGATGTAAATCTATCAAGCATTTTTTAAATGGTTGATTCTATCTAATTGACACATCCAGTGCCAAGCCAACATATTCAAAACTTATTCCCATCAAATTTTCACGAGCTTTTAAAGTTTGAACATATTTTATAGCAATTCTGATTTTATGCAAAGAATCACTTATCATCGTTTTGTATAACTAATTGTTTCTTCAAATAAAAAAATGCATACGATCGTTACTTGTTTCATTTTATAGGTTAAGAGAGAACATTGTTTTCTCTATCTCCACACCCTTCAAACGTCTCAAATTTTTTTTTTATCACCGAATCCATCCCAGTACGTGGAGGAGATAGAACACAATACAACTGTCTTATTTTATTTTGGGTAGAATGTTAAATCACAATACGAGTCTTATTCCTCAACTTCCAGTCTTTATCTATGAGATGCGATGTGCAACATATATAGCACTCAGCAGTGTCACAGACCATTTGAAAAAAATACGACCAGAAATTTAGAAATCCGACATTCGACTTTATTTGTCATTTTTCCATAAAACTTGTAAACATTGCATATATATATATATATATATAAATTAAAGACATCCAATTTGTGATATAGAAATTTCAATTATATATAATTTAAAGTTACTTTAGTAACATTAGATTTATGCAAAGTAAATAATTAATTATAAAAAATATAAATTTGGCGCACAGCGAAAAAGAGACATCTGGCGCAAAACTTAAGGTTTTCTATATATTTAAAAATTAGTTAGTACCATTGGATTTATACAAAGTAAAAAAGATCTAATTTATGGTGTAAAAAGATATATTTAGCACCAAAACAACAAAAAGAGACATTTAGCGCACAAATTATAATTATGTATTTTAAAGTTATTTAATAACATTAATTTATACAAAGTAAAAACAACTCAATTTATAATATAAAAATATATATTTAGAGCGAAAAAAAAAAAGAGACATTTGAAGCGAAATATAAATTATTCATAGTAATATTAGATTTATACAAAGTAAAAAAGACCCAGTTTGTGATGCTTAATGGTTAAAATTTAATCGTAGTGTTGAAAGATCAGATTTAGAGTCCTTCTAATCTGATTTTTAATCATGATTTTATATACAATCCATAAAAGAAGAACTTTTCCTATATGATTGTAAATTCAAATCTTTGAAATCTGTTTTGTTTCATAAATTACTTTTCTCCATCAAGAGAACAATATAAAAAAATAGCATAAAAGCTTAATAAATGAATAAATTCACAATTCAAAAACAATAAATTAGTTACCTTAATAAAATTAATTAGGAAAGAAGAAGATGAAAAACAAATTTCAAAGTCGCTCGTTTTCTCCCCGTCCCCTGCGTCAATTTTAAGCAGTCTTCGAGTATTATGTATAGTGCGCCTCTTTTATCTCTCTGTTAAACCATCTCTTCTTTATCTCTCCTAGGGTTTTCTTCTTCACTGTTAATTTAGTCTCTCGGAGGGGCTATTGTAGCCTCCGTAGATTTCTACTGCGAACTTTTTTTCACTTCTCTTCGCCATGGCAGCTGAGAAGCTAAGGGACTTGAGCCAGCCGATTGACGTCGCTGTGCTCGATGCCACTGTTGCGGCCTTCTTTGTTACCGGATCTAAGGATGAGGTGCTTCAATTTCTCCACTCTTTGACTTGTGGTTTCTGCTTCAAGGGGCTGGACCAATGATTGTGTGTTTATTGTTTGAGTGTTCTGCTTTCGTCTTCTTTCTCGATTGGCTGTAAGGACTATGAAATTGGGGCGTTTCATTGTTAGGGTTTTAGTGCACTGATACGTTTTTGTAATTTTTGGCCCGCTTGAACCGTGGTTAAAACAGCTTTTCAAGTATCTCGAGTTTTAATCTGGATTTGAGGGGCTTAGGGTTTAGTACTGTGTTGAATTTCAATGATTTAGTTGCTCACTGGATAACTGAAAGTCGCTTCTTTTATCTGCGGTATCGAGGTCTTCCTTAACCTATTGAAATGTGCATCGAACTAAAGCTGGTTCTATGTGGTTCTTATGGTTTTTAGTTTTAAACCATAAAAACATCAACCCAGATGGTCTTTGATGGGTAAATTAAGTCCCTTGTTCTTCGTATCCTTGCGTCTGGTGTGTGTTCTCTTTAAATCTTTCATAGTTGATACAGTATTCCAGTTTTTTACCGGAGTAGCAGAGACTGCAAAAATTAATCTTCCAATCATGTTTGAAGTTTGATTCTCTGAGTTTGAGGTCATCTGGCAGTGAAATATCTTGATTAAGCTATGTAATAGGAGCACATCAAAAGTGAAATCTTGTTATGATTATTTAACCTTTTTTTACTGAATCTCGGTAGTTCTGCTTCAATGTCATTATTCACATCATTTGCATCTGAGTTTTTTACCTTGAACTAATCGACATTGCATCCTAAACATGTTCAGAGAGCTGCTGCAGACCAGATTTTGCGGGATTTGCAAGCTAATCCAGATATGTGGCTTCAAGTTGTCCACATTCTACAAAACACTAAGAGCATCGATACCAAGTTCTTTGCTCTTCAGGTCAGTTTCAGCATTCTTTTATGATGCCTTTCAAATATTTTTTACATCAGTTGTACATGTTTAACTGCTGATCTATCCTGGCATAGTGCTATATGCTGTTACTTCGACAGATATAATGAAAACAATGATTGATGTTGTGTATAGTTTAATTCAACTTGTATATATGCTACTATATTTAGTTGAATTTGATTGTTAAATAGAGTATGTTGTATTCCGAACAATGAAAGATTCATTTGCATAAAATCAAGTTTAAGGCTTTGACATCTGTTGATTTGACCTAAGCACTACCCATTGTTGCTGAAAAGGTTTGATTTGTTAGTTTCGGATATATATTTGTACAAATTGCTTTGGATTTTCTCATAGGACATGAATTATCTGCCTGAAGATTTGTCTTATATTTATAAATGTGTACTATACACTAACAAGTTATTGCCTCTTTTCTTTTAGAGCTTATGCTTTGTGCAGAATGGTATTTTCTTATTAAATCTTTGGAATGTTTTATGTGTGTTTATTAATCTCCTTTTCTTCCAAAGTGGTTCCAAGTTTCCTTATCCAACTGTCAATCAAAACAGTTCTTTCGAGATACTTGACCAAAAAATTTCTTTTGGCATCTACTCTCAGGTTTTAGAAGGTGTTATAAAGTATAGATGGAATGCACTGCCTGTTGAACAACGAGATGGAATGAAAAATTATATCTCGGAGGTCATTGTACAGGTAACTTTTTGAGGCCTTAGGTTGTTCTCTGGATAAAACTGTAAAGCTAGGTTAACTGAACTGCTTTCGACAATGGGTTTACTGTGTAGCTCTCAAGCAATGAAGCGTCTTTCCGATCAGAAAGGCTCTATGTCAACAAGCTAAATGTCATTTTGGTTCAGGTATCTACAGCTTCATGAAAATGTTCAATGCATTTCCTTAGTTGCAGTTTCTGTTATCTATTGGGTTTGGTAGCTATTGCTTACAAATTTCGTACCATCCCATAGTTTCATCTAACCCGTAGTCTTTTCATTAATCTTCTGGCATAACATATTTTGTGACACATGCTCAGATAGTGAAGCATGATTGGCCGGCAAAGTGGACAAGCTTCATTCCTGATCTGGTTGCGGCTGCTAAAACTAGCGAAACGATCTGCGAAAATTGCATGGCCATTTTAAAAGTAAGAATTTTTACATGATTTCATTATCAGCTCTCTCTGGAAACAATAACATTTTTTTCTCCTTTGTTAGCTCCTAAGCGAAGAGGTTTTTGATTTCTCAAGAGGAGAGATGACCCTGCAGAAGATTAAAGAGCTGAAACAATCTCTAAACAGGCATGTCAAACTTTTTGGGAACCGCTACTATGGCATAGTGAAATATTAATTTTTCAAACTGTAGTGTATTGTCTATGTTGGTTAAGTGACATTGTTAGTATCTATCATTTATTTACCTATTTGTGCCTTTTCTATGTGCAGCGAATTTAAACTCATTCATGAGTTATGCCTATACGTCCTCTCAGCTTCTCAAAGACAGGATCTTATTCGAGCAACACTGTCTGCGTTGCATGCTTATCTTTCCTGGATTCCTTTGGGCTATATTTTTGAGTCTCCTTTGGTAATATACTTAAAATAAGCTAGAGATTGATTTCAATTGGTACCACAGTTATGTTCTTCTGATATCTGATCCGGTTGTTTACAGCTTGAGACCCTCCTTAAATTCTTTCATGTGCCAGCATATAGGAACCTCACTCTTCAATGTCTGACCGAGGTACTTTAGTGTTTTTGTTCAGCTTTTCCTATTGTCAATCGAATGTATTATTTAATTCTTTGTTGGCTCAAATTTTGTCCGCCAGATTGCAGCTCTTAATTTCGGGGACTTCTACAATGCCCAATATGTTAACATGTACACCATATTTATAGGGCAGTTGCGGGTAAGTTAGTTGTCTTTTTTTTAATTGATATTTTGATTCTTCTGTTTCATTTCTAGTAAGTTAATGTAGTCTATTGCATGCTTGTCTTGGCTTCTTGCCTGATGCTGTACACTTGTTCTCATGTTTGCAGACAATTCTCCCACCAAGTACTAATATCCCTGAGGCATATTCAGGCGGAAGTGGTGAAGAACAAGTAAGTTTTTTCTGTTCACTTGGTTTCAAGGCAGACCACTGATATGCATAACTTATCAAGATTATGACTATGTGTATCTTATGTTACCTCTAGGCATTTATCCAGAACCTGGCACTGTTTTTCACTTCCTTCTTCAAGGTAATCTTTTTCTTTGTTGAGTTATATCTTTCATGTTGGGTTTCTGGAGTTCTGGAAATGTATAATGATGATTCATGGTTTGTGTTTAATGCTTTCAGTATTTTTTCCTAATTTATTTCATCATTGTTTCATATTATCTCTGGATTTTATATGCAGTTTCATATAAGGGTTCTAGAATCAACTCCAGAAATTGTCGCTTTGTTACTTGCGGGTCTCGAATATCTCATCAATATATCATATGTTGATGACACTGAAGTATTTAAGGTATGTAAACTGCCATTGCTAATATTATTGCTGTTAATACAGTTGTATGTTTCATTTTTTCCTTAATAATGCTCATGTACTTTGCCCATGGTCTGAGAGATAATGGTTTCTGCTTGCTTATGGATTGAGCAGGTTTGTTTGGACTATTGGAACTCGTTGGTTTTGGAGCTGTTTGATGCACATCATAATTCTGATAACCCTGCAGTAAGTGTAAGCCTGATGGGAATGCAGGTAAGATGGATTCTTTGACTAATATGGATAATTTTTTTTTATTTTTATATAAGGTGGATACTTTAATTGTATATTGTTTCGGGTAAACTTTCCTTGCTTTTGATTTGGTTACTTACCTTGGCGTTATTTGATTGCCTATTCCCAGATGCCTTTCCTTCCTGGTATGGTTGATGGCCTTGGCTCTCAAGTCATGCAGCGGCGTCAACTTTATTCTAACCCAATGTCCAAACTAAGAGGGTTAATGATTAACCGCATGGCGAAGCCTGAAGAAGTGCTTATTGTTGAAGATGAAAATGGGAACATTGTCCGTGAAACTATGAAGGACAATGATGTTCTTGTCCAGTATAAGGTACTAATTCTTGTCCAGTTCATACTGCTCTTCATCATATATACCAGCAGTGCAATAATATAGTTCAGTGAAATTTTGTTTTTATTTGAATCCTACACGTTGGTAATCCTCTTTGATTTTTTTCCCATTTGTTTGTATAATCGCAGATTATGCGGGAGACATTAATCTACCTCTCTCACCTTGACCATGATGATACGGAGAAGCAGGTACAGTGTGACCATTATGATACTGGTCTATGCATATTGATTTGTGAAAAATATATCGAGGATTAACAGTTGGAGGGTTATGATCAATATAGTTTTTATGAACAAATGTTTCCTTATTCTAGAGAGAACTATTAGCGTAGCACCCTAAATTTAGCAATTTAAACGTGGAAGCGTTATTAGATATGAGATTTATTGATATATAAGTGGTCTGTTTCATGCCATTTGTGCTGATGGGAACTTTTTATTGTTCCATCTAAAAGATGTTGAGGAAGCTAAACAAACAATTAAGCGGAGAGGAATGGGCATGGAACAATTTGAACACTTTGTGCTGGGCTATTGGGTCTATTTCTGGATCTATGGCGGAAGATCAGGTAAAATATTTTGTTAGAGCTTTGTCTGATTCCATTTATCTTCTTTTCATAACAGCGAAAATTCTTGTTTGTAATGCAGTACCTTTTGGTCTATTAGCTAGTATACCATATTCGTTTTTAAGATAGCTTATTTAAAAAAATCGGCAGTGTCAACCTTTAATGTTAATTGGTTTCTTTTATTAGCCTCCCACATTTTATGATCTATCAGTATCTGCTTGACTGCTCCTTACTTTGTTCTGGGAAGCTTTTTTCAATCTTGTTAGTTCTGTGCCAATGAATAAATTAAGCTCCATGATTTTTTCAGGAAAACAGATTTTTGGTGATGGTCATTCGTGATTTGTTGAATTTATGTGAAATTACTAAGGGAAAAGACAATAAAGCTGTTATTGCGAGCAACATCATGTAAGTTTGTTTCTTCATATGCAGGATTATATACTACAGCTGAATTTCTTCTTTGACTGCTGTACTTCTACCATGTTGTATTTTCTATTTTTCTCAAGGCTGCATTAGATTTATTCATACTTAACTGGAAGATCTGGGAGGTTTATTCTTCTTGTTTTGGTTAAATCTGACCTCTCCGTTCTACTTTTCCTTTGTTGCAGGTATGTTGTTGGCCAGTATCCAAGATTCTTAAGGGCCCATTGGAAGTTTCTGAAGACAGTTGTGAACAAGTTGTTTGAATTTATGCATGAGACACATCCGGGTGTTCAGGTAGCACGTCCCAAACTTTATATTTTCTGAGATTCAGTTTTCCAGGTGGAATCTCAAATTAATGATGTGTTATTCGCTGTTCACAATCAGAGAATAAGATCCTTATAAGTTCTTGGAGATTATATTGGTACCAAAAATATGCTCACACTGTTGCTTTTCATGTGGTCCATGGTGCAGCAGTTTATTTATTATCATCTCAAGCTAGTTGACTGAGCATTCTTGCAGAGAACTTGCGTCTTTCCAATAAAAGATACTTAATACGTAGTTATGTGCTTAATACTTACGTTTCCCTTTCAGGACATGGCCTGTGATACATTTTTGAAAATAGTTCAGAAGTGCAAGCGAAAATTTGTTATTGTACAGGTATGTTTTGCTTGATTTAATCCGCTTTTTATTCTTCCATTTTGTTCTGAATGAGATCTTAGTTACAATTTATTGCTCTTTCAGGTTGGAGAGAACGAACCATTTGTATCCGAACTTCTATCAGGCCTTGCAACAACTGTTCAAGATCTTGAGCCTCATCAAATTCACTCATTTTACGAATCAGTAAGTGTTCCAGAGGTGTCTCTAGTGTTCCAATCAGAGCTTTTTACTGTTGTGGTTTCATCGTTTCTCTATCTCCAGGTTAGTAATATGATTCAAGCAGAATCAGATCCTCATAAGAGAGATGAATATCTCCAAAGGTTGATGGCACTCCCAAACCAGGTATGTTAATTAAAAATGTGGCTGCTAAACTTTTTTTTCATAGCTGGCTAAAACTGTTCCCCTTTATAATGTAGAAATGGGCAGAAATAATAGGACAGGCACGCCAAAGTGTTGAATTCCTCAAGGATCCAGATGTGATTCGTACAGTGCTTAATATCCTACAGGTCTGATTTCTTACCTATTCCTCACAATCCGTTATTATACTATCACGTGAAAACATGTCACTATAATAGCTGAGTTTGTGCATCTGTTGGTGTTTAGAGAAATGTTGATTTGATTGCAAGGTGTCAGTATTAACAAGTACTTTTTCCTGCAGACTAATACGAGTGCTGCTACTTCACTGGGAACATACTTCTTAACCCAAATTTCCTTGATCTTCTTGGATATGTTGAATGTATACAGGTAAATCCATGATGCATCATTATGGCTTTTAATAGTTCTAGTACTCTTTCTCTAGTTATTTTACTTGGGGGTTCCCTTTATTTTTTTCCTTGGCTGCACCAGAATGTACAGTGAGCTTGTGTCAACCAGCATTACTGAAGGAGGGCCATATGCTTCCAAGACATCGTTTGTAAAACTCTTAAGGTTGGGATGGCTTTATGCACTAAAGACTCACAGTTCTTGATACCTCTATTTGACAAACTGGACTAATCCTATATTGTAATGCTTTGCTATACAGATCTGTTAAGAGAGAAACCCTTAAGCTGATAGAAACCTTTTTGGACAAAGCTGAAGACCAACCGCACATAGGGAAACAATTTGTGCCACCAATGATGGAATCGGTACTTGGTGACTATGCGAGGAATGTGGCTGATGCTAGGGAATCAGAAGTTCTTTCTCTCTTTGCAACAATTATAAACAAGTATGCCTCTTAATCGTTGATGTGTGCTGTATTAATTAATCGTTGATATGTGTTGATATGTGCTAGGTCTTTTTCTTTTTAATCATCATCAATGATGATCTGTGCACAAATTCAAAAATTTTTGCTGCAAGATATTTGTTTGGAACTTTACTTCCCTTAAAGCTAGCATTCTTTTGATTTGTTCTTTCAGGTACAAGGCGACAATGTTAGAAGACGTTCCTCACATATTTGAAGCTGTTTTCCAGTGTACATTGGAGGTAACATAATTAATTGACTGTTCTTTGTTGTCTCTGCACTCTATGGACCGTTTTCTTGGTTGTCTCTTCACACTCACACTACAGCTGCGAACATATGATGTGGGAGGATCATTTCGAATGATTTTCTGTGGCATGATTCTTTGCTCGCTTCTTTATTCCTTCAAAAATTTTAAGTCTTTGGTATACTTATGGAGGTCTTACATGGAGGCATGACTTATGATTTTTATACTTTAGTGACACTTCTTATTGTTCTTCTGCAGATGATAACTAAGAACTTCGAAGATTATCCAGAACATCGCCTCAAGTTTTTCTCATTACTCCGCGCTATTGCTACATTTTGTTTCCCTGCCTTGATAAAGTTATCAAGTCAGGTTGGTGAATATGTTTTCGCATATATTTTCCTTTGCATGATCCAAGGAGTTTATGGTCTTCTTTCTGAGGCCTGTCTTATTATTCGCTATCTTTCTTACTGTCTTCTCGTTTTGAATCAGCAACTGAAGCTAGTGATGGATTCAATTATCTGGGCATTTAGACATACAGAGAGAAATATTGCTGAAACTGGGCTTAATCTTTTGCTTGAGATGCTGAAAAACTTTCAGGTTTGGTGTTTGTTTTCCTTCTCTTAGCTTTTGTGGTTGAGCATATATTACGCATTCTCTAACATTTGCCTCTTATTGTGACAGCAATCTGAGTTTTGTAATCAATTCTTCCGGTCATACTTTATGCAAATTGAGCAAGAAATATTTGCCGTTTTGACGGACACCTTCCATAAACCTGGCTTCAAGCTGCATGTGTTGGTGCTGCAACAGCTCTTTTGCTTGGTAAAACCATCTCATCTCTTATTGTATCTTATTGATGAGTTAAGTAATGGTTTGCTTGGGAATGGTAGTTCTATGCACTTAAGCGTTTGTTGATTGCACATTTCAGGTTGAGAGCGGTTCTTTGACGGAGCCTTTGTGGGACGCTGCAACTGTTCCTTACCCATATTCGAACAACGCTGCCTTTGTTCGTGAATACACCATTAAGCTATTGAGCTCTTCATTCCCTAACATGACTGCAGCAGAGGTAAGTAATAACTAAACCAGAAGTTTTGCTTAGCAACGAAATAAACATCAAACACCAACTAAAAACCATAATAACCACATAAACCCAGCGCTAATTCGATGCACACTTTTCATGTTGTTGCCTCTTCTTTATTAGATCTGATATTGAACCTCAATATATATGCAGGTCACACAATTTGTGAATGGACTTTACGAGTCTAGAAATGACCCATCTGGATTTAAAAATAATATTCGTGATTTCCTTGTACAGTCTAAGGAATTTTCCGCTCAGGTAATTAACTTGTCTTTGGTAAAAGTCATTCAAATTAGTTTTTAAGAACTCAAAACCAATAACCTAAGTCAAAATTTTTAATGTTAATCTCTCAGGATAACAAAGATCTGTATGCTGAGGAAGCAGCTGCTCAGAGAGAGCGAGAGCGTCAAAGAATGCTTTCGATTCCTGGGCTTATTGCTCCTAATGAGATTCAAGACGAGATGGTGGACTCATAAGTTTAAGAAGGCTGCAAGAAGAAGAAGAAGAAGAAGCTTCCTGTGTTCAGTGGATCGGATTTTTTTTAATCGTAGGTTTCGAAAACAGGAAAGAGTTGAGGAGAGATTAATTTCCCGACTGTATCTCTGCTGCTTTTTCTAAGCATTCCCAATTTGATTTCGAGGATTGGAGAAGAAAACAGAGATCTTTGGGGGGTTGAATTAGTGTCTTGTTTGGCTAATTTAATTGGTTTTATTAATATAGATTAATACATTAGAGCTCTTCTCTAGCTATATGATTGCCTGCTTTTTGCTTTGCTTTAAATATTAGACCTTTTGTCGGGTGCTTTTGTTTTTCCCAAGTGAAATCGTGTTTTAGGTACAAGACATTTGTTAACTTATATTTTTAACTCCAATAGAAATTTAATCTTGTGAGATCTTTCACTTCTATTATATCTATCTTGTAAGATTTCACAGTGAGCTCTTTCAATTGGAGTTCATGCTCGTCTTGAAGTAATTCGAATTTATTATCAGGGGCAGAACAACAACTAGCAAATGTTGTTTATTTATCTATGTATCTAACATCAGTTTAAATTTAAATGTTCACAACTGCGTCCAATAATCCTTTGAAATTCTCAAAGAAGTTTCCTTTCTCAGAGATAGCTTCGTGTGCTTGTTCTTTAAGCTTCTTAGCATTTACCTTTCATCTTCTTACCATCATCTTGAACCAAAACTCGATCCAAACACTTTTCAAACCCATATTTTGTGAAGACTCCATTGATAATCGTCATTTCAATCTCCCACACAACCTCCACCGATCTTCCATTCAATCTCTGATCCCCAAAAAGCGGCCTGCAAATCATCGGAACACCTCCCGAAATACTCTCCAAAACCGAGTTCCATCCACAATGCGCCACAAACACACCCGTTGCCTTGTGTTGGAGCCCATGATACCACTATCCCTTGCTCTCTTGTTCGATCCAAAAACCCTTTAGGTAAATGAACCATATTCTTCTCCTAAACAAATGGCACTTTACTCGATTCCAATCCTTGTGCTATCGCCACAAGCTCTCCAGGAGGGGGTGTCATGAACGTACCAAAGCTAATACGCTACAGAAGCAGGGGAACGCTTCTCCATCCAAGCCAAACATCCATTAGGATCGTGCACTAGTGTCTCTCTCTGCGTTGGAGAAGATAATAACGCGAGGGGACCAATGTTCAAGTAACATTTGAATTTCAATCTGAGGTTATCAGTCAATATAGGATCCAATTCTTCAAAGGAGTTGATGAAAACCGCAGTGGCACAAGGTAAAACAAGACCCATTTGGTGCAACAGCTTTGCGAAAACAGAGTTTAAATTCCCAGACACAACTCTTCTGGTATGTCTTTGACTCTGATCTTCTCCATTCCTGTGATAAACTCTAATGTCTCCTCCAAAGGCCCATCTACTTCTGTAAATTAGGAAGGAAACAAATCATTACCACAAATAAATATTTTATTCTTAACATTTCTTTCCTATTATAGCAATTTTACTTCAATTGCATTTCTAAGAACAAATTCACAAGCTGAAATTTTTATTTTATTTTTGAATAATCAGGATGTTCAGGGCAGGGCCCGTAAACCCTTAATTTTTTGGGACGGTAGGATCCAGATCAATGTTAAATTAACTCTCCTTCGGACTCGTGATCTCATTGACCTTCACCAACAAGGAATTACCACTATCTCATTACCACTATCTCAATTCTACGTTGTTCATTGGAATTTGAAAGTGTTAGAAAACTGTATTTTCCTTTGACACCAATGGTTTCTCTGATAAGATCTGTGTAGAGATGAAGCAGTGAGAGAATTTGGTCCGGAGGTCCAGAACGCAACCCACGACGCCTTCAGCTCCGCCGCTATATCCCCTGCAAACCAGATGAACGCATCCGTTAACATGCAGTTCACTTTCCTACCAATCTCCTTCTCGGCTACCGCGATTTCTCTCCAGAAAATCTCTGGCGCCGCTTCTAGAAATAGCTCAACCGCCTCCTGTGGATTCCCGGCGAGCACAGTTCCCTACGAAACACCGTCAGACACGTCATGGACTCGAATGTTCGCTGGACGATCGGAGGAGGATAATAAGGAGTTGGATTGAGCGGTGTTGAAGAAGGAGAAAACGGTGGAGGGAGCGGCGGAGGCTAGACGGAGCGTGACGGCGAGGATAGCCTGGCCGTGACTACCAAGGGGAAAGCAAGAACTGCCACGTGGGAGACGGTGCGTTTAGCCACGAAGGAGAGTAGAAATGGAATGAGTAAGTGAAAAATATATACGCGGAGGCCGAGTTAAAACTCTGAAAAATGATCAGAAATGCCATTTCAGGTGAATGGATTATTTTATTTTTAAATGAAATCTGATTTTTTTTTTAAATCGATTTATATATTTAGATACCAACAAAAATATAGTATTTTAGATGGTTTTTATATGTGTTTGAATCTCGTTCAGGATTTAATTTTAATATTTTTGTGGTATAACTGGTTATTTGTATCTATTTATACCAAATATATGGTATAATTAGATATAGCTACGTATATGTATTAAACATAGTAATATTTGTAAATGATGTAAAAAAAATGCGATACCTCAGATGACAAGCAATTCTCGCGTGAAAAGTCCAGAATTCGAATTCTAGTTTCGCATTAATATAACCGAATATTACTTGATACAATTATATTTATTATTTTATTTAAAAATTAAATGAAAAAATAAAATCGGTAGCACATCAAATTTGGATGGCATTAAGAATTGCATGACAAATGACAATTTCTAAAAATGTGGTACCAAATTTAATAAAACACGACTTAAATACAACACTACAAATATATATATATATATATATTGTTTTTTATTCTCTTTTTGTTACTGTCTTGGACCTTTCGGTCGGTAAAACTCGTGATTCTTACTGGTGGGAGAGTTCTCAAAATCTCAAAATGGTCTTGACTGACTTTTCACGTTGGGAAAACACAAATGTTATGGATCTTATTTTATAATTTGAGTTTATAAGCCCATTTTCGGGCCATAAACCCAATGTATTAAAACTTTCGTTTTATGTAAATTGATCCGAAAATTCCATCAAATATGGTGTAAAAGGGATTTGTTACGGATTGCATTTTCTGTATATATATTTCTGACCAAGTATAACAAGGAAATAAAATTGAACTTGCACAATAACAGATTTTTTATTATATTTCCGACAGTCATAGTTATCACTCACCTACTCTTCTACCTTGATCCTCAAAGGCAGGGCTGGTCCAGCAGTTTTTAAAGCCTAGAGGAAATTGATCAAAGTGTTGTCCTTCTAAATTTAATTTTCTTTTACTCATAGTACCTTGTGTCTTTTAAATAGAACCTTGCTTATTACATTTTAAGCATTTTTGTACATTATTTTAAGTAATTATATGGATTTTTTGTAGGTTTAGAAAATAAATTGAAATACTATTTAATATATAGCTTACTTATAATTTTAAGTTAACTCATCTGAAAATGTTCACAACTAATCCTTTTGATATTCTCAAAGAAGCTTCCTCTGGAAGACTAGAGACGGCTTCTTCTTTTAAGTTTCTTAGCAATATCCTTCATCTTCTTCAACTCTATTTTTGTTGCCACAATATAGAAAGTGTTCCTTTTTTTATTTTTCATAAACTCAATTTAAATAACTAAATGTTCAAAACTGCGTCCAATAATCCTTTGAAATTCTCCAATGAGCCTCCTTTCGCAGAGACAGCTTCGTGTGCTAGTTTTTTAAGCTTCTTAGCATTACCTTTCATCTTCTTACCATCATCTTGAACCAAAAATCGATCCAAACATTTCTCGAATCCATCTTTTGTAAAGACTCCATTGATAATCGTCATTCCAATCTCCCAAACAACCTCCACTGCTCTCCCATTCAATCTCTGATCCCCAAAAAACGGTCTGCAAATCATTGGAACTCCTCCCGATACACTCTCCAACACTGAGTTCCATCCACAATGCGTCACAAACACACCCGTTGCCTCGTGTTTCAGCAGTTCCACTTGTGGAGCCCATGGACCACTATCCCTTGCTCTCTTGTCCGATCCAAAAACCCTTTTGGTAAATGAACCATGTTCTTCTCCTTGAGGGACCAAACAAACGGCACTTTACTCGTTTCTAATCCTTGTGCTATCGCCACAAGCTCTCCAGGAAGCGGTGTCATGACAGTACCGAAGCTAATGTACGCTACAGAAGCAGGGGATCGCTTCTCCATCCAAGCCAAACATCCATTAGGATCATGCACTTGTGTCTCTCTTTGCGATGGAGAAAATAATAACGCGAGAGGACCAATGTTCAGGTAATGGTTGAATTTGGATCTGAGGTTATCAGTCAATGTAGGATCCAACTGTTCAAAGGAATTGATGAAAACCGCAGTGGCACGAGGTAAAGCAAGACTCATTTGGTGCAACATCTTTGAGAAAACAGAGCCTAAATTCCCAAACACAACTCCTTCTGGTGTGTCTTTGACTCTAATCTTTTCCATTCCTGTGATAAACCGTAATGTCTCCTCCATACGCTCATCTACTTCTGTGAATTGTAAAAATGGAATCAAATCATTACTACAAATACATATAATACTCACATCACTATTTTTTTATCCTCTGTTTCCTCTTTTAGCTTATATTAATGTTTTATGGTTAGTTGCATATTTATGAGATAAGGACAACAAAACTCACAAAGTTGTAAAATGGAAAGTATTCAAAAAAACTGTATCTACGTACCTTTGATATCGATGGTTTCTCTGATCAGATCTGTGTAAAGATGAGCAGTGAGTAAGTTTGGTCCGGCGGTCCAAAACGTAACCCATGTTGCTTTCATCTCCGCAGCCATATCCGCCGCGAACCAGTAGAACGCATCCGTTAACATACATTTCACTTTTAAACCAACCTCTGTCTCAGCCGCCGCGATTTCTCTCCGGAAATTCTCTGGCACCGCTTCGAGAAACAGCTCGATCGCCTCCTGTGGTCTCCCGGTGAACACGTATCCCTCCGGAACACCGTTGGGAATTTCGTGGACGCGAATGTTCGCCGTACGATCAGCATCGTCTTCGTCGGAGGAGAATAACGAAGCGTTGGATTGTGTGATGTTGAAGAAGGAGAAGACAGTGGAGGGAGATGCGGAGGCGAGACGGCGCGTGACGGCGAGGAGAGGAGCCGCGTGAGTGCCGAAAGGGAAAGCGAGAACTGCCACGTGGAAGTCTCTAGTAGGGTGAGAGGGTTTCGACATGATGAGTGAATAATGAAGGAGGCAAAGGCTAAAGACAATTCATTAAATAAGAGGAACACCCTAAACAAGGACAGTGATTGTGAGATGAAAACTCAAACCAAACCACCGAGCAAGTAGCCGATGTACAAAGCTCGTGTTGTTAGTTGGTACCACTCTCTCACTCTGTTTCTAGAAGAACTTTCTTTATCATTTTTTTTAACAAAAAAAACACATTATTATATACTTTTAGTGACTTTCCTTTTTTCAAATTAAAGTTTTTTAGAATAAAGTACATGTATACCTTGTACTAAATATCGGCCAATTCACCAGTTAATCGAAAAATTAATCGTTCAACAGAAATTGACCGAGTCAAATTTGATTAATCGATATATTTAATTGTTTAATCGCTGAAAACAATTAATATCGGTATAATTTGTTTATAAAAAAATCATGAAAATCGTGAAAATTCTGTTTTAAACACAACTAGTAAAAATATATTATAGGAAGAAAAATAAATTATGAATGTTTATTTTAACGATTTTAGTATTTTATATTTATATTAAAATTTCAAAAGGTAAAAAAATATTTTCAGAATCGAATTTATCATATTGAGACCAACCTATACATAGCTAACCAACTCCACTATAAAATATTTTCCTCTTTCATGCACTTATCTTTTATATATATCTAAATTATTAAGTAAATTTTTTAAAACTAATCCATAATTACTCTTCGATTAATTTCCAATTAATCATTTAAGCGTTAGTTGGTGCCTTACCGTTTGATTAACGCCTAAAGAATTTTCAAACATGTATGTTGTCTTACTAGAATTGAACAAATATTTTTAGGATTGTTACCTTAAAGCAATTTATTAGATTCTTTGTTTAGTAGCTGAAGATTTATTTTAAATTTCAAACATATAAAAAAATTGGAAAATATTTTTATCAAAAAAATAGAATTTGGAAAATATGATATAGAATACTTGGTTTGAGTTTCGTTTAGCGATATTTCTTAACTTATTAAAACACTTTATCTAGTTGGTATAATCTTTGAAGATATTTTCTACTTGTGTATGATTCGGCCATTGGCCAAGAGAACAAATAGTAAACCATAAATTAGTTTTTTTTGTTCAATTATTTTTTTCTTGTGCTATGATTTTTATCCATGAAGGATTCATTTTCTACTATTTCATAATCTTTAAGGAGATATGTGCCCTAAGGATTCCATCGACATGTCCAAAGACATCGAACGTTAAGCAATGAGTTTGAAAAAGTTCTCTACAAACATCATAATTAAAATATTCAAGATCTACCACAAAAAAAGATGTGGAAATGTGATGTTTTCACTCCAAAAGCTCTCTCAGTTGCAATCATCGACAACATATTGTAAAAGAGCAGAGAAAATTGACAAAGAAAATGAAAAAGTGTAACGAGAAAAAGAAAAGGAAAAAAATGATCAAAAAGTACCATGAAAATCTGAATATTTTCCTTGATTGATTTCAACGTAGATACAAAAATATATAGACATATTAGTTAGAAGTAAGTGAGATCTCCCTCAGTTACAAACAATGAGTATCTCATAGTTACAAAATAGAATTGCATCTTCTTTCAGCCCATATATGAAGAATTTGATTTTTGTAATATGGGCTGCAAAGCCGAAAAAGACAATGAAATTTATTATATTTTCTATTCAATAAAAACAAGAGTTTTGTCGGAAGTAATAATTTGAAAAATGAAAAATGAAAAATGATGAATGGAATATGAATATTCCATTGAATACTTCCTCCTGAAATCCTTTGGACCAAAACGCGCAATTACTTCCTTCAATCTCTCTGAAACTTTCATCACCTCCTTCAAATCGATCCTCGTCTCCTTCTTTTCTCTGCGATTTCTTTTCTCTGCATAAAAAAAAAAGAAGAAGCTAATTTCGGAGAGATTTTTGGTATCGGAGCAATGGGTCAAGCTTTTCGTAAGCTATTTGATACTTTCTTTGGCAATCAAGAAATGAGGGTAATCTCAATCTCATCATATTTTGAGATACCTCGATCATTTCCTGGGTTTTGTTGATGAGATCTCGTGATATTTATCGTTGATTTGTTTGGTTTTTAGTCATAGCTTTTATCGCCCATGTCCGATCTTGATGTTTTGGAATTTTGGGTCTGACAAAGACTTAAACTTTAATCTTATGAGATTACAGACCCGTTTTCTTACTTTTTGAGCTGTGGCATGATGATCAGAATTGAAGAAATGTGTTTTTGAATATTTTGGTTTTCAATTTTGTGACGATGATGTAAGGTGGTTATGCTGGGGCTGGATGCTGCTGGTAAAACAACTATTCTCTACAAACTTCACATAGGAGAAGTTTTGTCAACTGTTCCCACGATTGGTAAGCTATGTGGTTTTTTTTGGCCCATTTTCTTAAGAGCTTTGCAGATTTCTATGTTATTGTCATAGCTGTGATTATTCTTGTTCATTGCTAGGATTCATTCCTCGTTTTGGAATAAGTTTTGAATAAGATCTGTGATGAAAGCTGTTAGATTCATTTAATTAAAACTTTACACAATTGTTTGCCTTAATGAATGTCTGTAGGATGAGAAGTGGGATCAGAATGGTAAATACTTGGAATATCTTCTCCGTCAGTTGAATACTATGCCAATTGTTGCGATGCCTTGTACTTCTGAAACCTTAATTCATGTCTGTGAACTTCTCTTGTATCATGCTGTTATGAGACTTGGCGTGTTATCCGTTCCTGACTTACTGACATTATAATTTCTTATGGTCACTGTTTGGTCATTTTCCCTTTCGTTGTTTGGATTATGCCTGCCGACAATTTTAATTGTTACGCAGGATTCAATGTTGAGAAAGTTCAGTACAAGAATGTGATGTTCACAGTTTGGGATGTTGGTGGCCAAGAGAAACTGAGACCTCTTTGGAAGCATTACTTCAATAATACTGATGGACTTGTACGTATTTAGTTCTTTTGGGTTTGCGCTTTCACTCAGTTACTTAACTTTCAAGTTTTCCATCTCCATGTTGGCATATGTTATCCTATATTTGGTTATGATGTAGCAGTATCATATGTTGCTTGGCCAATCTTGAGATCTTTTTCCATCTTTATCGACCATGGTATAAGTTTACTCTATAATGCTCTTGCAGATATACGTGGTGGATTCCTTAGATCGAGAGAGGATCGGGAAAGCAAAGCAAGAGTTTCAGGTATACCTTAGAATTTGCAAAAGACTTTTCCTAAACTCTCTGGATAATGCCTTAACCTGCTCTCTGATTTCCTCAGGAGATCATAAAAGACCCGTTCATGCTAAACAGTATCATTCTGGTGTTTGCAAACAAACAAGACATGGTAATTCAAGATTTTCTCTTTGTTTTTGCTTGTATCTTGTCTGTACTTATTATTCCTCAATTCACTTCTATTAACTGCTGCTGGATATCAGAGAGGAGCCATGTCACCGAGAGAAGTATGTGAAGGGTTAGGCTTATTTGATCTCAAGAACAGGAAATGGCACATACAAGGAACTTGTGCTCTTCGTGGAGACGGGCTTTATGAAGGCTTGGACTGGTTATCATCTACGCTCAAGGATGTTAAAGCCGCTGGATTCACATCGGTTGTTGGCCCCTCGTTTTAACTCTTCCAGGTAAATAAAGACCTGAGAACCCACCAAGCTATAATGCGTTAACTCTCAGTTTTGTGACCTTGATCTTGTAAAATGTCTTTTCTCTTTGTAGGTGTACTTTGATATCAATGGCTAATGTCTTCTTCTTGGCTTTAAAAATGTAATCACAAAATCAGAATCTCTAAAGACTTTTGTTAAGGAAAGAATGATCTTCTCATGGTGGAAATGTTAGACTCAATTAGGCTACTTTTGAATTTTGATCATGCTGCCATGAGAGCTTCGATGTATATTCTGCTGATGAAGAATTGTATTATCTGAAAACCTTCCTTTTGGGTCATCTTTGTCGGTTGAAACTTTGGTAGATAATATATTCCTTTAAAATCATGATTTATTTTTTGATAACAAATATAAGCTTTCTTTTTATCTTTTTCATAATATATGGCTTTGGTGGTTTTGAGGTTATGCAAAGACTGCTCGATAAATTAGCTAACACAAGTTAATATGCGACCCAACAATCCTTATTGAAAACAATATGTTGCTAATTGACTTAACATATAAGAAACACCTCCAAAAGAGTAAACTATGACACGCTACATATTTCAAAAGATTTTGAGCTACATCGTATAATTTTCTCAAAACAAATTTGTATGAGTTTAGTCTATTATACCATCTTATCTCAGCATTCAGATACAAAATTTAAATGGATCAAACAGACAACATTTTGATCATTTACATCTAAATATTGCATCTGCAAAAACAAATATGACCAAAATCTATAATAATAGGATCCAATTATTGTCGGGGTTTTTTCAATAAAATCACCAAAACATTTTCTGATTTCAAACAACGCTCTTCAGATACATTACAAAACATGAATTTATATATTTTTTACATCAACATTCAGTTTAAACGTTAAATTTGGTTTTGAAAATCCAGTTTTTCAGTTAAATTTGGACACTCAGAATGTTGTATGTTCAACCTATTATAAAATATTGTTTGATTTTATTTTGAAGAATTTTAGTCCAATTAGATTTTTTGTCTAATTCGACTTTTTAATATAAAAATTTATCAACAATTCGGATTATTATAAAATTCATGCGATTTCGAACTGATATTTGTTGGTTACATTTAGTTATGTTGTTTGATAAACGGGTGTTACTATCAACACTAATAAGAATATATAATTGTTAATATGTTCTTGAAACAAATTGTTTTTGAAAATTAAAATAAAAATATACATGTTAAGAAAAATTTGAAGAGGTACTACCATCAACGCTAACTCACAAGGTTTTTAGTGTAATGTATTATGGTGGTGGAAGTATTGGAGCTGGAAGAAGAGATAGAAAAAAAAGTTATGAATGTTCTTAAACAACAACATGGGCGTCGTACTCAAGATCTAGATCGACAAACCCCTAAACTATGAGATATCTTTGAAGAACCTCCAAAGGTTTGTCTCTATAACACTTATTGTCAGTTTTAAAAGATTATTATGACTTTTCTACCTCATGACCATATGGTTTTAAAAATTCTGGTTCTGGAATCCTAAAAATTTGGTGTGCTTTGTTGTTTAGGCTAGTTTTAGTGTCAGCGTTTGATTAGAGGAAGAATACTGTTAAGATCTATGGGCTTCTAACTCAAAACTAATTAGTAATGAGTGGATTGACCCATATCTTTTATATCTTAGTCAAGTCTTTTTCTAATTCCTGATGCGAGATATTCTTCACACGCCCCCTCGAGATCATGGTCTTTCTAACCATTGATCTCGACAATATCCCATTTTACGATTAATTTCAAGATCGATCATATCTCTTTTCAATGGACTGGATCGATTTTAGTTTCGTGAGGCAACGTGTATTCAGGCTCTGATACCATATTAAGATCTATGGGCTTCCAACTCAAAACCAATTGGCAATGAGTGGATTGGTCCATATCTCTTATATATTAGTCAAGTCTTTTTCTACTTTCCGACGTGAGATATTCTTGACAGATACCAATCTCAGATGGCATTAAGCTTGGAAAGTTTTGATGAACCATAATCTTTATGTGGACGTTCCCTTACGATTCGTGTGTGCTCCGCGTTCCTTTCTTAAAATTCTCTCTCAATTAGTTAAATCCCCCACCAATCAAACGTCACCGTTAACTCGACGAACGTGTATATGAACAGTGTGGACATGGAGCTCTAACGGGCTTTTCACAGCTAGGCCCATCTTATCAAATTAAAGGATGGTTCATTATTGCCCCGGCATTGGCAAGGAACAAGCTCAAGTCAACTAAATTTGAGTCGCTAATATATTCGCAGCAATTATATCTGAACAAACCACAGTCTCTCAAATCTTTCTTACCTTTGGATTTTACGATTTAAGTACTTTTGAAATGATTAAAAAAAAATGGTCAGATAACTTTCCCAACTATCACTCTCCACGATCTGGTAAGTGGTAACACACATCACCACATTTTACTATCTATATAAACTACTGATTACATATGTACATAACTAAAACACTAATCAAAGGTATACATACATATTAATGTTCAAAATGAACTATAAATATAATTTTTTACTTGTCTCAATTGTTGTTGCTCAGTTGTTCCATCTGCGAGTTGAATTTTCTCTCTTTGGTGATCTGTTTTCTCATCGAATTTTAGTACTCTTCTTTGTATGGCTCCAAATGATATCATTTTCGGAGAATCAAAGGAAATAAAATCGGTTTCAAAAAGAAAAAAATAATATTAATTTTATAAGAATTATTAGAGCATCTCCACCAAAAGGTTCTAATGGAGGAGTTCTATAAAAGTTATAATGATGAAGGGTTATTAAAAAAGGAGAGAGGAGTTCTAAAAGTTCTGATTTGAGAACTTTTTTCTCTATTTTAGAACTTTTCTTCCATATTTTACTTTTTTGTAATTTAAGAACCTCTATTTTATAACTTTCAATGGAGGTGGTCTTAGTGATCTTGTTTGCAGGAGATGAAAAGAGTGTGGACAGAGTGGACCGTGCATAGCAGACGAAAATGTTGCGATTACCACGAAAACGTTATCCCTTAGGAGATTTTGACACCTCCAAAAAAAAAAAAACCGCATGCAACAAAGCTCCAAGTCTTTACATCTTCACGAACTAAGAATCAAACAAGCTTCTTCGTTCGATCACATTAGAAAAAAAAGAGATGGCAACATCTGGTGCGATTTCAGGAGCCACTGTCTCTTCCTTCTTCACCAAAACTGCTTCAACTTCAAACCCATCTCCCAAACTTCATCCCTCTTCTTCTCTCTTTCCCCAGGTCTTTCTTCTCTGTGTTTAGTTTCTCGTTTACTTGACCTCTTCAATGTGAATTGGAGTTTGATTCATCTAATAGTAAGAAACATTTTCTCCTTCTTTTTTGTTTGTGTGTTAGAAAACTGTTTTTCAGGGATTTTCATTGGAAGATTCGAAGAAGAGTGTATCAGAGATCTTCGCGGTCTCCGAGAGAAAGATCGGAGGGTTAAATGGGTTGAGAAGATTCGAAATCAAAGCGAGAACAGCAGCTTCGAAGACAATAGAGGTTGAAGTAGACAAGCCTTTGGGTCTGACTCTAGGACAGAAGCAAGGCTGTGGAGTTGTCATCACCGTGAGTTTTTTTCACTTCCTCTGCAATGGAGTTGCATTCTTGTAAATATGTTGTTTGATAAAATTGAGTGGGGTTTTATTTTACTTTCAGGGTGTGGAAGGAGGTGGAAACGCGGCAAAAGCTGGGCTTAAATCTGGAGATCAAGTTATCTACACAAGCAGCTTCTTTGGAGATGAGCTTTGGCCTGCAGATAAGCTAGGCTTCACTAAAACCGCAATTCAGGCTAAACCTGATTCTGTCTACTTTGTTGTCAGCAGGTGAGTGTGAGTGTGTTTGCCACTCTGGATTTCTTGCTAGAAATGTGGCATCTGCTCTTTGAAAAGGGATTAGATTGAAATGATCAAAATCTTAGCTTAGCAGATTGGTATTGTTTGATATGTTTCCTCTGAATCATGTGCACAAAAACTCAGTGAAAAGCTATAGAGCTTTATCAAATATTTCCATGGTCTAATGCTATGGTTGATAAAGTCTTTTTGATGGTGCCAAGTGTAGGTTTAGTTCTATGTTATGATTTTTGAGGTTCCCGATACAATTTGTGATCTTTGATGAAACACAGAGGTGCAGAAGTTGATGTCAAGAAACTAAATAAGCGTCCGGCTCCTCCACGGTTCGGAAGGAAGTTAACTGAGACTCAAAAGGCTAGTACAATAGTACTCTCTCGTTTTTTATTGGATGAAAATCATATTTAGAAGCTTAACAGATTGATTTGTTTTAACATATCACTCTCTTTTGCAGGCAAGAGCTACTCACATTTGTCTTGATTGTGGATTCATATACACTTTACCCAAATCTTTTGATGAACAGGTGAGTCTGAATGCTTCACTTTTGCCCCACACATCTCCACATCACAATTTATTTTCACTTCTTGGATCAAAAGATGTTAGTTGGGTTTGGTTGTTAGTAAGATTTATCTCTAGATTTTAGTTTCTTATAACGAAGCTTTTGATTGTTTTTTTAGCCGGATACATACGTATGTCCTCAATGTATAGCACCAAAGAAGAGGTTTGCTAGGTATGACGTGAACACAGGGAAAGCCATAGGAGGAGGATTGCCTCCGATTGGTGTCATTGTCGGTTTATTGGCCGGTATTGGAGCTGTTGGAGCTTTGCTTGTCTATGGTCTTCAATGATTTTTTGTAACTTTTATAATATCTATTAAACAAGTCCTTGTAATTGTTAACCAAGAATGAATGTTGATGACATTATCAATTCTCTCCTTATGTAACTTTGGTTTTCTCTACAATCAAACTAGTGCAGTTTATAACAATAATAAATAAAAAACAAAAAAAAAACTAGCGCAGTAGCAAGAGAGAGGTAACAGTGATTGTTGGCAGCTAAAACAGAGAAAGTCATAAGAGTTATTGCATCAACCACGAGCCACGACCTGCCCCTTTGTTGCCACCCATTGAAGCTCCTCGGCCTCTGACGCCACGTTCAACCACTGGTGGTCTTCTATTTGTGTAGGTCTTCTCGGATATAACGAGGAAGCATCGTCTCACGTCACAAAATTTACCTTGCCGCTAATTTTATACTAAAATTTGGGACTTTGATATAATGACGTCTACTAATATTTTACTTCCATAATTTTAAAAGTCACTTTATATCGATTCAAAGAATTAAATAATAAGAAAAAACGATGTCTAAAGCAAAAGACTTCGAAGAAACTTTCCATAAATACGATCAATATATAAACGAAAAGATGTTTTGGAGTGAATTTGATATGTCTGGTGTACGCAAACGTTCTCTTCCTATGAAAATGTCTGATGTCGACACCGAGTATTTGGAGCTTCCAAGTTTGTCTGTAGTTGTCTTCACCCATCTGTTTTGGTTATATCTAAAGATTTGCCTCAAGAAAAAGAAAAGAGATAAATCAATGATAAGGAATTTGAGTTTTGTTAGATTTATGATCCTCTGTTTATTAGAATTTTTTTGTTTTAGTTCTTTATTGTAATCTAATGGGAAAAAACCATTAAACATACATAATATCCTTACGACAATACTCAAATCTCATTGTTTCATTTTATACCTCTAAATCAACAAAATATCCTTAAAACCAAATTAGTTATAATAAAAGATATTCAGTATTTGGATAGTCAAATCTTAACAAGATTCTCCACCACAAAACAATATAAAATTATATTAATTAAAGATATATTTGATAAAATTTGGAATGTGAAACCGAGTTAAGTGCTAAAACTCACTCTTAGGAATTTAGATTATATTATTAATGAGGAAGTAAGTCTAAATTCTCGTAATGCCTAAATAAGTGAGATTAAGATGAACTCGAAATTGAACTTTTATTGATCTCTAAAGGTGGTGAACTTAATCGCGATACAGTATATTTGTGATTGGGGTTTTTTGTGGTTTTCTCCCGAATGCTCTTAGATGCCATTTACTGTAGTTCGCCTCTCTCTTTGTATAGCAAAACCCTCACGCCTAGAAAACGATCTCTGTTATTCCGGCACAAATCTTCCTATATTCATGCTGCTCCGTTTCAACTCCCTCCACTTCTATTTTCTTTGCGCTTCTATAAATGGGCCTCTTGCTTTCCTTGGGCCGAATTGGAGCCTTTTCCGCCTACATCTTAATGGGCTTGACACGTGAGGTGAAATCCAACTCCAACATCTTAATGTACAGAGGTTGAATTACCATCCAAAGATATATAGGTTGAATTACCGAAAGAAATTTGCACGAGATCACAAAAAGATAATGTGATATTAGTAGTTTTCTGTGAAATGTATATTTAGTACCAAAATCACAATAGCAAAGACAGGATTAAGATTCTTTTACTCCGTCACGAATTTGGTTGTCAGGATTGAGCAGCTTAATCAACGTGTTGAGAGGCTCAAGAGCAGAGATTAAGCTCTCAGCTTCTTCGTCGTCTCAGGTCCTTCAGTGTTTGGTCTTTCCATAAGAAGAGTCTCTTTTTCTTAAGTCGTTTAGGTTTTTTGGTGTGTTGGTCTTTATGGAGATTGAAACGAGCTATTATACTTACTTAATATGTTTCTTATGCCTTGTTCAATCCATTACTCGTGATGCTTGCAATAAATCTTCAAACTTGGAGTCTTGTTTGATTGAGTTCGAATAGCTTGGTTTAAGATCTGTAATTCACCCAATCATTCTTCTTTTTGACAATGATTCATTAACGGAAACAGTCCAGTTTTAGATTGGATTAGTCCATAGTTTTCAATTTTCAGTTCTTAATAATAATGTAGCTGATTAAACTAGCTGCTCCATAGATCTTAATCCTTTGAAAACCATAATAAAAGAGTGTTTGAATCTTTTCCTCCGTAAACTATAATCTCAGAATTTTGCAGAGGTTAAAATACTAACTTTCACTTAATCTCTTTTAACTATCCTTTCGAGAGTTTTAACTGTTCTTTTGTCTTATTCAGCCTATAATGACTAATGAGAACGAATTATACGTTTTCCACATTAAAATAAAAACTTGGATTAAACGGATCTCTTCTAGAAAAATTGAGAAAAAAAATCCATTTCCTGTCTTGGTTTTTCCAAAGAAAGAATTTCACCATTTTAGAAACATACATCACAAGAATCAATCATAGGGTGTGTGTCATACAACTCACTGTTGAAGCAAAATAAGACCCATGAGCATTTTTGCAGGATGCAGACAGCTTGTGACCTGTTATTACTGAAACCATATTCACATTGCGCATCACAATATCCTCACATCCCAAGTCTGCATCGCAGTTCAATGTGATGGCTTCATCGCTCGCAGATGACCCTTGGATTCTAGAGTAACGCACATCACTCACTTTCACACCTTTGCCATTGCCAGACTGAGACTGTGGTTTCAAATGACAGTTTTGATAGTTATTAGATAACTTGCTTACTTCTAGTAGGTCCTTGCCCCTATTATTGTAACTCTGGTCAATGATAATTGGGTTCCCTGAAGCAACCATGTTGATATCCTCGAATGAGATTTTCCGAGCATATCCTGATCCGTTCTACAAAACATTCACACAAGAAAGTTAATGAAGAACATAAGAAGAAATGATGAACATAAGAAGAAAGATGAATGTTCAACCTGGTATGTCTTGATTGGGACACCGTTCTGTGTGTTTGTCAAAGTGCAGTTCTTCACTGTCACTTCTTCTACGGTTGCAAACTGTCCATCTTCTCCTAGGCTTCCCACGCTATAATTTCAAATCCATGTTCTATATGATTTTAGTATGTAACTTGGGAGTATATTATATGATTGTTGCTTTGTGAATTGTGAAGTAGGAATCACCTGATGCCATGACCGGGGCCGCAGAAAATGCCAGTTATGTTGATATGGGAGGAACCACTATTAAGGGCGATGCAGTCATCTCCAGTGGAAATCACAGAGTTGAGTATGTTGACTCCATAACAGTTCGATATGTCGATACCATCAGTGTTGGGACTATCACCGGGTGCAGTCATCCTTAGACCCGAGACCTTGATGTTCTTTGAACAGCTTAAACCTACATGGTTCCGAGGGCTGTTCAAGTGTCGGAGATTGGACATCCTTAGACCATTACAATTGTTGAAGTGCATTGCCTAAGAAAGAAAGAAAGAAAAAAAATCTATAATTACTTATAAATATTGTTTTATCAAAGTTCATATATGTATGCATATTTAATTATGAGTGTAAAGATATTGTAAGTGGACTTACGGAGGGGCGATTTTGAACATTGCCCCACCACAAAGAACCACGACCGTCTATGGTACCGCCTCCGGTGATAGTTAGACGGTAGATACTGTCAAAACCAATCCATGTAGGGTATCTTCCCGCATACCAAGTGTAACCCGGTGCCACAAGATTGCCTTTAATCTAATGTATATAAATCACTAGATAAATAACCCCGTTCGAGTTATGGTCTAATAAGCTAAAAATCGATTTCTATTGGAAGCCTATTCAATGCATACTTCACATAACAATTACATTTTCTAATATTACCAGAAAGGAGATGGAGTAAGACTTGCATGGACCGGAGAATGTAAGAGGCTTAATCATGAATGTTTTCCCTTGAGGCACTAAAAGCTTTGTAATGCCTTTACTTCTTCCTTTACATACAGCTTCCCATGCCTTAAGAAAAGCCTGAAATATATGCATAAACATGAGTAGTATATATATGATAATATATACACATACATTGAATTATACCCATTTGATACCTGTGTATCATCGGTCTTTCCATCGCCAATAGCTCCGAAACTAGTGACACTTATGAATCCAGGGCTTCCAACTCCATTTTTAGCCTTGTAAGCTTTTTTCCCTAAGCAGAAACCTAATTTGCTTATTTGAAACAAACATACCAAGACAAAGAACAACGAGAACGACTTCATCTCTTTGTATGACTCGTATACATGGAAATGAGAATAATATTTCATGTATAATATATATATATATATATGTGTGTGTGTAAATAGGTTAGTATAAAGAAAGGTAGTTAATTGATAGATACTGCGGTTGATTGTGTTTTTGTGGTAAGAGATTATCGCCATTCACTAATTTTGTGTGCTATTAAATAGAATTTGATTTGGACTATATATATATGAGGGATATTGATATCTTTATTAACCACGGAATATTCTAATTTTTATTGACTTATTTAACAAATCTGAAATGATCTACTTTACAGTTTTGTTTAATGACTGAAGTGATGGTTTACTTATAAGCTCGACTGTTTTAATTTTCATAAAATTTCTGGGAATGAATGATTTATGGTTTATATAAAATTAAAAACCGTTTCATCAGACGAGAGAAATAAGTGTACACATTTAATTGAATCATTAATGAGTCCTAGTTATAGAATAATATGCAACAGAATTACAAGATACAAAAGTAGAAGATTGTGTAAGACTATTTTGTTTTATTTAAAAAAATCTTTTGATTATATTTACTAATAATGTCACTTATACATACATGTATATCTAATTAACCTAAAGTAAAACGAACCGAATCATAAGATAGTAAGAAAAAACATTCGTGGGCTTGATTCGCTTGAAAACGAAAGAGGGAGAGCCCAAAGTAAAATATACATTCGTGGGCTTGATTCGCTTGAAAAGAGGGAGAGCCCAAAGTAAAATATTTTTGTCTGCCGATTTTGAAATTCCATTGGATTCAGCTGCGTTTGAGATGAAAGCTTCAATCTTTGAGATAGTATGAGAAACAGCAATGGTCTCCATTAACGGTGACTTTTCATATAACTTGTTGACTGCAAAATTGGAAGATCTTTGACAAAGCTCAATACTTTTGGTGAAGAAGCAGAAAGGGTAGATAAGCTCTGTGTATTAAAGTTAATATTTGGTGTTGTCCTGTTGGTATATTTTGGTTAATTGCATATGTATTCATATGTTAAATGTTCGATTACAATTGAATTAAGTCTCATTCATTAGTATTTCTCACTGTATAATGTCATAAAACTCAAACAAATGTTATAGCCTTTCTTTCTTATTTGTGTTTTGTGTATTGGTCCATTAAGCCAATGATCTTCGATAATAGTGTCAAGTAGTTGTAAAGAATTTGAAGAGTGTGTAAATGAACCAATTTCTACTGTACTCGAAGTTATTACATTCCTCTTGAACTAATTTGTTTGGTTATGGTGTTTGCCTCTGGTTTTGTATTTGTGCCGCTTCCGATTCAACCACACAATGCTCTTATTCAAGAAGTCCAGCTTAGAATCTTGGCTTTGCTTCAGCTCTCTTTCTAATGATGGCTCAGATAATAGTCAGCGTTGCAAGTGGCTGTCTCTATTGTAGAAAAGGTCTTGCTCCTTCGAGACCTTAATCTGCTTCGTTGTTTCATGGTAGTTCTCATCATTTCTTTTTCTTGTTTACAGTAGAGTTTCTTACTTATAATTTGCTTACAACGAATGACTGATTTCGCGTTACTTCAGATCACTTTTGTAACAGCTTTCCTCTTGCTGCTTACTGGAGCTGCACTAAACGCTGAACATACTGAGGAAACGTTAAATGTCGGATGCATCATTGCTGCTTTCGCTTGTTTATATTACCCTTGGGATTGTCTACTATTTATGTTTGAATTCGAATAAGCAAAGGTTGCTGCCACAACAATGGCGGCGAACCAAGGAGGGGGAATAGCAAATGGGGCAACCTCAGATTCCACAGAGAGTAGAAGATCCTGTCTTTGTTCATGAGGATACTTACATGAGAAGACAGTTCACTTAAAATAGATAAGGCTTGCTTGTATGACACGTTAGGTTTAGGAGGAATATTTGGATTAAAAGATAAAAGGGTTTTGCGTTTCTATCTTTGTGATTGAAAATGACTATGAAACTATGTAATGATGGTTAATGTTGTTGGAATTAAAAATCTTTGAGATACCAAGCAATGTCAATTGTTTTTACTTTTTAATTGTGAAGTGTTAGAATTTTTTTTTCTTTGTTTCTTTCTTATTTAAGTGACTCTAAAGTGGTTGCTGGGAAGTGTTCGTCTCTATTTACAAAGCAAGAAAGAAACAGATACAATGGAGACAGATAAATATAAAGTTATGGGTAACATATTACGATATTCAAGAAACAAAAATTCTTTTATTCTTTGTCCTTGCAAAAGTTTGATTTAGATTGATCGGCTAAACAAAAAGATCAAATACTAATCATTCATACTTTTAACATCGGCTAAACAAAAAGATCAAATACTAATCATTCATACTTTTTGTTTAACATCGGCTAAACAAAAAGATCAAATACTAATCATTCATACTTTTAACATATCCACCGGTCCGACCAAAGGCCGTTTGGCACGTGCTTTAGGAATAAGATTCCATAAATACTCCCAAAATAATCAAATTGAATTGGATTAAACTTATTAAAAAATTTCTCATCTCAAAGAATATATATATATATATATATATTCTAATAAGAAAAAACTACTGAATATGTTATTGAGGATATTTTAAATTAAAGTTTATAGAGAAATTTGAATGATATCCACCGTTAGTGGAGCAACCACCACATGCCCTACCCAACCAGTACAACAACCAGCTACACTGTTGTGTCTAATAAAATGCCAACGCATCTACTCTTGCTTCTTCTCATTTATAAAATAAGATCGACAGACAACAAAAATAATTAAGGAGCATATAGAAAAATATTTCTATTTTTAATTATTATTCATTTCAATAACAAAGTTTTCGTTAATTCAAAGAATGGTTGTGAAATTATATGGACAGGTAACGGCAGCTTGTCCACAAAGAGTATTGCTTTGTTTTCTCGAGAAAGAAATTAAATTTGAGATTATTCATATCAATCTTGATACATTAGAGCAGAAAAAACAAGAGCATCTTCTTCGTCAGGTATAGTTTAAGTTTCTTAAGTTATAAAATAAATCATGTGATTTTATTTAATATAACTATTGATTTCAAGCTTTTTGGTAAGTTCCTAACACCAAAATTTAAATTTATTTTCTTGAACACTTTTTAAAATATTTGTTTCTATTTTTATGAATTGTGTTTTGAAATTTGGCTCTTCTTCTCGAAGAATCCCGAGCCATTGCGAGATACTACGCTAGTACTCGGACCAAGGTACAAACCTTTTGGGAAAGTCTCTAGAGCACCGAGCCATCATGGAGCAGTGGGCCGACGTGGAGACCCATTACTTCAACACTCTGGTCCACCCCATTGTGATGAACCTAGTCATCAAACCTAAGTTAGGCGAAGAATGTGACGTCGTTTTGGTCGAGGAGCTGAAAGTGAATCTCGAGGTGGTCTTGGAAATATACAATAACCGGCTTGCTTCGAACCGGTTTTTGGCTGGTGATAAATTCACTATGGCTGATTTGACGCACATGCCAGCGATGGGGTACTTGATGAATATAACCGATGTAAGCCGGATAGTTAAGGATCGGAAGAATATGAACCGTTGGTGGGAAGAGATTTCGGCTAGACCGTCTTGGAAGAAGCTTATGGAGATGGCTGGTCGTTGAATTAGCTCTAATTTGTGATGATGACCAAATAAGCTTTAAAGGATCTGTTTTTTCTTTTATTTTCTTTTTGTCTGAGGTTGTACGTTTCAACAATAAAATTAAATTACTTTTGAAGATTTTTAATTCGTCTATTCGATGGTGTTTAGTATAGTATGATTGTTTATCATGCCTTAATTAGTAGACAAATGCTCTATGAATTTTGTTTGGTTTTTCCGTAGTTCTGCTTAAAATATGTCAAATGAGACTTGTGACTAAAAAAATAATAGGTTGATATTCTAACTACTGGTATTAAATAACAAAGTTTTCAATTAATGTATAACTACAGGAAAAATTCTATAAATTAATAATGTCGAGATTTTGATATTTTATTAGTTTATAGTAATATTATTTATAAAAGAATAGTTTCTATTGTTTTATCATTTAAGATTATATCTTAAAATTCTATAAAATATGAGTTAAAGTAATTTTATCTAAATAACATTAATATTTTGGATAATATAATTTTTTTGTTTCATAAAACATATAATATTTAGAAATTTTTTTAATTTATTGATGATAAATAATAAAAGCTATTCATCTACTTACGTAAACGTCAAACGATAGAAATAAATTCAAGTTTATGATTAATGTCTCAGCTATCTTATTATAACAACCTCTAAGAATATAAAAATAAAAATGATACATATTCATATATTTAAAATTTGTAAAAATTGGTTATTTGATGAAGAAGTTATTGAAAATACTACAATTAGATTATTTAAAATTATTATTTTATTATCTTATCAGATTTTGTTAATTTTTACACTTGTCCGAATCGGAACCAGAAAATTTTATTATTTTATAATGTTTACTATTTATCGAGTATTAATTTATAGAAGTTTTATTGTAGGTACTAATTCACGCATCGCGGAAGAATAATATTTACATAATTTATTTTTAAATAAGTAACAATATGAAAGATTATTTATTATAATTTAAATATTTTTGGTGTAATAATATAATTAACGTGTGGGTCTTTTTTTTGTTCATATTGTATTTGTTGTTTTACAAATTTATTTTATTATTTTCATATTTTACTTTTTGACAAAATTTAATCATCATTCACAGACTTTACAATTATTTTCATAATTTTGTTAACTTATTAATATAACCAAATAATCTAACATACTAAATTATATTTACCATATTTTGGGTCTAATTATATTTTATGTATAAAAGTTAGTTATTGTATTTGGGTTTGGTGGACAAAAAGGAAACCTAATAACAATAAGTGCATTTAAAAAAACCATAAAATTCGATTACACATAAAAAAAACAGAAATCAGTTGTCTCTTTAGTTCTTCTAAAGGTTGGTGACTGAAAAAAATAATAGGTTGGTATTCTAACTACTGGTATTAAATAACAAAGTTTTCAATTAATGTATAATATATCGTTTATTGATATATCAAAATTACAATTTTACGTCATGTACTACAGCAATTTGTATTAGTGTACCGATGTATGATCATTCATAATTAAACCCGTATAATGCTGATTTTGATAAAGAAAAATTCGGATTTGATATTGTTTCAACACGTGTGTTAGGTGTTACTACAAATTGTTGAATTACTAAAGAAATTTCTGCCAATAGTTTATGAACCTATAATATAAATAGATAACAATTCTTTTCCATTTCATTTTGTTTGTTTGATTTCATACCATGACACTTTAAATCACTTATATTTTAGCCAATCCCCATGAATCCCTGTTACTATATTTCGAATTTAACAACTTTTTATGTATCACAAAACTATTTCTTCATCCAAAAATACTCCTACTTCCTCATTAAGCCAAGAGAATTAGAGAACTAAAATGAATAAAAAATATATTTTTACATACAGAAAAATAAAGTACCATTATAAGAATTTGTTTCCCCGATTAATATGTATATATTATTAGTTAACATCATAAGTTCGACCCTAAGTTTTTTCTTTAACCACAATAAGCGCTCTTACGTTGTTGTTCCTCTTGCCTCTTTCTCTCATGTCTATGGAGAAGAAGATAATCTTGAACTTGAAGTCTTTAGTACTGATTTAGCATAAGCCAATGGCAAAGCTGCAATTTTCTTGGCTTTCCCCACATAAGCTCTCTTTGTGAAATTGTTGTAATCATTCGCTTCAATCTCGTCCAATATTCTCCTGTACAACAGCAGCGATGCCCATACCTGAAAATTTTGAAGCCAAGTTTTCGGAGTTAAAATCGATCCAAAACAAAGTTATGGGGCAAAAATGTAAATGGTAAACCTGCGGCTGAAGAGACACTTACCGGCCATCTGCTAGCGGCGCTGAGCTCGGTGACACCTTTCTCAGCTTCGTCGAAGAACATTCTTGCTCGCTTAAGCTGCATTTTCATGAAGTTTCTCCATTTATCAGTGACTTTTCCCGCGAATATGTCTTCATCTGAGAGACCAGCCTGAGCCAATTCATCCTGAGGCAGATAAACCCTTCCTCTTCTCGCACTGATACAGAGCAAAAACAGTTAAAAGAGAGATGTGCAAATCAAGAAGCCGGTTTTAGAGAAACATAGGAAAATCAAGAAACCTGGTTTAGGTGAGACATGTGAATCAAGAAACCGATATGTGAAATCAAGAAACTCAAAGCTTGAGAGGTTTAAAAAAAGATAGACATACTCTTCGCCTACGTCTCTGAGTATGTTGGTAAGCTGATTGGCTATGCCGAGGGCCAAGGCAGCGTTGTAAACACTCTCAGTCGTTTCTTTGGACTTAGGATCAATGCCCATTACTGGAACGCTCATCAAGCCGACGGTTCCAGCAACATAGTAGCAGTAAAGGTAGAGATCATTGAAGTTCTTGTATCTCGATTTCCTCAAGTCCATTCTCATTCCTTCGATCATGTCTCTAAATGGCTACAGAGCAAAGAAACATTAAATAAAGGTTCATCGCAATGAACTGAATGCAATTTGAGCTGTGAAATGAAATAGATAAGACAGAGGGAGGCTGACCTGAATATCAACCGGGTACCTAGCAACTGTATCAGCGAGAGCAGCATCAAGCATATCGAAAGGACGGCCACGGAAAAGATCTTCTAACCTTGCTTCCCATCTATCTAAAGCCATGGGAGTTATATGTGAAGCATTAGGTCCATCTACGAGTTCATCTGTTCTTCTACACCAAACTGCACAAAAAAACCCGAGTAAAACCATCAAATCGAGACCAATTCAACATAAAAGAAAACAACTTTTATGATATATGATAGTTTTGAATTCCTCAGATCCTCTAGTTAATAGTATTCCTCAGATCAGCATGAGTAAATCTCCAGTTTAAGACATATGGGCCCAAAAAGCCCATTAAAACCCCATATGAGTGACTAAGCTAATTCAGTTTTCTTGTGTCTTAATCTTAAAAGGGTACACATTTGGATGCTAGGTGCTTCATGGCCTTATCTTAGACACAAGCTAACACAAACAAACTAGAGAAGTCTATGTTTCTACCAAATGAGTGTAAGTTTTATGGAATCTATTTCAGCTTCTTGCTTAGAAAATCTTAGCTAAAAACTAACCAAGAGATACAATAAATCGAGATTAAGTAATCGCTGCAACATATGGATATGTTTTGGGATCGATATATAGACTTAATCTCCAATCTACTTTGAGTATCACTTTATCCTACAATTCAAATCAATGATAACAATGCAGATATTCTAAAACAGTTCTTCAATCCATCAGTTTTGAGCAATAACTCACCGTAGATAGCCCAAATCGCCTTTCGCCTTTCGGGTGTCATAAGCAAAGTACCTGCAAACAAAACCATTAGAACTCAGAAAACAAACATATACTTTTCCATTAGACCAAAGCCAGAGAAGAGAAATAAGAGATCCTAACCGAGATAAAACGTTTTAGCATATTCAGCGCAAACTTCACCACATCGATCATAAGCCTCACCCAACAAACTGAAACTCCCAGGAAGAAGAACATCTTGTGGTTTCTTCACATCAAGATCAGGAGATGAAGATCTAAGTTGTTTGTTAACCAAAGCAGCTTGTTTCAAGACAACATTGTAAACCTTCTCCTCAGATGAGAGGGCTATCTCTCCTGAAGGACTTGCTACTAAGCTTGAAGACACAACACCACTTCTTCTTCTTTGGTTCATTACAGAAGAAGAAGACCTCCAAGTTGTCGTCTGCTTCCTCAGTAAGAATCTAGAAGATTCTAGAACCCTTACCAACCCACAATTGTTCATTGGGTCTGGATTTGGAGAAGAGGCAGCAACCCATAACACTGCTACTGAAGAAGACATACTCGAGTTCTTGAGAGAGTGAGAGAAAAATCTCAACTTTTTTTGTTCTCTTGGGTTCTTTTTGTTGTTTACTCTGTTTCTTCACTTAGAAAGAGAATAGAGAATCCCAACTTTTCAGTGAAACCCAGTTTTTGATTTAGATCAAAGTGGTGAAAGAGTAATGCTCTCCTGCAAAATTGAATAAAGTTGATAAGAAACCAAGAGCTCTAGTTCTCTATATCTATAGAGAAACTCAATTTCAACAGGCAAGTAACCAATTTCATAACAAAGAGACAAGAAGGATAACGAGAAGAACATAAAAAGAGAGACAAACAAGCAAAATCCCCCTAATTGTTTGGCTAAATACTCAACTGGACTCATCTAATTTCCACTCGAAATTACACAAAACCAAAGAAAAATAGTGGATTGCGTTTCAAGTTAGTAACTTCAACATTTGAAGGTATAGAAATGAACCAAAAAAAAAAGAGCCCAAAAGTAGCAGAACTGTGAAATCACATGACAGAGTAAGCTTAACCAAACGGGAGAAAATGAGTGATGGAAACTAAAGCCTACCTTTTTATCTCTCTTTCTCACTCTATCTTCTCGCTAAGAATATACAGAGGAGGAGATTTTCAAACACTAAATTAATCAAAAGACGAGAAAAAGGTTTTGACCATTAACGTCCAAAATTCTCCAGAAGTTATTAAGCAACGCTCACTGTAATATATATACATAGATACATATGTACATACACTGGTAGATGTCTCTTCCTCTATCACAAAAAATCTCACCCACACAAATTTTCTTCTCTTTTCCCTCTTTGTCTTTCCTTTTTTCTTTATTTTTTCTCCTTTTCGGCATTTAATGCGAAGCTGGAATATATACAAAAGTCGTTATTTTTATTTTTTTGTGTATATTATAATTTAATTTCTGACTGGCAAAGAGACCTGTGTCATGTATTAAAACCTTAATTGTTTTTCATACAGTATAAAGTTAGATATCCCACTTACAAACCTCTCCCCTTTTTAACTGTTTTCTCCTTTTTGGCCAGATTCATTTCTATTATTTTTACAGAATTGAATTAAAATATTCTAGAAATTTTGGTTCTTCCATACTTGATTTATTTACCCATTGCTGCCAGATCGGACATAGTTGTAAATGTAGATTAAGGGATCTAGAATTGATATTTACGTTATATATATATATATATATATGTGTGTGTGTTTTAAGCTTATGTTTTTTGTAAATGATTTAAACCAACATTTAAAATGATGTAGTTTTTAACAATTTAAAGTATGTTTAGAAACAAAATTATGAGAGACAAGTTTTGTGATCTTTCAATTTCAAAAGAAAAAAAACTACATCATCAATTTTAACATATATAATAAAAATGATATAAACTTGACATAATATGATAAATCATTTTTAATTGATATTTATTGACCAAGACATTATCATTTAGTAGTTTGTGTTAGTATCATAACTATGTCATTACCCGGATTTGAATAGCATAGTACTGGTTAACAAAAAAAAAGTAGATATATATTGATACAAATAAAATATAATAATGAATATGCAATATAATTCATTCCACATTAGAAAAAAACAATATGTTGGTTTAAGCATAATCATGGTAAAATTATGTTTGTGTCACGGAACTTCGTTTTAGCAGCTTTAGATCAATATATATTTTTTTTGAAAAAGCAGCTTTAGATCATTGCTAAAATTCAACGAGATTGCGTAGAAAACTTTGTTTCACCATCTTATGGATCACCGTTCAAAATGTAATTTTTGTAATGAAAACCTTAACGTGGTTTTATTACAATCGAACATCATGAATCAAAACTGACACGGTTTTTAAAAACAAAAGGGTTTTATTACAATCGAACATCATGAATCAAAACTGACACGTTTTTTTAAACAAAAAATGAGACATTTCATTAGGAGATGGATCAATCATTCTTATATTAATTAGACAAAATTTGAAATACAATAAGCATATATACACGTATTTGTTGGTAGAAAGGATAATCCGGTTTGGGTAGGGCCAATGGGTCATACCAGTTTGGGTAACAAGGATTAAAGAACGATGAGTGTGTCTGTGTTTGACACATAAATAAAGAAAAGCCGAAGGAGAGATCGTAGAGATGCCACGTGGACCACAGCCAATGGGAGACCGATAAGCTTATCAAGTGCCAAGGAGCACCGAATGGGCGTCGTTACTTTTCCACGTGTCAATATATAATTGGTACAGACTGTAAAAAGGTAGATTTCCTCTTAGAAGTTTATGGGTCCCACCCTCTCTCTCTTGACCCTCTTCGCAACTTGCTCTTGCTTTCTCTTCTCCTAGACGGAGTTACCTCTTTTGCGTTCAGAAGGTTTGTCTTTTTCCTGATTATTTTTGTCTTAATTTTTTGTTTTTTTCCCCTGTCCTATTGTTATCTTGTTTGAAATATATGCTCTTTGTAATAAACATTTTGGTTCAAGTTCAACAATAGATAAAAGTTAAACTGCGAAACTTAGATGATGCAGTAAATATTGATATCACAAATAATCAAATTACATCAGCCTTATTATAAAAAAAAAGTTCAATCTGTAAAACGCATACTTATCTATCATCAATTCATTATCACACAATCAGCAAACGTTTGTTTCAATTCAGATTCACAATCTTCTAGTATAGAGAAATCTTTATGATAAAGATGTTTCAGGTTGCGAAATATATATATATATATATATATATATATATTTAAACCTTACTGTTTAAGTGGTTGTTAGTCACACTGTAATTTCAAAAGAATACAGAGATCCAATTTATGTACAAAACTTCATTTGAAAATAAATAGTTGCCGCTGAGATTCAGGGCAAGTCACTCAAATTAGGTAGGGACATAATTATTCAGATCTGATATCTGTTCCGAAAAATGAATATTCATATACGATCTAAAATTTAATTTTTTAATATTTATCGAATTCATTTTTTATCTCTATATATCCAATTTTTACTTCCGGATATCAAAAAAAAAAAAATTTGTTTAATATACGAAAATTTGTGGATATCCAAATATATATATATATATAAGCAAAACCATAAATACCACATATACGAATCTAAATCTAAATATTTTAAATAATTACAGATGTCCGGATCCGTTATATCCCTAAATTTGATCCATTTCGTCAAACAATTATGTACTAAAATTGTTTGGCGAGTGATGGAGACATGGAAACGTGTAAATTGTTTATCTTTCGTGGCCCATAAACTTTTTAGTCCGAGATTGGACATTTATCGCTTTATACATCAAATAATAAAATTAAAACTGAATAAAATAGGTTTTATTATAAAAAGTACCAAATAAATGGACAGTAGTCCCCTTCACTCTAGTTTTTTTCGCCTGAAGCTTGTCTCCGGCCAAGAGCGTGGGCTTCCATAGCCAGCGTCGATCCAGTTTGTTTCTTCCTTTTGCTTTTCTATCTAGTCTTTGTAATTTTTCTATTTGTTTTAGCTATGATTAGTCAAAAAGCAGATCTATCTACAGATCTTGAACATTTGGCTGAGCGGCGGTGGTGTTTCTGTCGACGACGAGTCTTCGTTACGACGGTAGTCCTCAGATTAGTTGGTTTTTTTGCCTCTCTGGGTCCTTTTCGTCGGCTCCAAAGGTTTTCGTTCGGTTCAGACGCCGATTTCAAGGTCTTCTCTTTAGATCTTGCTGCTGGTCTTGGCTGTGTGTTTTTAGGTTGCTTCTAGTGGTGTTTTTACCTTGGTCTGGAGAAAGTGCTTTTCCTTGTCAATGACTGCAAGGAGACATGTTCTGAGGTGATTTTCTATATCTTCTGCCTTTGGGCAAGGGATCTCCGGCTTATTTTCAAGGAAAAGGAGCTTCGGCTCTTTATTGCATCTTGTCGTGGGTGGTCGAATGTTAAAAGTTGCATCTCTTCGTCTCCCTGAGTTGTTTTTCATCGTGGTTTAACTCGTGGCTCCTGAAGATCTTCGGAGCAATATAATGAGCTCCGGGCTGGTTTCATCCCCAATAAATTGCGGCTTCAAGTGCTACTCTATCTCTACGTCTTTATGTTTTGGTGTTTGCTCTTGCTAGGGTGTCATGTGTGTATGTTGTAGTTTCTGCTTTTTGATTGTTTCTTTAGCTAGCTGTTTTTAATTGCTCTGTTTTTCCTCCAGAGATTCCTTTCGGTTTTTGCCGGCTTTTGGTTCCAAGGAAATCCATTTTCTGTTGGCTTTAGTCTCTGGGAGTTCGCCGGCTCTGTGTTCAATTGTGTGTAACACCATGCTTAATCATCAATATCAATCAGATGACAACAACAACAAAAAATGGACCGTAGTCAACATTTCCATGGTTGCATGGCTCGACACGTAGTGTTACTTAATGCTGCAAGTTCTTTCTCTCGTTTTTTGCCTCCCTCGATTATTTTAAAATTTTAGTTACATAAAATATTTTTGACGACGGTTTTTAGTTACTCAAGTTTCTAAAATGGTCTATAAAAAGTTGTAATATATAAAGAATAATATTTTCGTTAATGGCTACGTATAGAGTCAGCCACGTAACACCAAATGGATGTCTCATGGACCCATGGTACACTTATGCACGAATCAAACTGAGTGTGTACATTTTACATATTTCTTAGCCTATCTATAATTTTTCATATCAAAATTGTCTTTCTGAAATAGCTACTTCACACTAACAAATTTATTCAAAAAAATAGTTACTATAACATAATCATACGGGAACAGAAATAGTCTAAAATTCTGTAAAGTTGTTCACAAACCAAGTAAAATATTTATTTATCGCCAACTATATTACTATGACTTCACAAAATGAAATACACAATTATCTATTTTCTATTGAGGACCTGCATTATTCGAAATGTTAAACCACGTTATCATCTTCTCATGTATGTCTTTACCAAAAAAAAAGTTTTTACATGGATGGCACACCAAAAAAGGACGAATTGCAAAAACCTTAACGATTGGATCTGCTCGACCATTAATCTACCGTGGTATTTGCATTTTTTGAATTGTTGGTTAAAAAAAGGTCGAAGCTTGAGAAATTAAATCCATGCCCATATTTGCACTACAAGATTTGCTAAGCTACCACTTTCTTTCTTAGCCGTGAGAAACTGAATATTCCTTCCCCTTATTCTGCAGATTCTTTCTATTTGTTTTGTTGTTTTTTCTTTGTCACCTACTTCTTCCGTTTATTTAGCCTACGCATATATAACACCAAATTATTTAGCCTACTTCTTTCCCACCCCAAAAATGAATCTGGAAACCAAATTGATTACTTAAAAAAATTATTTGGAATGCTCCACTAAGATCTACGGAATTCGAACTAAACCGGACTAACCCGCCACGTTTCAAAATACTGGCTTGGGGCATTTCCGTAATTTACGGTCTCGGCAGAATCAGGGTTTTAGGAGAAATTCAAACCTCAGGAAGAAGAAGAAGACGGGCATGGAAGTATGGACTTGGAACACCAAACTATGGAAACGTTCCTGCGTTGGGCAACAGAGATTGGCATTTCAGATTTCATTGATTCTTCTCTATTTCACGATTCATGTCTCGGCCATTCCCTTTCCGTCGCCGACTTCCCTCTCGCCGGCGGGTGCGTAGAATCTGATTTGAAACTTTTTTCCTTAAAATCCATAAAAATTTTCGTCTCATTGCTAGATTGATGGAATTAGGAGAGGTTTGGGAGCTGTTCGTGAGCTCAAGAAAGGAGAATTGGTCTTGAAAGTCCCAAGAAACGCATTGTTGACTACAGAGTCAATGGTAGCTAAAGATCGGAAATTGAGCGATGCTGTTAATCTCCATGGCTCACTTTCTTCGATCCAGGTTCTCGTTCTACCCATTTGAATGTGTTCTGTTTTGTGTTTGAGAATATCTCAAAAAACGATGAATCGTTGACATTGCAGATACTGAGTGTATGCTTATTGTACGAAATGGGCAAAGGAAAGAAGTCTTTTTGGTACCCGTACTTGGTGCATTTACCTCGTGACTATGATCTATTGGCTACATTTGGGGAATTCGAGAAGCAAGCCTTACAAGTTCTGTGTCTACTACTACACTTTTGTGTTTTATTTTCGTTTTGAATAGGTTAGATTTCATGTTTCTAGATTGAGATCATGTACCTTTTTGTTTGTTTTTTTTCTTTCTCTGGTGATTTCAACTCTAAAATTGGGATTTTGTAATCATGTTCTTAGGTTGAAGATGCTGTTTGGGTTACAGAGAAAGCCATAGCCAAGTCTCAGTCTGAGTGGAATGAAGCTGTTACGTTAATGAAGGAGTTAGATCTGAAGCCAAAGTTTCAGAGTCTCCAAGCATGGCTCTGGGCTTCTGCAACGGTATGAATACTTTATCCATCACATGAAAGATGTTCGAGAAATTAATGATATTTGATTAGAAAGCTTTGTGTAAACTTACTGCTACAAACTCTTCTTCTGTTTGAAGATATCTTCACGGACATTGCATATACCATGGGACAGTGCTGGGTGTTTGTGTCCTGTAGGCGACTTGTTTAACTACGATGCTCCTGGAGATGATTTGAATACCTCAGAAGGGCCTGAGAGTGCGATTCAGATGTTGTCATCTCCTCAACCTATTTCAACTACTAATCACATGTGTAGGAATAGTGTGGAGGAAGCAGGACTTGTTGTTGAGGCACAGTCTGAAAGGCTCACAGATGGTGGATTCGAGGAAGATGCCAATGCTTATTGTCTTTATGCAAGAAGGAGCTATCAGCTAGGAGAACAGGTACAAGTTCTTAACTTTCTTTGTTACAGCTGCGAAACTAATGAAGTAGAAGCATAAAATAGAAAGGATTCTAAATGCCGAGGATTGTATCTGTGGGTGTAGGTTCTTCTATGTTATGGGACTTACACAAATCTAGAGCTTCTTGAGCACTATGGGTTTATGTTAGAGGAGAACTCAAATGACAAGGTCTTCATTCCTCTAGAAACCAGCCTTTATTCTCTAGCGTCTTCATGGCCTAAAGATTCTTTATTCATTCATCAAGATGGTAAGCCGTCTTTTGCGCTTGTATCAACATTGAGACTGTGGCTGATCCCGCAGAGTCAACGTGACAAGTCGGTTATGCGCCTTGTTTACGCTGGATCTCAGATATCTGTGAAGAATGAGATTCTAGTCATGAATTGGATGTCAAAGAAATGTGGAAGTGTTTTAAGGGATCTGCCAACTTCCGTCTCAGTGGACACTGTGCTTCTTCATAACATTGACAAACTCCGAGATCCCGAATTGCATCTGGAGCAGAAAGAAATCGAAGCTTTTGGCAACGAAGTACTTGCTTTTCTCGATGTGAACCGTTTGTGGGATGTCATTGGATTTTCTGGGAAAGCTGTAGGATTTTCCAAGAAAACTAACAGGATGATGAGCAAATGGAGATTGTCGGTGCAATGGAGGCTAAGATACAAGAGGACGCTTGCAGATTGTATCTCTTATTGTAACGAGAAAATGAATCTTCTCTCAACTTCACAAGATAGGATTGGAGATTTGTAACATGAATCGAGTTTATTTCTTTTATCTATGAAAGCTCAAAAAAGGATTTCTTATCATTGTTTTTACATTCATAGAGAAGTAAAAAACAAGTACCTAGTAAAATCTACTGTTGAAGCCAAACTTCATCTATTGTAAGTGTGAATCAAAGATAGTAAGCTGAAGCCAAACAGATGAGGAGATCAGTGAGGATGAGACCAACAATGTCAAAGACAAACTTTGGTGCAAACAAACCCCAAACCTGCAAGCACATGAGAGCACCGTTTTAGTCACAGAAACAACATAAGAACCGTGGCTTGAGTGAATCTTGCTGTGTTTACCATCAGATGTCTTCTCTGGATGGTGACGCAGAGTATTGTAGCTGTGACAGTAGTCGCGGATATAACTCCATAGAGCATATAAATCTGATGAGAACCAAAAACAAAAATGATTTACACATCTTGTTGCTGGATCTCTGATAGAATATACCAAAAATGAATTGATATGAAGATGTCTTACTTCAAACAGCTGGTAGCGCTTTTCACCATGAGCCTGAGGAGTTTGAGAGTGGATCGGTATGAGGAGAGGAAGTCCAAATACAGAAAGGATGACCGAGAATCCAAATGTTTCGATTGTCAAAAGGATGGCTTGTCGTATAAGCACAAACTCATCAAACCTGAAGAAAATATGCAAGCAAAATCGTCATATAGAAAGAAGACTCCATTGTAGTTATGAAACTTTAACCTACCCAACAAATGCAGCTCCATAACGGAGGCCATCAAAGGCGCACCAATGCCCGCTGGCGAAAAACATGCATATAGAAAGAAGACTCCATTGCATCACACAGAGAGGATTTAGTTTTGAGAATTTGTTCTGTCCATCTGATTGGGTTCTCTCTACACCCTCCAGCCTCATTATACAATACCCTACATAGATTATAAGTGCATGAGTTAAACCTTAAAACCCTGAATTGCCATCTCTGTTATAAAGCATTTTGCTTTGAAAATTGTTAAGTGGGAAGAAAAAACTACCAGCTAGCAAATATGCTAATGCAAGCATTGATCCTTGCTTCCCCGACAATAGAATTACAGACGAGCTACAAGCAGATACAAGAGCGACAGTTCTGATAGCCCAACTCTTGTCTTTTCCCGCACAAAACATTCGGGCCGAAGCTAAAAGGAAGAGCTGCACCAATCCGATTACATAAACCGCTTGAGGGATGCGGTTTCTCCCTCCAATCACTTGAAGTAAAACATCCAAACCAAATATCTTGCTCTCTGAAGCCCAGAGCAACGCTATCAAAAAGTAGCTTATCATACTACCAACAGTAACATACTTCCACAGCCCCTCACTGGATGTTTCAGCAATCGCTATGTAGAGCACGCAAATGAGTATAACCACTGATACAATTGGTGCAATTTCAATCGCATATGTCAATGCTGGATGGTCTAGGGCTATCCCGAGCATCCACGATGGTGAGCTACTCATAAACTGAGAAGTTGCAGCTTGCTTTGTTAGCCCAATATCTATAGAAACTCTGATAATAGAAACCATAGCAAGAAATATAACAGCCTGCAGCAAGGTAATGAAAAATAGTATTACCCAACAAGGTTATTTTAAGGTAAAAAACAGAAGTAACAAAGACATGAACTAGATAATACTGACTTCTTTCCGCATTTTTTTTCTCATAACCGAGTACCGCAGCTTGATAAGTCCAGTTGTTGCCAGGAGAAAGTTTGCAACTTTTCCTTCTTCCACTATTGACACAAAAGTTCTCTGTTAGCACTTAGCACAACGAAATAAAGAGAAAAAAAGCGCTTAAAATTACTTGAAACTTACAAATATAGCTGTTTGAAAGAAAGCTGCTAGCACGAATCATTACTATAAAGAGAGTGAAAGCTGCACCAGTGGATAACCAGGATTCCACTGCATATGATTTGTCGCCACGGAAAACAGCAAGAAACTGAAGGATGAGTGATACAACCAATATCCCAAACCCAGTAATCATTAGATTCAGATTGAACTCAGTCCACTTAGACCTGGCAAGTTCAACAACACTTGAGAAGAAACTCAAATATGCTGCTATTTGCTCTTTAAGGGCATATATATTTGTACTGTCCTCATCTCCCTTTCTATCCATCAATATTCGTTTAGAAGAGTTAGACCAATTCTGTTCCGCTGCAGAATATAGATCTGATATCCTCGACAAATCATCGGAAGAGAACCCAACAACAGATGAATTAGAATAAACATCTATATATCTTTTCACCTGAAAATAAATGGAATTGGAAAATAAAAGTCCAAAAACAGAACATCGTTACAAGAAATTATTTTAACTTTACGAACTGAAATATTTGTTACCTGCCAAGCATTCACACAAAGGACATTAACGTAATTTTCCATCCACTCTTTTACAGTGGATTGGGTCTCAAAATTGCCCAACTCAGAGTTGTCCAAATTCAAGCTGCTGGAACCAAGGGCATAGAGCTCAGGGTTGACATGCCCAATGCTGGAATTTAAAATAATATTAATATGCGTAGATGGATATTTTCCTGAACAGAAGCAGGAAACAAAATTTGACAATGATCCTTACAAGGCACCTTCCGAAAGGAATGGATATCCCAAGCAAAGCTGACAATGTTGCCACAAAATCAAGCTGCAAATATCCCAAAACAATTAAGTATGGCAAACAGGTTTGCATAGAGCAAGAGGAAAGGCATCACATCAAATTTGATACTGACCTGCTCAATGGAACTGATGCAAATTTGCTTCCCGTCCTGATATTAACAATAACCCAATAGAATTTCAGTAATATGATATTCCAAAATCAATTCTTATGATCATCAAGGAATATGCTTTACAGGTCAGAATTACCGTGTCTTGATTACAAGATGAGGTATCGAACTCAGGAGGAACCGAAGTTGTATGCTTCTTCGTACTCATGGCAAACATGGATGTTTCTACCTGTAAAGGATTTAGAAGAAAAGGTGGATTAATAATCTTGACGCAGAGTGAGAGTAAGAAGAAAACCAATTTCTTACCTCTTCAGGAGTCCCTCCGCCATGATCCCCATTTAATGTCTGCCCATGGTCACCCATGACAATAAGCAAAGTACTCTCATGCAAACCACCTGGCCCCGCCTGGCTCTCCAATATACTGATGACTTTCTAGACGAGGCAAGTTAGAAAGAAAATGAAACAAGATTACATATAGCATACTAAAAACTTTTTGCAATGAAGAAGGACGCAAGTGAAAGTCAGTGATAGATGGTTTGTTTTTGCGGCAACCTTTTAACAGGGGATTAAAGGTAGTTAGCAGAATTTACCTCTAAAACTGAATTATATTGCTCCAACTTTTTTAGCATTGGGCTAGAATCCACACCAAAAATGTGCCCTGCATGGTCCTGCAAATATTAAACTTCACTGATCAAAGAAACGAAAGGCAGGATGACAAAGAAAACAACAAAAAAGTAATTATCAGCATACCACGCCGAGAAAATGCGCAATTAGAACATCCCAATCATCTTTGTAAAGGGTTGGGAAGAGGTGCTCAATGCATCCATTGTCAACCTGTAAAAGCACAACCAATATCATTCTTAAAAAAAGGCTCTACTCAGTCAAGCTAAGTTACCTCGGAAACAAACATATTAACCAAAGCAAAATATGAATCCCTTACAGTATCCAGGTCTTTAACATTGAAAGAAGGGAAAGGATAAGACTTTTGAAATTGATTTGGGAACAACTGTGTCCAAGTATCATCACCCATCATCACCAACCGTTTCCCATTTAGCACTAGCTATGCAAGAGAACCCATTCAAGTTAGAGCGACCAATCACAGTAACATTACAAACGATTTGACTTTGATAAGCCTAAACCTGATTGATGAAATTATCCTCAACAATAGCAGGAGCACCAAAACTATTCCCAACATCGATAAAAGTAGGCAATCCTCCAGTTGTTAATCCCTGCATTCACAACTAAAGAAATCACACAATAGAATTTGAAAAGAGTTTCCAAACTAGTAAATGTTTTAGAATTGAGACCTTGAGACGCTGTAAACTCGTTGTAGGAGGATCAGCAAAAGCCTTAAAGATCTTAGCAGATGAATCATTAGCAAATGCTAGCTTCTGCAAGATTGTCAATTTGTCCATCCATGGCTTTGGCTCTGTCAGTTAAAGAGTAACTTAGTTTTTTCATTACTCAGATCAATAATAAGCAATACGTACCACAAAGATCTTTCAACTGACCTGGGAAAAAAGCACTCGGGGCCACAAAATCGATTCTGGACTTGTAAAACAAAGTCAAAACTACGAAATGCTTATGGAACTGTGAAATTAATGAATAAAACTAAACAGTTTTGAAATTATTCAAACCTGAGAGCATCCAAGACGATGATGATAACACGATCGACAACAGGTTTGGTCCAACATTTCGGCTGAGTGTGATCAGAGTGACCTGAGCTCGAATTGGAGTTCGAATCGTGATTTGGACGTGATGAAGAAAGGCAAGGAGAGAGAGAAACGTCGGAGCAAGTACTGTGAAAAGGAAGCTCTGTTCGAGTAAGAAGAAACCCACGCGTGAAGATCAGAATGGCGATGGAATGGATCAAGAGAAACCCAATAGCTATCCACTTATTTTTCGAAGGTGTCTCCATCTTCGGAACAAATTCTCCGGTTCTATTTCCGAGATGTTGATTTCGCCGTGACGGCGGCAAAATCATTTAGCGAAGGTGATGAAGATGTCAATGAAGAAACGTCGTCGTCTAGAGAGCATGGTAAATAGTAAATGTTTTACTGTGTTTCCTTCTTTGTAGCATGCCGCGTTAAGATGCGAAAAATATCGGAATATCCGATTCGGTTTACGACTATTGTCCGAAAAGTTAATTAGAATTTAAATTAGCAAACCATGTTCTTGATGAAATTTTTAATTCCATATGGTTCTAATCAAATTAAAATGGTTTACAAGATAATGGTAAATTCCTTAAGAGATTTTTTGATACTTGTTTGGTCAAAATTAGTCTATTTTAATCTGATTCCGCTTTGTACATTTAAATTAATCTGATTCCAATTTCATCATATAAGTTAATCTGATTAGTAATTTACCAATGCTCTCGCATCTTTGTTCCGTCTGTCTCGCCATTATCGTACGTAACCTCAAATAAAATTCTTGAAACATCTTTAGTCAATACTTCGAAACAAATTATCGAAGCTTTGTAAAAAAAATAGGAGAAGGATCAGAACATTGGCTTGATTTCCTCTGATGAGAGGAAATAATAATCGCTTAGCATAATCTGATTCGATCATTTGGGGAAATTGTCATCACCTCCCATCTCCATTAACGTTATGGTCTATTAAAAAACAGGAAACTAAAAAACTCTTATCTAGAGAAAATATAATCACACATAGAAAAAAAATGAGGTTTAATAAAAAAAATTAGGAGAAGGATCAGAATATTGGCTTGACTTCCTCTGATGAGAGGAAATATAAATCGCTTAATATAATCAGATTCGATCATCTGGGGAAATTGTCATCACCTCCAATCTCCATATTTGAGTTTCACTGATTAAAACATAATAACCCAATGTCGTGTTTGAACTAAAAACTAAAAAACAGTGAAAAAGAACCGGAAAAACTACAGTCAGACAAAGAGAATCTCAGATATAGGGCTGTCTAAAAGATACTAAAACACAATCAGATTTGTCCTAATCTGCAAATTTGAGCTGATTGACAAAAACCCAGAAGGTTTTTCGAAATGAAATCAAAACAAATAAACAGATATAGGGAAAAGATTTGGCGTCAGCTCATACACAACGAACATGAACAAGAACGGTGGTAATCAGTAATAGTGACGCAGAATCTAGTGAGAAAAACCCTAGAACCCAAGACGTTTGAGCAAAAACTGAAGAACCGAGAAACGTTGCAAATCTAGAGGAAGAGAAGTTGACGGCTGGATTTTTTGAGTTTGAGGTTTAGTCAAAGATTATTTATAGGTGCCCGCTGAGCGGAGAGGCTTATGTTTAGAAACCCTAACGAGCGTGTTATTCACGTGACTCATAACGTAAAGAATATCTATTGGATCCTTATATTTTGATGGGCTTCCATAACTAGCAAAGAATTTTCAATATTGATCAATTCATTTCCTTTTTGTATTCTTTTAGAAGAATATAGGTTCTTGAAAAGCAAAATAGTTTATGAGAACAATCACAAACATAAATGTTTATTTGCTTTGCTTACTAATACAAATAACTATTGTATGTTGTGCATTTTCTTTTATATTCTATATTGAGCTTATTTATCATGACATAAATTTTAAATTAATAATAGAATAGATTATGCATGATTATAAATTTTCGCTTCCCAATAATATTTAATCATGACAATGAAATCAATCAATCTATAAAGTATACATGTGTAGTAGTGTATATGAATTTCCTCTCTTCTTTTCAAAAGGTGGTATACGAAAATAATAATAAATAAGTCAGAAAATAATTGGAAGACATTTGTGATAACGTTTTGCAGCTAAACTAATCTGCTTCAATTTCATCTTCGCAACATTTTCATCCTTCTGGAACCAAATCTTCGTGTCTTCTTCTATTAACATTGTTCTCTCTTCCGTTCCTTGAACTGGATTAACATGAATTTCCAATATCTGCGACGGTAAGACTTGATACTATAAAATTTCCGTTGTTTGCCGTGTACAAATGAGCATTTTATGGTTTACTCCAATCTTATGTTCTTCAACCATTTCGAATCCTGAAGAACTTAGGGTTATGTTTGAGTTGTTTTGGTCTTCTACTTGGTTCTCAAACGAGAAAAAATCATCGATCTCTATGTTATTGATTGTATTGGTCCGAGATCCGCCTGTAGAAATAGAATAAATTTACAATTATTATTGCTATACTCATCATTTCTATATGGTTCCGATTCTCAAATTAGAGTTGATAACCCACCATAAAATTCAAGATCTTGATCGTTATCCTCGAAACTTGGCAAAATCCCTTGTTCTTCTACAAAACTCTGTTAACAAAAAATATATATTAAAGAGAAATTTCATTTTTGGGTCTAAAGCATATAATATAAATGACGGCATGATATTAATTACCTCTTTTAAATTCTCGTTAAACATTCCCATGGATGTCGAATTTCCAACATTTAGCAATTGTTCATCGAGACTTCCAACGTGTATCAAATTATCATCAACGTTGCTGCTGTTATAGAATTAGTTGGGGTTACTTGCCGCGAACGTAAAATCGTCGAAACCTCTTTGATTCACATTCTTGGAGAAATCGTTGGTTTGAACCGGCAACGACATTTGATGTTGCAACAGCTCACATTCCAAGTTTGTATACACTTATACAGTCAATTTCTTAATAATATTGGGATTCTGACATTTTTTAATTTATAATAATATTAATTTATCTATAAATTAATATTTATTAATTAATGGAGAGATTACTTTCAATCCATTTATCATTTAAGATATAATTATAGATTTTTCAAAATTTTGAGTTGAGATCATTTAATTTAAACTAACTTAATGTTTTGAAAGTATATCTACATATACATATATATGATTATTAATTTATGATACCAATAAAACCATATATTTATTTAGGAATTTCAAATAAGTATTATCTTATTATTTTATTAAATTTTGTTCATTTTTACATTGATACAACTCGAGAAAAAAATTATTATTTATATTTATTTATTAATTTATCAAATATTAATTTATACATAGAGTTATATGTATCTAACATTTTAAGATACATAATTGATTCAAGATAAGATATACAATTATATTCTTCAACAAGGAAAAATGGTCTATAACTATATCAACTTATTACCTTTGATTGAGTGAGGTATGGTCCATAAGGAGATCCATAATCTGAAAAACTTGCAGGTATGTTTTGTGACATGTACTGTGACCAGTCATCGTGATTACTAATTGCGTTTGCGTTTCCAAATTGCTGTTGGATATCGGTAGCATTAGTGTAAGATAGAACTTGATGTGTATTTGAACTTATTTCAAGATCTGGACAAACGTCAAAACTCGAGGCACCACTTCTATTCGAGCTTGTGTGGACGTAAGGCTGATGTTGTTGTTGTTGATGTCGGTCCCTTGGTTTCGCTTCAATTACTATTTTCTTAAACACGCGACAAAGTGCATAAGCGTTAAAAATAAAATATAATTATTGTTAGAAAATACTCGTCTCTAGCTACTAATAGGTTAATCAATGAAAGTATAAACCTGCATGCCGAATGCAGTAGGTTCGCATTCGGTTTTATCTAGGCGATATTCATGCATGACCCAACCAGTTCTAATACCATGTGGTTCTAATACCATCTTTTGTTGCTCGGTTTGTCCTTGAACCATTGGGATACTTTCTGTCCCGTGGACTGAAGAAGTACCCTTCTTGGTCTTTGCTAGGAAGCAGTGACTTCCCTGCCAATTTTTTTATTGTTGAGTTAATTTGGGACAACAATAACTTAAATAATGATATTTTAGGATACATACATAAGAATTTGGCTAGGCCATTAATTTGAGATTACGTTTCTTTTTACAACAAGAAATATGCTTGATATATGTTATCTCCGAAAGATACAAACCCCAGAGTACAAAAAGGGTAAACTGAAACATAAAAGGTGTGGTGGTCCATGAGAGGTTTACGAAAAGCATTCGAGGATTTGACCAAAAGGAGTCCTGTAATTGCGTATGCTCTAATCAAGACTACTATAGTAATAAGCTTATATTTGTGTAGATATATGTGTATATATATTGAGAATACTAATCTAAACATTCAATTGATTTTAAATATTTGTTAAAATCGTGTGTTAGTGATTTCTACATACTAATTACAGTATGGTATTATTATATAATAATTTAATTGGCTTTTAGCAAATATTTCATTTCACATTAAATTTTTAACACAGTTGGAAGAGTTTTCAAATTTAAAACACACATACGATGCGAAATTTTGTTATTTTGAACAGATTTATAAACATTGAATAAATCCACATGTTTGATTGTTAAATCAGTGAACTCTGTAATGATTTCAAAATCTTGCATGAATTTTCAAATCAATTAAATTATGCAAACCAACGTATCATATCCCCACTTGCGTCGAATCCTTTAGTTCCTTCGTGATTGCCGCCGATCAATAGACCATCTCAGTTATAACTAATCTCCTTTTGAAATAAAAAATAAACGAAAGCATGCCTCATCTAACTAAAGGGTGTATACAAAATACATAGTTGAGATCATGCATTATTTGAAAATAGTTACAAAAATAAATGTAAATATGGATACAAACTTGGAAAAGCCGCTCTTTTATTATGCTACCTACAATTGGACATGTAAGACTCTTAAGTTAAACATAAACACTTAAATTCTAAGAAGAACGACATATACCATATCTCATGTAGTGGCGGATCTAGAGTTGATTTTTGTATGAGGTACGATCCTATAAAGTTGAAGATATTTTGATAATTTTTATAAAAAACATAAAAACTACATTAATTATAAAAAAAGAGTATGGGGCACAAACTCCAACCTCCAATGCATTAGATCCTCCACTGATCTCATGTAATTGTTTGCCTTTTTTTTCAATATTGGAAAATGCTCAAAGACATTAATGTCTTTGAGCTTATTTTTTTAAAAAAGCAGTACACTGATGTTTTAAGTAATCTTGACCGTTTTTTCTGGTGATGCATGATTATTTATTCTCGAGAAAAAACAAGTAACAAGACTATTAAAAGAGAAAATTAAATCTGTTAAAATGGTTATCAATAAAAAAATCTGTTAAATTGATAAAGGGTTAAAGAGAAAAGAAACATAATAATAACCCCGTAATCCCGTATAAAGCAGGTATTCTTAAAATTGGTTTAGCCGGTTCGCTGGTTCTATACAGCTTACCGGTTTTAATCGTTTTTTTCCCGGGCCAATGAGCATTAGCTGTAACATTTATTTAAACCGGTTTCATCGTCCACAAAACCCTCACAAAACCTCTTCCGTTCCCGTTTCCTCCACAACACGACAACCATGGTTGACGGCGAACTTGGAACCCTACGTGGTTACGAGCTCCGTCTCATCCGGTGCACCATCTCTTTACCAATTTCAGATCCTCCTCTCGATGATTCCCAATCCGGAACTCATCAATACGACTCTCTTATAAGGTCCCTTCTGTCTTCAATCGAAGCTGGAGACTATCTTGGAGCTCTAGCCTCCGATGCTACTAAGCTAATATTCGGCGATTCCGAGATGGACCTAGTCGACTCAGTTGATTCTGCTAAACAAGTTTACTCCGAGCTCCTCGACAAGGTCGAGACTTTCGTGGTGAACGATTCGTCAGATGAAATCGACAAAGCTCGCCGTGCTGTTCTGGTGATGTGCTTAGCAATCGCAGCTGCTTTTTGGTTTACTCGTTACAATTTGACCGGGTAAGTTAGCGAGCTCAGTCTTCATAGCATTGAATTTGGACTCTTTTACTAAGTTTCTGAAAAATTGTATTTTGTGTTTTTTTTTTTGAAAAATTTCTAAAGCTTTTGTCTTTTGGAACTGTTAGGTCAACAGAGGGATCAACAAAATGTTTATTACCGTTTAAAGTATCAGAAAGTAAGGAATTAGTTGAATGGGAGAACTGGGCTAAGATTCAGCTCATGTCTGTTGGTTCTGACTTACTCGGCAAATTTTCTAATCTCCAGGTACTATCTTCGTGCTGTGTATCACAGAATTCGTAGCATTCGTTTGTTTGCTAGTACATTATATATTAGCAGCTATCTTAAGTAGTCTTGATCTGTCTTTGTTTGTAGTGAACTTTATGTAACGCTAGCTACTTTCTTGTCCTGCAGCATTTAGTTTTTGCTAGATTGCTACTGTTAAAGTTGAAAGATTTGTTGTTTGCCACAACTACAACTGAAACATTTGAAATAAAGAGTATTTCATGGTGGCTTGTCAGAGTTTTACTTCTTCATCAAAGAGTTCTACACGAGCGATCTTCATCTTTGTTTGATATGTTGCAAGTTTATATGGCTGAAGCTCTAGACCATTTTGGAGCATTGGAAAAAGTGAAAAGCTATTGGGTTGCCAAGTTGCTACAAGACGAAGCTTCATCCATCACGTCAACTATCCATCTGGAAGCATGTGTATTGCAGTATATATATGGAAGGATTGATCCTTGCCAGTACGTTATTATTGAGACGTTATTGTCCTTGCCTACGTCTTACATGTTTATAGCTTCTTATGTTAGGATATTAACAAAATTTGCATTGGTTTCGCCTCATGCTTCCCTTTTTAAAAAAATAGTGAGAGGTTTGCGACTCGTATGGTTAAGAAGTTGAGCTTGTAAAGCACATATGTATATAGTTGTTGCTGCTCTAATTTCTAATAGCCATCACATACCTTTTCATGACATTTAATCTACTCTACTGCTATAGTATATTGGTCTTGATTCAGAGTAAAATTGTCAGGTTGCAGCTTGAATCTGCTAAAGCGGCAGCAGGGCTCGAGTTCTCTGTTACTGGGGCTCTTGGATTTCGTACTATTCACCAAGTAAGCTATAAGATATATTTTTCTGTTATTTATGTTCGGATTTGTTATTCTAAGTTCCACTGATCTTGCTATAGGTAGATCCAAAGGCACAAATGGTTTTGATTGCCAACACTAGCTCATCCGACGGGGACGTGAAGTTGGCCTCTGAGAAAGCTGATGTTGGACCTTATGAAGCTTGGGGTGGTGAAGCACCTGAAGTATATATGACTCCTAAACTAGTGAACAATGAGAGTGAACCTGGCAAAGATTCTGCGCCCTTAAAACCAGTTGAACAGGCACTGATTTTGGCTCAGTGCCTTCTAATTGAAAGGGGTAGTCGGCACGATGAGATGCAAAGTAAGTGAACTCGAATTCAAGTGTATATGTAATGTTTAATTTTCCATAGGTAAGTTACTAGGCATTAGTTGTGACTGCAATTCAAATAGCTTAAAGAGTCTCGTTACGGCGTCGCCAAAAAACTACAGAAGTGTGAAGGAGATTATGCACTTTTCCACTCTTTCTTCTGTGTCGACTAGTTTTGCGCGCTTTTGCTTAACTAAATTAAGCTATGTCCTTTAGTTTTATTTATATATTCTATTCCTTCTTTTCTGCAGGATGGGATATGGCTCCATATATTGAGGCAATTGATTCTCAAGAGTCAACATATTTTGCTGTAAGTTACAATCGTTTCCGTTATTCAATTCTTTCAAAGTGACTAATAGTAAATGTTGATGTATGGAGCTGTAGGTTATTCATTTCGTCACAACCTATACAAGTAAAACAAACTGACTTCTTTTGTTCTTCGGACATGCTATTAGCTACGATGTTTCTGCGACTTATTACGTGTTCGATGGGAATCAACTCGGGGTCGTACAAAGGGACGCGCTCTGGAGATGATGGATAAATTGGTAGGTGTGCACAACGCTCTAGTATCATATTATTTTGGTTCCACTGATGGATTAGAAATCTCCCTGGCTGAAACACACATTTCGTTGTTGTATTCCATCCTTAAGTGTAGCTGTGATAATTTTCGTTATCAGGTTGAAGCTATTAACAAGAGCGATCCTGGAGCATCAAATCGGATTCCTTTATGTTATGCAGTCCATCTTCTTACCATTCCTGCTTTGAGAAAGTAGGTTATTTTCTTTATACACATAGAAATACTTTTCGGGTTTTCCTTCGGCCTTATTCATCGTTCCATTTTGATTCTAACAACAGGGAATATGGTGAGCTTCTGGTGAGTTGCGGTTTGGTTGGGGAAGCAATCACAATATTTGAGAGCCTGGAATTGTGGGATAATCTAATTTACTGCTACTGGTAAACTAAAAATTTGAATACTGTGTTTGTGATGAAACTAGCTTTACTTGTTCTCTCCCTTTCCCTCTATGGTTTTTATGTTCCGTTGCAAAATTAATTGCACTATGTGAAATTTCAGCCTTCTGGGAAAGAAATCAGCAGCTGTAGATCTCATCAATGCACGGCTTTCTGAACGGCCAAATGACCCAAGATTATGGTATATAAATCTTTGATATTACTCTTACTCTGTTCTCTTCCTGTCATTTGTATATCTTATTAAGTGGCTGTGAAGTGCCGTAGTTACCTGTCATTAACCTACACTTAATCATTTTATGTGCGAATATTTCTTTAACCTTTGTTTATATTAGAAAGTTATTATTGGATCATGAAGCTAAATTTTATGCTTAATATTGGTTCCAGGTGTTCACTTGGCGATGTTACGATTAATGATTCCTGTTATGAAAAAGCCCTGGAAGTTTCAAATGATAAGTCAGTTCGTGCTAAGGTAGTTTGAGACACATAAACAGAAAAATCTTATATGTCCTCTTTTAGTCCATGCTCTAATTATCTCTCCATCTTGTAGCGGGCTCTTGCTCGCAGCGCATACAATCGCGGTGATTTTGAGAAGTCGAAGATGCTCTGGTATGTCGAACAATTTTGTTCTGTCCTTTTTTTCTAAAAAAGGAATGGATTTGTGAACTTGTCCCTTCAGGCTGATGTACTTGTCTCATTTTTTCCTGTACTTTAGGGAGGCTGCAATGGCCTTAAATTCTCTGTACCCCGATGGTTGGTTCGCCCTTGGTTCTGCTGCGTTGAAGGTATCTTACTTCATTTTCTCCAATAGTTTAGTAGCAATATGTTTCCATTCCAAATTTCACTAGATAAACAACATAGGAATTCCTGTCATGCTGGCTGAGAGGTATACTAATTTAAATTGTCCTATACTGTAGGCCAGGGATGTTCAGAAAGCACTGGATGCGTTCACTTTTGCTGTACAACTTGATCCTGACAATGGGGAGGCTTGGAACAACATTGCTTGTCTGTAAGCACTTCAGTTTCACTCTTCTGCTCTGTTTGGGCTGAAAATGCTGAGAAAATTAACTGTTTTCTTCATGGATGCCTTAATATTTAACTTTGCGACTCACTGCTCGCCTACTTCATATTTCTCATTACTATGGATGATGCTGAATGTGTATATAACTTATGGGTGCAGGCATATGATAAAGAAAAGGAGCAAAGAATCATTCATTGCGTTCAAAGAAGCACTTAGATTCAAGTACCTATCTATCCTTTACCGTTTGTTTCTTGAGTTAAGAAAATCAGAGTTGATAATTGACAAATATTGAGTATCATCAGGCGAGATAGCTGGCAGATGTGGGAGAATTTCAGCCATGTAGCTATGGATGTGGGAAATATGGATCAGGTAAATGCAGTCAAATACTTAAATATAATTTTTTGAGCCCTCGTATATCTGTTTTATTTTAGCTCAGTTGTTAGACAAGTTGGTTTCATCTGTGGTTTTTTCTTCCAGGCCTTTGAAGCTTTACAACAGATACTGAAAATGAGCAAAAACAAGAGGATTGATATTGTTTTATTGGACCGTATAATGACAGAGTTAGAAAATAGGAATTCAGCATGTAATTCATCATCTTCATCAAGTAAAATCGAAGGTTCTTCAGATGAATCAATAGAAACAAAACAATGTGCTGCAACACCAGCTGAATCTCAACGCCACCTAGAGTTGCTTGGGAAAATAATTCAGCAGGTTAGCAAAACATTTCAACTAGTAGTATGTATCTATGTATTTTTCTCATTTCTTGAGTGATAACTCTTGAGTCTTGGCAGATGCGTATGATATAGTTTTGTACTCTTTTGACTCTTGTTGGTGTTAATCTCTTTTATAGATTGTCAAAACAGAAAGTACATCTGAAATATGGGGATTATATGCAAGATGGAGTAGAATTAAAGGAGATCTTATGGTATGCAGCGAGGCACTGTTAAAACAAGTGCGATCATATCAGGTATATAATAATGAGTCATGATTAATTAAGGAGATGAGTCTTTAACTATGAACAGCATTTGATGACACATCAATATATCTCTTAGGGATCAGAAGTGTGGAAAGACAAAGAGCGTTTCAAGAGGTTTGCAAGAGCATCATTGGAACTTTGTAGAGTCTACATGGAAATCTCAGTGTCTACAGGAAGCAGACGAGAACTGTTTAGTGCTGAGATGAATTTGAAGAACACAATCAAACAAGTATATATCAAACTTATCATTAATTAATCTCTACAATTACTTATTAAGCTTTTTGATCAGAATGAATAAACGGCTACATATGTGTGTATAGGCTACAGTGAGCTTCTCGGACACTGAAGAACTGAAGGAGCTTGAAAGTTGCCTTGACGAGGTGAGAAATGTAATGCAGAAGAGTGAAGAAGAGACCAAAAATACGAAAACATGATAGTAGAAAAGACTTGTCACAGTCATCATAGGTTAGTCTCTGGTTTTCGAGTGTTGTAACATCATTAATCATTTTTGTTGTTTGGGTCAAAGACGACGTTGATACGATAAGTTAATGGTTCTTTTTGCGGTTCTACAAGTTTTGAGTTTACATGTTTCTGAAATTCCTTTGGGGAGATAATAACATAATTGCTATTTTGAGGTCCTTAACGTAAAAAGATGTTGAGAATCTCGAAATCATGGCGCAGCTGAAAGTCTTCTTTCTTCATCGCTCAAGTGATGAAAATTGATGCGTGTGTTGCAGAAGAAATGAGTGAGAAAAAGATGTCGTGCCGTTTAGACATTTAGAAGACAAAAACGCGCGCCGTTTGTTTTGATTGGCGTCTTCTTTTCTGGCAACTAAAGCAATGATTGGTCATTAAGAAATCAGTTGTGACAAGGAATTTAGTTTGATCTGTGCGTATGGTTTTGCTTCTTCATCTTCAACCTCGAATCTCGATCGTCACATTACAGAATCACGATGTGCTTTTGAGCATGAGATTTGGATTAACGCGAAATCTCACTCTCAAACGACCTTTCGCCTACAATTCCATCACTTCCCCATCGAAACCGCCGGAGAAACCAGAGCCTGGCGATTGTTGCGGAAGCGGCTGCGTACAATGCGTTTGGGATGTTTATTACGAGGAGCTCGAAGAATACAACAACAAGCTTTCTGGACAAACTAAATCCATTGGACTGATTTGCTTATTTTAATTTTGAACATTTTAGATTTATATCAATCAACTTGAGCTGAGTTACATGTGAATAAAAGTTGTGATTATTAATGATTTCAATCAAATTTGCCCAGAGAGAGAACTGTCAAGTAACAAATGTAAAAGAACGAACTAAAGAGCCGATCAAATATTTCTAATCTTTCTACTTTGCCTGTATTCTATCAGATAGCAGCTGAAGTAGTTGTATATAATAAATCGTTGATGATTCCTTTCGCCTTTGTAATATCGAACGAGAAAGCAATTTGATCCAATCCACAGATCCGATTGTAATTGTAGAACCTTACTTTCACCTTTGAGGAGCTTTCACAAGAACAGAGATATGGAGATAAAATTCTGGGTGCACCAAGTTATTTACCACCCACGAAAACGGTATCTCTAGTTTCATTTCAATCCCTTGGATCCTCACCAATTTGATTTCACCCATCTCCCGTGACCCATCTAATTCATCCATGCTTCTTTCTTCTCCACTTGTTTGAGCTTTGTCTCCAATGAACTCTGGGAGGAGACTTTCAATGGCGTCCCGTAAGGTAAAGCATTTCCCTGGTAATGGTGGAACAAATCAGTTATCTCACACAAGACATATTCAAGAACAGTTGGAGATTGAAACTTTGGGTTTATAGCCTAACATTTATTTAGCAGAAAACGAAGACAATAAGAACAGTGTACATCTTTAAGATGAGATTGTTACCTTCTTCTTTGAGGAACTCAACAGGGCGATTTAGGTACGAGATGTCATCCCAGGTATCGATCTCAGGTACATCTTCAAGATTCTCGAAATCTTTCCTTATACTCCGTACATACAACCGAACAGGAATCCTTGCTGAATAATTATTAAGAGTCAGAAAAAAGTTGAGTGCACCAGAAAATCAGGATGATATTACATTCTATCATGTTAAGCCAAGGTTACAATAGATGCACCAATTGTGAGGGTTCATTATTCTATTTCTATATTAAGTTGTTGCTGTTTAGAGGATTTATCAGAAGAGGGAAAACTACTATTTAATGCCAGTGCTTCTAACTACGTCCTTTGCACAAGATTATGTCACTTCCAATTGAATCTAAACATCTCGTGAAACCACTATTCCAAATATGAGAAAATTTGATAAGGTATAACTTTCTCAGCTGAGTATATAGTTGGCAAACCTGTCTTAACTTGTCCAGCCACATCCATCTCAGGCACACCTTGAAGAGATTGTGGAGATGACAAACTTGTTTTTCTTGAAAACTCATCTTCGATAGTTCCCATTTTAAGCTTGGGTGATAATCTTGTGTAGGCATCAAGATCACCTGCCAAACCATCGGTTTTCAAACTCGATACTTTATACAATGATTGATGAAAATAGTGACATTTGATAGTGCTGAACGCAAAAGCTACATCTAGTGGTGATTAGAGTTATAACCAGAAGCATTGCTCTAACAAGAATGATATTGAATTTATGATTAATATTATTGTATATGCCTAACATTGATCATTCATACCGTTCATGACAGAGGTCCACAGATCCTCTTGATCACTCTGAGACATATTCATAACATTCTTGCAATTTCCGTTGATGATATATGCTGCCTGCAGGATAACATTATTTCTAACATGTAAAAACTTCTAACCATTTACCGTTTGTCTTACTCAGAAACATGAGTAAATCATTGTTAAAATATAACATAAGAGACGCCTATGGCTACTCCATTAGGTCTCGACAAACTGATTGCAGCAGAATTAACAGTACTATTATTACCAGCTATGCCTACATAGTCTTTGAGATTTCATAACCCGCGGACATAGACACATTTTGTTTATGGTGGCTGACAGAGATGTATACGTCCGGGTGTTGTCCAATATTGAAAATACATTATCAAGATGTTGAAGAAAAATCACACACTTATAGCAAATATTTCACTGTTCTAAGATGTGAAATCCAATGGAATAGTAAACAGAGGTTTATTTGGAATTAATTTGACTAAAGTCAGGAACTTTCAAGAAATTTTCACTAACCTCTTTTAAAGAATTAACAAAGTTCCATTTTACAGAATCTTCTCCTTCACAGGGTATCAGAATGTTGCTAGGATATCCTCTAAAATGTATCTGCAATCCAGAAAATTATGAAAAGTTCAATCACTGCACCGATAGAAGGAGGTAAGTTTTTGTGCATCCTGCTAGTCAAGAGGGACTAATGAAAAGATTTCACCAGTAACATACAAGAGGGACAGTCCAATAAAGAGGGATCACAAGAATAAAGAGAATGACATAGTGGATCACCAATACTGTCTTCCTCAGTTTAGATTACAAGAATACTCTATCCTCAGGCTTACTTAATATCCTAATTCAGTGTTCAATCTGCAACCAAATACATCCACTAAGCTAATCTCTCAAACAGAAGCTGGTGAACAAGAGAGAAAGAAACATTTACCGTGAGATTCCAAGGTCTTTCTGGTTCTGCACATAGAAGATCGAAAAGAACACCTGTTGGTATATACCTACAACCAAAGAAGATTCCACCTCTGACATAAACAAATCACAAAAAAAAAGAAAAGAAAAACAGTTAAGTCCCATTATATAGTGAGAGATGAAAACAATGGCGTACCATTTGAGAGGGAAACCTTTGTAATCAAACCAGATAGAATCTTCACCAGGAGGAAGTGAATCCTTGAAATAAGGCTTTATGAGAGGAACTAATAGAGGCAAATATCCTATTCTTGGTGCTAACACCTGCCAATTCAGATATTTCTGCTCTTAGCTCGATCCCATCTGCTAAATTCTTGCTCGTTTTCAAGCACTCTAACAAATTGATGATTCGAAATCGGATGATTCAAGTCTATAGCAAAAAAAAAATCCGAATACGATCATGATCTAACACGAAACAGCAGAGATTTGCAGCAGCGATTGGATAAAAAAACAGAAGAGAAAGAAAAAAAAACTCGGGAATCGAGAAGAATTACAAGAGCAGGAGGAGGAGCAGGGTGAGAAGCAACGTCGGATTTGTGGAGATGAATCTGCAGAGGAATTGCTCCTTCCCATACAAATTTGACCGCTTCATTCGCCATTCTCTTCTCTCCCTTACTCTTCCCCGTCACAGCTTCAGACTTGAAAAAAAACCTCTGCTTCCCAAACGACGTTGTTTCCTTCTGACGTCATCTTCTCTTGCGTATACACTACTTATATAAAGCGTACGTTAGAAAGTGCCTAGTTTGTTGGTGGTTAACATGATCCGAACCAAGTCCGATATAATTATGTAAAAAGGTGTTAACCGGTAAGCATATTCTAACTTGGTTCGGCTTAGTAGCAAAAAGAAATCGGATTAATGATGTTTTCTTTGTCAAATTCCATCAAAAAGTTTTGATTTAGAGTTGTTCTTAATTCAGTCAAAAATTCGAATAATAATAGCCTCACAAGTTTTCATATTTGCCTTCAATTGAAGAAAACTCTTCACCAAAACAAATGAAACCTTACATTTTAATCGGAGATATTGAAGAGAAACCTGAAATTGCTTGAGAAACGGACTTCGTTTAGCCGAAAGCATCAATTAAGCTATCATAATCACTAAATTTACTGTAAACAAATTGAACACGAGTTTCACAGTTACAAATTTTGCGAAATAGCCTAACGAACATAACATCCCGAAAAAAGAAACAATGAAACAACAATATCGAAAACACTGATGAACATTTTAAAGTTGAATTAATATTGAATTCGAAGTCTCTTCTTTTAGATACCTAAGATGTTCTGTTACAAGTAGAGACAAATCTCTTCTTCTTTTTCTTCTACTTCTTCTATAATCATCTTTCTCTTTTTGTATGGACCAAATCCTCTTGAATTTGACTCTGAGTTTGTTCTTCTGAGCTCAGAAAATGCAGACCTCTCGCTAGGTTTAAACTCCCATTGACATACCATTGTTTCGGGTTCTGAGTTCTTATCCGTGTGTCCTGTATCATCCACCGAACCAGAGTTTGATCCAGTTGATGATCCTTCATTTTGGACAGCCTTTCCTGAATCTAAACATCTATTTTCCACATCTTCTTGCTTAAAAGGGACTTGTATCCAACAACTCAAGAGCTCTTCTTGTGAGTTTCTTATTATTGGTAATGTTTTGGATGGTGAGAGTTTCCGTGGTAATGGCTGAATTGGAGATTTACTATAAGTTGAAGTTGTTAGAGAAGATGGCATGCCTGAGTCAGATACCAAAACTGTCTTCCCAAAGAGTTTTAGGCTTTGCTTCGTTGGTTCCTTGATCGACCTCTCTCTGTTTAAGAGTCTCTCTCTGGGGAACAACTCCAGCTTCTGTACAAATTGATCAAACAAAGGACATTAAATTTAAGCTTCTAAAAGCGGGTGGTCTTGTTAAATCAAATGAGTATGGGTTTTGGTTTCTGTCAACTACCAGAGTCTCAAGCTCTTCAGGTGGTACATTTTCAGTAGTTGTAAGAGCAGCTGGTGGCGATGCAGAAGAAACTGGGGACAAGCTTCGATTGGGTGAACTCGAATCAGGGGATCCCAAAGCTTCTGATCCAACAGTGGACAACACAGAGGTTGGAGATTGGTTGTCTCGCTCCGAGGGAGAAACTGATCTGCTTGTTTGATCAGCCTCGTTCCCAAACTTACGTGGGTAAGGATGCATTGGTTTTCTCTTGGGACGAGGAGGTGGTATCACAATTGGCTCTACCAAGCTCCCATCACCTCCAGTTGCTTCTCGAGCAACCTGTTTGAAAACAACAGAACAGAGCTAAGTGAGAACACAAGTCTGCAAACAATGCACATCCAATGATCCTTTGTCTAAGCAGTACTTGGGTTTGCTATAGGGGTTAGACCGATACTTTCTGTGAACAAGGGTAAAGATATCATAGCAAAAAAATGTATATAGACCTTAGAGAAAAACTTCTGAGCATGGCTTCGAATCTGAACTGCAGTCTTTGTTCCCACATGTTCTGTTAGTGAAACAAAGATTGTATTTTTGATGGTTCAGGTTTGTGTAGGCTATAACTTAGTAGCAAGTGATATGATTAGATCATTCATTTACCTTCTATTCGTCTCCAAGCTCGCCCGTATAATTTCAAGGCTTCAACAAATTTCTTGTGCTCTTCATCAGTCCATCTCTCTCTTTCTTTTGTTATAGTGTATGGTTTCCGTACCTAAAAAAGAAACATGAATTGAGGCCAAAGATCTTCACTTTACATAACAATATTTGACATTGGACGTTAAAGCAACAAAACCTTAGGTGCATAGTCATTTCCCCCAAAAACTTGTTCATTGAATTGTATCTGCTTGTCTTTAGTTTCTTCAACTCTATTATTCGAAGGAGCTTTAGTATCCTGAAACCATCACCAAGCAAAAGGGCTTTAGTAGACATCATCTTATTTTCTCAAAACGTATATGCAATTTATGGACTTTAACATCAAGTGGCATTGGATCATTTACTTTCTTCTTCAGGTCCTCTATTTACATTCATTCACAAAATCCAACAATTTCAACTATACTTCCAGAACCTAATTTACATTTACACAAACACAATTCGCTTGTAAACCCATGAATCCTTTTTTTAACAACCCAATCTCATCAGAGTCTCAAGGATTCACAAGAATCTAGTTGCAACACACAAATCTAGAGAGAATTCATAGCTCAGACAAGCTACAGCTTTCTTAAATGTTCGTATACACTATTCTAAACTCATTAATTCATTAGCTAATCTGAATAAGCAGGAAATGAAAAACTGGAAATACAGCAAATACAGCAAGATTTAAGTTCAGACCTGAACATTCGCAGTCAACGGAGACGACGCCATAGCTTCCCGGATTAAGATATCGCCGGAGGCAAAAAAAAATAGCTCCAAGATGTGGATTGCAGCAAAATAATAATTTAAAAAAAAAAGCAAAATGAAAGCGTTAAATTAGCGAATCTGGACTTCGAATCAGCTAAATTTCCTCTCGTCCGTCCGTAGACAACGAGAAACTATTTGCTTCTGAAATCAGAACCAAACCTTCCGGAAAAAATTTCCAGCAAACCGGAGATTTTTAGGTTTGATAAAAGGGAACAGAAACTCTCGGCGCAGGGAAAGAAAAGAAGATGTAACCAGAAAACAAAACAAGAAGAAGGTTGGAAATGGTACTCTTAGAGATAATACTCCGAGAACTATGCTTGCCGGAGTGAAAAAAGGCTTTTGACGGTTCTGATTCGCCGGAAAAAAAAAAGCAGAGAGAAAGAGAAGAAGAAAAGAGTTTGGGGTCCGTGGAGGAAAGAATTGGGGGTGAGAAAATAGGGAAGGCAAAGGAGGGGATGCCACGTCAGCTTCTAGTATATGCGCTTTTTCAATTTTTATTTATTTATTGGTTTTCCCTGGAACGCTCGAGAAACTGATGAAATCTTGTGGCTCACGTTCAAAGATCACACTGACACGTATTTTAAAACAGTTAGATTTGGTTCAGAAAAAAAAAAGATATTAGATTTGGATAGCATTATGTCTTTTTTCTGGTTTTATTCCCTCTATACATATTGTATATTCGACTTATGTAAAACATCAGGAAATAAATACGTAAATAAAGATTTTGCTGGACGGAGAAATGTGAGCCACCAGAAGATACTTAAAGGGAAAATATGGAAGGCGTACTCGCGAAAGTATGATTATTTTGCTTACTCGCTAGTATCTCGCTTCGTCATATTCATTGGTTTCCCACTTCAAGATATATTTTTCTTTAGGATAAAACAATTTATTTTCTTCAGCAAAACAAAAAATAGCATAAAGTTATCAGAAGCGCCACCTAACAAAAGAAATTATACTTAGATTTAGGAGTTTATTCAATAGATAAATCAATATTCATTAAAATTTTGTTAAGTGTTAAGATCTTGATTATATATTCATTAAATGATCGTCGCAATGGTTTTAAAAAATATATAATATTATTTGGAAATCTTTTTGTCTAAGCTAAAATTTTAAAATTCGACAAACGGTCGATTCATAATGGTCATATTTATCATATTTGTTGGATTTAATTTAATGGATAAAAAAAAATATTTGACTTCTGGAGAGTGAACTTTGGGGCTAATTGGTAAAATTTGGGCGTAACTAAAAAAATTAACAGAAAATGAACTCAAAAACACAAATGAGCTGGAAAAATTCAACCACTTTCAAGTGGAGTAAGAATATTAACGTTTATCACTTTAAAGTGGAGTAAACTGGAATAAATATATTTTTTTACAAAATTATTTTTATTAGTAATTGTGTAGCAGAAGTTAGAATAATTACTCCAATTTTATTGCGATATGTGTGACATTTAATCACCCCCTTATCTTATTTTTGAGATGTCTCACGTGGGAGAAAACATTGTGTATCAGTCTATGTGCTAGTTCACTGGGAGGTGAGTACGGTTATGAAGCAGTAACATATCCTATGACAATTTTTCTAAAAACAAAAAGAGGTGGTGCCATCTGAAAACTCTTTTACATTCAAATGACAATAAATTAGAGTCTACGTGACTAGCCAAAAAAATCGATAATGTTGAGATTGAAGAAGTGATTTTTCTGATAAAGTAGATTGAAGAGGTGATTACAATGCAATCATGCCAAGAGGTACCCTTCTATGAACCGTACGAGCACGTCCTCTCTCACACCCCACCGCGCTTACGGCTCTATACCCCAACCCTACTTGCTCTGATCCATGATCCATTCAAATCATTTACTGAGCAGAGCTTTAAAAAGTGCATTAATTAAACATGATTTCGTTTCAATTCTTTTGAATTTATTGCTTTTAGTATTCATATAAATTTGGGTTCTAAACTTTTTTTTTAACACATCAAACATATTTTAATAAATATCGCACAAACCTCGAATAGTTCAACTTATTCTAAACTTCTACAAAATGATGAGCGGATCGGAAGACATAAGTGAAAATCCAAAATATAATGAGATATATACTTTTTCATTGTGGTTTTATGATTCTATCTATTACGTTAGCCTAGGTGGATAGGATACACACCATATAAAGTGGACAAAAAAAGATTATAAAACATACACACCATGTAATATAATACATACATATCTGATTTGTATAATTATTTTCAACTTTTGCGTATTAATATGTTTATTCATCGCCCCAGTCGTAATCAGCTTTCATAAATGTGTAGATAATTTATTAAATCATTGTTAAGCACATAGGATACGAAATTAAGAACAAATGATTAATTTGTAAATCATACCGGGTGGAAGAGAAAGTTATTTACACTTTTATTTAAAATAGAAATAATTAGTGAATATTATGATTGATTAATGAAGATGTTTTAAAAAAAGAAATAATTAGTATTTGAGTGCACTTTTGTCCAATGTCATTTGATTCTTATTTTAGCCGACTATTCTACAGAAAATGAACACGTGGAAGGAAGGTTCTAGGCCACTCGTTTCTTTTTTCTTTTCTGTATTTACTTATTAACGTTCACCGATTTATTGGCATTACACAAAATTCCTCAGCCACATATTTTTATGGTTGGTGTGTGGCTGTTGTCGACTTGAAAGTTTTATTTTTCTTTGGTCGCTACTAAAAGCTTTTTTTTTCACCTTATTTTCGAATGCAATAAAATCCGACCTGTAGTGGAAACCAGATTCATCTATTATAACACTCATTCGTGAGAAGAAAATCCAAAGCAAGGTAAAATAGGAGATAATTCAGTATTTCTGAAAATGTGAAAATGTCAAGCAATTAGGAGGCGTAAGATATAGAAAACAACAAATGTAAAATAATACACGAAGTAAAAACAAAGTCATAACTATCATTTGTATACCAATTTATAATGATTTAGTGGTTGAAAATTTTGTTATTCGATTCAGAAATCAGGATTTGAATATTTTTACTATGATTTTATTTATGGTTTACCATTATAAATGTTTTAAATGATAAAATATCTAGTTTTCATAAATTTTGGGTATTAATCTGAAATCTAGTGTTGAATTCTTCGGTTATCGAAAATATTACAATGGTATTAAATTATTAATTCAGAGTGGTTAGGATGGGTCAAAAGTCAAAACACTGAGTAAAAAGACTAGTCTTTTAAGGAGTTTCTGGCTAGCAAAGAAGGTTAGGCTTTTTAAGGAACAAAGGGGGTTAGGCTTGGTGATCCAGTGTGAAGTGACACGTGACACGTGACACCATAGTGATATTTTTCTTTTTCTTCACCACCATACGTTTATATTGTTTTTGCTAAAATATTTTTATATTATTTGAGAAGAAAGAAATATGATCTAAGTGTTGATTGTTTGTAAACAACCAGAAAATACTATTGTTTTTTCCATAACTAAAATGTGTTAAATAAATTGAGCTTAATTGAAATTGTAGAACTTTGACCGAAATTTTCGTAGGTGCAAGTACATTCGAAAGGTGATTTTTAGCATTATTGAAAGAAAAAAAACAGAGAGATATACGAATCAATTATTTTAATGAAGAGAAGATAAATGGTAATGGCGGGTTCACATAGTTGGGATTAATGATCCATTTCTATAAGCTTCTAGGGAGGATCTTATGTGGTTCATATTTCCTCGCCAATATCTTTTTGCCGCTTTAAAGCCTAACGGGATAAAAGGAAGAAGCAGATATTCTAAAGGCTCTTGACTTTGTGACAATCAATGTGAAAGTGAATGTTATGACAAAGAGAAAAGAGATTGGAGAGATGTGTCATGTATATAAAAGCCAGACCGGTGAAACTATTTATGGACCAACCGTATTATTTATCTATGTCTCATGGTTTTTTTTCTTTCAAGTATTTTCTTTCGTTTTCTGTATTCCGAATGGTACAAGTGGTCAAAGTAGTCGAAACAATTTGAGACAACTGGGGCAATGTGGAACAACAATTGAATGAGATAATAAGTGGTTAAACGCAAATCTTTAAATATATAATTTTAGTTTTTTTCTTTTTAAGAAGATTATGACAAGTGAGAACACAACTTCTACTAAGTTTTATATTTTTAATATTTCTTAAAAAATATTTCGAGAAAATACTAAGTTTTCCAGTTACGAGTAGAATGTGTTTGGGGGTTTTGGATCTCGCTAAGTCACATAAGATGAATTAGGAGAACTTGTAAATTGTGTGTTTTTTGTTCGTTTGTAAAATGACTATATTCTGGTCTTTGTTTTGAAAGGAGACATTGGACCGAAGCCTTGAATCTGCGAAAAAGAAAAGTAAGAAGAAGAGTAAACAACGTAACTTTTTTTCTCATTTACTCTCACCTACTTAACCTAATAACCTTATCTTATTTTAAAATTGTAACTAACCAAATCATAAGCTAAACTAACTAACACAATTTCCGAATCGTGGCTATTAAACCTGGGCCTAATGCAAGCTAGTCCTTGACCCAACATACCTTAACCTAAACAAAGCCTAGTGGCTAGTACAATGTCGAAGACGTACCATACTAAGAGCTCGACCAACTCCAACCATACTTAACGGAATAATTGTAAAGGTTAAAATGAAAATTTACAAGAGGAATGTAACGATTCAATCCAAACCCTAAAGTCCTAAACCAACGACCTAATATGAGATAAATTTGAATTTCGAGTCAATTTAAATAATGTTCATTCTTATTCTAAAAAGAATATAAATCGAATATAAACAAAACCAAACCAAATACAAAAACGAATTGATATTTTGATTTCATAGATATAAACACAAAAATTATTCATAAGAACTTTATTAGATAGAAATAAAAACAGAAATTAAGCAATAACATCTTATACCATAGCCAACGTTGATACTTATAGAGTATCATAAGCTTAAAAATATTTTAAAATAATGAACAGTACAATTATTTTCTCTGAAACGTGTCTGTACAAAAAAATGTCTGATACCCTCTTGTGAGACTCAATAAACACGTGTATGTCTTCTATTGGAATTTCTATTTTCTCTCTTGTTATCTCCCTTTTTCTCTCAAAATTTTTTTCCTCTCTTATTGACTTTCCCACTCAAAATCATATATTTATGATATTCATACATGTTTATGGTTTGAGGATGCTCTTATAATCCCACGACAATATCATAAACACAAACATGACAACAGGCAACAACATAAATATTGTCTATCTAAGGCCCTTGGCTTAGAAAAATTATTACAAGTTCATAAATAACCAAAGGAATGAAAAAGGTTCGACTCATTAGAGAATCATCGGAGAATAATATTCTCACATTATTAGCAATATAAAAAAAACCAAAGAGTTGAGATTTGAGAACTGCTCACTCATCGCAGTTAAGCATTTGTTTGATCCTTTGACTTGTGGAGCTAGTCAAGGTATTGACTGAGGCAGCAGATTCTTCTAGGTTGAGATCTCTATTGCAACTCGGACCGGAGACGAGGATCTGGAAAACCACGGTGAGGAGCGTCAACCATGGTCGCGGCCACCGTTGGGCTCGGCGGCTGCTGCAGCGGAGGGACGACTGTTACGGGAGATGATGAAACCGGAAGGGAGGATTGCAACGCTGGAAGGATCAGCGGTGCCTGAAATGGCGGTATATGCTATCTGTAGATCCACTGGAGCTTAGACCACTGGAGCTTAGACCACCATACCTCCTAATGCATCTATGAAGCCGTCTTGTAGTATCATCATCTCATTTAGTCTCTTGAAGGCTATAACATATAAGATAAACAATAGTTAATGCAATGCCAAAGAAATTGAATTGCAATGAACTTCCATGACCATGACAAATATATATCCCGTAAATAAAAAGGTTTCAGTATGAGTAATATGTACCTGGAGAAAGTTCACAGAATTTGTATGGTCAGTTCCGGTGGCAAAGCGAGCGAACTCAGTGACCGGAATCCCATGGCAGAGAACGTCCCACTTTTTCACATACAAACATTATAAGACTTCTTCTTGTTAATTACCCAACAAACTATGTGAGCAATAAGGACATGTATTGTGTATTTTAAAAAAGCTGATTAAATATGAACTTGGTGCAATTAAGTCATATTTTGTTACTTTTCCAGATTTCGAAGGAAGTTGTAAACTTGGATAGGAGGGAGAGGGAGAGCTAAAGATGAACCGGCACAGAGTATAAGACCACACGGTTCACCAACTTCTGTATTTGCTCGCACTGAAACCTTTACTCCGCTATTATATTGGTTTCAGACTGTTGCAAAAAATCAATTTTTTTCTTCTCCATTTTTAATATCTGAGCAAAGTCTTTCACCATTCTTTCTCCTACCACCATCACATTTCTTCTTCCTTCCATCGATTTGACAACTACAAAAAAATGGAAAAACATTTTTGATCCAAGTGGATTTGATCATGCCTATAAATATTGGTTTTGATGCATATATATATATATATATATGTATATAGGTATAAGTACCTCCAATATAATCGGTGGTCGGAAGACCAGAGATGGAAGAGAGAGACAGCCTCTCACATATCCTCTTAAGAGTAATAGCCTAACGTCGAGCTCCATAGCCAAAATCTCCGAATAAGAAATCCTTTGTAAAGCCGATGAACATGTATATAGCTTTTTACTTTCTATATAAATAGCTTTTTATTATATTTCAGTGAATTAGAAAATTATGCTGCCAAAAATATGTATATATACACATATATATACATATATATATTTGTTATATTTGGATTTACATCCATTTATGTTTAACTAGTGTACATTTGGTTAAGGGAAAGCCAAAAAAATTAGCAATTAAACTAAATCTCATACTATATGTTATATATATTTCCCTTTTTATGTCATTATATAAAAATAATAACATTTGGTTGTAAATCCAAAATATAACAAATATATATATATATATATATATATATAGTTGAATTTTTTTTCCTTGCACCTTATCCAAATGTACCCTAGGTAAAACATTTGGTTGTAAATCCAAAATATAAAAGAAAATAATCCTCTTTGTCACTGAAAATAATTAAGGATTCTACATTTCATCATACAAATCCAATATTTAGATTGAGCATTTTTTGCTCCTTTTTAAAAAATAATTTAATTCATTTAGCTAGAATTACGTAGGTGTCATTTTCTCAGCATTACTCACAAATTAAAGGCACCAACAATATTTTAGTTTGTAAAATATCACATATATGTTATTTCCATAACAAAATTTATTTTACTTCAATTACAAAATTAGTAATGAGAACTAAATCTCATTTTTATTCCTTTTCTCATGTTTGTTTGATCCACATTTAGATTATATTCTAAATTTGTCATATAATACAATGTACACATATTTTGGAAAAGTATTTTTTTGTTAAAAGATATGCTTTTATTCCTCTTCACACATGTATTGCTATATATGAAAATTAAAGTAAAAAATATAGATAGTATATCTTCATTGTATATAAACATAAAAAAGGAAACATTCTCAAAAATACTGACTTTTTCTTTATAATACCACACACTATTTAAGAATTCTTAATAAATTTTTAAGAATGCTTCATATAAGTTAGTTGTAAGAATATGTTTAAATTTTAGAAATACTTCCTAAAAAATAATTTATGATATTCTTAAAAAAAGTTTTACAAAAAAAAAAAGAAAATTGATGTTTACAATTTTTGTTGTTGGTATTTAGGATATTACCTCTAGATATAATCACATTGAAAATACACAATGTTATTTATGGACATCTAAATTGTCTTGGGTTGTCAATAACTCAATCCAATCTATAAATTTTTTTATTGTAAAATTATGTTTTTTGACTAAAAAATTACGGATTCATATTATTTTATGAAAAATTGCATACTACGACGGTTTTATGATTATGGGATGATGTTGGTGCGAGCATGCTGATAATGATGATGATGGAGTGCTGATTATATTACGATGATGATATGTTCAAGTTAATGATACTTTTTATAAAGAATATGTCTGGCAACTTTTCTATTTCATTAAAAGCCCAAAGTAGGCAATGTTACAAATGGAAACATGATCGAAGGCCCTATTTTTAACACATTTAAGCCCATGTGAGCCCAATAAAACCAAAGGGACACATATAAGAAAATTAAAGCGACACGGGTTCGATCTAGGCTGCTTCGGAGGGAAGACCGTCGCTGCTCCAATCCGCCGCCTGTTGGAAATCGGAAACTAGAAACTCGTTGGAAATCAACCATTGTTTTCTCTCCACCTTCCCACAAGAGCTAGATCCAATTGAAAGCAATTCGCATAAGACTCTCCACCGAATCATCCCATACGCCCGACGCTTCACCTCTTTTGAAGGTTATAGGGAGGCTTAGGTCCCGGTCAAGGAGGATGACCCAAACAGGACAGAGAATTCCGAGTTACTATCTTCAGATTTTGGCTTGTAAAGCCGGTTTAAACAGAGGAGGGAAAAGGAATCATGCCTCCTTAGAACAGATTCAAACAATCTGAACCAAAGACATGACCTAAGAACACACGAAAGAAAAACTTACAACGATGATGATGAAATTTTGATCATGGTGAATCTAAAAACAAACAAATAAACATATATATGAAAATTATTCAATCCATTGCAATCCGACCAGTTTAATTATTCAATCCAGTAGAGACAAAGCCTATTCGACCCATCAACTCGATGTAATAATCAATCCATTAGAATTTTTGGATTAAATTGGGCTGGATGAACCTACGAATTTGAACCCATTATAGCCTTTCACAAAAAATTTCTTGACCCACTTTGATATCAGTAATTGTCCTAGCATATAATTTCCTTAAGCATGTGATGATGCGTAATTGGCTCCAGCAAACTTCCTATTATTGGTCACTTAGGGTTATATATAATAACATAAATAATAATTTCAAATAATTTTGCATATATTCTGTTTTTTTTTTAAATCATACTGTATAGATTATGATCATTTTGGTAGTACTGCTTTAGAAAACTGTAAGAAATGAATAAATAACCATAACTTGTTATATATTTATTAAATAATTCTATTAAGAAAAGTGATGATTAACAATTCACTTGTGCTAAAACATAGTATATATTTTTACTCTCTTATGAATGGATGGTGCGGGTAAAATAGTATAATTTCTAATTCAAACTATAATGTATGATTTCTAGAAACTTTTGATTAAACAGAAAAAAGTTTTGTTCAAACGTAAAACGAGGTTTTGCTTTTCCCTTGACTCTGTTTATCGCAACTTTCAACATCTTGTTGCGGTAATGGAGAATCGTCGTAGAGAATAGTTTTATCCCGACTAGAAACAGTAAAAAAAGTAAATCAAAAGAAAATACTTTTTACTCTAAAATATTTACTCTAGTACAATTAAGATTTAGGCCTTATGTCTCTTTCTTTCTCCCTTACAAATGAAGCAGAATTTGTCTTTCTTCTCTTTCATTTCTTTTATTTTTCCTCTCCATATTATTCAACTTTCCATCCACCTCTTTTAATATGTTTGATCAAATATATTTTTAAAATTGAATAATCTCATAATTATATAGAAAACATCTAAAATTATGTTTGCTATGTTTTGGGTTTTTTTACAATACACAGATGATGAGATGACTTAAATTTAAAAATATATGATTTAACTAGCAATCCGATCTATTATACAGTACACCATTTAAATAACAGATGCTAAATCATTTTCGTGAAGAGTTGTCACATGTTTAATATATATATATATGCATATTATAATGTTTTTCTTCTATTAGACTATATGATTAGGTGCACATGGAATATATGTTAATTCATATTTTATTGATTACTTTTGTAGACTTAGCCATCGTAGGTCGAGCGGTTTATAACAGGAAAAGGGGCACTTAAAATAATTTTAACTTCTTATAACATTAATTATTAACTTCATTTTGTTTGTCACAATTAGTTTTATTTCAAATAACATTATTTCAAATATCTATAAATATATTGCATCACACCATTTATGATATAAATACATATATATTAAATAAACTTTTACCTAGTCAAATATAAATAGTGCAGTTTCTTTGGAAGGTATATATAAAGACTTTGATTATTTTATTTTAGATAAAAAGTCTTTGAATATTTTAAAATAAAATGATATAATAGTAAGTTGTATGATGCATGAGGACTCAATAATAGAGACTAAACAACCATACCATTACAGTTAGATCTTGGAAACTATAGGTCGGAAAATATATTATAACAAACATGAAATGTGCTCCTGGGCGACTACGCAAGATCTTATGTAGTAAATTAGTAAAGATGATAAATATATTCGCATATTACGTGTTCACTTATTTATTTATTATTAAGTTTATTTTATATTTTAGTGACCATCACCCCTATACAAACAATACCTATTGTATCCGTCTATCGTCCTAACGGCGTGCATAGAACGTAGAAACAATGCGCGTCATCTTTTGTGTTCAAGTCAAATCATTTGGTCGTATAAGGGAAAAAAGAAGAAGATATTCCGCTAATTTAAACAGAGTACAGACAAGGCCTTGAAAGAACTTTTAGCAAACATTTTTGAGAAGGCATGTATTTGAATTACATACTACTGTAGTAGTTTTTTAGGTAATCAACATCACAAAGTCAATATTCAGTTCAATACAAATACTAACTTCCATAAAATTTTCTCTTTTCCTCGGATCCCATTCATCATTTACTTAGCAGCATTGTAATATTTTCGTTGTATATGTATTCAAGAAACTGTGATCCCAATGGTTTTTCATACATTTCAGGACCCTTGTGATTCTAATTTAGATTTTCAAACAGAAATCGAACTTCAAGCAAAACTTCTCAAAAATATATTGGGTCTAACAAGAGCAAACGACACTAGAGGTTTTATCCTGCTAATTCAAACAAAATATAGGCCTCGGGAAGAAAATTTCACAAAAAGGAAGTTTCCAAAAAGTCGTTTATTATTATATTACCCACATGATTACCATTCAATATCGTTTATTATTGATATAAAACACCCTTAAGGTTTCTCTCCTTCCTCGCATATTTCCATCCATCGCTTTCCTCGATCTCATTTTATTTCTAGGTACTCCCTCTCTCATCGCCGTGATGGTTCTCTCCCACGCCGCGTCGGAGTCTGACGTCTCCGTCCATTCCACATTCGCATCACGATACGTCCGAACTTCACTTCCCAGGTAATATATATATATATATATATATATCTAACAATATAACAATCTTGATCACATGATATATATATGTGTGTGTGTGTGTAATTTCGATAAAATGAGGGATAAAAAACGTAAATATCAGGTTTAAGATGCCGGAAAACTCGATACCAAAAGAAGCGGCGTATCAGATCATAAACGACGAGCTGATGCTTGACGGGAATCCAAGGTTAAACTTGGCCTCCTTCGTGACGACGTGGATGGAGCCTGAGTGCGATAAACTCATCATGTCATCTATTAACAAGAACTATGTTGACATGGACGAGTACCCTGTCACCACTGAACTCCAGGTATTATATTTTCAAATATTTATAGAGGGTCTTGAGATTTTTTCCAAACAACTTTGTGAATGTGGCCGAGATATGATATATAATCTCAAATATTTGGACCTGCCATTGATATTCCGGATCTAGATGATATGGTATATTTTGATTGATAGTTCTCGTATTGTTGTTAGTACCATTTTTAAAATTATACACATCATAATATGCTCTGTTATGGGGCCTTGTTCTACATGAGTACATATGTATAACAACTAATTAAGTTGACTTATTATATGGCTGTGTTTATCAAATTTGTGTTGCTTTGGACAACTATTGCATCAGTGGGTATATTATTGTGTTAGTAGTTGAGTTATTTGTGAGGGTTTTCGTTAAATCTAATTAAGATGCTTAATCATTGAGTCTTTTTCTATATGTATAAATGTACACCAACTATATGTTGACCTTTTCTAAGGCTGTGTTAATCAAATTTGGATTAATTTTGACTTTACCATAGTAATTAGGTATTCTATTACTACTTCATTTCCGCAAATACCAGCCATGTTAGTAGTTGAGTTATTTGTGATTTTTTTTTCTTAAACTAAATAATTGGTCCGACTAATGTTTATAAATTGAAAACTGTTTAAGGTACGTCAAAAAAAACCTGGTTAAGGAAACAAACTTTAATAAAAATTTTTTTGATAAACTTGGAAATATAAAAAAAAATCCGATTACACTTTCAATTTAATAATGATTCCTCGTATTTTAAATCAAAAACCTAAAGAATGTTAAATAGGAAAACATAGTAGATAAATATATGCTAACTTATTTTTGATTTTTTGCAAATTAGAATATGATCGTAATATTTCTTAATCCACTAGCTGATCGTAATTTTTTACATTATAAGATTTCGTAGGATCTCATGTTGGGCTATACAATAGCATTATTGTGACTTATTAATCTCAACGATTAGTGTGAACTATTTTAGTTTTGCTTTACGATATCTCACGTTGTCAATTATCCACTAAGATTATTATAGTTAAGCATCAATCTCGATGTCAGAATGTCCTTTAGTCAAATGGGTTTCACTAATTAATCTTTCTTTTGTTTAATATTAAAATAAAAAAAACAGAACCGATGTGTGAACATGATTGCACATCTATTCAATGCACCGTTAGGAGAGACGGAGACAGCCGTCGGAGTAGGAACTGTTGGATCATCCGAGGCCATTATGTTGGCTGGTTTGGCCTTTAAGCGGAAATGGCAGAACAAGCGCAAAGCCGAAGGCAAACCCGTCGATAAACCCAACATTGTCACCGGAGCCAATGTTCAAGTAACTAACTACCGTTTTCTAAATGAAATATTTCCATAATCATAATTCAAAATTTTTTCCTTTTGGTCAATTTCTTATAATCAAAAATGTTAGGTATGTTGGGAGAAATTCGCTAGGTACTTTGAGGTTGAGCTTAAGGAAGTGAAATTGAGTGAAGGATATTATGTGATGGACCCGGAAAAAGCTGTTGACATGGTCGATGAGAACACAATATGTGTTGCGGCCATTCTTGGCTCCACTCTTAATGGAGAATTCGAAGATGTTAAACTCTTGAACGATCTCTTGGTCCAAAAGAACAAAGAAACCGGGTAATTTCTTAATGGATTGTTTACACACTATACGATATATATATATATATATAACTAAAATAGCTATATTAATATGTGTTTTTGATAGATGGGATACACCGATCCACGTGGATGCGGCAAGTGGAGGATTCATAGCACCGTTTTTGTATCCGGAATTGGAATGGGACTTTAGATTGCCGTTGGTGAAGAGTATAAACGTGAGTGGTCACAAATATGGACTTGTGTACGCAGGAATTGGGTGGGTGATTTGGAGAAGCAAAGAGGATTTGCCTGAGGAACTTATTTTCCATATTAATTATCTTGGTGCTGACCAACCCACTTTTACTCTCAATTTCTCCAAAGGTAAATTTACTTAGTTTTAGTTTTTAATTTCTTTATTTTTCTTTCTAGTCATTATCTTTCTTTTTGGGTAAAAGACGAACGAACCATCAAAGTGATGAAAGTCAAATTTCTTTCCATTTTAATATGCGGAAACGTCACTTAAACACTTCGTATTCATTTCATAACTTAAAAATTAGTAGTGGTATAGTACTAGTAGATGTCATCAGACTGATGAACCAATTGTGGTCAAACTTTGTTCTACTTAAATTAAGGAAACTTCACCTAATTTCTTTCCATTTTTTTTTACTTTTGTAGTTTAAGAAATCTGTAGTAAATAATACATCAGAGGGATGAGGTTCAACTTTGTTTCCATTTTAAAATAGGGGAAAACGAAACTTAGACGTTGTCGTATTTGAAGAAGTTTATTTTTTTTCTCATTCGATCAGGACCACTTGATCTACTAAACTACTCTCATATGTCTTGTATATTATTCATTGATATTCTTTTTTACAATAAACGCAGGTTCGAGTCAAGTCATAGCACAATACTACCAACTTATCCGATTGGGCCACGAGGTGAGTCAGTCTACAATATAAATTTCAGAAATCATGCTAATAGATAAGACTTAACTTAATAATTAAAATGTATCAAACAGGGCTATAAAAATGTGATGGAGAATTGCAGAGAGAATATGATCGTGCTAAGGGAAGGACTTGAGAAGACGGGAAGGTTCAACATAGTATCAAAAGACGAGGGAGTGCCACTTGTCGCTTTCTCCTTGAAAGATAACAGCTCTCACACAGAGTTTGAAGTCTCCGACATGCTTCGCAGGTTAGCTGTCTTAACTAAGATTTCAAATACTCTTTTCTTATTTAGAATTAGTTTAAAGATTCACAATATAAGTAATTAGATATGTGTTGATGAATATGTAATTTATTTATGTATATATTTGAAATGTAGGTATGGATGGATTGTACCGGCCTATACAATGCCTCCAAACGCACAACACATAACTGTTCTTCGAGTGGTCATTAGAGAAGATTTCTCGAGAACACTCGCAGAGAGACTTGTGATCGATATTGAGAAAGTGATGCATGAGCTCGATGAGCTTCCTTCGCGAGTGATCCACAAAATATCACTTGGAGAAGAGAAAAGTGAAGCTAATGGCGATAACTTGATGGTGACGGTGAAGAAAAGCGATATGGAGAAGCAGAGAGAGATTATCAATGGCTGGAAGAAGTTTGTCTCCGACAGGAAGAAGACGAATGGTATCTGTTAATCGAATGTTTGCTGAAAATGTTTGAAGACTTTATTAATAATGCATTTGGCATTGATTTCCAGATTTGAAAGTTTCATTTCTTTTATCGTTGAACCAAGTTTCATTTGTGTTTTACTTCTAAATTATAATATCGTTTGATATCAGTGCAACATTTGAAATAATTAAATGTTTTTGTGTTTTTGTTCCTATTTCGTCATCCATTATATATAGGATTAAGAGATCTAGTAATCTCATTGCTTTTTTTTAGTTTTATCCCGTAATTAAGTTCGTAGGTAAACAGCATAAAAATTGGATAAAATTATTTTGTAAAAGTGTTTGATTCTCGTAAACGCAATTCGAATACCACACCAAACTTCAAGTTGAAGACATATCATTTCTCTACATCTTTAAAAACATTGAAACCAAGACTTACAAAATTACTATTTGTTTTTGAAAACTAATAAACTTTTAGTTAAAAGCATAGTATATTGAAAAAAAAACCATAATCAAACATAAAAGTTGATTTCAAAAAAAAAAAACAACATAAAAGTTACAGCGAGAGAGGAAACTTCTTTGGGCCTGGCCGCCTGGAGAATAAATGAACATATTGGGCTAATAGATTTGTTCCTTATTAAATCAGGCTAACAAATTCAAGCCCGTTCCAACTTTAAACCTTTTTCTTTTTTGGTTTCATTCCAACCTGAACCTTTTTAATGATAACATGGTTTTTTTTGTCAACTAATTATAATATGGTTAAATAACTTATACTAGACCCGGACTATGTTAGGAATTAAATAGTTTTAACAATAATATTATTCATTATTTATAAAAAGTATATTGTAATTATTGATTGTTGACCCATCAAATGTACATTTACTCCTCCTAAGTCTCCTCGACGTTTGGCGACTTCGGGTGGTGGATCAAAAGGAGTTGGGTGTAAGTGGTCGGCTGGGAGCGGCGGGAAGGCGTTTCTGTAGGTCCTGAATATTAATGGACCATATGGAAAAAAAAAAATTATGGACCAATAATTAGTGAACAAAACAAATTGGTTTGAACCAAATTGATATATGACATAGATATATGATTTGAACCATGCACTTCATGAACCACTTTAACTACATCAACCAACTCAGTTACTTAACTTTCTCTTCAAAAAACAACCGAAAAAGTAGATAATATATTTAAGATCGCAAGTGTTTGGTTGGCTTGTCTCCAGCGCCAATGTGGATTTGGTTGAAGGTGAGAGTAGTAACGTGTTTTTTATTTTTTTGAAAATTAAGAGTAGTATTAATGTTGGAACTCCTCATTACGTAATGATGAAATTGACTCCATATTTCTTGCTGTGACTTGGGATGTGAGACAGCATGTCAAGAGAATAATAGCAACAAGAATTGTTAGATTCTCCATGTTGTTTTCTTGGACTCGTGTGAGGTTTTGAATTTGAATGAGAAGAAAATAAGATTTAATTCTTGGGATGGTTTTATGATGGTAGAACGTTAGGACTTATATAGGGGTTTACGTAGGGTTTAAGATAATTTCGAATAATTATGTATATAAGTGGAGTATTTTTTGATGTTATCGTGCAAATTATCGGACTACGTAATATTTTATTTATTTATTTCCTATTTAGATAATATTTTGAACTTTCATTAAAATGATAATTATCTTAAGAAAACACGTCTTTGTTATTTTTTAGTGTACATGATCACTAATTTTCAGCCTGATTAAGAGGCTTTAGAAAGATAAATAAGCAGATGTTTAGATGAAAACTAATAAAATTCGCTCTTTCTATTTACATTTAGCTAGCAGTTCGATCCCCGTCATTACTTTCTTCCTCTCTATGTTAATAAACAAGCTTTTCTCCGAGTTAATAAATCTATTCTCAATCTTCTGAACCGCATCTTGCATCTGGATAGCCCAAAGGTAGATATAAAATCAGCTCATATTGATAGACTGTTTTGTTTCTTAAATTACTAACCACAGTTAAAAGTTTTGAATAACATTGTGAACTATAGGCCTGTTCGGGAGTGAAATAACACCCACCGAGGACCAAAAAAGTGTTTTTGTTTCTCCTTCACCTACTCTTCATTTCTCTTCATTTTCGGAATTATGGAGTCACTGAAAATTACAGCAACACTCACCCAAGTCTTGTCATGAAACAGCGATTGTCGCTTTTTTCTTAATCTGATTATTTCAGAGTCGCTGAATTCTTTAAAAAGCAGTTGCTGGTGACTCTTAAAAGAACAAGATCTATGTTTGGATAGTAATTCTCTTCGATCTTCTTTTGTAGATGTGGCCGTATAGATTGTTATACTTTATGAATATTAAAACATATACACAACTAAATGAAAAACAAAATGTTATTTACTTTAAAAATTATAATGTAAATGGCATTTTTAAAGTGTTTCACCGTTGGGTTGAAATTTTTTAAAGTATATTGGATAAGAACAAATATTAAAGTTTCCAAAATGAAAACAACTTATTAATATGAAGATGATCATAAAATAATGATACTAAAATTGCCAGGTTAGTGTGGTCCCTTTATGTTTTGATCAAGTAGTGCGGTTCTTTTTTCTTTATGTGGGTTTAGAAATGTAAACTAAGATGTATAAAGGCCATATAAATCGCGATCGCGGGGGAGATTGAAAACGTAATTTACTCAAAAGCTACAACCATCACGAAAATATAGGTACTCTTAATTCTGAAGGTAACTAAAACAAAAAAAAAAGAGTAATTCTTTTCATAACAAAATTATTTTAGTTTTCAAAATAAAATTATTCTTCATTTTTTATTTTGAAAATGAACTATTCAAGATTGCTTAAGGCACATAATTTAATAAGAAAAAGCACTGATATCTTTATTAAGAATTTAAAACTAATTTAAATCCTTGAGAAACATGGTAACGCATAATATAGAGTGGAAAAAAACATAACTAACAAGGAAAGAAACAGCCTACTTAGAAATCATGATCAGTACTTCTAAATCTAAATAAATAAAAACCCTAAGCAGGGGAAGGAGCAGAAGGAGTTGGTCCAGCTTTGGTGGAGCAATGTAGCTTAATAAGGCAGTCGAAGAAAGGGTTGTGGAACGCTCCAAAGACAGTCTTCTCACAATCTTCATCCATCTTTTGGATTGAGGCGCAACAATCCGATCCAATAGCAGGTTTGCGGGTGAAGAAAGCTTTAAAGATATCCGCAAAACATGTTCTTACATCCTTGCAATCGGACAGACATTTGGTGACTACCGGTGGTGGATGAAATGGATATGGGTGGAAGTGGTGGTGCTTGTAGCCAACAGGAAGTGGCGGTAAGGCCTTTCCGGCAGCGGGGAAAGGCCAATGTGGCTTAGGGTGGAAGTGAGGGTAGAAATGGTGGTAATGCCACCATAGGAGCTCTTCATTACCTAATGATGGAATTGACTCTACAGCTTTTGCTGTGACTTGAGATGAGACACAGCTTGAGAAGAGTATGATGGCAACAAGAACTGCGAAATTTTTCATTTTTTTTGGATTTTTGGGAGATCTTTGCTGTTTGGATATGTGAAATGAGAAGAAGTGATAAATGTGGGTTTGATGGTTTTTGAGATGAAAAGGACGTATGGGTTTATATAGGAGTTTTGGTTAGGTATTTTTAGATTTAAGTTTAGGTGATGATAATTTCGAATCATGTATATTATTCGAATATTCTCTGATATACTCGATGTTTGTTTATTGTTCTCACGGCGTGATATACTTAATGTTTGTTGTGGATGTGATATTTTTCGCTAAACTTCAGTTAAAACAAATAAATAGATCATAATCCGATAATATTAAACATGCATGTTCACTATTTTCAGGTTAGGGATTTTAGTAAAAAGTAATGATGGAATTAATCTGAGAAGTGTGAAGTACACGAGCTGGTTTTGGAATATCCCAACAGTAAAATCTACTTCGTATATTTGTGCAAGTTAAAGATATCAAACATTCGTTGACACAGAAACGAAGAAGATACCAAATGTTCCAGAATATCCCCAAAAAAAATCCAGAATCTCGTAATCACGAGCTAATGCTAATAATGATTCTTTTCGCCCGCCCAATTGAGTCAAGGAACCGAATGATAATTAATGGGCTTGAGTTCGACAACAAAGTGAAGGGCGGAAAAATATGAAACTACAAAACGGCCCATAATAAAGGGGCAAGATATATAATGGGATTTTAATACGTGTAAACAAATTTTTATACTTATCAAAATAAATAAATAGTTATACACTAGTTTTCACTTTTGCACTAGAACAAAATCATGAAATTTTGTGAAGATCTCGTGGCACACAAAGCTCAGTGGAGAGAATCACGAGTGGCAACACAATTTGACAGATTCAAGGGAAATGTTGGATGAGAATCATTATCGTAAGTCGAGTGCATATCTCGCTTATTATTATTCTTTTTGGTCTTTGAACAAGTAATTGAAAATTAAAGCATCTTAATCTCACAAAAAGTGTGCACTATATGCACTTTTTCATAAGAGTACAAGTAATCTTTTGTGGTCTTTGTACAAGTAATTATGTACCTCTTTTCAAGAGATCTCCACACTAAATCCCCCGTCATAAGAAAATTGCTATGCAGCAGTTATAAAAATACGCAAGTGGCTAGAACAAACAAGTTAACATTCCTCAGTAAACTTTATGAACTTTTGCAATAGAATTACATTTTAAAACCAAACAAAAAATTCGTAGCTGTAGTATTTCGGTAGAGCTCACTAAACTACACGATAAACTGCATACATTAGGATGAACATTGACATTGAGAAGAACTTCAAGGGAAGTGAACTAGATAGTCACTCACGTTGAGCATTGATTAAATTAAAAAGGCTCCGTTGGTGACAAAAAAAAATGAGGGATTTGCTGTCGGGATTGTGATAGATTAACGAAAACAAAAGCAATGTAATACGATGCAAGAATCCGATGAAATGATGGTGCTGACAAGATCGTCCTAATGGAATCTCGTTATAGTGATATATACGGTACATATATTATGATTTTATAAATGTTTTGAAAAGTTACACATATATGATTGAGTAAAATTAAATTTCAACCTAGTCATGAATTTATAAAAATTTAATTCTATAAAGATCATATGATATGAAATGGTATTCTGAAAAAAAACACTAAGTTATAATTAGAAAGGTTTGATATAAACTTGTAATGAATAAATAAATAAAAATTAGGCAATGCAGTCCCATTATCAATAAGGGGAACAGTCGCATCTCCAAGTCAAAGGATCCACCAGATCAGACGAAAGGTTCCGTAGGGCAATCACCAAATCGAAAGTACGAAGGAAACGAGGGATAGGTCCCACACGCAACTTACATAAGTGGAAGCCTTATTTTGTCATATCGTTAATTTCCAATTATTATAAATCTTCTCATTTCAAACTTGCTGTGAGATAACAACTGGAAGTAATAATACTATTATGTTGCGTCCTTCCATACTTTCAGCGTCCGCTTATTACACTCCTACTCCGTGGTTATGTTAAATCTTAGTTAAATATAGTTTAATCCGGTAGACGCAAATTTCTTAATTTTAGGTTTATAATTGATTTTTAATTGAACTTATAACAACAAAACTAATTTTAACTGAACTTAGTCTTCGCAAGCTCAATTAATACGCTTTTGGTCACTCTTTTGTGTTTATATTCTTTAAGATTCGATTGAAAAAATACTAGTTATTGAAAAAACCTGAAAAAAATCATAAACTTTAAAAATTATCTTTTATGTCATGTATCCAATATATATATATATAGGTCTTTTAATATCTGTTAAAGTTAAATCATAGAAAAAATAACCTTAAGTTTGGTTTTTGTTAGTTGCTTATGTTTATAACTAACTTTTATTGACAGATAGAATACAAAATATATAAACTTTTCGGCCATTTACAACTTATACTTCCATGTAGAGTAAAGTGATGATAAGAGAAAAATAAGTGATATAATATAATGGACAGACGCGGATTCAACCAGATAATGTCAACCTGTATTTGTACAACTGTCTCTCTCCACCTTATATTATTATAATTTTTATACTCCTTTTTCTCCGAACATTCTCTTGTATATATACTCTCATCTCTTCTGGGATCCTTTCCTAAAATCAAATTCTTCATATCTTTTGTTCCAATACCTTCTCCTTCTCCCTCAAGATAAACTTCGATCTTTCTTTACGTAATGGGAAACTACGTTACTTCCGCATTAAACAAAATGTCGTCGTCTTCTTCTTCTTCATTATCGGCGGCCAAAGTGATTCTCCCGGACGGTGGACTGCGTCACATTCACGCGCCGATGAAAGCCGCCGAGCTAATGATGGAGATTCCAAGTTTCTTCCTCGTCGACGCCAAGTCGTTAAAGATTGGCCGGAAACTTAGCCCTTTAGCTGCCGATGACGACATTCAAATCAAAGGATGCCACGAGTACGTCGCTTTCCCTATGACGCGTGCCACGTCAGCAGCTAATGCTTCGGATTTGGCTCGGTTATTCGTAGCAGCTAAGAAACAACGCCGCCGCGTAGGAACTGATTCTGTCGTGAAACACTGTCATAACGGAAGGGTTTTCACCGGACGGGGAAGAGGATGACGTCAAGATAATATCGGCGGGATCGAAGCTAAATTTAGAAGACACTGAAGATTTTTCGGCGGCAAAGTTTATGCATAGGATCTCAATATCGAAATCACAGAAGCCGAAGTTAGAAACCATAGTTGAAGAATCTCTGTCTTAATACAAGATAAAGACAAAAAAAAATGGAATTGAATTTTGTCAAACTTTTTTTTGTTGTCATATTTTGTTCTGTGTTTTTAATCTTCTCCGCGCAAGTGGGTTTCTCTTTTGTGGTATTAATGAACAGAGAAAGAGATATTAGTCGAGAATATTAGAACATGTGTTCTTTTCATTTTTTTGACCGTTTTTGCGATAACGCAATTTCATAGTTACTTGAATAGTTAAAGTTAAAATACTCGTTAGCTTTTTTAGGATTTTATTTTCAATCAACAAGACAAGGGGGAATTATACAGATGATAACAAAGAACAAATAAATGGATTCCTTCATCTCGTTTTCTCCACTAAATTTAACACCATTCGAACCAACATTATAGACTTAAGAGTATAGTGTGTATTATTGATGTTTGAGGAAAGTTTTTCTGTAGTTCTATCATCATAATTATTAAGATATTTTGGCTTTTATAAATTTCTGTCCATCTTTCATTATTACTAATGAACAATTCAACGATTTAGACTTATAACACACTGATTTGTATTAGATTCGCCGCCGTGTCAAAACTACAATTCAAATCTGACAATATACGTGTATAAAGTTATAGATAATAAAAAGAAAACGATCAATTCAATATGTATGTACATAATACTAGATGAATGATTTATTCTGTACCATAATAGTAAATTCAATATGTAATATTCCGCAAAAAACTTTGAAATTTTTTCTTTATCTTATAATGAGGATTTCTTTGCACAAATGGGTTACACATGAACAAGTAACAGATATGATTAGAGGGACATGTAGGAATATAGTTGAAATAGTTGATAATTTCTATGAACACGAGACTAAATTCTATGAGCAAGTCTCTGCTGTTATATGTTTCACTTCTAGAGATGGGATTAGTTCGGGTAACCATCAAGCGCATTTAAAGGATACAATGGCCGGTTTACGTAGTGGAAGTTTTCAGATTCATCATATCTTCCAATGAATTGAGTTGAAGATATAATAGATAGTGCCTGATAAAAGCAGTTCATGTGTCAATATAAGCCCAGGTGCTTTCCTTTCTTCTGCATTGTTTTCTTTGCAAGGAAGAACAGAAACTGGATCACACTCGATTCCACCATTTAAAGTTTGAGTTTCCGACTCATCAAAGAATCCTTGTGTAGGTTTAGAAACTCTCAGTATGCTGCAAGAACAAACTTCCAAAGCATATAGGTTGGCATGAAAACAATTTAAACAGCTCTACTATTTCTTCAGTAAATCGAAATACATAAAGTTCCATGAAGATGGTAAAGTTAAATCTTCATGGTACAGTCTTGAACATCGAGAAAACCTGATAATTTTAAGAAAACCGACTAATAACATACTTCAAGTAGCCTGATCAGTACTGCCTGCTCCTATGATGTCCTTTCTGGTCAAGCCAACAGATGTTTGTACATCATCCTGCAACTGTTTCAAAGCAGCATCGCCTATGGTTTTTGTGGATTCATATCTCCATACCTAAGCATCATTACCATTGCACAAACAGAAAAGAAAAATGTTTCAAATCGGTCTTCTGTAATCTTAACAAGAAACAGGAAAGATTAAGTAATGGTGGTAATTAATACCTTAGGATCAAATTTACATATAATGAACTAATAATTGGTTTACATAAACAATGAAAAACAGGAGCTAAAGAAGTTGGAGAACTCTCATTGATTCTGCAAGACTCGACCTTTACACAAATTCGAAAGAGGTCGAAATTTGAAGTATCAGACCTGTACAGGCTTTGGGTCCGGTTTTTGTTTGGTTCTTGAAGAAGAAGAAGCTTTTGAACCAGGGATAGGACCTTTAATGGGGAAATATCTGTTCTTCTCCTCGTCATAATAAAACCCAGGAAGCTCTGTAATCAATTTTGTTTTTTTTTTAAATCCCTAACTCCCACATCAAAACCTGAGGTACGCAATCTGACGACAAAAAAAAAACCTGAGGTACGCAATCGAAAACAAAAGAATCATCGAGGAACATGATGAGAGCTTATAGGAAATAAACTGTAAAGTATTTTATTCAACTTTGATTCCAACCGGACCGGTTATGACTCGGTTTACAATAGTAAAAACTAAAACGCTTCTCCTTCTGGTTACAATAACTTCAACCATTTATTAAACTCTCCATAAAGCTTCTTATTAGTTCTTGTGCTGCAATCTGCCACTCTCAGCACCAGCAAAAAGATCCACGATAACGTCAACCACAGCGGGTTTTCTTGCGGCAAAATGACTCAGTGGGAGCGGATTTAAGCTCATCGGGTGTTTCCACAATATAACCTTTGCCTCCAAAGGCTTCAATAAGCTTGTGATAGCCTGCATTAGGAACAAAAGATGTTGGTGCTGGATCTTCTTTATAAGGACCAGAGATTTCTTCAGGACTCCTTCGGTCACCGCCATAGACACCACCATTGTTGAAGACTATAATCACTATAGGAAGATTGTATCGAACCAATGTCTGCCATCATCATCAAATATAAAAAGTTCATTGAATCAAGATTCAGACAGAAGACAATTCCACATTATGGTATTCTTATGTAAATGTTACTACCTCAACTTCCATGGCGCTGAATCCAAAACCAGAGTCTCCTTCAACCGCGACAGCAAGCCGATCAAGAGAAGCAACAGCAGCAGCAATACAATAACCTAAACCAACACCCATTGTTCCCCAAGTTCCTGCATCAAGCCTTGTCCTTGGCTCTTTCTGAACCAAAACTGATCTTCCTACATCCATTGTATTAGCTCCTTCTGATACCACAAACGGACTCGGTCCATCCACAGCCAAAATAGCGTCTCTAATGATCCTCATAGAAGTCAAGAAATTGAAAGGAACCACATCTTTAGCAAGCTGTATCTCCATTTTCTCACCGTTCTCTTTGGCCTTCTTCGAAATCGATTCCACCCATGGATTAGACTTCCCTAGACAGAAAGGATCGTCTTTTATCTCTCTGTTTAACAACCCAACCACTGTTTTGGCATCTCCAGCTATCCCCAAGTGAGGTTCCCTCAGTTCAATCTCTTCCTCAGAGACATCTACCAATATAAATTTCACTTCTTTCGACCATTTTGGCGACTCTCCGAAGTGGAGAAGCCACTTAAGCCTAGCTCCAACCACCAAAACGACATCGCATTGCCCAATAGCAAGCGACCTCGCCGCTGTAGCTGAGAGCTCGTGTGTGTCTGGTAACAAACCTTTACCCATCGGAGTTGGGAGGAAGGGTATTCCAGTAATTTCAAAAAGCTTCTTCAGCTCATCATCTGCTCTCGAATGCGCCGCGGCGATTCAATCTCCGATCTCAGAGATTCCCGAATCGATTCTTGCTTTCGAGATTTTATAACCTCAGACACAAATTTATCCGCTTCCGATTCAGAAATCTTCTGACGCAACACACCAGACGGAAGATCCAGATAGCACCCACCGGGTCGACCCGCAACGGCTCGATCCAAAACCCTAGAAACACAATTGGAGATTTCACGAACATCTTTCGCTTTCACAGCTTCGACCTGATCAAGCTCCTGAAATCTCCACGCCCAACATCTCTCTGATCGCAAGAACCAGAGATCATCACCATCGGCCACGTGTTAGCCCAAGCGCAACCCGGACCCGAAACCGTGAGAAGGATACCGGGCCTACCCGTGAGGTAACCGTAAGCGGATGCGGCGTATCCGGCGGATTGTTCGTTGTGGAAGGCGATGAAGCGTATGCCAAGAGCCATGGCTCGGCTAGTTAGAGACGTGACGGGGATTCCCAAGACACCGAACATGTGGGTGACGCCGAGATGAGATAGTGACTTGGCGACGAGAATGTTGCCATCGATTGAAGGTGGAGTGGTTGCTGAATTATCCGCCATTTTTTACAGATCGATCTTGGATTTGCTCAAGTTTCAGTTTCTTATATAGGCATTTGATTTGTGTTTTTACTCACTTTTATACTTAATTATGTGTGTTTGCTTAAATTGCGATTAGCCTATTATTATTGACTACTTTTAATTTTCGCATTTTGTGTGTTCTGGTAATATTTAAGTTACAAAAATTGTTGTAGCAAATAACAATAGTATATTCAACAAAAATAATCACCAACCTATTTATGAATTTGGTTTTGGTTTTCTTTTTCTAACTTTAAAGTAGTATGAAAAATAACTTTAAAAGATGAAAGGTACTGTATTGTGATCCAATAAAATATATATTTTGGTCACTAGTGAGTCCTACAGTCACCTAATCTTTTCAATCATTTGGATTTGAATGTATGTAATAGAAATGATAAAATTATGAGTTCGGTATGGTTTAAATACAAGTGACCTTATCTAGCCCTGTTTGGTTCTTTCTGGTCAGATTTTAATTAAATAAGTGTTTTAATGACATTTTTGCGCCTTCCTCCTTTGTTGTTGAGGTCTGCCACCAGAATTTGTAGTTAGCAGCCAAAATCAAAATTGGATTTGTGCTTTACAAGGTGGAGGATTTAGACCACGACAAAACTAGAGCCACTCAAAGATTTCCCATGGTCACAAAATCTACAAAACAAAAATAAAAACATAATTTCTCGAGTATTTGTGAATTCCACAACCGATTAAGCTAGCAGATTTCAAACATTCTCTAATCTTCATGGATCAACTTTCGGATATTCTTATAGATTATTGTTTTTCCATACGTCTAGTTTCAATACGGTTTTGAAATGTAGACATTAAATCATTTCTATCAAATAAAATTAGATTCTCTTAATTTGACCAAAATAAAACATAAGAGCTTCACAAAAAGAATTAAAAAACAGCAACGTGTGGAAGTGGAACCATAAACAATCAAACATCTTTAATGGCACGCACGTCCTCTTGCAAATTTGTCCTCAAGTATACATCAAGAACCAATGTTAAGGTTTGATATGAGTTGCGGAAACAATATCCCATTTGAGTTTTTTTTTTTGTAAGAAAACATGGCAAGATCGCTTAAGAAATCAGCCAAGCTGAGTCTAAGACGAGTCCGGATCAATTCACCTTCGATTAGGTTCAAACCGGACTCGAGTTCCATAGAGAGAGATCAAAGAATCGAGTTTCTAGGCGAAAATGCCGATGATGCCGGATCCGCAAGCGAAGAAAACAAAGGCGAAAACAGCGAAAGTGAAGAGATTGAAGACAAAAAAGAAGAAACAGTCAAAGTAATAGTAGAAGAAGAAGAAGAAGAAGAAGAAGAAGAAGAAGAAGAAAATGAACAAAAGGAACAAGGTGATGTCAAGAGCTTTAACAATGGAGGAGGAGAAGGAAGAAAAGAGGCAGTGGAAGCGGATGAGGTGGTTAAGGAAGAGGCGGAAGGCGGGAACAGAGTAATGGTGGTGGTTGATAAAGCGCTTGCTTCTACCGGAGCTTTAGAATGGGCAATTACGCATACTTTACAATCACAAGACACTCTTTTTCTGTTATACTTTGCAAAACCATTTAGAAAAGGTTCTTCTCTTTTTCTCCTCTTGTGCATTTTCTTGTTTAAGGTTTGTTTGGTTCGGCTTTTAAGGTTTTTCGGATTGGGTTTTAGGCAAAAGGAAGAACAGAAAGCGCGAGGTGAAAACCGATGAATTGGTACATACCTTGAAGAAGCTGTGCCAAACAAAACGACCTGGGGTGAGTTCAACCTCTGTTGTTTATTTACATTTACACATTATAAAGATGTGTTTTCCCCAAATTGTATAAATCAATTCTATATCCTAAACACAAATGAGAGAATTTACAAAACGTTGAAGTGTGGATTTGTCCTATATATGGCAGATAGAAGTGGAGATAAGGAGGTTAGAAGGGAAAAACAAAGAAAAAGGGGAAAAGATAATTGAAGAAGCAAAGAAACAACAAGTGAGCCTTTTAGTAGTTGGACAAGATAAGAAACCTCCGGTGTGGAGGCTATTGAAGAGATGGGCTTGGAAGAGACACCGGGGACATGGTGGTGTTCTCAAATACTGCCTCGAAAATGCTTCTTGCATGACAATAGCGGTCAAACCCAAGAACCGCAAGCTCGGCGGTTACTTAATCACCACCAAACGCCACAAAAACTTCTGGCTTCTTGCTTAAGAATACCATAAGTTTTCCTCTTTTGTAATTGTCTCATCATAAAGCTTTTTAAAGTTTTCTCCTTTTTCATCTCTCATGAATGAAACAAATATGCTCCAATACCCAAAAAGAAAAAAAAGAAGCAAAGAGGCTTTTATTGAAAATAACAATGTATCTGCACAAGAATTATCAAGAATTTTCCCTATCTTCTTCTGCTTCAATCATTTAACGATTCCGAGATTCTGTTAATTAACACAACACATTGGAATGTAAGTGAGATTTCTTGGTGTTTACCAACCTTTTCTTTCTTGAGCTGAGTTTTCATTGTAATGGTTCCTGATCTGGTTCAAAACTATTGAACCAAATGCTTATAAGCAATCCGGTGAAGCTGATCATATCCTGCAAGCACTCCTGCTCCTGCTACTCCAAGAAGCATATTCGCAGTAACTCCTCTGTATAGCGCATAGAACCCTTCGGATTTCATTATCTCTCTTAAGGCGTGAATGGCGTTTTGGTATTTTACAGGTTGTCCTGATGTAAGCATCATCCTCCTCCGAAGCGTATCGAAAGGGTAAGCAATGAAGCCTGCAGAGGTAGTAATGCTCCAACCCAACAGAAAGCTAGCCAAGAAGTTTCCCTGTCGAAGAATCAAAGAGCCATTTTTAGCTAATGTTTGCTCTCAATTACACAATACAGATGATATTACCTCTAAGGAACCAACTAGAACAGCGGGTTTGATGGTATCATACATCCCAAAATACATTCCTCTGTAAAGAGTGATCCCCACTATTGACACGCCAAATCCACGGTAAAGGCCTTTAATGCCATCGCTTGACAGAGTTTTACGATACACATCGATCATCCCTTTAAACTGTCTCTTGCCAGTAACTGAGCATTCCTTTGCATCAGTGCCTAAACGGGTCCGTGCGTAATCAAGATGGTACAGAAACAAGGAAGTTGTTGCTCCAGCAGCGCTCCCCGAAGCTACATTTCCAACAAACCACTTCAAGTAACCGTCTTTCTCTTTCGAACACCCAAGAAGGTCCTTGAAGTAACCTTTAAATGCAAAGTTGGAAGCCTAAGAGCAATTAAATTTAGCGGCAATAAGAAATTTAACACAAACCACAGTCAGGCTAATCAAATGGCAAAAAACAAACAAGAAATTGCAGAAAAATGAAATCCATGGAAGATGGAGTTAGAGGTTCTTGGAAAATACCTGCGTAGGGAAATATCGAATGACGTTGGCTTGATTTCCTCTCCAAAAGGACAAAACACCTTCTTCTCTGAAGATTCTAACAAAGCAATTACCCAAACCAGTGTAAGGTCTTGTGAGATGTCCTGTCTTGATCATCTCCCCTTGATTCTGCAATACAAGCTTCACCCTTTCGATTGGAGCAGCTGCAGATTTCGCAACAATGGCTACAGCACCACCCATCACAAAATCCGCAGAGAATCTCTCAGATTTTCCCATCAAAGCCATCCTTTTGCCCCCACCTAATTCAATATCAAATACAAAAAAATGTTCTTTCCAGTAAATTAGATGTCATAGACAACAGTTTCTTCTGTGTTATTTAAAACCTAAAGCATCATTCAGATAAAACCACAAAATTGGGGAAAATTCTAACTATAATACAAGGCGTTAAAGAATCAAATTTACTGGAAAAGGAAAAGATAAAAAGGAAACACAAAGACAAGATTTTGAAGTGAAAAACCTGGATATTGCTATTTGAATTTGCCGCAGAGAGAAGAACTCGACGGCGAAAGATTGATTACAAGGGCGTTTTCTTTTTTAGTTGTTATTCGTTTTGAGAATGTAATAAAATAGGAAAGAGATAAATCATTTCTGTCAATTGAAAGCTGGGGGTGGAGGACAAGAGCGAGCAAGGATGCTTTTTTTATTTTTATTTTTCTAAAAATATTTTGTCCTTCATAAATTTGTTTTCTCATCTACAGTACAGAGTAATTCAATGCAAAAAGAAAAATAAATTTGGCAAAAGGAATGAGAAGAATTTTCAAAAATAAATTGCGTAGGAGAACCAAATACAAAGTTGAATTTGCCGCGGAGCTACCGAATCTCTCACACTCGCTCAACGTTCGACGCTACTCGTAGCGAAGCTTCTCTATAAATCTTGCAGCATAGAGATCTATAGGTTTATTAACTCTTCTTCCTTCTTCAGATACATTTCGTTTTCGTGTGCTAAGGTTTTTGAAATCAATAGTTCCATTTGTGATTTCTGGTTCCAATTTCATTCTGGAAATCGAACTAAACTTTACCATTTGTATGTGAGGATTTTGGTACCAAAATCCTACCTCTGTTCTGCATCTGCCGTGAATTTTTGAATTGTGTAATCTTGAATTTGAAACCAGGAATCTGAAATTTTCTGGTTCACTCAAACCGGACATTTACTCAAACCGAGAAAAAAACATATGTTTTTTTTCTTAATTGGATAAAGATTCGACTTAGACGACTTTTACCCTATAAATATTTATTTTTGAATCATTGTTTAGGCTATGCTTTATTTTCTACTGCTTACTTGAGATTATGTTAAGAGATATATTTTGGTATTTTTATTGGATTTTCATGAGTTTTTCTTCAATCATTAGTTGTTTATCTACTTCCATGACTGAGTAGTTATCTACTTATGGTTTAGGGTTTCAAAAGAATGAAGAACCATTGAATCAGACACAAATAGAGCTTTTTATCTTATGTCATCTTCATTTATTTTTGTTGGTAATGCTTAGATTAGATTAACCGCTTAGTTTATGATGTTAGATTGAATATATTCTCCAAAAACTTATAGGTTATCGGATAGAACATAGATAGCGTATTGTCCATAGCCAACGAAAACTGATGTTAAGGCGATCCGTAAACATATTGAACCCGGTTGTTAATGTTTGTATATGACTTTAAGTTCATGCAAAATTTTAGACACTTAGCTGGTTAGACATAGTAATTGATACCACAATAGTGGATCGATTAGACGTTTATGTTCGAGTTCGAGGTAATTCTTAATGAATGCTCTGAAAAAAAATAGTTGTATGGTTTGTGATCTCTGATTTCAGGAGAATTTTATAAAGCCTAACGCCTTTAATCCATTCATCTACTTTGTTATTTACTTTTCATTGTTTTCTTTAATTTCATATCAACAAACAATCTCTTTTTTTTGTCTTATTTTACTTTCAGTTTTCAAGAATCGTAATGCAACTTGGTATATGTGGATTCGATCCTACTTATATTATTGTGTATGTATGTGCAGTTACAGTCCTATATTTGGGTTTATTGCAAACTAAGTTTCGTTCCCTGCATATTAAGCGAGTTTTTATGCATATACATAAGTACATAAGCTAAAGAGCTCCTTCAAAAACAATCTAAAGATCAGATCTGCCTTTGAGCTTCTTCAGCCTTTCTTGTTCAGAATTAGGGCGCTGATTATTACCAATATTGAAACCAGAATTGAGTCTCTTGCCGAGCTTATATTCTTCATCATATACCTACTTATAAAATAATAGTTATAGAATTATTCGGATGGTAGAATTTTTTTTAATTTATTTTACTAAATGAAAGGATACATAACATTGAATTGTGATTGTACTATTTTATAGGACATCAAACTAACTACATTTCTAGTAGTACGGTACTACTCAGTAGTCACATCCTGATTTTTGTTGAATTTTTCTATATATATTAGGCTAGGCTTGAAAAAAGAAATAAAAGAAAAATGATCCTTAATTAATCTAAAAAATTTATCCAAACAATGAAACGACTAAAATAAGTCATACGAAACTCACCAAAAAGACGGGACGGGAAAAGTAAAAATCAGAATCAAAAGTTCACAACACATAAAGCAAACAACTAAAAACCTTTCAATTAAGTGTCGTTCCAAACTGTAAACGTTGAAGCCCCTTCTCCACCACCTTCCCCATTAAAGTACATATTAGAGCCAACGTTATTCGAAATCGCCACCGGAAAGCTTCCTTCAGGTGACTTCTGAATCTGCTGTTGTTGCTGACCAAAATAATAATGGTTTCTTGCACTGTAAGCCATCTCAGCAGCAGTGAAGGCATCGCAATTAACCGATGTTCCAATAGGTATTGCAAATCCTTGATAACCACCATAACCAACCACATTCCCACAAACTGTAACTGAGTCATCAGAATTCGAATCGATATTAGTCATGAGGCTCGGCGAGTTGCTCAAGAAATGTTGTTGATTATCCTCTTGTTTGAAACAAACCCTAGTACTCTCGGAAGACAAGTTTCCTCCATTATAGTAACCACCATACCTCTCCTGCTGTTGCTGTAATAAGCTCAATTCCATTCCCTGATGATGCTGAAACGCAGCGTTTTGCCAGCCGCTAGAATTATTTGCACTCTCTGAAACGTTATTACTGATCATCATACTTGGAACCGGATTGTTAACGTCTTTGAGGCGTTTCGCAGAGCTACCGATAGGTAAACTCGGGCTATCAAGGATTGCTTTAACGTTGTATCTGCTCATGTCGAAGTTAGTCACTGCGCTTAGTCCTCTGAATTTAATGGCTGCAATGTCGTATGCCTCAGCAGCCTCTTCTTGAGTGCCTACATAGTTTGTAGAATTTCACTTGGATATAATTAACTAAAAAAATAAAATTGATTAATATTTATGAGATATATATTTGTTTGAGAAGATAAAACGTACCGAAAGTTCCCAAATAGAGGTCTTTGTTACCGGCGACTCTTCCGATCCTCGCTTGCCACCTTCCATGTTGGTGATGCCTTTTGGACCCATTAGAGGAAATCACCAGATAAATATATATCAATTATTACATATACATTAAAAAAAAAGAGGATTGAAACATCGTAGTCGGTCCCAATATATATGTAGATTATGCGTACCTTGTTACTCCACGATAAATCGATGCACCACGAGAGAAGCCACTACTTTTCCTGCATATTTAAACGTGTATTATATATTTCCGTATAATGATTTTTAATGTGAATTACGAAATATTAATAAATATATACGTGATGGGTTTTTATTATATAATAAATAGAACTGTATGAAATATGTCATATGCAGTAAATTCAACAGTTCCATTATGTACCTGCGCAGAGAGGCAACATACTCTTGCCTCGTCATGTGCTTCATCTCTTCTACTTCTTTTTCATAATCACTCATCTGAATAATATATCAAACCAACATTACTACTTTTTTTTGGTAATAAATGTACGATATAAACATGTATGACAATTAATAGGATCAGATAATAGTTTTTAAGAAAAGCACTAATCAGACCAAAAAGAAAATAATTTGGTTCGGAGTTGTGAATTTTTGTATTATGTATTGATTAATTAACTTACAGGGAAGTTAGTAGTTGTGGTGGTTCCCCAATACTTAAGTGCGGCTAAATCGTAAGCCCTAGCTGCTTTTTCTTCTTTGTCATAACCTCCTGCATGATCAAATATACAATTTAATTAGATTTTAGTTAGATCAGATTTAATTATACACTTATTTATAGCACTATCTAATTTATAATCAAGTACTTACCCAAATAAACTTAGAAGAGAACCACCAGGTCCAAATTTTGAGAAACACATGAAAAAGAGAACCTAGATTAGTTAGAAAATCAATGGTGTATGAAAAATATCAAATTATCATATAAATTGAGTATATATACCTTGTCTTCCTTTGCGAGTTTGGCCTTCTCTTTTGCAACTATTATCCCATAAATGTGCCTCATATCTCCCTGTCCACCTATGCCTGAAAATTTAATTCAAATGTATATATCATCCCATATTATATTATTCTGTATATAAAACCCCATATACAGTAATTAATGTCTCTTTTTAATATATATCAAGGAACATTCCGCAGCACTCTCAACAAAACCATTAGAATGTCCCAAATTTTTCAATCACGATCCAATCGACGTTTTAGACAATAAAGATATTTATAAATGAAGGGAACCTTGTAACACCGCGGTATATAGACGTTCTTTGTCCAAAACTCTCAATAGTTTTCTTCGGTGTAGCTTCTACGACATCAACAATAGACTTCTCTTGGACAACAACATCATTATTGTTGTAGTTGTTGCTGTCACAAGTAGTAGATGAGTTCATAGAGAGGGACAAGCCTCGTGCACTTCCATTATTATGATCTTGGTGGTCAACATTAGCCACCGAATGATTCCTCAGCCATGTCTTTATCATCGAAAGGCCTAGCGAGCCACCACCACCACTGTTTCCTCCTCTACATCCGCCACTCCCATCTCCAATGTTCTCGTTCGTGTTGTTTATCTTCGTGGTCCGGCCGAGGAAATTCTCAAGCTTTGGTCCATTTTGGTCATTATCGTGGATGTCATTGCATGCAACACCATTGATGTCCCAATCTATACAGAAAAAAAAAACAAAGAGAGCCCTAATTAATCATGTTTTGTTCAGTCTGCTTTCATCATGATCTATGGTATACGAAATGGGTTTTTGATTTAATGGACAAAATGATGAAAATTATAATATATATATATATAGTTGCATGTGTGATCATATTATAATATTATGGAGAAAATGTGTAACTTTATATTTCAGAGAGTTAAATTTCGTGAAAAGTGAACAAACATCAAACCCCCACACATGGAAATTCTCAAAAGATGAATTCGAAAAATAAGCAAAAACAAAATAGGGCTACGTGCGTGAGTCTTGGTCTTTGTTCTATGCATTGGAAGAAGGGGAAAAATTAACAAAAATAATTAAAATAAACAAATAATTTTAAAAATAAAAACCTCGGGAGTGACTATTGTTATCTCTGGTGAAGGCTTCGAGGACGACACCATAGGGAGGAGGAAACGATGTTTGAACGGCTGAAGACTCATCGGAGGCAGCGGCCAGATCGAAACAGTATTCTTCGGTGACATCTACGGCGGTTGTGGTAGTGGAGGAGTCGACGTCCGTACGGTGGTGATCTCGATCATGAGGAGAGAGAGAGAAACCTAACCAGTTATTCATCGAGTTCATATGATCTAACAGTTAACTCCTTGTGAGAGATGAGAGAAGAATATGAAGAACTTAGTTAGGGTTCATGCATGAAGAGAAAGAAAGAAAAAGGTTTTGGTGTTAACTGAAGAGAGAAAAAGAAGAAGAAGAAAAGTCAAAAATATAATGTTCATTTCTTCCGAGGCGGCATGTATATAAAAGAGTTTTGCAATTAAATTAAAAAATGCTATTTACTTGAAATATGTGGAGATGCATTGGTCGGTTTGGAAGGGTAGGGGTAGTTATGTAGTTTCAGTGGACAATGACATAGTTCCAATTTGCTTTGATGACATTTTATTAATCAATCAAAAACCATTTCAAATCTCTGTTTCTTGTTCTCTCTCTCTTCATACGTATATAAGGTTAATGTAAAGGACAAAACGGGGTAACCACGAGTACCAATAATAAAATCCAAAAACTCACTCGCTGTCGATTTAAGACAAATGATGTGTCTGTAAGAGACATGCGTATGTGTGAGCCTTTGACACGAACATGCGATTACGTTTGGTGTTTTCATTCAAACACGAACTCGTCACTTTTACTGCTTTGCGATATTTTGGAGTGAGGGACTAAGGTCACTTCCCTTGGGGGTTTGTCACTTCCCTTGGGGGTTTTTATGAAGTTCTTTTTTTTAAGAATAAGTTTTTAAATAACTGATTCGAATTTTTTAAAACACTTTTATTAATACAATTTATAACAAAAATATTGGTAAAAAACCTATAAAAGATTACTACCAATGGAATCCATTGCTCTAAGCGAGACTAGTTACCGAATTCCAAGAAACATAAGTTCCTCTAGAGATAGGTAATGTAATTCGCATCAATAGTTAATAATAATAACTTAAACGACAACAATAGTTAATAGTTTATTGTTGTTAATCTGTACGATACTTTAAATTTTAGGCTAAAATTAAGTATAACCATAAACAACGTACGCTTATTTTACAAAACATGTTTAAGAATAGCCTAAAATTTTAGGCTTAAACATATATATTGTTAACTGAAAATAGTAAATTTACATATATAGTTACGTTTATTCTAAAATTTACTATTTAACCTATATATATGTTAAGCCTAAACATATATTTACGTTCATATATGAATAATACATATATAACTAAAATTTTAGGCTTAAACATATATATAGTTAACTGGAAATAGTAAATTTACATATATTGTTACGTTTCTTCTAAGATTTTCAGTTATATATTTATTATTTTTTCTCAAAAAGTCTATTAAATTGACATATATATATATACATATATATAAACGTAAATATTTTCAGTTAACTATATATGTTAATTTAATAGACTTTTTAACTGAAAATAGTAAGAATAAACGTAAATATTTTAACAAAAACAAATAAATGTGTAGTGGCTATGGTTCAACCAATAAAAAGGTTCCAGAATGTTAAAACAAATCTAGTTTTGATCCTCCAACTATAACATTGTTGACCAAAAAAGTAAACAATAGTACTTAACCAATCATAATTACTTAAGATACAGGATGACTAGCTAGCAGGGATGATGTATACGTACCTGCTAAGCAATAGTAGTAGTAAAGTAGTCGAGCTTATCCGATTAATATCGAATTAATAAATGATGTAGGGGAATTAGAGTAATTAGGGAGGGAAAAATAGGATAAACACTTGGATCAATGAGACGATACTGAGCATGTGCATGGGTTTATAATCTTTCAAATATATATAACAATTCAAAAAAATTGGATTGTTATATGGCAAGATACGATTCAATGGATTCTGTTCTCGCTATTTAATAAATTAATTTCACTTCCTCCATTATTATGCCTGCAATATTTAACACACCAACAACACACGTTCTAGAATTGCCTCGTACCTACAAAATCATATTATATTTTCCTAAGAATTTGTTCATATCTGTTCTAACTTCTAACCCCGAAACCTTTGGTATCCAATTATTTCAATACCACAAACCAACTAGGAACTAAAAAATATTTTTTACACTTCTGATATGCGGTTCAAATTTTCTGACTAACCGAAGAAACTATTTTCACTTACTTTATGTTTTAATCTAGGCTCCAGGACGATATTGAAATTGAAACGAGTTTGCCAAAAAATAAAACAGATTTCTCATTCACGTACGATAAAAACAATTCATTGCATGTGTTTAATGCTAAAAAGGAAAGAACGGATGAGGTTTTAGACTTATCCTGATCCAAAGTTTTGTGTAAAAACGGTTCAAAGTATTGTACTTGCAATCGAAGATAATTAAGGTTTATTGGGGGTAATTTATCGAAGTGAGAAATTACACCTGTAGATTCCATCTGAAAATAAAAGGAAACACCTGTAGATGAAGATATCTACAGCTGACAAGAGCGTGTGACCAAAAATAGGGAAAAGAAATCTGGTAAAGTAGAAAATGAGAAAAAATATATTTAAAGAAAAAAAGTGGGAAAAAAACAAAAGCAAAAGAAGAGGAAAACTATAATTAAATCAGATAGATGAGTTTTAGATAGGGGCATTAAAAACAAAAGAAAACGTGAATTTGAAATGTGATTTTACGAAAATGGGAACATAACTAGAATTTGAGAATAGTAAAAGATGTTTTATATAAAATTTAGGACAATGGAACGGAAACTAATATTCTCAAAAAATAAACATGACAAACAAATAAATTATCACAAATATGTTTATTTAATAATTAAAAACTTAAAATTCAAAAACAACCTAACATAAATTTCATAATATTAAATCAATCAAAATTAAAATAAATCAAAATAAATTTCAATAATTTAAAATCTTAATAAATCAAGTAACTGTTTAAAATTTAAATAAACCAAATAACTAATTTTTATTTTCTTTTGCATCGTTCCTATTTTAATGAGTGTATGCATACAAAGTCAACAAAATAGTAACTATTAAGAAAAAATATCTTTAAACATACAAAATATCAAATATATATTAAAATAATAAAAGTTATATTTATGTGATTTAATATTTTAAATTTTCTATTATTATATTTATAGAACATATATAAAATATTATTTATTATATATAATTTGTTCCGAATGAAATTTTGAAAATTTTCGTTCCCGTCCCGTTCCCAAATAGAAATCAAAAACTTATAGCAAACAAGAATATATTTTGAAATAGGATGGAAATTTTCATCCAGAAATAAAACAAGATGGGATGGAAATTATGCCTACCCATAGTTTTAGATATTTGCTCTACCATTCCCCTACCCAATACCTGTTACTTTGCTCATTCATTGTTCATTTGCATGCACATTTTGACACACAATAAATATATATACACCCACACACACATTAGTATGTATATATATATATATATATATATGAGATTGATACAGACAACAACTTCTATAAATTTGATCTGGACACTGAATTCCTGGGCAATCCTGTGTAACATCTTATTCTAATTTTTTTTCCTATTCGAATACATGTGGCTAGTGCTAACCTGATTTTCAAGAGAGTTTAGAAGCCGTTTAGATACCGATTAATCAGGTTTTATTTTCATCATCTAGTTTATAATATATTAGATGAGCGTCTAGATCAATTAATCGATTCGCTAGACCACTTGTACTTATTTAGACTAGTTAATAAAATTCGAAGTTTTACAATTATAATTTTTATATTTGTGGAATCCTGGATCAAAACCGTGGTTCCATTAAAAAATGAGATTGGTAAAAACTTGAAGAATTGCAAAACCTACCAAGGGATCTACATGTTATAGATAGAACGTAACACAAAAATTGTCTCATCTACTACCACTTCTAAATCAGCCATCAAAGTGGTCAGTGATCGCATATTTCACAATCGTTTCTTTTAATTCACACTCTACTCTATTTCTCTTAAAATGTTATTTTATTTTGCACTCTTTATAGTATGATAAAAAAAATCCATCATTTTATGTTTTACAATGTTCCATTTTTAATATATTTCTAGAGAGCAAGCTAGAATTTAGTTTTTTTTTGTTTGTTAAAGAGCTAGAATTTAGTTTAGATGGTAAAGAGTTGAATTTTGGTATAAAGTTTAACGTTAAAGAAAGAAAACACTACCAATTGATTCCACTTGTGACCAATCAAATCATTAATGTTAAACATTTAGCCAATTAGTTGAATTCTTTTCATGAGTTTCTTCTTGCCGGTTTATAAATATAAATATAATAAACAATATATCTTTTTGATATGAAAGACGAATGTGGAAATGATGAGGGTCTGCAAGAGTCTGCCGTGCTTACGAAAACCCATAACATTGTCACATTGCAATTGCATCAGCCCGTGTCATTGTCATATCATAATTTTTATAATTATGCTCTATTATTCCATATTTTTCAGAAGACAAATAAATCAACAATTTCACTTTTTTAAAAATATATATATATGAATGAAAATTGAAAAGCTTTTGGTTCCCCCGGTTAAAGCGGGCGAGTTCTTCTGTTCCCCTCCACATCACACTGATTCTTTGCATGACTGACATCTCATTTTTTTTTGTATCTAATTTATTATATTTTCTTTATAAAGAATCTAATTTATTACTTTCTTGGAACTGATAACTCTAATATTCGTTCAGATTTACAATCGACCGAATGGCGAATGGTAAAATTGGCGTGCGATACACACAGTCCCATGAATGAATTACAAAACAAATTGAATTGCGAAAAATATGCTTTAAAACACTACTATAAGGCAAAAAATACTTGAAAAACACACGTTTTTGTTTCAAGTTCAACCATTCAGAATGATTATTAAAATAAAAAATTTCATCACGAAACTGGTTCCAGTTAGATACTTTTTTCAACTAACAGACATATTTTACCATTTACATAGATGATCTTGATTCCATTAATTATATTCCACCAATATAAGATCATTTTGCCATGTTACAATAATAAAAGGATAAAATCGAAAGTTTGACCCAAACAAAATAAGAGGATAAGTTTGAAAGAAAAAGTGAAAGTATAAGATCATTTTAAATGGAGAAAAGATAAGAGTAACAATGCAATAATATAAAAGAATTTTAAGAGTAACTTTGTACCACTTCAAATGGAGAAAAGATAAGAGCAAAGAGTGCAATTTTTTATTGTTTTCTGCAGATACAGCTCCATATCCGCCCACATATCACATATGAATACTCGAGCTGGAAACATAATGAGAATTGCAGAGACTTAGATTCATAAGCCAAGTTAATATGTATGCAAATTAAAGACAGTTTTGGGAGAAAAAAAAATATTAAGGATTGTTTGAAATTAGGTCTAGGCATTTTGGGAAGGGTAATCTGTCTCGTTCTGATTTTTCCAATTTTTTTGAGAATTTTTTTTTGTAATTTTTCGTTTGGATGCGAAAATAATATTCAAATGGGTAAGGAAAATGGTAGAAAAAAGATCAGGATTACCTAAACTTCCATTGGATAGTTACAAAGAATGAACTTTTAAGAATCTTGAGTTTATTTAATTATGTTTATGATTTATGTTAACGATTTTTTTGCACTTAGCTGTTTTGGATAATGTTTTGGATAATGACACATTTTTTATAGTTATGTTATTATTATAACTTTGAGCAATCTATAGGTTAACTATATAATTAGTACATTATTAAGCCGTATGTAATAATGTTCTTTTTTGTTATATGGAAAATTGTGATTTTCAGTTTTTAACAAAAAGATTTGAGTGATTACAAACAAATAATAATAATATTCGAACCCTTACATGTCCTTTATCCGATTTTATTTTATTTTGGGTATGTATTGGAAAGTATATTTTTGTGTCTCAAATTTTTCATTTATGACTTTTACCCATAATTTTCCATCATGTTATTTTATGATAATATTTTGGATAATTTATTTAAATTTCCAAATTACCCATTTATGTGCTTTATCCGTATTTTTCCATCCCGATTTCCGAAATGTCGAGACCTACACTCGAGCCATAGTAAGTTAGATAAATCATAATCTTAAAGAAACTAATATTAATGTCATTCTCTGCCATAGCTGCAATACAAAAGTATGGGAAACTTAAAGTCAGGTCTTCAAATTGTTTACCTCATTGTACCTCATTATTCACCGTTTTTATAGTCGCTTAATTATGCCAAACATGGATTCTTGGTTCTAATTAAAATCAAGCTTTGGCATCCATAGATGGGGGGACTCAATGAACTAGAAGAAAACAGAATTAGCTTTCCTCTGTCCTCATCGTTTATCTGCAGTTTCAGACCTTCTATAAGTTATTATCTAGGATGGATCCAAAGTAAGACCTGAGGATATTTTTAATTCCATAGAAAACCAGACAAATTTAAATACTAGTCTAAGGAAATTAAAGGGTATGGTCTTTACTTAGAATGTCAATTGCATAACATCCAGTGGTCATCATCGGGGACTATAACATGTTTGACACAGAATATTCAAAGATCTCATAGCTAATCTATATACAGTCCATTGTGAGTCGGATACGTCAAACCATTGGCAAATTGTATGAGTAAAAAACATAATACATCCCAAGGCATCAGAAATATGACATTACATTTCAACCCAAAAGATAAAAGAAAAGCGGACAAAACTTTTCTTAACCTACGTAACTTTCGAAGAAAAGGTTATATAACTTTTTTATGGTGAAACATTTGATACAAGAGACTAGAAATTAACAGTTAATCTTCACTTCTTATTTTGACATTCTTCTAAATTCTAATGATCTAACAAAAGTTGGTTCTACAGAGAAATTCTCAGTTGAGTTAACTAATATATACACAATTCACAAATTTGATCAAGATCCAAAAAAAGTTTATTTTTAGTCTAACTAACTCAATCTTTCCCTCTACTTAGTTTAAGTAACAAATAATCCAAAAAGCAAATATCATTAGAGACTACTTGCAATAAGCAAATCACCAACAAAAGTTTTAAAAACTTTGAGCATAGACCACATATTTTTCGTAGATCAAACACATTCCAATTTCGTTCGAACCATCTCGTCAACGAAACATATATATATATAAGGATGCTTAGTTCCTAAAACCCCATGTAAGTAGCACCAAAAATTATAAAGAAAACTGCCAAAGATTTCTATTATAAATCAAGAGCCCAACGATGCTGCCCGAATGCAAGTTTGGCTAGATAAATTCGGATCCAGACTCGGAATTCGGGACCTTTGGAGTGGATCTCGGGTCGAGTCTGTAATTTTTTTCTTTTTGCATAAAATCCCGATACTTTTTTTGTTGTAACAATAAGCCATATACAGTTGGGGAAAAAAACTTAAATTACTTAACTTGAGGGACCTATAATGATACTGAACCCTAATTACCAAAATCTTGTACACCAAACAAAGGCAATAGTGTTCCATGTAATTATAAGCTTCCGATTAACACCCAATCTCTCTGTTCTGTCCGTAGAGAAGATCGATTCGTGATTCAGACAATTAAATTGGGCGAGATAGAGAGAGATAACGAAGATGGACGCCATGAGGAAGCAACTCGATGTGCTTATGGGAGCTAACAGAAACGGCGACGTGACGGAGGTGAATCGCAAATACTACGACCGTGATGTTTGCCGTCTCTACCTCTCTGGTCTCTGTCCTCACGAGCTCTTCCAATTGACGGTGCGTATACACATCTTGTTCAATGCCCATGTTTTACTTTCTTTAGCTCAATGGCTTAATCATTAGTATCTTCAAAATCCTAAATCAAGCTTGAATTTTTAACATTATCCTCAACCCTAATTTGTGTTTGCTTAGTAATTTGGTTTACGAGTAATCTTTGACTTGTTTGTTATTATCAGAAAATGGATATGGGACCTTGCCCAAAGGTGCACTCTTTGCAGCTGAGGAAAGAGTATCCTTTTGGAATTTAATGTAAAGTCTTCTTCTTCTTATGTGTAAGTCTTGAGCCTATGTAATATCGAGACCAGTTCTTTAGTGGAATGTTGTTTCTTTCCTCTATTGTTTTACTTTTAACTCTTCCTTAGTTATAAAGAAGCAAAGGCAAAAGGTGTTGATAATTACGATAGGGAATTGGAAGATGCCATTGACAGGCTTATTGTTGAGTGTGATAGGAAGATTGGTAGGGCTCTTAAGCGTCTTCAGGAAGAAGATGCTAAAGCTGCCATTGCAATTTCAGTCACCGAAGTTACTCAGGTGATGATCTAAGTTTTAATTCGTTGACATCTTTTTGAAGTTTTTTTTTTTTAAACTTAAGCTTTTTCCTTACCGTTACATTGTTTTATTGCAGTCACCTGAAATTCTCGAATTATCGAAGCTAATCAAAGAGAAGATGAAGGAAGCAGAACTGCATGGTAATATAAAAGAACAATTTGCTTCCTGCATCACTGCAACTCATGTGAATCTGGAACCTTTTGTGTTTGCACTTTGTATTCCAATATTTTTGCTGCTCAAGTGGTACAATAGGTTTAGATTTTTCATCTTCTGAAACATAAAGCTTCCCTTTGGTGTTGCCTGAGATGGGTTTTACATGGGGTTTTACCTATTAAAATTGTTCTAAATTTGAAAGAAAGCATCTATCTTTTATAATTGGCACTAAATGGCTTGGATGTAAAGCTTCTGCTAATGATTCTTATGTGATTATAAAACTTTGGATGCTGCTATAACCTTTAGCAATGATATTGTCATATCTCAGATCTTGAAGGCAAAACGGATCTGAAGATTAGAGTTCTTGAGTTAGTTGAAGAGATGAGGACTAAGAGAGCTGACCAACAGGTCTGTGATTATGTAATTTGCTATTTTTTTGTGATTGGTTCTTTGTTTACAGTCGAGTCCTTTGTCTTGTTTCCCTACAGGCTGTGCTACTGTTGGATGCCTTCAACAAAGATAGGGCATCCTTGCCACAGCCCGTCCCAGCTCAGCCACCAGCTGCAGCATTACCTCCCCCTGATCCTCGTACTCAAGAAATGATCAATGAGAAATTAAAGAAAGCAGAAGAGTTTGGTAAGCGGAAAACCTCTAATTTGTCTCTGTTTCGTTATATGTGGTGATCTGCCACTATACAGTTACGATATCTGTATGTTATTTCAGGCGAACAAGGAATGGTTGATGAGGCGCAGAAAGCACTAGAAGAGGCTGAAGCTCTTAAGAAGGTGCGTTTTCTTTTGTGAATTAGTTGTCTGTTTAACATTTATCTCCGAGTTACTTTATACTTTATAGGATGTGGAGATGTTTATGAACTCGTTTGACACAGGATATGTCCTTTGTCTTGTTTTGGGTAAATTGCTTGAATTGTTAGGCATGTTCTTTATGTCTCTCCATACTCACTTATTATATAATATTTTCCCTACTTCTATTAGTTCCTAAGAGTGTTGTGTTTGTACATGTTTCAGCTTAGTGCCAAAGCAGAACCTGTTGTGGATTCAGCCAAGTACACTGCTGATGATGTGCGCATTGTAAGTCAAGATCTCAATTTTATCACCTTATCTTAGGTATTCATCTCATATAGTTTGTCCAGTCTGATGACCGTTAGAGTTAGGGCGGTAGTCCTGCTTCTAGTATCCAAAAAGAAGTAATAGCTTAATTGCTTTTGACTAAAAGTATTCCATGTTCTCATCCCTGCTCGAAGTACCTTCTTTATTCTTGGGTCAGTTCCTTAGTTTCTAGCTCTCACTGGGTGTTCCTCTGTTGTCTCAGACGGACCAGAAACTGCGCCTATGTGACATATGCGGAGCATTTTTGAGCGTCTATGACAGGTTAAGTTTGGTTACTTAAAATAAAATTTTGCTTTATGGTTCCTTGGCGTTTTTAAAGAAAGCTAGAAAGAGATAATTGGGTTGCAAGTGGTTCATAATTTGACCCCGGCTATTGTACCTCCTTTGCACCAGCAGGCTATTTGGGCCCAGTTTTACGAGGATTACTTTTGCAGCTAATAAATGTGCGTTCTTTCTTGATTTATTGTGCCTGTTAGAGATAATTAATGGAGCCTTATACTATGTCTATGTCACCAATCTGTTATTTGCATTTAGCAATGTCAAAAATCTTTTGTACTGGCTTTAGTGATCGTCGGTTAGCTGATCATTTTGGAGGGAAGCTTCATTTGGGTTACATGTTGATCCCCGACAAATTAGCTGAGCTTCAGGTAATAAACAATAGAATCTTTCTACTATGATTTTCCTGTTCTTTGTCAATGTACTGTATAGTTAGTCATATTCTCTGTTTTCTTCAGGTGGAAAAGAACAAAGTTCACAAGGAACGGGTCGAAGAAAGGAGGTTTAGTTTCTAAGCTTTTCAACACATTCTTCGTTAGCATACTTTAATCCTCGAATATTTATGCTGAAAAACTAAACCTATCTCAGATCGAAGGAGAGGAGTAGAGAGCGAGAATCAAGTAAAGACAGAGACAGCGGAGATAGCCGTGACCGTGGAAGAGATGTTGACCGTAGGAGTAGAGATCAGGACAGGCACCATGACCACCGTGAACATGACCGAAACTATAATCAGTCACGTGGCTATGATTCAAGAAGCAGGCGCAGTTCACGGTCCCGGTCTAGGGAAAGACGGAGGGATTATGATCGCCGCAGGTAATTTTTGGTTAAGAACAGACACATCTTATTCTTCTTACTGCAAATCTGTTGGTTGCATTTAAGCTTGGATTTTAACTTACCTTTCAGAAGCCATGACCACTACTAAGACCCTTCCTAAGATGGTTGCAGCGGCTTTAAGAGATTCTTAGAGATGCATTTAGGATCAAATTTGGAGTTACAAACACTCTTTTTCTTTTTCTTTGCTCATGTGTTTTAAGTTTTACTTTTTTAAAGATTGTAAGTGAACAAATAACTTCCTTGCGGCATTTCCACAAACATCTCGTCTACTACTTGGAGCAAACTGAATAAGAAAAACTGAAGACCCCAGAGACACGAACAGACTCGGCGAGAGCAAAAGACGATTAAGATCAAAACATGTTGGAGAAAATGAAACCTTGCAAGTTGTGGCGACACTCAGCCAATACCCAATTCTGAGCCGGACCCGTAATCAAGCGACTTTGTAATCTACAATTAAACAATAGCTCAGCTTCGAATTCTCTTGGGTTTAATTGAACGAAACTGATGTTGTTTTTATGAAATTACAAATAAACTAATCCGTTCGCAGAATCAATATTTTGCTTAGGATAGTGAACAGAGTTGAGAGTCTTCGCATGAACATCCTTAATTCTCTTCGACGGCTTCTCAGTTGAATTTATTTAATTTACTCTTTGTTCGATTGGATTTTGCTTTTTTTTTTTTTAATTTGTTCCTATTCTGGTAAGAATATTTTATTAGTTTTCACAAGTATACATTGCAAAAACAAAAAGCAAAAGTACATATACACGTAAAGTAAATCAAACGAGTCGAAAGACTCGAATCGAGCACATGCATCGATTCTAACATAACTTTTATTTGGTCAATACATAACGGTTACTAATTCTGGACTTTGCTAGACCCGCGGTCGCCTATGTGATAACATATATGGTCAATCAAACACAGTTGGATAATAACGACGAGAAAGTCAAATGGGAATAGATCTAGAGACTTTGGGATAAACATGCCTCGCCGGATGACCCATAATACGTCGACCCTTGGCATGTTTAAAGATATAAACCACCGCACCAACTGGCCACTCGATGATTCCGGTTATCAGAAAAGCCACGAACCCTAACGTCGGTCCCACAAATTTGCACCGACACGGGTTTTGCCTTGTTCCGCATTGAACACACGCGGGAAACGCCATCGTTTTGAGTATGTAAGATCGATGGATGAGCACAGAGCGAGAGAGCTAACTATATTTACTTGTTGTTTGTTGGAGAAATCAGATTTGAGGAAAGAGTGGAGTTGATTTGTTGAAGATTGATTTTACGAGAGACAGATCTTTATAGAGAGACGTATCATAAAAAAAATGTTTCATTTCTTTTTTCTTTCCACGTAGGGTAGGGCTCGGTGTGTTTCTATTTTCAATCATAGATATTTTTGTGCTTTAGGTCGGCTTGTTATTTTTTAATTCTCCTTAGTTATTGAATTTTAAACAAGTGTCCAGAATATAAACACGTGTCAGGACCTGTAACGTGAGTAGCCACGTGGCTTATGATTATTGGGCCTGAGTTACGAAACTCTCTTACGTTAGGCTATTTTTTTCGAATTATGACTATGTCGACAGTCGACGTGACACGACTATGATTTACGAATTTTAAAGCGCTAAGCTGCTTGTTTAGAGTTTCAATGTAAGTCGGGAAGATCAATCGATTTAATTAGGATGAACTTATGAAAAGGTGACTATTTTATTACCCTCTTCACAGATTTATATACAATCTTGTTATTTTCTTATATTCTTTTTTGTTAGAATGTAAAATTTATTCAACATAAAACTTCTTTGTATACAAAATTTGCAACGTGTTTTAAAATTTGGGGAGATTAAGAATGTTTGGAGCATAATAAGTTAACAACCAAAGAACAGAGATTGGCGGAGCTCCTTTCTTCATTGCCGAGTACCAAAGTAAAACAAATCAGCGCATTGTTATCATGTCATGGATTCCGGACTTTCCAAAACTTCGGAATTGAATATTGGGCCTTGGGCTTTGAACTTCGGATTTTTCAAAGTGGGCTTTTGAGACTTAGACGAAGATAAGTCAAAAGACTTAGACGAAACACTAGGTTGGTCCGAGTAAAAACAGATGACTAAAAACCGAGGAGCAATCTACATCAACATAGATTCTTTTACTCGATCAAACAAACGTAATTCTTTTTGTTTTCTTCTTTCTTCTGGAATGGATAAATAGAATCCAAATCAAACTGGATCAATTTAGCCAACATGGGACAGAGAAAAACAGATTATATTTTATAAAACATCTTGAGATTGAACGCTAGCAAAGGTTAACAGCTAAGGAAACGAAATTGTTATTGCTGAACAAATAAAACATAAATCTAAAAATTTAATTTGGTTTGGTTTCCTTTTAATGTATATTCAAGAATCTTAAAACTTTATTAAAAGAGATTGAGAAAAATCCAAACAATCTCTAGCGCTAAATTTTGCTAGAACAGATCGATATCAAACTGAATAAAAAAGAAAAAAAATAATCTAGGAACAAATCATAGTGATTTTTTGTTATTAAAACTCATCATAGTCTTAAACTCTTCAAAGCTCACAAAACCATCACCGTCTGCATCAACGGCTCGAACCATCACAACACATTCCTCCATTGTATGCTTCTCTCCAAGACGCTTCAACACCACGTGAATCTCACTCGCTGATATCTTCCCGTCACCATCAATATCATATAAATCAAAAGCTCCTTTCATAACAGTTTCTTCATCGTCCTTTTCTCCTCCTCCGCCAAGCAGCAAACACGAAGCGAACTCCACCGAATCGATTTGGCCATCACCATCAGCGTCAAGCTCTCTGAACATCTTATCGACTTCTTCAGAAGTTATTGAAGGAGAGAAGGCAATAATCGCCTTGGCAAATTCGTCCCATGAAATTTTTCCATCTTTGTTCGTATCAAGTCTCTGGAAGATCTCTGCGACAGACATGTTTTTTTTTTTTGAATAATTCTGAGGATCTCTGCAATATTGTGATGATCAACGAAAGATTTTGTTTGAAGAGGTCAAAAGTCACATCTATATTTATAAAAGAAAATTTCTTCTTGTTTGGATTCCTACAGAGAGATTTAGTTTTGGAAATCCTAAACCTTTATGATTTTGGAAAACAAAAAATAGAGCAAATTTTCTTTTTTATATATAAACAAATCCATAAATTTACTTTATTTCTTTTTTAAACAACAATAAAATCCATAAAACCTTTATTTTTTTCGTATGATAAAACAGTTGAAAAGAAAAACAGAGATACCATTAGCACGTGTCCAGAAGATTAAACCAGAGAAAATGTTAAAAACAGAGTATCAAAGATTCTAAGATTCTACAGAGGTGGAATATTATGAAAAAATTTTTGTGTGTTAAATATGAGATACAAATGTTGATTTGAAGAAAGGTGATATCAACATTAATTAAATTTATTATCATACACATAACACATTTGATTGTTATTATTATTTTTAATAATACAGTAGTTTTATCTAGAATTTGTAAAGATGTTTTTTTTTGTTTTTGAAAGATACTTTGTATATATTTGTTCTAAAGATATTTCGAAAAAATACCTTTAATATTCTTTTGTTTTGTCAAATAAGTTTAATACAGTTTACAAATTTTATTTACATTTAAATGAAAATATCAAAGTATGATAATGATACCACCCTAATACCACTAACTTAAATTCATTTTCTTATTGCTTTTTATTTTCTTGAAGTGTAATTGTAAGAAGTTATAACTGTATAATAAATAAGTATTTAGATAGTTAAATTATAAATTGGTGAAGTTGTTGAGAACGGGAGGCTACAAGGTCGGGAACATGCAGTAGGTGCGTTATTAACATTGTGTAAAAGCGACAGGAGTAAATACAGAGAACCGATTCTTAGAGAAGGTATTATACGGAACGAATATGTGTTTTGCTTTTACTTACCTCCATTTCTAATTATATATCTTCTAATAAATAGAAAATGGTTGGATAAACAAAATTAGACCAATTTGAGGGAGTATGCAGAAATCATTTGACCCAAAAAATTTATAATTTTCTTTTATTGTCTTGATAAAAAAACAATCGATGTATATAAAAAGGTCAAACCCCAGCTGCGGATGAATATCTTCTCATTTTCAGAATATAAATGTGCATCGAAAGATACCAACAGTTGTGAGAAAAAAAGACAGATCGGAAAATGAGAGTTTTAAGAAGGAAAAAAAAATGCAAAAGATAACTAAACCTATGTCAAAATTTTCATAAACAATTCAAACCATCAATTTAAAACCTAAATCCAATGCTCTCACATGAATATGGCTTCAGAATTTTTAAATTTCAAAACTAGTAATCCCCTTCGCTTGAACCCTAAATCTCAAGGTCAACTATTACAATTTTTTCACATATTAGAAACAAACATTCCATACAAAACCAATGCATACATCACCAAAACAAATCTGTAATAGTAACTTACATATAAATAAAACTATCATAGTTACTAAGCTTTATATGTAACATAAATCTCTTGCACATTTTACAAGATTTTCTTATTAGATAACAAGCCACCCCATCTCCAAGTTTAATGAAGAACTCTATTCCTCTCCGGATACTAAACATCAACATGTAGTGCACATCTAACTTAAGCTACAAACAACATTAAACAGATAAATTTATGAGTAATGCTTACTTGGAACTTTCATCTGGTAATTCAGCTAGCAGCAGAGCGAGTATCAGGTGTTGAGTCTTGACCATCTGATCCATACCCATACTTGACCTGAACCCAATATATATAACAGCTTGGTCATTTACCGGCTATTCAAATCAAATTCTCCTGCTTCACGCCAGTTTTCTTGTTCACCCGTCTCTCCATTCTCATTCTCCTCATCATTCAAGAAATCTTCAGAGGGTTCCTTCTCCTCTCTCTGACTGTTGTTTCCCCATCCATTCATCATCTCATCAGGGTTCCCTGTTCTCCCATCTCATGGCTTAGCTGAATATTGCTGCCTTGATTCCCAACCGCATTAGCCCTCAATGGGTTACGAGCCATTATCTCGGCATGAGATTGGGACTGTCCAGCCTGAGCCAAAGCTGCCATTCGCAGCTTAGCCTCCTGAGCCTCCCGGCCAGCCTTCTCCCTATCCATTTCTGCTTTCAGTTCAAACAACGCTTTCCTTTCTTCTTGTAGCAAAGCTTGTTCTACCATCAACCTTTCCTCGGATCTAAATTCTCCCATTGCTTGCTTCCGAGTTATTATGTTAAAAGCTAGGGCTTGTTTCTCAAAGGTTGCCGTAAATTCAGCAACTTTAGCAGCAATGTTGTTATCCCATTGTTGAGAGCGGGATAGGGCCTGGCCTGTTGGGTCTGAATCCAGGATACGATCATCCTCTTCTGCTTCGTAATCAGCTACAACATGATAAGGTAACAATCTGCAAAGGTTGTAAGAGAACATGCATGTGAGTAATGACCAGAATAAAACATAGACAGAATGTTCAATCAAGGCAATGGAACAACCTAACAATTATGAAGCTAATGATATGCCAACGCAAACCTTTCGCACAGATATGGAACAAAAAAAACAAAAAAGCAATATCGAGGGACTCAGTAATTTTCTCAAAAAGAATAATTTTGATGAGAAAAGGCAGGACGTAATTCCACATTAAACTCAAAACAATGAGGACCGTGCAGAGATACAGAAAAAAAGTGAAGTTCACATAAGCACCTAAAGAAAAAAGATCTCCGATAGATGGTGAAAATGGATTTAACACAAACAATATATATCAAACAAAACTAGAAAATGAAACTAATTTATCAGATGCAGTATCTAGCGTATGCAGAAAAATACCTATTCAAGAACTCATGCTTTAATGTACTGAATACAATGCCCAAATCTAGTAGAGAAAGATCACATTTTTAATTTACAATCACATGCAACAACCAATGAAAAAGCTAAAAAATTTAACATTGTAAATACCAAACAAGACAACACAAAAAATGTGACACACCAGTTGCATATTACTGTACAAAGTCAGTAAAGCCAATCATTAAGACATTAACAGAGGGATCAGTTAAACCAATGTTTCATATCAAAGACACACCCATAAACATAACAACAAGTAATTGTTACCACATCAGAAATTCCAAGGCGACTTCGACCAATTGTACTAAAAATGATATATAAAAAGATAAAGAATTTGATAATTGAATTGATATGATTAACCTCTCGCAAGCGTCTTCGAGAGAAGAGAAAGGTCGTTTGAAATCTGGATGACAGACACGCCAAGCGTCCTGATAAGCTAATTGAAGCTCAAGCTGATTCGACGGCCTCATTAATTTCTGCTGCTGTTGTTGTTGTTGTTGTTGATGCATTATCTGCTGACTCGATCCAACCTGCTGGTGCTGAAAGTTCGGTGTATGTTGTACCAAATTAGGGTTAGGACTAGGGTTAGGATTCTGCTGGGGAGAATTAATAGGTCGGTTATGAATTAACCCCGGCGGCCGGAGATGTACGTCGATGTTCGACGGGAATCTAGACATTGCTGCTTGTTGCTGCTGTTTCTGTAATTGTTGCAATAGAAGCAACTGCTGTTGTCGCTGTTGATTTTGTAATTGGTGTTGATAGAGGAGTTGTTGTTGCTGAGGATTATTCCTTCCCAACGGCTTCGTCTCCTCCATTTTTGTTGCTTTCTCGTCCTGGATTCTAGGGTTTCTGGAGAGATGTTTTTCGCCGTGAATAATGGTGGTTCTGGTTCAGGTAAGATGTGATTTATCTGGGCCAAGATAATTGATCTTTTTAGTCATTAAAGGCCCAAGATATTTTGTCCAACTACTCAGGCTGAACCAGGAAGCCTAATCAAACGATAACCAAGATGAACCGAGAATTTTTCAGTTTTGATTTTCGACCATTCAAAATTTCAAGAGTTTCTTTTTCGTTTTTTTTTTCATGGCGTCTTCTTCATCGTCATTTGAGATATTGCCTTAATTTTTTTTTAAATTGTAGATTATGCATGAAAAACATATCACACTTGGATATATGGCGCGAAAAAAAGAAAAGAAATTAAATAGGAAGGATGATAGTGTAAGAGAGTATCTTTGAGGTTATCAACCTATCCATGAGATCAAACCAATTGTAGCAGCCGCAAAGATGACTTGCTGGTACAGTTAACCCTGTCAAGAATACCGGATTATCGATAAAAATTCATATACTCGCTACAAAAACCATTCAAGAGAGGTGAGAAAGGATTCTTACATGTATAGGCAAAGGATATTTCCATATCCTTAAAAGAGAGTTGTCCATATCGACCCAGTGAGCCTGCATCACGGTTTAATGAGTATCAAGTAGTTTGTTACTATGGATGAATAAAGTTTAATAAAGGCTTGGGGTTGAGAAAGCTTAGCCTTACCACATCAAATCACGGATAAATAGTGCTCGTGGAATCACAAGTCCGTTTCCCATCATCGAGAGCAACATTGTAATTGATGATAAGCCTTTTATGTTGTCCGGGTCGAGTAATATAGCATGCACGAATTTTTACACTATCATATTTTCAGAAATGTATTCTAACAAAAAAGAGTTACGGTAATGAGGATAGTGGGTAGAGCATGGATGCTTAGAATACTTAAAATCATTCCCGAATAGATAAAGACCGGATTCAGATTCAGATTCATATATTTTGAATAATTCCGGCTTCGTCCGGAATTTTCAACCCGAAATGCTAGAAGCTTCTTTACTCACCAGAGGTTTAGAAGGTCATCTCATATAAATTCTGTCCAGTAAAAATGCTAAGATCCCAGATGAAGAAGTCATCAAACTCATCATGGATCATTAAATGTTTAAACTATGAAATATATGCTATGCAACTATACTTGGAAATGTGAGCAGGAAGATGGCGAGTTTCACTGCCACTGCTACAAACCGTGTTAACCGGTTTACCAACGCACCATACCAAATATAAAACAAAAAAGCACAATTTCATATCGATTGGTCTGTTTGTGTTACACTTATGTGTGCGAGTTCAAAAGTTCGGGCTTTGAACAAATCTGCAAATGCATTGTTGTGGCTGATGATATATGATCAGTCAATACAAGATTTGAATACCTGGTCCTAATTATTTTGCCTCTGAGACGATGAACATTTCAGAAGCTCTGGGACAAATGAACCTACGGAAACATAATCTCTCACCAATATTGTATGATTGTACTATCATATAATCAATGTGATAATATGTGATCATCTGGATAAGTCGCTTGTTGACATTTTACTTGCGCGAATTCTTTTAATAATTTTAAAATATCAAACAATTTTCCTTTTTTTTTTACAAAGGAAATTTTTTTTGGTTTGGAAAAAAAATTATGAGTAGAGATGGTTTATTATTTTGTTGATTCATCGTGGAATATAAAGACTTGCTCAAAATTTAGGAATAAATAAATAAATAAACCGAGGGTTATTGGCATCAATTCATAATTTCATATTTTATGGATCTAAAAAATGGCGACATTATGTTTCCACATAGAATTAATCAATGTTCATAACATATACAAGAATAATAAACTTCTCATCTCTAAGCATCATTATATATATAAATGAAAAAAGAAAAAAAAAGGTCAACGAATTTGTCCTATAAATTGATCCCATGCTTTCTCATAATTTGCAACAAACTCAGCATTTAAGCAGAACAAAAAAGAAGAAGAAACAAAGAGCAAAATGGCAAAGATACTCATCAACACTCTCTCCTTGTCTGCTCTCATGATCGTCCTCTTGTTTGTTTCAAGTGGTACATCACATTCACATCTAATCTTTTCTTTTATTTTGCATTGATTAAGTTATTGATAAAAATCGTTCTCTATAAACGACTAATGAGTGAATACGGTTTAAACAGGATTACCAAAGGTGAACGGCCAGTTATGTCCTGTGGGCGAAGGAGCCGAGAGTGTGTGTTTTCCAGGTAGTGGTCATGAAGCTTGTGACGCTAGTTGCAAGGTAATCTTCGTAAATACAACATATACTGGAAAATGTGAGCCGGAAGATGGCGAGCTTCACTGCCACTGCTACAAACCTTGTTAACTGGTTTACCAATGCACCAAACCAAATATCAAACATTGAATAAGTTCATATCGATTGGTCTCTTTGTGTTACATTTATGTGTGCATGTGTGTTTAAAAAATGTGGCTTTGAACAGATTTGCAAATGCGTTGTTGTGGCTGATAATGATCAGTCAATATAAGATTTGAATGTGTTACTATGCTTGCTTTTTCACTTTACAGCGTTATCATATATTTGATTTCTGTGCTCTTTTTGTCTTGTCATATTGGTATATCATATTATTCAACTTCATCAATCTATAAAATTGAAGAAATATGCATGAGGAAATTAAAATTTATCTCGGATTCGCAAATCCGCCGGTGATAACTCTTGACACATACATCACAGCACATTTCAATACAATTTTTTGGTTAATATGTAAAAGCCCATTAGCCCATTTTGTCAACAACGTATTGCCCAAAACAATTTGCTGAGTCTCAGTCTACAAACTAAAAGAGAAACAGAAATAAGCTCATATCGACTCTGATGCCTTTATCGTCTCCAATGGAAGGTAAAATTTTCTTAAATGGTTTGCTTTCATAATTTTCGGTCTTTATAAGTTGATCTCGTAACTTCGTCCTTACTGGTATTGGAGTCACACTTCCAAAGCTGGATCCAGTAAATTTCTTAGTGTCTTATTGTTGTTGTCAGAGTTTGATTCGGTTCGATGATTACAACTCAAATCAGAATGATTTTAGAATGGGAAATTATCAGTAAAAATGGTTGACCTTGTTCTGCAGTCTCATAATTTGAAGTTTTCTGATGAATTTAGTTTTCTTGATCATCAAACTTGCTAGATTTTTACTGAATTTCACCTTTTTATCCATCAACTGTGTATTTTTTTACTTGAAAATTTCCAGGAAACAGGGAAAACAAATAAAAAAAGTATGAATTCTTATCCTGCGGTTTTTTTCAGGTAAGGTTTTCCGAAAATTTAATGTAGTACAGAGCTTCAATCAACAAAATAAGCAGTTTAAGACACGAAACCAAAGAGAACCTGACCCATACATGTCTGCCTTACTTCCCTGTCCAAAAGGGAAGCTGGCATTGAACCTCAACTCTTCCATGCGTGCCCATACTTTCTCTAAATACCACACTGCTATTTCAAACCAAACAACCCTTTACTGCAATGGTCCGTTCTAGACACTTGATAGGCTTCAGCTTTGCCACTGATTCGCGCTTTTTCTTTGCTTCTTTACGGAAACCAACACTTTCATAGCCCTGCATTTGTGTATTGTTTCCCTATGCTGCTTGGCAAAGAGTTGTGGTGTTTCTCAGTTCTCTCTTCTTCTTGTTGAAATGGGTGCCTTTGGATCTTCCATTTGCACCTGCTTTGCAAGTGCTACTGTGCCATCTCTTGACAAAATTTGATTTTCTGAAGCTTCAGAACGGCAAGTGAATCATACATCACTTGCCAGCTAACCGTTACTGATACCTCTCTGTTCAGTGGCATTTTCAAAGTACTATAGGCGTTCACATTTTGAAATGGTTCCCGTGTCGTCCTTTTTATCCTAACAAATTAAATCATGTAGTTCTTCCTCTTTACTCTAGTTGACTCATGCTATGTTCCATTGTTCACTCCACAGCGACATTCGAGGTGTAGCGGTCGCTGGGGTTGAAGGGGAACCTGTAACCCTTCCTGAACCTGTGACTGAAGCCATAGCTGCTGCTTTTGGGCAATGGCTGTTACACAAGAAGGCTGAATCCCTACCTACTATGGAAACCGGATCGAAGGATATATTCATATAAGATGCACATATGTTTTTCCAATAAGGTGGTACATGCACATGCACTTATGACTTCGTGTATTACGGAAAAATACCAAATCCATCTATACATGTACTTCGAAGTCTTCGAGATTAGACCTTTTCGTGTTTTGTCCAATACCAAATACAGTAGTTTGATTTCTCGAACCGTATTAAAACCAAACTATCTCGGTTTCAATTTAATAAAACTATTCCCAAACAGAACAACCCAATGGAAACTGAACCGAACCCAATAGAGAATGACTTTAGTATTCGAGTAAAAAAAAAAAAAACTAAAACAAGCTTTTCATTGTGCACAAGGAAAAAACAACTTGCCTCCAATATGACTGGACAAGCCCAAACAGTTCTTAAACCTGTTTCTTCCCTCACATTACACAACAATTTGGTGAAGACTCAAGCATCTCCGGAGACCTGTGAACATATATACACAAAACTCAGTTTTATTGGTCTTTAAAAACCACAGAGATTCCAGTGAGGAAAAAGACTTACATTTGGCCCAGACTTGCGAAATCAAAGCCAGGATCCATCTCTTGCACTATATCACTCGGTGGTTGTCCACACTCTTGCATCTTCTGCATAATCTCCATTATCTTGGTCGAATTGTTTGGTTCGTTCTCATACACCAAGTTGAGTTCTTTGATTAGTTCATGTTGACGATTATAACGTTCGAATTCTTCTTTGTTTAGACAGGTTTCATGCTCTTCTAGCCATTTCGGGTATCTTCCGCCAATCTCTTTCATTGGTTCGTGAAGAATATCTTTTGATAATAGCTGTTGCATCATCGTGTCCACTATCGACTCCAAGTCCTAAACCAAACATGGAACTTAAATTAAAAATCATTTAGGAAAAAAAAGCTTCTCTTGATCAAGACCTCTCTTAAGTGGTTCTGCAAAACTAACTATCATCTTCAAGTGCGGTTTTTCCATAAAACGACCCTATGAACACAGCCTTCAAAAGTACTCTATAACATGTGTTACTACTCTGTAATAACCTTAACTGGGTGAAACTTTGGCAGTAAAAAAACCAAACTTTACATCTCCGCTCAGCTCAATGGTTTGCATCCCAACCGATCCAAAAGGCATCTCAGTTCAAAGAATGCATTAGTTTCGACTTCCAACAATAAGATGGATAATACCAAAACTTCAGATCAGATGAAGAACCAATTATAAATCAACAATAACCACTTGATGCAGAATAAAAATGATCAAATCAAACTACCACCAGTAATGGCAAGCAAACCAAACCTAAAGTTGAAACTGAGAAAAAAAAGAACAGAAGCAGGAACCTAATAACCTTAAAACATACAAGAAAACCAGAAATTGGATTTACACTGAGAAAACCAAATCTACAGACTGCATTAGTAGAGATCAAACTTATCTTTACTCCAATTGAGATTCTAAACCAAATCTAATCAGAGCATTAGAAGTTAAGAAAAACATTAAACTAGATAAGCATAACAAGAAGTAATAGCTCAGTTTTACCTTAGAACCAGCAAGATCCTCGAATTGCTTAATCCAATCTTCGACCATAGCATCATCAGAACCTGGAGGCTGCTGCTTGGATGACAAAGACTCAAGTCCTTTGACAGTTACTCTAGTTTGTTCCCTGAGTTTATCAAGAGCCTCAGCAACATGGTCCTCTTTAGCAATCTTCTGCTTCCCCTTTTTATTGCTTCTCATATCTGGTAACCCCATTCCAAGACCTTGAACCCCACTCGGCAATGACTTGGTCTCTTTTTTATCACCCTCCCCTCCATTTCTACACAACTCCAAAGCTAAATCAAGACCCCAATTCCCACCAATAACTTAATTAAACAAAAAAAAAAAAACAGACTCTCTAACTAAAAAGTATTGATGTTTCATGTTAGATGCAGAGCTCAAAACTCAAAAATTCACAATATGTATCAACAATCTTAATTATATCCTCAAATTTAGAGCTAAGTAGCTAAACCAAATGATACAGGTTATAATAAACTTTGAGGGATAATAAGAAAAGGAGTAACCTTTGAGTAAGATTGAGATCCTTGAAATCATCCAAGGCACCTGAGAAAGCCACACACAAAACCCATAATTCATAATTCTCCAAAACGAACCACAAGAAAAAACGTTTTCACCAATCACTATATACACATAGATTTAAATAGTAGAGAAATTACTATCGAGAAGCTCGTCTAAGTCATCGGTGTGAGTGTTGTTGGCCATAATTCTCGAGAAACGCAGATGAAAAGATGAAAAGATGAACAGATAAATATCGTAAGAGGGGGGAGAAAGGAATTTGGAAGGGCGGTGTTCACTTGATAATTTCGATACGTCAAGATCCGATCCAACGGCTGACATTGTTTTCCCATTTTTATTATCTTTGTATATTTGTTTTCTTGTATAGGATAATGACTAAAAAGCCTTTAGTTTTTTAAGTTTATTTATTATGCAGTAAATTTTAAACTGATTTTTACTACAATCTATAATGAAAACACTATTAAAAATTTATATATATATATATTTTAATTTTGAGCCAGTATGGATTGGTAAGACGAGCACTGCCAATCTAAAGACGGGCTATGTGATAATGAGTCGCACACAATTTCATAGTCTAGAATCAGATGAAGTAAAGATGATAGGGATTTGGGGTCCTGCTGGGATTGGTAAGACGAGCACTGCCAATCTAAAGACGGGCTATGTGATAATGAGTCGCACACAGTTTCATAGTTTAGAATCAGATGAAGTAAAGATGATAGGGATTTGGGGTCCTGCTGGGATTGGTAAGACGAGCACTGCCAATCTAAAGACGGGCTATGTGATAATGAGTCGCACACAGTTTCATAGTCTAGAATCAGATGAAGTAAAGATGATAGGGATTTGGGGTCCTGCTGGGATTGGTAAGACGAGCACTGCCACTGCCAGAGTTTTATATAACCAACTCTCTCCTGGTTTTCCATTCAGCGCGTTTATAGAGAATATCAAAAGAAGTTATGCGAGGCCTTGTTACGATGATTATCCATTGCAGTTGTGTTTGCAGAAAAAGTTATTGTCTAAAATTGTCAAGCAACCGGATATTGAGGTTGAGCATTTAGGAGTGGCTGAAGAAAAGCTGAGAGACAAAAAAGTGTTGGCTGTTCTTGATGATGTGGATGATAGCTTATGGCAGCTAAATGCAATGGCAAACAAGCCTGAATGGTTTGGCCCCGGAAGTATTATTATCATTACAACCGAAGATAAAAAAAACTTTTAGAGGCACACAGGATCAAGTATATTCACGAGATGACATTTCCATCTAGAGCTGAGGCTCTTCAAATCTTCTGCGGATATGCTTTTGATCAAAAGTTCCCAGTTAAGGGTTTTGAACGGCTTGCTTGGAAAGTTACTGGACTTGCAGATAAGAAATAATCTTCAATTACTCTTTTTGTTGTTGTATTTTTTTCTGCCTGGTTTTGAATGGTTTGGCTTAGTTATATGCTTCTCGGTCTCTTCGTTTTGCTTTTCAGGCTTATTCTCGTCTCAAGCTCAAATTCAGGCTTCAGGTTCATCTCAAAGATCTGATATGATTTCACTCACTCAACCCTCTCAAATGACCGAGTAAAAGTGCTTTAGGTTTAGATTATGTTTAAACTGTTTAGCTTCGTAGGTAGAATTGGACAGAAAAAAAGAGTGGGGGCTAGTATGGTTCAATTAGTTTGGGGGTAATAACAAGAATTTTATTGTTTGGGTGGATTTTCGCAGAAACCGCATTATAGAGGGCTCGTAGCCTCCAAATGGCGACAACTTGTTTTGGAGATGGAGAATGCACCTCCAAAACTGAATTTTGAAATTAACACCAAATCTTCTAAATAAACTTCAGAGAGAAACAACAAAACAGAAAACATATGTTGTTTTTCATTTGTAATTTAGAGTTGTTAACTTATGAGGATTTTATTTGCAGTTAAATTATATATTTTTTAAGAAAACATTTTCTTAGTAACATCTCCGACTTGCATATATAAATTTCTAAAGAGAAAAAAGCCCATAACTTAACTGTGTTGTATAGCCCATTTTCTCAACACGTATTTTGCCCAAAACATTTTGCTCTCCAAGTCTCTCAGCAATGGCGAAGACCTTAATGGCGAAGACCTTAATGGCGACAACTCGTCCTTACGTTCTTCTCTCCTCCACAAAAGCGAGTCTTTATCTCCTTTTTCAATCTCCAAAGAGACCCTTCGCTTCATTTTTAGCAGCTCCCTCGAGAAGAACCAACTCGAGATGCATAAGCGCTGTTTTGTCTCGTGGAGAGACTGCGCCGTCGTCGATTTACAGCAGAGGAGTTTCTGGGGTTTCTGGGTTTGGTGTTGTAGACATTCGCAGCCGTAATTTCAGTACTAGATCCTCTCAAATCAATGATGCTGGTTCTATTGATTTAGCACTTATGCAATCAATGGAGAATAAGGTTAGATTTTTGTTTTCTCATAAACAAATTTCAAAATTTTCAATGGAATTTATTCATTTGGTTTGATTCATCTTTGATTGTGGTGTGGATTTATAGGTTAATTTCAGTGAAATTTGAAGGAATTGATTGGATAGTTACAATAATTTTTATTAGAGAAAAATGTAGCTCAAAATGTTCAAAGATTAGGATGTATCACTAAGCTAAGATCATTAAAGAGGAATCATGTGTCACATTATTAAAGCTCGACTCTTTTTTCTTGCTGTGCAGATCAAAGAACAATTGAATGCAGAGTCAGTTTCTGTAAAAGATATGTCTGGAGATGGACGACATGTCTGGTAATTACTCTGATTAACTGATTTTATCTTCCGCATCATGTTTCGTTATAAGTATATAACACATAATTACACTTGTGTTAGGGGTAGTGTTTATTGAAGTTTATGAGATAGGTATATAGGTAACTTCACATTTTGAGATTTTCCAGTAGAATCATCAAAGTTTGGGTTTAATTTAGTATCTGCTCTTGATGTTAGCTGAATTTTTGTATTAGCAAAAAAAGATAGGTAAATATGCCTAGAAAGAATCTTACTTTAATCTGTCATATTTAATTATCTATTAAATTAGTAATTAACACCATAATTGCTTTATGTATGGTAGCATCAATGTGGTATCATCGGCTTTTAAGGGACAATCTGCAGTGAACAGGCAAAGGATGGTCTACAAAGCCATTTGGGAAGAGCTTCAAAACGTTGTTCATGCTGTTGATCAGATGACAACAAAGACTCCGTCAGAAGTTTGAAGCATCACGTTTTCCAAACACTAAAATATCTTCAATTATTATTTAATTAGCAGACGGACAACTTTTTTTTTGTTTTTATTGGAAAAATATAAAATTAAAAATACATTTATTTTTTTTGGTTATGGACTTGATTGGTTCTGTTGCATAAGCAACCAAATGTTATGTGTGGAAGGTCGGTTACATGTGTTTTGACACTTTAAATCGCTCCAAAAAAGTTAGCTTTTGAGGTGGCGGATTCTCATCAACAAACCTTATTTTCTTTAAACAAATGTTAAATTTAATTAAACCTAAAATATTTATAAGTGGTATATTTATGCATGGACTAATGTCTTTTTAAATTTTAAAGTATTTGTAATAATTCATGATTTATTTGCATTAAAGGTTTTGAGATGTATAACGTTTATGTATATATATATATATATATGTTTAATTCACTAACTTTATATTTAACTCCTACTCCCGTTGAAAAATGCCATTCTACACTTAAATTTTTGTTTTAAAAAGAATATCATTTTACATTTTCAATGTAATTTTTAAAACAAAAGTTTTAATTTATCTTCTATTTAAAACTAAAAGTATTTGAATTTTAGTCAATATCAATTAAATAGTGGCATATTAAATGAGGGAAAATTTGTATAATTGCATATTTTCTTAATTTGTGTCTTTAAAAATGAGGGAGTATAATATTTGTCGCCAAACCTAACAAAAATATCTCGAAAACGCGAAATGAGGTACAAAGCACCTTTCCGCTCTTTGCTTTGCGTATGCTGGTTCGAAATCCACTTCTTTCGCTGTCTTCTTTGTATATATATATATATATATAGTGCAACATAAAGTAAATATATATATATATGTATAGCCGTTACAATGGTTATAATCCGCCCATTTCGGTCATGTGTTAGTGCAACATAAGAAATCGATCGGAAAAAGATACAAGTATAGTTGCTTAAGTATTGCTCGATGTCGACTACGGCGATATGGAAAACACAATGTTTCGTTTCAGCAATTGCAAATCATAACTATCAAATCACCAACATCTATTTTCAGCAATCACTTTTCATTTTACTGTTATGTATGTTTTGTCCTCGTATTAGTCTATGTTGCTATCGCAGCGACTTGAAAACTGAACAATTTTTTTCTCAAATTCCCGCATCCGTATCTAATTTTTTAGTTTTTGTCGGTTATTACATCATCATTAGACTAATTAAGCATAGTGTTGTTTTCTTAATTTAGTATATTGTAAGAACTTGGAACATAACTTCATTTAACTCCTCAAATTCGCAGCAGCTCATCAAAGCCATCAATTAGGGTTTAGACTATCGCTTCCGATTCGCAACAGCTGATCTGAAAACTCCATCGAAAGAGCTTCATGGGAGTTTCCATGACATCCTCTGTTTATCTTTGCAATTTGTTACAATTGTTTTCTCTTCTGTTCCAAGAGAAGCCAATCGATCAGCTGATGCTATCAGAGTCGGTTTAAGTTAATGAATTTAGCATTTGCACAAAAAAAAGAAGAAGCTCACTTAACTCTTATCATCACAAGTAGACAACTTGTTAAACATTGCTGCTATAAAATACCACAACCATCACATTTTGCATTACATTTTTAAAAGAGAAAAAGGATCACAATCATTGGGAACATAAGTACTTTTGATTTTATTTTTGACGGCTAGAACTTGGGTACTTTACAAGGTCTTCACTGAAAGGAGCAAATGAAAGAATGAACAGTGTGTGAACACAAACATGTTCATCCCTTAATTTTCTCTGCGAACATAATATATATATGAGAAAGTCACTACCGGAATATTTTAAAAACACAGGACTGTTTCATCTCGGAATTAACCTCGGCGGCCATTGCGGTGATGCTCTGGGATGTTATTATGTCTTGTTGATGGACCTGACGGTGGAACCCGATGACATGCTCTACGAATTTTGTGGTGTTTCTTGCCGGCAGTACTCCGAAAACAGCTCGGTGATCGGCGTGGTGCTCCGGCATTTTTTGTCGGAAGAAGGAGAAGGAGAAGAAGTAACGTTGCTAATAGTTGTTTGAGAGACATTTTGTGAAACATCTCTGCCTCTTACTACACTGGAGTAGTGAATTTATATATGTATTATTTGGTTACGATATTTTGTTAAATTTTAATTTAATTTTTCTTGTAACGCTCGTTACTTTGGCAGAGTTGTTGATGTGTTTTTTGGATTACAAGTGTCTGTGTGACCAAAAAAAAAAGCAACTTTACTTAATGAAGGGACTTAATTTGCTTCGTTTTTTTTTCATTTTCAAATCGAACCTTTTTTGACTTCTTGTTCATCATTGCAGTATCAAGACTATTATAATCATCATACAAAGGAATCCATATTTTAGTTCAAGTTATTATATTTTTGAACTCTTCGTTTTCGATAAAACTTTACCTAATTAAGATTAAACATCATATGAATCAAAAAATCAAATTTAGTGTTGTACAGATTAGTTAATACGGTTTTGGTTTCCGTATGGGTACGGCTTTTAATTAAATACATTTTTTCTAATATTGTAATTTTTACTTTTAGATAATTTGTTTACAGTTTGACCAAAAGAAGAAAGATAATTTGTTTACGTAGTTTGACAAAAAAAAAAGATATTTGTTTAGATATTTTGTTTTTCAGCACCGAATTCAATCATTAGAGACGTTTTTTTTTGTTTGCCATCTTCTTTATTGATATTTCACAAAACCATGACGGGTATAAACAGCACAAGCCATACAGACCACAATAGATCTTACTCAAACATGGATAAAAACTATATTATTAGAGAAAAACTATACAGACCACAATAGATCCATGGCATGAGACAACGTGGACACGGTCTGAACATCCCGATGTTGATCTTTTATCATGATTGCATTTATACATTCTATCACATTTTCAGTTATTTGTTTAACTGTATCAGGTGATTCTCAGATCTGATGATTAAAGAGCGTTATCTCTGGAACGTCAACTTTGTTTTTTAGATTGAATCTTTTCTGTTTTGTAAGATCCTACATTATTATTACCTTTATACCTTTTAAGCAAATTTTCAATTTTCTTATTGGTAATAATAGGAAGATGTGGTCTACTAGGCACATATAAAAGTTTTCTGTGTATTTTCGTGAAATATAAATTGGAGTGATTCTGTATATTATACTAAATTTATCGACAGAAACGAAAAATTAAAAAAGTACAGTATCTGGAAGAAGAACTCAGAAGATTGCGAAACGGTCGGAGGAAAATGAAACTGTTCGACGCGCACTATCCCGAGGATTATCAGCAAAGCTCCTCAGCTCATCTCCTCCGCTGTAGCTTCCGGCGTCTCTGCCTTCGCCTTCAATGGAGTCTACGAGGTTTGATTTGTCAGATTGGATAGCTTTCAAATTTACGAATTTGGCTATGTTTCTAATTGAATTTGGTTTTCTGATTTGGTCTAGAAAGATTAGAATTTGGTAAAAGAGATGGGAGCTAAATACCCTTTCTGTTGTTCCTTACTTTGGGATACATCCATGGTAAGAATTGTAATTGTGTTTATAGTATTATAGTCCTATAAGTACTGGTTAAAGTTTCGAAATTTTTTTTTTTTGGTTGACTTCAGGTATGTTGCAGATAGGAGTCCTCAATGGTTTGAGATATTAAAGAGTTTGTTTGTTCCTACTGCTGCTGTTGGAGAAGTATGTCTGTTGTCTCCTTTAATCCCATTGATTTGATTGAAATCCTATTCGTAGAATCCATTGTTTTTGTTTCTTGATGATACTGTTTTTTTTCTTTTTAATAGATTGGTTTGGAAAAAGGTTCTAAAGGAAGAGAGATTGATTTTTCAGACCAGGTTCAGAATTTGAATTAAAAAAAAAAAACTTTGTGCTCAAGTGGTTTGTGTTCCCCTTCAAGTGATCGCTTTTGATGTTAAAGATAGCATTTTTTTTTTCAGGTCAGTGTGTTTCGTCAACAGCTCGAACTTGCAAAGGAATTGAATAAACCTGCTTCAGTTCACTGTTGTTCGTGCATTTGGGGATCTACTCGAGATAATTAAGTATGATCTTTTGCTTACTGTCCCATGTACTTGGGGATAAAATTGTATCAATGTCTCTTTATGATGTGTTGTAATACTGTAATACACAGAACTGTGGGGCCTTTTCCTGCTGGAGCCATCCTTCATTCATATTTGGGTTCTGTTGAGATGGTTCCTGAATTTGCTAAGCTCGGTGCTTATTTCTCCTTCTCTGGTTTTCTTATGTCCATGAGTGAGAAAAAAGCCAAGACGGTGTTGAAACCAGTAAGAGTTTTCATATTTATCTACACTAAATTACAGCTTTAGGTGGAATGGAATCTTGATTTTCAGTTCTTGGTAGGTTCCATCTGAGGATCTAATTGGAAACTGATTCACCAGATGCACTACCAAAGGCGGAGTCAGGTGATCTCTACTTTGTAAAAGGAGATCCTTCTCTACCCGAAGAAGGAAGTTCAGCTCAGGATAATGCGTCTCGTGACTCGATGAAGTTGCCAAAGGAAACACTTAATCACCCGGCTAATATTCATATCGTATGTTGTTGCTTCATACCTACTTAAACCGATCTTATTTCTCATAGATCCATGGAAAAGTAAGACCCTAATCAATTACGGTTTTCAGGTACTCGGGTATGTATCGCCATTGTTGGACATGAAGAATGAAGAACTTGCGGTATACAAATGCTGTTCGGTTATTCTCTTACGCAGATTCGAAGTTGCTTCTTGAGAGAGGTAAATGATTTATTTTAGTTGGACTCTTCTCATATTTTTTGGTCCTGAAACAAGTTTTTTTGATCAAACATAGAATGAATTTGTGTCTTTAGGTGCTGGTGAGGTCTCTGGTCACTCTCAAAAGCATTCAACGACACATGTAGCATGATTTCTTAAGACGTTTTATTTGTGTGTTGTCCACACTCTGTCACGAGTCTTTCAATTTAGGCTTGTTAAGCTTTATTGCACCGGTGTTATAGACTCGCACTTGTATAATAAAGGTTTTTAAAGAAGACAAGGCCTAATAAAAGTATTTGAAAAAGAGTTAAACCATAAATGGATGCATATATCGACTCTAAACAAATTAAATATCAGTTAAATATAAAAATTGTATTAGAAATATTCATTGGAGTGATGGAGATAACTTTATATTTAGTTAGTATTGGAAACCTTATGGACAGCTCCTTACTGTTTCGAAGGGAAAACGAATAAATTTTAATTGGTAACAATGAAATTGTTCCAAATTAGCTTAATTACCCTGTAATTTCACTGTAATATATAAATTAATTAGTCCTGGTATTAACATTTTCCCGGAGAATCCCAATATATCTTAACTTAATCCTATATCTCAGGGAACAGTCATACATTTCCTGATAAGCCTTTTGTTTTCTTTTTCATTTTAAAACTCTCGATTTAATTTTTTAAGATAAATATTGTTTCTGAAAGTTTTTTTTTTCTTTGCCTTTGGTTCTCTGTTTTCTTCCATTGTTGCAGTACTGCAGAACACATGAAACTGAGTACTCTGTTTCTTGGACTCTAATATACAGACCAACTCACAAATCTACTATCCTTCAGATAAATCGAAGCTACTGCTATAAAAAATTGTCAGATTTAGATAGGATGAACAACAACATGAACCGGTAAGATTTCTTAATAATCTCTTCTATTTCAAATCGATATATTTCATTTCTTAATATTGAAAAAAAGTATTATCATCAGTCGGATTTAAACCATGATCTCCCTAACTATATCCATTGCTTGAAGAGATTTAATGTCAGCATCATCTGCACCCGATCTTCATATTAACATAAAGGGTGTTCCATTTCATCTTCACGGAGTAAGTTTGATTCAATTATCCTTAAATTCATCCTAAAAAGACTTTTGTTTCCTAATTTTTATGAGTTTTTTTTTGTAGGAAATGTTAGCTAAGAGATCGTCCAAAGTGAGCTTATTACTCGAGCGAAACGAGATCGATGAGCTGCGTTTGATCCTACGAGAAATAGAAGCTGATCCAGAAACCTTCGAGCTTATTGTTAAATTCTGTTATGGCTATGAAGTCAAGTTTTCGTCTGCTAACATCGTCTCTGTTCTCTGCATCGCGTATTACTTAGGGATGAACGATGAACAAAGCTCAAATAACTTGTTGGGCAAGGCATCTGAGTTCTTAGAGCTACGAGTTTTCCCGTGCTGGAACGAGACAGTAAATGCTCTTCGTTCAGGGGCCAAGAGTCTCGACAAGCTAACTGATATTGGAATCGTCGATCTTTTCTTCGATACTCTTATCGAAAAAGCTTCCTATGATCCAAGACTTCTCGGTGAACCAATCAAGAACAGAGAGGAAACCGATGATTATATGCCTAACCCTAGGAAAAGATTATTTGTTATCGATTGGAAATCTGAAGATTTGATAACACTTCCCCTTCGGTTATACGAACCTTTGATGATTCTAGCAGTGAAATCGCGCAGCATTCCTGCGGAATACATCGTTTCATCAGTCTGCAAATATGCGAAGAAATGGGTTTTCGACTCGGAAGAAAGCTATTCAGGGCAAAAGAAAGAAGCGGTTGAAGCGGTTGAGCGGCTTTTGCCTCATCAGAGAGGGCTAATGTCTTGCGAATTCTTATTCGAATCACTAAAACATTCGATCTGGTTAGAAGCTAGCTCCGAATGTCGAAATGGGTTCGAGATCAGAATCAGCAAACAGGTCGACATGGCTAAATCAACAGATTTCAAGATTCTATCACGAGGATACGGAGAAAAAGCTGAGAGTTTCGAAGATATCAAGCTATTTAAAACCGTTGTTACGGGCTTTTACAGTTACTACGCCAATGAAGACTCCGAAGATGTTTCACATTTCGTAAAAGTAGCAAAACTGTTGGAAGAGTTTCTAGTCTTGGCTGCTAGTGATGTTTCTCTGAAGCTAGAGGCGTTTGCGGAGTTAGCAGAGATCACAGTGGCTAGTTCGCAAGGGATTTTGAGGTACTCAGATGGGATTTACAAAGCCATTGATGTTTTCTTAGAGAGTCATAGATACTTGACTGAATCAGAGAAGATGGAAGTTTGTAAAGTTCTTGAATGTAGGAAACTCTCTCAAGAAGGATGCGAGCAAGCCGCGAAAAACCAGAGGCTTCCTCTTAGAGTCGTTGTTCAGGTTTTGTTTGTTTCACAGCTTCAGATACGCGATACAGTGGCTAAAGAGATTAAGGGTAGAGAAGAGAAAGTAGAAGAAGAAGAAGAAGAAGAAAGGGAAGAAGAAGAAATTGGGGTTTCGAGCGATGAAGATGAGATGGAGAAGATGAGTAATAAGCTGTTAGGGCTTGAGATTGAGAATCATGAATGTGTTGTTCATCATTTGAAGAAGACAAAGAAGAAGAAGGAGAAGATAAGTGTGTGGAGACAAGTGAAGAGGAAATTTGGTTGCCTAACTTCTCCTTCTTCAGTTGATGCTTGTACCTGTGATGTCAAGAAGACGAAGAAGAAGAAGATTCATCACTTCTACAAATAAAATTAACTAAAAAAAAGGAACTCTGTTTCTTGTTTATTACTCTCGGTCCATGCTCTCTTTCTAACATTGGAGAAGACTTTTTTGAGTGTGTTTTTTTCTGATTTATTTTTCTAATTCATCAAAAACCATAAGAATAACAAAAATTAAAGCTACAACAAAATAAATTCTTCTATGGATCTTCACATGGTAGTTTTAGTACTTTTACTCATAGAACAACAACATTCCTTGTCTCACACGTTGTCAACGAGAGTTACCTTTTCTCAAAGCTTCTCTCTGTTCAATCTCGTTTGCAACCCGAAAAAATAAACAGGTCTTGATCCGCGCGCTAAAAATCGATAATCCAGTAATCAGATTATTTGTTCCCAACCGATAATCTCAATGGAGTTCTATCGCAATCCTCATCAACACTACTCTCATCATCATCACTTCTTGAATTCGATCTACGATTTTCTTGTTCTTCGATTCGACCTTCCTCTTCTTCTTCTTTGCCTCCTTTTTCATCTCCAAGAACCACCACATTCCCAAATTGCACGTGCTTCTCACTTTCTCCCCTCGGCGTTGTCGCTTCAGCCACGGGATCTGAAGCTGACGTGGTGTTTTCCGGGATCTTGTTGACGTTGTTCTCCGAATTACCTTTCTCCGGATCGAAATTGGCAACGCTCTTGCTAAAGGAGACGGTACAAGGCTTGAGGACGCAGGAGTAAACGTAAACCAGGAACCAGAAGAGCCAAGGGACACCAACGAAGAACATACCCGCTTGAATAAACAGAGGGTTCGGATCAGAGAGGAGCAGGTAAAGTCCGAGAAGGACTCCTCCTGAGATGATACATGACAAGAACAGAAGAGTGACAATGTATATTCTTGGATCACCTTTTCTCTGATCCATTCGATTTCCGACCACTGATTTTCAAACACAATGAAAACCAGAGAATTTTTTTTCCTTTTTCTTATTTGAGTCAGAATTTGATTGTTCCTTTTCTTTTCTTTTTTTGGGAAAACTTTGGGAAAATTGTGAGAACGAAAAAGTGGGTATAACAGAAAACTGAAAAGAGCGCTAAATGCGGACTCGGTTTTAGTTTCATTATATATATATATAACCTTTTCTCGCTAAATTACTGCGAACAGTTTTATTAGTAGAGTCGTTGTGAAGTTGTTCGACACTTTTTTACGATCTAAGAGTGAAAATAGGAAATTTTAAAACTTATTTTAATGGTGAGTTACTAACAAATTTTTTGGAATTATTTTTTTTATTTAGTTATGTGTATTTGCGGTTTGTATATTTTGTTCATATTAAAACAACTTTTAGTGCTTGTAATATATACTATCATAAGCATATAATAATACTAAAGGTTACATATGCTTATCGTGCTATCAACCAAGATACGACGAACGTTCACGATGTCTAATACATGAGCTCCACTTTATTTTTTGTGTTACACTGCTATATTGCTTTTTAGGAAAAAAAGATATAACAATACCAAATTCAAAATGAAAAACCGAAACCATCCTAAACCGGTAATTGACTCGGGAGTCATATACTAACCAAACCTAAAGCGCTGGAACGTGTCCTATAAGGCAGCATGTCCTTTTTCTTTCTTTCTTTTTTTCTAAAATTCAGAAGAATCTGTATACTCCGTCTTCTAGCTTGAGACCTATGTTACCTATGCCAAGTAAGGTTCATTCCCATTTCCCTCAACACTCATTGACGGGGAAAAGTTTTAATAGTTTTTGACGTCTTTGGATATATAATTTTATCACATCTCTTTGACTGGACATTTATGATAAGGAAACCTTTTGAATGATCTATGTTAAAACGGAGACATGTAGATTACTTAGCTAACTTGGTACAGCTGCTAGAGCTGCGAAGAACAATAATTCTACAGGAATAATGTTGAACTCTTATGTTTAGCTTCAAAGGTCATTTAATGTTGTTGATGTTGGAGCTTAATTGTGTTAAAAAGTCAGAGTCTCCCATTGATTCTTTCGTGATGGCGATGAGGCATATAAGTTTTGTTTTCCTTTGCTAGATACATTGTTTGTGGGTATATGCTTTGTCATGTCATATTTTTGTGGGTTTGTCTGTTTATTGTTGACACTAGTCTTGCTTTCAACATTGCATCGGTTCTTTGACAAAGTCAGTAAAAATGCAATTTATACACAACAAAATAACAAAAGCACGCTCACAAAAACGCAAAAAAATTCAAACACAATCAGGAGTAAAACACAAGTTGACGAAAAACCAAACCGTTCAACCGGAGCCAAATTCAAACACAACAAGAAGTAGGACATTTCACAAATTTCAGAACATGATTCATAAATATTTCCTTGTTTGATTTTCTTATTTGAGATCTCGTGTATCATCTTCATGCCTTGGTTTTATTTATGTGAAGAAGATTCTTTCAGACGTAATTAATAAAATCCAAGATGATCATCAAGTTTTTTTTTTGTTTTTCTTAAAACTCGTGTAATATTTACGATTGGTTAATTTTGATTTGAGTTGGGTCCCAAGGACCCATACCCGTACACGATGCTCTTCTCCATGATCATTATTCAGAAGGACGTTAAAATCTTTACTTTTCTTCGCATGTCTTGAAGATTCTTCTCTCATCTCTAACTTTTCTGCTGTCGAACATGTGTATTTTTTGGATTATATCTGATTTCTGTCAACATGTTCACACTTATTCCTTGATTATCGATGATCACAACAAGCTATAGATAAAAGCAGCCAAGTTTCACAATGTTTTGTTTTAGTAAAGTCTAACTAGTTAACAAATTCAATAAATAAGAATGATTATCTTAAAGGAAACATGTTTAACGATCTGTAGCCGGCCACTACGAGCAAAATTTATTTATTTTTATTTCTCTTTTTGTCTCTCTAATTATAATCAAATTCGTACTAATAATATTTTTTTCCCTTCAATAAAAAAAGCATATATATATTCTCGCCCTCTCTTAAGATAATCCTTTTCAAAAAGTTATTAGTATTTCAATGTTACTAACCAACTCAACCAAGATTCTCCTTTTCAAAACGTTCAAAAGATCTAAAAATAAATAATAAATCACATTGCTTTTGGATTGGATGTTCCACAAATTCAGGAGGGAACAAGATACTTAAAATAATGCTCACCTTTTTTCAGCCTTTAAAAAGTGATCACTGTACTGAACTGTATAATTATCAGTAAATACAGTAAAAAGAGTCAAAACGAATAATTCTGTTTCATAACATTTCATAAACCAAATTAATATATTTAATTTTGCTAAATTTTTGAAATTATCTGCCCGTTTTTTCCGCCATAAAATTCATTACAAAAAAATTATCAAAAAACTTACGAAATTTTTTTCAGTAATCTGACAAAAATTTATGACGGTAATCCAACAAAATAGTTTCGTCAAAATTTTCAAAATTAAATGGTTATATCAATATATATTTTCAACAAAATTATTTTGTCGAAAATCTATCGGATTAAAATTCTTTCAAAGATTACGTCAGTTTTATGATAACTTTAAATTTTATGTAGATCTGTCAGACGGCTTCGCCCGCGTCCGCCTGGTCTTTGCCCGCCGGCACCCGCCATTTCTTCCGACCGCGCGGGTCTGCCCGCCGATGACCGCGGTCTCCCTTTTGGTGGTCCAGACCCGCCCCACATGCAGTAGCGGGTTCGCGGGTGAGGCCCGCGGGCATTGACGAAGCTTCATCTTCTAGCTCTGGCGAGTGGCTCTTCATCGGCGATTTCATCAAATCGGATCATCAGTCTCTTCTTCAACATTCTGTAAGTTCAGATCCTTGAACTCTAGATCGATTTCATCAAATCGAATCATCAATCTTAGTTTTTGTTTGTTATAGCTCTTTGATTTTGTAGTTCGATTCTCGGATTGTATTACGCAGTGGCTCGTTTTGATTCTATGTTTGATTACGGTTTTCAGATCGCTATTAGATGAATCTTAATCTGCTCGTTGATGGTGATTGCTCTGTACTTTTGTGGAATTTTGCAATAGGAAAATTAACATAGATTGAAATTATTGAAACATTAGCTACGTTTTGTGCTTTTTGAATCTAAGAAACCTAATATGTATAGAGAAGATAGATCTTTTGATTTGAATTCGATATTAATTTTTCGTTGGCCTTCTATGATTTGATAGGTTGTTGAGGTTTCGACTTCAAAGACTGGAAAGCACGGTCACGCCAAATGTCACTTTGTTGCCATTGATATCTTCACTGCTAAGAAGCTTGAAGATATTGTTCCTTCTGCCCACAATTGTGATGTTAGTCACAAAAACTATTTAAGATTCGCTTTATATTCCATGAGATTTGTGATCTAATTCAAGATTGTTTTTTTTTCCAGGTTCCACATGTGAACTGTGTTGATTACCAGTTGACTGATATCTCTGAGGATGGATTTGTATGTTTTCTTCATACTAACTTCGCCTCATCACTCCACCTTTGTTTCTCTCCCTGAACATTTTTGAAAAATTTGTAACTTTTATTTGTTTTACATTACAGGTTAGCCTTCTGACTGACAGTGGTGGCACTAAGGACGATCTCAAGCTTCCCACCGATGATCCTCTTGCCGCTCAGGTTATTTTCTTGTCTTTTCATTCGTATTCACACATAGCTTGTGTTCCATCTTTTGGAATAGTGATACTTAAAACATTTATGGGTTTTGGTGAACGCAGATGAAGAGCGGATTTGATGAGGGGAAAGATGTTGTGGTGTCTGTCATGTCTTCCATGGGAGAGGAGCAGATCTGGCGGACTGCCCGCCCGTCCGCGACGCCCGCAAAGGACCAGCTCGCAATGCTCGTCTTCCGCATGGACGAAGCCCGCAATACCCGCAGTTTCTTGGACATCTCTTATGGTGGCCATGCCCGCTCCGCCATGGTACATAACGGGCAATGCCCGCGGGCGTGGTGCCCGATTGACAGATCTAATTTTATGTCATAATTTTCAAAAAAAATTGAACTTTCAAAATTTAAATGGCTATAACACGGTTATATCAGTGTACATATTTTCCAACGGATTTCCGACATAATTATTTTGATCAAAATTCTTTTAGTTTTCGGTAATTTTATTATAGTGAATTTATACCAGAGAAAACACAGAAAATAATTTAAAATTTAAAATATTAATAAAAGTAATTTGAAAATTTAAAATGATCTGTAATACCTTTAAAGTTTAAAGTGTTAACATCTTAAAAATACTATTTTCACTATTTAATTGGGTAAACGGTAATTTATTGCTCGATCATACCTCGAGAAAATAAAACTTCCCGTCGATAAGCTCCGTACCAGAAAATTCGAATCTCTACTTCTCTGATTCCCCGCCGTTTCTGCCTCCGTCTTCCCGTAGCCGTGTTCATTTCCCCCTTCCTCTCGCCGATGCGAAGTCCCGACGCCGGCCGATTCTTCTTCGTCTTCAATCTCCCGCAATACATCAGCGATCGAAACCACTATGCCTGAGTTCAACGATACCGATCTCCGAATCGGCTGCTGATCTTCATCCTTAACGTCCCGTTGCTCCTCTGGTAGTTGCAATTCCGATATACCGTTACTATTCTGTGATCTAATTTCCAGATCTTCGATAACAACAACGGAATCACCGGTTTGGTTTTGGTAACCGTTCATATTCAAATTAGTCCCCGTATTTTCTCCGCCGCGATTATCGGATTCCGTAACGGAACTTGTTTGACTAGCTACGATTGAGCCAGACTCGGTGACGATGGGATTAACTCCGATGACAAAAGCGCGGCAAAGCGGACAATTAGAATGAGATTTCAACCAAGTATCAATACAAAGAAGATGAAACGCGTGATTACATTTCGGCAACAACCTTAAGCTCTCCTTTTCTTCAAACTCACTTAAACAAACTGAACAACTCAAACCATCGACGAATCCATCTCCCTTTCTGTATTTATAAACCGTAATTGATTTAATCATAGCGTCGTTGAGTCCTTCTCCAACCGCCGGATTCAAAATTCCTAGCCTGGAGGAGAAGATATCGCCACCGCCACCGCCCTGATCATCGTTAGGAGCTTCGGAGGAGGAGTTTTCGTGGTGGCGATGACAATATTTTGAGATGAGAGTGTAGTAGCTGACGAGGACGAATGCGCTAGTTAAGATTCCGATGAGAGCTATGAGAAGAGGGGAGAAATGGGAGGAGGAAGAAGAGTCGTCTGAGTCGTTGAAGAAGAAAGAAGGAGGAGGAGGAGTGAAGATGAGATAACACCAATGAGGACAGTAGATGTTGCAGATTCCTTGAGAGCAATCGTTGTAGGAATCGTATGGTGACCATGGATTAGGATTTGACATTGAACCCATTTGATTGTGTTTGTGTTGCAGAAGACAGAGAGAGGAGGAAGAAGAAGAAGAAAGAAGAAAGAAGAAGACGAAGACGAAGAGAGCCACGCGTTGGTGAGGTGAAGTGTCGCTTTCTTTCTCACCTTATATTTGGGCTCTATGTGATAAAGAATATTTTTTTCCACAGGTTGATTAATATCTTTGAAATTTAATAATTAACTATTTCTTTAAGAGATTTATTTATTTAATTTATATGAATGTTCAATTCATGGTTGTTTAACATCATTTTACAACTATTTTCTTAAAATAAGATGCTTTTTTCTTATTCACAGAATTTTTCTTTTTTGGTCAGATTCACAAAATATAAGTTTCCTTTTTTATATATAAGTAGTTTGATTGTTTCGCTTTTCGTAAAGCGAATGATTTGGCGGTCACCTGTTGGTCTCTTATACGAAATACAATGATCTTTTGTGGAGAATAATTAGCAAATTTAACTCATATTTTAAAGAAGTTTAGTTAACCTAAATTGATGAAAAAGGATAAAATAGAATTAAAAATTAGGATATAAGAATTAATCAATGGTACATATATATATATATATATGGAACTAAAAATAGGCATGGGCATTTCGAATTTGGTTTGGTTAATTTAGTTTTTTAAAAAAACCTAACCAAACTTAATCAAAAATAGTTTAATTTGGTTTGTGTTTGGATAAATTTATGTTTGGTTTGGTTTTATTTTGGTTAAAAAACGCAATTGATATAATATAAAAGTAAAATCATTTTTACTAATAAATAGAAAAAATAAGCAATGAGAAATTAAAAAATCAATACTATAACCAAAACATCTAACAAAATTTGAAAATAAAATAAAAATATTAATCAAAACGTAATGAGAGGAAAAAAACAATGATAGAACAAATTCTTCTATCTTTGCATATAATTTTTATATGAACTAAATTCTATATATACCATGATTAATTATTTCTACAAACTAATAACTCAATTACAATATGATTACTTTTTTTTTCTAAATTACACATATATTATTAATATTTTTAATTAATTAAATAACTAAATACACTGGTTTATCAGTTTATTAATTTGATTTTAAATCGAACCGAACTAAGCCATTCGAGTTAGAAAGATATACAACTGGTTTGAAGTATATACATTGACTCGGTTGATCGGATGGGTTCGATTCGGTTAAAATATCCACTCCTAACTAAAAGATCCAGAGATTGCTGTTTTATGCTTTATCTTTATCTTTATATTTATTTTCGTTTCTTTTCTTTTTAAGTGTTCAAGATATACATTGTGAACGTTGTGTATAGAAATAAACGAATTTACTTGTGATGAAGTATTTAGAAAAGAAAAATTAGGAGTAGATAATACATTTGTCGTGTGTTTATATCTTTAAGCATAGTCGATGGTGTTTGACTGTTTGAGAGTGCTATAATCTATAGATAAGATAAGTTTGATACTTGTCATTTTTATTGTTTGGTAATGGGAAAGTTACACATAGAGGTTAAGTACCTTTCATTTAAAGCATAATATTAGTTGGTTTGGTGAAAGTGGACTACCTAAAGAAGTCTTGAACATGTACCACGTGGAACTGCAATAATTCACGTAATTGTTTTGTTATATATTGTCCGTTATTCGATATATATTATTCTTAATAATACACAAACGCTTGATTTTCAATAAACAATATAGAAGTCTAAAACATATATATGAACTTAGATCTATCTTTTTAGCTTTTCTATAACATGCAACATTAGCATTTTTCCATAACAATACTAATTTTCTTTTCACTGACTTTCTATAAACGTGTTAAATATCAAGGGAAAATAGTTTTCTATAGTCTATAGATCTGTGAGACTAATTTATATTACCAGTTATATTAAAATACCAATATTATTCTTCTAGTTTCATATTTTCGTTCTTTTGCGATTGAATTCTATTTCTTTGTGCACCATTCATTAATTATACTAATATAGTATATACTAGTATATATAAAATGCTAACTTTCATGTCACATATACTATACTATTATTATGTAACACAATCTTCGAGTGAACATGCACACACACCAAAGGCGACAACAGTCGCGCAACACTCAGAAAATCTGCTCTTATTCATTTGGTCAATTTACATATATTTTTGTTGATGAGGAGTAAATTTCTTTTTGTTTTCAAAAACAAAAAGATTAAGACCTCTTAGAGAATATTAAGTTATTGGCTTATGGGTTTGATGTAATGTATATGGAGAAAGTATTAATTCTATAGGTAATCAGATTTGTCAAAGATAGTTCTGGTTATAAGAAAATGCTATACAAAATAGAGTGATGTAAGTAACAAGATAGCTTTGTAAGGTCAACAAGAATTGGTAACTTAGCAGGGAATCTTGTAAGTGCGTAACGAATTTCAAGGAGCACAATCTATTAGTAGTATTATAATGAAGGTAAGGAGAAAAAGATTCGGATGCTTCAGCTTGAGTCCAAAGTTACTGTCTGTCACCATTCTATTTCAATATAATTTATCGTACTTAACAAGAAAAAGACCCAATAAACACTACAAATCATTCTCTTTAGAAAATTCGTTTGATTATTCTTTTCTTTCGTATAAGAAGAATTAAATATAACATGATGTAAGAAAAGATGTGGATTCAGGAGGCTGAAGAATCTAATCTGATGATACTCACTTCGAGGAAGTGGTTTACATCAAACTCGTCGTTTTGTGCTGTGTCTGTTGACAATTTCATCATCCATAAAGATTCGTCCGCAATGCGCAACAAAGTGTGAATATATTTCTGACCGCTTGGTGTAATAAGTGACACGATTATTTGAAGTCGGCGGCACTGATCATTTAGAAAATTCAAAAAATCGTATTCGATTTAAATAGTTCAGATAATACTCAGCAAATAAATGTACATAGGCCCATATAAAAGCCCATAAGAAAAGACCGGACTAAACCGATTTCGGTATTTTAATCAAACCCGTTCTTCTAAATCGAAGCTGGGAATAGCTGAAACTGTAAATTTGAGCTGCGATCGGAGAAGAAACAGCTCGAGATAGAGAGGCCATGTAAATTTCACGAGCTCGTTCAAGCATCGTTTGTATTCTTCTGTTATGTGTGTTTCGTTCCTTATGTTTTATCCAAATCTCCTCGTCCCATCTCCGTAAGTCTCTGCCAATATCTATGTGTTCGACTCGGTCTAAGCTCCGTTAGAATAAGCTTAGCTGATTTTGTGGGAGAAATCAATTTTGTTAGGATGTAGAGATCAGGACGAAAAAGAGCGAATGCTATGCTGATATAGATAGGTGAGTGTATGGAGATTTATATACATCATCTGCAATTTCTGGTAAGGTCTCTCTTGGTGATTGGTTTCGATCATTAGGTTAAAAGACGTTAGAGACAATCGCGAAATTGATTTCTGCTGAGGAAACTTCTTGATCCTATTGATTAGGTTATAGGGAACAACCATATCTTTAACTCAATGTGGGAGACTTTACAAAACTTGATTGTTCTCTGTATTATCCTAAGCTTGATACTTGATTATTATGCTTACAGATTGAGCAAGTTTTGTAGCTTGATTCTACAAGATACTATGAATCAATGTAGGATGATTTGGCTAAGCACCAAATTCAAAGTTTCTACATTAGTTAGCAAATTCTTGGCTCTTTCTTCTTTGCTCACTTTTGTGTTATCTGTTGTGGAAAACAAACAGTGGGTTATGGGGTTGGCAATGCAAATCATCTGCAATTGCAAAAGAGAATTGTGCGCTGCGATGCCTTTCTCCGGTGTGCTATCAACTCATTTATGAGAGCGATCCGGTAAGGCTTATAAACGATGGTGTTGAGTTTTCTGTAAATTCTGTCTCTTGTTTATGCATTGGCTTCTTTTGTCTAAGCAGCTTGAAGAAGGTGAAAAAGATTTGATTAGGAGCCAAGAATACAAGTATTGTATGTACAAGTAAGCCTTAAACGATAATTCTCTCTTTTGTTCTTCTAACCATTTTTCGATACTTAAAAATTCAATCTAGCTGAGGATATAATGTAACGAATGTTTGGTGATATACTAAGTTCCCTTAATCGACATGAATCATCTATATATCGATTTGTTTTTGCAGGTCATCACCTGGGGAAAGCCTAGACGGTGTTCGAGGCAGCTTTTGATAGTATCAAAGAAGAGTTCTCTCTTTCTCAATCGGAGTGTTTTTTTTCTTTAACCCTTATCAAAAGCTAAACTCAGCTCTTGAGCTTTAGATACATATCATTCTGTTCTGACATGATTAAAGTCATATATAATGTTCAATTGTTACTAACCTCATTTTTTGTGTTTATGGTTGTTTATATGAGACGTTTTCGTTTATGATTGGTAAATCCACCGAATCACGAAAATCGAAACCATTATACTATTCCACAATTTTGCAGCTTATATAAATAAAAGTCTAAACTTAAGAAACAATGAGAAAATTTACTTTTAGATTAGATTTGATTATATATGTTTGGCAACACAGAAACAAAGTTGCTGAAAAGAGCTACAATTCCTGAGATCAAAACATACCCATTAAGTGGGATTTGATTACAGCAATAAAGACGGCCCATTCTCAAGTGTGATCAATTCATGGCAGTTATAAACACTCCCCTTGCTCGCGAGCAATAGAAGCCGAGAGGATTCCAAGATCTCGATTGAGAACAGTTAATGCAGCTTCACACTCGGATACAATTCTGGTTACAGAAGACGGCTCTCCAGCAATTGTTCCCGATGATCCAATCGAAAGTGCTGCATGTGAGTCTCTTAGGTTCTTCAAGTTCCCTAAGAACTGTCACCAAACAATACACAACTCATTTCGTTTCATCGTGTTACTAGAACCAAAGTATAACTGATTAGGACTCATCCAGTTCTTGAACATTATTCTCAACTGAAAGTCACATCCACAGAGAGCTACTCAATTTAGTCGATACAATCAAATATTAAAATAGAAGAGACATTTGGGGTACCTTTAAAAGCATATTATATGCTTCCAGTAAACGGTTTGCAGCAGGACCAAACCCATGAAGTTGAGGTACTTCCATTATATGCGTCCATGGTCGAATTTCCTGCAAAATTCAAACACAGCGATAAGGATACAACGGTTCATTTTCCAATTCCAGCAAAAGCTAGTCAGATCAAAAGAAAGATTCAGAGGCATTTTTGCGACATGGAAGCAGTATGATAGAGAGAAATAGCAGATTTATGTCTACAAGAAAACGCTGAACTTAAGCATTTTTCTGCCAGCTGATCTAAGATTGATAGGGAGAGAGAACCATGAGTTAGGACGAAAAAGAAATACCTTTGTATAGATTGTATTGAACGCCCTAGCAGTTTCAAGAAACGATTCTAAACGAGCCCTTAGTTGAGATTCCACTTCAGTATATTCTTCATCGGGGTTGTAGGCATGCTAAAAGGAGAAAACCAAGGAGAAAAATACATGTTTAAAATCTGGATCGTAAGTCCAAATTTATTCAAGATCCAGTCAAATATTTTTACTGGAAGACACTTAAATAAGCACCGGAATTAGCAAAAAAAGAAAAAGACTGTTGCCTTCTATCAACAAGTCAGTACATGATGAAGTAGTAGGACTTGAGTATACATATGATGTATTAGGTAGATTATGGAGTTAAAGTATTGGCTACATCAGAACCAGAAGCTAACTTATAACAATTTTTAAGCTACATGCTAAGCAAACGGTATCTGCAGTTTACAGGTAAATGTGTATTAAGCAATAAGTTGAGTGTAATAATAAAAGATGTAACATCACACATGAATATTTCAACTCTGATGAAACAGAAAATTGGTCCAATGAGTTATGGAGTTCACATTTAAAACATAACTCTTCATATGGAGCAACAAAACACACCTTTGCTGCCAAATCGTCGACTTTTTGTTGAAGATTAGAGAGAATCTTGGCCTGCTCTGAAAGTTTTGTCTCCAGTTCTGAAACATCTGGTCTGCAAAAAAACTTTGATTAAGGAGCATCATGTCACTACATCTGCTGAAATATGAAGCGAGAATCTTAGGATTACGGTTTGCACATATAATAGTAGTATAAACTTAAAGCTTGTTTTCAAATGGAAACCTCTGGAGACCAGTGAGATTTGTAAATATAAGTAGGAAAAGGGATATAACTAACTGGCTCCAAAAACACATTGTTAACCATCTATTGTGACTCATAGTAGCAAAATTCATATGTTAGGCTGGAAAAATATGTTTACATCAACAATCAGCTGAAACAGTCCCTAACCCTACAATCACTAATACCTACAAAGGTGCAATAACTTGGAGATAACAGGAAGATATGGTTCTTACAAAGGATAGATCGACTGGATTTGCACATCAGCAGGGAACAGCTTGCATTCCTCAGAAAATATCAGAGACTGTCTCTCCGCAATAGCATCTATGAGCTGGATATCTTTCGCAACCTGCTCATCAATACTGAAGAATAAGCAAAGTCATTGTTATGCTCAAATAACGAAACAAACTATAATGTAGACAGGGATTAGGAAATGAAAGACTAAAAAATGCCAGCTTAATGATGCAAACTACGAAAGATATCAGATACAAGTGTTATATCAACCTCCATTCTGTATTATCTGAAAAGAGGCTTGCCTCCACTAAATCAACAATATTGCGAAGCATTTCCATCCGATCTTCATAGGTTCCATGTCCCTAAAAAAATTATACTATTATTTCATTTTGAAAGTTGAAATTACAAAACAAAAAAAATCAGTCATGGATAACTTCAACCATGCTTGCACTTTGACAAATCATGGAACTTGAACAAATATCAATAAAATGCAAAACTCCAGTAAGGCCAGATAAACAAAGATGGTCAAACAATTTAAAACAAGCTTACTTGAATGGCTTCTATATCTACAGTTGGTGTTATCCCCAGAAACTTTGCGATCTCTGCCAAATCTGAAAACGAGAAGTCACTTAGACATCAAAACTAATACACATGCTAAACTAATAATCACTTAAACAAAACACTTCCCAGGAGTACCAAAATATCAATGGAAGTAAACACCGTTGTCTATCTATCGGAGCTTAGGCCATAATGAAAACATATTCTATACTATCAAAAAACGCTTACACTGAATACGAACAGTTTCTTCATCACGAACTCCAGCATCTCCTTGGAGATTTTGTTGTGAGAAAGGAGATTTATCACCTAATAACCTTCAAGAAAGCCAAAGAAGAACAATATAAGTAAACCTCGTATATATTTCTCTATCCATACTTTCACTGTGTTTGCAAAAGAAAATTAAAAAAACCTAAATTTCCCGGTGAATCAAACTTCAAACAGACCCAATTCGACATTGGAGTCTAATCAAACACCGTGTCGACTTCCCCATTGTGAAAACCCAATTCTCAAAATGTGCGATTTCAATTTTGGTCTTAAAATTCAGAGCATTTCCCGCATTTTCTGGGAGATGAAGATCGAATAAGCAGACGGATCAAAGTGGGAGAAGTAAGATATTTACTTGAAAAAGAGCCATTCGAGAAGAGTATAACGTTCCATGCCGGCGAAAAGGAGAGACTGCGCTGGAGCATTAGCCCTAGAGTAATTAAGCAGCCCTAGCTTTTTCTGTATATCTTCCATCTGCTTCGCCGCCATTTTTCCTTTTCACAGATTCCGGCGACGGCTTTCAACTCCAATCAAATCTCGAGATCTGACACCAGCGTGTCGTTGGTTTCTCTGAAACTCAAAAGTGCATAATTTACCAGATTGACCTCTTTCTTCTCCACCGTATAAAAGCTAAAGTGTGAAAAAACCATTTCAACAAAAAAAATAAAAATCAAATCTTACAAAAAAAAGAAGAAGAAATTTTGTAAATTGACATCTATATATTCTTATTTATAATATTTGAAATTTGAAAATGAAAAAATCTAATCAAAATAACTTTCAAATGAAGACAAATATATACATTAGATAGAATCATAGAACTGTTTTTAACTGGCATAAAGCGAAATTGTTTATCATAACCATAAATTAATTTTTTTGTGGTGTGGATAAATTTTTCGTTTTGAAATTATGTTTCTAAATAATGTAGAAAGCTTAGATAAGCTTATGCTGAATAATAAATTCATCGATGGTAATAAAACCACGAACTTACATATTTAGGCCATTTAAAACGCGAATTTTGTTGTAAGCCATTTAAATCATAAATTTTCGTTGACTAATGTTTTGAGACATGAATTTTCGTTGACCCGGCCAAATAAAACACGACGTTAAATCCGATAACGGATCAACTAACAGACGTTAACCACTCTCCATCAATAACAAACGACGTCGTTTTGAAAGAGATAAAAATGTCAATAAAATCACAAACTTTCAAATTTAGGCCATTTAAAACATGAATTTTTTGTAGGCCATTTAAATCATCAATTTTTTTGTTGATTTCTCAATATGTGTTGTTTGTATTTTTTATAAAAGAGTGTTTTTAATCATTAAATCTATACAATCATGAAATAATTTACAAAAATCGAATCTAATTAATTACGGTTAAAAAATAATATTTCGATCTGGTTCTACATTGTTTAATTTTTTATAAAACCAAAAATCGTTAATTATGCATTGTTTTCTTTCTCAATATGTATTTTTTATATTTTTTATAAAAGAATGTCTTTAATCATTATATCTAAAAAATCTTGAAATAATTTACAAAAATTGAATCCAATTAATTACGGTTAAAACCGTATTTTAATCGGTTTTTAAATTGTTTAATTTTTTATAAAACTAAAAACCGTTAATTATGTATTGTTTTCTATTCTTTCTCAAAATACAAACAATATATATTGAGAAAGAAAACAATACATAATTAACGGTTTTTGGTTTTATAAAAAGAAACAATTTAGAAACCGATTGAAATACGATTTTTTAACCGTAATTAATTGGATTCAATTTTTGTAAATTATTTCATGATTGTATAGATATAACATAATTAACGGTTTTTGGTTTTATAAAAAATTAAACAATTTAGAAACCGATTGAAATACGGTTTTTTAACCGTAACTAATTGGATTCAATTTTTTGTAAATTATTTCATAATTGTATAGATTTAATTATTAAAAACACTCTTTTATAAAAAATTACAAACAGTATATATTGAGAAATAAACAAAAAAAATTGATGATTTAAATGGTTTACAACAAATTCATGTTTTAAATGGCCTAACTTTGAAAGTTTGTGATTTTATTGACATTTTTATTTTTTTCAAAACGACGTCGTTTTGTTACTGACGGAGAGTAGTTAACACCCGTTCGTTGATCCGTTATCGGATTTAACGTCGTCTCTTATTTGACCGGGTCAACGAAAATTCATGTCTGAAAACATTAGTCAACGCAATTTTATGATTTAAATGGCCTACAACAAAATTCGTGTTTTAAATGGCCTAAATATGTAAGTTCATGGTTTTTTTAACATTTTTTCCTATTGAAAATATCAAAATGTGACTATTTTATTTTCTTTCTTTGAATCTCGAGACATTTTTTTTGCAAAATCAAATTTGATGAGTCATTATAAACAAATAAAAGGTAGTACTATACTATATTCGAAGGAGACGCAAAGTCCAAGAACAGAGCCTTCAAAATTTTTGTACTTCCCAACGGATCTCTGACGTTTGGTCCAGAGCCGACGACGACCCACACACACCCCATAAAATAGAAAGCTATCTCTTTTATCTCTCTCTTTCTGCGCTCGTGCTTGCTCTGTTGCTAAGCAATGATCTCCATGTATCTATCAGCTTCCGTAAATCCGGGTCTTCTCCACAAGACGACCCGGACCCGACAACAACCCATTCGTCTCTCAGCTCTTCTCCTCACCAACGATAAACCCTTCAATTGCAGATACCCACTAGGGTTTTCACCAATCCTCAATCGACACATTCGCAATGTCCCAAACCCGAAATACTCATCTGGGTTCTCAAAAAGATCCAGATCCATTGCCGCCGCCGGATCATCAGAGCCGAATCCAGACGGAGACTACGAAAAATTCGATCTTGGTGAAGCAGAGAAGAAGGAAAAGAAAGCTAAGAGGCTTCAGCTAGGAATCGTATTCGGTCTTTGGTATTTCCAAAACATCGTCTTCAACATCTTCAACAAATATGCACTAAATGTCTTCCCTTTTCCATGGCTTCTAGCTTCGTTTCAGCTCTTCGCAGGTTCTATCTGGATGTTAATGTTATGGTCTTTAAAGCTTTACCCTTCCCCTAAAATCTCAAAACCATTCATCATTGCTCTTCTTGGCCCTGCATTGTTCCACACTATTGGACACATCTCAGCTTGTGTCTCATTCTCCAAAGTCGCTGTTTCTTTCACTCATGTTATCAAATCAGCAGAGCCTGTCTTCTCAGTTATTTTCTCGTCTTTGCTCGGTGATTCATATCCATTAGCTGTCTGGTTATCGATTCTTCCAATCGTTATGGGTTGTTCTTTAGCTGCAGTCACTGAAGTGTCATTCAACTTAGGTGGTTTATCAGGAGCTATGATTAGTAATGTTGGTTTCGTCTTGAGAAACATTTACTCTAAACGAAGTCTACAGAGCTTTAAAGAGATTGATGGATTGAATCTTTATGGTTGTATCAGTATACTCTCTCTGGTTTATCTGTTTCCTGTGGCGATTTTTGTTGAAGGATCACATTGGGTTCAAGGTTACCATAAAGCCATTGCATCTGTTGGGAAACCAACAACGTTCTACTTTTGGGTTTTGCTCTCTGGTGTCTTCTACCATCTGTATAACCAATCTTCTTATCAGGCGCTTGATGAGATCAGTCCATTGACCTTCTCTGTAGGGAATACGATGAAGAGAGTTGTGGTGATTGTTTCTACGGTTTTGGTGTTTAGGAATCCTGTTAGGCCTTTGAATGCTCTTGGATCAGCCATTGCGATTTTCGGTACCTTCTTGTATTCTCAGGCTACCGCGAAGAAGAAGACTGAAGTGGGAGGTGATAAGAAGAACTAAAGGGCAAATCCAAGGTTTATTTATGCTTTTTAATTCTTTCTCAGTTTTGGGTTTTTGTTGTTTTTGATCTTTTTGTAAGACTAGAATCTTCACTTCTGTTGACTGGTTTTGTTGCTTTAAAGTCTTTGATCTACTTAGTTTTTCGCCTCTCTTCTACTAGAAATTCATCCATTGGTATGAAGTTTGTCTGGTTCTGAGAAGAGTTAAATTTCTTAAATTTAAGCCAGTTTCTTCCTAATACAGTTGACTTTGAGTCCAATTCAAAAACTGTACATAGAAAACCACAAAAGAGAGTTCCTTTTGATTCACCAGGAGTAATGCCGGAACCTTCTCCGGTTCATCCTTCTGGATGGTTTACAAGTCAGAATGTTGAGATCAACAGCTGCAGCAAGCGCCATGAAAATGGCTGCATCTTCTACACAAGTTACATGCCGCATGGCTAATTGTACCACGGGCTTGCTGCATTTCCCTTCCCCTTGAACTCTCGAGCTCATTACAAACCCGCCTCCAGAGACACATTGTCCCAATCCTGAGAAGTCTCCGCTACTCTGCGGGCTTGGAATCGGGGTAGCTTCAACCGTTAGCATCTGTTTATCCGTGTCAATTAAAAATTACCCGCCTTTCTCAGCGCTGATGAGAATTTCAGACATTAAAACATCTCCAACTTCTAGCCTGTTTGATAGAAGAAGGAATCTGCAACACACGGAGTCTCTGATCCCACGTTCCCGCCAAGCTTCGAGCTTTCCCCATGGCTGCCAGCTGTTGGGTCGAGATGGATCAGGCCGGACCACAAGCCAAGCACCCAGGTTGGACTTGGTGACCAAATCACAGCCAGTGGATGGGACAAAAGGAGTTATGAAAGCAGCAGAAACCGCAGAGCCAGAGAGATCATGTATCTTTACCTTCCAGCCTTTTCTCTCACGTCTCTCACTATCAAGCTAATTTCCATCGCCTGAACTTGACCAGTACCCGTCAATGGATCCACCTGTGACACCCTGAAGAATCAAAAGCCAATAAGTAACTAAGTAGAGAGTACACATTAGACATATTTGTGCAACTAAGAAATCAAATATCACCTGTCTCGGCTAAATTTACAACTGAAGATAGGTTGCTTGACTGAGCCACGAAGCTGAACTATCTGAGGGCTCAAAGTAGTAACATCCTCGAACTGGAAAACATACCGAGGATCAGGATCAAGCTTCACTTTCAAATGAAGCTCTGCAGCACCATCCCGCTTGTTCTTTCCAATACCAATCCAGCCATTGAAGAGAATCATTGGTTTTCCTTCTCCCCAGTCAGGACCTACCTCCAACCTAAATATCCCAATCTGCTGTCTTTTAGCACCAATCCCACAATGCGAACTCTTTTTACCCCTAAAAACCGAAATTTCCAAATAAGCATGAGGATTATAGAAGCATCCAGGGGTAAGGAGAGCTCTTAAATCAGATTCTTCAAGATAAAAGCTTGTGGAAATGCTGTGATGGTCAGGAGCTGCATCTAGGGACAGCATCAAAGGGATAGATGTTGTTTGAACAGGAAAGCCTCGGCGTTTTATTTCGCAAGTGCATTGGGTAGAAAAATTCTTCTTTTCATCAGTTCTTGAAGAAGTGTTAAAGAGAATCTTGGGAATTTTCAAAGCAAGAGAGCCTACTGAAAGGCGAATAAAAGCTTGAGGATCCATTAAATGTCAGAAATGTTTCCCCATGGTGCTATGATCAATCAACCAGAGACGAAAGAGATCAAACCAAAGTTAGTTTCATCTTAAAACCAAAATAAACAGAAACTGAAAAGTAGATTCAGATAAAGAACAAACCACAGGCCCACAAACAACTGAAGTCAAGGTAAAAACAAAGAAGCAGAGAGAGAATGAAATCAAGTGAAAAGAACTAAAATTTAATGAAACAATCAATAACAGCAGAAAATAAAGCAACAAACTTTATGCAATTAGGATTTACCAAAAATGAGCAAAAAAGAAAGAAACGAATTGCAATTCTGCTACAAACCTGTTTAAACCCATAAGCATTATTTTCAAGACAATCAGATAGATCGCTAGAAAGTTAGAACCTTTCAAAATCCTTTTCCTCTCGTAAAACCAGAAACTTTAAGAAAAAGGAAACAAATTTATCAATCTTTGAAGAAGAAAAATGTGAATAGTGAAATGGTAGAATCAAGAGAGAGGGAACAGAAACATGAAATTCGTAGAAAGAAGGAAGATTTTAAGATTATGATGGGATTTTGGTTTTGGTTTCACAGAGCCCAAGGAGAGAAAATTTTCTTCTCTTCTCTCCCTCTCGTTTCGCTGCGTAAGTAAAATATTCTACACCCGAAGAAAATTATGATATTCCCTACGAAATTGACGGGGAGAAAATAAACACAAATAAAGGGTTTCTATTTTTGTTTGCCAAATGCAATTCATCTTCCCTTGTATCCTTTTTAACTTCAGCGTACAAAATAATAATTTTGTATTTTTCATTAGTTCAAATTATCATGTGTTTAAGCTTTCTTATTGTTCAATTTTTTTTTTTAACAATTGATGAAAAATAGACTAAATTTACTTATACTTTTACATAAATAGTATTAAGAATATAGATAACATTATAATTAGAATAAATCGAATACAAGTTATATGTTGATGTATTTATCTTCTATGTATTATGGATATATAAACTCTTATATGATAAATTTGATAAGAGTAAGAACATAAAAATATTTAGAGAAAAATTATAATACATTCTAATAAAAATAATGTTATATGTTACATAGATCTGATGTAAACCTCTTATTTGAATTCAATGAATAAGTCATGAATTAAAAAAATTATGACAGTTCGGGGTTTTTGAGATTACTTACAAATAAGAAATATGGGTGTTATTAATCCGAATTTTTGAGGTTTTTGAGAATATCTATATTCGTATCCATGGTATCTATAATTCTGCTATTTGTATCCATATCTGCAATCGTATATATTTGAAAAAAAAATTATATAGGATATCCGGCAAAAAACAAATATTCAAAAATAAAAAATAGATATCCAGAGGAAAAAATGGATATCTAGATATAAAAAATGTATATGCAGAGGAAAAACGGATATTTTATAAATAACTAAAAAAAAATTGAACCAAATACATATATATACAAAAATCCGTTTAAATTTTTTTTAATATTCAATCCGTATCCGTTTTGTCCGAATATCCATTTTTTGGAACATATATTGGATTCAGATCTGAATATCCAACAGATCTGGATAATCACAAATAAAAAAGACTTCATATCCCAACTGTCCACTTTATTTTATTAAATTTTTAAGAATGCAACTACAATATTTTTTTCTTTTAACTTACAAGTATTTGATGACATCATGCAGTGGTAGTGTACTAGGCGTTTTTAATTATTTAATTGATAATTTTAAGAAATTAAGAATTATTTCTTAAATATATTTAGTGAGTCGAATATGGATTATTCTTTTGTAATTTTTAAAGTAGATTATTTAAAATCATAATTAATTGAATAAAAAGGTTGTGTTGGCACCGATTGGATAAAAAAATTTTAAAAAACTATTTCATACACATATAATCCAAATTTTTAATATCTAAGCACAAGAAATATCCCATGTTCATTTTTTTGTCTTTTGCATCATTATTATAAAATATTTCTATAACTATTTTACTACAAATGATTATCTTATCATTTTTAGTAAGAAAATATATAATGTTAAAAAAATTAGGCTAACGGATTTTTAAAACGAATATATCTCAAAATAATGCTTTTTATATTATTAAAACCTATACTAGGTAATAAACCATGCTTAGAAAACATAGTAATACCTTTAATATATAATATAAAATTACGATGAACAGTTTTACTTGCATCATATTTGAGAGCTTTTGGAAGCTTCTACTAATATTCGTGTTCATTTTATACATTTGGACTAATATCAAGCTTTAAAACATCCAACTTTCTCTAAATAGGAAAATTGAAATAAAATTCAAAGTAATTGATTAAAAAAAGAAAGAGTCGCAAAGGAAGAAAGAATAGAGATGGGTTCTCGAGGAGCTGACATCTTCGACTTGAGCCTCTTACTGTCATTTACTTCATCAATCTCAGACTTCTTTTGCCGTGATATGGATAAAGAGCTCCATAACCGTGACCGTGATGACCATAGCCATGACCATGATGTGGATAAGTGGTGGAAGAATCCTTTGTCACTGTGGTTATTCTGATCCTCTCCCATTTTCTTCACACTTCAATTTCAGAGTAAATGGTTATGTCTAAACTGTAAAGAAGAAAACACATTGACATTAGATTAGACTGGCAGAAGATGCCTTTGACTATAGTTAAGAAACTTCACCAACATTAAAATCCAATGTCAACGAGTTCCCTCATGTCGCCACGGATATAGAAGTTTTGCGTATCTCTGAGACATCAATCGAAGAACTTCCTGCAAGGATCTGTAATCTCTCTCAGCTTAGGTACTTGGATATTTCAGAAAACAAAAGACTGAAATCTCTTCCAGTAAGCATTTCTGAGCTAAGATCTCTTGAAAGGCTCAAGGTTTCTGGATATTCTTTAGTCTCGAGTGTTCCACCAGAAATTTGTCAGACATTGAGCTGCTTGAGGTGGTTTGATTTAGTTAGGACTAGCGTTAAAGAACTACCTGAAAACATCGGGAATTTTGTAGCTCTCGAGGTGCTTTAAGCCAGAAGAACAGCGATAAGACAAGCACCACGGTCTGTTGCACGACTTACCCGTCTTTCAAGTATTTGCAATTGGGAATAGTTTCTATACTCCAGAACGTTTGTTGCATTCTCTTTGTCCTCCCTTATCAATGTTTGATGACTTGAGAGCTCTGTGCCTAAGCAACATGAATATGATAGAAATCCCTAACAGTATTGGTAACTTATGGAATCTATTAGACCTAGATTTGAGTGGGAACAATTTTGAATTCATCCCTGCAAGCATCAAACGGCTCACCAGTTTGAACAAGCTGAATTTAAACAATTGCCAGAGACTTCAAGCATTGCCTGATGAGCTTCCACGAGGTCTCTTGTATATCTACATCCATGGCTGCTTATATCTCTAGTGAGTATCTCAGGCTGCTTCAACCAATATCGTTTGCGCAAGCTTGTAGCTAGCAACTGTTGCAAATTAGATCAAGCAGCACAGATTCTCATTCACCGTAACATGAAGCTAGACTCAGCAAAACCAGAACACTCTTATTTTCCTGGAAGCGATGTACCTACTTGCTTCAATCACCAAGCCATGGGTCCTTTATTGAGAATACACTTATCTCAGTGAACCATCACCTGAAATTCTGGGATTTTCTGCTTGCATCATGATTGGACTCGATGGACAATACCCGATGAATGATCTCAAAATACGGTGCTCTTGTATTTTAAAAGGGGTTGATGCTAGTGAGCCCATTGTTATGGACGAGGTATGGTATCCTGATCCAGAAGCTTTCACAAACATGTGTTTTGGATCAGATCACCTTCTTGTTCAGCAGAACCTGCGTGTCCATGGGAGCTTACAACAAAGTCTTGTTTGAATTCTCAATGGAGAACACAAAAGGAGATTCTTCTAACCTGCTTGGAGAGATTAAAAAATGTGTGGTGCACCTCATATCGTTTAAAGACATGATACAAGAGCACGTTAGTGCAGCCTCACCACCGTTCTCTAATGACTCTGAGAACATTCACAATCCTGATTTGGAGCTTTGAGAAGCACTAGGTGAAGCGAGGGTTTCCAAAAGACGAACATATGAAACTGAGGTCTCACATACGGAGAAACCAAGTCCCAAGAGGATCAAGTTTCTTCCAGTTCCTTTGGCTCGAAAGCAAAATTCCAAAATACATCAACCATATATTAAATAAAAGAGAAAGATCCAGTCGTTGCATTGTATGCATAATTATACATCGACTGATCCATATATTTTGATAGCATCAACACAACATGAACTTGATATTTGAACAAGCAAGTTCAACTAAACCTCCGCTCAAAGAAGCAAAAGTCCAAGTGACAAGATTTACTATGATAGAAAGTGAACATAACGAACCCCAGGAGATAAAATACAATCTGAAACCTCCTGGAAGATGCGATACAAAAATCACTTGCCACTACCTCACTCTACATGTTGCTTTACTAGACAAAAAAAAACATCTAATCTTTTTCTACCTACAAGGGCTGTGTGTACAAACAAATTCTTACCATTCGAGATGATTCAAGATGTGCGATTGTACTTGAGATGTTGCTCGTAGAATTCAATCAGCTGGTGTCAAAAACACAAATTAGAAAAGCTTTTAAGAATCTTCCAAATGAGTAAATGCAGAAGAAAAACTCTAAAAGATAATCTTACCAGAAGAGGATTGTGCGCCTTTAGAAATCTATTGTCCACCATCACTTCCTTCCCATCAGACCTATGAGAGTCGGCAAATAAATACAGTTGTACAAAATACAAATATGAATACAAAATGTGAGAATTGACCAAAGAGCAAAAGAGACAAACCTCAGCGCCAAAAAGGTCACCAACACATCTTGGACATTGTCTGAGACAGATGTTGAAAAGCTCATCGGTTTAAGGATCTTCAGTATGTCCAACTCCTCAGTCTTGATTTTCTGAGACAAATTATTATTTTCCAGGACACCAGGATACTCATTCCCTATCCTTGCAATTCTACCAAAAGAGTCTAGTGTAGTCAAATCTGGTGTCAGATTCTGATCTGTAGTTGCTGTTTGGTTGTTACTTGTGGATCCATCTTGTTTGAATCTTTTCACAGAACCAGACTTCCTCCGTTTAGCACCTATGAAACGACTGTTCTTGTCAAGCTCCTTAGGATAAACCTTGAGAAGGCCATTGGGTCTTACATTATCACCTGCACAACCAATTGCTCCTCCTTGGGAACATCCTGCACCATTACTATTATTGACTGGTCCCCTTAGCTCGTTAAGTGTTGGATCATATTCTTTCCCCTCTTCAATCAAACTAACTTGTCGGACCATCCCAACACTCCCGATGTTAGCTTCAACTTGGTTGGATACATAAGCATTCTTTGCTTCCCCATCTCTTTTCCGTAGACTGCTTACGTCTACTGGACCAGGAATATCAGGAAGGCTAGAGTTGTTGAGAGATGTAGAGGAGTCAGATTTCTCAGCAGCATCAAGTGATGCAGATGTTAAACGTTGCTGCTTCTTTTTCATATGAGAATAGGGACCTCCATATTTCCGCTTCCGCTTCCTACCAGGCTTTCCAGGTCTCAAACTTTGAAACAACAAAGCAAATCCATACATTAAACCAAGAAAATCCATGAAACAATCAATTGAAAAGTATCACAGAACTGCTAAATCAGATGCATTTATTTACCTTCCTTCAAATGCATCTATAACATCAGCAATAGACTGGAGATTCTCTAAAGGTTCCCATGTGTTGGCAGTTTCAGGCCATCCACGCCTTTCACAACCGAGTTTACAACTTATGTCAATAGAAAAACCTATGTTTGATCAAGAACACAAACTTGCAAATGAAATTGAGTATGATTTGAAGAACTCACCATTTGATTAGATACTGGACCTTGCCCTGCAATCAAAAGCACCATCCAATGTATATAAAGCAGAAGAATCAGTAATTAAAAGACCAAATCAATCAATCCGAAGAACAGAAAGACGAAGATATCAAACATTAAAGACACAAAAATCAGTAATTTGTTCCTACAACATACCAACCACAGAATCTAAAATTTGCTTCCTTATAAACTACATTATGCGATTTCTTCTCTCCTAGAACTCAAAGACGCCAATTTGTCACACACCAATGTGTAAGAAATGAACAATGTTAAAGTTAAGAAATAACCTAATCTTAAACCTAGAAAACTTAAAAAATCTCCAAAGTTATGGATAACAAGAAACCACATATGCTGAAAAAAGGAGCTTACTTTTCGAACTCTCTTACGACGAATAGCTTCGATTTCGAAATAGCCTTCATCGAGCTTTGGCCTCTCCTCTTGCCCTCCGACTACTCCTTCTCCTTCTTCTTCTTCCTCTTCTCCTCCATCATCTTCATCATCTTCGTCTTCTTCTTCTTCTTCTTCTTCTTCCCCATCCTCCGTACGCCTATCATCACCCATCTCTCGAAAAATCGACTCACCACTTCCAACTCCACCTACGCCGTCTTCACTGAAAAACCCACCCTCGCCGCTTCTTTTCCGGATTTCTCCGACAGTTTCCACCGCCATATCCATCTCACCAGCTTCGTTTGAAACCTGGGCTTTCTTCTTAACACCAACCCCTTTCATTTTTCTGAGTATTCGAGCTCAGACCTGAAGGAGGAGCTAAATCTATTAATCGCGTTCTCTCCTCTTCTTCTCCTTTGTGGGAAATCAACGATTTTGGAGGAAGAAGGAGAGAAAAAAAATTTGGCAGGAAGAAGAGCTGACCTGACCTGAAAGACCAGTTTTTTCTTTTAACCTTTTTGGATTGTCCTTGTGATATCGGAATAAGAAAACAGCAAATTGTTAACGTTTATAATTATAAAGTTATAAAATTTATTTGTAATTAATTACTATATGATATAAAAAATATTATTTATAATTGGTTTTATAACTGATATAAAAACACATTTGAAAAGACAAGAAAACAAATGGGACAAGGATGGAAAAAGACGTTAAGGAAATGAAGAAACAAAAAAAAAGGTAAAAAGTGTTTGTTTATCACTAATTGGCGTAATATTAATTTAAATTGCGATAACAATACGATAAAAGATGATCATAGCTTCGCTCGAGAGAAGGCAGGTGTTGTGATGACAAGACAGCCATTGGCATTGGTCACAGTCATGATCAAATCAAACATGTGTAATTACTGGACCGCCATTTTATTAGGCAAAGCCAAAAAGATTGATGAGAAAGTTATACGGTTCTTTTATCAAAGGAAAAAAAAATTATACGGTTCCGTTCAATGAGATCATAATCACAATTGGCCGATATAAGGGCATTTTCAATTGTAGAGTTTTAAAAAAAGTTTTTATGATTAAAGAAATATAAATTGTATCGGTAAACGTGTTTTAAGAATTTTCTTTTTAAAACTAATTTTTAAATAAGAGATTTTAGAATTGGTTCTTAAAATTTTTTTTTTAAAACAAATTTACCAATACAATTTATAATAAAAATATCGATAAAATCCTCGTAAAGAGTTGGAGATGGCCTAATGTATAAGCAACAAAATCTTCAAATATCTTTATTAGCAAGTTGGACATGAAAGATCTCATGCTTCATTTTGAGAAAGAGTGTAGAAAAGGATCAACGAGAATCAAATAATGAAGTAATTGTAGGTCACTGAATCTTATTTATTTGGAATCCTTCTATTTTCGTTTAACTTGTAGTTGACTGTTTTTTTTGTGTAAGTATATCCAAAAGAATTATTTCTTTCATGTAACTGTAAATATGTACTTGTGCATATTGACTAACATGAAAGACATAATATCAGAAATGATGATGTGTTGATCTAACATCTTTGTGTTTGCCAAAATTTAGTTGGTGATGAGCTCAAAGGTGTGTTTAGCGGTCATGATAATCCACTTAGATTAGATATTGTGGTAAATTTGCGTAAGTGATTTTTAATGGAAGTTTTGATGATTAGACATGTTGTCTAACTTTGGTGAATCCGTTATGTAGCACTTTTATCATTTGCTTTCATAAATTTTTAACAAGAGATTATGTAAAACAAAATTTTCCCCATGCATCTAGAAAACTTTGCTAGATTTGCAAGAAGAAGTTGGGCATAAAATTAATAGAACAAAATGTATATAGGGTTTAGACAATAGTCCTAAAAACGTTAATTAAAATGGATTAAACACACACACACACACACAAAGCTTGTAATTGTTTGGTTTTGTTTCAGAGATAAAATACAGTGATAATGCAGATCACAAGATGAGGATTCTAGGTGTATCAACCCGCACTGATGGTTTTAGAAATCTAATAGTAAGTTGAGAATAGATCGGCAGGAGTAAAAAAAAGGTTCTTATAGTCGTATAAATCCAAGATTGTAATATTTTTAACAAAGTTTGAGCATGTAAGTATGTTGCTAAACCTTGTCAAAACTTGTTATATCTTACTTCTTTTTTCTATTTACAAAAATTAAGATTATTAGACTATGCTAGTGTTCTCTTTGTGTCACAACAAAAAAGTTATTACAAAAAAACCAATGATAAAGATTGGAGTGTTGCGGTATATTTTATGATCAAGATTGCAATTTGTTGGTTTCCATTGAGACAAATCAGTCGACACTTGTGTTAAATGAACGGCTGAGGTTCTTGCGGTCGAAAGTATAGTTCTCTTGATCTGAGACTAGATATGTGATTATAGCTTGAGTTTTGGCCTCCATTTATTGTGAGCTAATACTTTTATTTTTTTCTGGTTTAGGTGTTCGGAATTTTGTCTAATAGAAATTCGAGACTTTGTTACTAACTATATGATGCAAATTTTGAATATAGTTTCGCTAATTTTAATTGTTGTTATAAAGTTTCGCAGTTAAGTAATAGATTTTAAATTTTCAAATGGTAGAAAGAAGAAAAAAAAGGAAAAGTTTTCCTGACTAACATAAACAAATGAGTTTCTTATCAAATGGTAAGCTGATGAATTTAAAACTTTATGTTTTAATTTGCTAACCAGAGAGAATGGGCTGGATGATGTTCAAGAGTATGGATAGGCTAAGGACGATGGATAGGTCAGCGACTGCATCCGAAACTTGGAGGCTATCAGAGAACAAATACGAAATCTGACCGCCAAACACTAGGCAAAGAGCAGAACATATCAAACCGATCATAGCTAATACCGCAAGGACCACTTTTATGGAGAATTTTTTTTTTTTTAATAGAAAATAATTTTTATGGAGAATTTTACCGCTTCCGCATCTCCTTTTCCCAATTCGTTTGCTACTCGTACGCTGCATTTTTCGATTCAGAGATAAACTAAAGTATTAACAGAGAATACATATACATATAACACCAAAATATTATAAATGAGTGTACATATATAGTTACATACCAGCTGCACCCAACAAGCCCAAGCTTACGTTCAACTCCCAGGTGTAAAATTATTGGCTGCAAATTTCGAAAGAGGATAAGTTCCAAAAAAACGTATAAAACATTATAAAATGTTTTTTTGAATATCAATTTTTTGTTTGCATCATTGATTTGAAGTTATACCATATGGAGAAAGCAGAAATTGCGATATTGGCATCTTTTGTATGTCTTCAAAGTTAAAACAGTGTGAAACCACAACATTTCCATGTTTTTACAAAACAAAACAAAAAAAATCCTTCGTTGAGATCTATCAAAGGTACGGAAAAGGTGAATGTATGTCCCTAAGTCATTTAATTGATCAATAGTATAGTTTGGCATTGAATTAACGCTCTTAGAAAGAAAAAAATGATTGCTAGTTCTGTGAACTATTTGAGTTGCTATTAACCACCCCAAATATGAAAACCCATTAAAATCATTTATTGTGACTATTTTAAACTGAAAATTGTTTATATTTAACTTAATCTCAACTACTGCTTGTCTCCATTTCTGTGAAATAATCATTAACTACCTTTTCTCCCTTGCATGGCAAACGTCTACATTGCAGTTTTAAAATTTTAACTCGTCTCCCACATTGCACATGTAGGCAAAACCGGTTCAAATTTTTTTGGGGCTTCGGTTCGATTTTTTCTTTATTTTTTAAGTCTGTAGTACACAATTATAATTATTTTTGTTTTTCATCTTTTTAAAAACATTTTTCAAACTTACTTATATGAGATTTTTTTAAAATTGCATGTGAAAGTAAAAAATATATATCTAAAAAGAATTTGGAAAAATATCGTGGATCTCTAAAGTGACAAAAATATTTGTTTTTTCCACATATCTCAGGCACAAGTCTGGACCACATCCCCTGATTATAAGAAAAAGAAAATCAATCTTCGAGAAAAAATATCACTAAAATAAAAAATCAAAGTTTATTTGTAATAATAAGAATAGACTTTAACTAGCATATTTTCCTCCAGTTGTTTAACGTGGCATATGGTTCTGTTGAAGCATTCAGCTCTAATGTCTTGTCTTGGTTTTTAAAAAATGATTCTCCTTGCTAGCTGTGAAAGTCATAACTGATAACACTACTTCTTGGCAACAACAAGATACTTCTAATACACTTGTTAACCAACAACAAGATTCAAATCTATTTGGTTCGTTTCTGGCTAACACGTTTAACCAACCGAGACAGTATCAAAAGTCACTTTGGTTGATTTGCTAACATTGCCGTTGTACGTTTACACACACAACACATGCATTGTCCCAAAAAATTTAAAGATGGACCGACCTTCAGCACCGTTTTACACCTCGTACCTGAACTAAGAATTATGTTACAATATCGAAAGATACCCATCACACGTGGCCCTAACATTTGGACGAAATGAACAATCTAACATATTTTTAAAGACCCACTAATAACCAAAATAACATGACCAATAGTACACAAAATACATTGATATGACCAATAGTATTCAAAGTACAATTCTTTTTTTTTCGACTATCAACATTTTCAATTCACTTGATGCTCCTAATTTTCAAGCTATATCACAGAAAACAAAATCCATTATCTTCCGGTCTCTCAAATACTCTGAAAGTTTAAGATTTTTTTTTTTTAATCTCGTTCTATTTCCTCTAGACTCTGTAGAAATGATATAACGTATCAATAACAATAACAACAATAAATGATAAACAGACCTCTCCCTCTTTCTCTCTATCTCTCTCTCTCATACACACAAAACTGTTGAGTCTTGATTATCTTCAATATCAAGATGAAGAAGCTTCTGCTTCTTCTTCAACGCTTCCTCGTGCAGTGGCTTCTTCTCCTTCAGCTTCACTGGGCTTTTCCGGTCCTGGTCCAGCTGATACTTTCACCATTGAAGGACGTAGAAGCCTCCCTCCTAGCAAGAAACCTTTCCTGTATTCTTCAAGTACTATACCCTCTTCGTACTCCGCAGAATCCTCTCTCATTATTGCCTCGTGTAGCTTTTACACAACAAAGAGAAGCAAATGAATAAAAAAGATGTCAGCTGTTAGAAGAAATTTGGAAAGACCAACAAATAAAGGCATTATGTAAAGTACCAACTCATTGAAACCCATTACCACTTGCTAAAACTTTATCGAGGTGTATGCTTAGGATTAGACGCATGAGCGGCTATGTGATAACCAAAAGGCATCTTAACACACTAGGACTTAGGGACCCTAGGCTTCATAGATTCATTGATCATTTGCGTCACAAAGTATCATTCACCATAATTTGTCCCATCCATCTAACCATTTGTCAAACCATCAACCACATCTACATTTTGGTCAAAGATTATCCCGGCAACACTATACCAACGAGTCATCCTAATCCCTAACAAATTTTGATTTTAAATACCACCCTGATAGTTAAAGATTAACACCACCAGTAAGCAGAGCAACAAAAACACATTTCTTGATCTCCTGAAAGAAGAATGATATATTAGGAACTTACCATTGGATCAAACTGCTTGCCGACTGTCTCCACATGGACAACACCAAGTGAGCCCAGAATTTCTACAAACTGTTTGTATATGCTCTGATAGCTATTAGTGACTTTCTCTTCTCCCTCAGTCTCCACTTTAATTTGGCTTTTAGCTCTCTCGAAATTATCCAAAACAGCCAAAAGATTCTCTACAACCTCTCCTTGAGCATTTGAAACAAGGTTTAGCCTTTCCCTCTCTGTCCTCTTCCTGAAGTTGTCAAAATCTGCACTGATTCTTATGAGCCGATCCCTCTCCACAGACAATTCATTGGATAAAGAGGCTACTTTATCCTCAAGCAGAAATTTTTCATCTTCTATGGACTTTAAAGATGCTTCAATCTCAGCAATCTTCCCCTCGTTGTTGTCTACTAAAGCTTCTTTATATGAATTCAGCAATGCTGTGATAACAGCCGCTTCTTCCTCCTCAGCTTCAACACCCTCAGCGCCAGCATTTTCACTCTCGTCAACAACAGCAACATCTGTCTCCTGCTCCATGATTTCAGAAGGAAAACAGAATCAGAAGAAAGCAATCCTAACACAAACATTTCATATCAATTCCTGATAAGCTGAGACAGATCAGAATCTCAAACACACAATACCAACACAATATATTGACCTAAACAATCACATTAACACCAAAGGCTTAAGAACATTCTCTGTAGCCCCCATACAAGTATCACGGAAACAATTCGACAATGGTCACAAAATACCAAAAGACTCCTCCATTTTGGGAATACATCATCATGCCACAAGAATATGAAATCTGCCATTAACCGGACGGTGCAATCCTAGAAACATTGTAATTCACCATTTCAGGCCTTAATAGACTGAATATGAATCCTATTCATTGCTCTTATTCATGCGGAAGTTCAACAAAGCTTAAAATTTTAAGCAAATTCTAAATTACCGTATCCCAGGTCCTCAAATTTCAACAAAAACTCATCATAAGATTCTAAATAAGTAGATAAGTAATCCCAATTTCGAAACCCTAAAACCTAACCCCCCAACTGAAATTAACAGAAAAAAACCCCAAAAAGTAAACAGAAGTGAGACGAAATCGAAAAAACCTGAACTTGAGGTTCGCTCGATTCCACCTCCGTCTCCTTCGTATCTGCTTCTCCTGAAGCAAACGGTACGAGATTTAGTAACCGGAGAGGATAGCCACCAGAGACAGACCAGAGAGAAGCTCGGCGAGAGAGTGAGAAGCTGGCGTTTCTTCCTCCGGCGAAGGAGACGCAAAAGGGCTTAAAGGGTACAGAAGGCGTATGAAGAAGCGTTGGTATAAGATGCAAAGACGGCGTTTTGAGTAGACCGGCCATTGGAGAATTCGGAGATAGAAAGAGAGAGTGGCGGAGAGAGATAAGGAAGAGAGAAGGCTAACAGGTGTATCTCCTTTGTTTTTGTTTGGGTTTTCTAACCATTAGATGTAGTTTTTACTATGTTGATCTGACGGTCCTTATTTAACAGAATTGTGTAGGGAGTTCCACGATTTTATGTGATGGAAACTTCGAGAATTTGGACGTAGCCTATAATACAAGAATGCCTGTCTGGAAGCAAGCCCAAAGCGATTATGAAAGTTACAGAAAAAATATCAGTGGTTGGGTTGACAAAAGAGAAAGAGAGAAGAATACCAATAAATGAAATTTGTGCAAATGTATGAGTTGAGTTGAAAAAAATAAATGAATTTTTTTGAGTTGAATGGAACTTAATCCACAACAAAATAGTAGATGAATGAGTTAATTATCTATTATTTTGTATAAATATGCATATCTATTACATCATCATTACAATATATTTTTAATATACTATTTCATATTTCATTGCAAATAATTTGTAATGATAATATTATTAAAGATGAACGAGTCTAAATTTATGCTACAGTTGAAAACACACAGAACAGTTTTAAAGTTAATTGTAAAACGAATAATTATTTACACACCATAAATATTTATAATAACCTCCACTAATTTACATAATTTATATTTTGAGACTCAAATCCCATATCTAATACAAAAGTAGTAAATAAATTTGATCGGCCAATGGATTAAAAAAGGCTTCAGAAGTTAAAACTAATCTAATCAAAATCAATGATTGATGAATTAAACTATAGTTACAAATTATATATAGTGTTCCAATCACAGACAACACGTATTTCCATATAATATCCAGTTATGTCGGGTACGAGAAAAGTATTTGTTTGAATCAGTTTTCTAAATTTGCGCAGTCTTATTTTATCAGAAGTAGTGGATGCAATGATGCAATGGACCTTAACACTAAATTCTAAGTAGACTTCCCTAATAAACCCGTTGCTGAGACTAAACTTTCATAAAAGAGATTCTTCTCACACTAGAGTTTAGATCCATATATATATATATATATATATATATATATGTACTTGTACGTAAGATCTTCGTTCAGACGGCATTGTTCTTGATGAAAGATTATTGTTTTGTTCTCTATATATAATTGGGGTCACCGTTCACATGTATTTTCTTTTTGGTTGAACTGATCGCTTAAGATTATCCTTTGATAAACTGTAAAAAGTTTGTATCCCACCACGTTCAGTTTACATTACATGAAACTTAACAAACTTCTAAATAATTTTACTAAGAAATTGTTGTGGACACTTTAACTGTTTTTATTTTAAAAAGCTAATATCTAATAATCATTAGGCCATTTTTAAATTGACACTTATTGCATTTGTTCTGTTTATTTCACTAATTCTCGCTTGTTCTAACATAGTAATATTCTAAATTTTGTAGCTCGATTTGGTGAGCGTTCTAAATTTTGCAAAAATCAATTTCGTAAAAATCGTGTAAAAATATATGCAAAATTTGATAGCAAATAAATTGCGTAAATCGTACAAAAACTTATCTTGATGAGTGATTAGAGAGGTTTTACTGTATATATATCCAATAATTCAATTTCATTACGATGGGTAGGTTACTTTGAAAGAAATAAAAGAAAAACAAAATATGTCCTCTATTTCAGAAAGATTATTTAAAAAGGAATCTTATTTCTAAACGATTGATTTTCTATATTTCTAAACACATTTTTTATTTGTTAACCTTGGTAATTGTAAACTGTAAGAAATATTAATTATTAGTGTTTGAATTATTGAATTACTATTGGTTTATAGATATTGAAAAGTGTTTAATGTAAAACATAATGTATTTATTACTAAATTTTATTGTTTTTAAATATGTGTGAAAATATAATCAATATTTTTGAAAATAGAAAGAGTATAGTTCAGTTGGTCGATCGAATTTCATTGATGCACATGTCATCAAGCTATCACGCATTTTATAAGTCTATGACTCACTATAGTCATAGTCGGTTTAAAATATTAATTACCTATAAATATATTAAAGAAGAAAATGAAGATATTAAAAGATTTGCTGTTCCAAAAAAAAAAAAGATAGATTTGCTTATTTTTAAAATCTCTGTAACAGGTATTGCTGAGAAGTGGGTATGTCCGCGATCCGCAATTTATAATTTGCAGGTTTTAATAAAATATGTGAGTGGTTAAATCCGCTCCGCAAACTAGCGAGTAGAAACCATTAAACCTGCGACTGTCCTGCTAATTTTTGCAGGATCTGCAGATAATCCGTAAACCAAAAGTGAATACTTGTAAATCCTCATACACATTTTCAGAGTCGAAATTATAAGTTTTAAAATTAAAACCAACAAACTTTTATTGAATCGAAATAAAATTTTATTAGAATAAAATAAAATTTGGCTCAAAAAATTTCAAATGTGAAACCCACAAAACCCATAAAACCCACGGTTCTAAATTTGATAACCCACAAAAATGTGAGATCTACATTGCTAAAACCACAAAAAATAATATTTATTTTTTTACTCAAACTTGTCCTGCAGCGGGTAAAAACACTCAAATCCACATATATTTGTCCATTTTCCCAGCTTTAGTAACAAGAGACTCTCCAGTCCTTAGCTTAATTTGTTCGGTTGGTTCCTCTATTAGATAGAGTAATAATGCTGCGTTGTATAACGTTCTTGGTAATGTACGTACCTCCAAAGACTATCTCAACATTTTCTATAAAGAAAAATAAATTTCCATATTTCTTAATGGGTCTACAATGGTTTTTTTTTTTTTGAATAAAAACTACAATGGTTTTTAACTTTACCGTAGTAGTAATTAGCCTCTTACATCCATTTTTGTTTCCTCATAATCTTATTTGCACTTATGGATCATATTATATAACACATGATTAAGTCCAAAACAGAACAAGTTTCTTCATTCTTTTGCTGTTCTTCCTCGGAGAACCCTCTGTATCACGCTTTAATCTCATTTCCTCCATCTCCATACTACTCTTCTTCTTCATCATCACCGGATTAGATTCCTCAGATTTTAGCCTCATTTTCTTTAAAACATTCACCAAACCCTCAAGCGCCACGTCAGCATCCTCGCTCTTCATCAGCTCCTCTGCAACTTGTGCCGGCGTAATTACTTTCCCGTCGATCAAACGCTCGATCTCCGGGAAGAGACAGTGTGGACTTGTGGCGTCGTTCAAGCCCAAATAGTTAGAGGCTAAGGTCTTGAATCCTTGAAAAGAGCAATGTCCCATGTAAATGTGCATATCCATACGACCCGGACGTAGCAATGCCGGATCAAGCCTATCTTTATGGTTTGTCGTGAATATTATAATCCTTTCGTCTCCACAGCTTGACCATAATCCGTCTATGAAATTCAGCAGCCCTGATAACGTCAATGGTCCCTAAACAACACATTTTCATAGAATACAAAAACGAAAGTCATTTAAATATACACTAAAATTATCTAAGACTAATCTATTAGATTCAGTGTGGTTTGACCAAATTTGGATTTAGTACACTAATCAATCAGAATCAGTTTGGTTTTGACAAAATTTGGATTTAGTTTGGTATAAGACACAAAGACACAATTGGTTTATAAATAAAACTTGGTAGGTACGGATTTTGGTTTGGTTCGGTTTTGGTAATTCGGTTAAAATGCAAAACCCTAAACCAAAACCAATAATAGTAGAAATCTAACCTGAGACTCGCCACGGTTCTTGCCTTCAACAGGCTGCTGCTCCACTCTGTTAGGTAAATCCACTGCACAATCGATATCTTCTATGACAAGAATCGAGCGGTTACGTGTCGCCAGTAAGAGCCTTCTTAGATCAGAGTCACGCATCACACTGGCTAGTTGAAGATCATAAACATCAAACTTGAGGTAATTAGCCATGGCTGCAACCAGACTAGACTTACCAGTTCCTGGTGGTCCGTACAGCAAGTAACCTCTCTTCCATGCTTTCCCTACTCTCTTGTAAAACTCTTTCCTTCTTATGAACCGATCAAGATCTTCGATGACGTCACGCTTGAGCTCATCTTCCATAGCCATTGTCTCAAAGGTCGAAGGATGTTCAAGAATAACCGATTCCCATCTAAGACTGTTGAGAGAATGCAGCATCAAGATTCTTCTCCCGTCTCTAATCTCTTTCGCTTTACTCTCGATGTAAGGTACGTAAGAGTTCAAGATCAAATCTTTATGTTTCTTGTCGAAACTCAGCTCGAAATACTCACTTCTACCGTCGTCTTCCATACCGCCTCTTCTTCTTCCTCCTCCTCCTCCTCCTCCTCCTCCTCCACCGCCGCTTTTCTTGTCTCCGCCGTCTGTAACAAACCTCCATTTGAGCTCAACGTCTTGGTACACATCGTTGACGACTTCTCCGTCGCTGAGATACAAATTGACATGTTTGTCCTTATGGCCTTTACTGATTCTAAGTCTGACTGCGTCGGGACTGATCTTGGTGGAGAGATACGTCTGAGCAGCTCGATAGATCTCGTTGTTCATGCCCATGTTGTCGTCGTCGATGGTTAGAGTCAAAGTGGAGGGAGATGAACGGAAGAACAAAGACCGGAGAGTAGAGTAAATGAAATCTTGGATTGGAGCTGGGATTAGCTCGTGAGCCATTGATCGTATCATCATCATGTAACCCGCCATTGATGCGTAAGCGGTGAAAAGCGATGTAGGTGAAGGAAGATCCCTGGAGAAAAACATTGTATCTCTCTGTTCTTGCTCTGTTTTGTTTCACTGTGTTTGTTGAAGATGGAGAGAGTGAAAGTGAGAGGTGAAAGAGATATATAAAGAAGAGGAGAAGCTTAAGGAAGAAGGCTTCATTTGGGGTTAGAAAACATTATTAGTCTCTTCGGTCTTAATATCTCATTGTCTTTATTCAATGGATGTCATGTGTGTTTTTTCCACAAAATTAAAAAGATTGAGAAAGGAAAAGTGAGTAAAAAGTAAAGAAAAGGACAAAAGAAAATAAGAAACTCATCGAAAATTTCCACACGTCTCTTTCCACGAAGAGCATGCATGTCTATTTATTTTCCATTTCTATCTCATATGAACCGTCTTATTTTAATATTGATCGCTTGACCAATTAAGACTCGAAAACTATCGATGTTTAAGCTATCTTAATTTATAAACTGTTAATTAAGCACTGATGTTTCTCAATTTTGTAGTTTTGTTCTCTTGCTTTAGATTTGAAATCGATTCTTATGAAAAGGCTAATCTTATTCACATAGCTATTAAATCTTTCAACATTTTACAAATTATATATACCATCAACGACAAATATACTTAATTATACACAAGTGAACAATCTAATCGGCGTGGATCATACAAAATCACGACGAATTTCAGTTTTTACACTTTTGCATCCATAACATATACATAGAAAATGAACATGATACATTATAGAAATATATATATATATATATATATATATATTAATCTATTAGTTATCCATTGGATCATTGACGTTTGCACGTAGGTACAACATTCAAGGTCTATTCACGAAAAAATATGCTTTATTTTCTGTTATTTTATGGTATTGATGACAACAAATTATTTAATTAAGTTACTATTGGAAACGTTTATTGATTGATAGAACAAACAACTTGTAATGATGATATATTTTTTGATTTTGCTTTGTTATTGCCTTGTTGGGGTGGAAGATTACTTGTACAATATACACTTGGTCATTATAAACTCAAAACTAGTAGTTTGATTTTCTGAAACTCGATTACCAAAATAACCCAAAATGTTATTGTCTTTTTAATCATATATACAAGAACATAACCTATTACGCTGACACTTTTGTCTTCCAAAATTTTTTTGGAATGTTTATTAGATGTGTTTATGTTAATAAGTTTAGATATTACAGTCACTATTTATGGTCTGAATTTAACTTTCAACTTTTGTATTTATGTATGATATTTTGATGATTGACCATAAAAGATCAAAAAGCAAAAAGATTCGCTAGATTGTCGGAATGTGCCATGTGGGGCAAAGGCAATTGCGTGTTGTAATTCAACAAGTCTAGAAATTTCAACCTTTTATCAAAAAAAAAGGTATAAAAATTTCAGTGGAGAAAATACTTGGATGGAAGAAAACATAGGTCTTGTTGGACAGGTAGATGATTTTGTTTAAGATGATCGTCGATGTTATAAATAAAACGTTGAAATTTTTAACGATAAATTTTAGATAACGTGGTCACTACGGCAATATTTTTTTTCCTCCACCAACACCTCTGTAATTTTCTTACTTATTACGGTCATCATCAGAGCCATAACCAAAAAAATAAAAGTAAGTGTACTATGAGTCATGGATTCAGCATTCGTTCTTTTTGGACCCTGACATAATTTTAAATAAAAAAATGCTTAAACAATATTGAAACCACGCAAACTCTGCATCATACACCAATACTTCAAAGTGAATCTAAAAAAGCATTTTTTATTAAGCATTATTTATCCAAATTTAAAATACTAAAGTAACTTTTCTTTGTCTTTTAGTAAAAAGAACAGTCTCAAATCTTACGGTCATCATCAGAGCCATAAAAAAACGTAAATGTTTAATTGAGTTTCTTTTGACTCATTTTTTAGCCGCTTAACAAAAAATCCGAGCATATAATAGGCCAAGATCTTCGAATCTATAATCTTGAATCTTATCCGATGTGGTCACGTGATGCACATTTTGAAAATAATACAATTTTTAAGATTTTAATTGGTAACATGTGATATAGTCGAAGGACAGAATCAATCTACGGTTCCATAGTTTGAACAACAACTATTGTGATTCTAATGTTTGTCTTTTGAGAGTTACCATAGTTAGTTTAACTTCTTTCGTTATTTTTTTAATTACATTTTTGAGTCCTAGTTTATCATTTCACAATGTCACTCGTATGAATATGACGGCCAAGGAAAAACAGGTGATAAAACCGATGATAAAGAATGAAATAAACTTTTTTATTTCGGCATGTCAAATATTAATACTGCCAACCCCCATAAAATATCAAATTAAAAATAATAAAGCATTGTATGATTCAAAAAAGTTTTGGAAAAGAACCAAGCCGACTTATCAAAAGCAGTCTTTAAAAACTTATAAATTATTAATCATCCCCACCAATAATAATATATTTCGATCATCTTTTTAGCTATGCTTTTGGTGATTTATGTATATAGGCTAGTAGCCAAAAATCATAGCAACATAACAAAATAAATAGGGGTAGGTCATGTCAGTATGTCACCACTCACTATCAGGTGTTCGCACCAACAAGGTATAAGTAAACAAACCATGTCTAAACAATTCGTAAACCAATCAATTGAAACTTCAAGACTCAAGAGGGATTAACAAAGACATAAAAGGGCAAGGGTCTATGTATCTTCCAACCGAAATACAACTCTCACAGTTTGGATTGTAACTAAAATTATTAATCAGACAAATGAGTTTTATTTTGGAGCCATCAAAACCAAAGATTTGGATCAGAACTGAAATTGCATCTCCGGAGAGTAACCCAGAGCTTCAAGGTTTGCAGCCATGGCCTTGTTCATCGGTGGTGGCCCGCATCTTAGGATCTGCAATTTAACCATGTATCGTAACAAGATCAAAACACCATAGAAAATTGATATGCTCATCACTCAAAATTACTTTCAAATGTTTCATTATATTGCAGTGTGCTTGGTTTTGTTTCCAAAACTGAAAGATATTTTGCGGTCCTGTTTCACTCATCGATTTTAAGATCAAGATCAAGAACAGAGGACTATTTTACCTGAATATCGGATGCAGGTGCAGGGCAATGAGTCTGAATCATTTCCTTCGATACAAATCCGACACCACCATCCCATATTTCCGGAGGCTAATCATCACCAACAGAAGATAAACCACGAAACCAAGAACAAGGTATCAAAGAGAGTTTTTTTCAGGTAGTAACATTAGAGAAACGCAAGAACATTTAGATTTTGTGGTTCACCTGGTTCAAAACATAGTAGATTTTGAATTGCTCTGGGTAATTGGCGGCAAGACTCTCCAATTCTTCCTGAAAAAAGTATTGATTCACATAATATTCAGTGTTTAGTATATGAAAAAAAAGTAAAGCTTGTTCTAGTCTCGTAAGAATCAGCAGTTGAGAGACATTTGTACCCTTAAGAGGATGTCGTCGTATGTGACATTGGCGTAAATGAGGTGCACCTTTGTCTTGTCTGTTGGGTTTTCTAGAATCGCTCTTGCGACCTTCACAAATGCGAAATAAAACATGTTTTAAACATATACATTGGCTTCACAAACGATATTAAATGCAAATGTATCATCAGACATACTTGGAACATTGGAGTGATGCCTGAACCTCCAGCAAGCATTCCAAATGCCCTAAACTGACCTGGTTGATACTTAAACCTTCCCTGACAAGTAGCAAGTAATAAAACAGAACAAAAAAGTTGAGATTCAAGAAAAAGTATACAACAACAGTTTTGATAGTAACTAAGATCAAGTAAGCAAAACATCTGAACTAAAAGTACCTTGGGTCCCTTCACGGCGAGATTGTCTCCAACACGCATCTCCCTGAAATGATGAGACATCCTTCCTTGTGGATACATCTAGTTGGCAACAGAAATTTCAAGCATTTTCACTTGAATTAAGGAGAAAGAACACACGAATCAAAAACCAAGTCAAATTGATACGTGTTTGTACCTTAATGACAAGTTCGAAACGTCCAAGGTCTGAATCTAACGTTGTTGGGGTGTATGGCTTAATAACATCCTCTCCTTGACCATCCTTTCCCCTATTGAAAATGCCAGTATAATCATCACAACATCCATCAAAAACTCTCTACAATGGATAGCAACACAAAACCTAACCTAAAGTCTACAAATTAGTAGTATCTTCACAGCCATTTCATATAGGTTTAATAGCAACTTGCAGAAGTTTTGAAATTTGATCTAAATGTTAAAAGATTGTCCAAACCTGCAACTGATGTGTTGTCCAATAGGAAGACCCAACACAGAGGTAGAAGTTGGGAGTTCAAAAATGAATTTGGCCACATTATGACTAAGTTGTTGCTTCTTAACAAGCTTAAACTCCTTGAAATTCTCTGGATCCAAACACCCTATTAAACCAAGAAAACCACAAGATTTAGCCAATCTTCAAGTAATAGATCAATTGAAACAAATACGCCACAAAAATCCCAAAAAGGCTCATTTTTTATAAGCTGTGCGCTAATTTAACCTTCCAAACAGATGAAATTTACACAATCTCATGAATTTGAAATCAGTCTTCTAAGAGAACAATCATCAGTGAGCTACAATTTGTGTATTGAAACCCAGAAACTACGAAGTAAAACGGTTTTGAAATTGAGATCGAACCGAACCGAACCTCTGCGTTTTTTGGAGGATGATAGAAAGTAAGCAGCACCAGCACCGACGGCGACGAAAGCAACGAAGACACCCAAGAGAATCTGACGATCTAGGGTTCGGAGAAACTCGGTATCCATGGCTAACCACAAGTGAAAAGGAAGACGAAAAGAATCAAATAGCTACACTAAGAGAAGGAATATAAGAGAAAATGGGCAACTTTTGAAAGAATCAGTGCGTTGCTTAGGAGTGGTCTCATTCCCTTGTTATCTCCGCCATTAAAATGATGGAAAGGGATCTGGTAGACCTACCCCCATCACGTTGAAGTTGCTTCTTTTGCAAAATTTACTATTATTTCATACAAATTATTTTCATATTTCACAATATTATTTTTTAAAAAAAGGGTCCACATTTTTTTTCACTCACTTTCTTTTTCCGCCATTTTTGTTTTAATCAGTCATCCACCACAATTGTCAAATCATATATGACCATTCACTGTTTTGAGATTTTTTTAAAAAAAATTGGTGTTAGTTTCATCACATTTTGGTTTGTTGTTTAGATTTTGTAGTAAACTGAAATGATTTAGATTTTTAAGTCACTGAACCTGTTCAACATGAACACCAAATGCTCTCCAATTTCACAGCAAACTCTTCTCTGCTTCTACTTATCATACTGTCATGATCAGCACTAGCGACGATATCAACTTCCACCTCTGGAAAATTCCTCTTTATGTTACTGGAGCAATGTAAAGGAACGATTTTATCGTGGTCCCCTTGTATCAAGTGAATTTTATTAGTGTTTTGAGATGTTCATCAGCGAATTTGGAGCCACCGCATATCACATTGTGCATACTATGCCATGCAGAGTGATGTGTGTGTCTTGTTATGTCCTTTATCTTCCAATGAATCTCCCTTAACAAAGATTTAAACCTTTTTTTTGAAAAGATTTGATAGTTTGAAAAACCAATCACCAAACCCGGTTCAAATGTTGTACCTTTTACCGGTACATAGCTTGATCAGCCATTCCCATGAACTGTGATGTTTGCAGATAATGAAACAAACGCATCTACCGATATGTTCATACCAAGACATCACCGCTGTTCCAAACGCTAGCGGGGGGCACAGTTGCTTTGGATCGATTCGGTTCAAGACCAATCCTTCAACCGATGAAGGAAAGGCTGGATTGTAAAAACACACGGAAACATAAGGTCACAAATCGAATGTTTTGAGGACTAGATTGAAATCATAAGATTAGAAAGGAAACTAAACCCTCACCGGTGCAACAAGAGTGACAGATTTTACGATGGTTGAGTGTTTAGCAGCCAAAGCAAGAGCAATTAAGCAACCCATCGAATGTGCAACCACATGAAATGAATCTAATTGATACGGCTTAATGACAGATCTCTCTATCGTCTCTACATGATCTCTCAATGTATAGAGATTATCTCTTGGCTTAGGACTCTCTCCGAATCCTAAAAGATCTATCGCAAAGAGCTTATAACGATCTTCCTTAATGTGTTCGAACACAGTTTCTGTCCAAAAATATGATGAACCCATGAAACCGTGTATGAATATTACATTCTCTGACGGTTCCTGAACAGAGTCCTCTGTTTTTTTTCAACAGAAATATTAAAATCAATTGTAAACAAACACTAATTAATCATTTATGAAGAGAAATAAAATTATAAATCTTATACCTCGAGAAGTAGAATCTTTGACCACGACGTGAAGATTCCCATCTTCGTTCTTAGTCCACAAATTGCAAGATTGACACCTACAATCTGACCATCTATTCACCGATTCATGAATCTTAGATTTTCTCATTTGCCGGGGAAGCTTGAACTTTCTTGCGAATCCCAGAAAACACATTTCCTGGAAAATGTTTTTCCTCCGGAATAGATTCTCCGAAAACTCAATTTCACCGGTGGTATGAAGAGCCGGCTCCGAGCAGTACCAGCCACTGGATTTTCCCTCCAAAACATAGTCAACGAACTCGTAAACGATGCAGAGAATGGCGTCAATGAGGTCGAAGAAGAAGAAGATGATTAATGATAAGGCGGTGTGAATAGCTGTCACAGATTCTGTCGCCCATTTTCTCGTAAAAGTTGGGAGGGAGGACATAGAAGCGGATAGAATGTCGAGCGCCAGAGAAATTATGTAAATGGTTAAGCCACGTCGAAGAGAGAGGTTAATCAAAGTAATTATAAAATCATAAATTATTTGAACGACATCGTCTTCAATAGATGTATATATGGGTAAAATAAAAAAATGCAGATTTACCCATTATGGAACTTTAAATTAGTCAGAGAAAGCAAGCTGTTGAGGACATTAAGAGATTTGTGTGCATTTACGTGTTGTCTTAAATGATATCAAGATCGCAATCTATAAACTATAAAGATTCTTCATGATATAAAGATTCTTCAAAAGTTTTGCTGTGGTAGTTCTCATGAACCACTGTGATGTGTCATTGTGTACTGTAGATCACAAATTAGCACAGTTAAACGGTAATTAGTGACGTTTTTTGTTGTTCGCATGAGGTGAGAAGAAACATAGCAACTTTTGAAGGATGCTTTCGTCAGTTTAGACAATAGAGTTTTTTCACCCAATTTTGTGTATAATTTAAAAGAAGATAAATGAGTTGGAAAAAAAATTGTACTGTAAATTACTCCGCAAATAGGTTATGCTACAAGGTCATGTATCTCCTCTACCGGAGGGATCAGAGTCGGTGATCTGAGGATTTCTCTGGTGTCGTTGAGAAGCTAAACGCCGTTCCAATGGAGTCTTCCTCTTGCTGACAACAAACCTATTCACTCCTTTCCTCATCGGCATTATCGATGGGAAATCTTCGTCCGGGATCTGACTCAGCTCTGATATGTTCTTAATCTCAGCCACTCGCTTAAACCATCTCTCCGCTTTTGCTTCCTCAGACATGTCCAACAAGTCAGGCTCTTTAACTAACGAACCCTCCAAGCTCTTTCCATTTCTGATCCTCCCCGCCATTGTGTCCGGTTTGTCGCTTGAAGGTTCTTCTACTGCTTGAGAAGCATTTTCTCTCACCCGAGCTGGAATAGTATCTATTGTTTCCTCGGGTTGTTTTTCTTTGGCGAAATAGTCAGGTGGGAAAGGGACAAAGGGAACAAAGTCTGAATCTTGTGGTCTCTTGTATGCTGGAGAAGTCAGTGAACGATCTTTCTTCCTACTCACCACAAACCGATTCTCTCCTTCTCGCATCGGCATTTTCTCAGGAGAAATCTCTTCGGGTATTACGCTTTCCAGATCTGAAACGTTGTGCAGTTCAGTGACCCTCTTGAACCACCTCGCAGGTTTCTCCTCTGATTCTTTATCATCCTTTTCAGGGCGATCTGTTTCTTTGCCAGAGAGACTTGTATTTGACTTGTCATCTTGATAGACATTTCGACTGCCGCCTGAGACACCATTCATTTGGTAGTTGTCAGTAAGACCTATCTGTGTTTCCTCCTTATCAGGTTTCTTGGCAAACATATCTGAAGGTAGTGGCACGAACGGAACAAAATCGGAGTTTATACCCTGAGAAGATTCAAACCTCCTGGAAGATACATTCCTGTCCTCGGATCGAGAAGCTAAGGAGGATGCAGAACCAAGGATCTCATTCAAGCTCCTATTCGTTTTACTTCCCAAAACCTGATCATTGTTCTTGTTCAAGTTTCCATCAGTAACTACACTGTTCTCAGTATTAGCCAACCTTCTCCCAAGAGGTGTTTTTCTCGTGCTAACAACAAATCTGTTTACTCCTTTTCTCAAAGGCATAATCTCTGGAAAATCTTCGTCTGTATCAACACTGTTTACATCAGAACCACCCTGTGCTACTTTACTAAACCACCTCTGTGCTTTCTCTTCATTTTCAACAAGTCTTCTTTCCAGTTCAGGATCATTCGAATAACAAGAATTGGCTGTATTGAGTGATAAGTCCCTGGGTCGCTTGCAGTCACATCTTAAGCAAGCTACATTCCTCCCATAATTGTAGAAATCACATCTGATGGGTGAAACAACCAAGAAAGAAAGGAAAGATTAAACTCACCATTCATCATCGCATTAACCATAAACGAGCAGAGAAAACAAATTAGTTGCTTACTGGGGACACTCCCATTCACTACCCGTTAGCTGTCTCTTTGGTCTTGCTTCATCACACTGGAAGCATTTGACATTTCTCGCAAAATTCATGCCACTGCACCTGTCTCAACAAATTCCCACATCATTTATAGATTTCAACAACATCAAGATGAAACAAAGACAACTACAACCTACTGACTTCTTAGCTCTAAAGACACGATTCTTTCAACCACAATACTAGTGTATAGTCAGTCATATACCAATTCAAGCTCAGATCCTGAATTGGTAAGTTCTTGTAAAAAAATGGCAACCAAGGCTACTAGGAATCCAACAAATTCATACCTCGAGCAAATCCAGTCACCTCGTTTCATCTCAATGTTTTTCTGAAAAGACCGGCGTGCTTGCCCATTTCTGTCTGAGAACTGATTTTGCATTGTGCCATGAACATTCGATTCAGGAGTACGGAAGCTCATCTTTGCTATCTCCCCCAAGAGGCTTCGAACCGATGACTCCATAATCTCTTGGTTATGGTGTTTACTCCCCTCAGAAGAAGCAACATCCACAACATAACTCAAAAGAAGCCTCATCAAATCGACAGTACTCGCCTTATCCATGTCCAGTATCTATTATGAAACACAAAAGATCAAAACATTGGGGGCACAAATCACCACTGTACCATTAAAATACTAAGCTTTTCTCCAAATTAAACTTACCTTACCAATGCCCTGATGACCTCTACTTCTTAGATAAAGGCTCATCCTTTTGAGCGAATCTGGACCTGTCCTAAATAAAAGTGGCTTCCCATTCTCCACCACCACTTCAACGTCTCTCTTCGAAAGCATTCTAATAACAGTAACCATCAGATTTAAAGTCAATCAAGAACAGAAAAGAGAACCCACGAAATGTTTAACGAGATAAAAATTGCAGCTTTACTTACTCAAGAACTTCAGGTCTGTCACGAGCTAGAGCTAAGCAAGCTAGAGCTGGACGGAGAAGTTCATCAGGAAAACCGGGAAAAAATTCGATTTCTGAACCGGAAATTGAACCGGAATCTGAGAAGTAACCAGCTTCAGAGAGAGATTGGAGTAGCTCTGCCCATTCAGGTAGCCCGTGGTGGTAAGAAGGAACAAATTCGGCGGCGGAGACACGAACTTGGTGAATGAAGAACCGTCCGATTGGAAACTTGGGGATAAGCGGCGGCAAAGGCACGAGTAGACGTCGAGAACATCGATTGATTGAGCCAACGGAGGAAGGAGAAAACGCCCGGTGGTGGAAATGGCGGAGACCGGTTAAGCGGCTGATGTAGATGCCACGGAGGAGGAAGAGAGGAGGAGGAGGAGGAGGAGAGAAGAGAGAGAGAATTCTGGTGGAGTTGTACATCGTCTCTCCTTCTTCGACGGTGACTGTACACCGTTCGGCGGAGGATAGAAGTTGGATGAAATGTGACGGATTTTTATTTATTTTTCTTCGTTTAGTTTAATATATTTTACCGGCGAGGATTATCTTATTTCAGTGACCCGTAAACATTCAATTAAACGTTAAGAAATATTGGGATGCATATTACGAAAATTATATTTACGCCTACATTATACGATTATTTTGTTTTCAGGATACATAGGCTACATTACAGAATTGAGTCCCCTAAAAAAAAAAACTAATTTGTAGAAATGTCGAAATTTTATCGTGAATGTACTTAGAACTAAGAATATTGAAAAGAAAACTAAAAATTTGGGAAGATAGAATAAAAAATTTAAGTTGATACATGGCCTTATCTTTTTTTCTTCTGTCAAGTATCTAATGAAGATAAATGGGCCTTTATGGGCTCACATTGGAAGATAGTTTATGAAGCAAGTCCAGGTACTGTTTGTACTACATTGCCTGATCATTATGAATGTTTGATATTAAATCAAGGGTTGCGTTGTGAAGATTTTCTTATGGTCATATGTATGATCTATGGGTTTTGAACAGCTCTTCGAAAGCAACATATTTTAAATGAACAAAGCTGTGGCAGAGATATGTTTACTTATTTATTTTTTTGTCAACACATGTTTATTTATTTAAAAAGAATTTCCAGCCAAGTATTGTATTCCATTCAAATTGGATGTCACTTAAAAATTATATATAGTGTAATAATATTGGAAATAAACAAGTGATGGTGATCTAGTATTATTCCTTTGGTGGCAGAGGTATCAGTTTTATCTTGAAAACTTCAATTTATAAAATATACTTTTAAAAAGCCTGATTCGGTATCCAATTAGTTTGCACGTCAAATTTGACATCAATTTTCGTGACTTGAAAATTTGAAATATACATTGTGACACGCATGCAAACATTTGTTTTGTTTGACTTAAAACCGTTACAATGAATCCCGTTATTGAATTTTCATTTCTTAAAAACTTAAGTAATGTTTAGAGAGAAAGCGATGATGTTGGAGATTTTATATACTATTAATATTTTTTTGTTTGTTGATTATTTTAAGTCAAACATGCTAGAGATTTCGTAACCAATAATGATACATATACGATTTAGAGATTTCAGAAATTTGTTATAGAAAAAGTACAATAACTAAAATCGTCTATATATCACTTATTTGGTTTCAGAACATGTAACATATGAACTTAAAATAAATAATAAATTTTAAATAGAAATTAATTTTTTTAATACGTTAAACTACTAGTAAATATCACTGAAAAAAAAGTTCAATGGGAGTCCCTGTGAGTTAAAGTTGGGTGGAGATTAGTTGCCGATAACTGCCGTCAACTTTTGACTAATGTTTATTTTGATTATACTTTTGCATACATTAATATATTTAATATTGTGATAGCTAATTTTTTTGTTTGGAACTATGTGAAGTAAAATATTGGTGAGTACGTGGACAATTAATTGCCTTGATAATGATTTCAATCTAGTCCGTAAGGTATAGCTTCGTTAAATCCCCGGAAAGTGTATTTTATCATAAATAATTACGATTTATACTCTGATGTGATATGTTAGTTCTATGCCACAAGTGCAATGGACCGGCTAACAACTTTGACATAATTTGTAATTAAAATCTATATATAAAAAGAGACTTTATGTCATTATATCATGAGATAAAGCCCTAAATTCCTCAAATTAGTTAAAGTGTCTTCTTTAAAACTAATCAAGAAACTTTCTTTTTGTGAATGTTACTGACAATTCAAGGTCTAGATAAAAATGATTTATGCTTTAGACGATATTATAACGGTTGATCTCGGACCAAAAGTCTGAAATTTCTATAGTTTAACAAAAAATGAAGAAAAAAACCACTGACCATTTCGGTTGAGGTGATATGCACTTCCTTTTTCGTCAACATCACGTATATAAACTTATAACTGGTAAACTAATATATTTATAAGAAAAAATAAATCAATGGTCAAAAAATTTACTAACGACTTTTATCGAATGACGAACGTGATCCAAGAGATCCATGAACTATGTAGAGAAGGCAAAACGCAAAACTATGTAGCAAACAAACTTCAAAAAATAATCAATCCAACTAGATTTTTTGGTCTAGTGACTTCTAATAGATCACTGAGTTACTGTATTTGAGTCTATATCATGTATTCATGTGTAATGCAATCTATTTTAAATTTTGAAAAAACCATTTAAATGACCAAAAGACGGCTTGTTATTTACAATTCTTTTTACTTCTGAATGTAAATTGATTGACATTGTACGGTCTCGATATAATGTTTTTCTGACAATTAAGTGAAATGGTGTTAAAAGAAGAAGTAAGAAAAAGCGATTAAAACTAAGAAATCGACCATACAAAACTAAAACTAACGATACAAATTTTGTACATACTGTTTTTATTACCATCATTTTAAGGCAGCAAGCAAGTGGTAAGAGTATTATCACATTTAACTTTTTATTTTTATTTTTTTAAATGCAAATGAATAAATATTCCAAATTTCTTTCTTCAAGATTGGACGTTCATTTCTTACAAATAAAAATTATAATTACTGTCATTTTTATCATACTCTCATTTACTGTTAATTTTGTTTGTTTGTTAATGTCTTCTATCACCAATCAAACCAAAAAAAAAATTAAAATTTTAAAATCTCGTTTTTATGATTTCAATCTATATATATATACTACTATTAAGTCTATTATTATTATGATTCTGTTTGAAACTTTGATTAAAGGACGTCATGGCAAATAATAGTAAGGAAGGACGTCAAATATATGATACAGGCGATGGCATTTAGTGAAACAAATTCTCATACTATCTAAAATCGATTATTATCATGTGCACGTACTGCCGTAAAATAAAAGGGCACACAAATCAAAATGACAAAAAGTATCTAGCCCCGAAAACATATTATGTATATGCACTACATGCATCTTTCATATCTTGTTGGTTATGGATATATATAAATCTTTCATATTATCTTTCCCCTCACCAAATAAAACAACTTTTCAAATTGCAGTCTAATAAACTTTCATGGTCGTTTGTAAAAAGAAAATTCTTCTATGGTCGAAAAAATGATTTGAAAGTGCCATTACGAAATATTATTCAAGTCTTATCAAACAAACAAAAAAGTGGAATCGGTCCATAACGGTTTGAAGATCTTTTATTTGAACCGGAAACAGTAATTCGTGAGGACGAGACATATGTTAGGTAGGAACACGATCCACTCGTGTGTAGTGTAAGAGCCAATGATTTCGTCATTCCACGTCGGCACAAGACTTTTTTTTTTGGTCGCCAGCAGAATATATCAAAATTTACGAAACCGTTCCCATAACCGAAACTCATATAAAACAAAACACAAAACATATTTTGTTTTAGGTACTTTTCTATCGTTTTGTGGTTTCTAACGTTTACTCGTGTATATTTATTTAATTTTTATTTTTCTTTTTATTGTTTTATTTAAAACTGAGTCCGACTTCAGTTACATGATTTCTCTTTTACTTCCATTTCAATCCATCAGAATTATGTGGTCGCGTACTCGATTTAAATTCACTACAGTTAATAAAACTCTATGATTTGTTCCGAAGAAAGATTATTATATTTTGTTTCGTGTCATATCGAGACTAGAGTGTTGTTTTTTTAATTAAGATCGAGACCAATCCATCAGAACTTTTTTTTAGACTAGAGTTAGCTGTTACGCATGAAAAAACACAATTACATATTTCAAATGTGTGACCACTCATTGAAAGAGATACAAGGATCCAAATAATGTCTGAAAATTAGACGTTTAATAAGAGCATAAATAGTCCATAATATTGAACAATAATGGTCTTCAATAGAGTTGATTTTTATCTTAATTGTTTTGGTTTTACGAAATCAAATTCTTACTGTATTAGAGAACATATATTTCTGTTTTGCGACGCTTGTTTTCCATGGATTTTCGCACAACACTTTTTTAGTTCATTTCACGTAGAAGAAAAACTGTCTTTTTCTTTCTTTCTTTCTTTATTTCTTTCTTTCTTTTGTACAATGAAAATATTGTTTTGAGTGCACTATATACAAAAGTAAAAATGTATACAATATCGAACCCTTCGTTCAAAAGATTTTGAAATACTTGAACTAGTTGTTGAGCTAATCATGATTACTTTACATTCATCTACAGAAGACGAATTCTTTTAAACATGCGAATTCACACAGACATATATATATACACGTTATGGAGAATAGAAAAGCAATTTATTTCTCTTCATTTAAGATATTTTCTTGCTTTGTGTCCAAACCAGACAAAAGTTGATTCTGTAATATTTTCCCATAATTAACTCACACACACGTACGTACGAGCACACGTGCAATGGAGTTTCAGATACTGTTGAGCCGGTGGGGCCTACGGTTATCGAAGCCTCCACACGCACGAGCGGGTCTCGTTTTGCATGCATCAACACTACACGTACCACCGACTTTTCCAAAGCCTTGCTTTTGCACGTGTAGAGAGAGAGATTACTAAAAGTATAATCAGTATTCGAAATTCACGTTTAAGTAGAAAGTAAAACGCAAACTGAAGAAAAACGTGAACCTAAATTCTTTCTAATATATGACAAAAAGAATTCTTTTTAATACATTTCTAATTATAAGAAGAGAAATAATAAGCAGCTAATAAAAATATAATGATGATTTATTTCTTAATGATCTAGTTCGATACTGTTTATGATAGAATTTTCAAGACCATCAATGACTATAAATATAGTTAAAATGATACTAACTCGTATGTAATTTGATAAAATCATTGGAATGGAATCGTTAGGATTAACAATGATAATTAACACAGTTTTTTTTACTGAATATATGCTATAACAAATCTCGCCCTATATTTGTTTCTTTTGGTGGAGTGTGAATAAACAGCCATCAATTTATTTTCAATGTACATTAAATAACAACTCATCATCATTTTTCCAAAATATTATTATATAATTAACTTGTAAATAAATGTCAGTCAAATATATTTCAATAAGAAATTAGAGAATCTCTCTTTCCTCTTCCACCGTATAAACAATGAAAAAGGTCATTTAAATGCTCTCTATCTCTCTGTCTCTCTTTCTCTCCTACTTTTTTTATTTTGCTTTAAATCCTAAACCCAGAAAAAATGAACCCAGATCTCCTTGAGAAAGATCTAAGAGGTAATGAAACTATCATGGGGTCAAGAAGAATCAAAGAGGCAAATAACTTCGGATCTCCACCAAACTCGTACATAGCTTCTTGTAAAGCTTCACTCACCAATCTCTCTCTGTCTAGAAACCACCCTCACAATAAATCAGCCTCAGTCTTGGAGTCCGAAGATGAACATGAGAAAGAGAGGTGTGAAGACGAAAGTAGTTTTAAAATGAGGGATAAAAGTGGAACAAACACAAAAGCATGCTCAAGAGGACACTGGAGACCAACAGAAGATGCTAAACTCAAGGAGCTTGTTGCTCAGTTTGGTCCCCAAAACTGGAACCTGATTGCTCACCACCTTCTTGGTAGATCAGGTACATTTATTTACTTCATTATTTTTTTCGCGTTCCTTACTAAAAGTTTCGTAAATGTAAGTATTTATTAATCTTTTTAAGCCCCTTTTTTAAAGTTTTTTATAATTTTGGTATCCGCCAATTCTTGGTTTTTATTTATTTTTAAAATAGTCTTCTCACAAAATTTTATGCCTATTCGAATCGAGTTTCCATGTAATTTATATATATATATATAATAAATTAGTTAGACTAAGTGTTTTTTTTGGTTGGTAAAATAGTTAGACTAGTGACATAATATTGACAGAAACTAATTTGTATTTTCTTTTAGGGGTACGTAATTAATGTTGCTTTTTGATTGCAGGCAAGAGTTGTAGATTGAGATGGTTCAACCAACTAGACCCAAGGATTAACAAGAGAGCCTTCACGGAGGAAGAAGAGTTGAGGCTTTTAGCGGCTCACCAAGCCTATGGCAACAAGTGGGCTTTGATCTCACGTCTACTCCCTGGTCGTACCGACAACGCCGTCAAGAACCATTGGCACGTCATCATCGCTCGACGGACTAGAGAAAGTCAGCGACAACGTCAACAGCCTCCTCCGACGCCGCCAAGAGACGCTAAAATGACGGTTTCCTCATCGTACCGCTATAATCACAGTGAGGTTTTGGGTCAAGTAGCGAAGGGTTGTTTCGTCGGTGAAGAAGATGATGAAGACGACGATGGCTCGACTGTCTCTACTTGTACCACAGAGCTCTCTCTCACTCCGCCTTCTTCGACTCACCAACCTCGCTTCTTGAATTACGATTATACCCTTACCTCAGGTAACACTTTGATTTTATTTCTTTGCTTGTTTTTTTTTTATTTTTACTATCTTTTTTTTTCTCTTTTGAAAAGAAATTATCTTCATGACCTTCTTGAGACATTAAAAGCGTAGAAACTTGGAATGTTTTTTTCACGATTTCTTGAGAAGCGTTTTCGTAAATCTAATTAATTATAATGTTTTATGTCGGTTGGTCGAGATCAAATAGCATATTTTCACTGCCGTTGATCATGACCGGTTTACAGTTTAACTATCAACTGATGTTGCTCAGATTTTTTCTAATGTTCGAATCATATTAAATGATAATGTTGGCATACATGTTATATAACCGATGACGAGTGACCACTTCATATAATTTTCACATATATGGACATTATTACAAATTTGAATGACAAGAAGAAAAGAAACAGTCTTTTACATCGTAGAGTACCTATAGGTACAATAATATAAGGAGGTGAAATACCATTGTCACGTTACTATTTCAATACAACAAAATTTCACGTGGGGGCTAAAAAATTATTTTCTAATTTTGCAGGTAAAGATGGTCAGTGTGTGCAGAGAGCAGAAGTAAATGGAAAATATGGTAAAAAGATGGACCATCAAAATCACCACACAATCACAGTCAGTGAAAGAAAGGTGGAGATGAAGATGAAGAGTGGCTTTTACTTCTTTGATCTTCTTTGATTCTTCTACTTTTCTTGGTTAAATTTAGCTGTTTAGGCATGTTTGTTTAACATTTTAATCTGGGCTTTGGTAAAAGTTAGCTGGGGTAGGAGGAAAAAGAAAAAAAATTATAATTTCCTAGAAGTCATTAATCAAGAAATAACAAAGTTGAATATAATTAACCTTCTTTCCAGCAGAACTAGAACAAGTCTTCTGTCTTCGTAAAACTATTGCAGATTTTCGTCTATAGCGAACCGCTATACGACGAGAGTAATATAAATCGTTATGATAGAAACTCTGGTCATAAACCACTCCTCTCACCCCCATGCTTACCAGATCAAAGGCTGCCTATTTTTTTGTTTTGGGATACGTTGTATAACTATACCATATTAGTATATACTATTTACTATTTAGAATTAACTAATCGATGTAGCGAATTAAAATCTCAGTTACTGTTCAAAAACTCATCTCAATTACTCGGCTTGGATCGGGTCGGGTCTAGAGTGTTCGCTCAGTTACTTCTACGAGCCATTTAGTTTAGTTGGGCCGAGAAATACAAAAGAAACCCATATACGGACTTAATTTTCATTTAAAACGCCCTTAAAGCCCATATAATCAAAATATTGACGTGGACCTTTATTTTCTATAGCGGTCTATGTCGCTTAATTGCTGTATTTCACTTACTAATTGTAATTGCCATTTTTTATACGGTTACTTTTGGTTTTGGCTCTCTCATTCTAGTTTTTACTTAATGAATGCTCACTTGGATCTATTAGTTTAGATCATATCTTACCAAACCAAAGAGAAAGAGATATCATTTCGCGTATATGCTTGGGACGTGATTTAAATTTTTATCCTCGGGATAAACAAAAGAAATAACCCTCGATCGAGAGCGGTATAAAGTATCCTAATACCTTTCATGCATTGGTTAGATTAAATCAGCTACATACACAAGATCTATCACGTAAATTAACATTAAAAAATCAAGATGAATTAACCTTTCAATTTGAAACTTGGATTATTGTTTAAAATGTTAAATCTAGTGGACATATTTTTCCACAAACTAGATCTCCAGTTAAGATTTTGCTTGTTTTGGTAGCTAAGGTTTGTGTTCAGGCGAGCAAGAATCGACAAGAAAACAAAATATCTGACAAGTCCAACATATATATTTAATAAGACACAAAATCAATGGAAGTAAAAGAAAAAATCGACCGTATATGTTGCAAACAAAATAGCCAGTTCATGTCTGTCTCGGTACCTGACGATGACAAAATGAAAACAAGTACTAGTTAACAACAGATTTTGATTAAATAATTGGAGCATACTAATTATAATTAGTTAAATTGCGTTTTGACCCCCAAAAAACTAATTAGAATTGCGTTATTCAACTAATTAATTATAACATTGAAAAAACCCTAATGACAAAAGGTTTAAAACATTTTACATACTATAAAATGTTGTCACCGTCTATTTATTTGAGCAAGAGAGAATCTAAATTCCCTAGGTCTCTTTTGCGGCTTTGCCAATGAACTCACTAAAATAATTCCCTTAAATTTTACAAAAATACTTATAAAGTCCTTTTTTTTTTATTGATGCTTGTGTTGTTGGCTATGTTCTTTAATTTTAGAAGTAACATATATGCATTTATAAAATAATTAAATAACCAAACCAAAAATGTTATTGTATATAAGAGCTGACATCAATCCGTAAAGCTTAGTTGGATCACAGACTTCAGTTACAGATATTAATTTCTTAAAAACTCATATTCATTTAATACAAAACGACAAGCATCAAATGGATTTATATTTTATACGTTTTTGCAGAAATATTTTATGTTATAGTTAAAGAGCTAGATGGGTTCTTGAGATTAATTTCTGCAGACATTTAGGACTTGACCAGTTTGAGGTTTCCGCCCATTTTCTACACATTTTCTCATACTAATTATAGGAAGACACATTATCTGCGTAATGTGTAGAAAAAACGTTATGAAATATAATATGGCTTTTTCAATATATAGATATATGAATGAATTTAATCATGAGTCTTCAGACGAACAAAACAAATTAAAAGAGGTTCTGGAAATCATTTATGAATATCTGCATGAGATTGAGCACTTTGTGAATAGTGTGTATATAACTAGTATATATTATTAATAATAGTAAATGAATTAGATTAAGTTACCAGAAAATAAGCTTGGCCATGTTGTAAAGAATGCATCAAGAAACCAAACTCATCAGTGGGAAGAGGAAGACCAGAGGAATGAAGTAACACCAAATCTTCACCAAACGTTGCCTTCATGTTTAAAGCTCCTTTTGTTACTTCCGTTGGAACTCCGTTTATGAACACCGTGATCACTAACCCTTTTATTTGTTTTAAAATTAATAATATTTACATATAAGAAAAAAAAGAGATTTTTAAGCGGAAAGAGTTCTCTACCTGGTTCAAAATCTAAAATCCCAAAACTTTGTGGTTTTAAAGAAAAAATATATGAACCATGCAAAAGAATAATTCACCTAGTTGGTAGTGGAAATTGACGTTTTGATCAGGTGGACTTAAAATTGATGCAGCATTTGAACTTTGCTGATGATGATCAGATTCATGGCCGTACATTGTGAAGAGATTCTCCATGCCATTGTTGCTTTCGCACCCACCACTTGAAGAAGAGAGGTCGAGAAAAAAAGAAGAGACTTGAGATGAAGACGATCCATTAAGGAAGTAATTAGCTGATGAGTTGCTACAACTTCCAAATCCCAAATTAATCTCGTTGTTGCTGTACGGATGATGCATGCTCATTGCCGTCATGTGCTGGTGGTTTTCAGTTCCTCTAGAGGTGGCGGCTGCGGCGGTGGCAGCTTGAAGCTGCCGCTGTCTCCGGCGAGATCTTGACCGACGATTTTGAAACCAGTAGAAAACGTTTGCGTCTCCCACTGCACCGAATTTCTCAAGCATCTTTCTTATCCTCACCGTGTCGTCTTTTGGTGGGTTAACAATACCACTGTTGAAGATTGATTCGAGTATGAGGATTTGCTCCGGTTTAGGTGACCAACGTGACCGGACCGGTTCGGTAGAAGTCGAGGGGCTCTGCGATTCTCCTCCTTGATCCATTTGCTGTCAAGATAATATTTTTGTTTGGATTATATAAATATTAAGAAAGAAAGAAAGAAAGGAGTTTTTTCGGTGACTTGAGGGAAGATAATTGTGTAATGAATTTATAGGAGAGTTTGTCAATGGAACCTTTTTTGTTTCGTTTTCCTTAAATATTAAGTTACACTATTGTAGATTTGTAGTGCTCTCACTTAATTAAAATATTATATATAGGGTACGGTCGAATATGTTAACACGTAGTGAGAGAGTCCGACGAATTAAAAACTGGGTTGCATACCATTTGATGATATAACAAACTAGCAAGGAATGCTTCCACTATTGTATTATTGGATCAACTCACAAATAAACCTCTTTTGGTTTTCTTGTTAATATTATTACTTCAAACCGTGGTTTCGCGTTTTCCTCAATCTTGAATTGATGATAACACTTTTCAAACTTATAGTAGTAAACTACATCATACATGTACATATCTTCGAATAACTAGTTTGTACATCGTAATTGGAATTTGTGACCTTGAAAAAAGAAGCTCAATGTTACTGCGACGGTTTGGAGAAAAATATATATTCTCTCGATTCAATTTATTTTTACTTTAAAGATTTTGAAATTTAATTAAGAAAACAATAAATTCATTAATATATTATATATATATATATATTGATCATTACATTAAAATAATAGGAATAATATTAGAAATTTTGTAAAAAGTGCTTTGGAAACACAAAAAATATTTATAATAAAACAAATTTACATTTCTAAAACTACATTTAATATAAAGCAGAGGGAATAAATTATTTGTATAACACTAGGAAAAAAGTAATGTCAAAAATTCGTAGGCCGAAACCGACAAATAATTAAATAGGAAAACACCGGCTGTGATTGTCCCATGCTTTCTGCTGTAAATATGATCGAAAATGTATATTATCAATTTTTAATAAATTTATTAAATACCAAATAGTTATCAAAACCTCGGCTACCGGGATTTTAATTGTAAATTTGGAAAAACGATAATCGTGACGTCATTCACAGAGGCATGACGTCACGGTTATCTTTTTCTTTGACAAGTAGAAGTTGTCTTTGATTGAGTTGTCGATTGATAAGACAAGTTTCTAAACACCTCACGCACATATATAACAACAGCCGGTCAACAGATTCAAAACTGTATAGATTACGGTCAGTTTAATATATTAACTCGAAAAAGTCGCATAATATGAAAATAATTTTAATTTTCTTAGCAATATAGTATAGTTTAAATTTTAACTTGGTGTCTTTGCGGTAGTTGGGAGGTGAAGTTTAGAGATCAGTATGACCTCCGATTTTCTCTCCTCTATCATTTGAGTAGAGATATGAGGTTTTATAGTATTTAGCCGTGCTTAGAATTTTCGATGTTGTAAACCAAATTAAAAATAATAGTTTTCATTTCATGTTATTTTATAGAACTAGGCAAAAAATAATTAAAAAAGTTTCGTATGTTAAAAGATTTAGAAGATTAAGAAGAAATATAGATGTAAGTTGTAACTGGTTATTTACTCTATAGTGTAGACCATTTATATAGAATATATATGTAAATATTGCCCTCTAAATTTTATTTAAAAATTAAGTGGCATAGACGAATGTTTGATTTTTTCTTCACTATGCACGGGCCTGTTTATCCATTCGTCGGGTCAAATGCTCCAGTTATAACACATGTTGATTGCTGCAATGTGAACGACTTGAAATAGTTAACATGCTCTAAGTATGACCTTTTGGTAAGGAAGCATGCGCCGTTATTACTAACACATTTGTTAGTTATTAAATATTCGGTCAACTTTGTTTGTGCTGAAACTGGACCGTAGAAAAATATCTTCTGTGCTGAAGGTGTCTCAGATGAATCCTGTCTCCTTATTTTCCGGGAGCTTTACTCAGTGAAACTGTATGTGTAGGTGCATGTATCCGAAAGCCGTTCACCCCAAGAATAGCAAATTTGCTTATGGCTAGATTGGAGCGCTTTTTGCATAATGATACTAGTTGTCGTGTCTTTATCTGTAGATGCAGTTGTGACGGTGTATCATAAATCCAATTCAATAGTTTGTCAACTTCTTTTTTCTTGACGAATGAAAAAAGTTATTTCAGTTACTTCATAGTTGATCGAGAATTTTATAAATAATAGTTAAAATGACAAGAAATAGATACCTAGGATTTTGTTTCACCTTTAAATTCAGTTTTCCAAGGTTACGTTGGCGTTGTATCTAACCAATGACTTAAAGAAAAGCACTTAAGCATATTTTTTTAGTTACACAGTAAATTGTCATTTATTAATCAACATCCACGAGAATTACTTATTAGATCAAGGTGGTACAGCAATCAATATCTCTTAGTCCATTGGACGTTAGAATCTAGTCTAGTTAGTTTTAAAATTCACATCTGAGACTAAACATGCATCTTATTTATCGGTGGAGCATTTAAATTCATGTCAAGTCAATCATGATCTTGCTAAAATGTCGAATAGAGCCAAACCTTAAATATTTGATGGTCCGCCAGAGGATTCAGTTCATGTCTATGCATGCAAAATAAATACTATTAAAATAATTTTAGTTAAAGTATGTTTAAATAAATTCATTAAACATCAAACGATAAAATTTAAGAACAAAGAGAAAATTATTAATTTAACTACTTCCTTTTGATTGTTAATAAAGTTGTCCGTATATCGTATGTGTATCTATTGGTATGTGTGCATGTACGTATGGAAAATATAATATACGTTAAAATTAGAGTGTTGAAAGATATAATCGGCGACAATCTGTTTCTTTCAGATGCATTCTGGTTTTTGACGATCTATGTTACTTGCTTAGCTGTTTCATTTTTCTTCTTGTTTATTGCTGTCTCACATGGATATCCTTTTAAGTTATAACCGACCACGTTAGTTGATTGGCACATAAATTTTTTTCCAAAATTCCCTAATCTTATTTGTAGTGGTTTCTTTTGGCTCAGATTCAATTTACATTAAGTAAATTTTAATGGAGGGTCGTTTTGATTTTGGCAAGACAGGTCATGAGATTTTGGATTCCATACAAAATTAAATTATAATTTATTTTTTAGTTGCAAAAAGAAATTTAAAATATATTATTTTAGTAACTAAAACTATCATGATAAATTTTGAACTCTTAAAAAATTAATAATAATACTGAAAATAACTTCTAACAATAATGTAAAAATTTTTAAATGACAATATTTCTTTCTTAAAATAACTTCTAATATTTATTTTTATTCTATCAAATTATATATCTGATACTTTCTTAAAGAGAAGGTCCTTAAAATCAAGGAGTCCATATCTTTGCATCATAAGCATGTGTAGAGAACCGGCCCTGCTTTGGGACCTAATTACAATTAATTAGCTAAAATGCTACACCTAAACATAAAATTCTAAATTGATAATGAATAATGAATTAAAGATTTGAACAATGAGAGTAGCCGTGGTTTTATTGAGATATTTGAAACCAAGTAGTAAGATGGGAGTCGATTGATGTCGAGGTTAAGTATAGGAGATTACGAGGAGATATAAAACCATATAATGAATCTATACAATATTGTGAAATCATGATTACAAAATAACAGGTAAAACATCGGTTGATCGGTATGATATTTTCTGAAAACAGTGACACACTTGAAATTGAAAATATTGATTATTATATGACTAAAGACCTTAAATTTCATGCTAAGGAAACAGCCAAACTACGAGTAGTGAAATAACCCTCCCGTGACTTGTTTAATCAGAGGAATCCCAATAGCTACATAACTTGCTTCTGCTGTGCAGCTTTTCTTACATCAGATATCTGAGAGAGGTAAAGATTCTGCAAAATTATTTCTTTTCTTTTACTGACTGTGACTGATTTGATACAACTAGGTATTACTTGTCTTCTATAACTTCCCCAGTTTGCCCTTTTTCTCCCTTTTTTGCTAAAGTTCGGTTTTTATGTTACGTCCAAATTTAAATTCATATACGATCTCTATCCACTTCCAATATCCAAAACCACAGTCTGAAAGTGGTTTTAGGGACGTTGGAGACTTGAAGTAAAGCCCAAAATATACATGATTATTGATGCACCTTAAATCTCTTCGTTAAAATATGTATAGAGATATATGGATATATTTGTAGTCTCAAAAAATGAATATATTAAAATCTCAAAGTTATAATTTAATTATTAGAGACTTCTTTGCTTAAGAAAAAAAAGTGTCTCTGGATGACTTATTGTAAGATATGGACATATACAGTTAATATATTTGCCCACAATACGTCATGAAGTATTGGAAAACAAATCATTGACATTAGTAAAAGTCCTATAGTTAGAATAAAGTAGACTGTAGACCCCTAGGGATTGAGCAGAGACTGTACGAGGATTCACAAAAGTTATTATTAAGCCACTCTCTTTGTGGTCCTGAAGACCAAAATCTTGTAAGACTTTGAGACTTCTTTTTTTTTCTGAAAATCTTCCTTGTGTGGTCCTGCTCTGTAACATGTACGGACTCCCTCTTTATATAAACCGACATGCATGATCTTAGTATATACCAACATATATACAGAAAGATACATATCTTCATTATGAGATGTGTTGATCACATGGCGTAGTGTGGACAGATGTAGTGTGAAAATAATAACTAAGGTCCTGCTTTTGTACAAAACAATATTTATTCTTTTAGCAATATATACAATTAACCATTAATAACAAAAAATATATGAAAAAATTAAGGTTACTGCAGAATGGCAAGCATTACCGCGGTCCGCGACAATAGCATTTGATCACTTTTCGTACTTTCTTGGCTCTCTACAACCTTATATGAAATCGGAAATTTTCTGAAGTGAAATCCCAAACTAATAATTGCTTCTGTATAAGACCTTTGGCATAAAATATGCCTGGTCATATATGTATCATTATGTTGCATAAGGAAATTAGAGCAGTGTACATACTGATACCCACACATTTTGATTCGTTGAGATGTTTTTAATGAACATAGTTAGATAATAAATAATAAAGCTGACGCATAATGAAGTAAGTTGAGCTTTGCTGATTTGGCCGGTGAATCTACAGAGCACTCATAGGGACACTAAAAATAACTCGAAAGAAGACAAACAAATATACTTATGTATGGAGGGAAAGAGAAAACACATATAATTTTTGGTTTTCAAGGTTAATAGAGAACACATATTGTTTATAATTTTGATATGCATGCATTCTGACAAAACACATGACGATCGCTCTTCTTTTTACCTATATAACTAGAGAGAAATCGAAACATTTTACTCTTAAACGAAAAAAAACACTCTACTCGTCTTATATTTATACCCAAAAAATAGAAATTTTTTACTCCTCAATCCATTTTTTTTTTTCACCGAATCCTTGATCGATTGATTGTACGAACGCATATTTGACAGAGTTCTATCACCCATCTCACCCACAAACGTAATATTATGTTTTTACTTTATAGAAGGGATATTGCCTTTTCTTATTCTTTTTTTTGGTTTGTTACAGGTTTATTGAAATCAACTTAATCATTGGATTAATACAGTAATACTCATGTGTAGAATTTAGGTTTTCATGTATCCGCACCAAAATGAAATCTGATTATTCTACATATACACCAACAAACAAGATGAATTAGATCTTTTAGATGAAAACATTTTCAATTTCAAATGGTATCGTACGCATATCTTAAATAGGATAAACGTATTTGACCCAAAAAGGAACTAACGTCAACATAACAAAATAATTAAATTAAAAGTTAAAACTCTTTGCTTTGGTCCAAAACACACCTAACAAACGGCGGAATTGTTTTTTTTTTTAAATTACTTTTTATTTTTTTCTTTTGGCTAATGAAATTTCATCCCCTAATTTAACCTGCTATACATCCGATGTGTCATGCACTTGAATGATTAGCGATAACAAGAAGTGCCAAAAGGCTAAATTCTAATAACTTTGTATTATATTAAAAACCTAAAAACGATAAACTTATAGACAGATTCATGCATTTGTCCTATATCTATGGTATTTTTTTTTAAGTAAGTGCTAACTATTAATATATCGTTTCCGGATATTTGGAATTTATGTTAAGAACTTGAGCTTCAAGTAAAAGTTTATAGATATTCTTTCTTGGTGAGGTACAAATTTGTATATATATATATTAGGCCTAATATATTATATACTGCGTTGGCAAAAAAGAAATATGCTGTGTCGCTTCACTTGGTTATAACATTAGCCCATTTGTTGTAAAAATATTAGCCAATTTCAAAGCCCATATTGTTATAGCCACCCAAAATGTGTGATATTTTTTATCCGAATGCCAAAACCTTCACCTTCTTACTATTAATTGTATATTTGTATTGGAGAACAATAAAAAGAAAGCACTCAACCAAGAGATCTCTAGAAGGTTCTAGTCATTTGGTTCCAATACTTTCAACTATGATTGCCGGTTAAATCTACTACTTACTTTACTTCAGTTGCGATTCACATGTTTTGGTTTGTAATATTTATCCATGCCTCAGGACCGGTTATGAAACACCCAATTTTTAAAAAATCAAAACATTACTATATAAATAGACTCCATTCTTTAAAACCAAACATTAAAAATAAGCCTCCAAATTATTTTTTTGGCCCCTAAATTTCAGAACCGGCATACCCTCATGCTATTATACTTCTCTCTTCCCTTCATATTATTTTTCCTTCTCAAGTTGTACAATTCAAACGATGTCTCCTTAAAGGGAGCAACAAAGGATAAATACATGAAGGTTTGAAAAAAAAACAATCAAAAGAAACGAGATTAAAATAAATTCATATTTGATTAACCATGACAAAGATAATCAATATTGTCAATACCACAAAATAATCGTATAAGATTTAAGATACATCCTCCAAATATAGACCAAAATTAAAAAATATATAACCAACAAAAGCTCAACCAAAAGAAAAAATGAATTAGAAAACATAAGAAAGATTTGAAACCATGTGGTTCAAATTTATTATTGTCTCCACACTTTTGTAGTATAATTCAGGCTCATTAGTTGAATCTCCTGCAGTTCTTCCTAATCTCACCGGCACGACCGGTAAGCACATCAACGGCTCCCATTTTCACCATTGCTCTAACGAACTGACGCTTAAAGAAGGCGTTGTTGGACGCATACCGAGACACAATACCACGAGTTTGTCGGTCAGTGGCGAGCCTCTGGTCAACCTGCAACACTCCTCTCCTTTTACGGAGCTGCTTGAAGAAGTTGTTGTCGAACCTCAATGGAGTCGACTGGTCTAGTGCCGCTGACGCGCTGTTTCTGCATGTGTTTCGTAGGCTACATTCACAAGAAAATAAGAAAAACATTCAGAGTATATTTTTAACAGTTATATTAAGAAACTATTGTTGAATGTGAAACTAATTTTGCTTTTGGTTTTATGGATCAAATATGCTTTCTAACTTTATTAGAAAGAAACGGCTTATTTTTTAAATCTAAGTTATTGGAATTAATTTACTGAATAATATTTTTTCAGTTTCTTTTGATAATTTGCAACATGTAAATGACTCAGAAAAATGTATGATTAAACTTGACTAATTTATATGCAATGACTCAGAAAAATGTATGATTAAACTTGACTAATTTAAAATTACCTGGAAACCAAAGCAGGATCCATGGATGAGTCAGGTCGTCCAGTTCCTTGGAAATTAGTGATTCGGTCACTGAAGAGACCACAATTTCCCTGACCAACGGTGTGTGCACCCAAAAGAGCCACAGCATCGAACGTGTTCATCCCTTTATTCGTGAAGAAGCTCATGGCTCCGGAGACAGAGATTGTTGGACCTGGTAGGGCCACATCAGCATTGTTTGAGACCAAACCATCACGTCTTCCTGTGGGGATACTGTAGCTCGGGCCTCCGGCTAAGAACACCGAGTCACGTGTCGCCAATGTGACGATGTCGGCGCATGAGACTGTGGAGGGGCACACGGCCTCTAGTTGAGCCTTGATACGGTCAATGAGGTCAAATTCTCTGACACTTCCGTTTGGTCCGGCAGCTTTCTCAGACGGACGAGCGGTGGTTGAATCAATGAGGAGAGAAGCGTCGCAACCCTATGAAGCACAAATAACAAATATTAAGATAATATTATTAACCAAATTAAATGATATAAATTCGTTTAATTTTATGAGATGATTTTTAAAATATGCAATTTAAGAGCATTTCCAACCTATTATTCGAGGGAATATTGAATCAATGATTTTGGATGATTTTAATTTTTCTTCAAATTACCCCTTATTCAACTATTGATTTTCTTAAATGTTTTAAAATTATATCTTATTGGAACAAGTATTTGTTGAAGTTATTCGAAATCCAGGTTATTGCATTAGTCCTCGTCTTATTAGAAAACAAGAATTTCAACTAAAATTATATAAAAATAATCTTAAATGGTTTGATAGACAATTTGAGAAAAAAATGGATACAAATACCAACTCACAATAGACTATTTGGAAAAAACAAAAACAAAATTGAACGATAATATATATATTCATATGGAAAACCAAAAAATTAAAATAGTTAACTCAATAACATCGCCACAAATCTAGCAGTAGATTAAAGGACATGAAGTGGAAAAGTGGAATTTTAAAGAACATGAAGTGGAGAATAGGAAAACTGGAATCGTAGCTAATGGTTTGAGAACAAAAATGATCGAGCAACTGTGCATAGGTTTAGAGAGCAAGAGAGACGAGAGAACCAAAACAAATCTGTTTAAATTTTAACAGAATTTCTGTCTAACACCCTTTAGATCGATTTAATGGAATATGCATTTGAGAATCTTTTGAGTATCAAAATTTGAGAGTTCGATATTTTATGGCATTTTCCACCTGAAATTTCTATAAATCATCCATTAAATGTCCTTCATACAGTAATTCTACAAAATTGTGTTAAATCACAAAAATCTTTAAACTATCTGAAAATCTCCTAAAATTTACAATGTATTCAAATAAATTTAAATCAACAATCCAATATGTCATTTTCTATTTTTTACTACTCATTGCTCCATCTTTTACTCCAAAAATTTTAACTTTAAAATGGAGAACCCCAAATGTTAAGTAAGAATTGGTGATCTTTATTTCGAAGTTAAAATGAAGTAAATTTGATTTTTTAACTCTAAAGTGAAGTTTGAAAGTGAAGATAGAATAGAACTGGAGATAGTCTAAGCTATCATATCCGATATAATAATAAATAGTTGATATAAATAATTTAAAATAATAATTGACATGTTAACCTTTTAAAAAAATAATTGACATGATATTTTGAAATGATTGAGTCATATCAAAATACATTATGCTTATATTAGATTCTCACCCTAACGAAACAGTCGTGGAAATGCATACGGAGCAAAGCAGCGGTGACAGTTTGGTCAACACGAAACCGTTGGCCCACCAAATTGCGTACAATAGTCTCGGCTTGAGGGCATGACCGGCTATAAAACCCGACTCGCAGTTGAGCAAATGCGATTGGGAAAATAAAGAAGAACACAAGAAGAGGAGAAAACTTTGCACCCTTCATCATTTTTGGATTAGGAGTTTTCTTCTGAGTATCTTCTTTTTGTGGGAAGGGTTGTGAGTCCGTTGAGATCAACCAGAAGGTATATATACTAGACAGGCAGCCGTCAAAAGAATAATTGAAAAACTATTAAATAACTAATACATCTCATATGCATGTCATTATTATATATTCATTAAGATTTTTTATTGTTATATATATTTTTGTTTAGTTTGTAAGTAATAAAAAAATTTAATGTCTTAAATTAAAAACAACCATTTTCATTCTTTTTCTTAATCATTGTTGCTTAAGTTTTTCTTATTTTTTTATTAATTTTAATTCGTTTCTTATCTTATTTTTAATAATTAAATTTTATTGCTTTAGTTGTAGTTATAAAAAAATTGTCATTAAATGCATTAAATTTTTAACTTAACTGTTTTAAAATATTTAATGTAGTTAGAATAACTAACTATTAGTAGAATTTTGAATTAAAACTAAAACGGTAATAATGTATATGCCGAAGCCGAATACATGCGAGAGTCTAAGGTTATTTTAATATTAAGATAACATTAAAATATTTTAATTTTAAGTTTACAAACATTGGCAAAGGCGTGCGAGCGACTTTGTGAACAATCCCCCCGCCATGTTGTAAATTTATATTGATCTACTTTATATTATACGCTGAAAATTTGATCCAGCTAAGTCGATAATAGTATAATAGTAATTAATTGACATGGTGGATAAGGTGGCAATTTCATCGTAATCTATTTCGATTTCATTACTCTTGCCGATTTCGATTTTGAAAGAAATGTAAAAGTCAGTTAAATGAAATAGTTATTCCAAATTATATATATGACAATGCTACAAACGGGTTTTATTTAAAACCATTTGGCTCTAAAATATATATTTTGGATATTTTTCTGTATTAATAAGACTTTCATATGATTGAGAATGATTTGATGGACATACGAAAAAGATGGAATGAACTTTTTAGACATTATCTTTGATTGTCTATGTATCATTTAATTTTGGTTAATGGCACATGTACAACAACCAAATATAATTGCACCATGACAACTTATCAGTTGTGGTAATATTTTAATCTTTTTATAACTATTTTTATGAATTTGTTATGTTGAGAAGACAATAAACCAATTTAGTATACATCAATATATGAACTCACCACAATAATTTATATATCCATGTAATCATGAATCTCCGCAGGAGATTGATATTCTCCATTTACTCTTTGATATAACAACGTAGCCGTGGTAACTTACACACTAATATCTTTCTCATTTCTCCATTACCTTATGTTATCTCATCTTAAGCTATAGATTGAATAGATGATTGGTTGAACTGTAACTATTAATTATTTATTAAATCTTTAAATTGTAGCTTTAAACTTTCGTTGTAAGGAAAACCATACCGTTTCTAAAACTAAAATAATTACTTTAGAAAAATCCAAAAGCATGAAAAAATAGCACCATAAAAGCTGTAAAATGGAACCCACTTAAATAGTTAAAACCTGATTGGTAAACAAATACTGTAAAAGTGCTTCAATAGCTATAAAAAAAGGAGAAAAAAATCTGTAACGGTAATATATCAGACGACAAAAGATAATCCTCAAAATATATGTAACCCAAGAAACATGAAAGTATATAATGAATTTTGTCAAATATCTTATAGTGAAATGTTATAAAATGTAAAAGTAAAGAAAAAAATACAAGGAATGAAAGTTGTTACATAGGAAAGCGACCCTTAGGTTTGGGAATATTATTTTGATAATTTATGTCTTATGATGAAAATTTTGATTCAAAGTCAGTTTCGTGGAGAGTTGTGCAAAGAAGCTGTCACGACACAAATGATTAGCTTCTAATAATGTAAGATTCTCTTCCCTGGCATACAATATGCTTGCATTTTGCATCAAATTAATACTCGATAAATTAAATTTTTATACATCAATAAGTTTTTCTAATTTCAAATTAATTATTTTAATAAATTAATGACTCTATAAATTAATAGTTTGATAAAATAATAAAATATCATAATTTTATGTAAAAGGGAAAGTATATCCGCTTTTTGACGAAACTTATTTTGCTAAACTTTAAGACGGTAACGAAGTTTATATATATATAAAAAAGAAGAGGACTGGTTTTCTTTCAAGAAAGTGTTTTTTAGTTATATATTCTGGTTGGTCACGGTTTAGGTAAACCGGAATAACACATGTATTATTGTAGAAAATTTAGGGGTTTTATGGGTCTAAAAGGCCCAAAGTGCCCAAAAGCCGAGTTTATATTTTTGGGATCAAAACTTGTATTAGACCTTCTGATGAAATGTTTTCGGATTTTATGGATATGCCAATGTCATAAATATGCCTGGTCAATGAGAAGCAGTCTAGTTTAGCTTGGAAATTCGGTATTTCGGATTAAAAACTTTTTACCTAGATTAGATTGAAATTAAAGTTCGGTTCAAGATAAAAGAATTGGTGCCCAATAGGAACTGAAATCAATTCGGTTCGGTTTATAGTTAATATTTTTAAGTATAGGTTTGGTTACATTTATTACATTTCGGTATATTTTTAATTTTAACATAATTTTGGTAATTTTGGTTTGGTGATTCCAATCCCCAGAAACCGAATATCATTCTTCATCTTGCAATCGGTTTCACACAATATGCCGAATTAGCGAAACCTCGGTTTGGTTCGACTAGTCATAAGTTTTATTGCAAAAATTGTTGTTCTAGTGATCCGTTTTTTGAGATAGAAACCTCAACATTTTGAAATGAAATTATTATAAATAACAAGTTTTATCATTGATACATAATTTTAAAAACAATGACATTTATGATACCCTTTTTACAGAAAAAACCTATGCCTAATCACAGTCGTTTTTTATTTTCTAAGTCGTTAGTCCTTATATAGGCCGAGCCTTGCTTTTTGGACGAATAGTTTTTTTTTTCTAGTGAGAAGGATTGTGATTAGATCTTGAGATCAACCAAGATATTATATCGGAGAAGAAACTCAACCGTTGAAAATCATTTAAAATCGTTTTCATATACTTTTATACATTGAGAGAATAATTATGTGTAACACCCCATGTTTTAAATTTCGTTAGGTGATGATCGGACAGTGAGACCGATTAGCGCTAGATGTCTTGGATGATTAATCAGGAATTAATCAAGAAATAATTAGGGATTAAATTTTACAAAATTTATGTAATAATTTGGATATATATAAAAGATAAATGCATAAAATAGTGAAATATTTTATAGTGGAGTTGGTTAGTTACATATAAATTGGTTTTAATGTGTCTATTTCGATTCTGGAAAGATTTTTATTTTTAATATTTAATAAAAAATAAAATAGTAAATTTTTTGAAATAGATTTTCTTAACTTATTTTTTCTTTCTACAATATATTTTACCAGTTGTTCTAGTGTTATAAACAAAATTTTTACAATTTTCATAATAGAAAAATTCTATTTTTAATAAATTATACTAATTTTAACAGTTTTAACCGATTATACCATTAAATATGTTGATTAATCGGAATCGACTTGGTCCATGAACGATTAATCATTCCATTAATCGGAAAATCGATAGGATTTTAGAACAAAGGGTAACACCACTTGGCTATTAATTTTGTTACTCGGTAAAACCACTTGGCTCATATGATTATGAATACCTAGATATATTAGAACATACTAGGAATAATTAGATATATTAGTAGTTGATATAACTAGAAATCCTTAATATCCTACAGATAATAGATGAAGGAGGTTTCTCGATGGATGCAAATCATTATCTCTTAATTAATTTTTCTAATAAAATAATTTTTTATTGTTAGGCATTTAATCATTAACTTGAAATTAATTAACTTAATAATTATAAATATCAAACATTAAAACCAGTTAAATTCGTAGTTAATTTTAAAATACAAGTGATGTATACCATAAACCTAAAAAAATTATTACATCTAATTGAATTTTTTTTTACGTAATACATGATTAAGTTTTTTAAATATAAAAACTGGATTAAAAAATAAGAAAAAGTAAAATATAAACAAAATATAAACAAAAACATAAATAAATATAAAAATATAGTTCATTTATTTTCACATATGTATTTTGTTACATAATAACTAACAATTCATTAGTAATTTTTAAAAATATTAGTGAAATTGATTTAGCTAATATAACTATACAACGTTATAGATACAAAACTCTCGTATATATGTGCGTATACGTCTAGTTCATATCTTAATATTTCATTAAGAGTACTCTTATACAGTTGGAAAATCAATCCAAAAATAAGATATTTCTGGAAAACTAGTGGGAATGATATTTTTTTTTAAAAAGGGTTGAAATTATTTAATAACACAAATCTTTCATCTTATTACTAAACTAACACCTCCTAAAGTGAGAAAACTTGAATAACACAAACGTTTAGGAAAAAAGACATCGTCTAACCCTTGTTAAAATTTTCTTTTAACTATAATACAATTTAAATTTAGCAATGAAAAAAAATCAATAAAAAGAATTTAAACTCTACTAATGTTTTACTGTAATGCCACTCTCTTTATTTTTCACCCTACTCACTTCTCTCTCCTTTCATTTTCTTCCCATCGAAAAATCTAAAGGATCATTTGGAATATGGCTTGAGATTTGTCAAAAAGAACAAAAGACGAAAGACTAAAGGACTTAATTGCAGTTTTAGGGGAAATGTTAAAACGTGACTTTGGTGTTAGATGCTTCTTATATAGGGCGAGCCTGGATGATTAGTTTTTCTTTTTCTAGTGAGAAGGATTGTGATCAGACTTTGAGATCAACCAATATATTATATAGGAGAAGAAACTACACCGTTGAAAAATCATTTAAAAATGTTTTCATATACTTACATATATATATATATATATATATATTGAGAGAATGATTTCGAGTTTTGTGTAAAACCACTTAACTCATATGGTTATTGATGATATTATTAGGATTACCTAGATAGATTAGGAATGGAGTAGGATTTGTTAGACAGATTAGTAGTAGATATTTTGTCATTATCTCAATATTTCATTAAAAGTAGTAGAGTACTCTTATACAGTTGAATTCTTTCAATCAATACAAAAATAAAATAATTCTGAAAAACAAATGGGAGTGATATTAGAAAAAAAAATCAAAAGTAAATGGGAGGAAATTATTTTAATAACACAAATCTTTCATCTTATTGCTAAAATAACACCTCCTAAAGTGAGAAAACTTGAATAACACAAATGTTTAGGAAAAAGACATCTAACAATTGTTAAAAATTTCTATTTACAATAATACAATTTTCATTTAAATTTAGCAATGAAAAAAACTTAAATAAGAAAGAAATCAATCTCAATAACGTTTTAGTGTAGAGCCATTCTCTTTATTTTCACTCTACTCTCTTCTCTCTCGTTTCATTTTCTTCCTATCCAAAAAATCTAAGGGCTCGAGTATGGCTTGAGATTAGTCATGAAGACGAAGGACGAAAGACTATTGCAATTAAAGGAGAACTGTTAAAATGTGCACTTTCGTCTAAATTGTAAAATGCTCCTTATATAGGCCGAGCCTCGCTTATACAAGCTTGTCCTCTCTGCTGCCACCAGTCGCCGAGTCTAAGCTTCTTCCCCGGCCATCGCGAACCCAATCGCTCACTTTCAGCTCCGAGAAAGCCTATCGCGACTGTTCGTTCAATTTAGAATCTTATCTTGACTTAAAGCATATATTTGAAAAAGAGATGCATATCTCCATTTAGAGCCTCATCTTTGTGTAAATATATACTAATTACATACATATATGAATACCAAATGGTTAATGTTAATAAAAATGAGTCAAAATATAAATTCATAGGAAAAAAATTACACATATTAATTAATTTAATAATTAGAAAACATGATTTGATTTGTAAAGTTGTAAATAATACACGACGGCCCGAAAAATACAAAACACAGCTTTATGAAATAGAATATGTAACTTGGGTTCCAAGGAAGACAACACAAGGAAAATAATTTAGTTAAATCAATTTGAACTCGAAGTTAGAGAGATGCTGAAGAACTGTCCGTAACAACAAACAACGGCTCTGCGTCTCACGTGAAGATCTCAATAACCAAACACAAGAAGATCTCAATAACCAAAAACAAGAAGATCTCACTCCTTTTCTCTCTCTTGGAGCCAAGAACCACGAAACCGTAGCTCTCTTTCTCTTGCCTCTCACAGCGAGAGTCTCATCTCTCTATGTATATCTTCATTTCACTTTATCGCTCTCTCTCTTCGTCTGTTTCTTTCTCTGTCTTCACCCTTACTCTTTCGCTTCTTCGCCTTCATGTCTCTCGTCTCTTTGACCTTCCGTCACCGTTTCCACCGTAAGAAAACCGTGACCCACCTTCTTTTTCTCAATGGTGCTTACTCTACGTCTTCTTCTTCTCAAAACGACTTTACTTCACATTCTTCAACCACAATTCACCACTGATCTCTTCCTCGGAAATTACTGATTCTTCCTTCTTACTTTTGTTTTTTGCTGGAAATCGAACAACCCGTAACAACTCCTGCGCCGCACGGCAACCACAACAACAAAGTGACCGGAAGATTCTGCAGATGCCTCTTCACAGGTGTTTTCCTTTTCTACACGCATCTAATCCTAATCTCGATCTTCGTGATCTTTCTCACCCTACGAGGTCTAGCCTTCAAAAAATCACCAAACTTCCATCCCAAGAAATGGTACACTCCTTTGCTATCTATCCTCTGTTTATGTCTCTGGAGTTCTCTCTTTAGTCAGGCAATGCTTCTTCGCCTGCAACATACGAGCAATAGTCAAAGCAACGCTCTGGTTCACATATCACACTGATACTCACAATCGCAGTCGGGCTCTTCCTAATTCTGCACGGCAAATAGGTGATTCTAAGGATCGGTGTACTTCTTGTGATCGTTAGCATCGTTCAGGCAATGTATGGCTTGCTTTACGTCATTCAAAAGCGTGAATTCACCTTAAAATGATGTCTAGGTAAAAGAATTGGTGTTCAGTAGGAACCGTTTCAATTATTTTAACATAAATTTGGTTTGGTGAATCCAAACCGGTTACCGAGTTTTTTTCCGCTAGCCATATCAGTTTCACACAATAAATCGAATTAGGAAACCTTGGTTTGTTTCGACTACTCATAGGTTTTATTGCAAAATTTTTTATTTTTTTCTGGTGATCCGGTTTTGTGAGATAGAAACCTCAACATTTTGAAATTAAGTGATAATATAACTAAGTTTTAGCATTGGTAAATAGTTTTTGAAACAATGGATTTGTGATACCATTTTTAAGGAAAACCCTATGCCTAAACATCAATCGTTTAAAAACATAAGAAATCAATCATTTTTAATTTTCTTCTTTTTGGTTTAACAATAATAATACAGTTAACGTTGTTTGTGTAATTGTGTTTCATATCATTGTTTCGGGTCTGGAAATCACTGATAATTAAAAAAAAGAAGAAATTATGTTTTGTGTCATTTATCCACGTCAGCAAGAAATAACAAGAAAAAAAAAACTCACGGATCCACCTCTAATTGAGAGATGCTACTCAGGCAAAAGTGATACGATTAGAGCATATGCATTAGAAAACATTTCTTAGTCTCTTAAATATATTATTTTAATATTATTTAATTATTTATTTAAAAATTAAATTATAAAGAAAACTCAAAACTAATTATGTTAATGCATCTATCAAATAAGTTTTTACAAGAGTTCTCAAAGTCTCTCAAACAAAAGATTTACTTCATTCTCTTTCTTATTTTTATTATTATAATTATTTTGTTTGTGAAAGATTGGTAAGATGGTCAGTTGGTCAGATTTAGTATCGATCGTACATGGACGACGGTAGTTGGAGTCGGCGGCGAGAAACTTCCACTGAATATGATCTTAAATTACACTTACAGGGCATGTTCTATTCTGATACTAGCAGTAGCAATTATACATGTATACTTTAAAAGATAAGAATGATTATTCAAAATTATCTACAATAATTAGATATAGAATATCGCCTTCTTTTTCTAGTTTATCGGGGTATCAACGAGTTTCGAGTTAAATCTTAGGCTCTCTTTTTCGTGGTAGAGTTCTGTAATTTAAGAAAAAAAAAATAGTCTCATGCAGTTCTTTTCAAAATAAATTTAACTGTATTTCTGATAGCATTTTCCTATTTCATTGAAGTATTGATTTAAAAAAAGAAAACTAAAATGTGTTATTGATATATAATTTTTTTTGATAAATGTGTTGTTAATTTTTTCCAACGATTATTTATCGAGTCTTAAAAATGTAAGACTCATCAACGACTTCAACTAATTTTTTGCTTTCATTAATTGGCTAGTAAGTTTTCAACTAAAATAGTAAAAAATTATGGCATTATGGACTATAAATTGGAGATTGTTTAGCTTCATATGGCATAATGTAGCTAGAGAAGGAATGTACATACAAAGTGAGACGATGTTTGATTCAGTAGTGATCTTTTCCCATGTTTTACTTTTTTTCTCTAGGATCCATTGTCTAAATCTGATAGCATAAGTAGTAAAAAGAGCAATAGAAGAGATAGAGAGTTATAGTTTTGTCACAGCCACTTAGGAAACCATTTTATCTAACAATAGAAAATGAATTGAGTCTGTTACAAGATTGTGAATGTTTCAGCTAAAGATTACATCAGCACAGGAACACAAAATCTATATATGGAACTGAGGAAAGTATACAATAAGATCAGAGAGAAACGCACAACATATAAAAGTGGTGAATAGGTAAACTGAGGACAGAACCATGACTGGAAACAAGTGAATCTTGGAGTCATCAGTGTCCTACATGACCACGCCCGCCACAACTTTTGCACATAATGTTACCAGTTCCACCACAACCTACAATAGAAGTAACATATGGTTAAGATGATGACAAAAGCAATTTGCATAGAAGAAGCAGAACATGTAGGATTAGAGGCTTACCTAAGCAACGGACTTTAACAATGATGCCTTGGCTCTCCATAATGGAGTCTACATATAGACCAGATCCAGAGCAAGTGGCACAAAGCAATGCACCTTTAGCTTCACAACAAATGCAACGCTGATTATCACCAATCTCTCTTTCTGACATAGATAATCCTACTGGCTCCTCGATTATTTCCTCCGGTATTGGTTTATCATAACAGAACATTGATTCAAGACTGCTTCTTCGTCTGTTCACCTCTCTTTTTAAGCATGACTCAGCCTACAGAATCAAAAGATTTTTTCCTCAACTTAGATAACAATGATTTATCTTTCTCAGGAGAATCAGAATTATCTTTCTTTGCTTTCTCAATCACTCTAAAAATATATCGAGCTCTGCAACATCATCCATATCCAAATCCAACCAAGCAAATACTAAAAATTTTGCAGGATTTTGAAATTTATAGCATCAACGTATACATTACTCATACTTACTAATTCTAAGAAAGTATAATCATCATCATCATAAAACAAGTCTGTGAACAAGTACACTGGAATGGATCCGATTTACATTGGGAAATTAGCTCAACTTTTGCTAAAAAGATTTATACTTTGCTACAACATAGTAACACTACAAATCTACAGGACATGTACATTGGTCTTATTCAGATTCCCATGGGAAGATTAGCTTAACTTTATAAACCAAATGGGTTGATTCCAGATACAGAACATTCGAACAACAAGCCAAAGCAAAGAATAACACTGATACTACTAACTAATTTCGTAATCCTATTTGAGTATCCATATGAATTAAAGCAGCAAAGGGGACGAAATTGAAGCAGAAGAGAAGGGGGGAAAAGAGATTAACCTTGAGAGATGAAGAATGAGGAAGAGAGCACACTCTTACGCGGTAACCCAATCCAGGAGAAAGAATCACGCGTCGGATTCCGCCAACAAAACTAGATTTCGCCGGGAATGTTGCCGGAAAAGCAAAATCTAAAGCGGTATTCATTCTAAGGTAGAGGAGAATTGTAAGATAGAGAAGAGACTAAAAATCGGAAGAAGGAAAAATTCGAAATCGAAAAGAGAAGGAGAAGGTGGTTGATAACTTTGGAGGGATCGCCGTTGATAGGTCTATCTAGTTGTTCGTCGAGGTTCCATAACCGGACTATGCTGGTATGATATCCGGTTATCTAAACCGAGCCCATAAAGAAATTGTAAGAAATCATGTAAAAACCCATTTATTCGTTATTAAATGTGTTTAAAACTTATAATTATTTCCTATCAGTGCCGGCCCAATTTTCCAGGCGTTGGGTGTTTAAGTGAATGGAGAAATTAATCAATAAATTTGATTTGGACAATGGTATCGTATATCTGAAAGAAAATATGGGCCGCCATTAATATGGATGATGGATAGCTTTTATCATATGAATGCCCATATCAATTATTCTGGGGACATCTTCTGAAGTCAGCCTCTTGGCTAAGTGGTTGTCGGCTTATTTTGGGGTTCAAGTGTTAACTTATGACGACATATCATTTTTTTTTAACAAACTCGAAAAAGAGAGAGAAGAAGCTAAAGGTTAAAGAAAAGTTATTAAGCTATACACTAACCTTCACTAAACTAACTACTAAACATACACGGAGAAGCTTCAGCATTTGCTAACGTGCACTATAGAGTAAAATACTCTCTGATATTTTTCTAATTAAAAAGAGTAAATCAGATCTATAACTTTTGGGACGTACGTGTTGATTCTTGTGTTAATGGATCGCTTCTACTCACTTAGCTCTCAAGCAATGAATTAAGTGACAAAATAAAAGAAAAATGTCAAATAAAGGAAAGCAAAAACAAACGCGTTTGAAGACCGTGTTGCTCTCAAGACTTGGGTACTTTTAGTGTTCACGATTCACACTGATAAGCCCCTTCACTTTGATATTTTACCTTTAAAATAAATACTATCTCAATCTTATCCTAAATTCTATTACATCAACCGGCTTACTCGTTTTGCAAAGTTAAAGTCTCTCGCTTTGCAAAGTTAAAGTCCACTTCAATATATAAATTATCTTTACGTGTATATTATTAATTCCTTTAACAATTTTTATCATATTGTATATTTTTGGCCCATCCAAATAGAAAGCTATTATATGGCACTAATTTCTTCTTGATACATTTTAAAGTTATCCTTATGTCATGTTCTCATTTGAAGTAACAGAATAGAGGCGGTGACTTAAGCTCGACTACCTATAACTATTAAAAAAATCAATTATCAAGAAACAGTTCACAATAATCAATTTCGAGACAAGAAGCAAAATAAAAGTTCAAAACAATGTTCTATACTAGAACTTTCCACATTAAAAAAAAAACATTCAACACTCGGAATATCCGTTTAAAAGTTTGTTGCTTCTGAATAATACTTACGATAAATTTGGAAATCTCATATAACTATGTAATTCAGGTCTATTCTGTAAACAATTCCTGTTTTAATCTCAAACCGGGGGTTATTGATTACAAACCAAGCCGGAATATTTCTGCGTTTCATAGTTAGTGCTTAAGGAATAAGCACTAAAAAGCTGAGTCGACTTCTTAAATTATTATTTAATTGTGGACAAAGTTTCTAAATTTCTGTTCGCTAGCCCTCGTCTACCTTTTCCCATTCCTCAAATACGTAATGGAAAGAGAAAATGACGTACAGTCGATAGTGAAGACGACACATATACCATTTCCAAAATTCAAATCACTATAACCCAAAACGGCAACAACAAAGTGACAAACTTTTTTCGGATTCTTTATAAAAATAAACAAAATTCGATTCCTCTGTTTTCTCTTATCTGACGTTTGTCTTCGACAGGGCCTTGTTAAAGTGTTTGTGGCTGTATTCTTTGCTTCGTTTCTATTAAAGCTTCGATTCGTTCTTTGCTTTTTCTTTTCTTCTTCCTGATATTAAAAAAGGTCAGTGCGCTTTATCTCCTTTTCTCTCTTACCGCGTAAAGTTCGTATTTTTTATTTTATCAATCTGTTTTTTTCTCTCTCGTTTCATGATCTGTTTGTGGAGGAAGATATAACCCATCAATAGATTCTCGAAAAACCCAATTTCTTCCTTTTCTCTATTTTGCTCTCTCGTGTTAAAAAAACAAACTTTATCTTCTTCTTCTTCGTTTTCTCTGTTTTCTGATCGGTTCTTCTCGTTTTTGAGTTGTCCAGGTTTACACCTGATTGATGGGATTTTCATTTTCTTCAACCCGTTACTTGAAAATCACATTCCTCCTCGTAATCTCTTGTCTTCTGTTGGGTTTCTTCACGAATCCTGTTGATTCAAGTGCCCTGAGACCTAAATCAGAGCATGATTGTAGTGCTTTAAAGCACTTTCATGACTACAAATCAAAGTGTGCTTACCTGAAATCAATCGACCCATGTGCTAATCAAGGTTTCTTCGATTACCTCTCATTTCTCTATTGTAATTTCGAAAGTTTCCCAATTTTGGGTCAGTTTCTTCTCTTTCTCTGGCTACTTCTCTTGTTCTATCTACTGGGTCACACAGCTTCTGAATATTTCTGTTCATCTCTCGAAAGTCTCTCAAAGTTGCTTAATTTATCACCAACTGTTGCTGGCGTTACTCTTTTATCGCTTGGTAATGGTGCTCCTGATTTGTTTGCAAGTTTGGTCTCTTTCATGGGAGAATCAAAAGGTACTTACGATGTTGGTCTCAACACTGTTGTTGGAGGTTCTTCTTTTGTCACCTGTGTTGTTGTTGGGATCATTAGTATTTCGTTGCATAGGAGACGTATTCAGATTGAGAGATCAGCTTTTCTAAGAGACATTTGTTTCTTCTGTGCTGCGATTGGTTATTTGGCTTTGATTTTGGTCTATGGAAAGATCAACTTTTGGGGTGCTCTTGGGTTCTGTTCATTGTATGCTGTTTATGTTGCCTTTGTGTATCTCTCTTGGAGATTCGGTGGAGAAGGTTCTGATTATGATCTTGAGTCGATCCATAAGCTTGGTAGCCTGAGTGAACCAATCTTGGAAAGATATGGTCTTGAGGAAACTGAAGATGGTGCTGTTAATGGAGAGCATCAGATTGTTAATGATGATGATCATCAGGGATGCTATTACTGGAAAAAATGGGTCGTTTCGGTTATTACTCTGCCTCTCAACTTGCCAAGGATATTGACAATTCCTGTTGTGAGTGATACCAAATGGTCTAAACCAAGAGCTGTTGCCTCAGTTATATTTGCGCCGGTTCTGTTGTCGTTTCTATGGAATTGGAAGGCGAAAACGACGAGTATTGAGGCGGAGATTGTTTATGTAATAGGGTGTTTGATCGGTATAGTTCTTGGATTCATTGCAGCAGCCACGACGAAGAAATCAAGCCCACCGAAGAAATGGTTATTACCTTGGTTAGCAGGAGGGTTTGTGATGAGTATGACATGGAGTTACATATCAGCGCAAGAGCTAGTCGCGCTTTTAACCTCGCTAGGATACATTTTTGGGGTAAGCCCTTCGATCTTAGGCCTAACGGTACTCGCGTGGGGAAATTCGATTGGTGATCTAATAACCAATGTGGCAATGGCGCTGCACGATGGGAACGAAGGAGCTCAAGTAGCTGTATCGGGATGTTACGCTGGTCCAATATTCAATACATTGTTCGCTCTCGGGATTTCGCTTGTGGGATGCGCGTGGGAGGTTTATCCGGCGAGCATTGTGATTAAGACTGATCCTCGTTTGCTGGAGAGTCTTGGATTCCTGGTCATAGGACTGGTTTGGTCGTTCTTGGTTCTGTTTAGTAACCGAATGAGGCTTGGTGGTGTGATGGGCATAGGGCTTTTGGTCATTTACTTGGCTTCATTGTCTCTAAGGGTTATACAAACAGTTGGAGATTCTCACCAACGTTGATTTCAAGTCACAGTTTCATACATAATATGTGTATTGTATAAGCTTCTACACTGTGAAAGGAATCGATTTTGTTATGTATATAGTTTATATGATAACTTATGTAGATTGTAACGTAGATTTTTCATCATATATGACACAATTTCGGTTTCTTGGAGGAAATTATACAAAACTACAGTAACTGTATGAAATGAGTTGCAATCATTATAAATCAAGTTGAAACAGAGCAACATTGGATTTGCAATGCAAAAAGTGGTTTAAATAAGGTTCCAAATTTCCAATAAATAATGTGTTATAGTCTCAATCGTTTTTAACACTCAATTTTTGGAAAACTTTTCATTATCTTTTTCTTTTGAAGTTTTATATAATGGATTTGAATATCTCAAAATTTTAGTATAACATACACCATATGATATATCGACTACGGAACACGTAAATGTATGGTAAATTTTAGTTATGGAATTCAAATTGAGTAGCTAGCTTTTTAATGTGTCAGATACTCGACTGACGAGTCAACAATCTCTGCTCATACATCCAAGAAATATAGTTTTTAATGAGATAATGGTCTTGTTCGACAGCTATTCGTTGTGACTGCGATCATGCAAAAGAAAATTGTTATGAAAGAAACAACAATTGTTGCTCAAGATGATTGATGGCATTGGTAAAGATGATCGCCGATAGAATTTCTGATGATATTTTTTAAATAACGCGATTATTACGGCAATATATTTTTTTTACGCAACACTTTTACTTGTATCGTTTATTTTTTTTTACTTATTGTGATTATCATTGTCGTTTTGCTTTGTCACAATAGCAGACGCAGCGACAAAAAAAAGAATAGAACCTATATATTTTCTTTTTATTTTATTTTTGTTTATTCCATTTAATTTCTTATCTCATGACTCGTGTGCATAATAGTGTGGCACAATTTTCTTGTTTGTCTGCAAATTGTTTCATTGGAATTAGGACAACTCCAATTTTTGGCTTTTCTAATAATTCAAAACGCAATGCGACACTTAGGAATGTCCCTAACCATAATATAACTGATTATGGATTTTACATTTAATTAGGCCGTATTTGCTTAATTCGGGTTGATTTCACCTAATCGAAACCTGTTTTAGTTAAAATCAAAATTATGACTTTAGAAATTGTTAATACTAGTGGTTGAGCCACAACTAGAAAACAACCAAAACAGTGAGAAGCTACTTAAGAGATTAAAATCTAATTTAAATAAGAATATCTGTTAATTAGTTAATTATAAGTTAGGAAAGTGTGTCATTCGAGTGAGTTAAGAATGTTTAAATTCACATAGCAGATAGCCAGTGTTTAGTAGATTATATTGTGCCATCAGATCACATGAGACCTAAAATGTTTAGTCAATCATAAAAATCTTGATACATAAATTTATAAGTTCAAAGTTGACCCAAAAAAAAATTAAGTTCATAAAGGTTAATGTATTTGATCTCATAACGAAGGTAGGTTTCTTGTAAGATAATCGAATGAACCATCACTCAGAGTCAGAGTGGTAATAGAGATTTGATATTAATGATGTATTACATACACAGTCCATGAACAATGAATCTAGAACAAGAATCCAAAGTTTTTATTTTATTTTATTGAAGTACTAAGTGAGTTTGACAGAAAATGAATGTTCAACAACAAACATATTTAAAATATCCCTTTCATTAGTACTTTACTTATTCACAATGCTTTATAAAATTTAAGGAATAAATTAAGACCCACAACTTTGATCTATTTGCAACTTTCTTCTATAAGAATTAACTATTGCAAAGACAACCCAACAAATTTTTTTAAAAAGATTACAATACTTTAAACTCATCGGTCGATATCAAGGACTCCGAAAACTCTAGCCAATCTCAAGAACAAGAAACAGAGGTAAATAGCTAGTAAACCACCACCGACAAGCTTATCAAGTCTCATCTTCTTCTTTGGCATTATCACAAGTGCCCAAAGCAAGCCTACCATTAAGAAGCCTAGTGTCTCAAGCAACGAACTATCACTAGGAATGATGTAGACCCCAGGATATTCAGCCAATGAGGAGATGACAAGTGGCACACCTAGTCCAGTTACCGTGTTGAATAGCGGACCCGCATAGCAACCCGAAAGTGCTATCTGAGCTCCGTCGTTGCCTCCGTGAACTGCCACGGTCACGTTGGCGATTAAATCGCCAAGAGAATTGCCCCAAGCTAAGACGGTTAGTCCTAGCACAGAAGGGCTAATCCCAAAAATATTACCTAAGGATATTAACAATGAGACTAGCTCTTGTGCTATGATGTATGTCCATGTCACACTCATTGTGAAGCCTCCTAGAAGCCAAACTAATGAGAATTTCTGCGGTGGATGAGATGTTTCTGTCGTCAAGTACGCTAAGATACCGAAGATTACCCCGATCCATCCGGATATTATGTACAAGATTAGGTTTCTATTGGACCCACTGTAATGAGAACAGTAAAGTTCGGTAAGTAGAACAGGTGCGATGGCTGTGGAAACCACCGCACATGGCCTGGACCACTTTTCTTGACAGACGACCGGAATTGTGAGCCGGCGAGGGAGATATAGAGGTAGTCCCACGATGCTTACTAGCACCGAGAAGCAAGACGGGCGCCGTTTTGGGGAATCAAGAATCAAAACCTTGAATTCTTGTTCTTGGGTTTTGGATTCTTGAGCTGTTTTCTCTAGCAACACCAGCTTCTCTTCAGCTACATAGCCTAGTAGAGGGATGCCCATCTCGGCTAAATCCTCTCTGCTACGAAGAATCTGATCCGATATAGGTTTCTTGCGGTCAAAGAAATGTGAAGCCGATAAGAACCCTACATAGAGAAGATAAATGGAGAGGTAACCGAGAGCGACCCAGATGGATACTTTGCCGACGAAGACGATTAAACCAAGAGAGAAAAGAGCGACCAGAAGAAAAACCACGTCACGTATAAAGCTGTTCCTGTCAATAGAAACATCTCTAGATCCAATCAACACACAAATCGTCCCGACAACGAAGCTAGAGACGAAGAACGCACCGCCTAAAACAGAGTTGAGCCCGAAATCGCCATTATTAGACCTAGTGAAGGAGACAACACTTGAGAACAAATCAGGCGCACCGTTGCCGAGAGAGAGAAGCGTGACTCCAGCCATCGTAGGAGACAGCTTCAAGACCTTAGATAAGCTGTGTAAAGAAGGACAGAAGTAACTCGCGGCCGTGTCTCCGAGCAAGTAGAACAGAACAAATAACCAAACGGATAAAACTAGATGACCCAAAGCAGGGGATTGTCCGAAGATGCAGAAGAAGATCTTGAGATAGTCTATATAACCTTGCGAGCCACATTTTGATTGAGTTCTAATGTAAGAACACTTGGAACGGTGGTCGTTGAGGCCGGCGAGTCCTCCGCTGCAGCTGTCATTGTCACCGCCGGCGAGAGAATTTAGGGTTTCGATGGATCCGGAGTGAGAAGGATTTTGTGAAGCGAAACGGAGATAAACTAGGCAGATGAAGAACAGGTTGATGAGCAGAGAGATTGAACGAAAGCTGAGAGGTGAGGAGAAGAGACTTGCCATTCACGGAAGCAGATTGGTGTGAAGTGGAAGCAATTATGAGGGGTGTTAGTTTTTTTTGATATAATAATGAAAAAATGATTTCGGTTATTATTATTAATTTTTTTAATGTGGAAGTTTTGGATCGTTAGTATTTCGAAAAATACAAGATTCCTTTCTACATACGGATGTGGGTAGGGGAAAACAAGTGTCTTTTTATGTGAAAATTTAAGTGGGGGAGGTTACATTCAATCATTCAAAGAAGAAAAATTCATTAACAAAAAAAAAGAGAAGAAAAAACGAAGTTGATAAAGTGCTTTTATAACAAGAATAAGAAAAAAATTTATCCATTATTGATTTTTACGAGATATTCATGTATATACTACAATTTGTATGTAATGATTTTCTGTATTTTATGGTCCAACTTGGAGTCCAATTTTATAGTGTAATAGTCGCGAGGCATCTAAATCAGACGTGTCGGGATATTTTTGTCATACGCAATATTATAAGGAGTTAAGGACTAATGAAGTAGAAAGTGTTGCAATTAGCTAATCTATCACCTTTATATATTCGACAAAAAAAACTGGTCAATAGCAATATTCATATAAAGGAAAGATTCAGTATAAAAAACACATTTATTCAAGTGAGTGAGAAAGACTGAGCTGCCATGTTTATCTGATAATGGTCGAATTAATCACCAACTTATGTCGTTCCTTGCTAATTACAAAAGAAAGAAAAAAACTAATTATGAAATCATCAGAATATGAATTTTTTAAAAATATTTTTGTTTTGACGGCTTTCAAAATCTGGACATTGCCTAACGACTAACGCATGGTATAAAAAATATGGACATGTGATAGATATCTAATAAAAAATGATTTGGAAAAGAAAAATAATGGAGAACACTCCAAACGTAAAGGTCAATCGATATGATTCTAAGAAGTAATTTGGCAGAGTATCAAAGCGAGATAAACTTTGTAACGTAATCTCAACTGATCACGACTTTTCAAACATAATCATATCCACATTCTTCTGATTTTTTGTATAATAGTACTATAATTTTCTTTTATTTCACCATTAAATAATCAAGCCCGTGTATTTATACGCCAAACATATGACACTTCAATCAATGATAAAAACAAAAAGATCATTTTAAATAAATTTTGGATCGCCGGCTTATTTTATTTTTGTAGAAAACCGCCGGCTTCTTTGTATCCATAATTTGAGATGATAGAAAAAAAGTTATTAGTTTATTTTCATATTTGTGAAAATTAATTATATTCCTTTTGTATTTTTTGGAGTTATGTTATCCTTTTGTTAGATAAACAAATGTTATATTCTTATTCTTATTTTAAATTGTTTTATAAATATTATAATATTGTAGTTAATTAAATATAGCAGTTGCAGTAACAGATGTTCATAAATAGTTTTAGAAAAATATTTGTTTTATATTTATTTCCAACTTTGTGAGGCATTTCCAACAAAGATCAGCATCTTTATATTTTTAGGCCGGAAATTAAAATATACTATTGATAAACAAAAAAGATCATAAGATTCCTGGTATATTCATGTAGCTGGCATGCAGTGCAGTACAAAATATAAACTCTAATTCCAATAATAATAAAATACTGCAATAATACAAAGAACACGAGAGTAGTCGATTCATACTGTTCTCTTCTCGATGTACCAAAACTTACCTAAAAAACAATCACATGACAATAATTGGCTCAAGTTAGGCGTTTATACAAGACATTTACCTGTAAATAGACAAATGTTTGCATACAAAAGCCTCATGTTAAAGTCTTTTTAAATCATATATATTTCATATTTTAGATTTGTGTATAATTTGTTGCACAAAAAAGAAGATTTGTGTATAATTATTCAAGTACCAATGCCGGATAGCTTTGTACTTATGAACAATGTGTTGTAAAATAACTTCAGGAATATTTATTTGATAAAATGTTTAGTTCAATAGATTACTAAAGAGATAATGTTAATATATAATTAATATTACTTACTAATTTATTGATCTAAGATTTCATGAAAAATTCTGATTTATATAAGGGACAATTCCTGGGATGGTCCGTTAGACGAATTTTAATTTATATAATGATTATACTGAAGAAAATATCAATTGGTTAAGTTTATCCCACGGTTATTTCTTCAACGATATCAAGATAAGGATAAGGTTTGCAAAACTTATGCAATGGGAACCAGAGGTTTGTGATGCCTAATTTGGTCTAACCAACAGAATCTCTTCGTACTATAATAATCAAGTGGCTGAGCTGTTGATATATAGATATGTAGTACTAAGTGTAAATAAAGAAACCGATAAAAATTTGTTGACCACAGAAGTAAGAAGTGATGATCCGATGTACGTGGATTTGTGAGTGAATGTATCGGATAATGCAAGTCACGTAGAAGAAAGTAATCCTAATTTTGACCATAGTTTAGCAAATGTTTTTGAGTCTACGTAAAGAAGAGTCATTTTCATGGCTATCGCTTTTTCAGCTGTTAATTGATTAATTATAAAGAGACTGTGAAATTGGTTAGGTTGGTGATTGTAGCTCGTTTGAAGCCTAATTTAGGTTTAATATTGAATTTATACATAACCATGATTAGACGGGATTGGACAAAATATATTTATTGATCACTTTGGCAGCATTTGAAAAGCCCTAATAGCCACAAAAGTCTAAAACCAAATGAATGTACTATAATGTCAGTTCATCTCGTGTAGTGTTCGCTTTCTAAACAATACCAAAACAACTCAAACTCTGGATTTTGATGACCGATATTATATATTAACCGGTTTAAGATTAGTTATAGTTTTAAACTTTGCAAGATCTTGTTTTAAAAAATCATTTACAATTTCTGCAACTTCGTTGAATCTGATGCAGCAGAAACAATCGAAATGTTAACAAATTATTCCTTTTTAACTTGACAAACTAACGCAAAAATAATAATAATGAAATTCATTTTTAATAGAACTAACATAACAAAAATTTCTGAATTCTCAAACTACTTATTTATTACTAGATAAAAAAATTTTTGAAAAAAACTTTGGACACTAAATACCCATAATTTAGAGATGACTTCTACGTATGTATTGGTTTTTAAGGTAAAACAAAAAAAAACTCAGTTCTCATTCATATATAGTTAATTAACTAATTATATTGTATAAATATACTTACATGCTAGTATATTTTAAAATTCACTCTACCAATGAAATAATACAGTTTTTATATATAAAAAAACGTTTGATTCACTCAGCTCATAGGATTAATTATGGGCCGTTATACCTTCCACTATACAATGGCCCAATATACGCTTAAAAGGCCCAAATAGAAAAAAACCAGAAAAAAAACAAAAACTTGAATAAGATATGATATCTACTCTCTAATCCGAAGCAAGAGGCTCTTACTCGAACTTCACTGCACAAAGATAAGAAAACAATGTCGGTGTCAGCGATCTTTGGCACCGGAATCGTCACCGTTGCTGCTTCTCCGGTTCTCCGCCAATTTCAGGTTCCGAAATTTGTGAATGGAGGAGGATTGGGGATGGTGATAGAGTGTTCGTCTAGGCCGCAGAAGAAATCGACTGCGCATCACAGGAAGACGAGGCCGAAGAAGACTCAGCCTTGGGACATTAAGAGAAAGCCTACTGTTTATGCTCCTCTTCCTCCTCTTCCGGCGGAATGGTCTCCGTTTACTCTTTCTTCCGACGACGGTGGTGCTGCCGCTGCTGCTTCTCCTTCTGGAGATTTGGTTTTAGGCGCTGCTTAATTAAGAGTTATCTGCTGATTTGATTGTAATCTAGTTTGAGTACTTGTGTTTGTTTCTGTTAAAGAGTTTCAGTTTTCTGTTGTCTGTTGTGTTTGTGATTTATTGGTGAATGAATGAACTAAAGTTTCAACCTTTCCTCTGTTTTTAAATGTCTCGGCTTTATCTTTCAATTTTAGCTTTATAGTTTCGATCGTGGAAATGTAGCTCTCGTCATGGTCATATTGATATATGTTGTTATTCTTTATTTGCATATAAAAACTTGTTTCGTTTCTGCAAATACCAATTGTATTGGGATGAGATGAGTTTTAGTGTTTGCTACTTAAGTTTGATATGAAAACGAAAGCACAATCGTATCTGTTTTGTAGCGTTGATGCTGGAGTTGTAGTCAAATGCTCTGTTTGCTGGCGTCGCAATGGGAATGTAGCTTTTAAAAAGTACAGTGTAATACCGCATTACTAAGATTATAATTTTTCCCTTACATTGTATTCAGCTGAAACGGCAATGTGCTCACCTCCTTAGTGCAACAGTTGGTCTTAAGCCAAGTGATCTAAAGTGTCTGTCGAAGAATTTCAGCAAAAAAACATTGTTAGAAATGATCTCAGTTGTGGATTGATCACTCTGATTCTTGAATCTATCTTTGTCATTGTTGAGTTTTCCTTTTTATCGGTCTACCTCAAGGGCAATCGAGAGGGTCAAATTCATCTGGCACAAACCTGTTGGGAGTCAATTCCAAGATCAAAACCTCTTAAATTTTTTAAGCACGTGAACAGGATAAACCCCTTTGAACCCATTAATAAACCCTGAACCATTCTGTAACACTCTAAAAGCCTAAGCCAAATCATCTGTAAGATGAACACAGACAGAGAAGTGCAAAATGAAGACACCAATACAGAGAGTTGAAAGAATAAGTAGTTTGAAAACAGATATAAGTTTATATCGACAGGATCTTTTTGGGTTGAAGTTGATGACTTTAGCACAAACGTTGAATCAAAACCAGTTGTTTGGGAATAATATGCTTCGCCTGGGAAGTTAGTTGCCAGAACTTTCAATGTAGGTCTGCCACTGGCCCTTCGGAGATTCATCAATATTTGCTTGATACTTGAAACAACCATTAGTACTTAGAGTTCCCTCAATTTTTGTTCGACCTTTAACTTCGTCATTCCTTGGGAATGCAACTTTGTTCTCTTCAGGTTCAAACACAAAACTGAAACCGGATTTCAAAACTTCAATCCAAGCTTCCGCACCAGTACCACTTATCACACTAAACTCAAGTGATGCCTTGGCTGGAGCACATTTACGAGGACCTAGGCCTTCAACAAGATTTATCATGTCTAAGCCGTTGGTGTAACCAATAAAGACATGATCTGACTCAACCGTATCTACATCGTTGTTTTGTTCAATCAAACTTCCAACCTTCCAAGTTATGCTGGTGCAATAGCTCTCTCCAGTTTTTTGCCCACAAGAGAATTTGACTGTCAAGTTGGTATGACTTTGACAGTTGTGGAATGAGACAACAACACATAGGGCTATCCCAGAAAGCCTATTGTGATTCCAATGAGGAGGTAATTCAAACTCCACCATAGATCCTATTGCATCATGAGAAAACCAAGAAGGTATTTCACATCCAGGAAAGCTAGTGCTGAACAAAATCTCAGGAACACAACTCTGTAAAGTTACACAAAGGGACTTTATATCAATAAATAAGGTTCCAACAACGTTATACAAAAGGAAAATCTCAAGGGAGAGAGGAAGAGAGATACCTTATCGCAGCGTTTACGCGAACTTGATAGCAACTGACACCTCCTTTCAGCATATGCTACAATTTCCTCCTTTGCAGCTTGTTCCAATTCATTGCAGTTAGTAAAGATGAACGTGGAACTGATATGCTTCATCGGTGTAGAACATAAAAGTGGTTTTGCAATTGTTTTCAGTGAGCTACAACCACTTACATCTAAAAACTGAAGATTTGGTGGAAGCTGAGAAACATGTTTAAGATTCTTACAATACTTCAAGTCAAGCCATTGCAGCTGAGCAGATTCAGTGATTAGATATGGAAGGCGGCTGATCTTTTCATTCTTGCTTAAGCATAAACGCTGCACTGAGACTATCTTTGGTATCTCTTCTATGGCTGTCTCATCCAAAAGCAAAATCTCTAAATGGCTCATGTTTTCCCCACTTTTTGGAAATTCTTTGAGCTTTGAACAACCAGAAAGTATAAGTTCTTCAAGAGCTTTCAGCTCACCAAGATTGTCAGGGAGTCTTTTCAGCTTCTTGCAGCCTTTCATGTTCAATAAGACAAGTCTTTGGAGGATCCAAATCTCACAAGGAAGTTCTTTTATTGCAGTGCCATCCAAGTATAGAGCTTCAAGCTTATCAGAAATAACGTGAAAGATTTTAAACTTTGAGCAGTCGCTGAGGATGAGAATTTTCAAAGAGATCAATATAATCTCTGGAAGAGACTTGAGACTTGTGCATCCTCTCAGATTCAAGAAAACAAGACACTTCATGTTTTTCATATCCACATGCAACTCTTCCAAAGCTGTGCAGCCTTCAAGATTTAGTACTTGAAGATTTTGAGCCTTTCCTAAGCCCGCCAAAGTGTTCAACTTCTTTGAGTGATTCAAGTTTACCCATTTTAGTTTTGATGCATCCTGTGGCAGATGAAATTAAAAAAATTACAAAGAGTCAGACAACAATTCCAAAAACTTCTCAAGTTAATGATTTAGCCATTTAATCAGTTAGATGCATTGGACCAAGAAAAGAAAAAAAATCAACTGATATTACACACCTTGTTACCATCCCAAACTCGTTCAATCTCGCAATAAGGAAGCTTCAGGTCAACCAAGTTAGCCGGCTTGAAATCTTGTGGAACTTTTTTCAACGGAAATTTCAGCCAGTGGAGATATCGCACCTCATTCAATGGTAGCTCGAGTCCTTCGGGGAAGTTTAATTTAATTTCACGTTCACATTCTTGAGGACAATGAGTGCTGTAGATTTTTAGATATCGCAAATCTCTCATCTTGGCAAAAGCATGGCTGTGGAAGCTCATTTTTCTTGTTATATCAGATAAGTCAAGAAAGATAGATCTAACACTAGAAGTTCCCTGTTAAATAACACGAATTACAAATGAAATTTAGAAAACCTTAAAGAAAACATGTAATAAAAGCAAATGTGAACATAAACATAATCAAGGTTTTAGTATTACCTTATTTTTTTGCAGTACATCAGTTATGGTGTGATGGTGCCACAACCTATGCCGCCCCTTTCCATCTATAGCTGTAGCTTCTTGACCAAGTTCCTTAGAGAGCATATACAATGTATCATGCATCTCTATTTTGCCAGCATCGATATTAATCATGAACTTGTTCACGAGATCGTCGATTATATTCTTAAGACCATCTGAATCCAATAAACCTGCTACATAATTCTTCTCTAGCGACTTGAAGCAGGCTATGTCAAGAAGCGTATCTTTTTCCTTTTGACTCAGTCCATCATAACTCTCTTTCCAAACCCTTTGAAGCATCTTGGTCGTGCTTTGTCCTGGTGGACTTTTATGGTGCTGATCCAATGCCTTTAGTTTTAAGCCCCAGTGAGTCTCATCTTTTCCCAGAAGCTCTGCACCCAATATCTTGAGAGCTAGTGGATTCCCTTTTGTGTAATGCACGAAATCTTTCGACAACTTCGAGAAATTTCCGAAGTTGAAAGCATTGCCATCTTGATCATCAAATGCATAATGTTTAAAGTGTTGTAAGGCGTCTCTATCGCTTAATTGAGGGACCTCGTATGTATCATCAACATAACTTTGTATCAATGACTTATCGCTTGTTGCAATGACAATCTTGCTTCCCTGCTTAATCCAGTAACGTTTGCCGAGAAGAGCATCAATTTGTTCCTTGCTAGTAACATTGTCAAGGACAACAAGCACTTTGGTTTTGAGTAGTTGATCTTTGTAAGGTTGGTGTGCATCTTGTACGGTCTCAATGTTGACATCCTCAACATTCAATATATTTTCCAAAAGTACCGTGAGCAAGTAACTCAACCCATGTTCCTTTGAAATTTCATGGATATCCGAGATTAACACGTGGTTCAAGAATCCGTTCTTCAAATCATCGTATAGCTTCCTAGCAAGAGTTGTTTTACCTATGCCAGGCATACCAACAACACCAATGGTACGAGTTGTTTCCCCGAATCCGAAGCTTAGCTTTTCTTCTAATTGTTTAAGTCGGTGTTCGATTCCCCAACAGCTTTCATGACTTTTCTGGTATCCTTGGGGCGATAGTCCAATACATTCTGGAGGATTAGGAGAATCCTGAGAAAGTCTTTTTAGCACTTGCTTAACCATCTTGACGACTTTTCTGATGAGTTCGTCCTCATAGCTGCCAACAAAGGAGTGGAGATGAGATGATTCTAGCATAATTAGTTTTTGAGATCTCAAGTAAAATACAGGAGTTACCTTGTCTCATCTAACACGATGCCCGTTAAGAGAGGAACAGATTTTAAGGCTTCCTTCCATTTGTTTTTCGTTTTCTTGTCAATAGACTTTACCAGCTCCCTAAACTTATCGCCGAACTCTCCCTTAAGTTCTTTAACAGTGGCAGGTTTCACCTTGTAGAAGATTGGAATCACCACGAGCTTGTTTTGTTCCATTCTTTCCTTCATCTTTGCAAGCTCCTTTAAACACCAATTTGATTCTGTGTACTTTGGAGAGAATATAGCTAGCGCGATCCTCGACCCTTCAATTCTTTTGAGCAGAACATTCAAGTCTTGGCCCATCTCTTCATCTGTGTCTATGAAGGCATTGATCGCATTTCTTTTTAAGCCCTTCTCAAGATGGCTGACGAAGCTGTAACGCAGTTCAGCTCCACGGAAGTTGATGAACACTTGTTCTTGAGGTGTATCAGCCTCTGCTTTCACCCTGGAAGCGGAGGATGAGCTTGCCATGTCAGATTTTATTGGGATGTTATCAAAACTGAAAGGACCCAAGTTTATGTTGTTATGCAATCTATTTTAGAAGGCTTCCATAAGATGAGTCAATCCGTCAATCCTTCTTTGTAGTTTGTATGGTCGGACCAACCCGCCCAACACAACCAGCCTGATCGGTCCAGTCTAGAAGAAAATATGGTCAGTATTTTTTTGTCACCGGTTCAATAGTCTTTAATTCAAATCAAGTACCACAAGTCTTCTTCTTCTTTTTTAAAGGTGAAACCCTAATAAACTATATATTTGATTTTATTTAGAATTTTCTCTGTATCCTGAACGGTTCAAATTCGAATTTCAGAACGAGAAATTCCAAGGGTCGGGAACATCTATTTTGAAATTGCACAATTTTAGAGTATTCAAATATCCAAATGAAAATTTCGAATACCCTATCCCATATCTACACTTCCCATATTTGTTGGAATGACTTTAACCGTTCGGAACTGAAAATTATTTGAATGAGAACGGTATGAGACAAAAATTAAGAACGGATACGGGTCAAAACAAACTTCTGGTCTAAAAATGGACAGGCCTACCACCTAGACAAAAAATCTTGTTATCCGTGTTCCACCCGTTATGTTACTAACATTTGCTCAGAGTAGAGGCCCTCCACAAATTATTGCCTTCAACCACTTCTGCTCCAATAGTAGATTATTTGGACTTTTCTTTGATAGTAGATCATTTGCCCTACACAATAAATCATCTTCTGCTCCAATAGTAGATCATTTGCCCTACACAATAAATGAGCTGTGAGCAAAATATCTATTTATTTCGATATACAATCAAACTTCTACAAATTCAGAATGCTGAAATTGCCATATTTTATTAATTTATGAAGGTATTAATTTATAAATAATTATTAAATTATAGAGAGATTTTCCTAATTTTAATTTTTATTAAATTCTCCATAACTTTTTGATGTAATTTGAGAAAATAATACCAATTTAATTGTTTTTAAAATTTTCAAATTATAAAAAGGTAAAACCAGTCACATGTTAATATGTGTGAAAATAGTTTATACAAGAGTTCTCAACTGATTCACCTCACTCTATCTCTTATTTTTTATTTTTATATGGTTGAGAGACTCATTAAAAATCTTCTACTGGGGATAGATGAACTTTAACAAAAATGCAAATTAAAAAAAAAAAGACAACAATAGAGTCATATTTTACTAAATGTTTTTAGTTATATTTTATAAGCTTATATAGTTATTAATTTATGATATTGATGAGGCTATATATTTACATATGATTTTTTAAAAATATCATCTTATTATTTTATTGAATTGTGTTAATTATTACATTGATCCAACTTGAAAATGGAAAAAATAATAATTTTATACTTTTTGTTCATAATTAATCCAATTTTTAGATGTTCACACATTTTAGCTTTGTTTATTAGTTAATTGTGATGAAAGAGAAAATATAATTGTGATAATAAATAAGGGCATAATAAGAAATATGAAGCTAATTATGCATTGATAATAGGGAAAATATAATTTTTCGAAACATTTTTTTTTCTAAAAATTGGATCAATTAAGAGCCGAAAGAAAAGTGATATTAATTTATTGAATTATTTATATCGGTCACTGTATAGTCCACTCTTATAAAAAAGCGGTGACACTATACAACAAAAAATTCATGATAATTAAAAAAGATAATACTAAGGTTTCTTGTCTACATAATAAAATGGATTAAAACACGTTCTGAATGGTTTTACCTGTCATTTAATGATTGTAGAAGTTTTTCTCCAATGTCCGTTTGTAAATAAGTGTTGTTGTAGGTTTTTGTACACATATTAATAAATCAATTAAATTTTCTATTTTATTCCTAATTAACATACTTTATATTTTTATTGGTTAATATATTAAAAATAGGGATAAATTGGAAAATTTATCAACATTTACATTAAAATTCTAAAACAATACTTAATATCAAACAAAAAATTAATTTTAAAACGAGATTTATTTATTGACGGAGATAGTACTTTTAATATATGAACATCTAATTTATAAATGAATGTTGTAGGCTTACTCTTATCATTATACTATGACGAGATGCGTAATGTTTTTGGTTATTTTTTATGTGGATATGTTATTTATCAAACTAAGTTTTTTATTTAATTCAGTTATGCTATTATTTAGTGCGTTAAATATTGATATATTTAATTACAGTAATAGATACGACCGAATTACAATATAGAAAGATGGTTATCTCATGTTATTACTCTTTAACTCCCTCTGTCTTGGAGTTGGGTCTTGCGAAGTGCGTACGTAAATTTTTGGTTTAATCCTATAGTTTTTGTTACCTTTCTTGTAAAATTTACTTACAAGTAAATTTCAAAAGAAAATTTTCTTTTTTTGCTTATAACTAGTATCATAAAACTTTTGAAAAACTTTAACCAAAAAAAAACCTAGTGTCATGAATTTGGTGGTCCCAAACGTAGCTCTCTTTGGGATATTATTTTTAGAAGTTTTGTTCGCATTAGGAAAGATTATGTTTTAGAAATTGGAAAAGAAAAAGATGTTAGCTAATAAAAGAACGGCTCTCATCGCTCGAAGTATTAGCTCCGACTGAAACTTATACTTGTACGTGGCGTTATCCTTATTGGCTGGCATTAGTCTTTGAAGATAAAGAGTAGATTTTCCTCTATTCAAAGTTTGACCAAAAAAAAAAGTTTGACTGGTTTGTCATCATCTGTCCCTCTTTCTATTGGCACTAGATAAACTAATTTGTAGAGTTTATCATTCTTCTTAAAGTTTAACATTCTTCTTGGTAATATATCTTTTCATGATAAAGTAAAAGAATCCGCGGTCCCTGAAACACCTAACCACTGACCAATTGGATATCATACTTTTGACACAGTTATTAATTATTTTATGCATTTAACCAGTTTTTTTTAACAACATTTAACCAAAAAGTTTTTGAAATCAGTTTTAATTGGAAAAAAGCAGAAGTATTGGCTGTGCATATTCTTCGACCATAAAAGAAAAAATAAATATTGGCTGCATATTCTGGGTAAAGTGATTTTCCGTTCAACAGTATCGCGTTCGTTGGAGAGGAGAATTGAGAGAAATGTATTTTAAGTATCTACCAGCTGCTCAAGTGACTAATCACAAAGTCGAAATCATCTACGTGGGTGACACTATATCCAGCCCGTTGTTCTCATTCTGCAGCCACCTCTCCGCCGCCTTACGCCGGGAAGGCATCTCTTCGTTCTGGAATAGATACCCATGGGAGCCCACTTCCTTCTCCGGTGATCGGAATCAGACGATTTATGTGATTATGTTGGGTGGTAAGTCCATAAAGGTCATCAACCCTCGGAGAAACAATGGCATCTCTGTGGTTTTATACAATGAGTTTTCTGACCGAAGTTGGGCCAAATACAGGCAGGAGGCTGGAATCATAACAAGGTACAAATCAAGGTTCACATACATATTTGTCGTCATATAATTAGGCTTCAATCACCCTGCAACAAAACACCTTTTTAAGTCTCTCTCTCTCACGCTGAACCCGATAAACTCTAAGAGCAACAGATTTTCGACACCGGTGCAGCGTTGGCTTTTTATCGGCATCATGTCTTTTGATGCTGTTCCCCTTGCCGGTCGGAGTCACCGGCATAAGACCGTTGCTCGACAGTGATATTCCGTCCCCTTTCCTTCGGCTACTTGGCGGTGGCCTTATCCTCGAGCTTTTCTTGACCTTGTTTCTCCGTCGGTTTATTCCGGGGAGCTTAGTCTCCTCTTTCCATCGGTCAATCTTGCTCAGCATATCCAGATCTGTCTGTGAAGACTGTCACCGATAGAGTCTTCTCCTCCAAAGGGAAGCTCTGCTCACTACCACCTATCTTACCTTCGCCGATTCATCTTGTGATTCCTATTCCGGTGATTAGTTCCCGAGATTGAACCTCAATACCCATTATTGAAAGGTGATATCCAACACTGGTACAACAGTCGCTTGCCGGTGTCGAGCTGTGCTTTCAACTCTCTTACTCGACCACGGCCTCCACCTTTCACCTAGTCAAGAAAGTCTTCACGGGTTAGATCTGAGCAGCTGAAGACCTTGACGGAGGTGTGGTAGTGTTGTCGGTGCTTGAGGACGGCGTCTACTCCTCCTCCATACTCCATTGCCTCGTCTTCTCTGTTTCTGCCCAAATCCGGTCCCGCTTGAGTTATCGTATTTGCTTTCCCGCAGAGATGTGTCATTTCTTCCAGCTGCGGCGTGGAGTCTGTATGATACGGTAGAGCCGTTTTGGGGATGGAGGCGAAATCTTTTGCAGTCGGAGTGAATCTCGGGGGTGTTGAGGCCGATGGTTGTATTGGAGGCTCTCGGCATGGACAAAATCGCCATCGGAGCCCTAGTGGTTCCATCTATCCCGATGTGGCTCCGGTTAATAGCCTCTTTCCCGACCACCATAATCTCCGAGAAACTTTAGATATAATGGCCGAAGATCCTAGCCTCGTGTATCCAATGTCTCTGTCTCTCTGGTGGCTTCAACAAGCGAGTACATATTCCTCTTCCCGTCGGTCGAGCTCGTCGGCGGCGAGATCCTGTCTACTTGCACGAAACGCAAAGAAAGTGGCTTCCACACCACCTGACCTCAGTCGGCCCATCAAGCGGCTACTATTCCGGTAAGCCAACATCGCCCCTAGTCCGGCGAGCTTCTGCGACTCTTTTTCCGGCGAGTGACCGTGTACTGACAAGGCCCTGTGGTTTCAAATCCAAAGGGACCATACCCATTATCTGTGTGGAAATGAGCTTGGATGACCCATTAAATTCTGTTGATTTGATGCCCAATTTAGGTTGTAAGGCATGTTATGGAATGTCAATGTTAATGAAGTCTTTAAATTCTCAATCTTCCTCCTGTCGCGGACAGTAGACATTTTTCTCACATCATCTCTTTATTACAAGAGATGCGAGTACCACAATCTCTTTGTTAAAAAAAAGCATTATGTCCTAATCACGAATGTGGACTCTTTTGTTTTTTCTTTCCTCTATTTGGAGAATAATTTAGTGTTAATTTTCTATCGTGAAAATAGATTATTCTCTCTAAATACATCTCCTACAAAGATCCTATGTTTATCAATATCTTTTATTATGAAGAGAATTATGGTGTTTTCCTTCTTCATAAAGAAATATGCTAAGTAGATTGCGTTTACGGTAGCAGAAGATCAAGATTTAGCTCCCCTTCAATTGGCATCCAATCCCCCGTTCATCTCGGATTCGGCGAGAGTCTTTTCTTGTCTTTTTTTGTGACCACCTTCTTCAGTGATCGAGCGCCTCGGTACTTGCGGCACAAGTTGGAATTCTCAAAATACAACGGATATTTTCGTATTTTGTGTGGTATTATTATCTTTCCCGAATGTCGACCATCAACTGTTGGTTAGCCTTGCACCACTTCGAATGGCATATCTCTGCGGTATGTTCCGCTTATGGTTTTTTTATCTATGTCCGGATAATGTGGATCGTTAGGATCGTATTAATCAAAGTTTTTATTTTTCCCTGTAAAAACATCGGTTCTCCGGCTTTCTCTTAAAAAAAACGTTAAAACCGTTAATTTAATATATAAGATTTGTCAACAAAAAAAAATTAGGCTTTAATTTGAAATTTTGAAGAACCCAAATAAAAAATTTAACAATGGTCTACATTTTCCTTGAAATGTTGGAGAAGATTATACTTTGTTGTGTTTGCGTTGATATTAAATAAAATTCAATCACAGGTGTTCTTATAACTTTAGTTGAATTAATGTGTTATTCATTAACAGACTATAAATTTAAGTCGAAATTTTAAAGTAATTGTTGCATTACAACGGTGTGTATTCTTTGTTTTTTTGGCAGTATGTCAAACAGTAGGATACTCACCGACTCCGAACTAGTGGAAGAGATCGTCAAAGACGTTTATGAACAAGTTGGAACGTACTCGAGGCTATTGGAGATTGAAAACTTACTTTACAAGCAACAGCGCGACGTCCGAAGAATAGGAATTTGGGGTATGCCTGGCATAGGCAAGACAACACTTGCTAAGGCTTTTTTTAACCACATGTCCACTGATTATGATGCTTCTTGTTTCATCGAAAATTTTGATGAAGCGTTTCACAACGAAGGACTTCACCGTTTACTCGAAGAAAAAATTGGCAAAATTCTTGAGGAAGAGTTTTACATAAAGAGTTCTTACATTTTGAGACCGAGCCTACACAGGGACAAACTATGCGATAAAATGATTTTTATAGTCTTAGATGATGTGCGCGATTCTCTGGCTGCAGAGTCCTTCCTTGGAAGGCTCGATTGGTTTGGTCCCGGAAGCGTGATAGTCATGACCTCCATAGATAAACAAGTGTTTGCCTTTTGTCAGATCAATCAAATATATGAGCTTCAGGGTTTAAATGAGGACGATGCTCTCCAGTTATTCTCCCAAAACGCCTTTGGAAAAGACGTGCCAAAGGAAAATGATAGAGAACTATCAAGGAAGGTGATTGACTATGCTAATGGAAACCCATTAGCTCTCAGCATTTATGGCCGAGAGCTAATGGGAAAGAAGTCAGAAATGGAGGCAGCATTCCTCATGCTCAAGCAATGTCCTCCCAAAAAGATACAAGATGTGCTAAAAAATGTCTATAGTGCACTTGATGACAATGAGAAGAACATTGTTGTGGACATTGCTTCTTTCTTCAATGGAGAAAATGTTAACTATGTGGTGCAAATGCTTGAGGGATTTCGATACCTTCCACGCATTGGAATAGATGTTCTTGTGGACAAGTGTGTGTTAACTATATCAGAAAACACAGTGCAAATGAATAATCTGATCCAAGACATCTGCCAAGAAATCTTCAATGGAGAAATTGAGAGCTGCACCAGAATGTGGGAACCTTCCAGCATCAGATATTTACTAGAGGATGATGAACTTAAAGCAACTGGAGAATCCAGTGCAACGGGTTTGGTATGTCAAATTCTTATATACGCTCACTATTTAAAGATGAGTTAAACTTTGATTTATTTCCTTGTTCTTTCAGGTCGTTGAAGACATAGAAAGCATAATTCTGAACACATCAAACTTGAAATTTGATGTCAAACATGATGCCTTCAAGAATATGTTTAATCTCAGATTCCTAAAGATATACAGTTCTCGCTCTAAATATGTTCTTGGACTCAACTTTCCCAAGGGACTCGATTCTCTGCCTTGTGGGCTAAGGCTTATCCACTGGGAGAACTATCCTTTGCAATCTTTGCCTCACAATTTTGACCTTGAAAACCTTGTTGAACTTTGTATGCCCTATAGTCAGCTTCAGACGTTCGGGACAGGAACCAAGGTAGGCTAAGTCTGGTGTTTTTATCTAAACCTACTTACAACTGTACTATTATTCATTTTCCATTTTCTGTTTTTTGTTCAGAACCTTAAGATGTTGAAGAGGATAAGACTTCGTCATTCCCAGCAGCTAGTTGAATTTGATATACCTTTAAAAGCTCAAAATATTGAGCTTATTGATCTACAAGATTGTACAAGATTGCGGAATTTTCCAGATACGAGTCAATTACAGCATCTTCGAGTTGTAAATCTCTCAGGTTGCACAGAGATCACAGGTTTCCAAGGAGCTCCACTAAATATTGAGGAATTATATCTCCAAGGAACCAGAATAAAGGAAATACCAATATCCATTGTGAGCCACTCAACCAAAAAAGTTAAGCTGGACCGCCAAAAGCTTTTGAATCTTCTAGAAAACTTTCAGGATGTAGAGCATATTGACTTGGAGAGTGTAACAGATCTAGTAAAAGCAAGTTCATGTATTCAAGGTTTTGGCAAGCTTGTCCACTTGAACATGAAAGATTGTTCTCATTTGAAAAGTCTTCCTGACATGGTCAGTTTAGAATCTCTCCAAGTTCTACATTTATCTGGTTGCTCACAACTTGAGGAAATAAAGGGTTTCCCAAGAAACATGATCAAGTTATATCTTGGTGGAACCGCCATACGAGAAGTGCCACAACTTCCCAAAAGTCTAGAACTCTTGAATGCTCATGGTTGTACGTATCTGAAGTCGGTTTCTTTGGAATTTGAGAAGTTTCCTAGGCACTACACCTTCAGTAATTGTTTCAATTTCTTCACAAGTGATCGCTGAGTTCTTAGAGAATGGTCTGACTAGAGTAGCAAGTTTAGCAAGAGCACAACAACAGGTTTTTTTATTTGTAGTTCTTCTCTGCCTCTCTTTCACATAGATTCTAATGCAGATATGTTATCTGATTAGATTTGGCCTTTGCTTGAATAGGAAGTCATCAAAGCACCTCAAGTCAACATATGTATTCCTGCAGGCGCACGTCAGAGATCCTCCTTTCTCTTGCAAGAAGGTTCAAATGTAATGGTAGATTTAGCTCCTTGGACGCAAAAACCTCTCTCTGGATTTGCTATGTCAGTTGTGGTATCATTTCAAGATGATTACCACAATGCCGTAGGGCTTGGGATTAGGTGCATCTGCGGCTATCATGAAAAAATAGTGAGAGTATTTCAGTGTTGGGCTCCGAGGGAAGCTCCAAAAGTTGAATGGGATCATATATTTATCTTGTATGATACAGAAATGCATCCCAGTGGTAGTGCAGTCGAATTTGAATTCCACACGGTGAGTTGGGAAAACGAGCTTTTAGGTGATAATTGCAAGGTGACCCAATGTGGTGTCCACATAATTACGGCTCCAACATTTGATACAATACCTAGTGAGATTACAAGAGAAAGTGAAGCTATTGAGGAGCATCCTCCAACATCTTCCAGAGTGCTAGAGACAAAGAGCCTTACTTCTCTTTCATCCAGCGAGCCACGTAAGGTTTCTAGTAAGTTAAGATCTAAAGGAACCAAGTTGTGGAAGTGGGTGAAGACAGTCAGAAGAGTCAAAAAGAAGAAAACGTTAACAAATCGTGAAGAAGTGGATTTAACACAACCATCTATAATCCGCCGTTGAGAGAATCTCCCTAGTTAGTAGTAGGCAGTTGTAGCTATCTATATTGTATCTTTTATCAAACTTTAGCATTTTCTATTGGCTCTAACTTAGCGTAAACTCTTGTATGAATACTTTTGTTATCATATCAATAAACTGAGACTTCCAACTCACAAATATTGTCAGTAATGTTTGTTATTGTTGAATTTTATTCTCTATCTTTTTTTTAATAACTAATTTCTCAGCCTATATTCCAACTTGCTTGCCTCTATTATGTTGGAGCCTTGGAGGCATGTAGTGTTCAAGTCTTCAAGACTCCGAATTTCTATACTAAGCAGTTTACATACTAAAATAACAGGATTTTTTCTTTCTTTTTATATGTTGAAACTGAAGGCCCAATATAAACCAAAATTTAAAGGCCCATTACAGCCGAGTAGAGTTTTCTAATGAGTTCTCGCGTAGCTTATGAGATTCGGGTTTCAAGACCTCCACCGTCTTCTTCTCCTCCGTCCCGCCACGGTTTCTTAGGGTTTGTCTCCCACAGCTTCGTCGAATTTGGATACCTCTCATTCTCTATCCATATAGATTAATCCAAATTGTAAGTTCGTTTATTTTGTCTTCGATTTATTCTGGCTCTGATTTATTTATGTTTCCTTCTCTCCTACAGAACCATGGAGTTTCGTGTTTTGGGTTTGTCCGTTACTGTTTTGTATACCTGTCGTCTTCTTTGGTTACATTTTCTGCTGATTTAGCTTTCTAATTTCCTCTCTGTTGAATTTTGACAAATGACTCAGATTTTATAGAGATCGATCCCCTTTTGCCTTTTATTTCGTGAAAATCTTACAATCTTCGATTTAATGGAAAGCTTGAATCTAATCCCTGTGTATTATTATTTTTTGCTGCAGAAACAAATAGATAGTATAATTGAGTTTGTTTACTCGTAAAGATGTCGGTCACAGCTGGAGTGAGTAAGGCTGCAATTGCTGTAAGGGAAAAACTACAAGGTGGAATTGGACAGACTAAAGTTAAAAGATATTGGCCTGGAAAAGCTCCTGAGTGGGCTGAGGAACCTGAAGAAGATAACGATGTTAGGATGCAGAAAGTTTCTGTTTTGGATAGAGCTTTTCCAAAGCAGGATGATTTGGGTGTTGCTAGGAAGGATGATCCAAGGCTGCGTCGTTTAGCTCAGACCAGAATTGAAAACCGTGATGAAGTTAGAGCTGATCATCGTCGAATTAGACAGGCTGAGATTATATCTACGGAAGAAGAGGAATTGAGGAATCAAGAGATTAAAGACGAGGAAGAAGATGAAGATGCCTTGGAAGAAAGAAGAAGAAGAATTAGAGAAAAGAATCTTAAAAGAGCACAAGAGGAGGCTGCTCTACTTCCTGAAGAAGAAGAAGAAGAGGTAGAAGATGAAGAAGAGGAGGAGGAGGAGTCTGAGTACGAGACTGATTCAGAAGATGAGATGCCCGGTATTACCATGATCAAGCCTGTTTTTGTACCCAAAGCTGAGAGAGACACAATAGCAGAGCGTGAGCGGATTGAAGCTGAAGAACAAGCTCTTGAGGAATTAGCAAAGAGAAAACTGGAGATAAGAAAAATAGAGACAAAGCAAATAGTGGTTGAGGAAGTTAGGAAAGATGAAGAGGTCCGGAAGAACATACTATTGGAAGAAGCAAATATCGGAGATGTGGAAACTGATGACGAAATCAATGAAGCTGAGGAGTATGAAGTTTGGAAGACAAGAGAGATAGGTAGGATCAAGAGGGAAAGAGATGCAAGGGAAGCAATGTTGAGAGAGAAGGAAGAAATAGAGAAGTTGAGGAACATGACTGAGCAGGAGAGGAGAGAATGGGAGAGGAAGAATCCGAAACCTTCGTCAGCTCAATCGAAAAAGAAATGGAACTTTATGCAAAAATACTACCACAAGGGTGCCTTCTTCCAAGCAGATCCTGATGATGAGGCAGGTTCTGCTGGAACCGATGGTATATTTCAGCGCGACTTCTCTGCTCCAACTGGTGAAGATAGGTTGAACAAATCAATTCTGCCCAAAGTTATGCAAGTCAAGCACTTTGGTCGCAGTGGAAGAACTAAATGGACTCACCTTGTCAATGAGGACACAACAGATTGGAGTAATCCGTAAGTTTTCTGCTTTCTTACATTTGGTTAGTCATAGACTTTATATAGAAGAATAGCTCTCAATTAGGCTTCCGAAATCTGATTTATTTAGCATTTGAGTAGAGACATGAAGCTGGGAACTGAACTGAATCATTGCATGCAAATGTGGATTGGGTTATGTTGGGAGAATCTTGTCTCTCTTTTTATTTCGTTTATTTTTGGCATAATAAATGATTGTGCAGGTGGACTTCTAATGATCCTCTACGTGAAAAATACAACAAGAAAATGGCAGGCATGGATGCTCCTATTGCAAAACCAAAGGGGAGCAAGAAGATGAAAGATTGGGAGACTTAAGCCGCACCAACATTTTAGTCAGAGTTTAAGCCAAAACCGATGCAATGTGCTATGTTGTAGTCAAAAACATCTTGCCAAGTATATGTCTGAGTTCTCTAAATTGCAGTAATTAATAATATTGCTTTGTGACTACCATAAGCTTCTTTTGTATCGGATCAATTATGGATCAATCGAAATATCATTTTGTGTCTGCTTGGATTATGAAAAGCATATTTGTTTAGTTTCAAGGTCTGATGGGAATTTAAAGAAAGAAATTTATGGCCCTAAATTTCATAAGCATAACAAAAGTATTCTTTAACTAGCATTTGCCATTGATCGGAACAAATCTAAAGATAAACATTATGAATACAAAAAATAGTCATGAAAACTGTTATGAGAACTCCTCGTACAGATTATCTTTAAACGCTTATATACTGTACGATTAGCTTTTCAACTCTTATATATTGTATAATATGTCACATGTAGTGCTTGTATTTGAAAATAAAAACATTACATGATGGAGGTACCGTCTTCGATTACGATTTCTTTTAAAGTTTAAGCACAATATAAAATATTTGTACAATATGTGGTTGACCTTGTAAGTTGTAAGTTACTAATCATCTAGTTTGGCTTAGGATTTAACCGTTTAGCAATATAGATTCATTTAAAGTCTTATCTAGATTAGTTTTGTAAAGTTCTAAGAATGGACTCTATATATAAGACACTCATACAGTTAAGGCGTTAAACCAACAATTATTTTGACGCTTCACTTCATTTTTAACTCACTTCATTAATTTAACACGAAGCTTTGTTGTGGTTAATAAATATTTGATCCAACATTTTCATAAACTTGTAAATCATCAACTAGATTTGAAGGAAAAAATATATATAATACAAATTTCAGAAAAAATTATACAAAATAAAGTAAACAGCGTGTATGTTAAATTGTTAAATATAAAAAAAATTGCAAATTAGAATTGGAACTAAACTTTTTGTGCCGAAAGTAATTTACAGAGAGAAGAGCCCAACGATTTATAAATTATAATTAGTTTAGCTGTAAAGAAGCTAACAACATAACATAACCCACTGTTCTTCTTTTTCGCTCTCTCTTATTTCGTTTCATTTCGATTTCGTTTACAAAGTGATATTTTTTTGAATAATCGGATTTTGATTTTATTTCTCCCCCGATCTGTTTGCTCTTACCCGGTGGGTGAGTTCACCTGACTCAGATTTTGGGTATTTGATGATATTCGATTTCTGGATCTGATTGCGATCTCTTTGAAATGATTCTGGGCTCGTGTGCGCTTAGTTCCGATTTTAATTAATCTTGATATCTTAATGTTGTGATTTGATCTAAAGTTTTCGATTCCGCTTTGAATTAGACTTGTCTTGTTGTTTTATTGCAATCATAAATACGATCAAAGCTGCTAAAAATGTTTCACTATAGAGCTGTCAAATTTGTTTCCGATTTACAGATTTCTTATGAAATTTCAATATCTGATTATGTGAGTGTTTCTTTTATTTCTTATACAGAAACAATCTGGAAGGAAAATAAAAAAGATGATCAGTGATCGGTCAGAGTTCAGAGTTCAGACTCGGAGATTATTTGTCATTTTTATCAGAATGTCTTACCGATGGATTTGCAATCATCCTTTTCTTCTGGGTTTCGTTGGCTTTTTGTATTTTCTACACAGAACTTGTCCTCTTCTCTTTTCTACGTTGGTGACTGCATCTCCTGTTTTGGTATGTACTTTCGTTTTGCTTGGCGCAATTTTGAGTTTTGGAGAGCCAAACATTCCTGAAATCGAAAAAGAACCAGAAACGGAAACTGTTCATGAGGCTGCTCTCTTTAGAACTGAAGTTTCGAGGGATGCTACTGCTCTTGAAGTGGGTGATAAGAGTTTTACGGTGGAGAGTTTTGTGAGTACGGAGAAAGATCTACCTGAGGATGGAAATGAAGATGGTGATAGATTAGGGGAAAACCAACTCAGTGAGGTTGAGGAAGAGAGTCAATCATTTGATTATCGGCCTTTAGTTGATGAAACTCTTGATGAGGTTAAACGGGATACTCAGGTAAGGTTTGAGGAGAAAACATTTGTTTTGGAGTTGGAGAAGAGGGGAGAAAGAGTAGAGGAGAAACTGATTGAAAATGGTGGGATTAAAGATTCGGGTGCAGAACAATCAAGGAAAAATAGTGGATCTTTAGATGTATTGATGGATGATTTGAAGGAAGATCAGATGGATGTATCTCCAGTTTCACCTTGGAGACCGATGCGGCATGATGATGACGAGGATGATGATGCAGACCGTGATGACTCGCTGGATTCTGGGTCTGATGGTGCAGAAAGTTCTTCACCTGATGCTTCTATGACAGACATTATCCCAATGCTTGATGAGCTTCACCCGCTTTTACATTCAGAAGCTCCAAGTCGTGGTATTGCAGATGATGAAGGATCAGATGCATCTTCAGAGGGGCCACATAGGAGTAGTAGTGATGAAGGGATGGAGTCTGATGTTGACAGTGAAAGTCATGGAGAAGAGGGCGACAATGAGAATGAAGAGGAGGAAGAGGATGAAGAAGAGGAAGAAGAAAAGAAAGAAGGCAAGGACGATGAAAGTAAATCAGCAATCAAATGGACAGAGGCTGACCAAAAAAATGTCATGGATCTAGGAAGTCTTGAGCTTGAAAGAAACCAACGATTGGAGAATCTTATTGCCAGGAGAAGGGCTCGCCACAATATGAGATTGATGGCAGAGAGAAATCTTATTGATTTTGACAGTGCTGATATTCCCTTTAATATGCCGCCAATCTCAACTGCAAGGCAGAATCCATTTGATGTTCCATATGATCCCTATGATGATATGGGACCTATCCCTGGCTCTGCCCCATCCATTATGTTTGCGAGGAGAAACCCATTTGATATTCCATATGAGCCAAATGAAGAAAAGCCAGACCTCAAGGGTGACGGTTTCCAGGAAGAGTTCTCTTCTCAACAACCAAAAGATCCAGTGTTCAGAAGACATGAAAGTTTCAGTGTAGGCCCATCAACGCTTGGAGGTCCCAGGCATGATAGGCTACGACCTTTCTTTGTGCTAGAAAGATTAGCAAATGAGGGAACGAGCTATAATCCATTTGAAAGGCAGCTCAGTGAAGTTAGTGAATCTAAAGTCAGTTCTGTTCCTGATACTGAATCTGTGTGCACAGTCCTGGAGGATGATGAAAAGAAGGTGGATGAACATGATGCTGATCGAGAAATCGAAACTGCTAAAGTTGATATGGCTTCTGACCATGAAGAAAAAATCCATTCGGTTTCTGACCACGATGAAGAAAAAAGCCATTCAGCTTCTGACCATGATGAAGAAAAAAGCCATTCGTCTGAAGATTCTGATTTTGATGAACAAGCTGATAGCAGAAATCTTCATCATGGTGTGGCTGAGATAATACTGGGGCATGCAGAAACACACCATGAGCCATCAAAGTTGATGGAAGGAGAAACTTCTGATAAGAGAAAACTTGATGAAGAAGATTACAGTGATAGTGATTCATCTTTATCGGAGAAAGAAGAAAAGATACCGGATATTAGTGAGAATGAAGCAATGTTGATTTCGGAGCGGGAAGTTGATCTTCATGAAGAATCAGGTACTTCTTCCCAGCCTTCTTTTGGAGAATTAGAAATCCATGGGGCAAGAGGGGTGGAGGATGATTATCAAGATGATGAAGCTCGTGTTGAAGAATCTTTCATTACTGCGCATCCCTCGCTTGATGAGTCAGCAATTCAAGAACTTTGTCGTTTGGTGGACGGCCACCACGAAGAACCTGTTTACGATTCGAGTCCTCCCTCAGCCAGTAGATTCCCATCATTTTCTTCTGTATCGTCTGATCACAAACCAGATCTACCTGGAAAGAATGGGGAAGAAGTACAAGAAAATGAAGATAAAGAACATGAAGTATATTCTGAAAGCATAGGTCCTGATGAGACTGAAACAAGGACAAGGGAAGTAGGAGAGACTAGCATGCATGTTACAGGAGAGGCAAGCCTTCTAATCGCAGAGGCTGGAATTGATGGTAGAAATAATTCAAATGTTTCAGGGTCTGCATTTGAGGATGCCTTACTTGATTTATCTTCTCTGCCTTTGGATAAAAACGAGAATGCTGATCACCAGGAGGATAGCCCTTTATCTGTTTCTAGTCAAGAGGACTTGGAAGAGCTGCATAAAGATGTGAAAGTGGCTGTAGATGCCAGAGTGCTAGATGTTAGTGCATCTTCGGTGAACTTGGTTTCTTCTACAGAAGAGGAAGTAGTATCTACAGGGATGGTTGAACAACATCTCCCAATTGAGCATACAAGTTCACCTTTGGGATATGAAGACACGAGGGAGCATGTGACAACACTGGAAGGGTCACCTGATGTGGTACATGCTATAGCTGAACCTTCAGTAAACAGGTCAGTAGCTGAAGGGATAATGCACGAGGAAGAGAAAGCACGACAACAAAAAGTTGAAGCAAGTCCTCAAACATTTAATGCAGATATCCCAATAGACAGTTACGCCACTTTGTCTTCTGGAGCAGTTGAGTATATTGAGACGCATTCATTTAATGACGAAGATGTTCTGCAGTTGGAACAAGATCCAGTTCAGTCATCAGTTCCTGATGCCAAGGAAGAAAATCACCCCAGCCAAACATTGGATATCGAAGTAGACTCTGTAAATGCTAGTACCCAAAATGTGGGATCTGAAGAAACGACTCACTCTGAATCAAATAGAGAACTGACCTGGTCAGATAAATCTGTGGTAGAACAATCATCTCTTGAACCTGGTGAAGATCAAGTAAGTCATGAAACTTATCTTCTCTCGTAGATGCATCATTACAGATTTTTTTTAAAACTCAAATGCATCATTACAATATTTATCTGATTAGTTTAAGATATTAATTTCTACGGCTCTTCTCAAAGTTTAAGACAGTCTTTGTGATATGCTTAACATCATAACCTTCAAAATAATAGATGGTGCATTTTGATAAATAGTGCATGTGCAACAACATATTTTCTACACAATCTCATACTCATGTTTCTTATTCTCATGTCGTATTTGAGGGGTACATCATCTAGATTTGTAGGTTTTTAGATGGAACTGGAAATAACAACAAGCTGATGCCTTCAAAATGTTTGGACTTCTTTGTTCTTTCTACAATTTTTTAAGCAGGATATCAGTTTCTTACCGCTGTGCTGCGTCATTGCAGGTACCAACTCGTGCAGGTCCTGTTAGTGTGGTCTTTTCCCGCAACATCACTTTCCATGAGTATCACGATGCTCCTGAAGATGCAGCGGAGTTATCTTGTTTGACATCTGACACATCCTCACCTCCAGCAGAATCTCCTGAGTACACGACGCCTATGGTTGGTGAAGGCTCAAGGGCGGAGTTCTTCCAAGATGATGTTTATGAGGAGCTTGACCATGTGGTAGAGCGATTAGATCAGCGAATATCTCAAAGTCCTCCTGAAGTTATCACTGAAGAGGCAGACGAGATAAAAGAGATTGATGAAGGATTATTGTCTGAACTTGACTCGATTGGAGACTTCAGTATTAAGGAAGTCGTGACAGATTCTGAACCTGGGCCCTCTTCAATAGGACCAGACACTGCCAACGAACTGGCCGAAGCTCTGCCTGTTCTTGAAGCGAGATCGGTTGAAGACATAGATTCTGCTGTCCAGGAGATCCATGAAGGATCTAAGGTTGAGGATGTTATTCTTCCAAACACCGTTCAATATCAGTTGGCTTTAGAAAATTATGAAAATTCAACAGAGACCAAGTCAGATTTAGAAGTTGCTGAAGCTAAGTGGAAGGAAGATCTAGATAATGCTATGAATCAGGTTGTTGTAGAGAGCATGGGCAAGCAACCAAAGTCACCAGAATCAGATGGTGGCTCTGGAGAAATCAAGTGTGCAGTTGAAACCGAACCATCAGTGTCACCATCAGTTGAAGAAAGATCTCTTGATGAGACAAACGTTCCTCTGAACAACACACCTGAGAAAGAAGAAGAAGAAGAAGAAGAAGAAGAAGAAGAAGAAGAAGAAAGTAGACCAAAAGAGATAACAACATCCGCTGTTTCGTCTGTCGACATTCGATCACTGGAGGAAATTTCAAAACCTTCTGAACCAAAAGAGGGGATGGCAACGGAAGCAATCTCCGAAAGAGTGGTGATTCCCACAGAAGCCACTGGTACTAGTAATGTAACACTAAGTGATGAAGTTGTGCCCAAGGAAGCAAAAGCTGAGACCACAAGCAACACTGTTGCGAATGTCCAGAGTCCAGAGTCCAAAGAAACTCCAGAGAATCCGGAGGAAAGCATTGCAGAGCAAAAAGAAAAAACGGAGAAGGAGAAGAAGAAGAAAAAGGGCAAGTCCAATTCTTCAAGCTCGAGCTCAAGCTCTAGTTCGAGTGACTCAGACTGAAAATCAAAGGGTAATATATCTCAACTCAAGTAAAGATATCTTTGTTACATGGTAATGATAGGCATTTCTGGGTTTTGTTTTTTTCATTAGACTGCGTGCTCTGTTTTAAAAAGGGCAAGAAGAAGCCGCTAATCATATTTTTGTACCAAGTTTTCTCCTTTGTGTTGGTTTGTGTGTCTGCGTTTTCTTTTCTCCTCTTTCAGCTTTCATATTTATTGATTTGTATCTCTTGAAACTATTTTGAGGTGTTTCAGGGTTTTTGTTTGTGACTAAATATTCTCCATTTTTTTCTGGTTTGCTGAAAAAAAAAACTTTTGATTTCAAAGCATAACGTGCGCGTATATAGCTATATTATTTCACATGTCTAAAAGCATGCCTTTTTATAGTATAATCATAAATTGAGAATGCCTTTTCGTATATTAATTATAAAGTTTTATAAGCCAGCAATAAGAACACTTGTTGGATCTTGTGATTTGTGTATAATATGATCTACCAAACCCAAGATGTCCAAAAAGTTGGAAATATACATATTTTGTTGATTAAATGAATTGTTTTTTCTTTTCTTTGTGCAACGATCAAGTGAATTGTTATAGTCCAATACACATACGATTCAGTTCGATAATTCTTAAAAGAGTTTTCTGTTCTCGTGTCTTTCTGTCGTTCAACAACTAAATAAACAAAAAAATCTGAAAGTTTCATTAAAAGCGAGTGAATTTGTGATTATCTTTACTAATGTGAACATATTAGGCCTAGATCTACATCCACCGACAGACCAGTCTCGAGGAAGCATATGCAATTGTCCTGCAGACTTAAAGTCTCATGTAATTAAATGATGTTCTATTTAATTGTTGTGATTACCCAGTTTGATAGTTAAAGTTATCAGATGATACGAATCATCAAACATACTCCTCTACAAGCAATTTATTGAGCGCCGATTAAACAAAAAAAAAAAACCCAGCATTTTGTTGACTTTTTGGTTTTGTTTGCAACAGCATCTTCCTGATTAATTCCTTTTAAACTCAAAATTGACCTACCCAATTTCCTATACATATAGGAAGATACTCCAAAACTAGTTGTGGAAGTGGTTGAAGACAGTTTTATATTCCAAACTTAGAATATTCCTGTTTTAGTTCCGCAAAAGAGCTTATAATATTGACGCAGTGTATGCATTGTATGGTTAGACTTCAGTTACTACAGAGCATACACAGTACATATTAGAATAATCAGTACATACGTGAAAACATTGTTACCACTTAGGCATTTACCACTATATCTATATGTCTATATGTTTGTTTCTGCAGATTAATTTAATGTGTGGTAATGGATTTTTTATAATTCAGAATTTAAGAACAAATCAAACTTAAAATTTGTTTACACAAATTTGTTAAGAAAATTAAAATGCTTTAAGCGAACCAAATTTTTACATTCGGGGTTTAATATAAAAGGATCCAGACAGATCATCCTCAATTATATCACAAACAAATCTCTACAATATTAATAACAAATATTTACTCTATCTTTTGTGATATAATTGTGATCAATTTGGATCCTTCTATATTTAGCACGAAAGAAAAAAAAAGCAGCATATGAAACCAATAAGATTGATAAAGGTCAGGAATCAATGTTTGGTAGCCAAATTATTCATCAAACCAAAAAGATTAATACCATTCATAGCGTATAATGTGTATTAAACTAAATATTTGGAGGAATTTTGAATTAAAATAATAAATTATATATCATGAATTTTAAAATATTTTTTAAAATTCAATGTTATTGGATTAGTGATTTTAAAATATACAATCAAATTTACTGTAATTGAATACATTTTAGGAATTCGATTTGAAAATTTTAATTGAGATTTAATGAAAATTTCTTAGTTACAATTATAAAAAAACAAAATCTCATGGTTTAACTTTAAAATGAGATTTAAAAGAATTTTAATAACAATTTTTCTAACTCATCAAAATTATCTTAAAACTCATTAAAATTCAAGTCACTCCAAGTTCTTTATCCAATACATCTTCTTTTAATTTTGATGAATCTTAAAACAATAATATAATACATAACTCTGTTCTTTACCCACTCTTTTTTTGTTCCTTGATGTTTCTTTACCTACTCTATTTACCAAAACATACAATTGTTAGTTTCTATCCGACTAAGACAGTGGATTATGGGCAGGCAGATCGTTTATTGGGTCAAGTAAAATTATGTTACTGGTTTTGGGCTACCAGTACCATATTCGATTTTCTATATTTTTATTGAATAGTTGAATTAATAAAAATTCCGTTTTGTTCTCCAACTAGATTTTCAAAACGCTGCGGGACAGGCCTTGATTTCGATACTCTTCGTGCTGACACTAAACGCCGTCGATTTTTAATAGAAGCGTTACAGTTAAATCAAATGTGAATCTCCACCAACCCCTCCGTGGGTCCCATGCCACCCACTAATCCTCCCACGTACACCAACTCCCCTTCACGTTTTAATCCTCTATTTAATCTTTTAATATACTCCTAAATATGTTCACTAAATGATTAAACCTTAATAACAATTATTCTTATACAACCACCAAAAGTTTTTTTTAAAAATGCAGTTAAGATATTTTCTATTCCCTTCTATATCAAAATATTTATTTGCTGGGGTTTTAAAGAATTCTTTTAAAAATAGCATTTATTTTTTCGATGCAAAAACATTAAGAGGCATCTAATTTAATTATTCTAAAAAAGATGGCAATATTCAGGTTATACTTATTTTCCATTTTCCAATATGATATAATTGCATTTCTTACTTCTTACTTCCACACAACACTTTATTTATTACACTTGACTTATTTCTACATTTATACTAAGAAATACTGTACTAAATGTTGACAAAAAGAAAAAAAAACTTTAGTTACTCAACTTTTTTGAAAATATCAATTTCAGAAAAATACACAGAGCCCAATAATAAATGGGGGATATTAAAAATAGGAACTAAAATAATATAATACCAAAAATATCAACCACCAGATCTACACACATACACAGAGCCAACCAGTGTATCATTTCTGCTATAAATAAACTCACGCAGCCCACTCTTCTTCCTCGCTCTCTCTTCTCTTCATCGTAGCCAACCTTTTTTCTTCATCTCCGATTCTTCCTCCGTGAGGTACGTCTCCGAGTTTCTATGGCTTCCCCACGTCTCTCTTATTTAGCTTCTTCTCTTTTCATTTCGTTTTCTTATTATCACTTGTTTAGTCATTCGTTTCATTATCGTTCGTTTTTGTTTGATTCCGCGATCTGTATTTTTTGCTGAGATCTAACCGGTGAGTGAGCTCATTGGATTCAGATCTGGCTATTTGTTGTTATTCGATTCGTAGATCTGGTTCTGGATCTGATTGCGATCTGTTATCGTCTTGGTGTTATGCGTTAGATCCGCTTTTGAATCATCTAGCATCGATAAATGTCGTATGTGATTTGATATATAAAGTTTTCGATTCTACTATGAAGTAGACTCATCTTGTTTATCGTAATCATAAATACGTCAAAAGCTGCGAAAACTTTTCACTATCTTTTTGTTTTCTGAAAACACGTGAATTGTAATTCTCTTAGTTTCTCCGTAATCATTTAATAATATTACTGAAACATGAAAACCTATTTTATTTCATTTATAGATTTTTGATTTTGGTTTCTATGTTTAATTTGCAGTTAAAGAAAAAATCAAAATGGCTTCACACATTGTTGGATACCCACGTATGGGCCCCAAGAGAGAGCTCAAGTTTGCATTGGAATCTTTCTGGGATGGTAAGAGCAGTGCTGAGGATCTTCAGAAGGTGTCGGCTGATCTCAGATCATCCATCTGGAAACAGATGTCTGAGGCTGGGACTAAGTATATCCCAAGCAACACCTTTGCTCACTATGACCAGGTTCTCGACACCACCGCCATGCTTGGTGCTGTTCCACCCAGATATGGATACACCGGTGGTGAGATTGGGCTTGATGTTTACTTCTCCATGGCTAGAGGAAATGCCTCTGTTCCCGCCATGGAAATGACTAAGTGGTTTGACACCAACTAGTGAGTCCTGAGATTGCTCTCTTTGTCCCTTGTTGTGCATTATTTGTTGGGCTTTTTTGAGTTTTGGAATCTTATAATTATTTTTATGATTCAGCCATTACATTGTTCCTGAGTTGGGCCCTGAGGTCAATTTCTCTTACGCATCCCACAAGGCTGTGAATGAGTACAAGGAAGCTAAGGCAGTACGTATCATTCTTTACTAATATCCATTTTTTTTAGAAAATGACTGTCTGTGGGATGATTTATTATTGGAGGTCATAGGCTTTGGTTTGAGGACTTGTTTTTTTTAGCTTGGATTAATTGAATGGTGTTTGACAGAGGATGCTGATATATTAAGAATATATTCACTTGCATATTCATAAACCACAGTTGGTTGATATGAAACTATTAGAAATTCATCTGAATTTAGTTGTCCTAGCAGTAGTTAATATAAAAACTTAATGTTTATGCAGCTTGGTGTTGAGACCGTCCCTGTACTTGTTGGGCCTGTCTCGTACTTGTTGCTTTCCAAGGCTGCCAAGGGGGTGGACAAGTCATTTGACCTTCTTTCTCTTCTCCCAAAAATTCTCTCCATCTACAAGTAAGAAATCACTTCGTTTTTTCACTTTATTTTGTCGTCCATTTCCTTGATGTTATGAATGATCCTCTGGCATACCACTGAAATGGTGACTTTGATTTGTGTTCAGAGAAGTGATTACCGAGCTTAAGGCTGCTGGTGCCACCTGGATTCAGCTTGATGAGCCTGTCCTTGTTATGGATCTTGAGGGCCACAAACTCCAGGCCTTTACTGGGGCCTATGCTGAACTTGAGTCAACTCTTTCTGGGTTGAATGTTCTTGTGGAGACCTACTTCGCTGATATCCCAGCTGAAGCGTACAAGACCCTAACTTCGTTGAAGGGTGTGACTGGTTTTGGATTTGATTTGGTTCGTGGCACAAAGACCCTTGATTTGGTCAAGGCAGGTTTCCCCGAGGGAAAGTACCTCTTTGCTGGTGTTGTTGACGGAAGGAACATCTGGGCCAATGACTTTGCTGCGTCTCTCAGCACCTTGCAGGCACTTGAGGGCATTGTTGGTAAAGGTAACATGTTCTTACAGAATCATCTGCCTTTTATTCAACAATACTAGGGGATTACTCAAAAAACAAAGATTTGAAATATTGATTTCTTATCTTTCTGCATTGATGCAGACAAGCTTGTGGTCTCAACCTCCTGCTCGCTTCTCCACACCGCTGTTGATCTTATCAATGAGACTAAGCTTGATGCTGAAATCAAGTCATGGATGGCGTTTGCTGCCCAGAAGGTCGTTGAAGTGAACGCTTTGGCCAACGCTTTGGCTGGTCAGAAGGATGAGGTATTATACCCACATGCTCCTCTAGTAGTGGACCCTTAAATTATCTTTAGTATAATGATAATATCAAAAACACTAGAATGCTAAAATATTTTTTTTCTCTTTCAGGCCCTTTTCTCTGCCAATGCTGCGGCTTTGGCTTCAAGGAGGTCTTCCCCAAGAGTCACCAACGAGGGTGTTCAGAAGGCTGTAAGTTTGACATCAAACTTAAGCACTGTTCTCATTCAATGACATATTTTCCTAATCTTGTATTGAGTGTGATGATTTCTTACTCTTGTTTCCTCAGGCTGCTGCTTTGAAGGGGTCTGATCACCGTCGTGCAACTAATGTTAGTGCTAGGCTAGATGCTCAGCAGAAGAAGCTCAACCTCCCAATCCTGCCAACCACAACCATCGGATCCTTCCCACAGACTGTAGAGCTCAGGAGAGTTCGCCGTGAGTACAAGGCGAAAAAGTAGTCTCCTAAATTCAATCCTTGGGCATATGCATCACACATTTCCTTAAATTTTTGTTATGCTAACTGTTTCTTCTAATCTCTCTTTTACTAGGGTCTCTGAGGAGGACTACGTTAAAGCCATCAAGGAAGAGATCAAGAAAGTTGTTGACCTCCAAGAGGAACTTGACATCGATGTTCTTGTCCACGGAGAGCCAGAGGTGAGATTCTTTTAATTATTCTATGTTATCGCCTGAACCCTTGAAATGCAAGGCTGAAATTAATGTACAAAAGTTATTTCTGGTAGTCCTTGTTACTGTTTCTTATGAGACATGTTTTGACAATTTTGTAGAGAAACGACATGGTTGAGTACTTCGGGGAGCAATTGTCTGGTTTTGCCTTCACTGCAAATGGATGGGTCCAATCTTATGGATCTCGCTGTGTGAAGCCACCAGTTATCTACGGTGATGTGAGCCGTCCCAAGGCAATGACCGTGTTCTGGTCCTCAATGGCTCAGAGCATGACCTCTCGCCCAATGAAGGGAATGCTTACTGGGCCCGTCACCATTCTCAACTGGTCCTTCGTCAGAAACGACCAGCCCAGGTACATAAAAAAACGACAATCTAATAAAACAAACATGGTTACCAAAAAAAAGAGAACAAAACACTAAAACAAGCTTGAAAACATTATAGGCACGAAACCTGCTACCAGATTGCTTTGGCCATCAAGGACGAAGTCGAGGATCTTGAGAAGGGTGGAATCGGTGTCATTCAGATTGATGAGGCTGCACTGAGAGAAGGACTACCACTCAGGAAATCTGAGCACGCTTTCTACTTGGACTGGGCTGTTCACTCCTTCAGAATCACCAACTGTGGCGTCCAAGACACCACCCAGGTTTGCTTAAAAAAACTACATAGCTAGAGTCTCTTGTAACAAAACACTTTCGTAGTTGCTTATTACCCGGTGCTTATGGTGGTTTTTTTGCAGATCCACACTCACATGTGCTACTCCCACTTCAATGACATCATACACTCCATCATTGACATGGATGCAGATGTCATCACCATTGAGAACTCCCGTTCTGATGAGAAGCTTCTTTCCGTGTTCCGTGAAGGAGTGAAGTACGGTGCTGGAATTGGTCCAGGTGTCTACGATATCCACTCTCCTAGAATACCATCATCTGAGGAAATCGCAGACAGAGTCAACAAGATGCTTGCTGTCCTTGAGCAGAACATCCTTTGGGTTAACCCTGACTGTGGTCTTAAGACCCGTAAGTACACCGAGGTGAAACCTGCACTCAAGAACATGGTTGATGCGGCTAAGCTCATCCGCTCCCAGCTTGCCAGTGCCAAGTGAAGAAAGAGATGAATGATTTGAACAAGGAAACGGTTGTTTTCTCTATATTGGCTGTGTTTTGTTTGGTTTAATAACTTTGTTAAAAATATCTTAGTCGAAGTTAGGTTTGATGCATATGGTTTCCCTCTTTTTGAGAGGGAGGATATAGCATCCCTTTGGATTTCCTGCAATGTTTGTGGTTTTTTTTTTGTTTCCTTTATTTTTCTAATGGAATGACTTTTTCTAAGGTCTCTTGAAAAGAAATAAAGATTGATATTCTTATACAAAAATCGAAACAGTTTCCTAATCTTCCCATTGATGTTAATAACTGACCCAGTCTCTAAGAAAATATCTTGCGCCTTTGCAATTAAATTCCGAAAGTTATTTCTTTTCTAAAGTTTGTGTGAAATCTATCAATTTAGTGTATAAGAACAACTTCTTGACGAAAAAAAACGGAACATCAACTTTAAAAATCGTATTTACATATTTTTCTTAAAGCTGGTGAATCTTAGAAATCTTAGTGAAATAGAAGCTACAAAAAAGTTCCCGTCCAAAAAAATGTGTACAACGTAAAAGACAATGGATTTAATCCGAACAAGCTCTTAAGAGCTACAAAATTGTTGGCCTTAGCACACTTATGGCAACAGAATCACATGATTAAGAGCTTCTTTGGCTTTCTTGAATTTCCCATAGACTGCCTTGTTAGCTTTCACAACATATTCCTTCACAAAGAATTTGATTCCATCGCGTAGTGCCTCGTAGTCCGGTTTCAAGGCTATGCGTGTGAACAAGTTCCACACAAGATTCTCAGGGTGCTCAAAGATGGCCTTGAGTAGCATTCGAAAGTGCATGATTCATTTTGCTGTTAACTCCATTGGATTTGCCAAGTCCACGGATTTGAGAACCGCAACAGAAAGATTGAAGGATACAATCATCTCTGCCACAAATTTTGCCAGATGCATCGATCTCTGAAGTGACATCGTCTCTAGTTCTTTAAAATGATCCCAAATACAATACTGCAGCAGGAAAAAACCACAACATGATAAGAGAAACAAGAATGGTTACATAAACCTGCTTGGGTTCTATAAGATAGTAGAAGAGTACCTGCAGTGTAAACTTATGATTTTTGTCGTGCTCAGCACAATTTTGAAGCGAGAACTGTGTAGTATTTGTTGAATACTTACTCCTGTAAATAGCATTCAACTAGAACCCTCACGACCTCGCTGTCCTGTTTTCCTTGCAAATTCAATCTAAGAAGTTTCTCGAATGCATCAATGTAGTCCTCACTACTCATGATCACACAAAATATTGCTTTTCTGGAATCTGTATTCATCCTCTGTGCATCAGCTCGCTTTAACATCTTCTGGGCCCCAACAACCTCTGCGTCCATTGTTTATGCTACATCTTCAGCAGTGTCCAAATGAGGAGGAACGTACCTATTGCTGCTCTCAGGTTTATGCTCCTGCAGAGGAGGTTCTTCTTTCTGCAAGCTTGAGGGTGAATCGTGACAACTAATAGTCTCTGACTCCCCATTATCTGTGGTTTCCATCAGATCACTTTCTAGTTCTTCATCCAGAGATTTCTTCTTAAGAGAATCACCAAGTTCAGATCCCATCGAATCAAGTACAGATGGAAGTCCTTCGAACAAATCATTCATACCATCATCCAAGCCCCTTAGTTTTCCTTTCTTAACCTTGAGCTTCTTTGCGAGGCTCCTCTCAAGTTCAACATCCTGGTCAGTGTTCACCAGATATCAATTGTCGTTTATCCATTTCAAGAAACTCTTCAAATTTCGTCTTCTTCTTTGGTCTCTTTAGATCTTTCATTCTGTGTTCTCTTTGCATCTTCTTCTCCTTTGATTTGACTCTAACCTCGTCTTCCTTATGCATAAAAGATTTTCCATCATCCTTGTTTCCACTAGGACGACTTGATTCCAAAATATTAGTTTCACTATCACTTATCTGGCGAACATCTTCAGACTTGATCACGTCACCAGTCTTCTGAACTGATGATGACATTCGTTTATCCTTTTGCAACTTCTGAGATCCAGCAAACCAAAACTATCCATCAACAAAACCATTAAACAGGAAACTAAACCGTAGCTTCAAAAACAAAGATTGCATCATACCTGGCGCTGAAGCCAAGACTCATGTTTTTCTGATTCTTCTCCAAACGAGCTTCTTTTCGTTTTTCATGACGTGAGTTCCCAGCCAAGGAATCAAAATTAGTTAAAAGGAGGATTCCTCAAAATCCCAGCTCCAACAGACTTATAGCTAAGAACAAAATATCAGCTTACCCATGTTAGCTGGCCCAAGAGATTCTGCAAACAGCAAAAGGAGGAAAAAAATCAGAACTTTCGCTTTCTGCAAAAACATAGAAATGTCACTTAAAGCTTAAGGATTCGTAGCAATTCAACCAAACAAGCAAACTAGGATGAAAACGTAAAAGCCAGAAAGTATAACTGCAGAAAATTAAACTTGTGAATAATTGGATACATCACTTAGAAATCCAAATAATGATCAGCAGACCAATGTAGAATGAAGCAAAGACGAAATCAACAGAACCCAAAGCCAAAACCACATAGAGAAACATACCTAGCTCGAATTCCAAAGAGAAATATGGAGCAGTACTTGAACGGGTTAACTCTTTCGAATCTTTGGTCGTCTTCGATCTCGCTGGCTATGATTAAAGGAAGTAGGAAACAAAACCTGAAAGGAGTGATTTGGAAATTGCAGAAAAAATAGGGTTTTGTTGAATTTTAAAAATTATAACGAAGATGATGAAAAAAATAAAATTATAACGAAGATAGAGAAACAAAGCCCGCCAAGTGGTTGTTGGGCCTAAACCTTCTCGCTGCTACCGCTAGTTTACAAAGAAGACAGAAATATCTTTGTTTAATTTTATAACGGTCATGAAGTATACGTTTAATTTTATAACGGTCATTAAGAAGACAGAATCTGAAGACAGAAACGATTTCTCATTTTTTTTCTTTTCTCACTCCCGTCTTCTTCTTCTTCTTCTTCTTTGGGGCGATTCACAGTTTCTCTAACAAGGTTTCGTTTTTTTTAAAAATTTTTGTTTCTTTAAACTTGTTAGATTTTTCAAATCAAAACCCCTCTTTTGGATCTCTGTTTTTATCGGATCAGTTTGAGGGAATTTTACTTTCGTGATCGTATTTTGTTTTCGCAAATCAAAAACCCCTTTACTGGATTTATGTGTTCTTCGGTTTTTTTTCTTTCGTTTCTTGGATTCGAACGCAATTTTAAATTTTAAAGCGTCCGATTGATTTTCAAGTTTTACAAATCGAAAAAGCCCTCTTTCGTCGTTGTATATTTACATCTTACGGTTTGAATTTCAAAAAGTTGTATTTCTGTTGAAAACTACGTTTTCTGTTTCAAATTAGGGTTTTTGTTCATCTTGTGGTTTACAAATCGAAAAGCCCACTTTGTGTCGTTGTATTTCTACATCTTAGGGTTTGAATTTCAAAAAGATGTATTTCTATTCAAAATTATGATTTCTGTTTCAAATTAGGGATTTTGTTCATCTTATGTTTTCCAAATTAAAAGCTTTATTTCGGGTTTTGTAGTAGTAGCATGAGTCCATCTAAAGTTTGAGATGGTCTTCTTATGGTTTCTTAGATTTGCTTTGAGAAAACCACAAAGACATGTGATGCGATACGTATACTGTTCAATATGGCTTTTGCGGTGGCTCGGGTTCTGTCTTTATGCAAAGATCTGGTTTCTTTCTCAGGTATGCTCTTCTCTTCTGAGTTCTGACTCTAAATATGAATTTTGTTGGTTGCATTTGATTTTTTAGGTAGCATAACTTAGACATATAACCTCAATCAATTAAGCCAACACATCTTGCATGCTGACACGAATACTAACTTTAGAATAAATTGAATAAACGCACACACGACTGTGAATCTAACAAAACGCAACATAAATGCAAATGCAAATAAGAACGTGAATTAAACGAAACACAGATAAAAATGTTCACATATACAAATGCCCAAAACAAACACAAACATGAAATACAAAGCACATACATTTATGCTATTAGATGTTAAGCACAAATACTCTACGTAAACAAGAATCTGGCTTCTTCGCAAGAAGGTAAGGCATGTATCTCTACCTAGATTTTACTCTTCTGTGTAGTTATTATTTTATCTTGAATCAGACCAGCGCAATGTTGGATTTAGTCTAGCAACAATGGTAAGTTAATTTTTCTTCTATTTACATATATTACACATGTTAGGTTATTGAAAAATTGATTAATCTACACTTTGTCCTAACTATATCCTTTGGTGACTGATTCTTAATAGGTAACATCGAGGTGTTGCAGAAATTCATTTGCTTTTAATCAGGTAAATGTTTCTTCCCCCTTTTAAACCAAGTTATGTTTTTCAAAAGAATGTCCTTTGATGGAGTTTGAATTGCTATAGTAGTTAGAGTTGTAGGAGAGTGTCTGATCCTTTATAGAATAATTCTAGTCTTTGTGGTGACTTCCGGTTCACAACAGGATTACCTGAAGGAGTTTGGTGTTGCCTTCAGCACTATTGTATATTTACTTCTCCATCTCAGCAGTTTTTGTATACAGAAAAGAAAGCTCTGGTTTCTCAGGTATGTCCGACTTTCAATATTATTTGTTGTTTAAATTTTTGTGGTAGTAGCATGAGTTCATCTAAAGTTTGAGACGGTCTTTTAACTCTTAGATTTGCTTTGAGAAACCACAAAGGCATGTGATGTGATACGTAGACTGTTCATTATAGCTTTTGCGGTGGCTCGTTTTCTGTTTTTGTGCAAAAATCTGGTTTTTTTCTCAGGTATGCCCTTCTCTTCTGAGTTCTGACTCTAAATATGAGTTTTGTTGGTTACATTTGATTTTTTAGGTAGCATAACTTAGACATATAACCTCAATCAATTAAGCCAACACATCTTTCATGCTGACACGAATACGAACTTTAGACAAAATTGAATAAACGCACACACGACAGTGAATCTAACAAAACCCAACATAATTGCAAATGCAAAGAAGAACGTGAATTAAACGAAACACAGTTAAAAATGTTCACATATACAAATGCCCAAAACAAACACAAACATGAAATACAAAGCACAAATTGCACGACTTCTATGGTCTCTTTAGATTTTCATTCTGTTTACTTTTTAGCATCTTCTTTTCCTTTGATCTGACTCTAACCTCACCTTTATTATGTGTATAGAAGGTTTTTCCTCATCCTTGTTTCCACCAAGACTACTCACCCAGTTGTAGTTACACTATCACTCATTTAATGAAAATCTTTAGACTTCATCATCTTCACCAGTCTCCCCGTAAAAATTATGATACCAGTTTCTCCTTTTGCAACTTCTAAGATCCAGCAAATCATTTAAAAAGAAACAATTGACGACTAGGAAACTATAGGAAAAATTTTCCTCGTACCTAATGCTGAAGGCAAGATTCATGTTTTCTTCTTCTGGTTCTTCTGCAACCGAGTCAGATAGACAAATAATTAAGAACATTAGTCCATTAGTAAGACAGTATCAGCTTAGCCATTTTACTTGGCCCAATAACAATAGTAAAAAATGAAACAAAAAACTAGATCTTTCGTTTTCAGCTAATACATAGAATTGCCAGTACACGATCTGAAATCTGAAATCTGAAATCTGAGGCTAAGTACACGATCTGAAAAAATCTCTGAAGGAGAGATTATTTAGTTCAATTCGGCTTCCGACACAACAGTAGATGACGTGATCAACTCAGAGAGGGAAATTACGGAGATTAGGAATAAACGATATTTAGTAAATGGTCCCGCGAAGTTGTTGGGCGATTCTGACTGTATCTGCTTCTCACAAATCTTTAGACTTTCCTTGTTTCCCAACTTGACAGCAAAAAAAGTCAAAATCTTAAAAGAGACTGAACACGTGTAGGCCTGTGGAGCCTTTCTTTCTAAAGCAACCAGTCTTGGAGAGATAATCGAGAGTAGTCCAGTTGGACCAATCAGATTGTAAGCTTTACGTAAACAGTTAACTTCATTTAGTTCAATTGTTTTCGTAGATACAATAACAAGTTGAAATGTCATAGATACAAATAATACAATAACAAGTAAATAACTTTCTATCGAGTTTCTAAAAGACACTAAGAATAAAAAGTCCTCACGTCGACTTTAAAGTAAGTAAAACCCCGCAAGAGATTCTCACACCAAGTGCTACTCTTATTGTCAAGAACTTCTGCCATATCACGATGATTATATTTTACTGAATAACCAGGCTTCGTAGAATCCGAATACGCAATTCCGATGGATATTGATGCAACATTTGTTACATGTGTAGAACCATTCTGAGGGATTCACTTCCTTTTCACATTCTTCACACCAATACTTGCCCTCCGTGTCTTCTCCATAGCAAAGAGTAAGAGGATGTTCATCGTGTTATAGTGTAACTCATGTCGAATCATAGCACATTCATAACAAATGAAAAGGTCGCAGAGAGTACATTGTAGACGATTCTTGGTAAGACTTCTCTTACAACCATTGCAGCGAAATCGTAGTTGTATGGAGCGATAAATAGAGGAGGTTCATGGAATTTTTTGGTGCTATACTCAGGAACTAGAAGGCAGGGAATGTCTATCTTAAACCAATTAATCTACGTGGCAAAAGAAAATCGGAGACCTTTTCGACTTTTTCTCTGGAGCCTTCCGCTTCAAGCGACACGAGATTTACCGAAAATTTAGTTCTTTACCTCAAAATTACAATAGTACCGTTGACTCGGAGATTTATCCTCTGCATATGTGGGCAAATTCTGTTCGTTATACACATGATCATAAAAACCTCGGCTTTGACTGATGGGTGCTTTCAAACCTCTAAATGTCGAGTGAAATTGCTCTTAATTTCTTCACTTTCATGGTATTTTGACGGACATGTAGGAGATCTCATCGTTCTCGACGTCATTGATGCAGTATATGTTCGGCTTCTCCGCTATAACCGGCCGCGTATCTCAATTAGATTCTCCTGAGTAAACCGGAGATCGAGGCTCCATCATCACGAAGTTGGTTCCACATCGAGGAGAAAGCCACGAGCCGGTGTGACAATAGTCAGAGACCAATGGTGATGACTATAATTGGCCTTGACAGGTATAAAACTATTGGACATTTTATTAAGAGTATACTTGATAAGCAGAGAGCCTAATGATGTAAGTAGAATGGGATAAAGGAAGTTGAATCTGAGCTGGCAAGAGTGAGAGCTGTAAATAAGATCAGTTAGTTACGGATACACATTCTTGTAAGTAGTGAGAAGTATAATTAGAGAGAGGGGATCTTGAATGATCATTGAGTTGTGTGGAGGGTTAGAGCGTGTGGCTCTGTTCTTAGGTAATAAAGAGAGGAGAAATGTAATTCCAAACTTATCAGTACTTTGATCAGGAAGAAAGATAAATACAATGTAGGAGTCAAAACTCTTTACATATATGTAACAGACTTTAAGCATTCAACTTTTGTTTTCTCTGTCCACCAAATTTAAAACAGAACAATTTTTTATTGTTTCACACAACATCACTGGACCAACTTATTCTAGTAGACATTAACCGGACCATAGTATCCTAGTACACATTAACTGTACGCTGTTGTGCATCATAATCTCTCCTTCCCCAGATAAAGAGATGAGAGCCAGATCAGCTAGGGTTTGTATCCCTTTCTCCACGTCCCAGTAGTCCCTGGCAAGCAAGTATTTGGCGTTGTTTATAATGTTCTTACCCCAATATCTAGGATTTCTTAACGAATGAAATAAACTTTTGTGTTTCTCAGATAAACCATCGTACGCTAATCTAATTGCTTTCTCAATATCCGTGTAATCTTGATAGGTTTTGAACTTATCCAGTGCCATTGTCCACTCCTCTTTGCTCTTCCCACGTAAAGCTGAGCCTAAGATCTTGAGACCAAGTGGAAAAGGAGCAATAAGATTAGCTACTTTAGTGGCATTCTTCAAGTAGCCTCTTGGTGGGGAGCTTTGCCCAAACGCAGAGTATGAGAAGATCTGCAGAGCCTCTTCGCTCGATGGATAAGCAACTTTGTATATCTGGTCGATCCCTACATGGCTCCATCCAATGATGTTATATTGATTGTCAGTCATAAGAATCACCTTACTTCCGAAATGAAGACACTTACTTAGATTTAGCAAATATTGTAGCTCTTCGGAACTGACATTA